>OZ007587.1:273535023-276027523 GCA_963931845.1 Maratus michaelseni
GATAGATAGATAGATTGATAAATTTTTGAACTGGGGGGGGGGGGGTGGTTTTGGGTTCTGGGAGTCATGATCGGCGTAGATCTGCAAAAATTTTTCAAAATTTCCAACTTAGGTGAGAATGTAATAGGTAGTATTTCTTACGAAATCTACCTAAAACTGCATATTAGAAATATTGCTTTATTATTTATTTCTGGACTTAAGATTATAGCAAAGCATACACCAATCTGCGCAAGAGATGGAGAAGGATTGAACATAACAATTCACAATGTGGCTTTCGACGGCACATCGAATTTTTCTAATAATAAATTAAAAACAGAATATATAAGGTAAGCTAGAGTAATTGGGTGCTAGCGTTTTTTTTTTTTTTTTTGACAAATACAAACTTGTGCGATAGCTACATCCATTAGCTATCGCACTATTGTTTTTTATCTGAAAAGTAAAAATCTCCACAAACAGAAAAACTAGCACCCAACTGTGTCGTCCCCCCCGCTTACAATGAAAATCGTCTCTAGTCAAAATCAGTAGAGCTGTTTTACTATTCCATTTTCAATGGTGAAAGTTGTTAGAATATTCTAGAGAAAATTACACGCCAAAAATAAATAAATAATAAAATAAAAATAAACTTGAATCCTGTAAATTAAACGCGATGAAATAATAGATAAATAAAGAAAAAAGAATAAAATAACTCATTAAAACTCAAAACAGCATAAAACCGTTTTACAACGAAAAACTACTGTACGGAGAGAATTTTTTCTTATATTTTTAAGTCCCCCTCCCCTTCTGGTGACGACTTTATACGATAAAAATGCTGGAATAACCTGTTATGAAAAAGTGAAAATTATTTCAATTAATTTTTAATTAAGATTTAGTTTATTGAGACTAAGATATGTAAGTTATGGTAGAATTTTCATAAAATTTTTGCAGGTACTTTTCATTCTAGAAATTTCATTCTACAGAGATAAACTATTCCTTGTACCTTTATGATATTTCGGGTTCTAATAAAAAATAAAATAAAATACGATTTTGCTCTACTGCAAGTAAAAATATAAGAGATTCGGCACAATTTTTTGAAAAGAAATAAAGATAAAGAGCAGTGAGACTTCTTAAAAATATATTTTAACTTGTTTTTCCTATTAACACTACATAAAATATTACATATATAAATTACATTTACCGGCTTAGTTTCATTTTACAAAAAATATTTAACAAAAGCAGAATAAATAAAAAAAGTCTTTGGTTACAATAATAATATTCTACCTACATAAAAATATTAAAATTAAAAGACGAAAGATATTTTATTAAAAACTGTTTTATTCCAATAACCACTATGAAATCTCTTCCACAAACAGGATTACAAAAAACGACAAAACGTCTTTATTTATTTTTATCATTCTGCCCAGCTATCATAAATTGTGAGACACCGATTATATATGCATTTTAAACAAAACTCGTTTAAAGAAGAATCGAAACCATCACGAACTACTGTACATTATTAACGATTTCCATGACTTTAAGGTTGCTCTTTATAATTTATCACAGTTTACGAACGAGATTAAGCTAATTACGATCACATTACAAACTTTTTGTTTTTGTTTTTACGTTTGGAGCACAGTTTTGAACACGGTGAGGAATGCAATAAAGAAACGTGGGGATTTTAAAAGAACAATTAGATTTAAAGATATATCAAACGGAAATTGCCAGCTACAAAAATAATTAAAAGTAAAAAAAAAAAAAAAAAAGAGAAATAAATTGTTTACATTTGTTATAGGATTAGATCTATGTCGTTGGAATAATATTGCAAATACCTAGTAATTTGAAAAATATCGGACCAGCTACCTGCGGATTAATTTGTTTTTAAAAGAAAAAATTGCATTTGCACAAGAGAACGGGGGGTCAAACGGGGTTTGTCAAACACTGCACCCCCCCCCCCTTATTTATTTCACTTTATGACAAGCTTCGTTTATATATATCAGCTTCATATTTCCGCTAAGCTAACGGAAACTTTTGGAAATACAACTTTTTTGATATTATAAAAATTCCATTTCTTCCTTATTCCTTTTGTACAAACTGCAATTGTTTATTCTCATTTGTTCTTTTTTAGTTAATTTTTAAAGTTGTAACGAGCTTTTTACGATCTGTTATAAACAAGTTTATTATATCATCCTCTTATCACTAAATGGAAATAAAATAAAATAATAAATTGCATTTTAAATATGAATGTTAAATATTATATTTCTTAAAACATTACTGAAATAAAATTGCACAATATATTGTAAAGGTTATCAACATGCACACACTGTTACAAATTGGTAGAGAAATGCTTCTCTTTAATAGTACTTCTATAGATGAAAAGCTGGTTTTACAATACACTCATAACAATGCCAGAAACATGGATCTTGGCGAAAAATATTTTTCTGGAAATTTTTAGATATTAAATTAGTAGGACAATTTGGAAGAAAAAAATGTAAGAATATTACAGATAAACGAAAATGACATACAAATTTCTTAGCTTGTTAAACTTATCTTTATTTCAAGTTTTTTTTTTTTTTTTTTTTTTAAGAATTCAGATTTTATTAGGCATGAAAGGTGAAAAAGCTGAACTATGCGCATAATACGAACTTACTGCAATATAAATGCACATGAACATGCAGAAATAAATATTATCAACGAGAATTACACAAAAATAATTTATTTAGGTAACATGTAAAATAAATATAAGTAAAGTTAAAAGATACATTAAAAAACATTATTTTTTTTATTCACAACTCTTTTAATCAGACATTTTGTTAGAAAGAAGCTGAATCGGAAAGTCACCTTAAAACTGGACATTGGGCATACCATTCGGAAAACAGACAATTGGGAATAATACTATTAATAGCTCAAGACAGACCTTAAGGCTGTTCTCAAATTCAAGCTACTTTCTGACACATATCTGAATTCATTTTTGTTCGGAAACGCGTGAAAGTGGCATGTGTTCTTATTCAGAAACTATGCAATCGAATGGCGTTTTTTATTTCTGGTAAAGGTAGAAGATATTTCAGAAAATACTGTCAAAGACGGCGTTTCGAACACCAAATTTCCGGACGCAGCAGCGGGAGAAAGTGTATGTGTGTGTGTGTGGGGGGGGGGGGGGGGGGGGGGGGCTTGTTGTCACGTGACAAGAATCACTTATAACATAATAAGTAATTTATTTATCAAAAAATTAAAACACTATTCGATTCCAAATCGCTCCAATAGTAAAAAAAAAAAAAAAAAAAAAAAAAAATTGCCTTTACGTTTAAAAATCAGTCAGAAAATGTCTTAGAAAGTTTCGCGTTGTTGAGAAGAATTTGAGAACCACCTTAAATATCGAATCATAAAGGCTATCAATTCAGTGCAAGCCAATATGATATATATTCAATGTATATCATGATTGGCTAACAACTGGAATACTTTTGTGAGACGATAAATAGAACTATAAATAGGAAATTACAGTGCAATTTATCTAAGTATGAAATTTATTTCCCTTCTAAAATATAGTTCTAAGAAATCAAATGATCGTTTACGGAAAATCCTGCATACTGAACCCAATAGGGAATAAAACGGTACATTGAATTTACCCTGTAATTTTGAAAAGCCACCCCTTGCCTCACAATAAATTAATCTATCCAAACGTTACGGTTATAAATGACACAAAATGACAGCCATTTAGCCGAGGCTCTGCGGAGACTCAGCCATTTAATCAGAACCTGATTGTAATCATCAAAGCAAGAACAAACCATAAACAATTACAATGTAAGAAAAGAGAACAGAAAAAAAATATTACTCTGAGTTTGAAGCAAAAGAGTTGAGACCGCTATAAACGCCCAATGACGTCACTCCATAGCGTCATCTTGGAAAAATGCAGATCGTCTGCGTTCCGATTCCAGCATGCGAAATGGAGAAACGTGTAGGGAAAACCTCGAAACATGTAATGATGTAACGCATGAGTAAAGGGTTGGACTTCACCAAGATGATGCTTTCCGTGAATGACGAAAATTCATATAATAGGCATCGGGAGTAGAAACAAGAGTAGAGTTAGTAAAGTAGTAATTTGGAAGAGATGGCTGATAGTGTGATATGATGGAAATAATAAAATTAACTCTTCGAGAATTTTAACGATATAAAACACATCAACAATAAGAAAGTGATAGCAACTGACGTACTGTAATCAACAAATTCCATTTATTATGACCAAAAATAGTACTCTGAATATGGTATTACAAAAGGGAAATTTCAATTACAGCAGCAAATCAAAGAACATTGAAGTATACAACATAGAACTAAGGAGTCGTTGAATTACAATAGCAGAAACTAGTGCTTATAGTGTTCACAGTTCAACTCTTGGTTAAAACACTAAATCTCAGTTTCAGATCTAGATATACAGAGAAAATTAAAATAATTAAAATAAAAAACACACAGCACACTACAAACTGCTGAATCATAACGGCAGGAACTGCCACTCGATTGATGTAATTCAGCTTCTGGGAAAACCGTTGAGAAAGCAAAAAGTTAACAGGCCAAGGAAATCCTGGAATACATCGTCAAGAACTAATTCTCTAGTAATTCATCTTCTTCGTACGCTCCTAAATAACAACCTCTACATCCGTCATCTTCTACACAGTTACATTATTCCGATAGAAAATAAATTAGATTTTCGATTCATTTGTATTTAAAAAATTGCCATCTTATAAAGTTTTACAACGGTATTTGCTTAAAAATATTTCCCCATATTTCTTTTACATTATTATTTAAATTAGTGTCATTCAACAGCTTGCGAAACATTTATTAGTAGCAGAAATAAGGCCTATTATAAACAAATATTTATAACAGAAATTATGTTAAAATAAAAATAAACGAAATAAAAAGAAAACTGCCCAGTTAAACTGAGGGCATTGAGCTCACAGGCTATTCACACTAATTGTATATTATACTCTTATTTCAAAGAATTTGAAATAAGCCCCACGAAAAATAAAGAAATCAACAATATATTAAGGGGGTCATCCCCCCGTTACCCCCCTCATAGTTAACTAATGAACTCCTTAAACTAATCAGGGAAGTCTCTAATTACAATGTATATATATACAAAATTTGAAGAAAATCGGATAATTCTGCATGAAAAACCCATTTATCTAAATTAAGGGGGGATTAGCCCCCCTTTCCCCCTTTATACTTAACCAATCAACCCCCAAAACTCTTCAGAGAAGCTCATTATCACAATGAACCTATATACAAAATTTGAAGAAAATCGGATAATTCTGCATGAAAAACTCATTTATCTAAATTAGGGGGGTTATCCCCCCTTTCCCCCTTTATACTTAACCAATGAACCCCCAAAACTATTGACAGAAGCGCATTATCAAAATGAACCTATATACAAAATTTGAAGAAAATGGGATAATTCTGCATGAAAAACCTATTTATCTAAATTATGGGGGGTTATCCCCCCTTTATGCTTAACCAATGGACCTCCAAAACTAATCAGGGAAGCGCCTTATCACAAGGAACCTATAAACAAAATTTAAAGTAAAACGGTTAGTTCTATCAAGAGTTATCGCGTTACGTACATACATACATACGTACGTACGTACATACATACATACATACATACAGAACCGGCGGGCACATAAGCTCACAGGCTTTGATAGCCTGTGAGCTAAAAAGTGATCTTATAAGATATATTTGGTTTTTAAAATATCAATATACTATTTAAATTTATTTAATATATATTTTAAGTTATATTTATTTTTTTTAAATATCAATTGTTAGGCTGTGACAGCCTAAAGATTTTTGCATATAAATATATTATTTACATATACATATAATTTTACTATAAATGTAATTATTGGCATTTTTAAGTTGAGGTTGAAAATGAGCGAATGCATTCAACTGTTCAGCAAAAAACAAAAATAATAACAGACATTTCTGAAATAGGGAAGTATTAAATGTATCGATGATAGATTTAAATTAATACTTGTTGCACTTAGGGTGGAGAGTGAAAAATCTTTTCTTCCCTAATTCTTTTACATACATTTCCTCTGCAATACATTTAACAAACAACAATAAAAAACATTTTACTTTGGAAGAAAAAAGAAAATCAAAATTGAATATTCGTCAAAACCAATAATTTTACAGCTGAAAATTAAAATAATTTTACGGATCAGCAGAATTTAAAAATAGCTAAGAAAGCACGCGAGCTTTTTTTTTTCCCCCTTTTTCAGACAAGCTGAACTCGTAAATCCTCTCATTTCATAAATGCATTCAGTGAAAGACAAAACAGACCGACGGAAATGTCTCGTGATCAACCAAGGTTTCTCGCCCGAACGAGATTTCGGATTCTTTAATAATTTTGTTTTGTTGCGTGTGTGTGTGTGAAAGAGATAGGGTGACCTACAGCCTTGAGCTAACGCTGCGGGTCACATCAAGTCCTGACCAGAACAAGCTATTATTCAACGAGCAAAGAGCCTTTCTTTCAGGTAAACTAAACTGCACGCTTAGGGATCGTGGCAAGTTCTCATATCTACTATTTTATCCGAAAGAAAAATTCATGCTGCCAGAATTTTAATAACTGGCAGCAACGGCTTCAGGTCCTATTGCTTTTGACAGTGTTGTCAGATTAGGGAATTTTTTTTCTTCAAATATCTACTACTTTTTCTGACTGGTAATATTCGCTTCATTGAATCACCGAATGTCTGTCTTTACATAAAGTGAAGTTTACTATGTATTTTGAAATAGTAGTAGATATTTTGAATTCTTCGCAACATTGTCTTTTGAAGCCCTTTCACCAGTATTTGTCATTACTCGCATAGATGAGTATTACATTTAGAATCATTTTCATTCACAGAAAAATACCAAGGAGTGACATTATACATTGACATTTTTGAAATATTTTACAACGTTAAGGCAGAAAATAGACCATTCCATAAAATACTTTCACGAGTACAAAATTAAGGAATTACTAAGCATGAACATTTGTCAATAACTTTTTGTAAATTTATATTGAGGGTAAACGCGTTGAGAATAGTGCACTATTTATGTTTCCAGAAAATATAGGAAACTTATTCTTATAATAAGATTGAAATTACTTCTTTCTGCTACGTCATATGAGAGATGTTTAAAATAAAAAAGCACGACGTAATTATAAGTTTCTTAAATAAAACTTTGTTTTGATATTTTTAATGACAAATTAAATTGTGTAGTGGATTTTCGAGACCTAAAAAATATATAAAACAACAACAAAAAGTGCTTAAATACTGTCTTTCAATGAAATCAACATTCTTTCCAATATTATAAATAAAATTAAAAAATAAATAAAATATGTTTTGAAAATTACACCTAAAATTTATAATATAGTATTCCTAAATATTTTGAAAGGGATTGAAATTAACCTTTGAAAGAATATATATATGTGTGTGTGTGCGTGCGTGTGTGTGTGTGTGCGTGCATATTACATACAGTAAAACCTCTAAATAGCGGATAACTGGGCGCGTGGAATTTGGAGGTGCCGCATTTTAGAGATAAAAACATAAATACATATAAGTGTCGGGGAATAAAATAATGTTCGTTATTCGGGAGTGTCCGTTATGGGTTTTACTCCATAAATATATGTATCTGAGTAATGCCCACTCTTACAAATAAACCTATTTTGATTGTCCACCTGCTTGTCTGTGCTTTCCTATGCATCTCTAATTAAAGTAAAACACAAACTATTAATTTAAATCACGATTTCCATTTAAATGCTCGAACACATTTACTTAGAGTTATTTAATGCAATAAATAATATAATATTAACAATAAATAAAAATCACATGCATGTATCATCACTTAGGATAATGTTTGTGTCCATTAGTATGGCCATTCATTCATGAGGAAGGATATTGCAAGTAACGGAGGGTTAACTACATTTTCATTAACAACGAAACGATTACAAACTAAATGTACACGCACATTCAGTACAATAACAATCATTGAAGGTTCTTAGGACATACTCGTTTGTTTTTATTCAATGGAAACGCATCTCGATATAGGCTTACGCTTCAGAGTAATTCAGGGTCACCGCGATCTCAAAACAAAAGGAGAGATCAGATTTCCATCTTCCTTAAGATCATTTAAGACAGTCGAAAAATTGACACCGATAGACAAAGATAATTGTTAACGACCATTTTTCTCCTCATTGGAACTGTGCAACAATTGGTCACGTCACGGGGCGGAAATTCCGGATTCAACCTTCGTGAAGCTCTGGGGATGGAGACCTCAAATGAAATTCATAAAAGCATGGATAAGCGTTTATTTAATGCTTAAACTTTATCAAATATACAGTTTAGAAAAACATTTATTTTTCATTTAAGGCTGTTCGCTGTAATCAAATCCAAACTGTCTGCTTTTTGACACATTTCTGAATTCCTTTTTGTTTGCAAATGCAAGAAATCGGCAAATGCTCTCTCATTCAGAAATTATTTCCAATTTATTCGGTAAAGGCAATTTCAGAAAAAACTGTAAAAGTGAACGTTCTGAACTGAATTTCTGGACGCGATAGCGCGGGAAAATGGAAAAAACTACCGTCATAAAACGACAATCACTTATAACTCAAGGCGTTATCAAAAAAAGAAAAAAGAAAAAGAAAGAAAGAAAGAGAAGAAAAAAAAAACCACTCGATTACAAATTACTGCAAGTATCATGCCTTTACGTTTAAAAATGAGTAAGAAAATATGTCATAGAAAGTTTTGCGTTGTCGAGCGAGGAAAATATTACCAAATACACTTCGCGTAACCTACGTATTCTTATGGATTCAAAGTTGGAACAGAAATAACAAGCAACCACCTTGCGATATAGCATGCTATAACACAGATCTCAGCCAAAATTCCATCCAGTAGGCTTCAATCCAGGGTTCTCTGGTATTAGAGACCAACCATCATTTTGTAATTGTATCCTAAATTCCCTTAAAACTTATATTTTTTATGAGCATCCGGCTTTTTATTTTTTTTAATTAAAAATAAGAACTATAGTTTTTTTTTTTTTTTTTTTTATCTCTCTTCTGATCTTTATAGCATTACAACAGGCAATTGTAACCCTCCGCCTCAGACGGGTCCAATGTACCCGATTGGTACATTCAAACTGACTATTCGAACCAGAATTTGTTTCCTGAAATGAGTTAAATATTAACCACAGAGAAGTACCAAAGTAAATAAATAAGCTAAATAATTTTAAATACAAATTCTGTTGTGAAGTGTAAATTTTTTTATCAAAGTTGAGGAAAATTTCCGGTAGTTCTACAGTTAATAGGCATAAAAATTATTCAGGGGAGTATTTAATATTTTCCCTTATAAATTCAATTAGATACAGATAATTATATATCATTAAGACCCTATAAAACTTTTTTTAATAAAAAATTAAGACGATCTAATACAGCAACACATTATTTAAATAAATGTAAGCAGCATCAATTTTTTTTCATTTGGCTGAAACCTATCCCCGACAGAACAGATTTATTTTTCAACATGTTTTTCCCAATTGAGGCAAAACTTACTAACTCAATTCAAAAGTATAACATACTTTTATTTCAATATCACAAAGCAAAGAGAAAAATTCAAATTTACGATTTCATTCTTTTATCTGATGTATAAAACAAAAAACGCGACGTTTTCTGGAAGGTTACCTTTCATATTTCTTTCCTTATATCATAAGTCTAAAAGTTGTTCCAGCCACAAGTTTGTTTCTTTATAAAGTGGAATTTTTTTCAGTTTTAGGAAATTCTACGAATTTAGTAATCCTTTTAAACCTAAAGCCAGGAAAATTTCACAAAAAGGTTTTTTCGTTTATTTTTTAAGCGAAAATATTTCTTTATTCCCGCCAACAAATCTTATTATAATGTCAAGGTTCGAACCAGGCAAAATTTGGTGCTTATTTAGGACCCCTTTCACAATAATCTATTCTATTTAATAAAACAGGCCCCTTCACAAAAATCTATTGAATAAAATGATGGCCCTCACAAAAATCAATTTGATAAAATGGGCCCCGTCACAAAATTCTTTATAACAAAACAGTCCCTTCACAAAGATCTTTTTAATAAAATAGGCACTTTCATAAAATTCTATTCTATAAAAACTTACTATTTATTAATTATTTATTATTTTGGGACTTTTTAAAATGTGTAATTTGTAAACAAACAAGTTATCAGAGAGAGGTAAACTTCAGCAAAAGGATTTTTAAAAAATTTTGTTAATAAATGTTTGGTTCGAATTTTAGTAACTGGATTTCAACCTTCGTTACAAAATGTTATTTTTCACAAAAATATAACAAATTTCACAAAAATAACCTTTACTTTTCACAAAAATGGGCCTCAAGAAAAAAAACCAGCATGGACCCCTGAATGTTAATCAGAGATCTGCAGAAAAATACATTAGAAGCTTCTGGGGGGGACCTTACAGATATCAAAGTCAATAAAAAAAAACAAGGAGAGAACATCGTTCGTTATATACTTTCCAATAAAGGAAAAAAAAACTTTGAGTAATGATTACATAATATGTTCCATTCAAGAATCTATTTTGAGAATATATTAGTCTGCATGCAACACTAAAAAGTAACATAATTAGAAAATTTGAAATAATGTAAAACCGAATTCATGTATTCTTTCCTTTGATCAATAGTTCTTACCCGGTATACGAATTTAAAACCTATAACATAGAATTGAGAACTTTAAAAGTTTTCTCCAACTAAAACTAATGTCGACCAGAAAGATTCCAGAAAAATCAGTATGTCGCCAAAATCATTGTATGCCGATCTGACCTTAAAAACTTTTACTGCTGAATAGTCATTAAGACACAGGTGTAAATGGGTTAAAAGCAATTTTTCGAAAGAATAACGAGAAGAAAAAAATGATAGAATTTTTGTATATTGTTTTAAATTGACAACAATGTTATTTATCTAAACTAATTGTTAAATATTTCTTCAGTGCAAATCAAATAGTTACTATTTCTTTTCAAATTAAATAGTTATTTCTTTTCAAATCTTTGAATATAAAAAAAGCATGAATGGGAAAATCACAAAATTCGAAATCTTGGTTCTTTTAAAATTTGATAATGTGTGTTATATGAGTATGTTCACTCGCAGATAACTATTGAAATGTGATAAAAGTTGTTTTTACGCTTATTCGAATTAATTGGACGTTTTACGTCACGTCGCACAGCTGATATTGAACTGGACAGTTTGATTAAAAAAAACTAGATGTTTGGCAGCCCTAGCAATTCTGAGACAAGAACTATAAAAAAGAGACTTTCCGGAATCTTTTATCAACACAGTTGTAACAGAAACACTATAACGATTGTTCGATCTCGAATACATGGAGTTGACATTCTAGTTGTTAAATGAAAAGGTAACAATTTTAAAAAGAAAATACAATGTTTGATTTCAAATGTTAATCTGAATATTTTTTACGAAAGCTACAGAACGAATAGATTAAAAAAATATATATGTAAGGTGATAAACCAAAAAACATTTTATAAAATCAATGTCAGTCAGCCGTACAACCTGCTAGACTAACTGAAATAAAAGTAATTTTCGAATGCGCTTTAAGGAATGAAACACACTTGTTACCACACTCAAGAAAAAACAGCAAAAAAAAAAAAAAAAAAAAAAAAAAAAAAAATCGAAAATACAACAGGAAGCTTAAGTCTCACGTTCAATCAAATGCACGTGAGAAATAAGAATAAACAAAAGAGGAGAAGAAAAAAAGAAGTAGCAGTAAGTTCTCAAACTCAAAACAAAATATGAATATGATTCAAACAATTCTATGTTTATAAATTAAATTAAAAAAAGAAAGAAAGAAAACAGCATCTACATACAAAAATTGTATGTGAATTCCAACACAAATAGAAAGAGAAGTGAAAGAAAGACATGCGAATGCTTGTCAGAAATCAATCAAAACACATGCATTATAACGAAGAAAGGAGTTTAAAACAATCGCATCTGGTTAAAACATTTCTCGTTTTCTCTCTCCTCTTCCCCATGTTGGCTTCGTTCGAAAGTAACATATGATGCAGACATAAAAGCAAGAGAAAAACGGTAAAAATAAATAAAATTTTAAAAGTTAAATACAATTCCACAAAACTTTAGTCTCATTTCAAACGGCATAAAGACAACTTTGTTGGAGAAATGCCAGATTTTGTAGCAATGAAACCCGTTTCAAAGTGTTTTTTTTTTCTTTTTTCCCCCATCATAGGAAAACAATTTCAGGGAAGTTAATTTCTAGACAGTAATGGATTATTGTAACATAGATAAGAGTATTTAATTATCGAAGAACATTTATTAGCGCGTTTGTTTATTATGATTATGTCCAACAATGCTCCAGTGACCTTTAAAATTTATATAAGGGAACGCGTTTTTCTTGGGTATTAGTACGTCTGAATAAGTATTAAAAATATCCGATAAAGAAGCAGTGCTAGAAAGTTTTTAACTAGTAGGATTTTGTATGTGCAAATTTATAATTAATTGCAAATTTAAATGTGAAGCTGGAATATGCTGCTCTGTGAGTGATGGAATTTTGAAGATATTTTCAACATTTGTTTCTCAGAAATTTCTTCTTAAATAAAAAAGTCTAGATTTGCTCATGCGTTAATTAACTCATGTTACAGAATGATTCGGGGATTTAAGAATTTGAGCAACTGAAACATAAACTTACGGGGCTCGAACATTAGAACATCAGGAAAGACAAGGATATGACAAGGAAGTTTTTGTATTAAAGAATCACGACAAACGAATAAATACACATTCAGGAACGAATTATATTCGTTAGTCTATATCATTGTAGCCGAGTAGAGCTATGAGCAGTTATTACGGATTTAAAAAATCTTTGGTATTTTGCCGAATAGGTCTGAACGAATGCCTGACAAGATATTCGACCGATATCTCTAGTGAAATACGAGTTATTTGAACGAAAAAACTCAGGATAATAAAAAATAATTTACATATATTTAGCATTAACTTTGTTAAAATATATTTAACTTAATATATTTAATTGAAGAACAGTGCAAAATTATATTTCAAGACATTAATTATTATTATTATTATTATTTTAAATCTCGTTATTTACTCATTTCTAAATTGCATAATACAGCTACATAAGTGAATTTAATACTGTTACATAAATACACATATTTTTTCAACTACACATGCAGCTACATATTGGGAAAGTCAGGTTGTCTTATTCAGAGGTCCATCCAAACAAAAATTGGAGCCTCTTTAGGATCCCTTCATAAAATCCCTTTTAACCCATTTTAGACCAAAGCATAGAAATTTTATAAAATGTATTATTTGCATTGAAATTTGCTTAAATTGCATTCATTAAGACACCAAAAATGTTTCGTGCATGAAAAATAATATTTTATTTAATTTGACGTTACCATTATTAATTTACCATTAATAATTTATCATTAAATTTAAATAAAAAAATTTAAGTTTTCGTATGGCATTTGTTTTATTTTTATTTTATTTACCGAACTTGCAACTTTACTCCATTATAAAAACATATGATTAATCTCAAGTGGAATAATAATACATTTTCATAAAGTCGAATTTGTCAATAACCGTTTCAAGTAAAACACCACCGTATTTTGAAAATTTCTCAATAGAAAGTGATTACTTCAATTGAATTACTAATATATTATAAATGTCTCCAGAACCCTTAAAAATAGCAGAAAAATAAAATTAGTGAAAAATATACGTCACAGTGTTAATAAAAATATATTTATTGAAATGGTGCCTTTACGCACCTTTGGCCGAAAATGGGTTAAACAAATCTCTTTGCAAAATTCCACTTCATAAAAGCAAACTTTTCATAGTTATTTTTATTGTGTTAGGATTTGAAATGTATAATTCGCAGACAATACAAGTTCGCCAGAAAGCTTTAGCAAAATAACATGGAAAAGGTATTAACCAATAAATGCTTGCTTGAATTCGAGCAATTGGATTTGATCTTTCATTACAAAACTTTATTTTTCACAAAAATATAACAAATTTCACAAAATATTTTTTTTTAATTTTCACAAAATGAGATCCAAGATTTGGGGTGAGGGGTGAGGGGGGGGGGGGGGGGTTGCATCAAGCCTTGTTATTATTGCAATCAAAAGTTTTTTTTTTTTTTAAGTGTTTTTAAGAGACAAAACTATTAAGATTTTTTATATACAAATAATTTTAAAATAATAATAATTATTAGTAATCTTTGATATTATTTTTAATTTAAAATTATATATATATTTTTTAAATTGATATTCAGCAATTCAGCCAAATCAGACTTCGTTACATTACTAAACTATATTATTTATTATATTTTATTATATTGTTTTCTATGATATTGCATTATATGACATGATAATCTCATTTCTAAAACGTTTCTATATAAAACATAACAATCACATACAGAATACAAGAATAAAGGAATGTTGGAGCAGTAAGAGAAAAGTCACGCTTTAGAAATCTTTATAGCAGACAAAAATTACTGACAAACTCTTTAAAAAAATATAATAAAATGAAATAAATGCAGGAAATAGGCGTTTTAGGTCACACAGGAAATGCCTAGTTGTTTTCAAAGTGCCCAATGCAGAGGATTCATTGAAGCAGAAAAGTTTTGATTCTTTTACGTCGCGTCAATATATATCTCATCCAACATTTTTTACCCCAATCTAAAACATCTCTGACAGTAATTAAACGATAAGGCAGCTATAGATATCTTTTTTAATATAAAATTTTGATTCTTTATTGCGCAAGGGTAAGGATGCGGAAACAAACGTGTGTATCAGATAAGGGAAAATGCCTGATTAGCTGACGAGTATCTATAAAAAAAAATATAAAAATAATAAAAAGTAATTTAAAACAGATTCAAAGAAAATACAATTTACAGCACTCAACTATTTTTGTGCAAATCATATGATTACAATTTATTATTAGGATTATTTTCGCTATGATTCATTCGGTAATGCGCAAATACGAACGAAAATAATAAGGAAAATAAATGCATTCAAAAACAAAAAGAAAGATGAAAGAATAAATGTTAGATCATTGGAATTGTAGCGAATTTCAATTTTATAATTATTTCCGTACATCAAAATTCTCGCTAAGATTTGCATCAAATAGAACGCAAAACATAATTTATAGAGCTATCTATCAATCTTTATCTGCCAACTTTATATATTTTCCAGACATCGAATAAAGAAATAATGCGATTATCAATCAATATTAATATCGTTTTTCAGACAAATCGAAAAGAGAGGAGGAATCCATTACACCAGTTTTCTTTCTGTCGCGCGCAATAAGTAACGGTAACAGTTACGTGAAAATAAAATTAGTACTATAACTATACACATTGCTGCCAGATTGCGGTTAATTAAATTCAGAACACTTATGATGTTCATTACTTACAAAATAACATAAAATATGATACCTATAAAGGCTTCTTTCATCAATGAAAAGATAGATAAAAGTTTTATGCAAAAAATGTGAAAGCAGTTCTTTTTTGTCAGCATTATCACTGATAGGACGACATCCAATTGAAGTTCACCAAGAAGTATACAGCCACAGCGACAGCGCATCTATACTTAGTACTTAAATAAGACATGAAAAAAAAAATCATCGAAATCTGTTTTGATTTACTGACGTCAATGTCTGGCGTAGATTTTTTCTTTGAAACCTTACATGTCCGCAATACTGACCAATCTCTGTTATATATATATATATATATATATATATATATATATAAAGTTAATATAATATAATATATATATATATATATATATATATATATATATATAAAGTTAAACACAGAAGAGTTGAATAATTGTTTATTTAAGTTGAATAATTGTTTTATTTATCTAATTTCTATTTTAGTTGCATATTTTATTTATTTATTCTGTTATTTGAACCTCATGTCGGTTATTAATTTTCTTATTTCATTTATGTATGTTATGGCTTAATATTGTCGATTTTAGGTATAATAAAAGAAAAATAAAAGAGAGAGCGAAAGTTCTCAATTTGCAATATACTTTTTGCCTTAAGGGTATAGGTCAATCAGAAACTGATAAAAAGGCTGTAGTAAGTAGCGAAATCTCTGACGATTTTTTCAGCTATTAACTCCTGCCATGCGGCTAATACGGAAGTATCGCTTTTGATAAATTCCCAAAACTCTATTTGAATACGTCATTGATATATTTTTAATGTAAAAATGCTTTCTGATGGCGTTAATGGGCAATCTAAAAAATATATATTAAATGTAAAAAAATCTATTAGAGTTTTAAAAAATAAAGTTTTCACCTATGTTCTGTAACACGGAAATCCGGGATTGGATCACCTAATAATTTGAATAGTAAGATTAATAAATAACATGTTAATGTAAAGATATATTTTACTAAAAATTTAAGATTTAAAATAACAACATTACTGTAACTGGTGATCATGAGAAAATTGGAAGAAACATACAGCTAATATAAAACTATAATTCGTGTAAATTACAAATATATATATATATATTGTAAAGAAAACTACAATATAATATTATAAAATGTCAAACATTTTAAATTAATCAACAAATTATATTATTTAATTAGTGTTAATTTCCTACCGATTAATCGCGCTTTTTTTTATGATATTTTTAATTCTATATGAAATTGCCTTTAAAATTATGCATATTCAGAGTACGTTTTTTACTGCCACTATATACGAATAGACACATTTTACGATTAATGGTACTCGGTATACCGTGAAATAAAAAAATTGCATCTCCTTTGCATAACATAAAATTTAAACTGTTAAATAAAATCGATTTTCTCGACAAAAAATATAATATTATGACTAGTTTTTGGGAAATTTTCATATGAGTATCTTTCAGAATTTTAGGGAATGATTTGTCTTTTGTCTAAAAACCAATTATGACGGGGGGGGGCGGGGGGGATACGTCCTTATCTATGCTAAAATTGAATTAAAAACAGGAATTTTACATATTTGCATTTGAAAAAAAAAAAATTATTTAATCTATTGCAAAATCCATCCCTAATTCTATTGAATATATCTTTTCGATTTTGTAAACAAAATAAATAAATGAATAAATAAATAAATAAATGTCATTTCTTACATATATGTTGAAGTTTGAGCATTTTATAGGCAGTAAAACTTAAAACTCAAGCTAAGAAAAATGAATAAAGTAAAAAATCTTTCTCAGACATTTATAATCATCGGATCTTTATACGTAACTTCGTACAAATATACTAAAGTCTGAGTGAAGGGTACAGAATCTCACTCTTAAATAATCAAGATTGTCATTCAGAAATAGTGGTACTCAGTAGTAAACACTGTATGAACTTTGATATTTGATTAAATTTGAAAATATGATCATACACTCGAAATGCGTTTTCTAGAAATGTTGCAGAACTTTTGCACCAAGGTGGAAGTGAATTAAAAAATGTATGGCATCTAGAAACAAGAACGAAAAATCATGCATCAGGATTAGAAAGTGTTTCATATTCTATGCCTAACAGAATATTATTATGAAATTTCACTATTTCATAGAATGAAATGGAATAACTAAATAAGCGATTAAATCATTTAACTCAGTAAAAATCCATTTGCAGCGATTGCTATCCATATCCGGTAACGTTCGCGAATTCTTTTGTGGAGCCATATACTGTAAAAGCACTTATTTTCGCGAGCCGTAATTTTCGCGAAAATGAAGATATCGGTGATTTCGCGAGCTGAAAATTTCGCGAATTTTATATGAACAGAACCAAAAGTTTAAAAATCTCGAAACTACCGAAATAGAACCCCTTTTGCATAAGACATTTTAAGAAACTTCCTTTGTCCGAAAAGTTCGACCCCCCGCCCCCTCTTCACATCGCTCAAAAAACAAAACGCGGACACACAACACAAACAAAATGTTGTTCTCACTGAGAAGTTCGTTAACTTCGATCAGACAAACGCAAAGTTTGTCCCTACATCTGAATACACATTAGAAGAACGTGGTTCAAAACTAGTGTGCATAATCGGCATGGAAAATAAAAGAGAGGTGGCTCTTTTGTTAGCATGTTCCTTTTCTGGAAACCTACTTCCACCACAATTGTTATACGCTGGAAAAACAACAAATTGTCATCCAAAGTTTACATTTCCCGCGGGCTGGGATGTGTGGCACACCGATTCACACTGGAGCAATACTGACACAATGATTCGATACATCGAGAATATTCTTGTACCTTATTACGACAAGCAGAGAGAGCTTCTCGGGCTAGTTCCAGAACAACCTGGTGTAGCATTGTTCTACGTTTTTTAAGGCACACCAAGATCCTCTTTTTCTTGCTGAACCACAGAAAAGGAATATTATTCCAGTTTTTGTGCCCGCTTCCTGCACAGGACAGCTCCATCCAGCCTTTGGACTTAACTGTAAACGGCGAATTCAAGCATTTGCTCAAGAATGAGTTTATTGAGTGGTATTCTAACGAGCTTAAATTTTTAGAGGAAAAAGAATCTGTGGACCTGCGAATATCACGACTAAAACCGATTCACGCTTCTTGGCTTGTGCGCACATTTAATGGTGTTCAAGCCAAACATGAGATAATTTTAAATGGCTTCAAAGAAGCTGGAATAAATATTGTAATTGAATGAGCTGCATTCTATTAGTTGTATTATTGTTTTTATTCAAGAAATAGTTGTATAGTATTCAAGAAATAGTTGTATAGTATTCAAGAAATAGTTGTATAGTATTCAAGAAATAGTTGTAAGTATTAAAGAAATTTTTGTTCTTATTTCTTATTTAAGTAACTGTAATCATTAAATTTTGGATAAGTGAAAAATTTATGAATTTGTATTATTATTTGAGGCGAAAAAAATATATTTCGCGAGGATTAAATTTTCACGATTGCGACGAGCTCGCGAAAATTAAATCCTCGCGAAAATAAGTGCTTTTACAGTATATGACCGTATACAAAATTAAGCCGTATAGAATTTATACACAACACGTAATACACTAAAAATTGGATAAGCTTAAAAAAAATGCATACCATAGAGGAAAACGCACTTCTAGCAATGATTGATCATAGTCATTCTTGTAACTTAAATTCTTTTGTGTGTCTTTAAAAATGAACGATAAATGCTATGCATTCCATAATTTATAGAAAATATGTTGTAGCTCACTTCAGTTATCCTTTTTTTAGTTTCATTATGCTTCAAGTCTTATACCATCATTACCCTCTGAGGGCTTTCCTGCACTTTTATAAAAATATTTGTCAAACTTAAAATAATTTAAATTTTCTTTACCCATATATCATAATACAATAGAATCCTTTTGTGAGCACCTGGAGACGAATTATATACAATGCAATACACACTTCATTTTCAATATCGAACATTTTATAGTGAACCTATATAAAAAAAAAAAAAATTACATGGCAATCCGAGTATATTTACGAGAGTTAGAGCACGAACAGATGGCAGATAGACAAACAGAAGTCATAAACACTGTTCAACTATGTTGGAAAGTGTTAAAAATACATCCCATGTAAAGCTGCAATTTTTTTGTAAATTAAAAGACCGTTTTGGCCAGAAAGTAAATGCAATACTTGTAAGAGATATTTGGGACACATTTTTGTCAATAAATATTCGTCTGTTAATATTATTTCTTTCTTTCTTATAAGCTTAAAATGACATTTCTCTTTTTAACATTAAATATTTCTGAAATAGGAATTGTTGTGATACTAATGGTTAAATTATATTTTCGTTTCACCATTAACACCACCTACGCGAACACAAATCAATAAATGCTAATGGTATTCAAAACCAACGAAATTACTTTTATTCACGGATAATTTGCCAGGTTTAATAATCCAACACATAAATAAGTAAACACGTCCAACTGGCAAAGAGTGAACGAAAAAAAAAATCGTACAGGATCTGCAAACAAATCTGTACCGAAATAATCACCCCATTTGTATTCTTGAAAGGCGGACGCGATAGATTTATGCCGTTTTTAACGGTAAAGCGGCAGTAAAGAAAGGGAAGAGCAAAGGAACTGGTGTTTTAAGACGTAAAAGCAGGTTTTAAAAGGCTTAAAAGTGGAGGATTAGAACTGTAAAACATAAGCCGCTTAAAAAAATGCCCTCAAAATATTTAAAATCAACAACTGAAACACTTAAACGATGAAATATGTTTATTTTATTATATAATACCGACTTACACAACGTTGCCTCAAAAGAATGCCTTTTATGTCAAAGGATTAGTTTATATTATTCTATTGATTTACTTTATTATTATTAATCTACTTTTAAATATAAAATGTATGCGGAAAAATAAAATCCAAAACATCCATCTCAACCAGAAAGATTTCTTAAATTAGCCACAAGAATGCCATGTAATGGTTTGCTAAAAACGCGAGATATGCTGCCAATAAAAATATACAAATAACAATCTGAATGTCACAACTTAACTTTAAAATACTTTTCTTTAAGTAGCAAAAACATATTACATTTAAAATAAAGATAATTATTTTCTTCCACAGATTTAAGATTTCACACGAAACGACAAATATATATCAAAGACATATATTATCAAAGACAAATATATGCCTAACCCTTTTTAAATAATAATAATAATAATCCTAATATATTTAGAACAACAAAATAATGAACAATGGGTGTGTGTACTAATAAAATAAGTTGCTAATACAGGGTTCATACTCATTTCCCACCAAAAAATCCCCTGATGTATTTTCCAGGATGAATAATTTTCTCATGTTGACAATTAACGACATTTTTTAAAACTTAGTAAGTATTCCCCCCCCCCCCCCTAAAAAAAACTGGTATTTTAATGGATGTTGTTGGAAGATAGAAGGCGTGGCTAGTTTACGATTCGATATCTCCTGAGGTTTGAAGGTGTATCTTAGTTTGATTGAATTATGACATCATGAAGCATGCGAATACCCTCATTTCCCAGATGGTTTTGCCAAATTTTCCCAGGTTTTTGCCATTTTTTGAAAAATCCCCTGAGATTCCCCTGATTTTTAAGACACAAAATTTATCCCCTGATTTTTCCCTGATTCCCAGGTTTCCCCTGATGAGTATGAACCCTGTAATAATAAATCTGGCCGCTGAATAAAATAGAACTGCAGATGGCCCCTGGACGGAAGATGTTTCACTCAAAGTAATATCTTCAATTACAGATAAAACCACAATGTATTCACTTTTATTACTATACAAGAATTGTTCTAAATATTTCACAAAAAGGCTGCCGAATTAATATGTCAATTTTAATGAACCTTCGTAAATTTCGAATTATTATATAATTTTTCTAATGTACCTTCAGATAATACGGAGGAAATATATTTATTGAAGTGGGATTTTTCTTAATTCACAAATTAGGACATAAAGAGTTAAACAAGCTCCACAATAATTTTATTTATTTGTACATTCATTTCTGTGGCTGCCACGCCAGTTAAATGCATTTATCCCAGAATGTATTTTTTCAAGATTTTCCCACCTTTAAATTATATTTCAATTTATATGAAACATAAAGACAAAATACTTTGTAAAATGTTTTCAGCTATATATTCTTCAAACTGTCTTCGGGATTTCTTTAGTTTTGACAGAAAAATTTTTGAAATATAAGTCTTGTAGTAAAAAGTACTCATGAAAAAATATATATTTTGACTTTTTAAAACTATTAATTTCCTTTTTTTAAATAAATATTTTTGTAAACCCCGAGTGTAAGCTACATTTATTCTTTCAAAAGATATATAAAATTTGAATTTTTCAACTTAATGTTTATTTAAAAAATATTTTAAGAATTTACATTTGAAAATAAATACAATAAATAAACATTTCAAGAAAAATATTGATAAATTTAAAAAAAAAAAAAAAAAAAAAAAAGTAAAATATTGTGCCACGGACTATCTCAAAGGAAAGAGAAAACAGTAATGGTTGAACCTCTAAACCTCTATACTTAAAAAAAGAAAAAAAAAAAAAAGGCGAGGTGAAATTTTTTATTTATGAATTAAAAATGAATAGGCTTGCATCATTTCAGAAATTTTTATCTGTTGGTACGAAAAAAAAAAAAAAAAAAATTCATCAGTTGATGAATGAACTAACAAATAGATAAAAATTGGGAAATGCGTTGCATAGTTAAATGAGGAATCATTTTCGTAAGTAAAAATAATACGAATGGAATTCCATCATTTGATTTTCTGAATATGTTCAAAATATATTACTAAAAATTGACAAGATGAAGTAAATAGAGATTAATTACGTAATGAATTCCATCACTCATTTCTCAAAAATGAAATATGTATCATAAAAAAATTGTCAAGATAAATATTTAAATTTAAACGAAAACTAAAGAAAAAAATTAGAAAACTGCTTTGTAGGAAAATATTATTTAAACAATAGACTGCTAAATACTTTAACATTTTATTTTTAAAAATATTTTTTCCCCAGCTGGTGTGTCAAAACAAGTGACGCTTATTTTTAAGGTTTACAGCCTGAAACTTTTGTTTCTCAACCTTTGTAATTTTTCTGGAATTTTACTTCATATCTTTTCTATAATCGGGTATACGACTTTTTCCATAATCGGGGTTCCCTTCCACATACTATAGACTGATAGGGAAAATATACATCTTGTAAAATACAATAACAATAATAATAGATGACGTACTTACAAAAAATATGATATATCTCAAAGAAAAACAAATTTTATTTAACATTTTAATTCTAAATTCGTGTATTAGTTACTCAACCTTTTTTTTTTTTCTCTCGCGGGCCGCAAATATATGTTTACGACGTTAGGCGGGCCGCAACACACTTAAAAAAAGGGATAAAAAAGAGTGATTAAAATAGTAAGATAACATAATTAGTGTAACAAAGCAGTATAACAAAGTAAATGTTATCAATACGGTTGAACGTTTGTCACCAAAACTTTTAACGACACTATTTTCAAACAATAAACTTCGTTTCAGATTTCTATTTCAAATGTTGTAGAAATATGCCGTAAAGTTATTTTTTTGGAAATAGTGGTGTAAAAATAGTTTTGTGTCAATTTGTTTTCACGACAAACGTTCAACCCTAAAATAGCAGCATTAATTATATGCTATATAAAAAGTATAAAACGTAATAATATAACAATGCTGAATTTAAAAATAATAATAATAATAATAATAATAATAATAATAATAATCGGGGGATTTTTCTGAAATAAATCCATTTTTTGCTCAGTGCAAAAGCTTTTTATTGTTTTGTTTTTTTTTAATTGTAGAAATATATAGTACACATTTAATTAATTTGGAATTATAATGTTTGATAATGTTGAAGATTAAGAAATGTATATGTAGATATACCCCACTGTAGCGCAAATAAAACTGCATGTAAAAATAATTTTTGACTATATAAACGGCATTTAAGATGCTTTAACGCAATTTTAAATTAATTATAAATAACAGGACAGATTTTGTCTTGCAGTGGAAAGATATAAAACAATGATGAAGGTCTGAAATTCTTTTAATGCACATCTGAATTAATTTTATAAATATAAATTAATGATTGTGTCTCGGGCTGCACATAAAAAGTCGCAGGGCTACATGCGGTCCGCAGGTTAAATCTGGCTAGCTTAGTTTAAAAAAAAAAAAAATAAATAAATAAATAAAAATCAGGATTCAACAGAAAACTACAGATACAATTTAAATTGGGAAATCTTCCATAATCAGAGTGCCCTAAAATTGTTAATAACTATCCTTTTAAAACGTACTAATAAAAATAATAGTTTCTCTGTGTCTAAAAAAAGGAAAAGAAATCTCTTTCAAAAATATAAATCCTTATTTATTTACATTTAAAGAGAGAAAGGAAGAAATACCTGAACGATTATTATTGAAAAGGATATCCCCCATTGAACTTTTTTCAAAGAATATTCCCAACGATAAATTCACTATGAAATACAAATAAGAATCACTACTAAACATAATTTAAGTAATAACCAAAGACAGGGGTCTGTCCAGACTATTTTCCCAGGGTCCTGTTTTTGTGAAATTGTGAACAGCTTTTTAGATTTGTGAAAAATCTAATTATAATTTTGTGAATTTGAAATGATCGTTATATTCAGGTTCTTGTTTATACATTTTTAAGAAGATATATGGATGTAAAATACATATTTTTTCTTTATATATGTAAAAGTGACAGGTCAGATTTTACTTTTAAATGATTAATTTGTGAAATGTTATGTTTAAAGATGGAAAAATTTTGTGAAAAACCTATCTTTAAGGACAAATAATTTTGTGAAGGCACCTGTTTTAGGGAAAATAATTTTGTGAAGGGTCCTTTTTTAAGGAAAATAATTTTGTGAAGGGTCCTGTTTTGAAATGAAAAATTTTGTGAAGAGTCCTTTAAAGGACCCAATTTTTTCTTAAACAGATCCTTTAAAGAGTAGATTTTGTTTCTCTTAAATAGTACGATTAATACTGCTTTTATTATTTGTCAGATAAATAGACTGGTCTTAAATTTTCGAATTATATTACTGGCATTTAAAAAAAAAAAAAAAAAAAAAAACTAATTTTGTAAAGCTGTCTTTTTTATCCAATGGTTGGAGAATCATAGTTGAGATTTTCTCCAACAGATGAAAATATGCCGGGACCAGGACTCGAACCTGGGCACTTTGGTTTGCCGTACGAACGCTCTCCCGACGATATCCTCACTGGCATATTCCTGGTCCCGACATATTTTCACTCTGTTGGAGAAAATCTCAACTATGATACTCCAACCATTGGATGTAATTTACCTAGTTGAAAATACTTTCCTTTATTCATTATATCTTTTTTTTTTCTCCTTTTAATAAATTTTTTGTTTTAAAATATTTAAAATATAATTTAATTCAACTTTAAAATTAACGAACAAAAAGTTTAAATAAGAATTGTTATCTGACAGAAACTAATACTAGGCTAATGCCTCAATGTTGTTAATTAATTTTACTTTCAAAATTAATTACACTATAAAACCAACATTACAGAAGCAAAGGCATTATATTGAAAATTATACTTTTTGAATTATTCTACATAGTTCAGAAATATTTACATACATAAAACAAGGGTTCTGTCCCGACTTTCCTGCCAGGATCCTGTTTTTGTGAAATTGGGAACAACTTTTTACATTTGTGCAAAATCTAGTCATAATTTTGTGAATTTGAAATTATCGTTATATTCAGATTCTTGTTTACATGTTTAAGAAGACATATGTATGTAAAATACACATTTTTTTCTTATATATGTAAAAGTGATAGTCAGATTTTACTTTTAAATGGTTAAATTTGTGAGGTTCAGTTTGGAGAGGGGAAAATTTTGTGAAAGGTCCAGTTGGGAGAGGAAAAAGTTTTGTGAAAGGTTCAGTTTGGAGAGGAAAAAGTTTTGTGAAAGGTCTATTTTTAAGACAAAGAAATTTGTGAAGGGTCCTGATTTGAGGTGAAAAATTTTGTGAAGAGTCCTGTTTTCAAATAGGGGGAAGAAAATGTGGAGCGTCCTTTAAAGGACACAATTTCTTCCTACACTGATCCCCCCCCCCCCCCCCCCCACACACACACACGCAAAATAATAATAACAATAATAAATCTAGAATTATGCGGCATGACATTTTGTAAATATTGCAGATATTACAAGGCAATGACTGATTGTCATTCATTCCCCAAAATACTTAAAACATTCGAATATAGTTATTATTACTACAGAAATCGCCCACTATGGTGCTAGGATTTGAATTAGCAAATATTGCGCCGACACTGACAAGTAGGAGTATAACAATTAATCAAAACATTCTACATGGATTATTTATATCTTATCTTATCTTTTCTCTCTTTCTCTTTTTTTCAATTTTCAATTAGAAAAAGCCAGATGAAGGTTCAAAAGCCGCCGTAATAGTCATCACCATTAATGAAATATTAAGAATTATGAATAATTATTAGACACAAACGATATGCTATGGTGAGCTAAATCAACATGACTGTAGGCTGATTCATAATAGTTAAGATATAAAAAGCAGTTTCGTTAAATATAATGTTAAATATAATTCTATAATATATTTTGTGACTACATTGAAATAAAATAATAAAGTAAAGTAGGCGAAACAAATTAAAAAATATATTTAAAGATATACACTTTTACTTTCGGGCACACATTATGACAAATATGTCTGAATTATAGAAATAATAATAATAATAATAATAATAATAATAATAATAATCCCAAAAAACTTCTACTTACGAGATGAAAACAGATTTGTCATAAAATAACTGCGCACCGGTACAGCTGGTACGACAGCTAACTTTTCTTCTGGGGGTGCCGAAGCCATACAAATCCCACTTTCCTCCAACAGCATATTCAAGAAATTCTACAAAAGAGAACACCAAACAAAGCTTATTTCCTAACTCTCTCGATCCATATTCTTGAATATCCACCAGCTTGTTAAAATATTTTTGACACTTCGACAAGAATGCACACTGTATATAAAATTTATATTAAGCTAAATGCTCATGCTGCGATAATATCAATGTATTGTAAAATTCATCCTTTTTTAGCTTCTGTTTACCAACATAAAAACTTATGGTTATGATACTTGACGAAGTTAGATGTTCCACAAAGCACGATATATCGAGAAATCACGCACAACTGCCGGATATCCATTTTTTTTATTCTGCACTTGTAACGATGAAAAAATGACGATGGCTGTATTTAAATGCCCCATGCAACAAGTGTGTTTTTTACCTTGCATACGCGGCGTTCGTTCTAAGTAGGTAAACGAATCCAATATAGGGTTTCATTGCTAACAGATTCGCAGGGTTGTTGCAATGGGCGTAGTGAGTTTGCTTCGGTGAACATACGCTGTCGCCAAGCTCCGCCAAATCATAACTTGACTGACAAGATATTCTTGACTATCAAGATTAATAACTGCCGTTAGATAAAAGGGTCGAGGGACTTCAAAAGAAACAATGAAAAAAAAGGAAATATATAATTTTAACGTAGGACACACGAAATAAAATGAAAACCGCTCAACATATCAGAGATAAGAATAAGACGGGAGTAAGAGTAAAATATTAAATTTTTTTTAAAAAACTTTTATTATATGCTAATGAAGATTAAATCAAATGTTTATTGGCATTTTTTTAATTAAGGCATTTATTAATATTTCACCATTTTTTCAGATATATTCAAGAAATCTCATTTTTAAATAAAGAATTTTGAACCAAGGGCGCTAAAAAGAAACAAATACAAGATGTTCTGTATCATGCTGCCATTCATTATTATTATTATTATTATTTATCATTATAAAACATAATTCGAACTGTTTTAAAATATTAATGTGGTAAAAAATATATAAATATTATTTTTTACGACTTCATTTTGTTTTAACTTCTAAAACTGTTGCAATTAAAAAATAAAATAAAAAATAAATGTTTTCTTTTTTTTTAACGTATTTTTTACGAACTGGATTTATCTTAAAACTACAATTTTAACTGAAAATTAGAAACCTTATTTGTATATATTTATGATTGCTGTACCAGATTCTCATACCAGCGAAGTTAGCATTAATATCCCGCAGACTAACATGACGAAAAGCAAGCAGTATGACTTCGATTCAAACATTAAGAAAAACAACAAGTTGTAATCTCGAAAATCCCAACTTGCGGGAAACCTTTTACAAACAAAGCATTAAGCATTATTAAAATAAATAACAAAATGAATAAAACTTGCAAGGTTTCGTAAACATTTCAATTTTTCTGGCAGCACAGAAGGAAAAAAAATAACACAAATGATTTGTTTCGAAAAATATTTTCTAATACAAAATGCACAACAAACACCATTTAAATAATCAATATATATTTAAATAATAACATACGGAAATAGGTTTAAACATGATTGATTACAAATACACTAAAATGCTACTTTATTTTTACATTATTATTTTTTGACCATAGGAAATACTTTTGCCATATAAACAATAATTGCAAAGTAGCTGTTAGGACTGTATATATTAAGGGGGGAGGGGGGTTACACTTTTAACCTCTTTGCGCCGAGCGTCTTTTATAGAATTTTTAATCTTGTATCACCGGTTTTTCAAAACAGAAATTTTTACTTTGTTGAATCGCAGAAATGCTCAGATTTAATCGGACAAAATTTACAATAAAAAGTTATTGGCAAGAATAATGAACGATTCCGACCAACTCATGCGTCCGTGACACTCGTGAAAGAATTGAATCATTATCAAACACAAAATTTTCAAATCTTCCAAGGTTCCCCCAGGCACCCCCCCACCTAAATTCCTGAATTCATTTCGGGTTCGGGTTGAATGTTTGGTTCGGTGGGATTTCGGGTTGACGAAATATGTCTTGTCAGGTTCGGTTCGGGTTGACTTTAAATAAATTTTCGGGTCAGGACTCGAACGGAGAACATTCTTTTTTATGTATAGTTTATATATATATATAATTTGTTACTTAAACAATGATTCTCTCTCTCCCTTGTTACTCGCTCGCATGAAGTCTGTTAAAAATGCAAATGGATGAGAGCACACAGGAAGTTGCGTAAAAGTAAATCAAATTTAAAAAAAAAAAAAAAAAAAAAAGCAGAGAACGTGTCACTTGGCTTCCTGTCAAAATACAATTTGATCTTCAAAAAATATGCGAGTTGCTCTTAACTTACATTACGAACCAAAACAACCTAAATAAACATTGGATCTGAAAGAAACCGGGATAAAATAATAGAATAATAAGCAGCTTGTATGTTGGAAAACGCAACTCAGTTGAGCCAACTTTTTTTTTTTTTTTTTTAACTTTTCCAATCAAGATTAATAAATGAAAGTGTCACTTTTGTCAAATGAATTAGAGCAGTCATTCACAAGCTGTCAGTGAGCGACTTTACTTCGGTGAGGAGAGTGGGAACAGGGGACTAAAAATACTTTCGTTAAAAGAAAATCGTGAAACCTTTTTTTGATTTAAGTGATTTAAAATTGATTGTGAAATATTATGATTACAATAAAATTTGTTTATAAACATTTTCTTCGTTTGTATCTATTTGCGTATCACTCCATTAATGTAAAAAGACATGAAAATAAAGAAAGACGTGCCACAATGCTCCTTTATTTTTAATAACAGGTAATTTTAAATAAGAAAAGAAAAATATATTATGCTAAAAGTGTAATTGGAGGATTATGCTATAGCTTGGGGGATTTGTAATGCAATAATAACAAATAAAATGGCTTGAAAGAGGCAATAATTGGAATCTATAAAAACTCGGACGTTAATGAATAAGAGTGATTCAGTGAAAACATTTCACAAATCAGGGATCTGTTTAGGAGAATTTTAGGGCCTTTAGAGGACACTTCACAAAAATTTTCATCTTAAAACAGGAACTTTCATAAAAATATTCACCGTAAAACAGGATCCTTCACAAAAATACTCACCTTAAAACAGGACCCTTCTCAAATTTCTTCTCTTAACTTTTCCATCTCCAAATTGAACCCTTCCCAAATTTAATCATTTTAAAATAAATCTGATTTGTTACAAAACAGCCAAAATCGCCAAAGAACCTGTTACTTAGCTTATACATAAAGGATCTAACTAAAATAAATAAATAAATCAAGCAAGAACATAAATATAACGTTAATTAAAAATTCACAAAAACATAATTTTTCACAAATATAAAACTGTTCACAATTTCACAAGAACAGGATCCTGATAGAAAAGTCTGGAGACCCATGCAAATATCTACCAGGATGTAGAGATACAATCGGATTTTTTTTTTTTTTTTTTTTTTTTTTTGGTAGAACTGACTTTACAGAAGTCAAAAAAGAAGAAAAATTAGATTGAATTGTTTTTGACTAGTTTAAATTCCAGAAAAGAAGGTCATGATAAGGACAAACAAAAAAAGAGATTAATAAATACTACAGGCATAAGGTGTCTCAAAAATATAGTTGTAAACTTTGAAGTGAGGTAAAGTCTCACTCCAATCCGAACCCGGATTTTTGTTCATAATTCTAAAAAAGATATTTTAACGAAATTTGCCGCAGACATACCTCCTCTTGTGTAAAATGTAATGATATCACAAGAATTGGTAGAAGTGGCCACTAAGGATGCACAGAATATTCGGTATTCATTCGGTATTCGGCCATACTACCGAATATTCGGTTAGGCCAAATATCAAACTATTCAGTCTTCTGAATATTCGGCTTGGCCGAATATCAAAATATTTGGCTTGCCGGCTTTCGCAATTTTCCGCCAAACCGAATAGTAACTTAAAAAAATCTTTAAAAAATATTGTTACAAAACGTTACACAACTTCTACTTTTATCTGTGAATCAATAAAGATACTCAGAATAATTAGAAACACAATCATATTTTAAAAAAAGAAAATGATTTTACATTATTTGCTGTTTGGAAAGTGTCACGAAAATTAACCGTTAATGAAACGTTAATCATAAGAATTAATGATGTACAAATAAATGCAAGTTCCTAAATATTGCCTGGTAAATAATCAGTTTCTTGCTTTTTCTCAAACAGCCTGTTTCTAAACAAAATGAAAAAAAAAACTTTCCGAGTGATCGCGATACGAAACTACCAGTTCGACCAGAGGTGAGATACACTGTATTTTTGACTGAATAAGTATTCAGTCAAGAATACAGTGTATATTACTCCTGGTCAAACATGGAGTTTCGTTTGTTACTTTAACAATAATGAAGATTTTGTAACGATATTTTCAACAGAGTTATTTTGATTTCTGTGAAATATGATGACATGACGAGAAATGCTGCAAATTGCTACCATTCATTTCTAAACAACACTGAACTAGACATCCCTTTATTCAGAATGCAGATGACAGTAACTTATAGTGTGTCACTGGCCAAAATTCAGTCACTTCCAATGATATCATATTTCTTCATACAAGCAAACTGATGCAAATCTCGCTGGAATATCTTCATTATTGTTAAAGTTGTGAAAGAAAATTCATTTCAGCTTGTAGTGACACACCTTGTATTTTTGATGGAATAAGTGGGTGTTGTTTCTTGTTGAAAAAATATTTGTCTTGATCACATTATCTCCCCCTGAAAGTTTGTTCAAAGATTTTACGAACAATCTATATGTTTACAACCTCTGAAAATGATCCTCCACTCCAGACAATGCCCTTTGGTGCATTTAAAAGATTCCTTGCTAAATCAAGAGGAACAGGTACGTTATTTCTGCTGGATTGCGATCATTTGAATAGAGTTGTGTTATTTATTTATTTTTTACTTTAGTCCCTTTCTGACAGATAAACAGTATAGTATGACTGACTGTAAATTTGAATTTAAATTATTTGCTTTAGAATATAAGAAAATTTTATTCATTTGTTTCAATTCAGAGAAGAAGCCATAAAATTTAAAATTTTATTAATTAAACTTTTAAAACTCCTCCTCTTAAACAATAACTCAAACCATATATTTTTTTTTTTTTTTTTTTTGTAAAGTTTATTTGTAAAAAAGTCTTGTTTATCAAAATAGAAGTTGAAATATAAAAGTAATCGGCCAGCCGAATATTCGGTATACGGGTTATTTATGTGCCGAATATTTAGTGTTCGGCCAAAATCACTATTCGGTGCATCACTAAATGTAACCAATAGTGATTTGGCCGTATAGTCGAAAACGGAATATTCGGCATTGAATTGTAACATTTAAAAAAATATATGCAATTTGATTACACACACACACACACACACATACATATATTACTCATACATACATAACGTAATTTTGAACGTTTAGTCGAATATCTATAGAAATGCTTGACAAATTCTTCTAAAACTTCGGGAATGTAAAGAACATGCAAGACTTCGTATTTTTTAGCGAAGATTTGATCACGAGACCAATTAGGACCAACAACAAAGATTGAATAAAAAGTAATATTTGCGATCACTCTGTAAAATAAAATGCTCGAAATGATCTGTAGCCGTAGCACAGGTTTCTGTGGATCTTGTACAACATTTGTGTAAGAAATAAGAATAGCGCGTATATGCATGGAGATATAAAGGTTTCTTTAAAAGATAAAAATTGTATGTTTCTTTATAGCATGCAAGGTTTTCAACCTAATTTAACGCCACTTTCAGGAAACTTGACAAAGTACAGTAGAAATATTATATTACAATTAGAATATAAATATATTAAATGGTGAAATATGAGCATTTGCATGAAATAATTTTTAACTGCACATGCGCCAAAGAACTGGTGTGAAAAGGTCAGTCAAACATCCAACGTGATAATACAGAACAATATCGGTAATATAGTGAGCTGAATTTCAGAAATTGTCATTTTTTGTTGACTTCTAACAAAGGAGTTAGCATAAAATATCATTGAGATAGCAGACAATTTATTACAATTAATTATATAGAATGTTAAAAACACTATAAAACATTTTAAAATGACGTTTCGGATTTCATAGAATCCCAAACCAGCAAATTTTAACACAAAAGTCATAAAGGTTGTAAAAAATCAATTCACAGAAAACACTACATCAAACAGTTAAGATGAAAGTTGTAGTTACATTAACACTTAATATTATCTTGGAATCAATCTAGCTTCGTTATGGTTAAATCGGTAATTCCATGTACCATGCTTCTAGAAAAGTTCGACTTCTATAGTTGCTACAGTTTGATCTGATTGCAAAAGATTTCGCAAAATTTGATAAATGGTAGTCTTTAACCCCTTGGGGACGAGCGACACGTATACGTGCCACATAACATGCTCAGAAACCTCAATTATTCTCACCAGTTATTTCTTATTGTAAGTTTTGCCTTATTTAATCATGGCATTTCTACGATTCAATTAGGCGAAAATTTCTGTTTTGAAAAACCGGTGGTAAAAGATTTAAAATTCTATAAAGGACGGTCGTCGCGAAGGGGTTAAGGCATGAACTTTCCTAGAAGTGTGGTACACCAGAATTGCCGATTTAACCATTAACTAGGGCCGTACCGAGTACTCGGTATTTACTCGGTACTCGGCCAATTTGCCGAGTACTCGGTACTCGGCTAAATTTTGAGCCGAGTACCGAGTACAATACCGAATAGTTGTAAGAATTTCATTTTTAAGCATTATTATTATTTCTGAAGCCAAAGGAATTTATAATTGACCTGTAAAAGTTATTTGAATATAAAAATATATAATATATGATATTATTCATAAAAACTATTTACTTAGTATATAGAAATATGTTTACAAAATACAGAAAAGTTAAGAAAAACCAAAGCAATTCAAAATTTAGTTTTAATAGTTCACTTTTTAATGTCCCTTTCATTATACCATAACCAAAATGATTGGAACTTTCATTTGAGCTTTTCAATGTTACTCAGAATGGCAATAACAGTTTCATTACACTTTCCAGTTAATTGCTACTGAACTGTAGTTAAATTTTTTTATCATACTTTCAGTAGCATAAAGGCAAAGAGGCTGCTTTAATTCATGCAATATTTTCAACATATTATACTTTGAGTTTCATCTTATGGTTAATTACTGTAATGATTAATTTTTTTGGATTCAGACAAATGTGACTGAACTTTTTTAAAATTTGAACATGCAGCTACAAAGTGGTTAAAATGTCCATCAATGTTTTTAGCTATAACTAACATGTCAAAAAGCATGTAGGGTAGATAAACCCGATTTTATTATAAGTTGCACATTGTGAATAGTGCAAGCCACACTTTTAACATCAGCTTTTTGCATTATTCAATGACAATTTGTATTATTCAAAATTACCGCAACCAATAACCATTTTTGACAGACGGATTTCAGGTATCACAGTGAGTTAGATAAATTGAAGAATGGGTTTTAATTTCACATTGGCTAATTTTACTTTTTTTTTCTATCTTTTAAAAATAATGGTACTGTTTTAAATTTTTTTAATTTTCAAAAATAGTCTTTAATAGGTGCATAATTAAATTTCAAATTTAATTAGTTAATTTGAATTTTTTGTAAAATTAAATGTATGACTACATGCTCAAGAAGTATGTTTATATATATCTACACACACAGACATGTTATTTTTAAGCTCACTTCATGTGCGCATTAATAGTTCTTTCTTACACACAACTACTCGGTACTCGGCAACTCGGTACTCGGCCGAGTACTCGGTACTCGGCCAAAGTGTTACTCGGTACACCCCTACCATTAACGAAGCTATTAAAATGCAAAATATATACCACATTTCATATTTAAATAATAACTGAACTTATTGATACATTTTTAATGGGTTTTATCCTCTATAATAGTTTGCTGTAGTATAACATTAATAAATTGATTACAGCTATTGTAAAAACAGAGTAACTTTCTACAGAGTAAACTATTTTGTTGATTTACTTTTATATTAGTACTTTTAAAAAATACAAGCTAATCTTTATATGACATTATCTTTAATAAACTTCTTTAATTTAATGAATCTTAATGGGATGTTCACCAAAACCGTTTACAAACTCCGTTTAAAAAAATATATATATTATGCGGAATTTTTTATTGAATTGTGCGATATTGTTAATTAAAAATCCAATTGCATATATCAATTTGAATTCACATATAAAATATCTTTATGAGTGTAATAATCTAATTGTGGTAAAGAATTATTCTATTAAATAAAATATACACAAATTACAAGTATATATTTATAAAATCATGTTATTAGTAACTACTGATTTTGTAAAAGTCATATTGTCGTGATTTCAAAATGTTGGAAAATATTGGGGGGAAAGGGGGAGGGGGGAGATTAAAAGATGTTAAAAAAATTATGCATACAAACATTTTTAAAAATCAATTTTAATTTGTTTTAAACTTTACTTTTAATTTAAAATTTCAAAAAATATTATATATTATTTACAATAAAAATTACGCTTTCCTTAAGAAGTTAGTATTACGGCCAAATTACTATTCGTTATATCCTTACCAAATAATGCAGCAAAAACCCTTTTTTTTTTTTTTTTTTTAACTCCAAGAAGGAAAATATACCTTTGCTTCGAGATAAGTTTATTTTTGGCTCTCTTCAACAAATGAAGTATAATATACATAAACACAAGAAAGAAAAGCAAGTAAGCTAGCTTAGATCTACTTTAAAGGTGATTGTATACATTCTAAAACACTTGAAAAAAGGACGACTAAAATTATTTTTTCTCAGAACTACCAGTTGTATTTTCCCGTTTGTTGTAAAATTAAAGTAATTTTTTTTATACCCTTAAGAAACTCATTTTCACCCCCACCCTCCACTCCTGTCCAACATACACATACATACGTGGAGACCAGAATTTCCCCCAGACAGTTTCAGAAGGGTGCTGCACCCTGCCTGCCCTTTGGTTTACAAAATAGCACCCTTCTTGCCCCTCATAAAAATAATTAGCACCCTTCTTACCCCCTCCAGTAAAATAATTAGCACTCTTCTTGCCTTCAGTAAAAAAAGTGCTCTTTCTCCTTTTTGCATTAAAAAATTTGCTTTCATAGTAAAAACTGACTCAATGTTGTCTTAAAAAGAGTGTTTTGACTTTGAAATATCGAAAGGGACTTTAAAAACCAAAAGAATACCTTTAACAATTAAAAAAAGTGCCCTTAAGAATCTGAAAAGTGCCCTCAAAAATCCCAAAAGTGCCCTTAAGAAAAAAAAGCGCCCTTTTCTCACCAGCAGCACCCTGCCCTTTTTTAAACCTGGTGGAAACTATTTATATTTTAGAAAAACGGTACATGTATATACATTCAAATGTACAAACAACTATTTTTTGTACCATTCTATAGAAAAATCGTTAAAAATAAACAAAGAAAAGAATATAATAATAATAATAATAATAATATGGACAGCAATATCTTATTATATCGTATATATATATATAATATATATATATATATATATATTTAATTGCATACATAAGAAAATTGTCAGGGTATACAACAGTCGAAGAAATAATACGAAACACCAAAATTTTAAGCCTAACCAATCCACCATAAATAATCAGTATGCAAAAACGCACATGAAAAATAAAGAAAAATGAGAAATCCAGTGAGAATGTAATAGGCAGGTGAAGTTAAAGAAAGGAAACTTAATATCCTGAGATAAGTTCACAATAAACGCATCCTCCAAAAAAATAAAAATAAATAAATAACAATAACTCGTATTTAAACTTCAACATTAAATCTGATAACCGCTTCAAAGGACGAAAGTATCTCCTTCCACAGATTAAAGTAATAACTACGCTAAATGAGGGCGATGTAAATTTACGAAAGCATAACCAAAAGAAAACAGAATATAAACCGGCAGTCTGCCAATGAGCAACATTTTATCATAAATTATTTTAATGAACAGAAAAGCGAAACTAAATAGAAAATAGTCCGCTTTGCATTTTCGTGTTGAAAAGCATTCTAATTTATTAAAATACTAATGTTGAAAACAACATAAAATATAAAACATACATTTAAAGATAGGGAAGGGGAGGGGGGATATTTTTAGACTTATCTATGAAATTCTTTAATGAACAGAAAAGGGAAATGAATTAGAACAGCATAAAATGAATGGGAAATGAATTAGAACAGGTTCCCAAACTATAGGTCACGGCTCTCACCAAGTGGGTCGCAGGCGATGTTTCGGTGGATGACGGAATAATCGATCTCACTTCTTTAAAAATATTTTATAATTTTATCTGCTGTAAAAACATAACATTATTTTGCATTTAAAAAAAAAAAAAATCGTGAAGAGATATAAGTACTGTTTTGAAAAAGGACAATGTTTTATTAAACTTTATGTTGAGAGTTGATTTGAGGCTAAAATTAACAAGTTTCAACTCTGACAAGCTAATGCTATAAACACAGTTTTTTTTTTTTTTAAATACAGTGGAACTCCAGTTATACGTTTTGCCCGGGACCGAACAAACGAAACGTATAACTCAGTAAAACGTACAACTCAATTAATGGTTTACCGGAACAATTTTTAAAATATATCGTGAAAACTTTAATCCGCTGAGGTGTTTGCTACCTTTTATATTGAAAACAGAAGTTTTCTAAGTAATACTGCACCCATGACATAAATTTTTGGAAATGGAAATGAGAAGAAAAAAAGTACATAAGAGAAGTACACATGAACAATGAACTTATTTTATCTTAAAAGCTTTATTAAAATTATGTTTAATACACATAGAGTACTTAAAAGAAATCGTTAGAATCGCCTTAGCATATAAATCATTTATCAAAAGACATTTCAGTAGTTTGTGGAATCTTGTTGAAATAATTACTAATCTTCGGTTGTTTCTTTTCGGCAGAGCCGACACTGAACAGCAAATTTTGCATTTCTGTTAATAATGCAGCCGCCTTATGGTTATTGCTTTTACTGCTGACGAACCGATTTACTACGTCAAAAGCTTTCACATCAGCTCTGAAGTTTGAGTGGGATCTTTCAAATCAGACTCCTCGGCCGCGTCGTCAGTGTTTTCGGTTTCAAAATGGATAAATGAAAAATAAACTCGTCCGGGTACGCAAAAACGTAACGTATAACTGAGGGAAATGTGTAATTCAAAACGTATAACTCAGCTAATTTTTAATGGCAAGTGGTCGGGACCGCTGCGTTGAAACGTATAACTGAGGGAAACGTACAACTCAGGTAACGTATATCTGGAGTTCCACTGTATGTACAATTATTAATAAATGTATTTTTCCATGCTTAGTAAAATGCTATGTTTAATTAAAATTGTATTATTATTACTATGATTATACGCATTAGCAATACATATTACACTGTTCGTACATATGCTTCGCACAAAAGTTCACCTTTTTCCTAGGATAGATTTTCCAAAAATGCTTCTATGTACCTGAATATTATATGGGTCACGAAAACCCTTCAAACTTTAAGGTGGGTCGCATAACAATAAAGTTTGAGAACCAATAAAACAGGTATACTTCAATAATCATTCATCTACTAATCATTTAAAAACAGAGTTGGGTTTTAGTTATCGAAAACTAGTTTTTGACGTGACATACGTTTAAATCGTGTTTTAACTGTCAAAAACACCAATGTCTCAGTCAGAACACACTCAGAAAAAGAAAGAAAAAAAAATGCAATTAGTATAGCAAGATACAGCATTGCTTTTGTTTAATGATAAAGCACTTTAGTTTTAATATACATTAAATTGTAATCAAATATGAAACTATAATTTTTTTTTCTTTTTTTATTATGACTAAATTTCCAAATTTTTTTAATGTGGATTTCTAGTATGGCTTTTTTGTATACTTGATTGAGCACAGGGTGTCTATTCCAGATCAGCAAGAAATTTCCCTAACTTTTCCAGATTTTCCATACCAATCATAACTTTTTTTTTAAATTCAAGGTATCGAGACTTTGTGATGTTTCACAAAAAAAAAAAAAAAAAAAAAAAAAAAAATCTTAAAAGTTGTGAATTTGAGAGTGAAACTTTCACAACCGATTCTGAAGCCCAAACTACTGATTTGTTAATTTTTTTTTTTTTTTTTTTTTTTTTTTGCAAAATTTATAAATTTTTGAACATTAAGGTATTCATTTCAAGGTTAATGATTGCGTGACGCTCCTAAATGAAGGGGAATAAAAAAACATCTTGAAAGTTTCAAATTTCTCTAACCTTTTCTCAGAATTTTCAAATTTTCCTGACCTTTCCTCAGGTATGGTAAATTTCCCTGACTTTCCCTTGACATTTCCAGTCCATATAAATTTCCCTGACATTTCCATGTTATCCAGGTGGCTAGACACGCTGTGAGTAGCTTATTTTAAATATATATATACATATATAGCCTTTAATATAAATATTTTTTATAATTATATTAATTTTATACTTATTTTAATTATTTTTTCATTTGAAACAAATGCACGACAATAACAATAAAAATAAAACTCATTTCATAAATGAGAAAAGAATTAAATGTTGGGATAAAATGATTAAAATATATGATATTTTAATCATTTTATCCCAAATTATTTTTTGTTACTGACTGACAATCACCTCTTACGGATGAAATTATCTTATTTGAGGAATATCTTCTGAATTTAAGGACGAATGAATAATTCACCGTACCAGCAGGAAAAAAGAAATAGTTACTTACCTTCCCAAATGATGAAATTATTCCTGTTTTATGCATAAATTATGGAAACTTAATAATGTAAGAACTGTTGAAAATTTTACTTTTAAGACACATATACAGATTACATATATTTATCACATCACATGTTTAATTAATTTTTAATATTCCGCTTCAAAACAACCATCTTATATGTGATAGCAAGCACTAATTTTGAACATTTCTCTAAACCTAAGCGACTTTTATTCAAAAATTTAATCATGCTGCAATCTAATTGCAGTTTACCATGTCCTCTACAAATAGGTTTCAAGAATGTATTTGCGCAGTTGTAATGTATATTTATATTTATGCAGTTTTATTTAGAATTTATTAATAAAAAGTCTATCCAACTCTGCTAAATAACTCCCATTAGGTTCTTGAGACTTTTTAACATAAAGGTTTTCGATGGTTAAAACCATCGTATGTAAAAAAAACTTGCCAAACCTGTCAAAAAATATAACAAACAAAAAATAACATATAAAATAAATCATGCACATTTGTAACGAGAATATGCAGACTACATAATATTTATCACATGTTTAATTAATTTTAATATTCTGTTTCAAAACAACCATGTTATTTGTGATAGCAAGCACTAATTTTGAACATTTCTCTAAACCCAAGCGATTTTTATTCAAAAATTTAAACATGCTGCAATATAATTGCAGTTTACCATATCCTCTACAAATAGGTTTCAAGAATGTTTTTACGCATTTTTAATGTATTTATATTTATGCAGTTTTATTTATAATTTATTGATTAAAAATCTATCCAACTCTGCTAAACTTAGGTTAGCAATAGATTTTTGACTGTGGCCTAAAGATTTTTGACGGTTAAAAAAAGTCGCATGCAAAAAAAACTTGCCAACCCTGTTTAAAAATACAACAAACAAAAATAGCATCATATAAAATAAATCATGCATATTTGTAAGGAGAATATTTACGTACTCACAGCTTTAGTCGGCGGCGATGTTAATGAATTTTCCTTCACTACAGAAAACAAAGAAACGAAAAACTTTAAGGCCACATTAGACCACACACATTAAACAAAATTTGCCGTTAACACATTGTTGACTGGCAGTGTTGCTAATTTGGCACTTTTTTTTTTATTCAAAATATTTACCCGAATTTTCCAACAGATAGATATCCAGGGATAAAATAAAGCAAAGATTATTACTAATAAATTCTGGTAGATGTGTTGAATTTATTTAAAAAAAGAAAGAAAAAGAACGCACTAATTAGTGACGAGTAGACTTGACACCAGTCAACAAAGTGTTCAGTGCAAAACATAAAGCTCTAAACTTACTTTCGATAAAGAATGTAAGGGCGATTCTCCAATAAGTGGGTAATTTGTGTCCTTTGGAGTTATAGGCTGTATTTTGTCATTTATGTACTTATTTTTTTTTATATAAAATGTAATTTGTAATGTCTTTCTCAAAAGGTATTTTCAAGAAAATAACTGCAAATTTTACTCCAATATCATTTTAAACAGTCAAATTGTCACTACTGTCCCTTGTCCTCAACTCATGCATTCATCTTCTGGAGCAATTTTAAATGTAATGACAACCTATTTTACCACCCAAAATAAAGATTCATACTATCTAAAGTACACAATAAAGAATTTTTATTGTAAATTAAAAATATTTTTATATGTATTCTGGCCAGAGAATTCCGCTAGTTTTTATGTCACTACTGTCCTCTTGTATAAAACTGCTCATGTGATCACAAGGAGGGCAGATAAAATTTGAGGGACAGCTGCATTTAGTAGAAGCAGCAATCTGGATTGCTGAGGCAATCACAGGGTTTAATTTTCTGAACTTTGAAAGAAGCTACAAGTTACGAAATGGATAGAAAGACAAGAACATGTTTATTACTTGTCACTACTGCCCCCTACTTAAATTATCCTTATTATTATTATTTATTTATGATTTTGTCATGATATAAATTACTTTTGCTTAGTTCAAAATGTCATATTACAGTCTTACTGAGATTAACGTACTGTGCGCGCACAGAAGACACAGTAAAAAAAAGTGATAAACACCAGTATTTTCTTATGGAAAAATTCGTGTTGTTTATTTGAGCGACTAATAAGACCAATTTTTTAAGAAGAAAATACTGATGTATTCCCTTTTTTTCGACTGTATTTTCCCTACTCTGTAGCTAGCTGTATACAATAATGTTTTTAAAGAAAAATATTGTTTAAAGTTTATGCCGAAATATTGTATATAACTCACCAGCCTATGCCTTACTTATCTATAATAAAAATTTGTTTACAATTTAAATTTAACTTTTATTTTTCACTAAATCACAGAGTGAAATTACCCACTTATTGGAGAATCGTCCGTATACTTATTGTATAAACACTTTATTTGCCCGTTTATTAATATTAAAATACAATTTATTATAATATGTGCATAATTTTATAATGTGACTCACTGCCTATAAAAGTTTCTAATATTCCAAACGTCTTAATTCTATATAAGATACATGAGTGCTTTGTTTACCTTGATTGCATGCTTTCGATCATAGCACATTATCATGGAGGTCTGCACAGGCCAATTTTCATTCACGACACTCGGTCCAATCCCAGCCTAACATTTTCTATAGGTTCGGCCGGGCAGGGCCTAATCACTCTTACCGGGCCGAGCCGGTCTTAACATTTTTATGCAGGATAGAACCTGCATATGACGAAAACTTGTCTTAAACGAAAAAATGTCTTGATCCGTGTAAAAAGAATATAATACATATACAACAGACGATGTACCTGGAAACAATGGAACCTGTCTATAGCTGATTTTTCTTCTCGTAGTGAATCTTCATTTGAATATAATAGTCTAAGTCAATATTTTAAATCAATGTTTATGTACGTAATTCCCTAAGTGGTCATTAAAAATGTTGATATTTTGCATTGCATCGCATCCATTTCGAACATAATCTGAAAATAAAACCTATGTATAAGTAAGTGTGCTTTTTGAATAATTTTAATATAATGTTTCTTCAGAAGTATCGGCATTACGGTTTGGACCGGGCCTAGAAATTTCGGCCCGTGCAGACCTCCACATTATTATCTCCCCCCCCCCCCCCCCCCCCCAATCTCGATTAAGCTACAATATTTTAAACCTGCATGATATGCACTTGGTTTCTTCATTACACTGTAAATGTTTACCTGAACAGGATAATACAAAGTTTAGAGTTTTTTTAAAACAACTGAAGGATATCATGTCATCAATAAAAACGTCAAAACTTTCAAGAGAACAGACGCTTGTTAAACATGCAATAAATGTTACGGATATCTGCCTCTTTTATCTTAACTTCCAAAAGATTACAACTGATTTACGAAAAAAGAAAGTTGAATACGCATTTTGCATGATTTGTAATGACAGTGATAAATGAACTTTTCCCACGCGTATACATATATCGGATAATTTCATTTTGCAGTAACACGAGTAAAGATACGAGAAACAATTAGGAGCACCATGTTTAAAATGTTGTGAATTATAAACACCTCAAGAGATAATACAATACCCAACATAAGATTCAGTCTGGTCGATCCTTTAAACTGCGTTTATATGGGAAGTTTTCAACAATTTCAGACAAAAAGTCGTAAATTATTTGCCTGACCTTCCTTTTCCAAACGTTTTGTGGTCATCAACAAAAGAAAGGGGAGTCTCAACAAAAGAAAGAGGCGTTGATAAACATGTCAGGGATCTCCCCTGCTTACCTCTAGACCAAAGACAGAAGGCTAAAAACGTCAAAGAAAGCGTCTGACCACATGAAATGTTCAGCTGAGGTTGAACGCAGTCTGGTCGATCCTGTAAGGTCCGAACAGATTACGTTTTTCCTGATCGAAACGTCTGTTATGGGTTATGGTCATTCGTTCTCTTTGATGCTTTCAGCCTTCTGTCGCTGGTCTGGAGGTCAGAGGTCAGCAGAGGAGATTCCCGACATGTTTATCACGCCTCTTTCTTTTGTGGAGAATTCCCTTTCTTTTGTTGATTACCACAGAACATTTGGAAAAGAAAGACGAAGTGAATAATTCACGACTTTTGTTTTGAAAAAACAAAATATATAAACGCAGCTTTCAGGGCGTTTATATGTTAGAAGATTTAGAATTATAATAAGAGTCATAATTTTAAAACAGGGTTCCGCAAGTATAAAAACAGTTGGGAACAACTGCTCTGTAAGATTGGGTTTAATAGTTGTGTCTACAGAAATAGATAATGAAATTTGCCAGATGAACAGTAGTAAAGAATTTCTATATTTAATGAAGCTTATTACAATCACCAAAATGGTTTTAACTATCAAAATACAAGATAAAAATATTTCAACATTCAGATACTATGCATAACATACTTTATAATTGGTATCACATTCAATGTTTCTTTTGTAGATCGTTTTCTACCGTTCTCTTCGGCGACATATAAAACAGTGCTCTACGGTATCTCTTTTCAATATTCTACTTAATTGGTCTAATAAGATAAGATGTCCTAGCGTCCCCAATTTTTGGGACCGCATATTTACAGGATCAGCCTCATTTTTTTATTTAAAAAACTTAATAAGTTTTAAAGGGTTGATAAATTTATGAAGTTTAGCAAAAGTAAAGCTTAAAAATTTATAAATTTAAATAAAAGTTTTTAAAAGCTTTGATTGAAGTTGAAACATTTTTAAATTTTGGTCACTTTTAACCTAAGAACATCCTAGGTAAGCTACTTACCTTTTTCTTTTGTTGTTATTTACACAAATTCATTTTTACTTTTCTTCATTTAGTCCTACTTTTAATAACCCTTTCCTCCCTTCTGGTTATTGCAATAAATAATAATCCCTTTAGTCAACAACGAAAATAAAGAACCATTTTAAAATATCAGCAAAGGAAGGTATCATTTCAATGAGGCCACGAGAGAATATGTTATACAAGAGGAACGGGATTTTGCAAATTTGAAATTTCACTTCTAAGTTTAGCTTACTTTTAAAATTAACGCAGAATTTATTTTCATGAAGGATGCGAGATGCATTGTATCAAAACAAATTCCCTTTTTCATTTATTCGGAATAAGTATATTATACTTGTATTTAAGAAATATTTTATCGTTGCATTTTGGCTTACAAAAAGTACTTAAATAAAATTGCAAAATGCTATTTTATTACATACCCTCCCCCCCTCCCACCCTGCAAAAATCACAGGAATTTTCAGTCTGAAAACTCCAGTCCGGTTTGGAAAATGGGATCTCAGCAAATCTGATAAACGTAGATCAACTGCTGCTTTTTTTTTTTCCCATTATTATTTTTTAACAATTATTAATTTTCTGTGCACAGGTATGACCCAGTTTCTTGTGATATGAGTTATTTATGAAATGAAACTATAAATACCCAATGTTATCTTTTAAATTTAATTTGAGATTAGTTTTTTTTTTTAAAGTGAATTAAAAATAAATGAAAAGAAAATAAATCAACTTAATAGATTCAATAAGTTGCACATAATAGGACTGTGGCAGTCCACGGACCTGATTTGCCATATTCTGTGGACACATTATTTTATAAAACAAACATTAATGTTTTATAATTTGATGAATTGCATGCATGATATAGTTAAACTACACCACATTTCTATTACTACATATTTCCAATTACAATTTTTTTTTTTTTTTAATAAATATTTTCTGACATCGTTTTGTATGTTTCTAGAAGGATGACCCATAAAGACATAAAAATTGTAATATGTTTTCTACATATAAGATTGCAGATTATTTTGATATTACTTTTAATCAATTAAGTTTAAATGCTTTGATGTAGCGTTTTTAGAACATTTTACTTGGATATCTATAATACATATTTATTTATTTATTCATTTATTTTTTAAATATTAGCTATACGTATCAAATAATGCAAGTCGTCTATTAATGTTTATTAATAAGAAATATACATATTTTTTTATGATGACTACTATAATTCATCTATACATAATTCATATACCTTTTTGAAAAAAAAAAAAAATATCTAGTTCGTCACTTAAAAAAAAAAATAAAAAATAAATAATGATTACAACAATACATCCTTTTAAAACTGGGAATGCTTTATGAAAAAACACGTTTCGAACACCTTACAAAGTGTAAGTAAAGTAATTGAGAAGCTGATCTAATATGCCACTTTAACTCTTTGCGTAAACAATCTATTACGTCACACGAAAAAATATAACACAGAAGAGAAACTGGACACACTAATAGCCATGATGATAAACCGCCAAATGTTGCAGTGTGAGAGCATCCGATTTTAGCTAACGTTGCGGTTGGTTGACTAGCAATAGTGTGACTGGATGGACAAGTTTCCCACTTCAAGGGCAGGTACACAGGTAGTACTTATTGTAGAATAGTTGCAATTCGTGGCTACAGAATATAAAAGCATTATTTGAGTGAATAAAAATTTAAATTTGTTATAAGTAGGGATGAGATGAATAGTCGACTGATATTCGGCATTCGACCGTTTTGCCGAATATTCAGTTTGGTCCAATATCGCTATGTATTTGGCCAAATAAATTCAGGACAATGCTTAAATAATAATTAAAAAAAAAAAAAAAAAAAAAGTTTAAACGAAGAATTTTTAATAGTTACATTTCAGTAGATTAACTATGTTACAGAATCTCACATCACTTATTCAATTTCAATCAATTTCAATAAATTCAGGATAATACTTTAATAAACAAATGCTTTAAAAAAAAAAATACATTTAAACGAAGAATTTTGCATAGTTACATTTCAGTACATTAATTATATCAGGAAATCTCCCAACATTTATTCAATTTCAATCTGCATTCATAATCTGCCTACGTACGTGGATTTAATAATGTTACATAAATAAAAACATCTTTCTTGCTGACGGATTATAAACCCTGTCTCATTTCCTTGCCAATAAGAATTCGGACACCTTTTAAAAATTAGTAATAGATTCTCCTGCACAATACAACAACGTTGTTTCTTTCAACGAACAGAGTGCTTTCATCATAGATACTACATTTTTCTACCGATTGAAAGCAACTTTGCCGCTAAATAAATAAACAAACAAATCAATAAAATTTGAATAGCTACATACAGTGGATTCTCGGAAATGCTTCTCCGCTTAAGACGTATCTCCGGATAAATCTGTGGACAATTTCGGTCACCCCATCATTTCATATTTGCAATTAATGTTAAAGACATCGTTTAAAGCGTATTACTCATCGATGAATGCGGACAATTTATTTCACAAACTGACTGAGCAGAATAGAATCTGTTTCTGTACATTATTTCTTCAAAAGTAAAGTACATTTGATGTAACTTTGGTTATTCAGAGAACAAGAAATTGCCAGTGACAGTGATCAAGAGAAAGAAAACTTTCTATACCATCAAAAACGTGAGAGGTTCAAAAATTGCTAATGGCTGCTCGCCGATATTACCCATCAAAATGTGGTATGACAGACTAAATTTTTGAATACGTCGCAAAACTGGAAAATGATGTGGTAAAAATATCATTTGTTCAAGTAATGCAAAAAAAAAAAAAAAAAAAAAAAGTGAGAAATCAGGGTTTGCAAGGTTTTGGACACAACGGTAAAAACCACGGACAAATCCATGATTTAAACCGTACTGTCCGAAACCCTTCTGTCTAAAATTATATTTTGTAGTAAAATTGTATTTTATCAGAACAATTTTAAAAGTTTAAAAAATTTGCAAAAATATTATAATACAAAAAACAATTTAGTATTAACAACCTAATTACCCTACGATATACTACCTAACAATAAAAATACATATTTAAAAAAATAACTTCTAGATTTTAAATTAAATATTTGTGCTTTCTTTTATTATCCTATAATCTAGGAAAGATAAATTTACAATGAAACATTATTTAAAAGAAATTTCTTTGAAACATTTTCTTGAACAGAAATGGAAACAAAAGCACCAGTGTTAAGCGTAGTCCCCCCACCTTCATACTACATGTGGTATTATAAAGAATTTCTTATTTATTATAACACAATTTTAACAGAAACATATTTATGTTACACAGATATTGGAAAAGTTTGAACTTTTTTTCATTTAGTAAACATTTAAATGAAATGTTACTAAAATATATTGTGAGATATTTATATTTATTCATATGTTTAATAAGTGTGCAGCGGTTACATGTGGAATGTTGCCCTTTTTTTTTAAGGTTTTGGACACTTTAGTACAGTTTTGGACGCTTGAGTACAGTTTTGGACGCTTGAGTACAGTTTTGGACACTTTAGTATAGTTTTGGACACTTTAGTATAGTTTTGGACAGTAAAACCCACATGTCCTGTCCAAAACTCCAACCCTGTGAGAGATTACTTTAATAAAAGTTAAATTATGTAAGTGCGGCAATTTATTTGAATATTTTGTTTGTCTTCAGTAATTTATTCTCTTACATTAATAAACTATAACTTTTACAGAGTTCATAAAGACTTGAGAAAAAAAAATCCAAGGAGTCTAGAAAAATTCTAAGGAGTACAAGAATTTTAAAGGACTTACCGTATTTTTTTTTCATGTATGCCTTGCCCTTGTGTAACACGCACACCCACCTTAATTTTTAATACCTCATTTAAAAAGAGAGAAAGCCGATTTTATTCTATTAAAATTTAATAGCTAGTGCTAAAATTACAAAGTATTCACAATGCATTGCTTACTGATTTCGTAAATGTGTATACAAAATTGTCAGCGAACTATTTTATGCAGTGACCAATGGCCATATATACATCAGTCAAATCCCAAATACTCATCATGTATCACATGCACCTAGATTTTAAAAGTAAATTTTGAAGAGAAAAACCATGTGGCATATACAAAAAATGCATACAACTTCATTTTCCACTCTTGTATACTTCAATTAAATCACTGTTCAACGCTAATTTTTTCTTCGCAATAATTGAAGGAGTTTTTAAGGAGTATTTTATTTACTTAAGGAGTTCCAAGTATACGCCGTAGAAACTATTTCATTTCTAAGGAGTTTCCAAAGGAGTCTGTATGAACCCTGCTTTTAACATTAAGTTAGTAACAGTAACCTATTTAAGTTCTTTCAAAAACTGAATGTAATACACCACTCAAATGTTTACATCGTTTAGTGAAGACAAAGAAAAAATGGCCTCCCATCGCACTAACGGGAGCTCAATGTATTAATATAGCTCAATTTGTTTTAATACCATCCTTCAATACTAAAAACATCTTTCCTAGCCTACTTTGTCTAGGAGTCACATTTTTGGATTAAAAAATTCCACACAACATTTCCATCTCATTGTTTTTCCCGGTTATTTTCGAAATCAGCTGTTCGGCCGATGACTTGCAGGTATGAAACGCAAGAACTTTATAATGATGACATGACGGATTACAACTATATGTCTCATCCCCTGCCGATGAAAATTCGGAAGCATTTTACAAAAGGTTTTTTGAAACAGCCGTGTTGTAATAAATGCAGGTCACGAACTGGGGATAGAAAAAAGATGGTCAAAGCTACAGATTGGATTGGAATTACGCTGAATTGCACTTTTCGGAGAGAATTTTTATTGGCTTATTTTTCAGTTCCACATGACTGAACAGACAAAAATTGGAAAATTCTTCCCCCGCCTTTTCAGATAAAACAGCCAATTAGATGGGTTTAAAAAAACAACTTTTAACGGTTTAGCTGGTTTTTAAGATAGATAATTACAGAATCGCTTATGAAATTGCAGAATTTATCTTTTCAATAAATAACAAGTAATACTTGGAAATATAAAAATAAGACAAACTCGTTTGATTGCAACTTTTTTTTTTCTTTTTAATATTTAAAATAAATACATGCGTGAAATTAAAATATCAATAATTATAGATTATACGTCAAAGCATCGCTTATCCAAACCCAGCACTGAAAAAAGCATGGCCAAACACAAAAAAAAAAAAAAAAAAAAAAAAAATAGAAATTCATAGAAGCATTTTGTAAGGAATATTTATTTATTCGTAAAATGAAGTAGATTCAGGTTAAGTCCGAAAATAAATTAAGACAAATGCTTAAAATGCACTGAAATAATCTAGGAATATATATAATAATGCAATCAGCTTGGTTGTTAAAAGAAATATTGTAAACTAATGTATTTTAAGAACATTTAAAAAATTAATCTTACCTTTAAATTAAGATTTTTAAATAAAATTTATCACCAAGCTATGTTTTGACACGACACAATAATTCTATTTAAAAAGCAAGAAAAATAACTATATTAAAACATCAGAAAACGAAGAAAAGAAAATTTACTAATAATAAACGCAAAATATAACATTATTAGCTCAAGTGATGGGAGTCCCAATGTCTTCGTCAATAGACCTGACTTTCGCGCTTCTTCGTGCTCATTAACAATTAAGGCTGTTGCTCAGTGAGATCTCAGATTCCCCTTGCTAATGTTAAACCTATGGGCGTAGAATGCATTCTTATTTTTAAAATATCTCCTCAGGAAATTAATATTTTTAACTTATTTTTGCTGTGTTCTCTTTTTCAAGGATCTCTCTCTTTTTTTAGTTGTAAAATAATTTCTAAAAATGGTATGCTTAATTTAACATTTTATGTGTAAAAATCGCACGAGATGTGAATAAGATTTCTATACTTCAGATAAACTAAAGCATATATTTTATAAATAATTGACAACTAAAAAAGGGAGAGAGATTTTTAAAGAGAAGTATACAAAAAAGAGAAGTAAAAAATATTAATTTTCCTGATGTGATGAGATTTGTAAAAAATAAGAATGCATTCCAAGCCCATAGGTTTAACATTAGCGAGGGGAATCTAGGATCGCACTGACCAACTGCCTTAATATGGCGATCATTATAACAGAGATTTGGAGCAATCAGGGGCCCTCAATACAGTCGGACAATCGGCTATTAACGATTTATGCGTTTCGAGACCATAAACCGTTAATATGGCGATCAGTATATAAATTGTTAATATCTACTTCCCAATAAAGTTTATTGAAAAGAGGAGATAAACTACTATATTTTGTCGTGTAAAGATTGCAATCGGTTTGTTAAAACGCAAAAAAAAAAAAAAAAAAAAAAAAAAAAAAAAAGCATATAAATGAAAAAAAAAATGTAATCAAAATTTCATAAAAAAATGATCTTGTGCAAAAAATCTAGTGAAAAATTCACCTTGTTGCCAAAAAAAGGTAATTTTGTAGCAAATAATTCCTGAAAAATCTAAATAAACGGTAAATTTATGGACAATATTCTGGTGACGTCACAATTAATATATAAATATTATTTTTTAATTGCTTTTAAACATAAAGTACGCGCATTTAAATATATTTAACGTAATTTAACATGCAAAATAAATAAATAAATCCAAAAAGCCACGTGCTTGAATATTGTTTACAGGGGTCGTTGCAGGTTTTTTTTTTTCTTGGGACCCATTTTGTGAAAAATAAATTATTTTTGTAAAATTTATCATATTTTTGTGAAGTTTATTATATTTTTGTGAAAAATAACATGTTTTAACGAAAGATGAAATTTAGCTACTCAAATTCAAACGAAGCATTTAATAATAATTTCTTCTTTAAGCCCTTTTGCTAAAGTTTTCCTTTTCGGTGAACTTGTTTTGTTTGCAAATTACACATTTCAATTTTCTTTTAAATTCGTGCAGTTTCTTTTTAAGATGTAGCAACCGGAAACAAATAATAATAATAATAATTGTTAAAAAAACACATTTTGTTCGAAATTTAGTTACATATATGATATCCAAAAAATATTATATATCATTAAAAATATGAATTCTCAAATGCATATACTCAAATGTAGATGTACACTTAAGAACAGCAAACAGTATTAATCTATTAACTGGAAACAATTAAATTTTAATGTTAAATATCCAAACATTAATACCCAGATAAACATACCCAGATAAAAAGATAGCCTTTTTTCGTCAGTGGGTGGAAAGGGGTAAAAAATAAACAAACTCCATCCCCACTACAAAAGTAATTATCCACTGCAGGTTTCTAAAGGCGTATCAATCTTACATTCCATTTTAATACGCCTTTAGAAACCTACAGTTGGGAGTTTATTTTTATGCCTTTCCACCCACTGGCGAAAAAAGGCTATCCCTTTTACCTGGGTATTTTAATGTTAATGTTTGGATATTTAACTTTAAAATTTAGTTGTTTCTAGTTAATAGATTAATACTAATGTTGTTCTTAAGTATACACCTACTTTTGAATATATGCATTTGAGAATTCATATTTTTAATGAAATGTATTTATTGCATTTATGTGAGTTCCTATTGCACTTAATTTGCAAAAATTTTCATAATTAAACATTTGAAATAATAAATATATATATATATTTCGAATTTAAAAACAAGGATGGCCGAAATCGCTTCCCTGAAGCATAAGCAAAATTTTAAGGTATCTGATATCTTCTAACTGAGACCGACTGAAATTGCTGAGATTTGCCTTTGACATACATAAATACATAAGTTTGACAGCATTTATTAATATAGATAATGTAAATTTTTAGGGCGGGGCTGGGGGAGAGAAGAAGATAAAAGAAGAAAAAAACACGCAAGTATGGGAATAAATTCTAATTTTAAGCAACAAATTACGCTCCATTGCAACTTTATTTCCAGACATACTAAAAAACTGCTTAAGGAAAAAAAAAAAAAAAAAAAAAAAAACTTCCAGAAAAAAATAAATATTTTAACATAGATTTCATTTAAAAAATTATTTTTTAGCTGATATACAGAAATCAGCAGTAAGACTCCATTACATTGCAATCAAAACATATTAAAACACATAAACCAAATCCAGTAACCTAATAGCCCACACCTACTATCGGTTTCAAGTTCACAACAAGTGTACTGGATTGCCACTTAAGCTTATCATAACCCGATCTTCTTAAAACAATAGTCTCTATTTTTCCACGACACCCACACCCTCAACACCACTATAAAGGTCAAGTTCAGTGGAACGATGATGACAGATATTAGGAAGAATTGGATAAAATCTAAAAAAAAGGCAGTTCCTTGTAAAAAGATAAGTCAGCAATGAAAATGATGGGAAAATCAATCTCCAATTTAAATAAAAAAAGATAATCCTGGGACAATAAAAAGCTCCTTCAAATTCATACGACAATTACGGTCGCAGTGCAATGAAATGTAAATAAATTTAAGAAGAATAACAAAAGCCGATGAAGGGTAGCTTTTAGCACACCTACTATCAAATTTTACTAGTAATGAAGTTTAGAAACTGATGATCCCAGCACTCCCAATGCGAAACCAGAAATGGCCTAGTAATTCTTTTTACTGACATTAAATTTTAAATATTCACAATACAGAGCCAATATTAAGGAAACATCGGCATTGTCAGGGGTCGATCCTGACAAAAATTGGGGCCTATTTGGGGCCACTTCACAAAATTCTATTTAATAAAGAGTATCCATTGCAAAATTCCATTCCATAAAAGCAAACTTTTCATAATTTTTCGAGTCTCATTAAGATATGAAATACATAAGTAATTTGCAAACAAAATAAACTCACAAAAAGAAAATCTTCAGCAGAGGAACTTAAAAAAAAACTAATACTAAAAGAAAATCTTAGTTTCGATTTGATTATCTGTATTTAATCTTTCAATAAAAATTTTATTTTTCACAAAGTAGGGACCCAAATAAAAAACCTTGCATCAACCCCTGATTGTATTAAATAATTTTTTAAATGTCTGTAGTTTAGAAATAATATTCATCGGTACTAACTATTCATTCGAAACATTATACAAAATACTTATTCCAATTTCTTTATGATTCGATTATTTTGATGCAGATGAGAGTCCAGACAAATAGACAGACAAACGAAATAAACTAATAAAAACTTTTCGAAGAACATAATAAAATGAAGGTGACATTTTAAAAGTAAAACGTCAATAAAACGCACTTCCAACGATAGTGGTCTACAGATGATATTATATTCGACTTATTTTATCGACCCAGTAAAAGAATAAGAAATCCAACAAAAGGAATATGATGGTGTCTATCACAAAAAAAAAAAAAAAAAAAAAAAAAAAAAAAAAAAAATCCGCGGATATCGGAATATTTTTTTATGAAATTTAGAGCATATATGAGATACGTGCTAAAATTTTCCCCAGTTTAAAAAATATATATATGTAATAATAATAAAATGTAAATTAGTAAAAATATAACAATAATTACCCAAACAGATTGATATAGCATTGGTATTCTTTTGTGGGATGCTGTACAATGGACAATAACGCTCAAAAATATTATGTTTTAATAGGGAACATACTATAGTGTACAACAGGGCTGTCCAATTTCACGCTCGCAGAGTAATCTTCGCCTTATTTAATCGCAAAAATTGTGACTAAATAAGGCGAAAATTACTATTAGACAATACTGGTAATCCGCGCAGGGCCAGGTTGAACAACCTTGGTCTACAATAGCATGATCAAACCCAGTATTTACCTGACAATTTTCAAGAAAATGAAAGATCAATGAGACAAACTAGAAATATTATTCAGTAAAAGAATAAAAAAAAAAAAAAGATGTGGATTATTTTCAACCTACGAAGGATTTAATCTGGATTTTTTTTTCTTTTGGTTTTATTCAGCACATTCATTAGATAGACTGTTGGCTATAATATGAGAAGCTCAAAACGCCGTACAGCTCCAACAGGATGGCTGTTTACGGAGTGTTAATATGCATGCTAAGGGAGCAAGCCTTGAAAAGAGAATAGTAAAGCTATCAACTGCCCATTCTTCTCTAAAGGTTCTGTGGTCATCAACAAAAGAAAGGGGAGCCTCAACAAAAAAAAAAAGGCGGTGAACGACCTGGCATCGACGTCTCCTAATGACTTCTGACCTTTAGACATGCTAGGGAAGTCATAAAACATGACATAGGCCGCCTTACCGCAATAAAGAAGCCGCGTTCGGAAAACGTAGTCAGACGGTAAAAGAATAGATAGATTCCCTGTTTTCCTAATAAATTATTCTCTGAAGAGACCACAAAACAGCCTTGTAATGCTAATGACACACTTTCTTTCTTTCTAAAATAGCACAGTTCATACAACTTCAAATCTAGGTGGAGAATATTGCTCATTTCACTAGGTAAAGCCACATTTGTGTACAGATTTATTTTTTTGTCTTAAATTAGTTAAAAATTATTACGACAATACGATTATTCCAGTAATTTGTGTTGACATAGTAATTGTAAGACAACTTAAGACTTTGAGAATGTTTCATAGTGTTGTGTAATTTTCATAAGCATCTGGTTGTGTGTACAAAATTGTATCCAACTTTCTCAACAGTTGTTTGATTCTGTGTAGTTGACAGCTCAATGCAAACATCCTTCCTTGGATTGGATAGAATCTCCCGCATAACGAGACGTTTATATTTGCAAATAAACTCAAAGTGTAAATGAGATCTTTAAGATAAAATAAATCACACCTTGAGCAATGAATTAAAGTATCATCAGCATGGCAGCCATATTTCATAGAAAGTAACATACACTGAATCGTATTTACGTATTTATAAAATACACTTAAACAAACTTTAAATGCAATTAAGGGCAGGTGCACCAAAAATGGGCCACAAAGTTCAGGGGCAACCGTTAACTTTGCTTAACTCGCAGGTCCGTGGGTCTTTCAACTGGTGTTTCCAAGGGCAATAGATATTTTCTCAAGAAAGAAAGAAAAAAGAATACTCTGCAGTTGGCATAGCTTTCTGTGTCAGGGAGAAAAACTGAAAATGAATTCGGATGTTAATTGTTAAAAAGACTCTTCTGTGTACTTGTGTTCTTTTTATTCCTCTTAGGATGGAATTCGAATGCAATCAGCAAAAATGTTTCTTCATCGTTTGAACAAAAACAAAAAATGCTTTACAACATGTCATCGAATTTTAACTTTTGGAGGGTATCGTCCTACTTTTTTCACAGCTGATGCGAATGCGAAAACTAAAATTTGAAAAATAGCATTTTGCATACAATGCATTTCGTAACCATGACGATGAAATTTCTCAGAGAGAAATTAATTCCAATAATTTAGGGGCTCTGGTACTTTTCACACATCTTACATACGAAAATAATTTTCAGGGAAAAACAATACCGTAATTTCAGCATGAAGAATATAAGATAATTTGAATGGATTTATAGAAATAGAACAGTGAGGTCCCGCCAGGTCTAGGTTTATTTTTTCCAACAACCTTTGGGCACCGCAACTTTTGGGGACCTCATACTTGAGACATTCAAACATATCAAATTTACTGCCCAAGTTAGATGTTCTAACATTTATTAATAGATGTTAATAGTGTTGCTAAAAATTTAAAAACAAATGTTTATCAAACCTCAACATTTTGGAATTCTAGAAATCTCTTCAGAATATTTTGAGATGGATGATAGAAGTTTGTATGTGGTAGTAATACTTCTTTTGTTACGATGTGCACTATTTTTATTCTCATTTTGTCCAAGTATGAGTTACTTGAGAAATTGCAGGGGTCGATCCAGGCAAAATTTGGGGCCTATTTAGGGCCCTTTCACAAAAATCCATTTAATAAAATAGGCTCTTTTCACAAAAGTATTTTTCATAAAACTGTTTTAAAATCTAATTTGTAAATAAAACTAGGTCACGAAAAACAAAAACTTTAGCAAAGGGATTTAAAGAAGATTTTGTTATTAAATTCTTGGTTCGAATTTGAATAACTGAATTTCAACTTTCGTTACAAAATGTTATTTTCACAAAAATAACTTTTACTTTTCACAAAATGGGCCCCAAAAATAAAAACCTGCATCAACCGCTGACTTGATACGTAAAAATTAAATTAAATGGGAGACGATACGCGCCAATATATGTATATATATTGGTCAAATATTTAAATTTGAACTCGTATGCCCGCAGACAATAATTTGTAACAACAATTGCAATTTAGTTATCGTAGAATAAATCTTGGAACCCCCCCCCCCCTTTTTTTTTAAACACCCAAAATCTTTTTTTTTTTTTTTTTTTTTTTTTTTTTAACCGCGTTTTTTAAAAGACCATTTCCTATTACGTGTACATGCATATTTGTTGATAAAAATAAACATTGTCAGATAGTAATTTATAATACTTCACCTGAAAATAATTCAAATTAAATAATTACAGCTGTAGAAAATTCGAATCATTATGTATAATAATTATCTATTCTAATGTAGAAAATTCAAATCATTTACAATTTAAACATCATTAGTAATAGCTGTGTTTTATGTTCAAAGAATAAACTGCTGCACACAGTTCAATTTAGTTATCAAAGGCTTCTTGATACCATGAATATCTTTATCAAGAAGCCTTTGATAACTAAATAAATAAATTTTCGATGTACTTAAATGAATAAAAAAAAAATTCCCACGATTTAAAAAAAAACTTTTATAAGAAATTCCTGGAATGACTTGACATTTAGCAGTTGAATCTTTACATTTTTTATCGAGGAGTATTGCGTATTGTACTAAACACTTCTCCTCTGACAAGTTTCTAAAAAAAAAAGCGACAGTAAATGAAGCAGAAAAACCTATTTACCAGCTTTTAGACTGTACTAAAAATATTGATCTTGAAACACAGTATACAAAAAGTTGTCATGCATTAAAAGATTTAAATAGCCATTAAACTTAATTAATGTGCTTTTTTAATTCAGTATTATAATACACATTTCTTTTATACGACTAAATTAAGCACTGATTGAAAAAATATATAAATTAAATAAAAATAGGCATTATTATTATTATTATTATTATTATTATAAAACCTTAATGTCTTAAAGCAAACATTATCTTTATTTTATTTATGTTTTCCTATTTTCCTATAAAGTTCAAGATGTTGGGGTTAGGCTGTGTTAGCATTTCAACAAATTTTGTCACATATTTTAGTTAAAAGTAAAAAAGGTGCTTATTCAGCAAAATTTTCAATTAAAATTTTAAAAGAAGAAATGAATTTTTTTCTAGTTTTTTGAAAATCCAATCTTTTGTGCGGTTTTGATTATATAGAAGCTCACGTCAATAAACAATTTTCTCTATCTTGGCTGTAGTAATTTTTTGCAGTAAAAATTAATTCACTGAACATTTTAATATTTTCTTTTTGACCTAACCATTACTTCATAATTATAAACAAATTAATTTTCAAGATAGTATCTCCAGAATGGTTAACATTTTTATCTAAATCTCAATATTTGAGGTTGTTAAGGTAATTTTTTTATATATTCAAATACTTTTAATCTTTTTTTTTTCCCAGTAATAACTCCAATTTAACATTTTTTACCGTTTATTAGATTCAGCAAGAGAAAAGATAGACTGGTATTATTGAAATGCTATAACTGACACCAAACTTTTGAATATCAACTTCATACCTTGCCTATTCTTTATCAAGTTATTGAAGGATAATTTCCCTAATCGAGAAAATTTTCTTTTACAGCTTCACCAAAATATTCAAAATCATCTTATGTTATTAATTGCTGTAAATAAACTGCCTTTATTAGTTTTTTTTTTTTCCCCTCAATGAGTAAAGAATTTTTTTTTTTATTTAGAACTTGAATATAATATTTGAAAAAAAAAAAAAAAAAAAAAAGAGAAAATATTATAAAAAAAGTTGTACTAAATAAAAAAAAATAAATAAATAAAAAATTCTTCACTCATTGAGAAAAAAAAAAAAAAAAAAAACCCTGCTGGTTTAAACCATGGTTAAAACAGCTTGGTTTAAACCATGACAACCCTGTGCCTTCAACGTCTACAATTAGCATATAAAAATGAAGCTCCATCTCGTACCAATGTATTCATCAGATGGTTTACAGAATTTAGAAGTCGTCGAAATTATCTCCTCGATGAAGAGCACACAGGAAGACCTTTGTCAACTGTAGTCCCAAAAATGTGTCAGCGGCCATACGAAAAATGTTAATCATCGATAATCACCTACCATAAGTTACAGAAGGAACTTAAAATTGGATCCGCAGCTATGCATAAAATTATTCATGATGATTGATTATTCATGATGCATATGAAAATATTATTTTGTCGTTGGGTCCCCTTAATTTAACAGAACACCAAAAGGCGGAGAGTGTTAGAATCAGTGAAGAAACTTAATGATGGTGGCCCCACATTGTCTCTAAAATCATAACTGGTAATAAAGACGTACATACCCCCCCCCTTTTTTTTTTGACAAGAAAATAAAGTATGGGTATTTGAAGATGAACGCAAACAAACAATGCTGAAAAGACAAGGAGAAATGAAAAAAATAATGTATGCCGAGTTCTTCAGAATTACAGGGCTGATCAAAGCCTTAAAGCTAGAAGGACAGAAGATAGTTGCAGCTAACTATTACACCTGTAAGCTGTAAGTGTCTTCCAGAAATTCTTCAAGAGGTGAATGTTAGAGGCCTCATGCTTCACCATGATAATGCATTTCTCATTCAGAAAGGATTACAATAAATTTCTTGAACAAAAAAAAATGTTAGAACATCTACCCTATTATCCTGATCTTGCTATGTGTGACTTTAGAATACATTTTTATCTTAAAAAAAATTACGTGGGCGTCGTTTTCATTCCGAAGATGAGATTGATGAAACTATAAAACCATATTTTCATCTATTCCACGAAATGAAGGGCTTGAGGCATTTAATCTTTGGAAAATTCACATACAAAACTGCATTGCTCTTGGAGAGAACTACTTTAAACACCCCTAATAGTTGGTAAGTTTAACTTGTACCATTTATCTCTATCTCAAAAAATTCAGCGTGACCCTCGTATTACGCAAACTGAAATTGTTGTGAATCCGGCAGGAACTGGAAGTTTGTGTATTGGAAAAATGGTTGGTTTCTAAGTAATCAAATTTGCTAAGCAAGGGAAAAACTGTATTCTTACTTGGTAACATTATTTTCAATAAAAAAAAAAAGCACGACGAAAAAAATATTACAATAACTCTCAATTATCCACTATTTTAATTACAATCTCTCAATCATAAGTGGTTGTGAAGAGTGGTGTCGGAAGGACAACTTTTGACGCCGGAAACTTTGACGCATCATACAAATATCTATCTGGCGTCTGTCTACAATGTAATATGTAATTCCATATCAATGCAAAAACTGACAGAACAAGTTCTATTGATATTAAATAGAACTTGACTACACACTCAATCAATGTTTTAAGGTGCACTGAAAATTGATGATGAAACATCTTAGTCACCACACAGCAGTGGCGAATCCTGCTACTCAAACTGGGCATACCCGGTTTGAATAGCAGGATTCGTCCCTGCCACAAAGAAAATATATCCATTAACGATAACATTTTTAGCAACAAAATAAGAGACAGCGTAAGCACCCACAACATGTCTTCAGGATATGCACTCGAAGATGAGAGCATCTCTTCTCTTCTACCTTTAAAAAAAGAAAAAAAAAAAAAAAAAAAGGTCTATCGACAATGCAGAAAATCTGCGTAGGCGTTCATTGCAATATCTTATTTTTTCCTTCTCGAGAACCTCTCGAAGAATTCACTTTCGTTTCATTAGAATACCTGCGCCAGGAATTTTCACCCCACGGTTGGAAGGCGGTGACGTCACGCTCAAATCGGGGATCGTGCCAAATACTACCGGCTCCATTCAGCTGTTTGCAGAGAAAGGGTTGATAGGAAGAGACAAGCATAGAAAGAGACTCAAAGCAAGTTTTCTCATCTGCATTTATATAATACCAAGCGAAAATATTAATTTTTTTTTCAGCTTTACAGAAGAATAGGAACAGATTTTGCATATGAGATATCAGAGAAACAGTCTGAAATCAACTTTGAAAAAAAAAAAAATCAACTGTTAATGAAAGTCAGTATACTCACTGAAATTTCTATATTAAAATTATCAGATTTCTAATAATTTGGATGATGCATGAGGTAACAGTTTTCTTATCATTAGGGTGGCCAGATATCCGGTTTTCACCCGAACAGTCCCAGATTTAGACTTGGGCAGCGAACTTATTGAATTGATAAAACTCAAAATAATTTATTTGGGCTTTTCTTTTCCAAAGGTTCTGCGGTCGGTTGCAACCTTTATTATTACTCTTCAAAGGTTACAAAATAAAGAATATGAAATTAGCAGAAGTACTTTTTTCGGGGGGGGGGGGGATATGATGAACAATCCCCGCGACAGCAGCGAGTGACATCAGAACCACCACATAAAACAACTCAACAAAGAACTTTGTCCCGCCGCCCTCGGTGTCAAGGCAGTATTTGACATATCCCGGTTTCCACACATCCAACTTAAAATGAGTTAATTTTGATTATTTGATATAAAACAAAAAACAGATTGAAATATGAAGTTAATATTGACCTGCTATTAAAGTACAAAATTTGGTCTATCAGTTACGTAATTGTATTTTCAAACAAATCAAATCAAAGTATACATCGAAAATTCCTTTCAAAATTATATCATCATACAAAAGACACGAGCTCAAAAATATTCTTGAAGGATTTAACTTTCATATTGCAAAAGATCTAAGAATCTTCATCCCATTATCAGCGACGACCGCCTACTGTTGAAGACGGTCTTTTATATCTTTTACTAAGGCAACAAATCAAGCCAAGAACCATAAAATATTACAAACCGCGATAACCAAACAATATCCTGGATAAACGCGGCATCCCAGATAAGGAAAAGACACGAAAGCTCATTTCAATTGAGGACGTGTGAAGCATAAATAATGCGAGACTTATCAGGTGGAAGAAACTCATAAAAGGGTGATAACGCGCCTTAAAAAACAAACTAGCATTATCCTACCACAAATATTTGAAAGAAACAATGAGAAATCTAGAATTTCACAATATAGTCAAAACATTACAGAGATAATTTGTTTAAAACAAAACACCATAACATCAAATAGGTCGGCGCTCTTAAAGGTACCCGGGTGCAAAAAATGTTTTGGAGCCTGATATTGTTTCAAAGGGATTTAAAAATAAGTCTAATTTTCATTGGGGACCCCTGGAAGAGGACTAGGTGTGCGTTCGGGTGCAAACCTTTTTGGGGCCTTTTTTTTTTAAGGTTAAAAAAAGGGGGGGGGGCATTAGTTTCGTTGAAGACCCATATAAACGCGGGACACCGATGCATTGCACCTACCACACACCCTTTATGTCCGGACAAAAAACATGTTTAATGCGAGTGAATGCCAAAAATTCATAAAACTGAAAGTGTCACAACTCGGTAAGTTTTGGAATGAATTTTTACTGTTTTACTTGTTAAACCATGGAGAAAGTTTTCCTAAATAGAACTTACTGGATTCAGGGACCATATAATTTTTTTATTTCATAACTTTACAAAAATAACTACTTTGATGTAAATGAGTTTTCATGTGATGAAGAATTTTGAAATATTTTTGCAATTGGAACTATACCTCTGAAACTAAAACGATTGAGGAATCAGCTACTGGTCAACAATAAGAAAGGAAACCCCCTTTATATTTCGTTAAATTTGAAATCCGAAACTTTTGTTCTTCAAACCATTCGGACAGAATAATTTCAAATATTAGTACATGCAGACTTATTAAACAATTTAGCTTGAAATATATAATATGTGAAGTGGAGTGTGTGTGTGTGTGTGTGTGTGTGTGTGTGTGTGTGTGTGTGTGTGTGTGTGTGTGTGTGAGAGAGAGAGAGAGAGAGAGGGGGGGGGGAATTTGCTAATGGTGAAATTCCAATATATGATTAATCTTTCAAAACAAATATTATTATATTATTTATCATTATATGATATTATTTCGGGAAGGGTGGGGGGGGATTCTTCATACTAAATATTATACACATAAAAGTAATCTTTGCTCCAGAAATTCATCTCCGAAAATACATAATTGAAATTACACAAAAGTGTTGTATAAACGCAACAAAATGTTCTATTCCTAAAAACAACCTTATACATTCTTTATATTCAAAACTGAAAAATAATAAATAATCTGGAAAGACATTTTAAAAACTTCGTGTATATGATGCTGCTATGCACAACAGTTTAGAAACAAACTCCGAGGGCTTGAGTAAACAAAATTTATGAGGATTAAAAATTTACCAGATCCCTCTTCCCCACTAATATGCTTTCAATATTTTCTTTACATTTTTGAATGAATTCAGAGAATGTCCAAATTACTTTTAAACAGGTGGAACTCCACTTTTTGGAGGAACTCTCTCATGCCTAATTTATATTTATCCACAAGGTTAGTTTTAATTGCGTATGGTTAATTACATTTTAACATAAATAGTGCTGTTCAGTGTTTTTCTTCTTTTTCACGTCATGAATAGTTAAGAGTTCGGCGACATATATGAATGGATATATCATGATATATATCCGATACTTATTTTCAAACTATCAAGGTGCTCGATATTTTCACATATTTGATATTTATTTTCAAAGTATCATTCTGCACGATATTTTTTATATTTTCAGTCAAAACAAGTGTAAATGAATTTTTTAACTGCTATTGACTGTGTCGTCGTTCTGTAGACAAAGAACTTCTATCTCTGGCAGTGACTTTTTTAGCCAAAGAAGGAAACAATTATATTTTCCAATCTTTACGTTGGAAGCTCAATTTTTAAATGTAGAACCAATATTTATGTGTGGGACATGATTAATTCAGAACATACATTGAAAGATAACTGTCTAATTTAGATAATCAGATGTTTACAACTTAATTAGAAAAGAATCTTTTCTGGTTTTGGTTTAGTTGAGTTCAAACTGGTACAACATGTTAGGGAATAAAAAAGAATATAAGCTTGCATTTATGTTCAAATTTTTTAATTTAAAAAAACTATTTTGTATTTAAAAAATGTGTTTTATAAAACACAACATTTTCTTGATACTTGATACTGAATCCTACAATTTATTTTACTATTATTATTATTTTTTTTAATAAGTATATAAAGCAAATTATTTCTGTTTTCAATTAGTTGATCTTCAATTTTGTTGAACGTGGGGGAGAGAAAGAAAGGAAAAGAAAAAAATATTTTTAGAATAGTTTTATCAAATTTTTTCATGTTAAGTGCAATATGTTTTAGCTCCTAATTTATATTATGTTTGAAAATATTTAATATCGGCAGTAAGTTGACTATTTGAAAATATCGGATATATATTGAAAGTATCGACTATATTTAAAATATCGAATATACATACTAAAATTATCGAATATATATTAAAAACATCGATTTTTTTTTTTTTTTAGAGAATACTATTATATTTACGAACCCTGTGAATAATGCTGCTACGCCATTATAGCATTACTGTTTCTTCTATAATATTATTCGAGAGATCTTAATAACTCTTTCAAAAATTTTAAGACGTTTGAAATATATTTCGATGTTATAATTCACATATCATGTATAGAGAGAGATCTATTATGTAATAATAACTATATGTATCTTGGCTATAGACTGCGAAGTTTCGAACATTCATATTTCTTTAACTTCTCGTTAACAGTAGCAAAAGAGTAATTTTGGGCCTTACACAGAAAAGCAATTTCGCTAAATAAACAACTTGACGCACAAACTTTTGAGTTAATGCACGGATAAGAAAAACACCAGCCCATCACAGAAATAACGAATTACTTCTTACTTAGGTTAAAGTAGCAAACGCGAACTATCTCTCGTCACATAACTTCTGAAAAGACACGGAAAAACATCGCTTTTCTTCACATTCTCAGAAGCAAAGCTTTATAAACACATTTTCTAAAGTTGGTACACTTGAAAATAACTGAAAGTGATAAACTATCACTTAAGGAAATGTAAGAATACGAACTAAATCTCATGTGAGAAACATTGGCCATTATATTTCTCTCTAAAGCGACGATTCAAATGGCAGACTAAAAGAAATAATGAGACTGTGATCTACACGACTAAAATAATTTACAATAATTCATGCAAGATACCAAAAAAATCTTACGTTAACTAATAAACTGGAAAAAAAAAAAAAAAAGGAATTGTAGTGACAATATAAAATTAATATGCCGTTCTTCTGAAAATGTCAAAAATTTCCTCAAACGAAGGTGTAAATCTGTATCAGCAAAAATGCATGGTTATAGAAAGAACTAATTCAGATAAAGATATTGAAATTATATTTTCAAACAATGTAAATTCATAAATAACGACGTATTCTAGTTTTATTTTTTATTTTTTGTATTTTTTTTTGGCTATGATGTCATACACTCATGCAGTTTTTTTTTTTTTTTTAATCGGTTATAAAAAGGAAAAAAGTCACCAAATTTAGGGGATTTTTTCCTTTAATTGCAACCTAGCTATTGTTTATTGGTTATTGGTTTGGCGCGGGCTTGAAAATCGCGCCAACCAAAAAGTCGCCAAAAATCTCTGCGTAAGTGTAAAGCATCTGTTCCTTTTTTTAATGCGACTTTTTTGAAAAGACTCTTTAGCATATAAAAATAAACTTCATTTGGACATCATTACCTTAATACAGACGCGATTCATTCCTTCCAATTTTATCCAATCGAAATGTAGATTATTTCCTTTGCTGGCATTACATAAGATGAGATTGGGTGAAATCTTATACATCTGGAGATTCTTAAACAAATTAGGCCACAAAGAAAACTAGCCTAAGCAAAATCTGCACCTTCTGTGCTTTAATTTGACGTAAATGTTGAATACTGTTGCCATTAGGCATTCACAAATTAAATAAGAAATGTTATGTGAGGAGCCGTTCTTCTCCAGACAATAGCTACCTTCAATGTTTCTGTCTAATGATTTCCTAATAATCTTTCTGGTTATTATTTTAAGCACGTCTGGAACAACATGGACATCAAGAGAAATAGTCTCGAATTAAATTTCGTTGTCCAGAATCAGGTGTAATATCTCTACGCCTGATGATAATGTTTAACAAAGGTTAGACAATCAAGTTATTCGAACAGATACCAATTAACAACACAACACAGATATTTCAAGAAGACAGCGACTTTAATAAGACAAATTCAATAGGAATTTCACATTGCCGAAACAAAGCATTCATAAAAATATTGCACCAGAGGTAATGAAGCGGTCAATTACACTTTTCACCTAGCCAGCACATAAATAACTTTTGGAACGTGAAGCATATGCTTCAAAACGCTGGTACTAAATCAAATATATATAGAGAGAAAGGTCAAAAACCTCTTCATGCGCGCAAATATTTACATATTAAGTCATTCATAAATTCTTGTCAATACAGCAAATTACACAAACCACACATCATATCTGCGTTTCAGGCAAACCATCCGTATGTTCGGTGAGCTTTAATACGCAGTGGATATGATATATTACGCACACATGTTATTAAGGAGCGATGCGTGGAATGCGTAATGGTTATTAATCGAGGGGCGATCCGGAATGATCTGCAGCTAATCGAAAGTAACAAGAAATGATCATCTGTGAGCGCCCTTCATGCATAAATAATTGCGATTACCAAGGCCTCGGACGACCGTCCCCAGATAGATCATAACCCCAGAGCAACAACGAGACAAGTGAGAAATCCTAGCTCCAGGAAAACTGAACTTCAAGATTGAAAATTAAGCATTTTTCCCTTCCTATATACGTCAGTAAGGACCCGACTATAATATTTTTGGAACCAAATCATTTCCAATTTACTTACCCCAACGAAATGGTAAACACACAGATCAAAATTATATGAAGATATTTAGGCAATTTGTAAACAATCCGTTGAGGGTTTTTTTTTTAAACTTTTGAATCCAAAATGACAGCGTAATTTTCATTTTTCGAGTAAAAACGTAAAGTCCTTTTCTAGAAAATTGAATGGGAACGGATTTCCTTAAGGCTCTTCATCAGTAAAATCTCACATTCCCCTCGCTAATGTTAAACTAATGGGCGTGTAATGGATTCGTATTTTAAGGAGATATTTATCCCCTTAGGAAATTAATATTTTTAACTTTTGTTTTCTGTGTACTGCTATTAAAGGTCTTTCTTTCTTACTTGCCAAATCATTTCTAAAATATATACATCATTTATAATTTTATGTGCTAAAATCTTAGCGAAACTGAGTAAGATTTTAACACAGCATATATTTTTTAAATATTTTTGACAACTAAAAAAGGGAGACATCCTTCAAGAAAAGTAAATAGAAAAAAAGAAGTTAAACATCTTAATTTCCTAAGGAGATATTTTAAAAATACGAATGTATCACAAGCCCAGTGTTTAACATTAGCGAGAGGAATTTGAGATTTTACAGATGAAAAGCCTTAAGTTGTTGAGCTTGGGACATTCTCGAAGTTCACCAGAAGCATTTTCACTTTGTTGGTAGTAAAGTTTAACAAAGAAAGCAAGCCATTAACAAAGCTAAGGCCGGCAATAAAGGATATGCGGCAAGTGCAATGCACGTGGCTCCCGCACTTATAGAGGCCCTCTACGAAACTAGAGAACCTTTCAAGAAAAAGAAAAAAGAAGGGGTGGGGGGTGTAATGAAAGTTTTTGTTCTCGAACCTGCCCCCAACGCTATTGTTTATATGCCTATTAGTGCAAGTTACGATGGTACTTGAGCTTTAAATTTTTATTTATTTATTCATTTTTTTTTTTTTTTTTTAAGAGATAAGAGTAGATCATTGCTTTCAATTGAAGGAAAACGTAGGCATGAGAAAACGTGTCATTTATGATAAAAGCACCCCGATCATCGAAAGAACGTGTTGTGAACATTCGTGTTGTGACCATTGTATTTTTCTTACAGATTTGTGTTATGGACAATTTTGGACTACTTTCATGTGTTGAAAAAATGACTGTTATATGTATTGTGTAAACTGAAATTCGTTAAACGTAAATATGTGAGATGGGTGATCTTGAGCATATAAAACAAGTTGGTACGTTAAATGTGAGAAATGAGGTGCGATCGTACTATAACTAGTTTTACAATGTACAAAAAATCTTCGTTATCATTGCAGTGGAATGAATTATATCGTCTGTTATGAGCGAAATGAGCATGCCTTTCATTTCTCTTATTAGGTATGCCACGTTTACAGATGCGAATTTTTCTTTCCACACCAGATAGCGCTGCAAAATTCACCATGGAGATCTTGTTTTGCGAATGATTACCTCCGTGATTTAATATTTCTATGATTCATAATGAATGAATCTCTGTTGTTTATTTACAGTAATGGATTGAGATATTCGGCTGTTAACCTAATTTTAACTGAAGCAGGGTTCATACTCTATTTGAATAACAAAATTCCCTGACTTTTCCAGGTTTTTTCCAGACTATTTTTCCTAGAATTCCATGCCCACAATTCACGACATTTTTAGAAATACGAATAGCAATTCTAGATCTTAATGATTAAATATACCTCTGAAAATAAAAGTAATCTGTAAAATTGATACTAAAAATCTATTTTTTGATATTTAAAATATAAAAAATTAAAAATATACAATTTGAATGGATTCAAAGTAATATTCTATTGATATAATTAGATTTCACATATCAACCATTCAAATATTTTTTTACATTTCTACTACCATGTCATTTGTTTGTGTTGTTTCAGAAACAGTTTGTTATATAACTTTAAATTTTTTGTCTTTTAACAATTTAATTTTAGCTACAGCTTTTCTTTTTTGCTTACTTTCTAATTTTCTTTCTTTTTCTTATTTAAATATTCATGATATCGCATCCTAGCCACCTTAACATGGCTCAATATTTCTTTCGCAAAAGTATCACCTATTTAGAAACATATTTGTATAGCTAAAACATCATTATGTTAAGGATATGAATGTAGCAAAAATACCACTTGCTAGTAAAAAATCTGAATTTTTTGCAGACTGAATTCGGAAATCGGAAGAATCTTGACACATGATAGCACATAGCACATAATATATATATATATATATATATATATATATATTTTATCCCTGACTTTTCCATGTTTTAGTAAAAAAATGCGATTTTCCCTGACTTTTCCATGACTTTTTGAGCACTTGTCATTTTCCCTGACAATTCCCTGTTTTCCATATTTTCCAGTCACGTAGGTACCCTGCTGAAGTTATCTCAGAATCTATACATTTTTTAATGTAACTCATATCTCAAACAAACAATTTATTTGAACGATTTTTCTATAAATGTAACTTTTATGCAATTTTATTCGAAAAAATAATTTTGAATAAAAATGGCCGCCTGGCATATGATAAAAGAAATGGTCAGCCCGTATTTGTTTCTCCCTGTGCTTTTATTATATAGATTATGTATGACAGGAGTTAATAGAATGAAGACAACTTTTATTAATATATTTTTAAGTTTTGATTCGATTTTCATAAAATTTGAAATGCGTCGACAAAATTCGGCAACGATTATATATATTAAATTTCAAACCATTCGGTTGGGTAGTTTTTGCGCTGTTATATGCGGACAGACGGACGGACCAGACGACGACTATAGGTGCTACGTATTTATATAATTACGAACGCACCAAAAAAGACAAAAATGTAAGCATGATGTATTCAGCATTAAGGTAGTTATTAAATTAAAAAAATATCTGTTTATTTTAACCACGTGTAAATAATATTTGTCTCAAGCCAATCTTTAATGCTTTAAGTTTCCATACTCTGAATAGAATTTAAACTAACTTAAATTTGATTACAACCGAATTCTGACAATCGTGGGTTAAGCAACCGTACTTTAATTAAGATCAAACTATAGTAGAACGCCAACACAAAAGCACGCAGGCTTTTATAAATACAAAGCTTTAAAAGCAGATTATTTTTAGAAATATTCCCCGACACAATCCACAATATATTTTTATCGTAATTTTGCTAAGCATGCGGAGAATTTTCAGTTGTTTTGTTTCGGAAATCACACAGATGTCACGTACGGGGTAAAATAAACACACAGTGAGGTCATTGGAAAACGATAATTTTGTCTTCTAAAATCTAAATATTTCCCAGGTAATAAAAATAAACTGAAACAAATGAAATCCAATAAGTTCACGTAATAGGGTTGTTAAAATTCTCACATGACTTCATGAATGATAACATTACCGATGGAGTTTCCCAATTAAATGAACTTTAAGATGAACGCACAATTTATATATTGAAAATAGTATTTGAAGAAAATTTCAATAAAGCTTTTTCCTGGTAAGAATGTTCCTGAAAAAATTACTATATATTTTTTTAAGAATTAGATAATAAATAAATGTACTTTTATTACAGCGAATCTTGGAATAAGTTATGTTATTGCGCACGCACACACACACACACACACAAATAAAATAAATAAATAAAAGTAAAAAATAATAAAGTGTAACCATACTCATAGGTATAAATAATGGCCTAGCAAAATACAAGCTACAATTAAAGTACGCTACATAATACAGCATAGTCATAGCTCTTCTAATATACTATTTTGCTGTACTATTTTCCAAAATAATCTCACAAATTCAGATTTTCTTTCATATGTACTTTTGTCTGGCAAAATCAAAATAAGAAATATTGTTTTTTCTGATATTCCCTGTTATCATGATTGTTTAGCTTATACATATTTTTTTTTAAACCGTATCTTGTCGAACTTTATCTTCTGACTGTACATGATTTAAGATTTAATTAATATTCAAATTTTGTTGTACACGTGTTTATACTAAATAAATTACTTTACACTTTGAATTCCTGAGTTTTTTTTTTTTTTTTTTTTTTTTTTTAGTTTTATACCCCATATAATAAACACTATTGTTTTTATGCGTTTGTTTTACAATTGTGGCCACTGGATTTTTTGGGTTTAGGAGCCAGTGACTCCTTCCAAATTTTGTTAATCTGCACCTATAATGCAAATATTGGACACGATATAGTGAATATGAATAATACAGGTCCAATATTGTTTTACTAGTAGGAATAATTTGTAAGAAAACGTATGAAAATATATGATCTGCACTGAAGTGATAGATAACGATGGAATTGATTGGAATTTTAACCCTTTTCAAACGTTGCTTACTTTTTATTGTATTTAAATTTTTATTATACTGTAATTAAAATGACTATCACCTAGTGAGATTGAATCTGAAAATGTATCATAAAAAAAAGGGCAAAGAAAATGAAATAAGAGAAAGAAATTTAAAAAGAAAAAAAAAAGAAAAGAAAAAAAAAAGTTTAATTTTTCGCCCTAATTAAAATATTAATGATTCACGTTAATTTTTAATCTAAATATTTTAAAAAAATATGTATGCGTAGATTTACTTGGCCAATTACAATGTTTTGTTTTAGAGAAAGAAAACTACAAAGGAATATGATTTTTTACCAAATTCCCAACGATAGGCTTCAATAAATTTTAACTTTTTTCCCCAAAAAGATATTTTTTCTTTTCATTATTATTATCATTAGTTGTTGTTGTAGTAGTAGTAATATTACAGTTGAGTAAAGAACTTCATGAGATCACAAATACTTCTTTCAGTATAATGAGATTTCGTTACTGGGAGAGTCGGGTGCTAAACATTTCGTTATGAAGGATATTTTGTTCTAATGAATTTAGCTCAAATGACACTTATATGAATTGTATAACTATTATTATAATTATTACTTTTATTAAATTGTTCTTACAACAAAGATTGCTAAACAGTATTAATTTAATTAAAAAAAAAAATACATACACAAATCATTTAGTTTTAACAACAGGAAATACCGAAAATATCACAATAATATGCATTTCCTATCCAAAAAAGTTACAAGTCATTAAATAAATTTAAAAGAACAAAAATAATTTATAGCATTACAAAATATTTCATTCTTATTTTAATTCTTTAAAATATTTATATAGCCAAACAGACCGTTTAAAAAAAAAAATTAAAAGAAAAATAACATTTTTTTAAAAAACGTACAACAAACCCATTTAATCATTTAAATCGTTAACAATAAGATTCGACAAATTTAGTTCCTCAACGGTTGTTAAGTACATTATTTGACATATAATCCGGAAAATATGAAAAATCAATAAAATATTTTTTTTTTAATAAAGGGGGAAAAAATAAAATTTTAAGACTTTAGTAAATGTTTAGTTCAATTTTTCATTAAATTAAATTAACAAACTTTACAATATTTATTTGACCAAACAGTTTTTAAATTCTTAACGTACAAACAATATGCAACATTTTACACCCAAACTTTCAATAATACGATTCCATAAATTAGCTTTATTCGTCCCCCCCCCACCCCAGTGATATAGGAAGATATACGTTGCAAAGGGAACTTACATATTATATGAATTTTTATGGAAAATTAATTCTTATAAAAAATACCAAAACTGGATATTTTATTAAACAAATTGAACAAGAAAAGGGTGGTAAGATTAAGGTAAAAATTTAAAAATATACAGATTTATTTATTTTTTTTTTATAAGAGACTACACTGTTACAATAATTGTAAAACTTTTCGTTTTTTTTTTTTTTTTCTTTTTTTTTTTTTGTTTTTTTTTTCTTTTTTTTTTGTCAAACAACTTCTTTATTGTATTATATTTATTTATCAATGTTGAATATTTCTTACAAAGCAAAGATTTTGCAGTAAACTGAATAAGTTTATATAAAAAAAAAGTTGCTAAAAGATGAAACATAAAGATATTTGTATGAAAAACATGTGCGACTTCTGTATATTTACCTTTTTAATAATATCTTCAATATATTACAAAATCCCTACTTAAATATTGCATGCGTGCCATTCAAATAACAACAACAATAATAATAATATAATACCAATAATAATAATAACCGGATATTTTTCTATTTCTTGTTAATTAATGACGCAAACATAAAAACAGCCAATAAGCCAGTTTTTTTTTTTTCCCTTCGATGAACATTATAAAAAAAAACTTTGAATTTATGTTGTTCATGTAAAGCATGATTTTTCCAATTTAAATATATACATATAATAATGATTTCTTCTGAAAACTCTTTAAAAAATCACATGCGATTTCTTGAGAATTTTTTTTCTAATTTTTTGTATACTGGTGCAGTTCAACTTTTTTTTTTTTTTTTTTTTTTTTTTTTTTTTGTAAAAAATAAAATAATAATAACAATAATAATAATAAAAATAACGGTGTTGACTATGATACTATGTACTGTTAAAACAGGAAATTCAAACAAAAATATTTCAAAAACTAAATAAGTGCAACATTTTAAAATTTGTAGCAAAAATTTTATTTTTTGAAAAAAAAAAAAGAAAAAAATTAAAAGTAACTCAAAGAGCTAAATTTTGTACATTTAAATAATAGCCATTTATTTTTTTAGTATTAATTTGGTACAGATAAAAAAAATAATAATATGATATTAGTTAGTTCATTGGTAATCGTCAAATTACTATTTATTTTTTTATGACACCCCCCCCCCCCCTTACACACACACTTTTTTTTTTCTCTCTCTCTTCTTTCTTATAACGACAGAGTAGATGAGTTTTCATTTGTTGAAAAAACACTGTTACGAAATATTTTAGGGCACTCTGATTATGGAAAGTTCATTAGGTTAAATGTATCTTTATCAAGTTTACTTGAATCGAAATATTTTTAATACAAAATAATCCACGAAAAACTGTTTAAAATTTTAAATAAAATGTGCGGTTTCATTTAAAATGATTCATACTTTTCTTATAATTGCATCACAATGATTCTGTGAGTTTTCTTTTTAATTATCATCATCATCATTTTATTATATTTTACACATCATTCCCATTTGGCCAGAATCGTATATATAAATTGTCTCACTATTATTGACAAATTTTATAAAATAAGAAAAAAAAATGGGTAGCATTTTAAGATTCATATATCAAAATAATTCAAAAAGTTTATTTTTGTACATTAAAATAATTTATTTTTTTAGTATTAATTTTTTAATTAAAATAAATAAATTCCATATAAATAAATAATTTTTTCTAACTACAAATAATAATCCATAAAAATACTTACTTTTTAAATTCTGATCTGACACTTTCCTTCTGACAACAATCCATGGATTGTCTCTCATTATCCACAGAAAAAAAACCGGGTTCGCTAAACACTCCGAACAATACTACAAAATTCCTTAATTACCACTGGTTGAATTTTACAAGCTAAAAGTCAAGTCTCCTTGTTTACTTTATTAGCCCAACTTATCCGAACGAAGCACTAAAGTCAGAATACGGTAAATCCGTACGGATTCAACTGTGCGTGTGCCGGCAAGGTGAGGAACATATTGAATTGAGGGTGGCAAAGTAAAAAAAAAAAAAAAATAAAGCATCGCCAAGCGGTGTAAAGAAGAACTTCATGATGGAAACAAAATGTTTGACAGATTTTATCCATAAACAGTTTTCATAAATGTTATGATATTTTCGAAAAATATAAAAAATATCCGATATACATATATATATATATATATATATATATATATAATATTTTCGGCAGAAAAGTCAATGCATTGTTAAAATTAAATATATTGTGGTTTGATGTAAATTTCATTTAGAACATTTCCATTTTGTTAATAACACACAATTTAAAATTATTTTTTTGAATTTAATAACAAACACAAACAAGTGGGTGAGTGTGATTGAAATATAGCACAAAAGGATTCGTTTAACATTCCTTTCAAAACACTTTATCATTTAATAAATCCAAATCATTAATTTATAATTATTAAATCGTTATCATTGATATACATTTTATCAATAAGAACATAATGGGAGCACAAATTTAATAATAAAATGATAAGAAGAGGAATCTATTTTTTAAATCATCTTAAAAATATTCAAGAACTGATTTTCAGATAATTGTAACAGCATATGTTTGCGTATCTGAAAAGCATATTTAATTATATGATTTAATTTTAGTTATAAAAAGAAAGAAAGAAAGAAACCCTTAAAATAGCAAAAAAAAAAAAAACCTAAAGTTTTTTTTAATTAAATCCATCGGACAATGAAATCTAAAAACCGAAAATTTCGATTTCGAGAATAGAACCTTTGGGTTAGGAGGAAAACCTCTAGCCTGCACGAAAATGACTGAAATTAAGGTTCTGTTTTAAAATCTAAGAAAATCGCACAAATGGTCGGATGTCACTAAATTAATTCTCTAATTAAAATAATATAATACTTTTTAAAAATTGTATGAGCTATAAGTATGCAAAGTTTTAAGTCTCTAACTTATACAGTTTCCGGGTACGAACTCTGTGACAGACAGACAGACAGATGAGTGAGACGAATGGGGTTTCGTCAGATGAACGAAACCCTAAAAAGAAATATTTAAAAACAAATAAATAATATGCTCTTTGTAAATACAGGATTCGATTTACAAGATTTTGAAACATAAGTCATTGTTTCACCGTTTTTCATACCGGGTATCTGATAAAAGTGTGTACTTAAAATATTCAAAAATTTTAATTAGATTTCAACCTATATCAATAGACTCCATATCGTTGGCTGAAAGATTTAAAGTATGAACTGAACAGTTATAATAAATAATATTGAATTTTAGCACTCCTTTCCTCACATTTTTCCTACTAAACATGATAAAAATTATAATATAAATAGATATAATTTATCTACTTAAAGTTAAGATAAAATTTTGGTGAACAAATAATTTTAGCTTTAAGGGTTTTTTTGTATACTTGTAAGGTCTGTTTAATTTTTTGTTGTAAAATTTTCCTAACCCCCCCCCCCTCCTCTCAATAAACTAATAAACAAAATTGTGAAATATTTTTCATTTATGCATGCTTAAAATTTCCCGATATTCTAAGTCACTTTCTAAAAACTTCTGTAATAAAACAAAAAACAAAATACACTTTCTTTTTTTTTTTTTTTTTTTTGGCAAAAATAAATAAAATAATATGACATAATACTTTAACAAACAAACACCAGTCTATTGCAAATATTCATCAAAATCACACCTTTTTATTAAGCATTGAATTACCTACCATAAACCACAAACAATAAGGCATAAAAATATTTATTTACCTTTTAAACTCTCGTCCGAAACTTTTTTTCGGACAACAATCCATGGATTGTCTCTCATTATCCACACACACACAAAAAAAAAATCGGTTACGCTAAACCTTAAAATTCCTTAATTCCCACTGGCCGTATTTCACTAGCTATAAGATAAATTTCCTTGTTTACTTTATATTAACCGAACTTATCCGAACAAAGCCAGAAAACGGTAAATCCGTGCGGATTCAACTGCCTGCGCTGGCTGGGTGAAAAACAGATTGGGGGTCGTGACTTGAAATGGGAAGTAAGAAAAAAAAAGCGTCGCCAAGCGGAGACATGAAGAACTTCATGATGGAAAGAAAATGTTTGATAAATTTTATCCAGGGTAAATAAAGATGATAAAGATCTTGGCTTTTATTTTTTTTTTAAAAGTGCTTTTTTGTAACATTGTTTTCGACATTTATACATGTTAGAGAACCAATTTTTGTAAATAAATAAATATAAAAGCAAGATTTTTTTTTTTTTTTTTTTTTTTTTTTTTTTTTTTTTTTTTAAATAACATTCAAGATTTTCTTGAAAATCACGCCTGATTTCACGACTGCAATTCATGATTTTTGCAAAACTTTCGTTACAATATAATAATTGGCGTGGGCACTAAGCAAAATAATGGAAAATTCATTTTTTTTTTTTTTTTTTTTTTTTTTTTTTTTTTTTTTTTAAGATATGGCAACAGGAAAGAAAAAAAAAGCATAATTTAAACAATCTTTTTGGGATTTCTAAATTGATTTCTCAACATATGATCATAATTTAATCAATACGAAACTATTAATTGAGTAAAGGGGGCTTTCAGCACAACATTTTTCATTATGCGGGATTTTCCTATTTTGTGAGAAATTCGCACAATCCCAAACCCTATTTCAAACACTGACATATATCACATATATTTAAAAGACATGCTTTAAAGATACAAAAATAAAATACAAATAAATAAATAAAATCCCTGACGGCTCGGACAACAGGCACAGGTATATTTCGAAGACGCAGACCGTGAGGCGCCTGTTTATTGGGAATTGTAGAAGAAAGACCCAGTTGCCATGATGCGGCAGTTCGGACCGCCCACTTCGAAATATACCTGTGTCTGTAAGCGAAGCCAACAGGAATTTTTTTTTTTTTTTTTTTTTTGGGGGGGGGGGGGGGTGTAAGAGTTGGTCCTATAAAAAACTTGTCTATATAAAAGTTGTAGATAATATTAAGAAGATTTATAATAAATTTAAGCGGATTTTATATCTTGTGAATTGACGAAGTTATGAATTTTTTTCTTCTTAAACCCCTATTTCCCCCCTGCCCTTGGGGGCATTTTTAATGAAATCAAAAATCTGTCATACATAAATTTTTGGCCCTTTTTCCTAGAAGTAATAATAACTTTAAACGGAATCGATATGTATCATAATTAAGAAGTTAGAGTTTTTAATTTCTGTTTTCATAAAAGTCCACCCCCCCCCCCCCCTGGTTCAATTTTGCCCATTTACGAACTTGACCGAGATTTTATGCCCCTTGATTTTATGTATCAGTTTGGAAGAGATTTGTGCACAATTATGGAAGTTACCGTATCCATAAAAAAAGTGATACATATAGATAGATAGATAAAGTTTTGAACTTGGGGTGGTTTTGGGTTCTAGGAGTCATGATCGGTTCGGTGTAGATCTGCAAAAAATTTTCAGAAATTCCAACTTAGGGGAGAATGTAATAGGTAGTATTTCTTACGAAATCTACCTAAAAGAAGACGAGCAAAAATTCTTGTAATAAATTTAAAGTACAAAAGAAAAATTTTCATTTTTTCCCCCTTTAAATACGATAAAGCGAGAAATGATTTTTTTTAAACGAGTCTACTGGACTACTGGATAATTAAACGGGCAATCAAGCTTATTATTGCAAATATTCTTGAAGACGAAAATTTTAAATTTATGCACAGAAAAAAATATGTAGTGAACTTCACTAATAGAAATAACTTTTATAAAGTAAAAATGTATAAATAACTTTTATAAAGACAGCAGAATTCGCATCATAACGTGAGATCGAACGATTCGAACAATAAAGATAATAAACCAAAAATAAATCCGTTTTTCAAAAATCCCACTTAAAAATTTGGTTAAGATGTGAGAATTCCTACCTCTTTCTTTTTTCCTCTTCCTCCTCTTTTATTTATTTATTTTTTTCCCTTGTGGTGGAGGATATTAACGTATATCCACGATCACAAAGAGAACGGAATTTAATGAACACGCTAAAAACTGTAGAATCATTGTATAATAAATTAGCTTTGTAATTATTTCCTATGTCATCATTTATTTATTTACTTATTTATTTATTTATGACAAGTACGAATTGCCCATCTACGAATATCTCATCGTATAAAAAATCGCATTCTGTCATATTCTTTGAACATTCTTTTTCAAAATTTTAGATGCTAATAATGCAGAAACATTATGCTAATAATAAGCCATGCATTCTACCTAAATTTATCAAATATTATCCTTTTTTTTCCGTCCGTATTTTGCCTAATAGGTAATTAAATGCCTGATGCATCAATGTCTTCTCAAATTCTATACCCAAATTTTATAGGTTTATCTCTAAACGTGAAACACTAGATCAGAGGCTTAACATGTTCAATGTCCTTGAATATAAGTGATTCATAACAGGATCCTTTTTCACGACCGTGAAGATGCTTAAACAATGAACGCGTTAATGAATCACCGAAAACAACAGATGAATCTAAGGGTAACAAAATTTTTCTAAATTCGATGTTATTGTTCTTTGGATATATCGTCTAAAAAAATACTATGGCATAAAAATATCGATACCGGTGATATAGCGGAAGTTTTTATCTGCTACTTAATCTTTGAAACGCAGCGATTCTAATTACTATTTAGATATTTTTTGGAAATTTTATATAAACAATTTTACATAAAGTATACGCTTATTTTAGTAATAAAATAAGTGAACATATTCAAAAGTTTAAAAATATATTGCTAATCCTAATAATTAAATTTTGGGTTTGAAATTATATCTCAAATATTATTGTCAGTGAAATTCAGTAATTTATAACTAAGGAATGATTTATCTAGGCAAACTTCCACTAAAGAACAAAACTGAAAATTTTCATTAGTAGCCAATGGCCAGTAGTAGCAATTTCACTAGTGGCAATTTTTTAATCTAAAAAGGGTAAATAAACTTTCGTTAAAATTTCAATTAGTACTAATTTAAAATTCACCTGCTCAAATAAATATGTTAAAATAGCACGAAATGTGAAAACACTCTAAAAATCCCTGCACGAATTCCGAATAAACTTTATTGAAAAGAGAACAACATTTACTATATTGAGCTGGAAGACTGAAACCGGATTCCTTTTAATAATGTGGAAAAATCGCAGCAAAACGCGAGAAAACGCTAAAAGTCATGAAAATGCATTTCAAAAGTCGCAAATGACAAATTTTACTATATTCGGCTAAAATATTAAAATGAGATTTCTTTTATGGATGTCGAAAAATCGTCGCAAAACACGAAAAAGCGCTAAAAATCGCATAAAAAATCATGGAAAATCGTAGTTTGAAAATCGAATATGCTTTATTGAATGGAGGACAAAATTTGCAATATTGTGCTAAGAGATTAAAACCGGATTCGTTTTACTAAAGTGGAAAAATCGCCGCAAAACTATAGAAAAAAAAAAAGGTTAAAAAATCTGATAAAAAATTGCTAAAAATACAAAACTCGCAGAGGACATAATTTACTACAGTGGACTAAAACATTGTAACCGGAATTCTTTCACGAACGCAAAAATCAACGCGAAGGAGTATAGTAGAAAAACGCTGTGCATTAAATAAAATATTTTTTTGCGTGCATTAAAAATATTTATTATTAAATTTATATGGTACGCTTAAAAGTTTAGGAAATTATTTATATAAAAAAATTACACGACAAACCTAGAATCATAAAAAAATTCAAAAAACAGTGGCGAATCGCGGATTTTTACGTGTTGTCACGAATGTCTGGAAATTTATGTCCAACATAAAAGATTGATTATCGTCCTTATTTTTACTTAAACAAATAAATTAATGATTCTACAAAACGAGACAGGGGAAGAAGAAGAAAGAACATTTCCATAAATAAAAGTGTTAACAAATTACTTTGCTTCTGCAGTACTTGGCCGGAAATGAACAAGATTACAAAGTGTGACTAACACTAAAACTTGAATTTAAAAGTCAGCGGATTTGTTAAAGAAATTTCATTCAGAAAGCCAACCCATTGTGTACAAGAGAGGGAAGTTTGGAACACTGCCCTCTAATTCTGGAGTCATCATAGACATTGATTCAACTTGGTTACAGTGTTGTTCTTCTTAGCGGACAAAATTATGTTGAAGGTCTCTGAATGTGCACTTAAAAACATTGTGCTGCAATTAGGCTTGCCAACTTTACATTTTTTTCCCCTTTTTATCACCCAGTGAAAGGCATAAACCAACTTATACTTGAATATATTTGTTTTTAATATAAAATGTAAGAGAATGCACAAATGTGTGGTCTTAAAAGAAATACGCAAAAATAAAATAAAATAAAATAAAATAAAATAAAATAAAATAAAATAAAATAAAGATAAAATAAATAAGTTTCAAAATATTTTTTTCTGCTTTATAAATAAACTAGTAAATATTATTGACAACTCGAAAAACTCAAACTCATGTTGCGACTAAAATAATATAAAACTCAAAACTAATATTGCGAGAAGAAAAATATGAATTCATTCTTTTATTAACCCTTTCCAACACAACTGAAAAATTATTATATGATTACTACAGTGTGTCCATCTTTCTGTCTGTTGCTCCGGCTAACTGCTGCTGTATACTTGTCAACTTGTCATCGCTTAGGCATTCTTCATGGGAATAAGAATTCAATTTTTAACACTTTCCAACATAGTTGAAATGAGTTTATGACTTCAGTTTGTCTGTCCGTCTGGCCGTGCTCTAACTCGCGTAAATATACTCGGAATGCCATGTAATTGATAGATATTATTGAAGTTTTCCATAAATGAAGTGTATAGCATTTATAATTCGTTTACATTGGCATTTTAAAAGAATTCCGTTGCATTATGGTATGTGGGGGAAAATCGTTTGTTATATATTTTAATGGTGATACACTATTTCACACATATTGAAATTGATATACATCACAGAAGTGAACTAGAAGATGCCTACTGTAGAATACAGTGTGCTTAGTATTTATTGTTCACTTACATGGACACACCAAAGATTTCGGTTACAGTACTGTCTATGAGCGATGATTCCTGGGTGTGCGTCTTCAGTTGTGTAATGTATTTTTAATGTAACTATTATTTTCCGCGTATTACTTCGTCAGTATAAATTCTATAGATTATATACAGGGCTGCACAAAAGAATTAGAGTACATTTCCGTTTATTGATGGAAATTACTGAAGGAGAATTTTCAACCGCGTTATGCGTTTCCTAACCGAACTAAATTTTAGCTTACTAAGTAGTATATATATAAATCTATGTAGCATATAAAGAGCTGCACAAAAGAATTCGGATGTTTTTGCGACTATGGATGGCAATTGCTGAAATTGGGATTTCAATTGTGTTATGCTTTTTCCAAATTGTTTACTTTACATCATCTTCAGCCTAATTAAAGCTGAAGTTTCGTTACGGTATTCTGCATATATTGGAAAGTGTTTCATGATCTACACTTAGCCGATGATTTTCCTTTCCTGTTAAATACAGTACAGATTACAGTCTCGGAAATCCAAGGTTCCGTTTAATTTGAGGTCCCTTTCAGAATGACTTTCAGGATTAAGTAAGAGAATTAAATGTCTGAGCAGAAGAGCGAGATGATTGATGCTTAATTGTGTGATGCAAAATGATTCCTAATTGTGTAAAATAATAATCATTACGCATTTTCTATTTTTCCGGTCCGAGTTTTCAGTACTTAGCCTCAATTACCTCGGATTTTTGTTTTTCTACTGTAATAAGAAATACATGTCACATCTAGGTAAACGGGATGGTTTTAAAAGGGATATATAGACTTAAAAAAAGAAGTTCGGAACTACTACTTTATAATGTAAATTTCGCCGCATCTACCAATGCATCATGTAGTACTACCTATCACTACGGCTATGCGTATGACAGTTCGGTGAAATCTTGATTTTTAGGATCCAACTGAATAAGCAAATTTAAATTTTACAGTAACAGAAAAAATTAAATATATGTGAGACTTTAAGATTACTCTAAGGTCTATTTTTGCACGGAGACTACAAAAAAGACTTATTTCGATTAAACGTAGATTTAATTTTGGGAGCTACTCGTATGTGCATTTTTATAACACATTCAAATTCCCAGACTGGTTGTTTTTTTTTTTTTTTTTTTTTTTTTTTTTTGAAGAATTAATACTCACTTATAAATCACTGAATCACATACTAGCTGTTTAGCAGTTACTTACTTCCGCATGATGAAAATTAAAAAAATTCCCGTGAAAAAATGAAGATGTATAAAAAGATTTATGCAATATCCGAAGAAAGACATATCCTCCTATGTTGTAAGAGGCTGAACTGTCTCGCCGACGAGACGATTTGGCAAAAAACACGCATTTATTTCGACCCCATGCTAAGACCTATCTATTAGAATACAATGGAAAATTTGATTTAAAAAAGAACTACATCTTAATTCGGGGTTCTGTTAAACACAGACAGAAAACGAACCTATAATGGGCGACACAAAAACTGAGTATAAAAACGCTAAATAACGGTTTTTGTTTTCCTTTCTAACTTGCACTTTATATATATATTACAGAGTTTCCCCCAGGTTTAAAAAAGGGCAGGGTGCTGCTGGTGAGAAAAGGGCACTTTTATAATTCTTAAGGACACTTTTTTATTCTTAAAGGCATTTTTGGATTCTTGAGGGTACTTTCCAGATATTTAAGGGCACTTTTTTTTATTGTTAAAGGTATTATTTTGGTTTTTAAAGCCCCTTTTGATATTTAAAATTCAGGCCACTCTTTTTAAGACAATATTGAGTATGTTTTTACTATGAAAGCAAATTTTTTAATGCAAAAAGGAGAAAGGGCACTTTTTTTTTACTGAGGGCCAAGAAGGGTGCTAATTTTTTTATGTGGGGCAAGAAGGGTGCTATTTTGTAAACCAAAGGGCAGGCAGGGTGCAGCACCCTTCTGAAACTGTCTGGGGGAAACTCTGTATTATATATATTATATATATATATATATATATATATATACAGTAGACTCTCTCTATCTGAACACTCTCTAATGTGAACACCCCGGTATTATGAACACTTTCTGGCGGTCCCGGCGAAACTCCATAGACTTAACAAAAGATGAACTCTCTGTATTCTGAACACCCTATAATCTGAACACCCCACTATTATGAACGCTACTTTTGATCCCCATTCTAACTTTACCTCTCTGTAAACTGAACGTGTGTTTGTTGTCAGAATGCGAGGAATTCCGGCATCATGGAAATTCGGAAGAATAAAACGATTCAATGAACTCGATTTAAAAGTAAAGAAGCAAAATCATTTCTAGATTTTAAGACCTACCCGATGCTGAAATTTGAATAATTCAGATAAAATCTTTAATTAACAACAACAAAAAAATTTGAAAGAATATTTTTGTTTTTACCGTGCGTGTTCTCAACTAACAAGAACATTCTTATATTTTTAATAAACAAAAAATTGCAGATATGAAATTGTTGCAATTTCAGAATAAGTAAATCATGATAATCAAATTAAACGAAATGATCAATACAATCAATTTTTATGCAAAGAGATACAAGAAAAAATAATGTAAAAAACATGTCACGTGATTCCCCCTCTCCCGAGCTGAGATAAAAATAGAAAGATTGCGCAACAGAAATGCCCACCCCCACAATGACAGATAAGAGGCCACAGGTGTTAGAGGGAGTGGTTAAAAAAGGATTAGGGTTTCTTTTCTGCACACCAGGTTGGCAGCATTATCGCTTCTGTTTCTTTCTTCCTTCCTTTTTGCACGGCAAATGTAAAAATTTTTCGCCGTTTCACTATCGTTGCAGGGAAAGAATCACAACACTTACGCAGATATGTCAGAAATAAGTAGTAAAACGAAAAAACGGAAAGAACTGAAGCTTCAGGAAAAATACGAAGTTGTTCAAAAATTAAAATCGAAAGTAAGTCAAAGGAAAATTGCATCTGAATTTGGAATTTCAGTAGGTCAAGTCAACGCCATCAGCAAGAAAGAAAAATAAATTATAGCCACTTTTGAAGCAAATAAACCTTCCTGAAAGTGTAGAATTTTTGAAAAGAAAACTGGAAACGAGAACAAACAATCACGTCTGGAAGTTTTTTTTTTTTTTTTTTTGCCAAATGAGAACGAAGAATCTTCCTGTCACTGGACCCCTGCTAAAGCAGATTGCTCTGGATTTTGTAGAAAAGGAGAAAATCACGAAATACAAGGCATCAGAAGGATGGTTAACACGCTTCAAAAGTCGGCATAACATCGAATTCAAAATAATCAAGGGTGAAGCCGCAGACATAAATATCGACACTGTGGATGAATGGAAAAGAAAGCTTCTGGATATAACGAAGAATTTCGATGCCGCTGATATTTTCAATGGTGACGAAATCGGCCTGTTTTTCAGAGCTCTTCGAAATAAAACCCTAGAAGAAAGAAGTAAGAAATGCGTGGGCGGAAAAATGTCAAAAGAAAGACTTACCGTTTTGCTCTGTGCCAGTTTTACGGGTGAGAAGCTCAAACCACTTGTGATCGGAAAAAGTGAAAAACCACGATGCTTCAAAAATATGAAGATAGTATCATTGCTTGTGCACTATAAATCAAATCAAAAAGCCTGGATGAGAAACATAATTTTCTCACAATGATTGGAGGGCATTAACGAGACGATGAAGAGAGAAGGAAGTTCTCTCCCCTTCTATAATCCAACCACTGGATCAAGGAGTAATCAAGACCTTTAAAGCTTACTACAGAATTCATTTTTTCAAGAAAATGTCCATGGTGATGGACGAGGAGAATTTGGCAACCGAACTAACGAAGAAGGTCAATGTCATGGGTGCTGCCCATTGGATATCAATGGCTTGGAATGAAGTAACCACTACATTATCCAAAAATGCTTCTACAAAGCTGGACTCCCGTGTGAGAATGAGCAATCAAGGACAGAGGACCAAGAAGCAACAGCTGTGAGTGATTTGGGGTCAATTCTTCAGGAGTTTTATACTGAAATTGAGCCTGGATCTTATCTCGAAGCCGACGGAAGCCTTCCTGTTTGCGACAACATCTTTGAAGAGGAAGAGGGTAGTGGAGACGAAGCTGAACCAGAAAAGACCGATGAAACAAGAAGTACGATTACTTTCAAGCAATATGGCCAAGGAATTCAAGACCTGTTGAACTATGCGACTGAAAATCACCCGGAAGCCTTTCCACTTCTTAAACAACTAGATAACATGTACACTGCACGAGCATACACAATGCAAAAACAGACTAAAATTACTCACTTTTTTAAGTAAGGTACCGATTATGTTTTCAAGTAATGTATTGTATATATGTAATTGCATGTTTTGTAAAAAATTTTTAATATACTTTTTTAATTAACTTTTTTTAATTGACTTTTTTAATAGTTTCTAAATTCACCACTTGCATCTCGGAAACTTGCATGGTTAACCAGGCTAAGTATTCTATACAGTCTATAAACGCAATACATAGTAGTAGTTGTAATGCATTTCCCAATCTCCCTCTATAATGAACACCCCTATAATCTGAACATTTTTGGTCGGTCCCACGAGTGTTCAGAATAGAGAGAGTCCACTGTATATATATTCATAATTTTACAGTTTTTGTTGGTGGTTGTAACGTTCATTTAGTGGTTATATATATATATATATATATTCCCCCCGACAGATTAGTTGTTACTTCATTCAGATACGGTCAATTTTACTGTAACCAAAAAATATACATCATTCGGTATTATGTAATATTTTAAAATTAGAAATTGCTTATGGAACTTTTGAATCCAAATTCCTTTTCGTTGTAATTTATTAATGTCTACTGAAAACCTTCAAAATGCCTCATCTTCCAATTTGATTTACATATCAAAGGGTAAAATAAATATTTAGGCTAAATAAAATGGTACAAAAAATGGTAATAAAATAAACAGTTTTAGTTGTTCATGTTTGTTTGCTTTTTTTGTGTGTCTTATAATAATAATAACATTTCAGTATTTGACTATATATATATATTTTTTTTTTTAAGTTCATTTTTGCGCATAAAATAAATTTATAAAAGTATATTTTAGTGCCTAAAGTAAATGACTCTGAGTGCCATGGAAAAAGTACTAACTTTTATTTTCGCTGGCAATAAAAATATTGAAAAATGGAAGAAATAGGCCATACCTTCTTCAAGTATTTAAAAAAAAAAAAAAAAAAAAAAAGAAAAGAAAAGAAAAGTGGGTTTTATATGACTACGCAAGATAGTGCGGTGGGGGGGGGGGGGGGGGGAGGCGAATATACCAATCTACATCAGGGCTTGAAATTCAATTTTTCCAAGGAGCGGAGTCTCCCTCCCAACATTTTTAAATGGAGGGGAGTTGTAATGTTTAGGAGGGAGAAAAAATATATTTAAACCCCACTATTATTTTACGTGCTATTTAAAGAATTACATTAATGCAGACATGACAAAATACCATTGAAAAAAGTAAGTCAACTCAGAATGATTACGTAAAATGTTTATTATTATTATTATAAAAAAAGGGAAGAAAGTTAAATTTTATATATGCAGTGTTTTTTTCAAGTTCCACCATACGTTAGGGATACTTAACAATTAAGTTGCTAAATGAATTTCTGAATTTAGATTTGATTTGATTTAGGGTGCTGAAACCTCTTTCACAAGGTACACTTTTACTCCTTCACAAGGATTAAAAAGGTTTATTCTTTTACCTCAAGGAGTAAAAGTAATAAAATCTTTGCAGCTCTTCTAATCTCATTTTTGTTTAGTGCTGACTCTAGGCCAGTTTTACAGGGTGCAGCGACCGGTGGCTCTTACTGCCCTTTTTTGTTCTTTTCCCTCTTTTCGGTCGCAGGAAAAAAATCTTTAAATACGTTTGTTGGTCGTAGGAAAAAATTGTGAATTTAGTCAATTGGTTGAGGAAATAAAATAATGAAATTCGTCTTACTCATGAACAGAAACACATAAGGACTTCTAAGGAAATAGTGTTAATATCGATTTGCGACTTTGGTACTACATGGCAGCCAGTGTACAACTCTGCTAAGGTAACGCCACCTACAAACAACAATACGGATAAATACCATAGAATAAATCTAATACCTACCAGACGATGGCTGTCAAGCAGACGATTTGAAGAAGTAGGCGAACTAATACAATTGTCCTACACATACATTGTATTTTAAACATTTTTCGAGAAACGATTTTCTTCTTCGAAAGGCTATTTTATTAGAAGTCCTTATCTATGTCTATGTTCATAAAAATAAAATCGCTAAATTCGTCGATCAGTCGCGGTAAAAAATGGCGAAGTTTACCAATCGGTTGCAAGAAAATATCGCGAAATTCGTCAGTCAGTTGCGGAAAAAATCTTGAAATTTTTCAATGAGGTGCGAGAAAAAATTAGTGAATTTCATCAATCTGTCGACAGAACAAATCGAATAATTCGCCAATCGGTTACGAAAAAATTTACAAAGTTCGTCAGTCGGTCAAGGAAACAAAACATGAAATTCGTTGATTGCTCGCCAGAAAATATCACGAAATTCGTCAATCAGTCACAGGAAAATATTGTGAAATTCATCAGTCGGTCGCGAGGAAAAATCATGAAATTCATCAGTCGAACGCAGGGCAGAATATTTAAATTTGTCAGTCGGACACAGGAAAAAAAAAATCACGAAATTCGTCAATTTGTCGAAAGAAAAAATGAGAAATTACGAGAATTTGGTCGATCGATAGCGGAAAATACGCGAATTCGTAGATCAATCACGGAAAAAACGCAAAGTTCTTCGATCGATCGCTGAAAGAACGCAAAGTTCGTCGATCGATCGTGGAAAGAACGCAAAGTTCGTCGATCGATCGCGGAAAGAACGCAAAGTTCGTCGATCAATCGCGGAAAAAAACGCAAAGTTCATCGATCAGTCGCGGAAAAAACGCAAGGTTCGATGATCAGTCGCGAAAAAGACGCAAAGTTCGTCGATCAGTTGCCGAAAAAAACGCAAAGTTCGTCGATCAGTCGTCAGAAAAACACAAAGTTTGTCGATCAGTTGTGGAAAAAAGCAAAGTTCGTCGATCGATCGCTGAAAGAACACAAAGTTCATCGATCGATCGCGGAAAGAACGCAAAGTTCGTCGATCGTTCGCGGAAAAAACGCAAAATTCGTTGATCGTTCGCGGAAAAAACTCAAAGTTCATCGATCAGTCATGAAAAAAACTTAAAGTTCGTCGATCAGTCGCCGAAAAAACCGCAAAGTTTGTTGATCAGTCGTCAGAAAAACACAAAGTTCGTCGATCAGTCGCGTAAAAAACGCAAAGTTCGTCGATCAGTCGCTTAAATAACGCAAAGTTCGTCGATCAGCTGCTGAAAAAACGAAAAGTTCGTCGATCAGTCTCCGAAAAAAACGCAAAGTTCGTCGATCTGTCGCGGAAAAAACGAAAAGTTCGTCGATCAGTCGCGGAAAAAAGCAAAGTTCGTCGATCAGTCGCGGAAAAAATGCAAAGTTCGTCGATCAGTCGCTTACATAACGCAAAGTTCGTCGATCAGCTGCTGAAAAAACGAAAAGTTCGTCGATCAGTCGCGGAAAAAACGAAAAGTTCGTCGATCGGTTGCGGGGAAAAAAATCACGAAATTTATCGTTCGGTTGCAGGTAAATTAAATAGCGCAAATTTCTCCGGAAAATGGTGAAATTTTTTGGGCGGGAGGCCCACGATATTTTTTTGGGTGGGATTTCAAAATTTTCGGCGCGAATCCCGTAATCCCTCCCTCAAATTCAAGCCCTGTACATTGACTAACAAACAGTTTAAGCATTATTATTTTTTTTTAAATAAATTTGCAGATAATCAATAATTTGTTAATTAAGATACGATACGCGAGCGAAACTTCATTATGAACGGATAATTAAATTTTGTCAGCTATAAAGCAAGTAGTAAAAATTATTTTTCTGACAAAAGATTTTCGGACCCGATATTACATGCATCGGTAGTTACAAGGTATCATGAAATTCGGATAATGATAAAGAATTTTAAACGGGCGAAGAAAGTACTGATAAGATCTTTTTTAATCACCCGTGGTAAGATCTCTAATTCACTTATTCTAACCATTTTCATTCTGTGCGAATAACTTTTAGTCGGGGAAAGAAAAAAAGGGGGGGAAGGAGAAGATACAGATGAAAGAAAATCACAGCAGTGTAAAAATGGTTAAGGATATTTACAATTCCTAATCATTTTTGCACGGTTGAGATTTTCTTTCTTCTCATTTTTACCTATAGCTGCCAACATTAAAATAGTTTAAAAAATATAAAAAGTTTTTTTTTTTTTTTTTTTTTTTTTTTTTTTGTAGCAGGGTAATTAATTTTTGCCATAAATAACATTTAATACACATATATAGCATAAATTACCTCTAAATCTCAGACTAAAGTTAGTCTATTATATTCTAAATTCCATATTATGCATTGAATATTGTAATATTTAATTAAAACACTTTTTCTGAATATTTTCATTTAAACTTTTATAGCATAAATCAGGTAACAGAATTATATATTAAGTATGCAAATACAGTTAGATGTTGTGAGTTTTGTTGGCAGAAAATAATTAATGAAAGTTTTCTTATCCCTATGGAACAAAACATTTGCCAATTTCGTTACCGCTTAGAGAAATTCATAGTCGACTGCCGAATTCCACGATTTTTTTTCTGCGATCATTTGACGCAATTCGCGATTTTTGGTCCGCGATCGTTTGACAATCATTAGCGATTTGTTTCACGTGATTGTTTGCACATCCCAAGAGCTTTGGTACAACAAGTACGCGCCACACAGTGGGGTGTTTTGATGATCTAGGTCAGCCATACTGAACCTGCGGCCCGCGGGCCGCATGTGGCCCGGCGACCTTTTATTTGCGGCCCGAGACACATAATAATTATTCTATATTTATAAAATTAATGGAGAAGTGCACAAACGGCTTTCAGGACCTTCACTTTTGTCTTGTATATTTTCATGGGAAGACAAAATGTGCATGTTATTTATAACTATCCCAGCTTCGCCCATCTATCTCATTGTTTCATATGAAAATAAACTTTGGATGGATGGTTGAAGCCGGGTTCTACGATAATAATTTTAATTTTATGCAGATTCCTGTTATTGACATGTTTAAGCTTAATGCAACAGTTGGACAAACGGGCAAATCCCGGTTTTATGCTATCCAAAAGAAACAATAAACAAATTGATCTCTTTTGATAAAAAAGAAATATTCATCTAATTTTAAAATAGATTTATAAAAAATACACAAATGTAATAATTTTCTCTGATAGTCAACTAAGTCTCTTTTCTGTATTAAAAAACTATTTTATATTTTATTACTTTGTTTATATTAAAAATATCAAAGCTAATAGATTACACCAAAAAATATTTTTCTCGAAGTTCTAAAAATGAAATTTCAACTTTTATTCTGCAGTCCCTGTAGTGACGTTTCTTCGCGACAAACTTTCAATCCTACATATAATAGTAACTTTCTTACATTGCTTTGTTATACTACTATTTTAATTACTCATTTACATTATTATATAAGTTGCGGCCCGCCGAACGTCGCAAACATATATTTGAGGCCCGCGAGAAAAAAAGGTTGAGTATGGCTGATCTAGGTGGACAAAATTCATTTTTCCGATATTCTCGGAATTTAACAAGATCGCATATTCTGGTAGCTGAATGTCTCTTTTGTCGAGATCCGTACGATTTTTGTCGAAAAAATTCGTGGTGTCGATTAATTACGACCGTAAAGAAGACATTTGTGCAATTGGTTTGAGGGTGTTTCAACGGTTGCATTTATTTCCCTAAGTTCGAAAGCACGTCTTAACTATTCTGTTTAATGTGAAAGCACGAGTTTACTGAAAATATATTACATATTTGTCAAGGTAAGATTTAACCTACTGTTGTTTGAAAATAAGCGCCATTAAACTAGTTTAAGTGCTTTTATCAGATAATGTATTTTTGGATGATTCATGTTGTTGTTTACAAACTTTATCTTGACTTTTAATACATTATTAAGCATTATTAAGCAATAAGATTTTTTTTAAGTAAAAGTGTCATGCCTAAAATATCGTAAATTTAAGAAAACGCCTGCAAAAGATTGCGAATCGTAAAGTTTTTATCAATAAACCAGCTTTATATTAACTTTCAGTGTATATATTATATTTAGTGAAAATTTTGCAAGTCAATTTTAAACCACTTTTAATTATCCGATTAATCTGAAACTTTGAATTCATGTGTAGTTTTAATGATAATACAATATTATTATCATTTGACGAGCGTAGAAGTTATACTGTTTCTACAGAGATACACAAAAGTTTAGTTTAAATCTTGCAAGTTAATTTTAAACCATTTCCAATTATTCGATTAATCGAAAACTTCCAATACATGTGTAGTTTAAATGACAATACAATATTATTGTAATTTAAGGAAAGTAAAAGTTATACTGCATCTACAGGGCTACACAAAAGTTTAGTTTAAAACTTGCAAATCAATTTTAATCCACGTATAATTATCGGATTGAGCTGAAACTTGGCTTACATGTCTATTTTACATGATAATTTAATTATATTATAATTTAAGGAACGTAGCAATTATGCATTTTTTACAGGGACACACAAAAGATTGTGGAATGATTGTTATTTATAAACACGAATTTTAATTCAATTTCAACAAAATTAATCTAGATTATCGAGATGCACAATACCATCTTATAAAGTGAAAACAAAGTTGTATTTCACAGCTATATTTCTCTTAAGGGCCACACAAATAATTCGGATGCATCACCGTCGATAAGCAAAATTTTTATTTCAAATTCAATAAAATTTATATAGATTATTGATTTATACAACAGCATTTTTTTAAATGAAAATAATTTGGGTAGCATACATATTTTTTACAGAGTCACACAAAACATAAAAGCTTATTTTTTTTAAATATGTTTTTATTTTTAAACTTTTATTTTTTCAGGATGACTACACAAATTTCTCGACAATATGTTGTTGACTTATGGGTTTAAAACCCAAAGGAAAGCCAATTCGAAGCTGTCCTTTCATTTTTCTTGGAAAAACTGGGGAATCCTCAGTTAACTGAAGACATTTTTAAGAACCTGAAATCACGTGTCCGGACATTTTGTTTTCAAATTCAACAAAAATGGTCCAAATTCGAAAGAAATAGACAATGTTTGTATCAATACAATTCTCCTTGGTTTCAAGGAACCTTTCATCTACCGAATTGCGTTATTCAAGCAATAGAAAACGAAAAAGTCTTAAATAAAAGCCACCCTGGTAGATCAGTGAAACCTTATTATTATTATTTTAATTATTATTTAATCATTAAATTATATTAACTTGGAGTGTAAGTATGTATGTTTTGTTGAAATCTTGCTAGTCAATTTTAAACCATTTCTAAACCACTTTTAATAAATAATAATAATAATAATAATATAAATAATAATAATAATAATATAAATAATAATATAAATAATAATAATATAAATAATAATAATAATATAAATAATAATAATAATATAAATAATAATATAAATAATAATAGTAATAATCATATAAATAATTAAATAAACAAAATATTTATCACTGTTTGAGCATTTTATTTGTGATACATTCGAAAAATAAACAAAACCTAATTAAACTCCAACGCAATAATTTTGTCCACCTAGATCGTCAAAACGCCCCACTGTGCGCCGGTGAAACCTGGTTTAACGCCTAGGGCCCAGCTACCTTCTGGGTGCCTAGTTCCCGAATCCGCTGGGGGACTGACACGTCCCCAAGTGTTGTGCGGTTGTTCCCCCCTTAGGGCACGGGTTCAGTTGTCGCAGCGACCATGTCGTCAATCATTTGGGAGATGGGTGTGATGCGCAGTTGGCGGTGCCCCCACTGACCGTAGAGCACACAGGACTCATCCTTGTCGTGCTCGTTATAAAAGTTCTTTAGTACTTGGATACAGCAGTTGATCCGCCTTCGGCGGTTTTACGTGATATTTTGTCGAAATTCGCGCTTTTTCCCTTGACCGTTTGGCGCATTCGCGGTTTTTTTCCCCCGACCGATTGAACTGAACCTGAAGATTTTAAGGAATCCACAAAAAATAAATTTTTCGCGGAATTTCCCGAAAATGAAAAATATTCGCGGAATTCCGCTAAATCACGGAAGAATCACACACCTAAGAAAATTAATAATGAAAGTTATTATTATTTAAAAAGGATTTCATTTCAGAAAATCAGAAAAAAATATATAAAAAACCAAAAGTCGGGAAGATCAGGATAAAAAACGGAAACTTTCCATCGAAAACGGTAGTGTTGGCAGCTATGTTTTTCTTTATCAATTTATTAACTTTATTTCATCAGATATAAAAAGTAAATGAAGATGTTGGATTAAAAAAAAATATAGGTTGGTAATAAAAATTACATGTACCTTGAAAGTTTACAATTTTAACATGTGGAAAAATTAATTTATAAATAATGTGAGAAACGAAAGGCATGTAAAACAAAGAGAAAAAATAAAGAATTCTGCATTCTATGTTTCGCGGCAATAAATCGTTAATACGGCAATGGATAACAAGGGTTCTTTCAAGAGTTTGTAAATATCACAATTCTTTAAAAACAAAAAATATTGGATATTTTGGTGTTATCTAATATTATATATATATACATATAATTTTTTTTTTCAATAGAAAAATCAATGCATTGATAAAATTAAATATTTTCAGCCATGCTGTAAATTTAATTTGGAGCTTTTTATTAATGTAAATCATCCATTCCCATAACACAGTATTTTAAGCGCATTTTTGCATTTAGTAACAAAAATAATAAACACAAAACAGAAATATAAACAAAAATAATTTGCTGCTTGTACTAATTCACAAAACACAGAAATAAATTTTTAAGTATCATAGTATAATTTAAATAAGATTTTAAAACACAAATTCAAATTTTACTATTTTTTAATATTGAAACAAATGTAAACTCGTTGGTTGACCTTGCTGGTTTGTTGTTTGTACTGATTCACATAACACAGAAATAGATCAAAGCAATTTAAATGAAAGCTTGCTAGTTGACCTTTTCAGTCCCTAGCAAATTGTGTAGTTTGGCCTGGACTAATCCAAAACGAGAAAAAATTCTCTCCAATGAAGTTGTTGTAAGGAAAATCGTTAAATAATTGTTACTGTTTTTTCCCCGTTATCTAGAAAAGACCTTATGCACAAAACAATCTCACATATTAAGGAATTACTAACAGTTTTTCCCCTTTTTTTATGTTTATTAAATACATCCTTGATATTATCAGTACATGTACTGCGAACATTTATATTAAATGTTTTTTTCACATTCGAAGATAGAGGCTTTTGCTATAGAACATGAATAATTCGGAATTTGCATTAGAATGTTTTAAAATATTTTTCATTAAGTTATAACTTACATTTTTCGCTGACGCTGAGATGGGATTTTAGCATATGGCAGTTTTCTGATGATCAGGAAGCTGCAATAAAATTGCTTCAGATCTAAGGAATTGTACATAAAGAAAGTTTTTTGCGGGATGCCTGCTACGAACATTTCACAATAAATCACAAATATAATTTTTTTACGCTAACATTGGATGTCATGAACTCAATCTGTCGAGAGATTATGGGGAATCGCAAAATGGTGTGATAAAAGACAGCGCTGTTCGTCACTAGAGACCACTGTTCGTCGTTATTTACAATCCCATCTCATAGACTGCATGTGGAGACGTGACGTCTTTATTCAAATGATGAAATGTTTACTAAGAGACATTTAAAATTTCATGACTGCTGTTTAAATGGAGTTTTATTATTTTATTGTATAATATTTATTTTGTTTTTGTTTTTATTTAAGCATATATTTGCACTGATTTAATAAAATAGTTCGCGAAAGTCTGTAATTTTCAAATGTTATAATCATTTTTAAATGATCACTTTCGCACCAACAATGTTACTTTTTTTAAAAAATCAGATGTTTCATTTGGCATCAACTATTAGGCTTGGCGACAATGGGTTGGAACTAGGGATGCACCGAATATTCGGTATCTATTCGGTATTCGGCCATATTACCGAATATTCGGTATCTATTCGGTATTCGGCCATATTACCGAATATTCGGTTAGGCCAAATATCAAACTATTCGGTCTGCCGAATATCAAACTATTCGGTCAAACCGAATACTTGAAAATAATAATAATAATAATATTTTTACAAACCCACATTTTCTACTTTTAACTGTCAATTAAAAGAGATATTAAAAATTGGATCATATTTCAATGAAAAAGAATGCTTTTACATTATTTATTCGCTGTTTGAAAAGTGTCACTTAAAATTAACCATTAATGATGACCTTCATAGGAATTATTGATGTACAAATAAATGCAAGTTCCTGAATATTGTCTAGTAAATAATCTGTTTCTTATTTTTTCGCAATCATGTTTCTAAACAAAACAGAAAAAAACTTTCACAAGTGATAACAGACATCAAAACAAACAATTTTTGTCCAGGAAACTAAGAACACAACACACTTATTCAATCAAAAATAAAGTGCATCTCACTCCAGGTCAAATTTGAATTTTCGTTTGTTACTTTAATAATAATAGTGTAGATATTGTAACTATATTTTCAACATAGTCACTTTGATTTCAGTGAATCACGAGAAGTACTGGAAACTGCCACCATTCATATCTAAACAACATTGAGCTAGATATTCCTTTATTCAGAGTGCAAATAATATCATCATATTTGCTACAAGCAAACTTAATACAATGCAAATCTCGCTAAAATATCTTCATTGTTGTTAAAGTTGTGAACGAAAATTCAGTTTCAGCTTGCGGTGACACACCCTGTGTTTTTCATTGAATGTATTGTATTGTATTTTTGATGGAACAAGTGGATTGAGATGATGTTTCTTGCTCAAAAAATGTTTGCCTTGACCACATATCTACGCAGAAAGTTTGTTCCAAGATGCGTGAACACCCTGTATCTTTACAACCTCTGAATATCATCGCCCATTCCAGTTAGTTGCTCTCTGGTTAATTAAAAAACTTCCTTGCCAAATCAAAAGGAGCTGGAAAGTTATTATTGCTGATTTGCCACCATTTCAATATACAGTATTGTTTTACCTCAGTCCTTTCCTGACAAATAAACACTATATCACTGCAAAATGTTTCTTCTAATTCATTCGAAAATTTTCTTTGATTTTAAAGTATTTGCTTTAGAATATAAAAACATTTTATAAATTTATTTTAATTCACAGAAGAAGCTACGAAGTTTAAAGTTTTATTAATTAAAAAAGTTTTAAGACTATCCTCTTTTTAAGTTATAACTCAAAAAACAGATTTTGTGTGTGTGTGTGTGTGTGTGTGTGTGTGTGTGTGTGTGTGTGTGTGTGTGTGTGTGTGTGTGTGTGTGTGTGTGTGTGTGTGTGGAGTGAAAATGACCATAAAAAATTTTTTTTGGAATTTTTTCTTTGGATAGGTCTCAAAAGTTGCCTTTTGGCAAACTGAATATCAGGTTAAATTTTCATTTAATTTGGAATTCATCTTTAGGGCTCTACCAGCTCTTAAAGATTATGCCCTTTATACGTGAAAAACCAAAAAAGTGTAAATAATCATGAAATTTTCTTTTTGGAATTTTTTCTTCGGATAGGTCTCAAAATTTGTCTATTGGAACACTGAAAATTAGGTTAAATTTTCATTTAATTTGGAATTCATCTTTAGGGCTCTACCAACTCTTAAAAATTATGCCCTTTATATGTAAAAATTCAAGATATGCACTATGTAGTGTAAAGTATTCAAATAATTTTTTTTACAGAATTTCTCTGATTTTAGTAAAATAGCCCATAAAATATGACTGATTAAAGTATTACATGTGATCAATCTAAGTGTCGTCATGGTTTGAGACCTTGAAGGTAAAGGTCACACTAAAATGTGAATTTTTCGCAAAGATAAAGAAAAACTAAAATAATTATTTATACAGTTCACTTTTATGTTTTGAATATACATGAAAGATAGTTCTCTGAATGTATAGGAAAGATAGCTCTCTGAATGTATAGGAAAGACAATTTTCTGAATATAGGAATACAATAAAAGGGATATATACGATTGACTGTAAAACTATCTGACTATTCACTCTAATTTATATTGGCCTTTGGTATCAAAACTAGGCATTATGTTTCGTGATTTGATTTTTGCTCGTATATATCCGTCCCTTGCTTCTAGTCCTATAACTTCCAATGTTGCTTCTGTAACTAATTTCACGAATCTTTCAAAATCAAACTTTCAATCTTTTGGCAATCTTTGTTTCAAAATATCTAATAGCACCATTCTTTCTCTTACTGTGTTTACAGCTGTTCCGTCACAACCATAGTTTGTCAAGGTTTAAGTTGTTTTCAGTGCAGTATTTTAAAGTCCTTTCTGCAATATGCTTTCCTGATCCAGAAGATAGTGTAATGTTTTCCTGATACAATGAATTATGCTCTTCAACCAGACATACATGTTCTTCACTTATAGTTATTCGATGTAATTTATCTCCAATTTTCTCTTGATGTAGTGTTTTATATTTTCTTCCATCAAAATATATACTTTTGATTCCCGCTGTTAAAGCTTTCAGATCATCTATTTTATCACATTCTCTAGTTTTATTTCGTTCTCTGCGTACTTTGCTTCTGTCAATTATAAATGATGAATAGTTTTCTATTATAATGCCAATATCTTGTAGAGTTGCAGAAACTATTGCTGCTACGCATCTATCAGAAATCCCATACTGATCTGAGACCCTTGAAACCGTAGGAGATGTGTTCTCATTTGTCTTTGTGACTCTTCTTTAGCAGTAGATGCTTGTGATACGGATATTAATTCTTCACACCCTGATGCAGAGCTACTACTTCTTTCTTCATCACCACTGTCAAAATACATAACAACTGTACTGCCCTGATAAACTGCAGAATTTAAACTTGGCTTTTCAGCCCTCATCGAGCTCCTTGTTTTACTGTCTCTCTTGGTCTCAATTTACTTGTCTAGGCTTTATCGAGCAGGCCAATAACCCTCATTCTTGCTGACTTTTGGTCAAGAAGAAATTCCTGCTCTTTTGGAGGAACCACCTTCTTTGATTTTTCACAAGTACATTTAGGAATTGGCTTGCCCTCTGAAATGTCTAGAAGTTTACTTACAGCTTCAGATTTGAAAAACTGAACCTTCTTCATGCAATTATCATTTCTTTTGGATTTGGCGAATCGAATAAGATTCTGGTATTTAGAAAAATCGTTGTCTATCATTTGATCAATACCCCTCTGGGAAACTATAAGAATTGATGCTTTCTTCCAAATTTCTTCGATCTTCTCTCTTAGGATTTGAATTACCTATGACTTTGGTGGATCTTTACCATTCCTACTTTGTTTTAATTCTTGTCTTATGTATAAGTAACATTTTATAACGTCTGCTATTGTTCGCAAAACAACTTCATTTACTTTTGAAGGCATATAAAATAAGAGAGATTCCACTGCACGTCTAGTAATGGTAAATTTCGGTTTGCCTCCACTCGCACTCATTTTTGCGTTAAAAATGAAAAAAATAATTTGTAAAGCTCAATAAAACGTTTCAAAAATTTTAAAATAAAGATTTAAGGATTAGAAATAATAAAGGAAGTTACACTAAACATTTTAAATATAAAAATGTCAAACGAGATTACCAAAGGACACTGTAAATGTACAATTTATTGTAAAAACCTGTTGCGTGAAACAATGAAAATATAAAGGTCCTGGTAGAGCCCTGAAGGTGATTTTCAAAATTCATAAAATTTTGCACGTATATTATAGGTACTAAAAGGCAACTTTTGGCTGCTATCCGAAATCAAAATTCCAACTTTCGTTTTTTCACTCCACCCTAGTGTGTGTGTGTGTGTGTGTGTGTGTAAAGGTTTTTTGTAAAAAGGTAAAGTTCCTAAAATGGTAGTATCTGAGTTAAATATTATGTAAAATTGTTTTATAATTTAACTTTTAATACTTTCAAACTCTGAAATATAAAAATACTCGGCCAGCCGAATATTCGGTCGGATAGTTACTATACGGTTAGCTGAATATTCGGTATTCAGTTTACCTGTGGGCCGAATATTCGGTATTCGGCCAAAATCACTATTCGGTGCATCCCTAGTTGGTACAAAGAAAAAGTACCCAAAAATGATATCCTTCAAAGGGCATCAGAAAGCAATATATTGCTATTGTTAAACTTCGTCTTTATTGTCGTACTTATGATCGTAGTCTCCAACAAAGTAAATTAAAAGTAACATTTTAACGACAGAAGCAGGAATAATACTCACATTCGGATTTCTTCATCGGTTTTTTTCTTCGCCGATGCTATGAATTCGGTAAATAAAATAATCCATGGAATAAAAAGTTCGTTAACTGCAAATTAAAAAAAAATAATAATAATAATTAAAAACAAATACATAAAAAAAATGCAAACATACAAAAAAAGAAAAATCATACAAAATAAAAATAACAAAATATTAGGGTTCATTGTATGTAGCTATTTTTTACTAAACAATTAAAAAGAAAATAAAAACATAAGTGAAACTAAGGGAAAGAACATAAAATTTTTATGCATTTGATTATTAAAGTGAAAAAAAGTGGCATTTGTGAAAATATTTTGTTACTCGAATGCACGAATACAGTACTCCAGAAAGTTTTAATTGTTTTGTTAATGTTTAATTAAATTTAAAGAAAAGAATACAAATATGCATATAAAAATCTAATTATATGTTTGAAAGTACCATGCGGACGAGTTTAAAATTGTGCATTTAAAAACAAATTCAATTTAATTATTAACGTTATGTCGAAAATACAAGTATAGAACTTTATTATTGTATCTATATAAAAACTTTATTTTAAGAATATATTTTTTACGAATTTGTTTTGTTACATACAATTCAGAGGTTGGGGGGGGGGGGGGGAATTAACCTCCAGACAAATTAAAAAATATATGTAGATTTTATTTCTCGTAGATTTAAGCGTAAATGGCTTTTTGTATACCCATTCTTTTTTCAAATTCTGAAGATTTCAGTACAATTTTAAGATTTCCTAAAGAATTTTTAAGGATAAAGAACTTAAATTCTCATTATTATTCTTAGCATCATAAAAAACATTCAGAAACATAAAATTTCCGCTTTGCAATAAGATTAACCGATATAAAATTAATGCTTTTCAGACACATTAATAAAACTTTAAATGTAATTAGTCTCCAAACAAATAAAAAAAAATATATGTAGATTTTATTTCTTGAAGGTTTAAGAGTAAATGGCTTTTTTTATACCCACTCTTTTTTCAAATTCTGAACATTTCAGTACAAATTTCGCTTTGTAATAAAATTAACAGATATAAAATTAGTTCTTTTCAGACACATTAAAATAACTTTAAATGTAATTAGCCTCCAAACAAATAAAAAATATATATGTAGATTTTATTTCTTGAAGGTTTTGAGCACAAATGATTTTTTGTACACCCACTCTTTTTCAAATTCTGAACATTTCAGTACAAATTTCGCTTTGTAATAAAATTAACAGATATAAAATTAGTTCTTTTCAGACACATTAATAAAACTTTAAATGTAATTAGCCTCCAAACAAATAAAAAATATATATGTAGATTTTATTTCTTGAAGGTTTTGAGCACAAATGGCTTTTTGTATAACCACTCTTTTTTCAAATTCTGAACATTTCAGTACAAATTTCGCTTAGTAATAAAATTAACAGACATAAAATTAATTCTTTTCAGACACATTAATAAAACTTCAAATGTAATTAGCCTCCAAACAAATAAAAAATATATATGTAGATTTTATTTCTTGGAGGTTTTGAGCACAATGGTTTTTGTATACCCACTCTTTTTTCAAATTCTGAACATTTCAATACAATTTCAAGATTTCCTAAAGAATTTTTTAAGGATAAAGGACTCAAAATTCTCATTATTATTCTTAGCATCGTAAAAAACCTTCAGAAACATAAAATTCCGCTTTGCAATAAGATTAACAGATATAAAATTAATGCTTTTCAGACGTATTAATAAAACTTTAAAAGTACTAAATAAATAAACAAAATCACTACATGACAATTTCTCCTAAAACAACATTCCTTCCAAAAAAGTTTAATCTTTATATGAGGATAAATCTTGTAATTTTTATCATCCGTAAAGTAAAGAAAAAAATAATAATAAATAAATAAATAAAAAGATAACAATTTACAGGAGGATTTGTCCAAAAGCCAACCTGAAGCTCACAGAAATCTGAAAATCCCTTCGAAATCGAAAAAAGGAGTGAAATTCTTATTCCATTTTAATCCCTTAGAAACAAGATTTTGCTTTGATAAATTTCTTTGCAGCTTTTAAATGTTATTAGTTTTGTGTTTTCTCTTTTTCGGGAAATGAATTTTCTATTTTCGAGTTTTCCAAGTGAAACAAGTACGTACTAAGAAGCGTATCAATACTGCAGATCTTGTAAAATACGTAATACCCATTGGTATTAAGCACAGATGTTATAGAAAATCATTAAACAAAGGGATTCCTGTTGACATGTAAAAATGAACGTGTATTTATAAAAGAAAAATAGCTTCAGATATTTATTTATCTTTACACAATTTATGCAGTTTTAAAGGATGATTGTAGGAAGAGTGAAGATAGCTATAAGACAAGGTCACATATGCCCACGAAAAGGATTAGAAGAAACTGTCCCAACCTGAACCTGGAACCGAATTTTAATAAAAACAGTAACTCTTTAAAAAAGCGTGTTTTTATAAATAACAATAACATGTTAAATAATTATGGCGCAAACAAAAAATATACTTTCTTATATCGAATAATATTCAAACATATCTTAATAGCATTATTATTATTACCAGGTGATGGAAACCCAAATTATACGGATAGCTCGTTGTATAGAACATAGGTAAAAATCATTTTTATTTGAAAACTCTTAATAGATATTTTTTACATTTAATATATGTTTTTAGATTGCCTACTAACAACGCCTAAAAGCATTTTAACAAGAAAAACATAAATTATGCATGTAAGTAGCAGTCTTCGCCCACTACGCTGATCGGTTTCTACAAACGAACATTGAATCAAACGAAATATATCGGTGAATTTCGTCTTGTGTTTTAAAGCAATGTGAATCTTTGTACTGGAATGTCCTTCCGCATTGCTAAAACCATGCGAAAGCCATTGCGCTATTACATTTTCTAATGTATTAGACAAAATTTGGCCTGTTACAGACTAATTCCTTTAGATGAACATTTACAGTAGGATTTGCTAAAGCACGATAGAACGATATTGAATATACTAAAACTATCCCGGAATAAAACAATGCAAGTTCCTTCGAATTTCATTCAGCAGAAACTTTTAAAAAGGCTAATGTTTGATAATCAGGTTCAACTGATTATTGAACTTCCCCCCATAATTCTATAACTAAGCAACGTAGAACTATATGTTCTATGTTAAAAACTCACTTGAAAAATTATCTAACAGTGAAAGTCTCCTTAAAATCCACTCAGCAGAAGTCAACTTATAAGCGGCCGGAACTTAATTCCCTTTTGCATTTAATGTATATACCAGACAGATAAATATACCTTTCATAATCATCTTCACCTCATTATAGAACTTTCAGGGATGTTGAAGAGAGTACACGCTGGTAAACGCCATAATACCTTCTGAAAATTTTAAGAAACTTAACACCATCCGTAGCTATAGTATATTAATCTCTAGTATATATCCTCGGCCTATAGCATAGACTCTCTGGTTTTTTACGATTACACCACCCAGATCCCCCCCCCCCCACACACACACACACACATACCTCCATACACGAACAATGTAGAAAAACAATCCCTGAAATATTATCTAAGTATCTGGCAACTACCATCGAAATCCGGTAACAGAACTTTAAAAAAGGTAATCTTTCATAATTGAATTCCTATAATTTTAGAACTTTCTCCCGTAACTGTATAACTAAGCAACGTAAAACAATGTGCTTTATTTTAAAACTTTTTCAAAACAAATTACCTAACTAACAGTGTAAATCCTATAAAATGCTGTTCGGTAGAGCCTGAGTTATAACCGATCGGAATAAAATACGAATTTGCATTTTATAAATATAGTTAGATGATGATGATATGATTTTCTGCAACATGACTTGTTGTCATGCTTTCGCTTCAGAAAAAACAATGCAGAAGAAAACTTCGCTACTTAGAAGTACCAACCTAAAAAATTGCATTAAAAAAAATCTGTTTTCGACGGTGTAAAAGTTGAAATTGCGTGATGTTTAAAAGTCAATAACTTTGTGAAAAATGCGAAAGAGATTGTTAAAGTCGTTGCCACCATCGCTATGACGTCAGAGTTACCCACGGACATGTTTTTGCTTTATAATATAGATTTTAATAACAAAAAAGCAAAGGTAGGTAAGGCATGCTTATGGCCTATGAAGATTAAATAGTTTGTTTGTTTTTTAATCATATTTACAGAATAGCAAAATTAGCCTAACAAGAATATTTTAAAACGTCGCTTGAAACTATACAAAAGTAAACAATTGCTTAGATTAAATGCATATTCCATATTATAATGTATGTTTCAGATTTTATTTTATTTATTTATTTATTTATTTACTTTTGCGAGAAACTTTTTTCTTCAGTATATTTATTGTTTTCTTTCTTTTTTTTTTTTTTTTTTTTTTTTTAATATTAATTTAATTTAAATTAAGTTTGACTTCAAGTATCTCACAGGACTGTGCACTTGTCTGCAGCAGATTTTGTCAGCTTTGCACAGTTTAGATAAGCTGGAAATATCTAGCTTATATAAGATTTGACGCCAAACTTGACCGCCAAGTTACTTAGATTGAGTTTCCGGCGATGTCCATAGTCCAAACCAGCAATCGTAAGTCAACTCTGCCTGTAAAACAAGTTTTCCCACAACAAATGTAACATTGTGGGAAAACAGCGTTTGTAACAACATGAAGATGGGAAGTGGCGTCCTGCATAGAGTCGGGTTGCGTTGCATTCAGTGTTGTCAATTCATCATGTAAAAATGGCAAATAAGGGTTCATAAAAGGGCTAATTTTCTCGCGACCTATGGCCTATGGGGGGGAAATGCTTGGGGGAAAAATTAAAAAAAAATTAGAGAGAAATATTTGTCAAAAGCGCTGAAAACGCGCTAAGATAAATGAATATTGGATTCATAAACTACACTTGTTATAATTTGTATTATTACTATTATTATTTTTTTTTTTGCGATATTTATTAACTCCTAACAAGAGAGGTAAAAAAGTAAAGCTAACAGGAGACGTGCGGTCCCGGAGACGGCATTTATTTACAGATCCAATGAAGCTTCCTTATTTAAATAGTAGTATCAGCATGAAATTGTATAGATGTGAACTTTGAACGTTCAACTTACGAGCAAAAAAGAAAACTCGGTTTTAAGAAAATTTCGCACAGAATGCATGTTTAAAACAATTTTTAAATGTGTCTATTTCAACAAAAACTCTCAGTAGGCTGAATCGACACAGTGTGATCTCAAAAAACTGCACGTCCCCTGTTACGGGTTATAAATTTCAATAATTAAGAGAGATTTTAATCACATTGCATTCCAGTAATTAAACCAAAAGCCAGTTCTATATTGCATTTTTCTTAAGTGAAGTGCCAATTAAATATAATAACTAAGTGGCATAAGCAATAATAGTACTCATAAAATCATTTGATATTACCAATAGGTTTCATAATTGAAAGAGCACAGATGAAACACATCCTTAGCATGAATGAAACATAACTGAAACACTGGAATTCGGTGTTTCCTATTCATATTTCTATAGCTTAATAAAATCGAAAATTTTAAATTAAAGAAGTTAGGTGTAAATTATGACTAAATATGTGTTTGAAAAACAAACTTTTGTTGGCAAAATTCAATTCAGCACTTTAAAAGAAGAGATTAAAAAGCGATATTTAAATAAAAGATCTAAAAAATACACCGGGATAAAACGAAACAACCGATAAATCGGTTGAAAATGAGCTAAATTTAGCAAATTTTGAGTTAAATTTGTCGACACAGTCGGGTTGGCCCTAAATTTTTTTAGTCAGTTTTAGGCGCTAATTAAATGGACTCTGATTTCGGATTTGGATCGGTTCGAGTTAAGTGTGTTGGATTCGGGTCCGATTGCGAATCGACAGGAATTATTTTTTATGTTTCGGACGGCGCAAAACTCTAATAGGAAGTGATAATATAAAATAACACGATTGCCAAACTTTATTTTAACTATCTACAACTAACTACACAAGCTGTATAAAGGGTTTGCTTTTCGAAATATCGACGACTTAACGTATTGTTATTCAGACGAAGAAAACAATGTTGAACAAAAGCTTTCTCACCACAAAAGAAGCTACCCGAAGACAATAAAAAAAAGTACGTTCAAAGTTTTGTATTATTATAATTATTACACAGAAATACATCCATTTTCGAAAGAATTCAGAAATTGACGTATGGCAGAGAAAGCGTAGGAGTAAAAATAAATAAATGAATACAAGGTTTTGACGCCAAATTGACAGTCACTTGGATTATGTTTCTGACGATGGCCATACCAACCTTCCTTCTCCCAAGATATCAACAATCGAGAGCCAACTCAACTCTGCCTGTAAAACAAATTTTCGACCAACAAGTGTAGCAATGTGGGACAGTCGTCTTATTTAATCTTTAATTAGTGAAAGATTAAGTAAGGCCAGTCCAGTATTACTAATTCAAAAAAGTGGTAGCAATCAAGCAATCCAAACAATTTTTAAACAAAGCTCCCAACTGACAACACCGATGTGGGATAATATATTTTGTAACATGAAAATCAGAAGTAGGGTCGGGGAAGAGGGGCGGAATACCGTGTTTACCTTGTATGTATACGCACCTAGAAAATGCACAAATTAAATAAAAACGCTACAGTTATACCGCCATTTTCTCCTTACGAGGGTTAAAGAGACCGACATTTCTTTGATTAAAAAACTAAGAATTTTAAAATTCCCTGTATTGTACAGGCTTTTAAAGAAAATTTCACAATTCCATTTTTTCCCCGTTTTGCAAGTGATTTTTTTAATTCCCTGTGTTTTTAAGGTTTTCCAGGTGGTATAGTAACCCTGTTTTGCTTTCTGCATATCGGATTCGAATATACTCGTTTTTCAAAATCCAGAACATTGTTTCAGATTAAATAAGTATAAAAGTTAAAACAGTTAAAAAAAAACACTCATTTATAAAGCATTCAATGTTTGTTTTTAAAATTACGTCTATTTCTATGACTGTAATTCATGTTGCTCTAAAATATTTACTTTACAATACGTTAATTTGACAAAGACTCTGATAATACAAAATTCATCACTTTGATTTGCGCTTGGTAGAAAGCTCGACCTAGTGAATTTATTTAAAAAATACATAATTTTTGCTCTGTTTCTTTTTCAAGATATACAACAGGAAAGGGGGGGGGGAGGCATTATTTAAACTATTTTTTTTCGGGATTTCTAAATTGTTTTCTCAACGTGTAATAACAATTTAATTAATGTTAAACATTTAAATGATAAAAGCATATTTTTTTTTCTACTTTTTAATTTTGGCGCAGTTTCACAGCCAGCTGGTCTATTTTAGCGAGCATGGTTTGGCGCATAATAACCTCCATTGTTATTGTAAATCGTATACAGTTGTAACCAAGCATATTTAGCTATTAAACACCTGCACCCGGCTAACGTTAAAATACCTTAAAATCAATTTATAATTCAATTCTAAACGTATTAAAATGTTGTATTGTCATTGGAAACACGGCCTGTATACATTATTTTTTATAATTTTACCATATCAGGAAGCCTGTGAAAAATCAAGTACAAAATTCTATATTTACTTATATGAACCAAGTTAATTCAATAAAAGAGTTTAAAAAAAGGGGACAAAACTATATAATTTAATGCCAATTAGATTCATATTACATTCATGTTTTTCTTTTAAAAAAAAGATAAAATTGGTGTAAAGAAATGGGGTAGATTATTTTCCCCTAATTGATATAGTTTTTTTTTTTTTTTTTTTTTTTTTTTTTTTGGGGGGGGGGGGGGGGGGTTGGAGTCGATGAAAATTATTTTGTTGAGTTGTTGTTTGCATGGAGTATAACACAACTTTGGGTTTAAGAAGTCCATCCAAGCAGTATGAACTTCAAGTCAAGACTGAAAACTTTTCTGAGTATTAGGAATAAACAAATGGAAATGGACTAGAAGATGTCTATGTCCTTCATTATGGCTAAAAATTGATCTCTTACAGATAGTGATTAAAAGTTCTTGATAGTAAAATTGCTATTATTTAAGTACAGTAGAAGATCTTTATAGCGCAAACCTAAAAACATGAGGTTGTGCGTTATATAGATCACATTTCACACATCATTAAATTTAACTTGTAAAACATGGCCAAATATGTGTGAAACATACCAAAATACATTAGAGTATCTTTATATTGCATTCTTTATTACCAGAAGTTGTGCAAATTATAATTTTTTGCATAATATAGATCATTCCACACATTGTTAAATTTACTTTAATAAACATTGTCCAAACATACCTGTATCAAATCATAGCAATTTTTTCAGTAATTAGTTCTGAATTAAGGAGATAAAGTTGAACTAATGTATCAAATTTAGTCCACTAGAGAATAGCAACTATTTATAATCTGGGAATACAGGTGTTTCTTAACTGAAAATTCATTGTTTTTTCATCTGAGGTTGTGCGTTATATGGAGAATTGCATTATATAGAATTGCGTAATAAAGATCTTCTACTGTATATAAAGTAGAATTTACTATTAATCAAAAATCTCTCCAGGACTGAAATCAATCCTGAGGCTGAACTCTTGCACCCATGAGCACAGACTGAGCAAAACTCTTTATAGGAAGTGTTAATATAATGACAGCACGGTTACCAAACTTTCATTTAACTAACTAATGTAAAACTACACAAAATGCATAAAAGTTTTGTTTTTCGAAATATCGACGACTTAACATATTACTATCCAGACGAAGAAAACAATGCCGAACAAAAGGCTTTCACAAAGAAGTTATCCCAAGACAAGAGTGCGTCCAAAGTTTTCTTTTAATTGCACAGTAGTATCTCCCTTTTAGAAAGAACTCAGAAATTGCAGTACCAGCAGAGAAAGGGTAGAGGTAATCAGTGAAGGCGACGATAATTAAGAATTCTCCAAGTTCAGTTTTCAAAGGAAATTTCGCAAGACAAAATGAGAAACAATCGTTTCCTAGCAGACACCGAATTCCAGTTAACTAACAAAGGAAGAGTTTAATTACATTACTTAATTAAGTATAATTTGATTAATTTATTTTACATTTTAGACATAAAGTAAAAGGCGGAAATTTGGTAAGATAAAACTAGTTAAGAGATACAGTCATCAAAAGAAAAAAAAAAATAAGAAGAAAAGGAAAGAAAAGAACACTTTATACTATTTCATCACCAGATTATTGCAGAAAGACAAGAGGAACCATTCGGCAGGGAGCGTGTGCTTTCCGAATATGAATGCAGTTTTTGAAACAGGGGTCGTTCACAAATTAAAAATTGCAGAAACTTTGTTTTTTAAATACTGGCACTCACTTTTGACATTTCTTTAAATATCATGGATCAAAACAGCCCGAAAAAAGGTATAATAAAGATATTTTCATATTTAATACTTTGGAAATTTTTCCATAGAAAATTTCTCACGCCTTGCATTCATAATAATCAAATTTTAATTGCTTAATAGACGTATAGCCAACACAGTGAAAAAGTCCCGGCTTGGGTACTTTTTCACTATGTTGGCTATACGCCTATTAAGCAATTAAAATTTGATTATTATAAAAGATATTTTCTTTATTAAATGATTTGAAAGCAATAAATTCTCGTTATATGACGCATATTGGTAGATAACATAAAAATCGAGATATAATCAAAATTATTTTGAAAATTACGAATGGCAATACAAACAATTAAATATTTAATATTTATGTCCAAAATATCAGTTTACACACATAATAAATTTTTAAATAAAATTAACAATAAGGAATTGCTGTTATTTATTTCTTCATCTACATATCGAATTGCTTACAAAATGCTGAAGAACACTAATTAGACGTTTCTCAAAAAAAAAAAATTTACCCCCGTTTAACAACGCGAAACTTTCCGACATATTTTCTGGCTCATTTTTAAACACAAAAGCACGGCATTCGCGCAGGCATGATTATTGAAGTGATTTGGAATGGAATGATTTTTTTCCATTTTTCGATAAATTTCGTCTTAACATTTGCTGCCTCGTGACGGCTTTTTTTTTTTTTTTTTTTTTTTTTTTTTTTTTTTGAGTTTTTTACCGAAAAATTAATGGAAAAAACTGTTTGATTACAAAGTTTCTAGATAGAGTACCTGCCAATTTCATGCGTTTGCAAACAAAAATAAATTGAGAAATATGTCGGAGAGGCCTGTTTGCCTTAATGCAAAATGTTTTTTCCCTTCAAAAACCTCCCTCCTTCCCTCTGAAACGAGCAAAAAAAAAAAAAAAAAAAAAAAAAAGAGAGAGAGAGAGAGAGAAGCAATACATCCTAACAAGCGATACAGTCTGCCCCGCTTAATCGGGTAACGGATAAACAAATACCCCGCTTATAGAAATAAAATCTTTTAGAACCAAAATTTTTCCCATAGAGGCAATGTTAAAATTCCCCACTTATTCGAATAATTTCCCCGGATAATGCAATAACGACTAATCTGGTGTGACAAATATTTTCCCTAGAAAAGGTCTTTTGTTCGAAATTTTCAAACCATACGCGCGTCACGTCAAATTCGAAAGACTTTTCCCAGGGTCGCCATAGCAACGGACGTTTCGAATGAAAGGGGTGTTGAGGAGGGGGGGGGGAGGGAAACAAAGATGATTACGGTAAAGAAAAACGGATTGGTCACGTGATGTTGTAGAATATTAGAGGTTATTGCATTGTGACACTGAAAAAATAGACAGTTCGGTTCTCACTTTATTTATTTAGTTTGTTTTAAGGTTCTGAAGTAGAAAAATATGAACGCGAAAAGAAAAGATTTAAGTTTGTGCGATAAATTGAAGGTTTTGGATGCCATAAAGCACAGAAAAACACAAACTGAAATCGCTAAAGAGTTTCAAATTTCTCAGTCTCAAGTCTCGACCATTAAGAAAAATGCTGATAAAATTGAAGAAGAATGGACAATGGAGAAATAATGGAAACCTACACCGAAAACGGAAAAGAAAATCTAATGACAATCTCGACAATGCTGTGTTGGAATGGTTTAATTCAAAAAGAAGCAAAGGAGCTTTAATAAACGGGCAATGATTATGCAGAAAGCCGAAGAAATTGCGAAAGATTCTATTAATGAGAATTTTTCGGCATCTAAAGGATGGTTATATAGATTCCAGCAAAGACACAATTTAACATTTAAGAAACTACATGGAGAATCGGGTTCTGTAAACGATGCAGTTTGTGATGAATGGATTGGAGAAACTTTACATCCAATTCTTGCTGAGTACAAACCATGCGATATTTTTAATTGTGACGAAACAAGTCTACTGTATAGAGCTATGCCAAAAGGAACAATTGCAAAAAAACCGAAAAGTTACACGGATTTAAAATAAGTAAAGATCGCGTAACTGTGCTACTCTGTGTAAATCAAACGGGAGAAGAAAAGCTTCAACCTCTTCTCATTGGCAAAAGCAAACAGCCTAGATGTCTAAAAAATGTAAAAAATTATCCTGTTGCATATGATTACTCACAGAATGGTTGGATGACAAAACATATTTTTGCAAGTTGGCTGACAAAATTAGACCTAAACATGAAAAAGCAAAATAGAAAAATTGTCCTATTAATGGATAATGTTGGCAGTCACAAAACAGAGAACTCAATTCGCCTGAATAATGTCAGAGTAGAATTTTTGCCTGCAAATACGACGGCCAAAATACAACCTCTTGATCAAGGAATCATAAGATCATTCAAGGCGTTATATAGACGGGAGATTATAAATGAACTTCTCCATATTTTGGACTTGGAAACAGAGAACTGTAATGAGACATTTTCCAGTCTTTCAAAAAAAATTAACCTTTTGACTGCTATGCATTTCTGCAACAAAGCTTGGAATAATGTTCCTGTTAGTGTAATTAAAAACAGTTTTAAAAAAGCGAAATTTTTAAAGCCTAAATCTGATGAAGATGATTGTTGGGACACAGAAACTGAAATTTGTGATCTTCAAGAGTTTCAAGAAGAGCTCGATAAACTCCAAATTACACAAGAAGAACTTTTGGAATTTATAGAATTTGAGGAAAATGAGGCTACAGAAACTGATGAGGTGTCAGAATCATCTGCTTGCACAGAAGAAGATGAAAATAATGAAGTTGTAATAGATCCTCCCCCATCCTTGAGTGAAGTACAGAAATCATTATCAATTATACGAAGACATTTTGAAGCTCGAGGTGGAGATTATAAAATATTATATGGTTTGGAAAAAGAACTGCAGAAATGTGCGCAAAAAACATTAAATAAACAATCAACTGTTTTGGATTTTTTCAAAAAATTGTAATGAGGTAAGCGATAAAACCAAAATATTCATCATGTAATTTAAGTGAATGTGTATTATAATGCTTAATATAAGAATTTTTATTTCATTTTGTAGTTCTCTTTTTTATTTTTAAAAGAAAGTAACTTTATTACAATTAAAATAATTGTTTTTTTAACTGCTATAGATTATTAGTTAGATTTTAAGATATTATTAACGATGTGGTAAGGTAGAATAAATTTCCCCCACTTAATCGAATATCCCCGCTTAATCGAATAATAGATGTTGGAACCACACATATTTGTTTAAGCGGGGCCGACTGTACAATGGTTCGAGCTACTATAGATATTTTGTTCATCATCTTATTCTTTGTATAATACATAAGCTTTTCAAACAGAATTTAGAAAAAACATGTTTGTGTGCAATTTTTTTTTTTTTTTTTTTTTTTTTTTTTGTAGAAATAAAGGCAAGTGCTTATTAACATCTCTAAAGTTCATCAGCTTTAAAGTCGAAAACCACTTTTTTTCCTCTTCAAAAAAAAAAAAAAAAAGAAAAAAAAAAAAAAAGAAAGAAAAGAAATCCCTGACGACTCGGCCTACAAGCACAGGTAGATTTCAAAGATGCAGACCGTGGGGCGCCTGTTTGTTGGTAATTGAGGAAGAAATTACCTTTTTGCCATAATGCCGCAGTTGGGACCGCCCACTTCGAAATCTAACTTGTTTGCAGGCGGAGGGGATGTTTTTGTTTTTAATTTTTTTGGCTATAAGGGTTGGTCCTATAAAAAACTTATCAATATAAAAGTTTTTAGATAATATTAAGAGGTTTTATAATAAATTTAACCGGATTTGATATCTTGTGAATTGACGAAGTTATGAAATTTTTTCTTCTACCCCCCCCCCCCCCCACCTTGGGGCCATTTTTAATATCAAAAATATGTCCTACATAAATTTTCGGCCGTTTTCCTAGAAGTAATAATAACTTTAAACGAATTCGATACGTATCGTAATTAAGAAGTATGGGTTTTTTTCGGTTTTCACAAAAAGCCCCCCCCCCCCGTCCCCCTCCCCTGGTTCGATTTTATGCCCCTTGATTTTATGTATCAGTTTGGAAGAGATTTATGCAGAATTATTGAAGTTATCGTGCCCATAAAAAAGTGACATAGGTAGATAGATATATAAAAAGATCAAGTTTTGAACTGGTGATGGTGGTTTTGGTTTCGGCGCAGATCTGCAAAAAAATTTCAGAAATTCCAACTTAGGGGAGAATGTAATAGGTAGTATTTCTTACGAAATCTACCTAAAAAGAAGGAAGAGGATTAAAAAAAAACCCTTGATATATGTGTTGTGCTTTTCTTTTTCTTTCTTTCTGTATCAAATTAATTATTCATGTATGTATATACTACCGGCTATACATCAAATTCTGCATCTAAGAAATTGTGGGAATAAAAGAAAAGAAAATCTACCGCAACACAATTTTGTGTTGAGAAATTGCACATCACAACCGATGGGATAAAAACTTTCAACAAAGGTCAGAAAATTTTCGGCCGGCATCAAAAAAGCAATAAACCAAATTCAATAAAATTCTCCTAGAATGTGTCTCTCGCAGTTAATTTCATTTAATTTTCAAAAGAATTTCCCAGAGACGGGATTTACGGTTTTTGGAAACGAGGCCGTAAATAAAATTAAATAGATGACACTTAATAAAATGAGGGGAAAGCGTAAGTAAGACAGATACACAACTAACTGCGAAATTTCTAGATCAATCAATAACAGTTAGTAGAAATTGTTTTATTTTAAGAATACGTTTACTATAAACGTATTCTTAAAATAAAACAATTTTTCTGTTCGGATGTTACATCGACACGTATCAAAAGCTTATAGTTTAAAAAAAAATATGATAAAAACTGTTGAAATAAACCAGAAAATTTTAATTAAAGTTAACCACATGCTTACGTAACTTCCCGTATAAACATGTTTCAAACCAGAAATATTACTTAATAAATGAATTCAAATGTATACCAAGTAGAAACAAGAAACATTTTGCTAAATAAATATTCTGATTCTAAACGCTTATTTTACGTTGGTCAAATTGACACCTGTTTTACGGAAGGTTTGATGGAATCCGTGGAAATATTCATTTTTAACCCGAAACTCAAGCATTTCAATTTGAACTCAAAGCCGAATTAAACCAAAAATGAAAGGAAGTTCACTGCTATACCTCATAGGAATTCTGACAATCTTATCTGCATTTATGTCTCAAACCTCAAACATTAATTTCATCTTTTATAAAGAAAAGTCGATACATATAATCATTAAAGTTTTCTCTCTGAAAGACTATTATGTCATTTTTATTTTATTTTATTACTATTAATTTTTTTGAAAAATCTAGTACGTCTGAAACAGAAAAATACAATCAACTCGACCCACAGCAACAAAATTAGACAAAAAGAAAAAAAAAAAAACGTGATTATGCGCGTTTTTTTTTTTTTTTTTTTGCATCAAATTAATTATTCGCAATTATATATATATATATATATATATATATATATATACTACCGGCTAACCAGACCCACAGCAACAAAGTTAGAACCAACCCGACCCACAGCAACAAAATTAGAGTCGACTCAATCTGCTGCAAAAGAGTTTATGATGCAATCATGGAGCTCTAGGATACAACTATTTTTATGGTTAAGTTCCAGGAACTAGAAGAAATAGATTCAGTTTTAGTTTCCAAACCATGAGAAATAAATAACAGGCTTTTCCACTTTGAGTCAATGTTTCTGAACGTTTCTGTAAGAACCATTTTTCTAGAGACTTGAAAAGTTAACATAACCTCAATCGCCGATGGCGTTTTTTATTTTAAATCGGCAGGGGGGGGGGGGATAATTTATCGTATTTTTGTGAAAAATAACATTTCGTAATAAAAGATTAAATCCAAACTATGCATTTATTAATAATGATTTTTTTTAAGTGGTGCTAAAGTTTTCCTTTCTGGCGAGCTTGTTTTGTTTGCAAAATTACCCATTTCAAATCTTAACAAAATAACAAAAATATGAAGAGTTAACATATGGAATAGAATATTTTATGAAAGGATCCAGTTGAAAAATGTAATTAATGAATTATATTATGGTCGTATATTATCAAATGAAATTTTGTAAAAGAGTCCAAAGAGGACTCAATTTTTGCCTGGATCGAGCGTTGAACGCATGCTAAACCTATACACATACATAATTAGAAATATGTAAACATACTAAACAAGAAAAGTTCGTATACTGTGGCCATCATAACATTCTTCTATATTATTCTAATTATTAGTTTAAATATCACTGTTACACACCAACAATTACGAAGTACAGTGCATTTCTTTGAATTTAATTCGGAGTTACTGTGACCAGTGAATAAAAAAACCCGAGAACAGCACTCCCTGTTGGGTATTCAAATCAAAATTTGACCAACATTTATATTTTTAGTTAATAATTTCAAATGTACAATTTGGTGCATTTCTACTCAAAATAAAATGAGATATAATGTTCATCGCAATTTTAAATTTGGTGAAATTCTATCCTATAGATGCCAACATATAGCTATCATGGAAATCCTGAAGCACACTATAGCGTCACCTATTGAGGTGTATACCTAATCAGCCACCAATTTATGTCAAGGTCTAAACTTAAGTTAGGTGAAAATCCATCCCATAGATGCCGAGTAACAGCTAACACGAAAGTCGTGAAAAACGCAGCATAGCAGCTCTACCTGTTGGGTGAAGTACACCAAAACCTAATTAGCACCATACTGAAGGGCAAAATTACCAATACCCACCAGCCTTAGAGCCACTAAATGAAAAAAGTGGCTATTAGAAAATTGTCTGTCAGCGGCCACTTTATAACCACTCTCCTACAAGGAGAGAGTAAAATTTTCTTGTATTCTATCAAGGATTTTACTTTTACTGGTTGCAATATGTTTATATTAACACATTTATTTGGGCTATTTAATTTTACATTAGTATTTATAGAAATTTTAACAAAAGTTTACTCATATTTTTAAATACTTGGAAATTTTTCCAGAGAAAATTTTTCTCACGCCTTGCATTCATAATATTCATATATTTTAATTGCTTAAGGCTGCTTGCTCGTCAGTAAACTTCCCGATTCCCCTCGCTAATGTTATTCCTATGGGCGTAGGGTGCATTCGTATTTTTAAAATATCTCCTCGGAAAATTAATATTTTTAACTTCTGTTTTCTTTGTATTGTTCTTAAAGAATGTCTTTTTTTTTCTTAGTTGTCAATTTTTTTCTAAAATATATACTTAATTTTATATGAAATGGTAAAATCGTATTCAGTTTCGCTAAGATTTTTAACACATAAAAATATAAATTAAGCACATAGTTTAGAAATATTTTGATAACTAAGAAGAAAAGAGACGTTCTTTAAGAACAGTACACTGGAAACAGAAGTAAAAAATATTAATTTCCTGAAGAGATATTTTAAAAATACGAATGCATCCTACGCCCATAAGAATAACATTAGCGAGGGAAATCGGGAATTTTGCTGACGAGCAGTCTTAACCCATTAGGCGCCATTGCTCCCATTTTGGGAACATTGCTTTAAGATTTTTTTCTGAAGTGCGTATTTTATAAATTGTTAAAAGGTTCATGTTATTTGCATTTTGAATATATTAGATGACATCTGAAATTTTTTTGTTAAGTTTCATTAGAATTTTCTATTTTTTAAAACGTGTTAAAAAAGGCGAAAAATAGCTTTTTGGCAGTATTCGAAAAAAAATTTTTTTTTTTTTAAACTTTATAATAAAAATTATATTTTTTAGTTAAAATATGTTCATAACAGTGTATTATGTTAAACAACGTCAATCCGAAATTAATATGTATAATAGATCAATCACAATTACCGAAAGAATAAGATGTTCCCAAAATGGGAGCAATGGCGCCTAATGGGGGTAAGGTTTTTGAAAACTTGTACATATGCCTCCGTGCATTTCTGGTATTTATTTTTCAACTTATTAGCTATAGAAGGTATAATATCATTCTGAAACTAATATTTTTAGAAGATTTCATATAAATTAGTCCAACTTTTACATTTATAATAAAAAACAAAATGAAATTTCCAGTTCCATAAGCATTTTCACTATCCATCTCTCTATTTTTCATCATTTCATAATTTTTTCTGATTATTTTACATGGAAGATGATTGAACAATTTTTTAGATTTGGATGATTTTTCGGATGTTCCGGAAATCATTTGTTTGCCACCCGATTACAGTATTGTAACATATGAGGAAGATATCTTCCTCATATGTATGTCGCATAAATTATTTTCTATTACATATGTAATAGAAAATAATTTATGTGATGATTTATCCCATGTTATATTTGGTGGAGTAGAACTTTCTGTAAATTCTAAATCAAGAGACAATCAATAAATATCTAATTTAGTGTTTAAAAAAGACAAAGTATTAAACACAGGCTTGATATTTTAGATGAAAGTTCAGGCGAACTTCAAATTGGAATATGGAAAAAACTAAACAAAATGCAAAAACAAAAAAAAAAATATTGTTAAAAAACCAACTTCAGAAAACGAACAAAATGTAATATAATGCTGCATAAAAAATGTTCAATCATTTTCATGTAAAATAGTAGGACAAAAATTATGTATTGAAGAAAAATAAAGAGGTGGGTAGTGAAAATGCTTATGGAATCGGAAATTTTATTTTATTTTTTATTATAAATGTAGATGTTGGACTAATTTATATGAATTAATCGTAAAATATCAGTTTGAGAATGATATTATCCCTTTTATAGCGAAAAAACTGAGAAATAACAAACATAAATCCACGGAGGCATAAGTAAAATTTGAGAAAAAATTTACCCCCATTAGGCGCCATTGCTCCCATTTTGGGAACATGCTATTTTTTCTAAATATTCGAATTTTTTTAATTTTTTTCTTCAGAAATACCTTAAAGACTTTCTATTCATAAATAAAAAACAACTGTTTCATTAAAAATTGCTTAATTATATATAGCGGCGCCTAATGGGTTAATAGGCGTATAGCCAACTTATAGTGAAAAAGCACCCATCAGCATAGCGCACTGACGTTCTACCAAATGAATCACTTGGGAACGATACTCAGCCTGGAACTTTTTCACCATAACATGTTGGCAAGGCTACAAACGCAGCACAAGATGGCATATTTTTCCGTGAGCCGCCAACCCTGGGGCAAACACGAAATCTAAGAAAATCCAGCATCGACATTTGAATAAATTCATATTTTTAAATACTTGGAAATTTAACAACTTAAATTTACTGTTTAGCACTTTTAAATAAAAAAAATCCCTGACGGCTCGGCCTACAGGCACAGGTAGATTTCGAAGACGCAGAACGTGGGGTGCCTGTTTGTCGGGAATTGCGGAAGAAATGACCTTTTTGCGATGATGCTGCAGTTGGAACCGCCTACTTCAAAACGAAACTTTTTTGCAGGCGGAGCCAGCAAGGATTTTTTTTTTTTTGCTATAAGAGTTGGTTCTATAAAAAACATGTCAATATAAAAGTTTTAGATAATATTAAGAGGATTTATAATATATTTAAGCGGATTTGAAATATTGGGAATTGACGAAGTTATGAATTTTTTTCTTCTAAAACCCCCCTTCCCTCCCCCCCTTAAGGCAATTTTTAATTATATCAAAAATCTGTCATACATAAGTTTTCGGCCCTTTTCCTAGAAGTAATAATAACTTTAAACGGATTCGATACGTATAATAATAAAGAAATTATGAGGATTTTTCTGTTTTCACAAAAAGCCCCCCATTCCCCCCCCCTTGGTTCGATTTTGCCCATTAACGAACTTGACCGAGATTTTATGACCCTTGATTTTATGTATCAGTTTCGAAAAGATGCGGGAGTTGGAACCGCCTACTTCGAACAATAACTTGTTTGCAGGCGGAGTCGGCAAGGATTTGTTTTGTTTTTAATTTTTTTTTGCTATAACGGTTGGTCCTATAAAAAACTTGTCAATATAAAAGTTTTAGATAATACTAAGAGGATTAATAATAAATTTACGCGGATTTGATATCTTCTGAATTGACGAAGCTATGATTTTTTTTCTTCTAAACCCCCCCCTTTTTCCCCCCCTTGGGGCCATTTTTAATTATATCAAAAATCTGTCATACATACATTTTCGGCCCTTTTCCTAGAAGTAATAATAACTTTAAACGGATTCGATACGTATAATAATAAAGAAATTATGAGGATTTTTCTGTTTTCACAAAAAGCCCCCCCCATTTCCCCCCCCCTTGGTTCGATTTTGCCCATTAACGAACTTGACCGAGATTTTATGACCCTTGATTTTATGTATGAGTTTGGAAGAGATTTATGCAGAATTTTTCCAGTTATCGTGGTCAGAAAAAAGTGACATAGATAGATAGATAGATAGATAGATAGATAGATAGATAAACTTTTGAACTGGGGGTGGTTTTGGGTTCTGGGAGTCATGATCGGCGTAGATCTGCAAAAATTTTTCAAAATTTCCAACTTAGGTGAGAATGTAATAGGTAGTATTTCTTACGAAATCTACCTAAAAGTGACTACTAGTTTAAAGACAGTGGACACTTATAAAACTGTTACTACTGGCCACTAAGGAAATTTCGTAATTTTGACCTCTACACCATATTATGTCAAAGCATAACAGAATGTGATTGGTGAAATTCCACATTAGTTCTTGGAATTGGACGGCCATAAAATCTGTATGACAGACATTTTCCAAAATAATCAAATCGTATTCAGGAAATCCCAAAATGTGTAAATCCATGAAAAGACAGAAGTGGAAAATGTGACGATCCCAATATTTTCTTCTTGTGTATACAGAAGAAAGTAAAAATGGCAGAAAACAAACTGATTTGTTATTCCAGTATCTCTAGAAGTATCTCCGACTTTAATCAATGTTGGAATTTTATTATTTTGGAATATGTAGTTATATCTATCGTTTTTCTTCTTTGAAGGCATTCACTGAAGGGATAATAGTATTCATCACAGGAAAGATATGGCGTTTCCAGAACAAAAGTTGACCAAACCTTATTTGACCACAGAACTATTATTATCAGTATTATGCATAATTAAAAGTTTACTTGTGAAAGGTTCTGTTCATAAAAATGAAAGTTTGATATTAAATATGATATAAAATTGTTTTAAATTTAACTTTTTTAATATCTTAAAACCTGAAAAATGAAAGCATTCGGATAAAATAGCTATTCGATGCATCCCTAATCTTCACGTAAGAAGAAATTCATATATAAATAATAATAATAATAATAAAATCTGATTTTAATTGAAAAAAAATCCTCCTTTAAAAAATATGCATATATAGTGGTAGACTATAGGATATAGGGGAGGATATAGGACTATAGATATAGGGGAGACTGGTACACAGTGGACCACTTTTTCAGTTAATTTTTTTTTCTCTTTAACGGGCAGACCGATCTTCATGAAAATATGTTTGAATAGTCCTTAAACCATTTTATATTCATAATAATTTTCCCAGAACATAGTTTCGAATACATTTTTCAAAAAGAAAATATTTATATGCACGCGTAAAGTGGATCAGTGTGCCCCGGAAGCGGGGCACGTTTGACCGCTATTAGCGCTATTAGGTAGTATCTGATGACTATATCATATTTGCCTACATATTAACATAAATTTGAAAATAACATTAAAAAATAAAAAAAATAAAAATTCATTATATTTTGAAAATAATAACAGATTAATACAGGAACAATTACAATTTAGATGAAGTTATTACTTAAGTACAAAAAAATCATCGCACACTGCAAAATTAAATTCCAAAATATTTATGAGTAAGATCGAGCCTGGAATTTTCCTGAAATACTTTTGGGTCTTGGAGCAACATTACGAAATCATTGACATCAACAACAGATTCACCTACAGTTTCTAAAAGAGAAAAAGAAACTCTGCATTACAGGAGAAGAGTGGATTGTGGACCACTGTGCCCCAGCAGTGGGTGGTCCACTGTGCCCCATGTTGAAGTTCAATATATAATCATATTAATATTGTTTATAGCTTTCTTTTAAACACATTAACTTTAAAGTTAAATAAAAACAAGTATCTTACCTTTGCAAAAAAGCTGTTTTATCTTATTTATCTACAACTTTTAATTACTAAAAAAAAAAAAAAGACATGATGATGAAATTTTTTACTTTTAGAAGCTCAAAACAACCAATCAGGATAAAATGGTTCAATCTGAGCTAAACATGTTCTCTGCCGGCTATAAATAATCAATCCAGTGCTGTTGTCTAATAGAATAGAAGAGAAGTTTAATTTATATATATATATATATATATATATATATATATATATATATATATATATATATAATATCTTTGAATTTCAAAAAACATATCAAGTTCTTGTAACATTCTAATTAAATCTCCTAAGAGATAATTAGTAATAAAGTGTAGACAGAATACCACATAGTTAATAAATTAACAAGTGCAATCATAATTTTACCATAGCGTTTGCTTCAATGGTAATTGGCCAAAAATACTGAAAATATGAATAATATTTAAAAATGGAGAGAGAGAAAAAAAAATTATATAATAAACCATAAAATGTTAATAATTTGAAGTTGATATCAAGTGAATACAAATGGATTTTGAAATGAAATATGAACTAAATATAATGGAAAATTGGATAACAAGAGATTTAAATTAGAATTGGATATGAAAAAACACGTGTAGATATAATCATCACCCTGGATGTATCCACACGTGTTTTAAAAATAATACAGTATTTCATAAATATACTGGCATTTATGCTAAGATCAGTATATTCATCCAGGTATACTGTATTATTACCAGAAAACAATTGGAAATAGTAAAATTGGAAATAAAAAACTTGTAAAGAATAGATAAAATATTTTACTCACAATAATTATCCAAAATTCTGTGAACATCACAAGACATTTTATAGACTTTTTATAACTGATCATTAGTATCACTTAATATAAAGGTGATCGGCTAAACGCACATTCACCCTGACCATATAAAGTGTAAACAATGTTCAACAAGCCTAGTAATAGTCCTTATATATGTTTTAATTGTATTATTTGCTATATTTTATCGCACACTAAAACAAAATAAATTATTACATAACATGTTTATATTTATATAATATATATATATATATATATATATATATAATATTAAGGGGTGGTCCACTGTGACCATTGCTCCAGTGTGTACCGGTCCCCCTTATATATATATGATTTTTTTTTTTTTTTTTTTTTCACACCCTGGATCTAACAGGCGTCTTCACAAAAGCTTTTTCAAATGATTTATTTCCAGGATGATAAATTACAGTATACATAAAAAATAAAGCTTTGGAAAATTTCCTATCAAAAGAAAAGGTTGCTTTATCGTAAAAAGAAACCCATTTACATTTTAAAAACTTTATCTGATGAATTTATCGTCACTGGATGAATATAAAAATCCTTAATCCCTGAAATATTCTTTAAATTATTTACGAATTAGAATATGAATTAGAATGATGTGCGATAACAAGTCAATTAAAAACAACTTAATATAAAGCGTTCATAACTTTGTAAAAAAAAAATAAAAAAATACCATAATTAACGCGTATTTTATCATTGTTATATTATTTATTATATTTTTTATAGGATGAATTAAATATGAAAATTTTAATACGAACTTTATATCTTAGGGCAGCGGTTCCCAACCTTTTTTTCTTTCACGTACCCCTTTCTTAGTCTCTCGATTTAGGAGTAACGCCTTTTCTCATAAACACGCCCCTATTCAGCTACACAACGCAAACATGCTTGTTTTCATTAAATTATTAATATTCTTAGCAGAGTTAAACAAATCGACTCAAATTACATTGACATTTCTAAATTTTTATTTTTTATCTTGCATTTTAAAGTTAATTTGACTTTTTATAATATTAACTTAACATCAAAGCAAATATTCAAAAAATAATAATTTTTAATGAAAATTTATAATAGTATTGCTATCATAATATACAAGTAGCCAAAAATGGCTTTTAATACTCTCAATGGGATCTTTGGGCTTGTTTCATGGAGCTGAGTTTTTTAAAATCAGGTTCAAACGAAGAAAGATATAATCTCAAGTCAGAAGCAGCGTAGAGCTTAATACACGCATCCTTAATATATGCATAAGACGAAAATGCTCTTCCAACAATCTCTGTATTTGTGAAAGATAACAAGTATCGTGATGCTTTTCACTGAGTTTTTGGTTCTCTTTAATTTTCGCGAAGATAGGGATAAACAAAAGTAATCATGCAATGCAATATGATTAGAGGCGGGCAAATGTAGCGACATTGAATTATCAATGAATTAATAGATCTAGTTGGGCTTTTCCTTCATTTTAAAAGTAATATATTGGAGTTAGACATGAGACTAACTTCGTAATCCTAAATTACCAAAATTGTTTATGCGTTTTCAGTTTCACCAGTTTTGTGATTTCCGCCATTACAGATATTATTTTCAAGTACCCCCAACAGGCCCGCTACGTACCAAAAGGGGTACGCGTACCCCAGGTTGGGAACCGCCGTCTTAGGGGGAAATAGAATAAATTATTACTGTTATTGTTAATTTCAGATAATCTCAGTCTTTTACGATGTGATTCAGGAATTTTAGGAATTACTTTTTAAATAAATTATAACAAAACAAACTATTACAGATATATATATTACAGCGTGTCTCCTCTATCGTTAACCTATTTCTAAAATGCTGTCTCAACATATCAAAATCCATCATTTATATCAAAATAGTTCTTTTATATATAAAATTTAAAGTTTTATACGGTTCCTGTAAGTTATCTTTAGAAAAAGAAAAAATAATGCTCTAACAAGTACAAAACAGTAAAAATTTCCATTTTTCTAATAATAAAATGCATGGAATTATGGTATTTTGAATTTTGTGAATTACCAGCGTTACTTTTCGTCTACCAAAAGAGTATCTCAATAATTCGAATCAATCCGAATATGTTTTGTGAATGCTAAAAAAAGAAACCAGAATGGAATGGTTTTAAACGTGGTTTAGAAAATATAATAAAGTGCATCACACGGGGAGTTGGGAGTGGGGCAGGGGAGAGAAAGAAAACGAAAGATGAAGAAACATGCGGTAATTAATTAAACATTCGCGGAGGTAAAAATATTTTGCGAATTAATTAACGTTTCTTTCGAGAAATAACTAATTGGGTCCTGCGGAAATACGCAAGTACTTTCAAAGTTTCGCATAAAAATTAAACTAATCTCTCAATTAAATTAATGAGATGTTATTAAGGAGTTTTTTCTCCTCTTATTTCTGTCAAAATGAGGCTTTTGAAAAAAGTGTACTTCAACGAAAAGGCAAAATTTTTAATTTCAAATTTCACATTTTTTTTTCTTTTCAAATTAATATTTGTTTATGTATAAACCAAATATAGTGAATTTAACATTTTAGACAAAAAAAAAAAAAAAAATCCATGTAAAATGCGCAAGAAATAAACTAATAATTGAATGAACAAAAATAATTTGTGCACGATTAATCTGTACATTCAAAATTAGTTTTGGAGGAAACGGAAAGGAAAGGGGGGGAGGGGAGAGAAATTAAAAGAAACATTATTTACAAGCGCAAACACGAACTTTTCGGTCGGTCGCCGGAAAAACATTGTCCATTTAATATTAGAAATGTATCAGAAAAAGTAGCGCGGTATGTCAATATCATAACGACGGTGGCACTGACCTGCTCGTATATCACTTCTAAATATTGCACAGATTCAATTTTTATATCATCGAATGGGGGTGGGTGGTACTTTCAGATGAAATTTGTTTGAAAACTATATAGCTCATCCACTAATTTCAGAACTATAGCTCAATCTACAGATTTCCTTCTATATATAAAAAAAAGTAATGGTTTGGAAATGGACCAATGAAAATCTGCATAGATATTCCGGGTTATTCTCATCGCTTTTTTACTACGGACTTTTTTAAGAAGCGATTACTTTTTTTCTAGCCATCCTACGGATTCGAAAATCATACCACCAGATGCGAAATATAACAAGCTTTCAGAAATTCAAAAAATTATCACGGTCGGACAATTAAAACTCAAAAATCCTTAAAAATCGATTAAAAAATCTTTTATTGAAAAAGTCATTTTTTTATATTGTTGCCAATCGTATATATTATTTCTCCTGTCAACATCCCTTTTTCTCAGAAAATACGAAAGGCAGAACGACGAATGAGATACCATATGAAAGGATTTAGACCAGGCTTCTGACATAGCACACTTACATTTTCCTAAAACATGTTTTTTGATTAAAATTTGCTGATAATTAAAAATTAAATCGGCATTGGTTTCATAAAAGAAATGAAAGGTTTTCCTCAAATTACTGTTGCCAAAAAAGTAAAATACCACATTATATGATGCTCAGCAACGATTATAAAAAACACAGCATGGGTTTATTTTATATTTATGATTAAAGAGCGAAATTGAAATGTTTAGATTTATATTTCTATGTCCCATGTTTTTTCCGAAGCGGACGACGTCATCCTCTAATGCAGTTAAAATACGATTGTTATTTTTTTTTTTTTTTCTCGCGCGTGCCTTTTGCAATCTTGAATCAGTTTTCACTTATCTTTGATGGAATAAATTACATGATATTCTGGCTTGACTAAACACTAAATGTTGCTGCAGATATTTTTATCCTTAATTTTTCTTTAGAAGTTTAAAGCTGCATCTAATAAATATTACATATTGATAAAAAAATATTAGATTGCAGTGCGAAATCCTCGCACGGGCCCACTGGTTTCTAAATAAGCGCAAAGGATTATGTTTTATCTCAAATAAAAAATGTATTTGAGCGAGACTATTAAAAACAATAATGAAAGTTTAAAATAATAATTAAATGATCACGTGTTGAAAGCAGGAAATAAAGAAAATTACGTCATAAAAATTGTGTTTACACATGAATATTAAAAATAAAAAGATGAATTAAATGAAAAAGCATTATAACCAGTTAAATGAAAAACCATTATAACCTGATTACAGAAGCTAGTCGCCGTAAATGTAAAGTAACTAATGGCAGATTTATCAAAATTGGCAATTAATTTCCCAGAGAAATTTTTAAATAAAAACGCATCTTCTTCCGATTATTTATTTTACATTCAATTAATTTTACGCAATTGGGTCTTCTTTTAAGCGCTTCCATAATAATAGCTACAATGCCCTTTAAAGTGCATGTGAATACCAGTTTTAAACAGCATTCTTGTGCCAAATCACATTTGCTCAAACACGCCGTTTGGCTACGTACCTTAACCATACGATAACCGCACTTTGGCGCTAATCAGTCAAAGAAAAGACAAATTTTCATTTTATGTTGAGCATACAATTAATATCAAGTTAAGTTGAAATGGTTAAAAGACGCGCTAAATCGGAATATGCTAAAAATTGTGATTTATGTATTTTATTTTATTTAAATAAATAAGTAAATTGTTGCCACATAGAAATTTTTCAGAGCTACTCTTGGATCGTATCTTTCTATATTTTCAGCATTTTATTGACTATAAACTAACCGGTAAGGGGGGGGGGGGGGGGGGAGAGAGAGAGAGAGAGAGAGAGATGCGCAGATCACATAAACAAAAAGTCAACAAAAGAAAAAGGAAACAATTTTTTAAATAACCCTTTAATCTTTTACGTGAAAACACGAGATATTGGATGATTAAATGCTTTTTGCAAAGTTTGAATATAGCATTACAAAAAACTGCCATTAAAGATACAAAAATACGAATGAATTTTGGTTACTTGGCAACATAAAAAAAAAAAAGAGAGAGAGAGAGAGAAAACTCTATAGCTCCATTACGAAAAACACAAAATTATTTTTCATAAAAAAGTTTTGAAAAGTCATTTTTCCGTTACTTTTCATATGCAAAAAGAAAATCAATTTTCTTTTTAGTAGTAAAAAAGATTCAAAATGAGTTAGTTGAATTATGTAATTGGTATAAATAGTCTAAATTACAAGATTTTTTTTTTTTTTTTTTTTTTTTATCGATAACATGTAAAATTCGAAGCAGTAACTTTTTTTTAAAAAAATGCAGCCTATATATACGTTCGGTAGACTTTTTATTTATTTATTGAAAAATGCAATGAACTGACCAAAAAAAAAAAAAAAAAAAAAAAATTGTTTACAGCTGTATTTTGACCTAAAACTAGGAAAACAAGTAAAATTTATTTATAATTTTACTCAAATTTCTAAACATTCACAACTTTGAACAGAAATTAGGTGATTTTTACTTACCCATCATACGTAGTATAGGGTAAGTCTTGTAATCGTTTTGAAAATCGAAAAGAAAAATGTGACGGATTTACACGTTTCAGACACTGGAGATTCCGAAAAACATATTTTTAGAAAAAAAATTGTTGCCGTCCGTCTGTGTGTCTGTCTGTAAACGCTCTATCTCCCGAAAAAATTGAGATAGAGACTTGCAATTTGGTATGTACTTAGTATGTAATAATGGGAAGAAGCCTATTTCATTTCAATAACCTCGATTAACCGGAACTATTTTTTTCGGACTCTCGAAATATTCGTTCTGATAAAAGGTACATAAAAATTTTCGAAATTGTTTAGTTTAAGAAATGAATATAAAAGACAATAAAAAAACATAAATTTTACATAAAGCATGAAGTCGATCGGATAATTAGTTGCCGAGATATTTGGAATCCTATTTTCCACACTCTTCGATTTTTCATGACCCTGTATTTCATCCAAATTTCACTTTAAAGATATATTTTAATTGAAATTTGACGCTTAATCAGATGCAATAAACCGCTAGTTAATAGGATTATTATTTTTGGAGTTATAAGGAAAAACCTCTTTCAAGCAATTCAGTAACCGAGCCTTTAAAGTTTATGACGTCATCAAGCCACGATTTTATTTGAATTGCAATGCATTTTATAAGTAGTTTACACATTTTTATTTTAATATTTTACATTATGCATATCCATGATGGGTAAGTATTACGGTGGCCCCCAACGACTAGTTTATGTTTACGCTAGCAACCGCACACGCAATATTACTTAATACATTTTAATTCCCCTAATGGTAATCACACATCTTTTCGTGCAATGAAATAAAAGTTTTGGAATATTTCAAAAACTCACTTAAATGTATTAGAACTTAGTTACAAGTTAGAATTAGAGTTAGAATTTTCGTTACAAAATCGGGGATCTATTTAGGAAGAAATTGGATCCTTTAAAAGAACCCTTCACATTTTTTCTCATTTCAAAACAGAACCTTTCACAAAAGTTTTCACCTTAAAACAGGACTCTTCACAAATTCTTTGTCTTAAAAATAGACCCTTGACAAAACTTTTTCCTCCCCAAACTAAGCCTTTCACAAATTAAATCATTTAAAAGTAAAATCTGACTGTAACTTTTATATATAAAAAGAAAATGTATACATCTGTATTTCATATTCTTTTATCTTCTAAAACAAGTTGGAAATTGTACGTCAAACGTTACAAACGAGGTGCGATCGTACGCACGTTTTAGAATTAAATTCATGATATCCCGTGCGTAGAACGGGTTAAACAGCTAGTTAAGTATATATTTTATGACACTGTTCATACAAATATCTTAACTAGTTATATAAATATTCAGATATATATGTATCAGCTAGTTATATAAATATTCAGATCTTGATGATTTTTAATTCTGTGAAATGAATTATATCGTCTGCATATTAATTTCTGTCATAAAATAAGTATCTCGCTCGCTTGACGATTAAACTTCGGAAGCTCCTATAACAAAAAAGCACCGATTTAAAAAAAAAAAAATTCAAATTTCTTAATAAATATTTTTATTAATAGGATTCAAAATGAGTTTTGAATCCTAAAGTTTTGATTCGATTTTCATAAAATTTAAAATGTCTCGACAAAATTATGCAAAGATAATATATTTTAAATGGCAAACCATTTGGTTGGGTAGTTTTTGCGTTGTTATATGCGGACAGACAGACAGACGGACGGACAGACAGACGGACAGACAGACAGACAGACAGACGGACGGACCAAACGACGACTATAGGTGCTACGTATTTATATAATTACGAACGCACCTAAAAATGTATAAATAATGAATATAACCAAACATTTGAAATTCCCAAAATTACAACTAGATTTTTCAGAAATGTAAAAAACTGTCTACAATTTTCCACAAACAGGACCCTGAGAGAAAAGTTTGGGCAGACCCTTGAAAATCCTTGTTTCCAGCATTTTACTGTATAAATAAAAAGTCAACAAAGGAAGAAAAACTGTTTAACCCATTTTAGGCCAAGCATAGAAATTTTATAAAATGTGGTATTATTTGCATTGAAATTTGCTTAAATTACATTCATTAAGACACCAAAAAAGTTTCGTGCATGAAAAATAATATATATTTTTTTAATTTAACGTCACCATTATTAATTTACCATTAATAATTTACCACTAAAATTAAGTAAAATATTTTAAGTTTTCTTATGGCATTTGTTTTATTTTTATTTCATTTACAGAACTTGCAACTTTACTCCATTAAAAAAACGTATGATTAATCTCGAGTGGAATAATTATACATTTTCAAAAAGTCGAATTTGTCAATAATCGTTTCAAGTAAGAAACCAGCGTATTTTGAAAATTTCTCAACAGAAAGCAGGGTTGGCACGTTTTTGACAGTGTAATGGTTTTATCCGGTTTTAACCATGGTTTTAACCGTCATGTCAAAAACCCCTTTTTTGACATAGTTTTTGACAACAACTGTCAAAAACCTAAAATTGAGTCCAAAAACTGCTTAAAATTATTTTTACAACAACATTAAATTTACCACTTTTCATAATTTTTAGTGTTAGATACATCGGTAAACTTTTTGACAGTTTTAGACATTATAAACCACATATCCTGTGTAAAATCAGGGGTCGATCCAGGAAAAAGTTAAGGCCTATCTAGAAACCCTTTACAAAAATAGATTTAATAAATCACGTCCCTTCACAAAATTCCTCTTAATAAAATAGGTCCCTTCACAAAATTCCATTCCATAAAAACATACTCTCCATTATTTTTATTTTGTTAGGTTTTAAAATGTATAATTTACAAAGAAAACAAGTTCACAAGAAAGGAAAACTTTAACAGAAGGACTTAAAGATGTTAACATTAAATGCTTGGTTTGAATTTGAGCAGCTGGATTTCATCTTTCATAACAAAATGGCAGGGTTGTTAAAAATCATGATTTTTTTTAAAAAAATCAAAAAAATCGGATTTTTTTGATTTAAAACAGATTTTTTTTTATTTAAATCGGATTTTTTTGATTTTTTTAAATATTTTTATAGTATAATATTATTTGTGTACTCTGCAGATATTTATTTATATTTTCTGTATAGATTTACATATTTCTATTAATTTCATTACAATTTCTAGATAAGAATTCAAAATAATTTAAATGTAAAATTGTTGCAAACAAATTTAGATGATTCATTTAAAATTTAAAACATTCTAATATTAAATTGTTATACATATAAATATGTGTGTTATATGTATAAATTTCTATTTAATTTAAAAGTTATTAAAATTTTCTTTTGTGTATTACTCCAAATAACATATTTTATATAACAACGTACATAACAAATACAACAAAGAATGCTAAATGCATATGGGTATATATTTATTATGCATCATGCAAGAACAATTCTATAATTTTTAAGTTATGACAAAATATTAAATAGAAACAGTTTAACATTGGTGAATATCTATGAACAGATAATTGTTTAAATCATTAATATAAGATTATAGTTTAATATTAGATTACAATTCAATCTCTTACAAAATCTGGTTTTTATTTTGTAATTATTTACATATATGTAATTATATTAACATTTTTAACTATTTATGCATTTAAGGTTTTGTATAAGAACACCAATTTGGCTGCTTTATCATTTCCTAATTTATTTCTAAGTTTAGATTGAACTAAACCATATGTTAAAAAAATCCGTTCCACGGAGCAAGAAGTAGCTGTTGCTGTAAACACTTGCTCTATGGCTTTCTTTACACTCCCCTCACCATCTGATACACAAATTTCTGAATCAAAGTGTGTTTTCCACCAGTCTAAGGGAGAAATCTTTGTTACGATGTCTTCATCAAATAAAAATTCAGAATAAGGATTAGATTTTCCTTGAAATTTCATTATCACGGATATAAAATGTGAACTGTATTTGTCTTTAGCAAAAAGTAAGACTTTTTTTTTTCATCATTAGTCAAATTCACACTATACTATTCTAAGGCACCAAATGCAAGGTAATCCTATAACTAAAAGTGTGAAGCTATCAATTATCAGTGTTATTGCCCCCCCCCCCTACTCAGCCATGGTCAATTTTAGAAAACAATCTTGCTTACTTGACAATATGAATGACTGCTTAGTGCTTAGCTTAGTACAATAACATTTCTTATTTATTTCCATTGCAATAAGCAATGAATTTTAGGAAAAGAAAGAGGAAAGGGATCAGTTAGTTACAGGGATTAAAGTATTTTCAATTATAGAAGAAACATGAAACTGGAATTAATTCTATGTTAGATAAACAGTCCAAATATTTATGTTATAATTAGTCCATGTATTGATCACATTATATGATCAATACATCAACATATGGGATATTGTAATTTGCAGGTAAATGTAAAACAAACTTGTGAATTATGTATAATTTGCTTTAGAGAAAGTGACTCTCCACTGAAAATACTATTATATTAAATAGATTTAACTTTAGCTTCAGCATCTTGCTTTCAAAAAATGGAAGTGACTAAGAAAAAAAAAAACTTTAAAAATTAGTAAGTATTTATCAGTAGTTTTGGAGAATGTACTATGGATAGATAATATTTTTAATGCAGTGTTGCATTTACTTTCATAATATAATAGTATTTTTAATCTATAAAAGTTTTATTTAATGTTATTGAAAGGTAATTTTTAATCTGAAATGAATGATTTTAACTTTTATTTTAATATGAATGAGGAATTTGATCCTTATTCCAGTAAATATGAATGTTAAAAAAACTGATTTAAATCAGATTTTTTAAAAAAAATCATTTGATTTAAATCATGATTTAAATCGCGATTTAAATCAAGCTGATTTAAATCAAACAACCCTGCAAAATGGTCACAAAATAAATTTCAGAATAATAATTTTTAGTTTTCACAAAATGGGTCTCAAGGAAAAAAATCTTCGTCGACCCTTGAAAACTAAAAACTTGATTTTGGTTTAACAAATTACTTAGAAAATAATTGTAAGCTATAAATATATAATAAAAAATAATTAAAAGTATCGTTACATTAAAAATATAAACTAATTAAACTATTAAATAGTACTTGCAGAGTTTCGCTCAGGCAGTTTCAGAAGGATGCTGCACACTGCAACTGCCTGCCCTGTGATTTACAAAATAGCACCCTTCTTGCCCCTCAGTAAAAAAAGTGTCTTTTCTCCTTTTTGTATTAAAAAATTTGCTTTCATAGTAAAAAATTACTCAATGTTGTCTTTAAAAAAGTGTTCTGACTTTAAAATATTAAAAGTGACTTTAAAAACCAAAAGTATACCTTTAGCAATAAGTGCCCTCAAGAATCCAAAAAGTGCCCTTATCTCATCATCAGCATCCTCCTTTTTTTAAAACATGGGGGAAATTCTGGTACTTGTATAATTTAATGTACAACATTTCATATAAATAATATACTTATTTTTACATTGTTTTAATGTTTGTCCCCCCAAAAAGGTACTAATGAACAAAGGAATGTTTTTTCAACTAGGTAAATCATATTCAAAGGTTGGAGTATCATAGTTGAGATTTATTCCAACAGAGCGAAAAGTGCCGGGACCAGGACTCGAACCTGGGTTTGTTTGTTATGACCTAATTACATGATATACAGGAGTTTCCGTGTTGTATCACATTCATCGTGTAAAACTGCTATAGTTATAGCTCGGATGAATAAAATTAGCACTGCAATTCACAGCCATGTCCAAGAAATAAGAGTGAATTATGCCAACCAGGATTATTGTTGGGATAGCTTAATAGGAAGAGCGTTGGCACAGCAAGCCAAAGTACCCAGGTTCGAGTCGGCATTTTTCGCTCTGTTGGAATAAATCTCACTATGATACTCCAACCTTCGAATAAAAAAAGATATTTTATAATATATAAAAATTAAATTTAACATAAAGAAATAGTTCTAAATAATTAAACTGAACCTAACATAATGAAATGACGATATATTATATACGTGTAAATATTGAAAATAACAAACCACCTTCTTTCAAGTTATTGATTTAAAGAACGTTTAATTATATAGATTTCCTATTATAATTAATTTAATTACTCAAAGAACATTTGTGTTGTATTTGTTGTTTATAGTTAATGTTTATGAACAAAAACAAACATTTAGAATAATTAAAAGTTTAGGTAACTTATGATCAGTCATTGAATAGTGGCCACTTTAGCTTTACACAAGCCTTTATTTATTTTTTTTTTTTTTAAGCATAAATTATATTGCTATATATTTTTTTTAATAAGAAACTGAATATTTAATAGTAATAAAGATATAAAAAGTACTTTGAAAAATGCAGTTAATAGTACTTTTAATATTTTTAGCTTTTTTTCATAGCATGGCAATTGACAAATAATTTGAATTATGATATATAATTTTATTACAACTTAATTATAGTATGACTCAATAAAAAATATTTATATAATATATAAATTATTATTTAATCAGTTTTTAGCTTGATATAATATAAAATATCACTAATGATAGCTAAAAAAAAATGTGTATAAGGTTTTTGACACTTTTCGACAGTTCTTGACACTTTTCGACAGTTTTTGACACTTTTCGACATGTTTTTGACATGCCATGTCAAAAACCCAACCCTGGCAGAAAGTGTACTTCAAGTGAATTACTAATATGTTATAGATGTCTCCAGAACCCTTAAAAATAGCAGAAAAATAAAATTAGTGAAAAATATACGCCACGGTGTTAATAAAAATATATTTATTGAAATGGTGCGTTTACTTTGGCCGAAAATGGGTTAAATACCCTTTCATTATTTCAGTTGAAACAGGCGATATCGCATGATCAAATGCTTTTCACAAAGTATGAATAGAACACTACAACTAAACCTTTACGCTAGAAAACAAAAAGCCGAATATATTATTTTTACTTCGCAACATCAAAGCAAAAGAAAAACATATTCCATTACGAAGAACACAAAATTGCTTTTCATAAAAGTTTTGTAAAGCTATTTTTCCGTTACTTCAGATGCAAAAGGAAATCAATTTTCCTCTTAGTAAATAAGATTCAAAATCAGTCACAGTTGAAATAACTCATATTAAAGGAAGTTTAATGACAAGAAAACTTTTTTTTAAATCAATAAATGTATATGAAATTCGGAACAGCGATTTTTTTTTCTGGAATATGTTTGCTTTTGAAAAATTTCATAACTCACATAATGATATATAGAACGGTTTCCTCGTATCTTTAAAAGAATTTATGGCCGTCTGCATTTTGAATTGTCAAACACAAATGACAAAAAAGGATTTGACTGCAATGTTAAAATAATATCTGAAGCTTCAATAAATACGAATTTCGATTCTCTTCCCCTCCCCCCTCCACATGGCATTAGGAATATTTAGGAATAAATATTAAATAAATAAAAAATTAAAGAAAAATATGTATAAGGTTAGAAATTATCCAAGCTGAACGAGTTTTTGGAAATGATAAGAAGAAATAAACAAAACACTGTAACCAGCCGGCTTTATGCCCTATTAAAGATAATTTATAAATATCTAGTTGGAAATAAACCAACAGCTAAAAACTCCTCATTATTTCGCAGAATCGAAATGCATTTAGAGTAATATTTAAAGTAACATAAACAGGTATTACCCCCCAATTTCTGAATAACTCACAAAAAGAAAAAAAAAAAAAGAGATAAAGTAGAAGAAATGTTATAAAGTTCACTATATTTAAATGAATTCAAAATGTATATGTCGTGTGTGTGGTGAAAGGGGAGGGGGGATGGGGTGTGGAATCAATAGATTTTCGTCTATCAAATTAGCTAACAAAAAGAAAAAAAATACATTCATAAATAAAAAACAAAAAAAATTCGGAAAATTAGGCGACGAATTTAGGCAACGAAAATAAGTTGTTAAATAACTTTTTCGCTTTAACTGTAGCAATTTTCTAAAGAAATAAGATTAAGGTGAATCACAGAATGATTTTCCTTTAATCACTAATGGTTCAAAACATTTTATTTCAAACTAAAAAAATAAATAAATAAATAAAAATAAATCTTTAACTAACACGAATATATTTTACGTAACTTTTAAATAATAAATAAATATATTACTTTAAAAAATGATATAATGTACATATGCAAATTAAAATTAGTGTCCAAAGTCTATCCTATTTAAAACTTTAACTACTCATTGTCACATGACATTGCTTTTAGACAAAAATACTCGCATTTCGTTACAGAGTTTTCCCCAGGCAGTTTCAGGAGGATGTTGCACCCTGCTTGCTCTTTGGTTTAAAAAAAAAGAACCAAAAAAATTGTGACCTTTCTGTCTTTTGTACTAAAAAAATTGTTTGCATAGTAAAAATTGACTCATTATTGTGTCCTGAAAAGAGTGCTCTAAACTTTTAAATATTAAAAGTGCCCGTAACATCTAAAATGTGCGCTTCATAATATAAAACGTGCCCTTCAGAATCTAAGAACTGCCCTTTTCCCACCAGCAGCAAGCACCCTGCCCTTTTTAAACTTGGGGGGAACTCTGCTTAAATAGAGTAATATGCTGTTTCTAAGAGCTATGTTCCGTTGATTTTACGTTTTAGCAGCATTTTGATGAAGTTTCCTTTTTAAAAATGGAGAATATGTATGGATCTAAATTCTGTATTATAACTTAAATCTTAAATGGACGCTTAAATGTTCCCAAATATGCTAAACTAAGCAATTTAGACCACTTATTTTCAATATTTGAAATACACTGCGCACTACAAACAGCTAATCTGCCCAAATGCTATTATTATAAAGAACTGTGCACTTCAGAGAAATTACAACATTTCACCGAGGTAGACTATCGAATAGAAACAAGTCAGGGCTGCCGAATTTTAGGCAGGCCGGTTAAAACCGGCCTGTTTTTTCTGGTTTAAACCACTTTCAAAAGGTCGGCTTATATTTTTTAAAAAGCCTGCCTTTACTACAACATTTTTTTTCTTTTACAAAAACTGTTCTTGTATTATTAATTAGTAACTTTTTAATTACTGTTGCCATAAAAATGTACAACAAATTAAAATACAGCAGTCTAATAAATAAATTGACAATTAAAATACAAGTGAATTGGTAGTAGAAATGTTCTTGTGGTCAACAGATAGTAGAAATGTTTATTAGAAAATGTGTGCACTAAAAACTTTTTTAAATAGTTCAAATGACTTTTACCAAATAAGATATTTATTTGAAAAGTAATACACTATTGGTCTATGGAATAAGTTACCAATCATTTCGCTCAATTTTTAAATAACGGTACGGCTTTTACCAAATTTTCTGCTTTTTCAGCACCTAAGATGTTTCTGATCTTGTTGTAAACAATAACATATGTTGAAAAAACTCTCTCAATAGATGCAGAACTTGGAGGACATCTGTGCAATTTAATTTTTAAAAAATAGCAAAAGCCATTAGGTAATGAACCATCCTTTATTTATGTCTTCACTTTAGCAAGATTCCACCATTTTTTTTTTTTTTTTTTTTTTTTTTGGAAACTGCTCTATAACTTTTTCGAAGAAAAATAAAGGTGGGTACATTTCGGGATCTTTGATCTTAAATTTTAGTACACCAGGTAAAAATTCAGCATAATTTTCTTCAAGCCACATTTTTCCTGTACTTTCCTGTGCATTTGTCAATTTCCCACCAAAGTATTTGGTATCTGTCATGTATGCTAAGAAATGGAAAGATTCCATGTGTTGATGAAATCATTTTTTTTTTTCTAAGTGAATTTCTAAAGATGCGTCTTCCAACATATCTAACCATGTTATTACTGCTTTTGACAATGTAGCTGTATCATTCTAAAGATCATTAATTGCTTTGGCTGTAACTTTCAGTTGTTTACTAAAATAAACAACTTGAGTATAAATACCAACCTTACTCAATATGATTTCAATCTGCAGATCAAACTCATCCAAATGTTCTAGCCTTTTTTTTCATTATATTTGTGAGAATTTATTATAAAAGTTTGTAAGCATTCTTTTTGCAAGTTCCGCATAGTGTCATTAGAAACTTGAGGCATTTAAACCAGGGTTGGCAAGTTTTTGACGCATGACGGTTTTTATCGGTTTTAACCATGGTTTTTACCGTCATGTCAAAAACCTCCTTGTCAAAAATGTCAAAAACCTATTTTTAGTAGTTTGTTTTTACAATTTTTTTATTCATTTTATCTTTAATATTAAGTTGTTTTACATGAAATATTCAGTATCAAAAAGACTCTAAAGTATATTTATCCATCCAAGGAAAACAAAAAAGAATTGCATTAGTATAAGACGTGTACATCTCTGTTAGAAGATCTCTACAATAATCTTAAGCTATTTGGCATAGTCTAAAAAAATTAGATTTTTTGAAGAAATCCTGTAACCTATAAGTATTAGATTAAACAATGTGTATAATTTCTGTATACAGTTTATTACATTGTTGAAAACAAAACTTTAAGATTCTACTTATTGAAGTGCAAATGAAAATCACCACAATTGCATTTATGAAATACATAAGATATGCATTTTAAAATATTGTATCTAAGAATATTCAAATTTATTCACTGCCAGCCTATACTTAAAATCTATTGTCATACAATGTAACAGCATTTTTGTATCTCTAAAATAATTTTAATGTACTTTATTAAAAATCTATATTGAATGTTATTTAATAATTATAATAACCTTTTATTATAATTTAATATTAATGTTAATTGCAGTTAGTAAAATCTATTAGTGAAGATTATGACAAATATTGTTCTTCTCTTTTACTCTTGCATTTTTAAATCTTTCCTATGTTAGGAAATGATCTTTTTTTAAATAAATTTAAGAAATGTAATTGTAAATAATAATAATAACAAGAACAACAAAGTAAAATCAATCTCATCAAAAAGTCACCTGTAAAAAATGCAGCCAAGTCTCGTAACTCATTTACCGTAAAAAGTACTGAGATCGTATAAAGCCAAGTTTAACTATCTTATTAACTCTGAAATTTTCATTCACAAAATCACTCCTAGTCTCTACATCTTTAGTTAATTATTATTTTCTGACTAGGCAATTACTTAGCACGAGAATGTGATGTATATAGTTAGTCTTAATCAAATAATACTATAACATATTAAGGTGTAATAACTTGCCTGTGCGTATATAATTTGCTTTAGTTAAATTATCCCATCCCATCCCATCCCATAACATAGTAAGGTGTAATAACTTCCCTGTGCTGCGTAATTGCCAAGTCACAAAATAATAATTAACTAAAGATGTAGAGACTAGGAGTGATTTTGTGAATGAAAATTTCAGAGTCAATAAGATAGTTAAACTTGGCTTTATACGATCTCAGTACTTTTTACGGTAAATGAGTTACGAGACTTGGCTGCATTTTTTACAGGTGACTTTTTGATGAGATTTCACTTATTTTTGTAAGTAACCCTCCTTTTCTTGATTTTGGGTTCTTTTTGGAGATCATCCACTGATTTTCGCTAAGCCCACACTCTGTCCTTATTATTTACAGGTATCCAAAAATTCAAGCTTTAGTTTCGTTTGCAAAGTACTGTAGATAAAAAGAGATTTCAGGTTCCTAGGCAAGCACTAAATTATGGGAGGGGGAGTGCCAAAAGTACTCTCAATTGCTTCCAGGATAGGCGCTATGCATCTGAGATATAACTCGCAGCCCTAGATACTTGATATTTAACATAAAAGAACTTTTTAGTATAAAAAGAAAGCCAAAATTAAAATTTCCGGAAATTTCCAATAAATCAAACTATATTCCTTTTTTCGTTTTTTTTTAGACTTTTTTTTTATTATTTACGGATTTTTTAATTTTTCCTTACTTTGTGTACAAAACCCTGCCTTTCTGCGAAATGTCAATCTTCTAGGACTACAAAATCGAATTATTTTCAAATTTTCGACCTTTTATGAATTTATTGATTTTTCGATTTTAATTCTAAGTTACCTGATTGTCATGCCAATATAGTAATTATTTGATCCGTCTTCTTAGGATCATTTAGGTTCAATTTAGAGATAAATCAAGTGAATCTTAGAGTCACCATGATGTTATTTAGAAAGGACTATCAAGCCATAATCAGCCAGTAATGTCGGGTGGGTAGGGGGAGCTGTGAAAATTTTTGTGGGGCTAACATCATTTAACAATCCATATTTCATATGTGAAGTAAATAGAGTACAACATGTGAAAGAAAACAAACCTGTCTATAAAGAAATCGCCTATATCGTAGCCAGTCTATAGCGGAACTTTTCTATAACGAAATTCGTAAACGAAAGAAAAGAAAACCATAATCCGGGGGAAATAACATAAAACAATTAGGGGCGTTGTACTAGCTAATAGGACAATTATCTTATAACTAATGTTTCTAGCAGTACAAAATCAAATTGTTTTCGAATTTTCGATTTCTTAAACATATTTCGATTTTTCGATTTTATTTTCGAATTTTTTAATTGTTCCTTTTATTGAATAGTAAATACTACCTTTACACCAAGTTTTAAGTTTCTAAGACAAGATAAAAATATTTTCAATTTTTGATTTTTTCGCATTTTTTTTTTTTTTATAATTTTCTGGATTTTATATTTTTTTCTTATTTTGTATCCTTTATTACAAATTTTAAGTTTCTAGAGCTACAAAATCGAATTATTTTAAAATTTCCGATCTTTTTCGATTTTTTTATTTTATTTTCGAATTTTATTGCGTTTTTATTTTAACTTATTCTGAATCCTAAACACTATCTTTACCGCGAATTTTAAGTTTCTAAGGCCAAAAGATCAAATTATTTAATTTTTTTTCAAATTTTTTCGAATTTTTCGAATTTTTGATTTTTTTTCGAGTTTTCTGGATTTTTTAATTTTTCCTTATTTTGCATCCTAAATACTACCTTTATTCCGAATTCCAAGTTTCTAGCGCAACAAAATTGGATTATTTGAAATTTTTCGATTTTTTTCGATTTTTCGATTTTATTTTCAATTTTTTTGTGTGTTTTTGATGTTTTCTTTTTCTGAATTCTAAACACTACCTTCACACCAAATTTTAAGACTGCAAGATCGTGTTATTTTCAAATTTCAATTTTGTTCGATTTTTTTTTAATTTTCGAATGTTTTTTTTTTTTTTTAATTTTCCGGATTTTATATTTTTTCCTTTCTTTGTATCCGAAATGCTAGCTTTATTCCAAATTATCAGTTTCTGTGGCTGTGGGATATACCCAATCTTTTTGATGACGCGAGAGTGAGTGAGTGTGTGAGTGACAAAAAATCGAAACTTTGAGTTCATATATCATCTGCACTAATTTTTTGAATTGTCCATATTTTTGAATTTTTCCTTATTTAGTATCTTAAATATTACCTTTATTCCAAATTTCAAGTTTCTAGCGCTATAAAATCGAATTATTTTCAAATTTTCCTTATTTTTCGATTTTTCCGATTTTTTTGTTTTATTTTCGAATTTTATTTGGTTTTTTATTTTAACTTATTCTGAATCCTAAACACTATCTTTACTGCGAATTTTAAGTTTCTAAGGCTAAAAGATCAAATTATTTTAATTTTTTCAATTTTTTTCGAATTTTTCGAATTTTTGAATTTTTTTTTTTAATTTTCCGGAATTTTTAATTTTTCCTTATTTTGCATCCTAAATACTACCTTTATTCCGAATTCCAAGTTTCTAGCGCAACAAAATCGGATTATTTGAAATTTTTCGATTTTTTTCGATTTTCGATTTTTTAAATTTTGCTTTCGATTTTTTTGGTGTTTTTGATGTTTTCTTTTTCTGTATGATAAACACTACCTTCACACCGAATCTTAAGTTCCTAAGACTACAAGATCGTATTATTTTCAATTTTCAATTTTGATGGAATTTGTTGAATTTTCGAATTTTCCGGATTTTATAATTTTTCCTTTCTTTGTATCCTAGACACTACCTTTTTTCCAAATGTTAAATAAATTAAATAAGTTTCTAGGGCTACGGGATCTACCTAATCTTTTTGATGACGCGTAAACGAGTGAGTGAGTGAGTAACAAAAAATCGAATGTTTGAGTTCATATATCGTCTGAACTAGAGAAGATAGAAAGTTTTAATTTTAAATTTTGGTCGGTCCTATGTGCCAAATACTCTAGAAAAACGAAGTTTCAAATTTTTGGGATACTCCAGCGCGGAGATATGAGGGGGTCAAAAGTGCCCTGAGTTGCTTCCACAAAAGTATGCTTACGGCTGTCCTCTTTCGACTTGGCGGAGGCACTGCCGTGCATCCAGATCTAAAACAAACTATCCCCATCCTGTGGGATTTGTTTTTCAATGTTTTACTTTATTTAATGCAAAACATAGATTGCATCCGACAACTCATAAAAAAGTCCTCCGGCCTGTACCGGCAGGAAAAGGTAGCTTTCCTATATCTTCGTTTTAAAATTTTAGCTAATGTTACTCGAAAACAGCAAGTTAAAATGCAAAGAAACCGTTTACAAAAGATTCGTTTACATTGAATTTGAATAAGAAATTCGCCAAATTATTGAGCTATAGCCAAGTTGGCTTCATTTATGAAGACTTATTTTTGTCGCCAAATTTGGCGAGATTTCGCCAATTGTCGCCAAGTTTGGCGAGAATTTGGTGCTAATGGATATGAATATATAGTTTTATGCGTATGATTGGGAAAATGATTACAACAATGAAAGAAAATAATTTGCGAGAAATCACGTTCACTAAAACTTATAAATTTATATTAAAATCATTAAAATTACAGACATTACAATACACTTTCATAAAACATTAAAAACATATTAAAATTGGACGTTTCGGATTTACATGGAAAATCCCTCTTCAACAACAACATTTCACTTAGCGTAAATCATAGTTCAAAAATATCAACAAATAGAAAATGCAACGTATCAAAATTTCGAAGTCAAAGTTACAGTTATAATAACACGGAGTATTCATTCGGGATTGCACCTGCTTGACCATTATTGACCATAAATTTATCGTTGGTTTTTTGTAATGTGCTGTTTTGTTTCAAAATGTCAGCCACCCTAGAATTTCAAACTGCTCTATCTCAGCCAATTTTTAAGATAGAGGTAAAACAAAAAATGCTCTGGAATCCTTGTATCAAGTCCTAACACCTAATTAAAAAATAAACTTGATTTTTTAACTTTTTTGTATATTTATTTTAGTTTTAAAATTTTTCGTGGCCACCATCTTGAAACAAGATGGCGGACCAAGCTGGCCAACGAACTCGGTCGAGGCATTGGTGAGCTTAATACACACAATTAGTTTCATCCAAATTAATTTATAAATACGAGCGTTATCGTATCAAATTATTTTCATTTTTTCAATTTTTTTCGAATTTTTTTTATTTTTTTTTCGAATTTTCTGGATTTTTTTAATTTTCCTTTTTCTGTATCCTAAATACTACCTTTATTCCTAATTTGAATTTTCTAGCGCAACAAAATCGGATTGTCTTCAAATTTTCGGGTTTTTTTCAATTTCTTCGATTTTTTCAATTTTGCTTTCGATTTTTTTGGTGTTTTTGATGTTTTCTTTTTCTGGATGTTAAACACTACCTTCACACCAAATCTTAAGTTTCCAAGACTACAAGATCGTATTATTTTCAATTTTCAATTTTGATGGAATTAGTTGAATTTTCGAATGTTTTTTTTTCGAATTTTCTGGATTTTATAATTTTTCCTTTCTTTGTATCCTAAACACTACCTTTTTTCCAAATGTCAAGTTTCTGGGGCTACGGGATCTACCCAATCTTTTTGATGACGCGTGAACGAGTGAGTAAGAAGTGACAAAAAATCGAATGTTTGAGTTCATATATCGCCTGAACTAGAAAAGACAGAAAGTTGTAATTTTAAATTTTGGTCCTGTGGGCCAAATACTCTCTATAATTGAAGTTTAAAATTTTTGGGATACTCCAGCGCGGAGATATGGGGGGGGTCAAAAGTGCCCTGAGTTGCTTCCAGAAAAGTATGCTTACGGCTGTCCTCTCTCGACTTGGCGGAGGCACTGCCGTGCCTCCAGATCTAGAAATGTATTGTATGCTACACTTACACCATAAATTGGAGGACAATCGAAAATGATAGGTTTTTGACGGAATAAACCGCTAAAACACGGTTTTTACCACTGTCATGTCAAAAACCCAACCCTGATTTAAACCACCTTCTTCTCTTAGCCAACCATGGACATTGTGCTTGTTCCAGTCCTGAAATATTTTTGTAACTCTACAAAATACTTAATCAGGTTGCTTGGCATGATTTCCTTAGCACAAAAACTCAAAATATGTGCTGAGCATTATATTAAGCAGAGGAAGTGCCACTGGACCTATAGTATGATTTCTTTTAACCATATTGGCTATTTATGAGGCTTTTCTGGTAAATTAATTATTAATTGGCTATAAAAATGGACATCTGAAACATGATTTTAAATAAATTTCATAAGATTTTAGTTTTAATTTATACAAAACGGCCATTAGCAAAGTAAATTAATATATGTAGTTGTTAAAAATAAACAGTAAGATATGCACTGGGAAAAAAAAAAAAAAAAAAAAAGCTAATAAAAGCCGGCCTTTTTTAAAAAAAAAAGACCGGTTTTTTCCAATAAAAGCCGGCCGGTCTGGTCTTTTTTAAAAAAGGCTGGCTTTTTTGCAGCCCGGAAACAAGTATTAGAGTAAACATGCATTATGGTGGTGAGTGTTCCACAATATATGGAAAAAGCACGTTTTTCTCTTTCTCATTTGAGATGGAAAATGAAATATTCAATATTCATCATTCATTAAACAGACATTGATTTACAACAAACTCCATGACAAATATATAAAGGAAATATATATATAGCAATATTTTCAAAAAACGGTTAAACTATATAAATTTCCCCGCTGATCTTTAACTTTTGAATTTTTTTATCTTTCCCTCTATTAAGGTTTCACATTTATTCTCATATTCAAAAGAAGTTATTACAGTTTGCGTTTCAAATGTCACATGCAAATGATAAAATAAATGAAATAAATGCATTTCAGAATCATTTCTCAATCTTAAATGATTGTTCTGTTTAGGAGAGAAAATACATTAGGAATAAAGCATTCGTTTTGATAAATGAAAATAAATTTATTTAAAAAATCTTTTAAGTCGGTCAACCATATAATAAAGAATTTTTTTTTCTTATGTAATAAACGAACAGGAATTATTTAAAATTTAAAAAAAGAAATAATAATTATGTTAATTTAATATCAATCAAAATGAAGCAAAAGATAAAACCTGCACTTTAATATATATATATATATATATATATATATATATAAGGGGTCTGTCCAGACTTTTTTCCCAGGGTCCTGTTTTTGTGAAATTGTGAACAGCTTTTTATATTTGTGGAAAATCTAGACATAATTATGTGAATTTGAAATGATCGTTATATTCAGGTTCTTATTTATACATTTTTAAGATGATATATGGATGTAAAATACATATATTTTCTTTATATATGTAAAAGTGACAGGTCAGATTTTACTTTTAAATGATTAATTTGTGAAATGTTCGGTTTAAAGATGGAAAAATTTTGTGAAAAACCTATTTTTAAGATAAAGAATTTTGTGAAGGGTCCTGTTTTAGGGAAAATAATTTTGTGAAGGGTCCTGTTTTGAAATGAGAAATTTTGTGAAGGATCCTTTAAAGGACCCAATTTTTTCCTAAACAGATCCCTGTATACAGTGCCGTAACTAGGCAGGTGCAACAGGTGCAGCCGCACAGGGCCCATCTGAAAGGGGGGGGGGGGGGCCCAAAATGATGTGCATAAGAAATTATATTTTTTAATTGAAAAAGAAATTTCTGCCTTTCTACTGCGCGATTTGACGGTTAAGTTTTGTGTTATTTAGATCCTAGATGTCTCTGCTTATCAACATGAACATTCGAATTAATATAGAACTGATATTTTCAACTTACCTACGTACCTGCCAAACTTATGCTAGGTTATAGTTTGAATACAGTAACGTAATACTTGTGTTTTCGCTTATGTTTTTAACAAATGCCGGTTTTTTTTCCCGTTTTATTTTAACTTCCTTTAACCAAACCATTTGAAATATGGAAGACACAGTTTTAAAATTAGTACCTTTACGTCTCAAATTCTGCAATTAGTTCGAAAAAATATCATTGTTAGCCCTTTGAAAAATGTTTGCAAAAAAGAGTCGTTTTCGCAGTAAACATTTCCCATAATATGCCAACGTTCCACACCCCACCCCCCCCCCTCCCAGATCGCAATTTTAAGGGCACCGATAAGCAAAAAATATGCCTTAATGCCGATACAGTAGAACTCCAATTATCCGAATCAATTGGGACCGGACCCTATTCGGATAATCAAAAATTCGGATAGTTGGATTTTTTTTTAAAAAGGGGTATATTTTAATTAATTACTGTATGTATGTTAAAAATGGGAGAAAAAAATTATTTTTAAAGAAAAAAAGCTTTTAATTAATTAAATGAAAAGGCAACACTATTCCATGTTAAGCGTATTTACAAGTGTACATTACAGTACGTACTACATTACAGTACGTACGTACCGTGCTGTAAATGAAAAACATTACTTCCTGAACATATCGCTCAAAGTAAGCTGTTTGACAGTCTTCATTCTTTTTCGGGCAGACAAGTCGCGCATCCGCTTGACAGTCAGAAGTTGCATGTGGTCACACTCGGGCTGACGCTCCATCCACTTTAATGCAGTTTCAAGGCTGGCAAATTCTTCACTAGCTGATGGTCCCGTGTATGCTTCGACATTAAGGTCATCTTCTTCTTTGACACTTTCTTCTTTGACATTTTCTTCTCTCACACTTCCAATGAGTTCATCATCCTTTAGAATTTGAAACCCAGGTTTCTTCGCGACGGAAAAGACAGTACCGCGCGTTGACAGAATCATTGTTTTGGGAATCGCAGTTTGTTTCCGTCTTCATTTGTTTTTCCTGAAATTCTGAAAGCGATTCGGATAATCAGCGATTCGGATAGTTGGAGTTCGGATAATTGGAGTTCTACTGTACTTTCTTCTAATCGTCAGTGCAATCGGTTTTCAAAAATAGGAAAATTTTAACTGTTTTAAAAAATTCACGACCGCAGGTCACTTTACCTCTCGGAAGCGATATTTTTTCTACATTAAAAGTAAATAAATGTCCCTATTTCGACACAATCTTTTTACAGCATCTCGGCAGACTGGATTTACAGCTACTACAAAAATTTTGAAACATTCGGGGGAGCACAAATATTTTTTAAAAAAATAATAAAATCTAAAAAAAATCGACGAAAAAAGTGGGATATTTCGCTGGATTTGGCTTACGTTTTCACTATTAAATATGCATATTGTTTCATAAAATGGTTAAGGGAACATCATATTTTTAATTCCTAAAAATTTCGAAGAAATTGGACGATAACCACTGAAGAAAAAGAAATCTAAATTACAGGACAACCCCCCCCCTTCCCCTTCTTTTATCGGCAGACTTCAGAATTAAGCATTGATTCCGAAAATCAAAATACGCCAAAAAAAAAAAAAAAAAAAAAATCCTAAGCAACATGTACGCTGAATTCGTTTTCCAACCCTGCAAACCATTTCAGTAAATATCATCATTAACCTTATGAAAGAAAATTCATTTCCGAAAGCCAGTTTTGTCAAATTTTGAGGACAAGTAATTCGTGGGGAAATAATTGTTCGGGAACAATAAATTTTTTCGAAAAAAACTTGGGTATTTTCTTTTCCTTATTTCACGTAAAATTTACTTTTAGTCATTTGGCAACATTGAACCTGTCTCGAATTCTATTCTGTTTTTGCTTCCACCGAGTTCTATGTTTTTATGCGGAAAGCGAAAATAAGTATGGAAATCGATTTTATTAAGTGGTCGTGCTTTATAACGGCACAGTTTACTCTTTTATCTAATTCTAATGTCTCTTGATATTTTTAATTTGTATTTCTTATTTTTTTTTCTTATTCAAAGAAAAAGAAGTACCAAGAAATTTAAGGCCAGAATTTAAAGGTAAGTGAAATCATTGAAAATACTTATGTATATAATCTTGGAAAAACTTTTGTAGAAGAATTATTATTTTAATTATTATTATTATTATTATTATAATTATTATTATTTTAAATCTTATTAAAGGTAAACATATATCGAATTTGAAGGGGCCATGCAGGGTTTTTTTTCTTTCTTGTCTCTCAATTTATAAAACAAGAAAATGTTATTTTTATGTAATTTATTATATTATTAAATTTTGTGAAGGGGCTTGTTTTATTAAAAGGAATTATTAAATATTTTATTTTATTGAATATATTACATTTTATATATTATATATATTATTTTATTAAGTGTTAAAGGAATAATTAAAAGGGCCCATTTTTGTTAGAGTTTCGTGGAGGGATTCTAAAAAGGCCCTGTTTCTGTCTGGATCAACCAACTGATTTGATTTAAAAGTTCTAAAATTACTTGCTTATTTTAAAATCTGTGAATGAAATTGTTGTCTGGAGACTTTTATGTGCTATTTCAACATCGCTAATTAAACGTTTCCTATATTTTGCTTGATAGACTTCATCCCATCTTCTAATCAATCTGGATAGCAGACAAATGGTCGCGACTTTAGAATTGTCTACTGGCGGTAGAAAAAAAAAAAAAAAAAAAATTTCATCGCTTTAAACGAGAGGATTTATTGTTTAAATGTTTGAAACCTTTTACGATTACTTTTACATTTGAGTTTTATGGCGACGTTTTAATAATTAAATTCATGTATAACAAATTTTTAGATTTTTAATATTTTCTGAGAAATGTTTGACTGGAAAAAAACATCGAAATATGGCAAATAAAAGGCATCCAAGCAAGTGATATTTCGTCAGACGCTTGCATTCGTTCTACAAAAAGTAGTTTATGTACGTTATAACAGTTTTATACTTGTACAGGCAACATGCTAACAATAATATTTTGTTTTCTAGCTTAAAAATGTCTAAGCATTTGTCAGGTGCACAAAAGAGAAATATAAGGAAACGAAAATTGGAAGAATGCAAGTCAATGTCGCAACAGTTTGGTAAATGGCTAAAAACCGAAAACTCAGAGAATAGAGGAAGTGTGGAAGAGGTCAAATCTAGCACTACTTCACAAGGTGATAAAAAAACACTACATTTGGCATCTACCCCTTCAATTAACGACAATTCTCCGAGTAACAAAAACGATCCATTGCAAGAAAAGCAATCTGCTGCTTCTCAAGATATTCTACTACAATACCCTCATTATAATTCAAAAGAGGATGAGCCTGCACAAAGTACTGTCTCACAAACTGATAATACCGAACATTCTGCTGCTTCACTGGGTATTTTACTACAATTGCCCCATAATAGTTCAAAAGAGGATCAGCCTGTACAAAGTACTGTCTCACAAACTGATATTACCGAATATTCTGCTGTTTCACAAGGTATTTCACTACATTTGCCCCATAATAATTCAAAAGAGGACGAGCCTGCACAAAGTACTGTTTCACAAACTGATAATACCGAACAAAATATGTTCTGTACTGTTCCAGAAGAAATACTGCTTAATTACAACGATCCCCATTCCTGGCCTGCCGTTACTGGTAAATTAATACACTATCTTGTCTCACGTGGTGCAGATCAAGGCGACAACATTAACTTTAATACGTTAAAAGTAGACGATTCAGGTCGAAAATTTACAAAGGACTGGTTTTAAGTTAAACAAATTAACGGAGAAACTGTTAAAAGAAAATGGATTTTATATTCCGTTAATCAAAATGCAGTATTTTGTTTTCCTTGCATGCTTTTTGGGCAAAAATCGCATAATCTTTCAGACCCACAAAAAGGTTTTTATGATCGGAGGCATCTTCATCCGGTTATTCCCCGACACGAAAATTCTCCGGAACATCGAATTTCGTATGTGAAATGGAAAGTAATGGAAAAGAATATAAAATCAGGAAATGCAATTGATGATTATGTAATTAATTCCATTAATAAGGAAAAAATGATATGGCGTGAAATATTGAAAATAATATTGGATGCTATTCTATTCTGTGCCAAATATAATCTTGCTCTGAGAGGTTCAAATGAAATTATTGGAGATCCAAATTGTGGCATTTTTTTAAATTTGATTGAATTTGCTAGCCATTATAATACTACTTTAAAGGAACATATTGAAAAACATAAAAAGGGTTCAGTGTCTTATTTCTCACCCACTATTCAAAATGAAATAATAAAATTAGTTGGGGACAAAACTAGAAATGAAATCATTTGCAGAATTAAGAAGGCAAAGTACTACACAATTTTATTCGACTGCACTCCTGATGTTTCAAGAAAAGAGCAAATGAGTCAGATTATAAGATATGTCCATGTTGACTGTAAAGGGAAGGTAATGATTGAAGAAAGCTTCATAAACTTTATTCAATCTCATGAAAAAACGGGAGAAAGTTTATCATCTGAAATTTTGAATAAACTAAATGTTGATAAATTAGACATTCAGGATTGCAGAGGGCAAGGATTTGACAACGGTGCCAATATGGCTGGCAACTATAAGGGAGTAAGTGCACGTATTTTGGAAATTAATGATTTAGCAATATTTGTACCTTGTGCAGCTCATAATCTAAATTTAGCCGGTGCCCACGGTACATCTACAACTCCAGACTTTATTGCTTTTTTTGGTACTGTGCAGAGGTTGTTTAATTTTTTCTCGTCCTCAACAATTCGTTGGGAAACTTTAATGAAGTGCTTAAAAATATCACTTAAAAGTTTTTCTGATACAAGATGGTCATTAAAGGCCAGAGCAATAAAAGCGCTGTATTTACAATTACCTAAAATAATGGAAGGACTTCAAATTATTACAAACGATTTTTCGAATCCGGAAACTGTATCGAATGCACAAAGTTTGATTCTGCAAATTAATTATAGGTTTATCTGTACACTTTCTATATGGAATAAAATTCTACAATGCATCGATCGAACAAACAAAGCATTACAACAGAAAGATTTGTCAATAGATATTGGAACAAAACTAATTGCTGGTTTACGTAGTACATTACAAGGGCTTCGAGATACAGGATTTGAACAAAATATCCAGGATGCACAAAGTTTGGCTGAAAAAATGGATATAGAGAAGGAATTTCTTAATAAAAGGAAAAGAAGAGTGAAGAAAATGGAAATAAATGAAACGTCATATGAAGGAAGTAAATTAACAGCTGAAGAGTTATTTAAAATACAAATGTACAGTGTTCTTGACACTCTGTTGTCTCAGATAGATTTGCGGTATGAAAAAATGAGAACCATCTGTGATTATTTTTGCTTTCTGTATGGCTCGTCTTTACAACATATGAGTGTCGCTGACTTAAAAAAATCGGCTGCAGATCTCGCTATTAAGTACAGCAAAGATTTAAAACAGTACGACTTCACATGTGAAATTGAAAGTTTTAAGTTTGAAGTAACGGCTCTTATACAAAACATACAAACTGCATCTCCGCTTGATATTCTACAGACTCTTCATGATTTTGGTTTAATTGAATCTTACCCAAATATCAGTGTCGCCCTTCGAATATTTTTAACTCTTCCCATTTCTATTGCTTCGTGCGAGCGAAGTTTAAGCAAGCTGAAATTAATAAAAAATTATTTACGATCAACTATCGGACAAGAACGTTTATCCAATCTGTCTGTTATTTCAATAGAATACAATATAGTTAAAAATATTAATTATGATGATGTTATTAACGAATTTGCCGAAATGAAAGCCAGAAAAGTGCAATTAAAATAAAACTTAATAAAATTTTTTATTGTGACGTATTTTTTTTCCAAACCTAATTAATTAAGGGGCCCAAATGCGAATTCTTGCACAGGGCCCAGGAATGGCTAGTTACGGCTCTGCCTGTATATATATATATTAAACGTAAACTTTACAAAATAAAAGAGTTTAAAAAATTTTTTGGGGGGAAACGCGATAATGATAGTAAAGCTTCGGTGTATTTGTGTATTTTATTCGAATTTGAATCTGCATTTCTTTTTGGTGAAAAATACTTGATACAACAAATTTGACATAATATGCAAAAAGATATTTTTTGAATTTTTTTTTTTTAATCTCTTCACGGGAAAAATCTGTATAGCAGCATATTCTAGGCATTAAAAAGAAAAAAAAAACACGATATACCTACCGAAGTTTGCCACAAATTGATCTGTATCTGTGAATTGAGATTGAAAATATGTACGGAGTTTTGAAGTCAAGTATTTCATATTATGCGCAAATTATTAATATTATTATTATTTTACTTTTAAGAAATCACAAAGAGTTAAATGTCTCAAATATAGAATAAATCTGGATTCCTATAATTCTGCGCTACAGACAAATAATGTCATGTATCAAAAAATGGTACTTAAAATATTCGAATTCGAAGGGTTAACTGTAGTAACAATATCTGCCATAGTAAAGTTTGAAAGCAAAACACAAAAACTGTACCTGCTGTAAACATTTTAAGAGCAAAATCGATCAAACTGCGAATTTTGCGTGACAACTAAAACCTTGTTAGAACTGAGCAAATCTACCACCATTTGTTTCGTACTCATATCCGTGACTGTAAACTTACTCTCACTTACGATTTTGTCACGCAAAATTTAGATAGAAATTAAATATATCTATTACTTATGAAGCTTGTACTTGTAATAATTTATTTTAAAAGGAAAACTTAATGGAATGTTTTCATTTAAAAATAATGAAGATGAAAGAAAAAAGAAACAAGAATTTTAAAAAATGCCTGTTGCCACGAATATCGAAACAATAATTTATGTAAAACATGGTAACAGAAAATAAAATAAAATATAAAAATTTTGGAATAAAAATAAATACAGTTAAATTAATTTAAAAATCCTTAACAGACGAAGAACCGGTCGAAACCGGTTTCGAAAGTGAAATTATCTTCGTAAAATAAAATCTGCAAAGAAAATCGAAAAGTAATCAACGGCGGAAACAGAGATTGATCTCTGCTATCCAATGCCAAAAAAAAAAAAAGTTTCAAATATTGAAATGCAAACGAGATATTAGAAAAATAATGCCCCATAGGATTAACATTAGCGAGAGAGTGTTTTCAAGTGAGTGAAGAGGACCTTTAAAAAAATTATTAGAAGAAGAATGAATGAACTGTCGCCATGTTTTGCATTCATTATAACAGATTTATAAACAGGAAGGATGAAAATAATAGGGATGCAACGGATGTGAATTTTTGCGGACAAAATTTTGTCGAATATTCGGTATCCGGCCGAAAACTTTCTCGTTTTCGATTTCAATAGTAATATTTCTATTTTATACTTGCTTGAAGAAGAAAAACTTTAAATTATTATAATTTTATGTAATTAAAATATTAATAATAGATTTAAATTAATTTATTAAGTTAAAGTTACTTAAAAGCAAATGCTCTGTAATAATTAAATATTGAAATTTAATAGTGTTTTGTCTTTTGCCTGTATATACATAGTAATTTTTTTCTTTTATTGAGTCATTGCAAGAAGTCCATCGAAGCCAAGACTGAAAACTTTTTTTGAGTATTAACCAAATGGAAATGGGCTAGAAGATTTCTATGTCTTGCATCATGGCTAATAATTGATCTCTTACAATAAAAAAAAAGTGTTTAAAAGTTCTCCATGGTAAAATTGCTATTATTTAAGTATATAAAATAGAATTTACTATCATTCAAAATTCTTTTCAACACTGAAATCAGTCCTGAGACTGAAGGACTTGCACCCATGTTGCACATAAAAAGATAAAACATTAAATAATTTCTGTTTTTCTTACTTAAAAATCTGAGTTATTTATAATTAGTAAACATCCTATTGAAGTTTATTTTCCTACATGCATGTTATTACTTACTTTTCCTATTACAAATGTTTTCTAACATCATTTAAATAGACAAGCTCTCATTGCAAGTATCTAGTTTTGCAGTACAAAGGGGACATTTCATTTATATAAAAACCCTATAATTTCATTTTTGTGAAAATATATGAGTAATTATTTTTGTTAACTTTGCTTTTAATGGGATAATGTTGGTAAGTTGCAGATTAATTTTGCACCAACTTTTTCTGATAAATGTTAAAAATGCGATTTAAAAAATGAGCCACTATTCGGCAGCTGGTTATTGACGTATTCGGTCGGTCCGAATATTCGGTTTGAGTGCCGAATAAGCAGGATATCCGGCAGGACTTGGATATTCGATACACCACTAGAAAATAACATTATTTAAGATTGACTTGCTGAAATAATGAGAATTTTGTTTTCTTCTCACAAAACAGTCTTGCTCAATTTTAGCAACAATAACACAAATAACGTTGCCTCAGAATAATAATATAATAATAACTTGAGATTATAAGATGGCCGCAATATTCTAATCAGGAATTTACGTAGGAGTTTCCAAATTTATCGCATAAAAACTTTTTTTTTTTTTTTTAATGTGATGTGAGCGATGCTGCTTTACTTTTAATAAAACAGAAAGTGGTGGTGAAAATGATACAATTTGCATCTTCAAAATATTTTTTTTTCTTTTTTGTAAATAAATCCTGGGGACTCTCTGCCAGTGACGTGGGAACAGGATTTAGCCTGGCAAACAATTTTATGTCTAAAATATGCTTTTACCAGTGTCTTTTTGGTTTTTTCTTTGGAGTGTTGGCGGGGAGGGGAAGATTATGGCCCTTAAGTGTTTTGAGAAAACTTAAATCCAAAATTACAAATTTATATTACGTTATTATTAAAGCCCTGCGAGCATTTGCATAAAAATCGACATTTTTTAATTTTTTTTTTTTTTTTTTTTTTTTTTTTTTTTTTTTTCTTAGCGAAAATTTTATCGACATACTTTCTCAAAATTCGAAAACTTCCCGCAAAATGCGAAAAAAAAAAAGCTGACGTAGTTTAAAAACTTGCATGTGAATGGAATTGATAAAGTTCAGCTTCGAATTTCTTTCATTTTTGGCCAGCATCTAATTTAATAAGTGAATCGCATCCCCTCGCGGTGCGATTCACGAAATATTAATTATATTATCAGTTTTCTAAAGAATATAGAAATATCAGGGGCGAATTCTGATCGAAAAAAAAAATGGTGGGAAAGAGCATGCCCAGTTTGAGTAGCAAGATTCGCCGCTGTAATTTATAGAATATAGAGTAGTAATTCTTACAACGACTTTCTTCTCATGAATGAGAGAGAACGGCAATTGCAAAGAGCATTCGACCGTTTGAAAAAAAAAAAAAAATTGAATCAATACTTTTCCAGAATATATTCAAAAGCAGAGAGACAGAAAAACAGCACAGGGGGAAGGAAGAAAAACTGCCGACCAGAATTCAAATCACAGTTGAGCCACACAAACAAAATGCATGGAGAGAGACGCTAGGAAAAACACAAAAGAAATTTATTTTCCAGCTGTGAAGAAATAAACGGTAAAAATCACATGAAAAGGGAAAAAATAAAGGCATTCGTGGAGTTCATTTAACTTGTAGATTTATTGATCGAATGAACCAATGGTCTGCCTCCTGAATAAATAAATACTAGAAACATGAGTTTATTTCGTGTCAAAAGGATTTTGTGAACACTGGAAAAATATTGAAATATTAAGTCACATTGTCTATAGCCAAGAAGATAGAAAGACTATAATCACAGTTAAGATCGAAAAGAGAAATCTCTAAATAAAGGATCGTGTATCTCTCCCAAACCAAGAAAAATTTCATGAAACACATTCTGTTAAGTTGACACACGCCCTACTACGATGGTATCGGAAACCAATCATTCTCTGAAGCTTTCCGATGGAACGACCAGTTCCGAAAAGCCCGGCGAAAACGCTACCATGATGTCATCGGAAGCGATGTCATTCGGAAAAAGACATCGGATTCTCCCTTGAAATTCCCGACCCCATAAAATGCAGTGGAAAATACACACATTGTCGGAAGCGAGTCTTTGAAAGAGATTTTAAAGCAGTTGATATTGATTCGCGGTTTATTAAAAATGCCATCGACACACGTTTAATTAAGATATTTTGATAATCTTTTTTTTAAACAAGAGTGAAATGTTCAGATTTCCAGCTGTCAAAAGCTCAAAATGATATGATCGGTAGTTTTATAGAAAATGAAAAACAAAAATGAAACTTCCTTTTTGACCCAAAAAAGGTTGACCCAAAAAAGGGTTTTCTTTAAAAATTAACACCTTACCCTAGAAATATTTAATAGCTATCATAAGAAAGGCCTTATTCTAAACTTTTAAATGATATGAAAATACATATTTTATAAGTTCTTGTTAAATAATTATGAGTATGAATACCGCAAATTTTCAAGAAATTCTGCTTAAATATAATATAACAGAGAAAATATTATAGGCTTTGAACTAATTTGAAACGCTAATAATAAACTACATTTGAAAATGTTGCAAGCAATTTTTTGTAGACTTAGATTGATTTTATTATTATTATTATTATTATTATTATTATTATTATTATTATTATTTTCTTTTTTTTTCTTTTTTTTTGCGGGACGCTCTTTTTTCAAAATGAAAATTTAACGTAAAATAAGAAAAAATCTAATATGGATTTCAAAAAAATAATGCAGTGCTTATTAAAACACAGGCTAACAAAGAAAATGTTATTAATATGCTTTAAATAAACAGTGTGCTATGCCAAGAAAACTAATAGTTCTCGCATAAAAAAAAAAAAATAATAATAACAGAGAAACAAAGCGTTGCATACCCGAAAAATAATTGTCCAGATAGTATTATGAATACTTCACTATACTAAATATACCATTATGCTAGTCCATGTGGGCACTATCATTGTTTACCTAAATAAAATAATTATCCAAAATTTTCACGTTTTTTTTTCTTTTTCTATTTTTTTTTTTTTTTTAAATTATTTCAACTTAGAATTTTTCAAAAAAAAAAAAAAAAAAAAAAAAAAGAACAAAAAAGAACAAAAAAACTTTGGAAAGTATTACAGGTTCTTGAAGACTTTAGGATACAAAATTTTTTGATACGGCATATTTCATAATGACATCAAAAAGCAACGTATTTCATGATAACTTTACAGTTAATTTTGAAAAGCTTCCAAGATAAAAATATATATATATACTATTTGAAGATGATGTAAATACGTCTTCTTGGCTTTTGTTTCTTTTCCCCCTGTTCATGGTTTCTGTATTAAACTAATTTTTCAGAATATAAATTAAATAATGTTCAAATTTTTAGAAAAAAAAAAAGTAGCTTTGACATTAAATGAAGCTTAATATCAGGACCGCATACATACATACATATAGTATATATATTTATATATACATATACAGCAACTGTTTTTTTTTTTTTTTTCTGAAAATTTGAGCAATTTTTAATTTATTTTTTGGAAGATTAATTTTATATAGGAGTCAAGGACAGACAAAAATGAATCAAAAGCCAAGAAGAATAATTTAGATCATCTTGAAATAACATATTTTTTATCTTGTTTGAAACTTTTCGAAATTTAATGTAAAGTTACTATAAAATTCGTTGCTTTTTGATGTCATGAGAAACTTTACAATTTTCTTTTAAATATCCAATGAAATATGCCATATTAAAAATATAGTAAATTAAAGTATTCAAAAGCTTGTATTCATGGAAGTTATATGTTCTTATACTTTCCAAAGATTTTCTTTTACGAAAATTTCTAATTTAATATTTTTATCTTCTAATAATCGGGAATTCTCTATGAATGTTATTAAATGACTTTATTATTTATACAACAAATTACAATAATTAATATTGATACAACATTTAATAATATATGTTTAAAGTAAAAAACTTTTGGAAATGTTGAATAAATAATTTATTTGGGTACAACGATAATGCCCATATGGAGTTGATTATTTGCTCTAATGCTATATTTATTATGGAAAAGTTTTAGTAAAAATATCTGGTAAATTATTTTTCCGGTATGCAGTGCATGGCATGTTTATTCTGCTAATTTTTTTCATGCGGGAGCAGTGGTATAATTAGTTTTGTTGGCATAGTGCACTATTTATTTAAAACAAATTAAAAACATTGTATGCTTTGTTAGACAATGTTTTAATAAGCACTGTAATTATTTTCTTGAAATTCCAATTAGATTTTTTGTTATTTTATTTTAAATTTTCATTTTGAAAAGAGAGCGTCCTGCAAAGAAAAATTACTCTAAGTCTACAAAAAATTGCTTGCAGCATTTTCAAAGTATGCTTATTATTAGCGTTTAAAATTAGTTTCTAAGCTCAGAATATTTTTCCAGTTATTTTATATTTAAACAGAATTTCTTGAAATTCTTGGATATTTATGCTAATATTTATTTAACAAAAACTTATACAACTTTTATTTTTATATCATTTTAAAGTTTAGAATAAGAGCTTTCTTGTAATAGCAATTAAAATTGTCAAGCGTAACCTGTTAATTTTTTATTAATTTTTAAAGGAAAGCCTTTGTTTGTTCAAAAAAGGCAAATTTCATTTTTATTTTCCATTTTCTAAAAAACTACCGGTCATATCATTTTGATCTTTTGACAGCTGAAAATCTGAATATTTCACTCTCGTTTAAAAAAAAGATTATCAAAATATCTTAATTAGGCGTGTTTTGATGGAATTTTTAATAAAAACAGAAAGCATTATTAAGCGTTTCTTTTCTGTTTTCTCACAGGGGAAAAAGAGGGAACGACCGTGGGAACGTACTTTTTCTAACGCACTCTCATTGGTCAGTTTGTTTTTTTCCGATATCTATTTGATAAGGAATCTTCAAATACGACGGCTATTACCGGTTGCTTCGTGGTACGGCTAAAATGCGTGTCGGATATTTTTTTCGGGAAACATGATAATCCCACATCGGATGCTTGCCGTATCGGGAGGATTTCGATGCGTTCGTAGTAGGGCTCCTGGAGAGAGAGGAAAAAAAAAAAAATACATCGAGATTCCCCAAAGAAGCATAAATCCCACCTCCTCAAAAACAAAATTTGCCTCTCCGAAGTCCGAGAGTATGTACAGCTGGAACCACCTGTTCCAGACTGAAATTTATTATGCATCTATAGGGCAGGGGTTCCCAAACTATGGTACGCGAAAGTGCGATGCTGGTGTGTACAATGAAATACCAGCATAATAGTATTAAATCAAAAACGGCATGAATTTATCACTTTGGAAGTTTTCGAATGAAAATTAGAGACTGTAAACGCTTTTTTGTTGTTGTTGTTGTTGTCATTAGAAATGTTTGTTATAGCAAACTCTCTGAAATCCGCACACGTTGCTTATGATACAACCAGTTTTCCAGAATTAAACAAGGGTAGTTTATATGACAATTATATGAAAAATAGTACAATTATATGAAAAAAAAAAATTGTAAATAAAGACCTAATTTAAAAATGAATCAATGAAACAGTTTTAATTAGCAGAAAAACTGTTTTAAACATGTTTTTTTAAATTGTATTATCTGAAGGCAAAGTCTTAATCCGTGAAAGTAGGAGGAGCTTGTTCGAATAGAAGGGGTTAAAAAAAAAAATCCAAGTGTAATTTATAACTGTTTTATTGGTTGTTGTTGTTTGTTTGTTTTGCTTTGTACTAGTTATTTTAGTGTTGAAGTTTTAGTTGAAACATATTTAATTTGTTATTTAAGACTGACAATTGAATTTTTTTCTTTTTTTCTATACCAAATGTGCAAGTTTCTTTCTATTTCATTCAAATCGGTTTTTAATACAGTAAAGTTATTTAAAATGGTAATTTGAAATCGAAAAAAATATGGAGAGTTCCACTTTCACACTTTTTTTTTTTTTTTTTTTTTTAAGCATTGCATTTGATACCTGGTGGTACGCGGAAGTATGGACTTCGATTTGATGGTACGTCGATCTAAAAGTTTGGGAACCCCTGATTGGATATCTACTGAGGTCAATCCGAGGGTTTTTTGCGAAGCTTTCAAAATAATAATTTTAAAAGATTTCTTGACTGCTTTAAGTTTATTATCAGACTTGCATTTCTAAGAAAATAACTATGCATAAATGTAACAAAATAAATTAAAATTATAAAATTTTGAAAGATTTTAAAGAATTTAGTCGCGCTGGGGAGATCCAGTTCCTGACACCCTTAACATGGTTACAATTTTAAAATGAATCAATTCAACATCTGACCGTAATTTATTTTAGCGGTTAATATTAAAAGCGTTATTCAGGGGTCGATGCAGGGTTTTTTTTTATTTCTTTCTTTGTTTTTTGGAGCCCATTTTGTGAAAAGTAAAGGTTATTTTTGTGGAATTTATTATATTTTTGCGAAAAATAACATTTTGTAACGAAAGTTGAAGTCCAGTTATTCAAATTCGAACCAAGCATTTATTAACAAAAACTTTTTTAAATCCTTTTGCTGAAGTGAACTTGCTCTGGTGAACTTTTTTTGCTTACAAATTACACATTTTTAAAGTCACAAAATAATAAATAAATAATAAGTTTTATGGAATAGAATTTTGTGAAAGGGCCTATTTTATTATAAAGAATTTTGTGAAGTTTTTTTGCAATTTTATCAAATGGATTTTTGTAAAGGGGCTCATTTCATTAAATTGAATTTTGTGAAGGAGCCTGTTTTATTAAATAGATTATTGTGAAGGAGCCCAAAATAGGCCCTAAATTTTGCCTGGATCGACCCTTGTTATTAAATATATAATTATGCGTGATCGAGGACTCTGGCCGGAATTGTACAGAGAAAGTTAATATTAACAAAAACATTTACTTTAATTTAATTAAAACTTAAATTAGTTCATTTAAACGCGTTGTGGTTATTTACGTAGATTATTCCGACGTATGAATCCAGAATTGAATATCTACTTAATTAAGAGAATAACACACTATCAATCCCAAACACTCTAATAACTAACCTAGAGAAAATAAAATTGACAAATGATGCAATAATTAAAGATAACAAAAAATTAACAACTAAAATTAACGTTTATTTACAACACATAAAATAAGAAAAAACAAAAACAAATTAAAAAGAAGCTACCATGTAGACTATAAAAATTTATTTCATATAATATCCGATTTTATTATTATTATTATTAAATGCAAACAATGCGTATTTACTTTAGAAATCAATTTTAACAATATCACAAAAGACAAAAGTTTGTTGTGGAGTATACTAACATTCATTATTAAAAATAAAATAATTACTAAAATTAACTATATGGTATAAAAAGTTTAATTCCAGAACATAATTAATACTAAATATTATATATGTATAGAAAAGATGGCAGACCTCACAATTGGTACACATTCATTGTCAAACATACATACCTATATAAAGGAACCGTGACTAAAATTAACTAATAAATCTACAGATCAGAGGCTTTAACGTCAGCTCTACAAATTATTGTTTATTAATCTCACTAATTTTTAGTGTAATCTGCATATTATTTAATATCCTACAATCTGATTTATTTTTAGTTATATGTACATTTATAAGCATATAAGATTTATCGAAGCTTCCAGAAATTTTAGAAGTATCACATTAACCCTTTTTATCCGGACAGTACTTATAAGTATCACTTTAACCCCTTCGCGACGAGCGTCTTTTACAGAATTTTTAATCTGTTACCACCGGTTTTTCAAATGAGAAATTTTCACCTAATTGAATCGCAAAAATGCTAAGATTAGATAAGGAAAACTTTACAAAAGAAAATAACTGGTGGGAATAATCGAGGATTCTGAGCACCTAAAAAGTAGCTGGAAAATTAATTCAGGATGTAAAGGGTTAAACACAATTTTATGCAATGATAGGATAAACTACTTTTTCTTGGATTTGTCTAGAATAAGAATATATTCTTTCAAGGGGACTCTGCCCCCCTGAACCCTCCACTGTCACCTTAATTTTTTATGTTCTCAATTTTCAATAACTGTGCTATTTCATTATTTGAGTATATGTCTGAATGCTGTTTAATATTGTAATTTCATTAGATTAACCATCTCCTTGTATAGGATATTTTATCCTATCCTTAAAAGAATACTTATTTTTCAACCACTAAACATCATCATATGTTGCTGCATTTGAATAAAAGTCCGTCAAATATATATACTTTTGCAAATGTAAATTCCTCTTATGATATACTTATATTCAATTTACACATCCAACGTTTTTATAATTTTCATTTGGAAAACCGATTTGGCAATCTTTCTTTAGTAGTTAAAATAAATCCTCATTAATTTCATTAGAAAAAGCATATTAAAAATTAAAATCACCCAAAAATCAGCTATTATATTAATAAAATGTTACATCAAAATAGTGATTTGCTTGAATTTTCTTTTTTTTTTTTATTATATATATTCTTTGAAATACAGTTGCTAGGCAACCATTTGAATATAAGATTTTGTAATGAAAGTTGAAATCCAGTTACTCAAATTCGAACCAAGCATTGATTAACAGAAACTTTTTTATATCCTTTTGATGAAGTGAACTTGCTCTGGTGAACTTGTTTGTTTACAAATTACAAATTTTAAATCACAAAATAATAAGAGGAAAAGAGAGGAAAAAAGAAATGCATTGGCAATCTCTGTAAAAAATGAGAAAATAAAAAGTTCTATATCGCTCAAATTGATGCGTAAAATTTTCCAATAATTTATACTAATTAATTTTGAAATTCTAATAAATATATCGACAAACTTTCAAAGCGATTGGATTAATTTAATATCTCCATTTCGGAAATTTAGCAACCGTTTAAATCAATTAACCCAATGAGTCATTGTCCTTTCGATGGATGTAAAAATTTGAAAAATGTCTGAATTATTATGACTTAAAATAAAATGTTCTATATTTTTAGAACGAATGATCCAAATTTAATAAAAAATAGATATAGATAATTCTGGGTATCTCATCAACATATCTACTAAATATTAAACTATATATTAATATTAAGCTATTTGGATGCCTTTTGTGACAGTTATCGCGGGACATACAGACAAACAAACAGACACCAAAATCTTTTCGGTCTCCACAGTAAGCCTCAATTGCCTTTTCAGTAATTAAATCAGACTAAGGGGAGACTGGTACACAGTGGACCACTTTTTCAGTTAAATTTTTTTTCTCTTTAATGGACAAACCGATCTGCATGAAAATATTTTTGAATATTCCTTAAACCTTTATACATTCATCATAATTTTCACATAACATAGTTTTCAATACATTTTTCAAAAAAAAGATTTTTTTATATGCACCCATAAAGTGGACCAGTGGACCATACTAGGTATTATCTGAAATACAAAATAAATCTATTTTTCATTAATCTAATTCTTTTTTATTTTCCCTTTACCCACAAAATTGCATAGTAATATAAATTTACAAGTAACATTTTGAAACAAAATAATACTTTTAATTTTGATTAAATTTAATTTTGAAACAAAATTATTATTATTATATTTTGAAAATAATAGCAGATTAATACAGGAACAATTGCAATTTAGTTGAAGTTATTACTTAAATACAAAAAAATCAGCGCACATTAAAATTTGCAAAGGAAATTCCAAAACACTTATGAATAAGATAGTGCCTGGAATTTTCCTGAAATACTTTTGGATCTGGGAGCAATATTATGAAATCATTGACATCAACAATAGATTCATCTACAGTTTCGGGAAAAATAAACTGATTTCCATTCAATTTGCATCTCATGAATCTTAATTGAATAGAATCATCACCAATTAGACTACAGTTATATTTATTAAAGACAGTAAATACAAAACAAAATATTTCTTACTATGTTAAATAAATTGTTATTTTTCTTTGTTTACTTTATTTTACAGTTAAATAATTACTTTTAAACAATATTTCTTTATAGTAAATAAGCAATTATTAAATGTTTTGAACATTCTGCATTACAGGAGCAGAGTGGATTGTGGACCACTGTGGCCCAGGAGTGGGTGGTCCACTGTGCCCCATGTTGAAGTTCAATAAATAATCATATTAATATTGTTTATAGCTTTCTTTTAAACATATTAACTTTAAAGTTAAATAAAAACAAGTATCTTAGCTTTGCAAAAGAGCTGTTTCATCGGATTTATCTACAACCTTTAATTACTAAAAAAAATTAAAATATGATGATGAAAATGTTTACTTTTAGAAGCTCAAAACAACCAATCAGTATTTAAAATAGTTCAATCTGAGCTAAACATATTTTTTGAAGGCTATAAATAATCAGTCCAGTGCTGTTGTCTATTAGGATACAAGAGAAGCTTAAAAAAAAAAAAAAAAAAAAAATATATATATATTAGTGGGTGGTCTACTGTGCCCATATATCCAGTGTGTACCGGTCACACTGGGGTGGTCTCCCCTCTATATTATTTAATGATGAATTTTGAAAAAACACGTTTTTTTTAAAGTGATTAATAAATAATAATTACTAGTATAGTAATATATACTGAGTGGCCAAAAAGATACACCCTTTATTTGAAAGAAAACCAGTCTGACATATAGGTGAAAACAGGTTAGTAGCCAGTGGACAGTAGACTTAGTGGCCATTTTTTAAAGTGGCTATAATGTTTTAAACTGTCTACACATCTAAATAAACTATAATCATCGTATATAAACATATCTTTGGATAAATCAGAGTTATTCATAATAAGAATCAGAAAAGGGTCCAAATTCAGGAAAATTTCCTTAAAATCTGAAAATTCATTATCACATTAATTTTTTTAGACTATATTCATGGATCATTTGTCAGGGGTGTTTGCGTTTCAGTTATCTATCGGAATTCCGGTAATACCAGATTTTCAATACCAGAATTATGAGGGGAAGAGGGGGGTTGGATAGATCTTTGAGTAATTCTACTCTGTCGCGGAGAAAAAATCGCGAACTTTGTCAGTCGGTCGAGGAGGAAAAAAATCATAAATTTTGTCATTCGATCGCAGGAAGAATATCACAATATTCATCAACTGGTCGTGGGAGAATGTAACTAGATTTGTCAATCAATCACGTGAAAAAAAAATTTGTGAAATTTGTCAGTGGATTGCACAAAAAATAAGGAAATTCTTTAGTCGACTGCGTGGGAACACCCCCCCCCCCACCCCCCCCCCTGCGAATGTCACCAGTAAGCTGCGGAAAAAACACGTAAATTTGCTAATCGGTTGCAAGAAAAAACCGCACAATTTGTCAATTGATAGCAGGAAAGAAATCACAAAATTCATCAATCGGGTAGCAGGAAAAAATTGTGAAAATTGTCAGCCGATTGAACGAAAAAAACCCTGAAATTTTCCCATCATTCACGAGGTGAAACTCGTCAATCGATCGTGGTAAAAAAAACCCTGTGAAATTTGCTATTCGTCACATGAAATGATCGTGAAATTTGCCAGTCGAGGGCAGAAAAAATCACACTATTCATCGATCAATCGGGAGGGGGAAATCGTGAAGCTCTTCACACGTTCACAGGAAGCAAATCGCGAAATTAGTCAGTCGCTCAAGGATTGCAATGGAATGTGTAACTGGAAAGTGACCGTGCAGAGATGGAAATCAATGTAAATTTTTTAATTGCCACTTTTACAACAACTTTAATCGCCACATGGCGATTGCTAATTTTCACCTATAGACTGACAGTGACGTAGAATTCAATGCACAGTTGCTTATATAAGAAACACTCAGCTTCATACAACGTAGTTAGTATGAGAATTACTCTAAAAATGGGTAAAACTAAAGATTTAAGCGATTTTGAACAAGCGATGATCGTCGGTGCAAGAAGAGCTGGTGCCAGCATATCTAAAACGATGACTTTTAGGATTTTCTCACCAAAAAGTATCTCAGGTGTTTAGAGAGTGGCAGTTGAGAAAAAGACTTTTAGCGATAAGGACCATTCTGGTCTTAAAAAGCTGCTGTACATGAGAGATGAAAAACGATTAGCACGCATAGCCTGCAGCAACAGAAAGGCAACAACACGGCAAATCACAATTGAAATCAATGCATCCCAAAGCACAACAAGACGGACTTTACAAGGAAGTGCTTTAGCAGCAGGTGGCCATCAAGAGTGCCTTTAGTACCACAAACAAATAGCAAAAGGTGCCTGTTGTAGGTGAAGGAACAGCGAAATTGGTCACTCGTCGAGGACTGGAAAAAAGTAGCCTGGTCCGATGAATCTCATTTCCTGCTACATCGTGCAGATGATAGGATCAGAATATAACTGCAACAGCACAAATTCAAGGATCCCTCCTGACAAATGACAACTCTTCACACCCTTCAGGGGAAAAAAAAAAAGAGGACATGATTACCCCACCTATCAAGGACTGAATAAGTAATAATCAAGACGGGAATTTTCTTCATTTCTTTAAAGAAAAATACTTATATAATAAAGCATTCCCATAATGTTTGCTTTTCAAATAAGATATTTATAAAATAAATAAAAATAAATTGAATGCAGGTATCTGTATCTGTAGACAACATGGTCAAAGATATTTGCCAAACTGAATTAGATAGGGGAGACTGGTACACAGTGGACCACTTTTTCAGTTAAATTTTTTTTTCTCATTAATGGACAAACCGATCTTGATGAAAATATTTTTGAATATTCCTTAAACCTTTATACATTCATCATAATTTTCTCATAACATAGTCTTCGATACATTTTTCAAAAAAAAAAAAAAATTATATGTACCCGTAAAGTGAACCAGTGTGCCCCACTTGTGAGGCACAATGGACTGCTATTAGGTATTATCTGAAATACAATATAAATCTATTTTTCATAAATCCAATTCTTTTTTATTTTCCTTTTACCCGCAAAATAACATAGTAATATAAATTTACAAGTGACATTTTGAAACAAAAACAAAAAAAAATATTAATTATATTTTGAAAATAATAACAGATTAATACAGTAACAATTGCAATTAAGTTGAAGTTATTACTTAAGTACAAAAAAATCAGCGCACATTAAAATTTGCAACTGAAATTCCAAAATACTTATGAGAAAGATTGAGCCTGGAATTTTCTTGAAATACTTTTGGGTCTGGGAGCAATATTATAAAATCATTGACATCAACAACAGATTCATTTACAGTTTCGGGAAAAATAAACTGATTTCCATTTCCATCCAATTTGCGTCTCATGAATCTTACTTGAATAGAATCATCACCAATTTACTTACAGTTATATTTATCAAAGACAGTAAATACAAAACAAAATATTTCTTACTATGTTAAATAAATTGTTATTTTTCTTTGTTTACTTTATTTTACAGTTAAATAACTACTTTTAAACAATACTTCTTTATAGAAAATAAGCAATTATTAAATATTTTGAACATTCTGCATTGCAGGAGCAGAGTGGATTGTGGACCACTGTGCCCCAGGAGTGGGTGGTCCACTGTGCCCCATGTTGAAGTTCAATAAATAATCATATTAATATTGTTTATAGCTTTCTTTTAAACATATTAACTTTAAAGTTAAATAAAAACAAGTATCTTAGCTTTGCAAAAAAGCTGTTTTATCGGATTTATCTACAACCTTTAATTACTAAAAAAAATTAAAATATGATGATGAAAAATTTTACTTTTAGAAGCTCAAGACAACCAATCAGGATAACATAGTTCAATCTGAGCTAAACATATTTTCTGAAGGCTATAAATATAATCAGTGCAGTGCTGTTGTCTATTAGGATAGAAGAGAAGCTTTTAAAAAATTGTAATAAATAAAATTATAGGGGGTGGTCTACTGTGCCCATAGGTCCAGTGTGTACCGGTCTCCCCTACTAAGGCTTTAAATGTATTTATGAAAATTAAAGTTCAAATGTAACTCCCTCTGCCAAGTCCAACGTATTCGAAAATAAGGGACTCAAATTGCACAGTAATTTTAGGATGTCACATAACACTAAAATTTTATATTATGATAAGTAAAATATAAAAGTGCTTCATCCTTTCGATTAATTAATTTTAATACATAGTACATACTTTTTTACTTTTAATTAAATACAGTGTTACTAATAGTAAAAATTGTGTGACATAAATTACTACTAACAGAATTTGTACTAAAAAATTAAATAGAAATAGATCTTAATATCTGTTTAAATAATTATTTTTTTTTCATTTAAATTTATTATTATTTTTTTAAATATGAGGTTTTATTAGATGAACTCTCTCTTAAGATAGTAATGTATAACAAAATATATAGAAAAAAGATACTTTTATGTTAACTGGGCACCAGTGATAACTTGCCAAGTCTTGTTTCGTTTCAACTGACATCATTTGAATTGCAAACTAACGATCTATTGAACAATGATTTGAATAACTAATGATACATTTTTACAAGTTCTAAATGATGTTAAAAGAATTTGAGATCTTATATAACGTAAGTTTCTGTTTTTGTATATATAAAAATAGATAAGACGCTTTCATTATGAAATAAAATGTTTCTAGTTTATATTATATCTTATTTTAACATTTTTGTAACTGACTAAGCTAATCATTAATAGACCCAATAACGTGAGATTTTGTTATTTGCACTGAAACTGATATGTTTGTTTTTACGTATTTTATCATGATTATATTTTAGCTATTTTTTATGCAAATTTTAAGTTTTTTGAGATGTTACATTGCAATGTTAAAATATTGTCTATAGCTTATATTAGACTTAAAGATGGGGGGGGTCAAAGAACCTAGCACTGCGACCAGAGGTCTATTGTACTAATAGCTTATATTAAAAGATTGGCAAAAAATAAAGGTTGGCGAAATTCAAAAAATTTTGGCCATCACTGACACCTGGCTAACATAAAAGTACCAGAAAAAAATAAGGAACTCATAAAGAGTGGTAACGTTTTCATTTACATAATGAATACTGCTTAAAAAAATCTAATGTGATCAAAATTTTCCAGAGGATTTTATTTTATACTGAAAGTTAGAATACTTACAACTAATGTGTTGAACTTTATTTTCTAAATATCATTAATTGTAACTCTTTATTATTATATAATACAATAAAACAATCATAGCAATTTTTACTTATTATATCTGACTGCTGGATTAAAACACAGGAGATCAAAATCGATGAAAACAGTTAATGCAATAATGATAATAGAATACTCTATCAAAAATAACACTACATTTCATACCAACGAATAAATGTATACCTTAATGATAATAATATTTGATAAACCAATAAGGAAAACTTAAAGACATAATGTAATAATATATTTTATTTTTTATCTTTAATGAAAAAACTTATAATATTTAAAACTTGCCAGCGTAATACTTCACGAACCAATCGTCGTTTAGTACCAAATTACGATTTCAAAAGCATGATATAGAAAAAATACACTCTTTCCAAAAAGTAAACAATAGCATGTGAACACACCAAAAAACAGCGATCATAACTGAATTGAATTATTGTCATGACTTAAATCGCATCTAGTTAGCAAAGCTTTGACTAGAAAGACATAACCACGTCAGAATTTTGTTAAAATAAATAAATATGTGGATAAAAATTCATAATAATACTCACGATATCGCACATTTCCGGAAGTTTTAAATGTTAAACATCAGGTAAAGGTGGTCAAATATCCATAAATAAGAACTTTAAACAATCACTTGACGATGCACTTGGAAGAAATATTTCTACCAAATTTACAATAATTGATGTCAGTTTATATAGATTGTAAAATTACAATTTAATTAAAAAGTAACCGTTGAATTGCCACCAATCAACAACGATAGGCAGCCATAACAAGTTTTTGTTTTTCACAGTTAAACATTTGATTAAAAATTAAACTGTATGTTTAATAATAATTTCCCCAAAAATTATTCACTTTAAATTGAAAGAGAACATTTGTAATAATTTAATATTTCGATAAGAGATATCGAATAAATTTTAGTAATAATGATAATAACAGTCCCACTTTTTATTGTAAATAAGCTATTAGCGACATCTAGGATTATAAATTATAAACACAAGTTTAAAGTAAAGTACCGTCATATATCAGTGTACGAGTAAAATTTGATTGGTCGAGAAGCTTTTGTAGTAAATATTCTTCGCCACTAACTTTAATTCGCAAAAGAAATGTGAATTAAAGTTACATAATAATTTATATAACTTATAATAAAAGTCCACATTATACAGAACTCGTTCAAGCGAGTTCTGCGAGTCAAGCGAGAACTTCTTATCTGATTATTGGGACTTAAAACGGCCTATAGAGGCGCTGATCGCAGCCGTTGGTACAGGAAAATTGTCCCTTTAACTAATGCTAAAGTGCCATTGAAACCATTATTTATTGTAAACGCATTTGAAAGTGTTAGATATTCAAATTTCGATCATTTTTACCCTGTCATATAAACACAGAATACAAATATCGCATGAAATCTGAAACTGAGCAAAAAAATAATCATTAGAAACAAATTAAAAATGCATGTAATGCAATGGGCTTGCAAGGGATTTTCCTGAAGCGAGAAGTTATATCTTTTCTCCACCAGATGGCGAATTCGAGCGCTTGAATTCCCAATGTACCCTGTGCGTACTTAGGATATTTGCGATTTACATAATACCCTGTTCACATCGGACATTTAAGATATCTTAGACCGCCATTTTTGAGTTGGAACTCCGCAAAACTCATCTAAGATAACTCACTGAACATAACCGTGTCCGAGATCTGAATAAACATAGAATGTGCGCATGCGCATATGTTAAAGGCAACCTCAACAGCCAATTGACCTCCAGAGCCAATCAGAGTGAGTGGTACCAACGCCCCCTAGATAAGAAAGCCGTGACACGCGTCACGAAAACGTCATACCAAGCAGGCAAAACAAAGAAAAAAATTCGAACAACTTGCATGTTTCGATTTCATTGGCTCATAAAATTAATAATTATTGTTTACGCCTAATAGTTAATAATTCCAGTATAATTCCATAATTACTCGCTGTATCTAGCAATGGAAAGTTCGAACTCACTAAGTGAGTTTCTGGAACTCCCTCAGTGAGTTCGGCGGTCTAAGATGTCTTAACTATCCGATTTGAACGTAGTATAATCGTGTAGGTCAAAAATAGCAAAAACGGCAGTTCTAGTTAAAGGTGGCAATACACAGTTGGAACTTAAATAGGCCTAAAGGAGAGCTAATCGCAGCTGTCGGTACAGAAAAATTGTCCCTTTAACTAATGCTAAAGTGCCATTGAAATCATTATTTATCGTAAACGTGTTTGAAAGTGGATATTCAAATTCTGATATTTTTTACCTTGTCATACAAACACGGAACACCAATACTACACGAAATCTGAAACTGTGCAAAAAAAATAATCATTTCATAATCGTGAAATAAAAGGAATTAATAAATTTGTTTTATAAAAGAAAATTAAGTTTTAAATTTTAAAAAAATGCTAAAATTGATAGACATTGAACACGTTGACTTACCTTTACCTAAAAACAGTACTTTACAATAAATATTCGTACCAAAAGAATAAATCTGATAAAAACTTTACAATATTAATCCCATTCCCCCCTTTTTGCCACTACATACCATAATTTAACTAAAACACAATAAATATCAATTTAAATATACAAATTGGTATTTTTCTACAATAGGAGCCTTCACAGTTTTTTTTCCTTAAGTTTGGCGCGATTCGGGCTTCAGAAAGTGAGACTTGTTACCAAATGATACAAAAAACTATGAAAACAAACCTAATGAACTTTTATGCTTGTTTACACATGAATTTATATATATAGACATTTTATTTATATATACAATATTATTGTTTTTTATATACAATTTACTTCTGTTTATATATAAAAAGAGAGAAATATCTTCATTATATTAAAATTTTGCATTAATATTGAAAAAATTGCTTGTATGTGAAACAGTTAATAGCTTGCCATAAAATATGTTGGCAAATTTCCTTTCTCTCGCAAAGGCAATTTTCTATATTATTTTTCGTAATCATTCAAACTTAAAACTTTATTTGATAGATTTTAAACTACAGCACTGGAACTTGTTGAACTTGCAGGAGTAGGTGCGGGAGCCAGGATTGAACCTGGGAACCCATGGGCAGTAGGTGAGATCGTTACCGCCGAGCAAAAGGCTAGCTCTATCGCTTCCTGCGAGATAGATTTTCTACTGCCCGTACAAGATGGCGTCGCCACAGTACTCCACCCCAGTGAGCAGAACGTCTCGTTGACGTTGAACGAGCGATATTCACTCGTGTTGCGCTGCGGTTGCCAGGTTGCTACTGTCACGGTGTGCGCACGTGTGACCCCGATATATGCGGTGTGACAGGCTTTCGTGCTGTGATCGTTTCACAGGCTTTGCGTGCTGGGGTGTTTCAGTGCTGCCATCTGTTGGACTCGAGAGGAGGTGATGATGTCGGCGAAGGTGCGTGTTCGTTTGTCCAAGGTCACCAATGCAGGAGTAGGTGCGGGAGCCAGGATTGAACCTGTGAACCCATGGGCAGTAGGTGAGATCGTTACCGCCGAGCAAAAGGCTAGCTCTATTGCTTCCTGCGAGATACTTGTTTTCTACTGCCCGTACAAGATGGCGTCGCCACAAACTCTTAGCTAAATTACAATGCTAGACATTTTTCGTCATAACTAATGATAGATACCTTTTACAGAAATTGATCTTACTACATATTTAATAGAGGTCCTTGTGTATTTCTATAAATGTAAAACGATACAGATATTATCACATGGCAAAGTAAGATGCGCAAAATAACAAAATGTGTTTCTTAATTACAGCATTTCTCAACAATTACGAAAAATGCTTATTCTTCCCAAAAAATGAACAATTATAAGTCAGTGAGTATAGTGTATGACCTCCTCCGACACTGACGCACATTTTGCATCGTTTGTGCTTGCTGTTCACTAAACGGTTGAGGAGAGCTTGGGGGAATTGTATCTCATTCGTTTCACAGGGTTATTTTCAGCTCCTGCACTGGATGGTTAAGTAGTGTTCCCTCTTTGCGTAATACGTCTACCGAGTGCATCCCAGGCGAGCTCTATGAGATTTATGTCCGGAGAATAAGCAAGACATGTCATCAGGGCAACACTAGATACCGGGCTTGCTCATTCATTCTCATGACGTCACAAATAGTGGCTGGCCGCGACCAGCGACAAAGTGACGCGGCCATCGTTTTGTGCCTATCGCTGTATGTCTATCGTCGCGGCCAGCCACCATTTGTGACGTCATGAGAATGAATGAGCAAGCCCGGTATCTAGTGTAGCCCTGATGTCATACGCTCAATATCGTCTCCTGATAGGTGACTGGTATATAACGCAACTAAGAGGGAGATATAAATGGGGAAAATACAGGGGCGCCATTTCAAAACTTTCTTGGGGGGGGGGGGGCAAATTTTTTTTTAAGGTAGTGGTATAGCCAAGGGTGGAGTTCGGAGGGCTGCACGCCCCCCCCCCCCCCGCAACCTTTCCGAACGAGAAACGTTTACAGAATCATATGAGACGGCAATACTTCTAATACGGAATCTCAAGTGACCTCTGAAAAATTCCGATTTAGACAGGTTTTCGTCTTGGCAAGTAGAATTTTAAAATATTATGAAAGTTTTCAGTTATAGACAGGTACCGTTTTTTTAGGTATTCTTTAACACTATTAAAACCTCCTTTCTATAAAGCACTTCTGAAGAGCATAGGTATATTACAATGAAACGTGTCTAAGCGAAACTTGTCTATAACATAATTCTTTATCAAACGGGCAAAAAAAATCAAGTTTCGACGAAAATAACGCCATACAATTACACTTGCTAAGATGGAGACCTGTAGAAAATGGAGCTTTCTTGCAGTCCTTTTCAACTCCTTCTTTGCAGGTTTTACTGCAGGGGCGCCATTTCAAGAGTTTCTTGGGGAGGGAGGAACAAAGTTTTTTTAGAGACAGGGGTTGAAATATCGTGCAGGATTGCCCAAACCGTGCACAAAATAGAAATAGGTCCCCACAATAAAAAATGCAGTGTGAGATTTTGCCTTCTTATCTTAACTTCTTTCACAAACATGTAATTCTTCAGCGAATATATCTTTAATTTTAGTGGTAGTCCACGAATTTTTTTTTTTTTTTTTACGCAAAAGCAATTTGTCAACCGATTGCGGTAAACATCGCGAATTTTACGAATTAGAATTAGAAAAAATAGTTAATTTGGCAAAATTGGTCGCGGAAAAAATCGTTAATTTTTTCAAACGACCGGGGAAAAATATTGCGTATTTCGACAAAGATCACTGAAACAAATAGAGATTTTCGTAAATCGGTCGCGGAAAAAAATCGCGAATTTAGTATAACTATTGCGGAAAAATATCGCGAAATTCGTCATAAGATTGAACAAAAAAAATCACGAATTTAGTCAAACAATCGCGCAAAAAGGAGGAATTTCGTCAAAGATCGCGCTAAAAATATCTACTTTTGTCAGTCGGTTGTGGAAAATGTCTTCCGAATTTCAACAAACGATCATAGAAAAGAGTCGCGAATAGCGTCAAAAGATTGCGAAAACAAATAGCGAATTTCGCCGATCAGTTGCCAAAAAAAATGTCGTGAATTTCGACAAAAGATGGAAAAAAATTCGTCAACGATTAGAATTTCGTCAAAGATTGCGCGAAAAATAGCAATTTTTGTCAGTCGGTTGCGGAAAAAGACCGAATTTCCCGAATTTCAACAAACGATCGTAAAAAAAAGTCGCGAATTTCGTCAAAAGATGGCGAAAACAAATAGCGAATTTCGTCGATCGGTTGAAAAAAAAAATGTCGCGAATTTAGACAAATGGTCGAAAAAATCAATTCCGTCAATGATTCACAGAAAATAGTGAATTTTGGTAAATTATCTGTGACGGTAGAAAAACTTGTACGATAAGAGGAATGCATATTATTGTAGAGGTTGAATAAATTAAACTTTGTTTTTATACTTGCGTTGTGATTATATCTGAAAAAGTAACTGGGCCACGTGCTCTATTACAACTTATGAAGATTACTTAATCGTGGCATATTTATTTTTATTAAATTAAACGATACTTGAAATATTTTACGCAGGTTCTGTTTCGTTGCGTTCTCAATTCCAAACTATTGTCGTACACATAAAAAATAATATGGAAAGGGCTTACCAATTATGCATGGAGACACGTGCATCAGTGAATTAGGAATTGCTCATCTTGGATTTTAGAAGTCATGGCATGGTATGTAGACGACATGTATAGTTGAGGAAAAAGGATCACAAAAACAATATTTCATCTTGATAAACGTTTTTTTTTTATTTACTTCAATGTAAAATGAGGAGTCTCTGGTGCGACCCACGGGGAATTGGGAAAACCTCTCAAACCTACCCGCTGCGCTGCGCTAACGTAACTGATGATGGTCGGTCGGCCGATCGCGAGTTCCGCGCGCTTGGCGCTGAAAACCTCAAAAACCGCCAAACTGCAGCGCGCGCTGAATGCCAAGGGCGATAAACTTATCGTGGCGGAATACGGTGGAAAACATCGGGTAACTGCCCCGATGGAAGACGATTGCTCCCGCGGCGGCCGAATCAAAGAGCCGATGTGCAGAGAAACCAAACGAGCGATCGTCGTGACAACGTCAAAATACGAACTACGCGTTTGAAACAGTTGAAATATACGTTAAATAAAAGTTAAGAATAAATGCCGAAAAAGGGAAATAAAACATTAATTAAATTTTGAGGGAAAATATTAGAATTAATAATAAAAATAATGGTCTAATAAAATGACGACATCGCGATGCAATGAGAATGTCATGAAACTTTTCATGACATACACCCGAAGGACCAGAAAATTTTTAAAAAAATTAGAAGGTAAAAAATTTTTGAAAGGGAAATTTTGAATGGAAAAATTTTGCAAAATTTAGAAAAAAAAGCAATGGAATCAACCCCAGGTAATACTTGGGGTTACAAAACTGACTTACAACAAGTCGTGCAAGCCAAACAATTTACTTAATATCAAAAGTAAATTATATATACCAAAATGATAATTTGAACAGCACATAGGTAAAATATTCCTGCAGAAACTTTCTTTTTCTATTTACACCAACTATGATACACATAAGTACATGAGGTTGTATCTAACAATATACTCCACCATTGAAAAAAAAATTATTATTAAGGCTTAAAATATTTTATAATGGTTAAAAAAATTATACTATCACATTGAAATATAGTAATATCACTGGTAAATATTCTGTCAACACATAGCATGAAATACAAATGAACAATTGTAACCTGAAACATTACTGATATATACAATATTGCAGAACTATAAATGTTGTCTTGTAACAAAAAAAAACGACTACCAACATTGATCATAACATATGTCAATTTACCTAAATGAGAAAACTTTCTTGTAATACAAGAATGAACTTTATGACACCTTGATTTAACAATCAAACATTGAAAAAGAAATTAAAAAAAATGGTGTGGATAAGTGTAAAAAATGGACGTGAAACATATGACATGTATACTATATCGATGAATGAAATGATTGTGCAAACTATTACAGTCCAAATATCACAGTCCAAATGACAATTATATGAGTGCCGATATGGCAAATAGTACAAATTTTAAAAGAAATTAAATTGAACAAAACTTATGAAATAAAATATATGTTCAAGCATACATTACTACGACTTTAAATATAAACTGAAATGAGACAAGCATTGCACACAAGCTTGAGTAAAAAAAACTAACATATCAAATACATAGTATGTAAGATAAACATATTAATAAAGGAAATAAAATTCCAATAGATATATTATCTAGTATGTGAACTCATGAAACAAAATGTTGTTGAAAAAAACGTTTAAAATGGAATTAGGTGGAATATAAAAGAAAGTACGAATGAAGTTGATGACCATATGCTGTACAAGAATAAAAGTAAGTAGAAATTTATATATATATATTTATCATTACCATGGTAATATTATTATTCAATAATTATATAAGTGCACAAGTGATATCTTCAAATGAAATTTATGGTAAATTTTAACTCATTTTGCAATTTCATAAATTAGTGTACACATTTTTCAAAAAGTAGCTAGCATAAATATGAAAATAGGTACCTAAATTATTAAACACATGTGTAAATGGCACAATTAGTCAAGTACTTGATAGAAATATATTTAAAAAAACATACAAGGTTAAATGTAAAAAAAACACAAGGGTAAAAAAAAAACAGGGCAAACATAAAAGGACAAGGACAGGAGGAAAATCGAAGAGTTGCAACTCATGAGTATTTTAGGGGGAAATAGGGACAGGAAAAATACACAAAAATTATTATAACACTGTAAATATCAAATGATTGAAAAAAAAATAAAATAAAATTGTCAAAAAGACAAGTACCAGTCAAAAGTTGTCAAGAAAATGTACAATATGATACATTGAAAAAAAAACCCAGGTAGTACTTAAAATTTTAAGTCACACTGTTGTGTATACCAAGTTGATATACAAGTTAAACTTTCCATTAGCTGAAAAGGAATGATTAAAGGATAAAAATTTATGTAAGGAATTTGATCATTAATTTGTAAGAAAAAAAATTACAGATGTATTGTTTCAGGAACCACATCAACAGGGAAAAGGTATTTTGAAAGATGAAATTATTACTGAATTATATGTAAAAAAATAACGAACCCGTTCTTGTAAAAAAAAATCTGTTAAGCAGGAACAGTTCATGTTAAAACACCAGTTCGTGACTTTAAAAAAAGGAAGATCATTTCACAGGAATAATGTTTCTTCAGCATATCTCACATTTTTTGTTCAAAAGTTGATAAACCACAAGATGATGACTGTAACACCTTATGTACAGGATAACAGGTAGGAATTTTAATATTTAATTTTTCTATTGTGAGTGATGATTTATGACTGACAAAAGCCAACAGTCGTCAAGAAATAAATCTTGACAGAGCCACTCCATTGGATTCTACGGAAGGCTTTGTCAGACACGACAATTAGAATTTAAATTGATGAGACTTTGGATCAGGAGCACTGAAACTTGAACACTTTGAAATACTGATATTTTCTGAAGATTTACTATTTATCTTTAGCCGCACTTGCATTATATAAAATTTAATTGCTTCACACTTCGTGGAAAATGCCGGGTGATCCGTTTTGAAATTATGATGCTGGAACTTATTATATTTAATACAGTTATTACACTTGGGAGGGTCTTGTGCATTTGTCGGTGTCGTGTGCTTCACTACACCAAGCACAAATTTTGGCTTTTGTACATTTTTTACCTATGTGGTTGAAACCTTGGCATTTAAAGCATCTAATTACTCTAATGAATCTTTTAACAGTGCATATTTGTTCATTTATCATAAGAAATCTTCTGTTTGTAATTACCTTAGCAATGTGATGTGGGACTTCAATTACAAAATTATAATTATCAGAGTCTCTGCGTTGAAATTTCTTTACAAAATTAATTGTTGGAATTGCGCAGTCAATGACATTGCATATCGCTAGGATAATATAAGAAATGCTGCAATTTTCATTTAAATTATAAATTATTACTTTGTTTAACTTTGTTGAGTGCTCATTTAGTGAATTGTCCATACAAACTGTGGAATTTAACGAACAGTTGAAGGATGAATTGAGATTGTGGTTCACACTACCACATGTATCAGCATTACTGGGTGAAGTGTCTATGTGCTCTGTTTGCACTGATTTTGAACTAACTTTATGATGATTAGACAGATCAAATTCTTCAACTTGTGTCTCAGCATCATGGAGAATAGGAGTGTGTTTTTCTGTCTGGCTGCGAAGCCTTTCGATGAGTTTTTGGTTTAGATTTTTTAGATTATCTTTTTCGTTGATTACTTGGGTGATTTCAGTCTTTAACTCCTTGAATAATACTGTAAACGGTTTGAGAGAAACTTTTAGTGATTTTAGTACATATTTTTGAAAATCCGGTGTAAAGAGTTTTTCGGGCGAAGCAAAATTGTCAGCATAGTATTCTATGTCTTTTTCAATCGTGCTGTAGATTTCATCTGCTGTGTTTGAGAGGAGCTTTAGTATAGGCATTGAAGTTTCCATGCTTATGTTTGAAAGTGCAAATAATTAAAAAAAAACTATTGTTAAAAAATTGACTGGTACTGAGTTACGTTAGGCAGCCCGGTGGATAGGAGAAAAAAATTACGATGAGTATGTGAGATGATTATATTGATTATTAAATTAAACGGTACTTGAAATATTTTACCGCAGGTTCTGTTTCGCTGCGTCCTCAATTCAAAACTATTTTCGTACACATAAAAATAATATGGAAAGGGCTTACCAATTATGCACGGAGACACGTGCATCAGTGAATTAGGAATTGCTCATCTTGGATTTTAGAAGTCATGGCATGGTATGTAGACGACATGTATAGTTGAGGAAAAAGGATCACAAAAACAATATTTCATCTTGATAAACGTTTTTTTTATTTACTTCAATGTAAAATGAGGAGTCCCTTGTGCGACCCACGGGGAATTGGGAAAACCTCTCAAACATACCCGCTGCGCTGCGCTAACGTAACTGATGATGGTCGGTCGGCCGATCACGAGTTCCGCGCGCTTGGCGCCGAAAACCTCAAAAACAGTCAAACTGCAGCGCGCACCGAATGCCAAGGGCGATAAACTTATCGCGGCGGAATACGGTGGAAAACATCGGATAACTGCTCCGATGGAAGACAATTGCTCCCGCGGCGGCCGAATCAAAGAGCCGATGTGCAGAGAAACCAAACGAGCGATCGTCGTGACAACGTCAAAATACGAACTACGCGTTTGAAACAGTTGAAATATGCGTTAAATAAAAGTTCAGAATAAATGCCGAAAAAGGAAAATAAAACATTAATTTAATTTTGAGGGAAAATATTAGAATTAATTATAAAAATAATGGAGTATACTCTAATAAAATGACGACATCGCGATGCGATGAGAATGTCATGAAACTTACAAAAAAAATGAAACAATCACGAAAAAATAGTGAAATTTAATCAGTCACGAGATAATTAGCACACGAACACCATCATGAAGTTACGAAATTTGCAAATGTTATAATCCATAGGTATAAAACTATCCTGCGCCGTCAGGAGCCCACGGGGGTCGCCGACGCGCGTAAACGACCATCGCACCCAAGCCTCTGAAGGGCTTATATCGCACCAGGGCTTTGTCTCGCCCGGCGCTGCGATTGGCCTGAGGCCGCTCCCCAACTGCGGACCCCCAGGTCATTTTACCAAGGTTGGTGACATAGGTCGTCACGGCAGTAACCCCACGTCTCGGAGGAAACTTCCGCAAAGACGAAACCTTGATGAACCGCCATGGAACCCCCGACGACTTCGTTCGTGAAACCCCATAGGGGGAGACGGTCGCTAGGTCATATGTCGAGCTACCACGACGGCTCTTGCTTTACCACAGCTCGAGGGTAATCCATAGGTATAAGAAAATTTTCATTAATGATTTTCTGACAGTAAAAATTTTTTGCAATCGTTTTCTGCCTTCCTCTTCAGACTATGATCTAAATTTCATACAATTCAGAAATCTGCAAAACCCTTGGTCTCAGGTCCCTTGCTCCTGCATTGGGTGGGGCAACACGACTCAATCTGCAGTACGTATCGAGCCGGGTTGACGCGGCTTATTTTCGTTGCGGGTCAGGTTGACTTGGAACATTTGACTACGGTTGGGACATATATGTCCCAGTGGACTATTTTGTATTCTATTAGTACGACTTTTTTTAAATCTGTCATACACTTATATTAGGATATTTTCAAGAGAAATCTGTCACAAGAATTTTTTTGTAACTTGTAGAACAAATGAATGCAAAATTAGTAGTCAATCCTGGCCCGTTATCAAAGGGTTAATTGTTTCGGGTTCAAGTTGGGTTTTCACTATTTTGAGTCGGGTTCGTGTTACCCGAGTTTTCAAAGAAAGCCTAAATATTTTCAGAAGAAAAAAATTATTTTTCTACATAAAAGTTAAATTGTTATTAGAGATATAATTGTAGTCTACCTTTCCAAATCATATTGAAATATGGATTAATTTTCTTTCATTTCGGGTGTGGTTGCGGTCAATGAAAATTTTTTGGACGTTTCCGGGTTTACTGGAAATTACAGTCCTGCATCGGCTACCCGAAATGCATTTCGTTTTGGGTTTGGTTGATTCATTTTTTTTAGGGGGGGGGGGGGGGAGGTCGAGTAAACTTTATACGCCTTGGGTTATGCTTTGACTCTTTCGAATCGGGTTCGAGATAACCGATTATACAAAAGGAGATTCTGAATAATTTTCAAATGAAAAAACTATAATATGTTTGAATATTAATTAATGGATGTATATATTTGTTATTTTTTGTACATAAGAGGTAAACTTGTAGATTATACTTTTCCTTAAATGTATTAAAATATACATTCATTTTCTTTCACTTCGGGTTCAGTTATGAATATTTCGGATTCGGCTTGAAGTCTGTCGGGTTAAAGTCAGGATTCGGGTCGGTTACAACCAAATGTGGACAGGACTCTAGTGTCAGGCTGTGGAGATATTTAAGAGCATACTGTGTGTATAATATCATTTAATAAAGCAAATGATTTAATAGCATTATAACGATTGGAGTAAATATATAATGTGACACTAATAAAACAAAATTAAAAAATCATATAATTAGGAAATTGAATACACCTCCCCCATCCCCAGAAATAAAATTTAAAAAGTCCCCTTAAATTTTTGGCTAAAGAGAGAATTTATCACTAAAATTCTAGCCTTGGGAGTGACGAGTTTTCTTTCAATCATGCTGTACACAGCTCAGAAGCAATTCATAGAGTTTTTTCTCACATATATTTCTAAAACTAGCTAAAATACTCATTAATGATAAATGTCTCACTTATAGAATGTTGCAATAGCAAGGCTTTAGAAAACATTTCAATGTTTAAAGTGTTTATTAAATGTTTATTACTTTCTTCTATCTTTACAAGAAAAAGGTATGGGATTTATGAAAACTTACCACTTCCGGTTTTCGACGGATTTATACGTTTCAGAAGGTCCAGAACACAATTGGACTATTTTTAGAAAATGTCTGTCTGTGAGTCTGTCGGTGTGTCTCAGTGTCTGTATGTGACAAAAATTTTGTGGGCGCTGTATCTCAAGAACTAATGCACGGAATTTGATAAAACGTTATATTCAGGTAGACATTGGTATAAATGGGTGGTGATTAGTTTTTGGTGTAAATCACCCATCAGATGGTGCTGCTATGCTACATTTTTCATGATTTTTACGATAGCTATATCTCAAGAACTAATGCACAGAATTTTACCAAATTTCAGATTCGGTTAGACCTTGACAAAAATAGACGTTGATTACGATTTTGTATAAATAGCTCAACAGGTAGCGCCGCTATGCTATATTTTGCACGATTTTCACGATAGCTATGTCTCCAGAACTAACGCACATAATTTAATAAAACTTTAGATTCAGTTAGACCTTAATATAAATTGGTGCTGATTTATTTTTGGCGTATGTGAAACCTGTATGAGATAGAAGAAAGTTTTAGGATTGGCATATCAGACTAGATTTTTTTAATTGTAATCAAATCTGTGAAATCTGATGTTATTTTAGCTTTTGATCATATTTTGATTTTTTTTTTTGTCTAACCTGTGATAATTGATAAATTTTCTGAAATTTCAAATTCCTAGTCCCCCCGAAATGGCGCCCCTGGGAAAATAGGGAAAAATACTTAAAGTAAGGTTTTCAGCATTGACTTTTCAAATCATTCGGAGGAATGGAGAGAGAATGGGGAAAAATTTGCGTTCTTATACATGTCACCTCTTGCATAATGCAACGTAATACACAATATATATATATTTTTGAATTTCAAAATATATTTTGTATTTTAAATGTAGTATATTAAAAATACGTGTATTTTGTATTTCAAACTTTTTAATTTGAAAGATATTTTATGTTCTAAAACCAATGTATTTTGTATTTTGTATTCTATCGAAAAATGTTTACGGGTGTATTTTGCCCAGCTCTGGCTGGAAGACATAAAAGCCTCCAAGAGTTCCTGTAACTCATTAGTGTCGCCGCAGTTGTAAAAAATAAGACAGCTACACATCAGTGGCGGCTCCTTTACTGGAGCACATGAGCACGTGAACCCCGAAATAAAAATGAAAAAAATAATAAAAAATTAAATAAAATAATATTAATCCCATTTCCAGATATTTGTCAATTTCTAGGATGAGTTCAAATACCCCACATCTATTTTAAATACGCACATGCAGGGCCTGATTATCGGCGGGGCACTCTCCCACCAGTAAATAGAAATAGAAATTTTCGTTTTATTTAAACGCCATATCCATGAAGAATTTCTGTCAAAAATAAAGCAAAATTTTCTATTCGATTTTACTGCTGGAAGCTTGTACCGCCGGTAATTAGGCACTGCGCCCATGGCAAAACGTTACTGTAATAATGTAAATTTCGAAAATTATCAATAGCAAGCGCCCGGTCGCACGTGCTATCGAAGGAATTCTCTTCGAAATCAATGCGGACGAAAGCGGTTAGGGGAGCGTAAGGCAAAGGCCCTGTTCATACCTTACGTTCGCACAACATTCAATGTGCGAAAGCTGGCATATTTCACTGTTCTTTTCTTGATTGTTGTTTATCGAAAATCTCTTTCCTATATTCAATTAGCTAACTTTTGTTTGATTATTTATTTGATTGTACAATCTTCCTTTATAGAAAGTAAAATGCTACACTTTTATTAAGCGCTTGTTATTTCGTTTAGCTGTTATTTAACTTTTCAAAACTCAAATGTATTTCAACAAGTAACAGGTACATTAAGTCGTGCTGGGCGATTTTATTTTCGCAGTTTATGTGTTGTGAATCTCTATTTAAATAACCCACGAGCCACCACTATCTACATGTACGGGTAGATAATGTGCTGTGTTTTTTACTATAATGAAGAATTTGATTTTGCTACACAAACCGAAATCAATATGCAAATGTATGGCATTTCACTGCGATTAAAAAAAATGGAAGCAGAACAATTTTGAATTGAAATAAATCTTAATTTTACTTTCTTTTTAAAAAAATTCTGTCGCTAAATGTGTTATTTTAATGAGAGGATTAATGGGAATATAGTGGTATAGTATACGTATATCCACCCTATATATATATATATATATATATATAATAACTTACTCTCACTCATAAATAACAAGACGAAAACAGCTTTAGACGTTTTAAGGAGTTTATTAAAACGAAGAAAAGATGATACATACATATTAACTACATGCAGTCATAGATTGTCGTCTTTAAATTAATAACATCCCAGCCTCTAATTCTGCCACAAACAGTTCAGACTCGTCGAATACATATTACATCTTAATCGGAACACAATCATCGTTCGTCTTGCTCTACTGTGTGACCTCGACTCCACTCAACTGACAACTGGCGCACAAATTTCTCTCTCGAACATTCAACAGCGCTTCAGCGACGTATATCATGATATTCGGCCAGATGGCCTCTGATTGGTGCTAAGGTCTCTCGCTTCCTCAAGAGAGTCAAAGGCACAAAGACAGACTCCACAAGTTCAGCCTATCTTGGCAACTTAGCTGACCTCAGCCGATTAGTCGACTGGGTTCAAATGCCCGCTGGTGGGAGCAACTGGAGCACCTGAAAAGACAAAAAGAAAAAAAAAGCATACAAAGTTCTTTGCTTATTTAAAAACTTAATTTAACACAGGGTTCTTCAGGGAGCTGATGATGGCTGTTTCAGTTCACAAAGCACGAAAAAGTCAAAATAAACAGTTTTTTAAACTACATCTGGAACAGTCAAATGATCAACTTAAAAAAAAAAAAGTTCGTGAAAGAGTCACAATTGGATCTTATTTCTCGAAAAGGTTACAAAATTCGTAAAAAAAAAAGTTCGTCGGGCAGTCAAGGGTTAAAAATTAACAGGTTGTCTTTCAGAAAGCACTTCCGTCATAACGGCAATTTGCGCCATCAAACATGATTACAAGATGTTTCTTCTTCATATTTTTTTTTCTTTGTATCTTTTCTTCTTATTCATCTTCTCTATTTTTTCTCTTCGTTATTTCTTCTTAATTTTTTTCAGGAAAGAGTTTCTATCACCAGGCTTCTTTTTAGTGAGCTTCTGTTTACGCTTCTTAACTTCAAAATCTTAATAACAATTTATTTCCGATTCATCTTCAGATGGATCTGATAGTTTATAGACAGCTTTAGTTTTAGGAAAATTTATTGACCTATTTCTTATTACTTGACATGTTCTCAATTTTTCTAAGATTTTCTTCATGTCTTACTTCTAAATTAGGTTTGTTCTCATTTTTTGGGAAACACGTCATTTTTTTCTTCATTTTTAAATTCTGCGGAATCTGAATCACTCTTCATGGTTTTAAGATTATTAATTCACTTTATTCTGTTTTTAAGTTTAATCAATTCTCACTATAAAATTTCGAAATCTTTCTGGGAATTATAAATTTTCTTTGAATTATTCTTTTAGCAGTTTTTATTCTAGAACACTTGTCTTCGGATTCTTCTAACTGTTTATCTAATTGTTTAAAACAGTTATTTGGCTTTCTCTAAATGTACAAGATAGTCAAGCCATTGACCGAACGTATCCTAAAAGGATCCGTTTGATCAATGACAGAAGATGGAATGCAGGGATGAGACATGACTCCGAATGCCAGAGGACAGACTAGAGGGATGAGTCATACCTCCGAATGCCATTGAACGAACGAATCCTAAACGGATCCGTTAGATCAATGACAGAATATGGAATGGAGGGATGAGACACCGCCAAATGCTAGGGTTTAAACTAGAGGGATGGGTCATACCTCCGAATGCCATTGAACGAGCCAATCCTAAAAGATTCCGTTAGATCAATGACAGAAGATGGAAAGGAGGGACTAGCCATGCCTCCGAAAGCCAGAGAACAGACAAGAACGGATGAGTCATGCCACCGAATGACATTGAACGAACGAATACTAAAAAGGTCTGTTAGATCAATGACAGAAAATGGAATGGAGGGATGAGACATACCGCCTACTGCCCTAAGACTGGAGAGATGAGTCATGCCTCCGAATGCCATTGACCGAACGTATCCTAAAATGATTCGTTTAATCAATGGCAGAAAATGGAATGAAGGGATGAGTCATGCCACCGAATACCATTGATCTAACGTATCCTAAAATGATCCTTTTGATCAATGACAGAAGTTGGAATGGATGGATGCCTTCGAATGCCATTGACAGAACGAAAACTAAAAGGAGACGTTAGATTAATAAAAGAAGATGGAATGCAGGGACGAGATATGCCTAAAATTGCCAGAGTTTGAGTAGAAAGATGTGTCATGCCTCCGAATGCCATTGACCAAACGTATCCTAAAAGAATCCGTTTATTCAATGACAGAAGCTGGAAGGAGGGACGAGTCATGCCACCGAATGCCATTGATCGAGCGTATCCTAAAAGGATCCGTTTGATCAATGACAGAAGATGGAATGGATGAATGAGATATTCTTCCGAATAGCAGAGGACAGACTAGAGGAATGAGTCATACCTCCGAATGCCAGAGGACAGACTAGAGGAATGAGTCATACCTCCGAATGCCATTGACCGAACGTATCCTAAAAGGATCCGTTTTTTCAATGACAGAAGATGGAATAAAAGGATGGGATATGCCTACGATTGCCATAGAGCGAACAGATCCTAAAAGGATCCGTTTGATCAATGACAGAAGATGGAATGGAGGAATAAGACATGCGTGCGAATGCCAGAGGACAGACTAGAGCGATGAGTCATACCTCCGAATGCCATTTAACGAACCAATCCTAAAAGAATCCGACAGATCATGACAGAAGATTGAATGGAGGATGAGACAGGACTCCGAATGCTATTGAAAGAAACAAATCTTAAAAGGATCTGTTAGATCTATGACAGAAGATGGAATAGAGGTAAGATACATGCCTCCGAATGCCAGAGTTTAGACAAGAGGAATGAGTCATTCCTCCAAATGCCATTGAACGAACGTATCCTAAAATTATCAGTTAGTTCAATGACAGAAAAGGAAATGGATGGATGATACATGACTCTGAATGCCAGAGGACAGACTAGAGTGATGAGTCATACCTGCGAATGCCATTGAACGAACGAATTCAAAAAGAATCTGTTAAATGATTGACAGAAAATGAAATGGAGGGATGAAACATGCCTCTGAATTCCAGAAGACATGCCGAAAAGGCGAATACTAAAGGAAAAGTTAGATTAATAAATGAAAATGGAATGGAGGGATGAGTCATACCTCCGAATGCCATTGAACGAGCGAATCCTAAAAGAAACCGTTATATCAATGACAGAAGATGGAATGGAGGGATTAGCCATGCCTCCGAATGCCAGAGAACAGACAAGAACGGATGAGTCATGCCACCGAATGCCATTGAACGAACGAATACTAAAAAGATCTGTTAGATAAATGGCAGAAAATGGAATGGACGGATGAGACATACCACCGACTGCCAGAAGACTGGAGTTATGAGTCATGCCTCCGAATGCCATTGACCGAATGTATCCTAAAAGGATCCGTTTAATCAATGACAGAAAATGGAATGTAGGGATGAGTCATGCAGCCGAATACTATTGATGGAACGTATCCTAAAAGGATCCTTTTCATCGAACGTATCCTCAAAGGATACGTTAGATCAACGGCAGCAGATGGAATGGAGGGATGAAAGTTGCCTTCGAATGCCAGAGTTTAGACTAGAAGGATGGGTCATACCTCCGAATGCGATTGAACGAACGAATCCTAAAAGAATCCGTTAGATCAATGACAGAAGATAGAATGGAGGAATGAGACATGACTCCGAATGCTATTGAACGAACGAATCCTAAAAGGATTTGTTAGATCTATGACAGAAGATGGAATGTATGAATGAGACATGACTCCGAATGCCAGAGGACAGAATAGAGGGATGAGTCATACCTCCGAGTGCCATTGAACGAACGAATTCAAAAAGAATCTGTTAGATGATTTACAGAAAATGAAATGGAGGGATGAGACATGCCTCCGAATACCAGAAGACTTGCCAAAAAGACGAATACTATAGGAAACTTTAGATAAATAAATGAAGATGGAATGGAGGGATGGGTCATACCTCCGAATGCTATCCAACGAACGTATCCTAAAAGGATCCGTTAGAAAAATGACAGAAGATTGAATGGAGGGATGAGTCATGCCTCCAAACTCCAGTAGACAGACTAGAGGGATGAGTCATGCCTGCGAATGCCATTGACCGAACGAATCCTAAAAGGAACCGGTAGATCAATCACTGAAGATGGAATGGAGGGATGAGACATGCCTCCGAATGCCAGAGGAAAGACTCGAGGAATGAGTCATGCCATTGACCTCAAGGATTGACTTATGATTTCGAATGCCATTGACTGAACGAATACTAAAAGGAAACGTTAGATTAATAAAAGAAGATGGAATGCAGGGACGAGACATGCCTAAGATTGCCAGAGTTTAGAGTAGAAAGATGAGTCATGGCACCGAATGCCTCTGATCGAACGTATCCTAAAAGGATCCGTTTGATCAATGACAGAAGATGGAATGAAGGGATGAGACATTACTCCGAATGCCAGAGGACAGACTAGAGGGATGAGTCATACCTCCGAATGCCATTGAACGAACGAATTCAAGAAGAATCTGTTAGATGATTGACAGAAAATGAAATGGAGGGATGACCCATGTCTCCGAATCCCAGAAGTCTTGCCAAAAAGACGAATACTAAAGGAAACGTTATATAAAGAAATGAAGATGGAATGGAGGGATATGTCATACCTCCGAATGCTATTGAACGAACGAATCCTAAAAGGATCCGTTAGATCAATGAGAGGAGATGGAATGGAGGGATGAGACATGCCTCCGAATGCCAGAGGACAGACTCGAGGAATGAGTCATGCCATTGACCGAACGTATCCTAAATGTATCCTTTTGATCAATGACAGAAGATGGAATGAAGGGATGAGACATGACTCCGAATGCCAGAGGACAGACTGGAGGAATGAGTCATGCCATTGACCGAACATATTCTAAAAGTATCCGTTTGATCAATGACAGAAAATGGAATGGAGGGATGAGACATACCGGCAAATGCTATGGTTTAAACTAGAGGGATGGGTCATACCTCCGAATGCCTTTGAACGAGCGAATCGTAAAAGAATCCGTTAGATCAATGACAGAAAATGGAATGGAGGGATTAGCCATGCCTCCGAATGTCAGAGAACGGACTACACGGATGAGTCATTCCACCGAATGCCATTGAACGAACTAATACTAAAAAGATCTGTTAGATCAATGACAGAAAATGGAATGGAGTGATGAGACATACCGCCGACTGCCAGAGGTGTTACGAATACGTCCCTGGCGCTAACCAGACGGTTTTTTGTCTGTTACCATTGGCAACGGCTTTTTTTGTTTACTATGATTTTGTTCTTTCCAAGAGATGTTGTAACTCTGATTTTGAACCGATTGTCGGTAATAATTTGAACTCTGAAATAAGAGTGATAAAATAATAATAACCTGTTAATCTGTAAATAAAAATGTTTAAGTTTTTTTAAGAAGATGTTTGTTCGATCTTAACTGCTGTGTGCTTATATTTTAAAGACTCTCGATTGATTTCATAAAAAAGAATTTTGAAAGACATTCGACATGAAAAGAACCTTCATTCGAAAATAAAATGGCTTGCATAATTTTTTGGCGACCAGCGACTGGATTGTTGAAATGTTCTTTTACATTGATTGAGGTAGTACCTCAAATTGAATTTTGTTGAATAATTGAATTAAATTATTGATTTACATAGAATATATTGAGTATGAAAGTGTATATTATTATTATTTGCAATGAATATCGAAACGCTAAAGAAATAAAAGAGCTACAATACGTTCTCAAAGTACGAAAATATTCGATAAAATTAAAGAAATTTTAGATGATACTCTAGTGTTAGACTTAGAAAATAAAAAATGTAAGCTCGGCATTTTAAAACAGCAATTGAATGATAAAATGGAAACATTAAAATAATTAAATTCAGAGATTTAACCACTGGTTTACTGGATGCTGAGTTCGAAAAGGAAATAGAGAAATCTGAAACATATAATGAAAATATTATAGAATGGTAATTTACAATTTCCAAATTTATAAGTGATAATACCGCTACTACGGAAAATAAACAAGATGTTTCAGATAACGAAAGTGAGCATAGTAGTAACAATACTTCTCTACTAAAAAGTCAGAAAATTCTGAATCAGAATTTCGTAAAATTACCCAAATTGAACATAACTAAATATTATGGTGATTCTTGTTTATGGCTCGAATTTTGGAGTCAATTTTCGAACACAATTGATAAAAATGAGCACTTAACTCCAATTGATAAATTTTGCTATTTGAAGTCACTTTTAGGCGGAAGCATGGCCAATACAATTGCAGGCTTTTCGCTGACTAAAGAAAATTATGACCACGCGATAGAACTGTTAAAAAACCATTTTGGTCGTAATGACTTAGTGATAAATGGCCACATGACGAAATTATTAAATTTGAAACCTGTTAGAAACGCTAGTAATATTAAAGCTCTAAGAGAGCTACATGATGAATGTGAGATTCAGATTAGAAATCTCAATTCTTTAGGCGTAACGTCGGGTTCATATGGACACTTGTTATGTCCGATTCTTCTTAAACTCATTCCACCTGATATTGCGTTAGAATTTAATAGAAAACGTATAAAAAATGTAAACTGGGACATTAATGAATTGATTAATTTCATTAAAGAAGAAATTGAATCGCGTGAAGCAACATTACAATTAAATTGCTTTGAAAAACCAGTTTTCTGATAAACACGAAAATTATAAGAAAAATTATCAAAATTATAAAAGAAGCACTCCTTCAGCTTCTGCTTTAAGCACAAATATTAAAAATAACTGTATATTTTGCAACTCTGTTCATCATGATACTGAAAATTGTAAGACTCTTTCCATTCCTGAAATGCGTGAAAAATTGAAGAGAGAGGGTAGGTGTTTTAAGTGCTTCCGTAAATTTCATATTTCAAGTTTTTGCAAGTTTTTGAATGAAAATGGTCGTGGTAAAACTTTTCATAATAGTATTCTTTTTAATTCTAGTAATCGAAAATCAGAAGTATCTAAACAGCCAGACAGTATTATTTCCTCAGTATCGCATTGCAATAGCAGCGTAAATAACCATCCTAAAGAAATAATATTGCAAACTATTCATGTTAATGTAGAATCAGAAGAAAATTCCGAAAGAGCACTTTGTTTATTTGATTCTGTTAGTCACAGAACTTTCGTTACAGAAAATTTAGTTTCTAAATTAAACCCTGAGATCATTAGAAAAGAGAAATTAACTATCTATATTTTCGGTTTGAAATCATCAGAAGAGAGGTGCTATGATGTCGTTCAGCTAAAGTTAACTCACTTTACGGATAGAAACCGAAGTATATTAATTGAAGCTTTAGTAACACCGGTGATAACAATATCGTTGATGCAAATCCCCCCCCCCCTTCCAATTAAAATAAAGAGAAAACTTTCTAAATTTCGGAGCATATGTCTGAATTAGATAAAGAGATAGTAAAAAAAATCGAAGACAATTTGCATTTCCTTGAACATCGTTACGAAGCTAAATTGCTATGGCAAGATGATAAAAGGGATTTAGGAAGTAATTATAAAAATGCTAGAAATTGATTTATTACCTTAAACCGAAAATTGGATAAAGATAAGCAATTATTGCAGAAATATAAAGAAATTGTGGTTAAACAGGAATTAAATAACATTGTGGAAAAATGCCCTAATAAAGCAATAAATAGCGGATATTTTAGGCCCCACCACCCTGTTTTGAGGGATGATAAACCCACAACTAAAGTGAGGATGGTGTTTGACGACTCCTCAAAAGAAAACAACAAATCGTTAAATGAGTGTTTGTACTCTGGACCAAATTTAAACTGATTTGTTAGAAATTCTTATTAATTTCAGAAAATTCAATACTGCGTTTTTTGCAGATATTGAGAACAGACTTCTATAGCTGAAGGAGACAGAGATTACCTTAAATTTTTTTGGTTCGATAATGACGAAAGAAACCTTTTTAAAGATTTAAGACTTAGACGTGTACCATTTGGAGTTTCATGCTCCCCACTTATTTTGGCTGCCACAATTAAATATCACATAAAGAAATATCAAAATCAACATTCAAGTGTTGTAAAAATGTTAGATAGTTCCCTCTATGTTGATGATCTAATTTCTGGATCAGATTTAGATAGTGAAGCTTATTATTTATCAATGACAGCTTCAAAAATCCTTGGCTGGGATGATTTTGAGAAAATTTCAAACAAATTCTGTTAAACTTAGAGAAATGTGGGGAACAAGTAAATTTGGTATAAGTGAGGAAAACTCAGGTGGTATTTTAAAGGTGCTAGACTAATTTGGAATACTGAATCTGATGTTTTGATGTTAGATGTCCAACCCTTTCAGGAGAGTTATATGAATGATCACACCAAGCGAACAGTACTTAAGATATTACTGAAAATTTATGATCCCTTAGGAATTTTGAATCCATTTGTTATTCGTATTAAAGCCTTGTTGCAAAAAACATGGCAAAGAGGTTTAGAGTGGGATAGTAAATTACCAGACGATTTGAAATCTGAATGGGACACTTGGTGTTCACAAGTTGTACAGCTGAAAACATTTGAAATACCCAGAAAATATTTCCCTAACGGAATAAACATTTCCAAAAAAACACAAGTTCACATTTTCTATAGGGTTTGAAGCAGTTGCTTATTTGCGTTGCATTTCATTAACTTGGTGAAATCCAAACAAGTTTTGTTTGGAGTAAATGTAGGATAGCCCCCCTCAAGAGGTTAACCATTCCACGCTTGGAGCTTATCAGTGCATTAATTGCCGCTAAAATGTGGAAATATTTGAAACAAGCATTACATATTCCAAATTTAAAAGTAAAGTTATGGTCAGATTCTGAAATAACTCTATGTTGGATTAGAGGTACGACTACAAATTGGAAACCTTTTATAGCTAATCGGGTCACTGAAATTCAGTCATTGACAAATCCAAAGGACTGAAATTATTGTCCTGGAAAAGAAAACCCAGCAGATCTGCTTACACGAGGGGAAACTTATCGAAGTTAACGGGTAACAAAATGTGGTGGTACGGCCCACCTTGGTTATCACTACCGGAACATATGTGGCCTTCTAAAAAGCTATAGAAATTTATCCCGAAGCTTTTATTGAAATGAAATCAAAGCCAAATTTAACTCTATTGTGTAATGAATCAAATACTACTCCTAAACCAGTTTTTGATATGAGAAAGTTTAGTAGTTTAAATAGAGTGTATAACATTACTGCCTGAATAATGCGTTTTATTCATAATGCCGATTCGAGAAATCCTAAAATTTTAGGACCTTTAACTGCTTCAGAAATAGAAACAGCAGAAATATATTGGGTAAAACTAATTCAGGAAACTTCATTTAAAGTTGAAATACAGGCACTTAAACAAAAGAAAGCACTTAATAAAGGTTCTTCTCTATTCAACCTTAATCCCCAATTCGATGAAAATAACTTACTTGTATTATCTGGAAGACTTCAGTTTTCTGAAGTAACAGAGAAGGAAAAACATACATGGATTCTTCCTAATAAACCTTATTTTGTAAAATTGCTTATTAAGGATGCTCATGAAAAAATGGTACGATCAGTAAAAACACCTTTGAAAAAGGTTAGTAAAACCTTTTTGTTAGGTAGGCAAAACTTGTCTCACTTATGAAGAACAACAAACAATACTTACAGAAATAGAGGCTGTGATCAATTCACGTCCCGTATGCTATCTCTACGAAGAAAATACCGAACCATCACCTTTGACACCATCTCATTTTTTAGTTGGTAAACGATTAATGTCCTTACCTTCTCATGGATTACCAATTTGCACCCAAGAAAAATCCAATAAGATCTTGTTGACGAAATAATATAAATATAAGCAACATATTACTGATCACTTTTGGAAAAGGTGGAGAAACGAATACCTGTTAGAACTTAGATCTGCTTTTCAAGTGAAAAACATAAATTCATCGCCTCAGTTTAAAGTAAACGATGTTGTGTTAATTCATGATGAAAAACTGCCAAAACATATGTGGGAATATGGTCGTGTTAAAGAACTTATATATGGTCGTGACTCTAAAATAAGATCATGTGTATTACAGACTGTAAATGGTGATATCAAAAGACCTGTGAAACTTTTATATAACCTTGAACAGGACTTAGTGGACTCATGGACACTAAAAACTATATTCTTAAATATTTAATTTCTTTGGTTACTCATATTTACTTTTATTATTGTTTAATTTGCATTGATTTCATGTGTTTTATTTTTTCTTCTTAGATTCCAGAATTGTTTGCATTAATTTAGCCTTTTGAATATCTATATGTATATGTAAGTATGTTACCGAAAATGTTTTTCATGTATGTAAGTAAACTGTTATGTTTATTAAATTGTTTAACAATTGTAGATGCTGAACTAAGTGTTCAGCCGGGGGCAGTGTGTTACAAATACCTCCATGGCGCTAGCCAGACGATTTTTTGCCTGTTACCATTGGTAACGGATTTTTTTGTTTACTCTGATTTTGTTCTTTCCAAGAGATGTTGTAACTTTGATTTTGAACCGATTGTCGGTAATAGTGTGAACTCTGAAATAAGAGTGATAAAATAATAATAACCTGTTAATCTGTAAATAATATAGTTTAAGTTTTTTAAGAAGATGTTTGTTCGATCTTAACTGCTGTGTGCTTATATTTTAACGACTCTCGATTGATTTCATAACAAAGAATTTTGAAAGACATTCGACATGAAAAGAACCTGCATTCGAAAATAAAATGGCTTGCATCAAGAGGATTGGAGGGATGAGTCATGCCTCCGAATGCCATTGACCGAACCTATTCTAAAAGGATTCGTTTAATCAATGACAGAAGACGGAATGGAGGGATGAGTCATGAAACCGAATGCCATTGATCGGTAGTCTTCCGAATAGCAGAAGACAGCCTAGAGGATTGACTTATGATTTCGAATGCCATTGACTGAACGAATACTAAAAGGAAACGTTAGATTAATAAAAGAAGATGGAATGCAGGGACGAGACATGCCTAAAATTGCCAGAGTTTAGAGTAGAAAGATGAGTCATGCCACCGAATGCCATTGATCGAACGTATCCTAAAAGGATACGTTAGATCAATGACAGAAGATGGAATGGAGGAATGAGACATGCCTCCGAATGCCAGAGTTTAGACTAGAAGGATGGGTCATACCTCCGAATGATATTGAACGAACGAATCCTAAAAGAATCCGTTAGATCAATGACAGAAGATGTATGGAGGGATTAGATATGCCTCCGAATGCCAGAGAACAGACTAGTCGAATGAGTCACGCCACCGAATGCCATTGAACGAATGTATACTAAAAAGATCTGTTAGATCAATGACAGAAAATGGAACTGAGGGATGAGACATACCGCCGAATGCTAGAGGACTGGAGGGATGAGTCATGCCTCCAGATGCTATTAACCGAAAGTATCCTAAAAGGATCCGTTAGATCATGACAGAAGGTAGAATGGAGGGATGATGCCCTCCGTATGCAAGAGGACAAACTAGAGGGATGAGTCATGCCTTTGAATGCCATTGACCGAACGTATCATAAAAGGATCCGTTTATTCAATGACAGAAGGTGGAAGGAGGGATGAGTCATGCCACCGAACGCCATTGATCAAACCTATTCGAAAAGGATCTGATTGATCAAAGACAGACGATTGAATGGAGGGATAAGACATGCCTCCAATTGCCAGAGTTCAGACTAGAGGGATGAGTCATGCCCCTGAACGCCATTGACCAAACGTATCATAAACGATTCGTTAGATCAATGGCAGAAGATAGAATGGAGGGATGAGACATGCCTCAGAATGTCAGAGGACAGACTAGAGGGATGAGTCATGAACAGATCCTAAAAGGATGTGTTTGATCAATAACAGAAGATGGAATGGAGGGATGCGACATGACTCCGAATGCCAGAGGACAAACTAGAGGAATGAGTCATACCTACGAATGCCATTGACCGAACGTGTCCTAAAAGGATCCGTTTGATCAATGACAGAAGATGGAATGGATGAATGATCTTCCGAATGACAGAGGACAGCCTAGAGGATTGCCTAATGCCTTCGAATGCCATTGACTGAACGAATACTAAAAGGAAACGTTAGATTAATAAAAGAAGATTGAATGGAGGGATGAGACATGCCTCCAATTGCCAGAGTTCAGACTAGAGGGATGAGTCATGCCCCTGAACGCCATTGACCAAACGTATCCTAAAACGATCCGTTAGATCAATGGCAGAAGATAGAATGGAGGGATGAGACATGCCTCAGAATGTCAGAGGACAGACTAGAGGGAGGAGTCATGAACGGATCCTAAAAGGATCTGTTTGATCAATAACAGAAGATGGAATGGAGGGATCACACATGAATCCGAATGCTATTGAGGGAACAGATCCTAAAAGGATCCGTTTGATCAAGGACAGAAGATGGAATGGAGGAATATAAGATGCCTGTTTATGCTGTTGAACGAACAAATCCTAAAAGATCTTTTAGATATATGACAGGAGATGGCATGGAGGGATGAGTCATGTCTCCGAATGCCAGAGGACAAAATAGAGGGATGAGTCATGCCTGCGAATGTCATTGACCGAACGAACTAAAAAAGGATCCATTAGATCAATCACTGAAGATGGAATGAGGGATGAGCCATGATTCCGTATGCCAGAAGACATAGAGCGATGAGTCATGCCTCCGAATGCCATTTACCGAACGTATCCTAAAAGGATCCGTTTATTCAAAGACAGAAGGTGGAAGGAGGGATGATTTATGCCACCGAATGCCATTGATCAAACGTATCCTAAAAGGATCCGTTTGATCAAAGAAGATGGAATGGAGTGATGAGACAGGCTTCCAATTGCCAGAGTTCAGACTAGAGGGATGAGTCATGCCCCTGAACTCCATTGACCAAACATATCCTAAAAGGATCCGTTAGATAAATGACAGAAGATGGAATGGTGGGATGAGTCATGCCTACGATTGCCATTCACCGAACTTATCTTAAAAGAATCCGTTTGATCAATGGCAGAAGATGGAATAGAGGGATGATACATGACTCCGAATGCCAGAGAACAGACTAGAAAGATGAGTTATACCTCCGAATGCCATTGACCAAACGTATCCTAAAAGGATCCGTTTATTCAATGACAGAATATGAAATAAAGGGATGAGACATGCCTACGATTGCCATTGAGCGAATGTATCCTAAAAGGATCCGTTTGATCAATCACAGAAGATGGAATGGAGGAATGAGACACGCCTCCGAATGCCAGAGGACAGATTAGAAGGATGAGTCATACCTCCGAATGCCATTGACCGAACGAATCCTAAAAGGATCCGATAGATCATGACAGAAGATGGAATGAATGAATGAGACGTGTCTCCGAATACCAGAGAACAGATTGGTGGGATGAGTAATAATGCTTCCGAATGTCATTGCCCGAACAAAAAAGGAAACGTTAAATTCATAAATGAAGATGGAATGGAGGGATGAGACATGCCTCCGAATGCCAGAGTTTAGACTAGAGGGATGGGCATACCTTGGAATGCCATTGAACGAACGAATCCTAAAAAAATCCGTTAGTTCAATGACAGAAAATGGAATGGAGGGTTGAGGCATGACTCCGAATGCCAGAGCACATGCCAGAGATATGTCATGCCTCCGACTGCCATTGACCGAACGAATACTAAAAAAACCGTTAGATCAATGGCTGATGATGGAATGGAGGGATGAGACATGTCTCCGAATGCTTATTGAGCGAATGAATCCTAAAATGATCCATTCGTTCAGAGACGAAAGGTCGACGATGTCATCTATGACAAAAGATGAGCTGAGAAACTGATAAAGGATGAAGCTGTGAAAGAATGTAGTAATAGTGACAGAAGACAATTAGAATGACATGGTGATATGAAGTCAGACCGTGAGTAAAAATACTAAAATGATCCGTTCTCTCATCGACAGAGGACGGGACGGAGGTTTGAGCAATGCCTCCGAATGCCTTTGGCCGAATGAATCCTAAAATATTCGGTCGATCAATGACAAAGGACAGACTAGAGGGATGAGTCAAAGTCATGCCTCCGACTGCTATTGACCGAAAGAATATTAAAATGAGCCGTTAGATCAATGAAAGATGATGGAATGGAGGGATGATACATGCCTCCGAATGCAAGAGAACTAACCAGACGGATGAGTAATGCCTCCGAATTGCATTGACTGAACGAATCCAAAAAGGATCCGTTAGATCAATGACAGTAAAGATGAATGGAGGGATGAGACATGCCTCAGAATGCCAGCGGATAGACTAGAGGGATGAGTCATGCCTCGAATGTTATTCACCGAACGAATCCTAAAAGGAGCCTTTAGAGAAATGACAGATGTAGAAAGGGGGGAAGACACATGTCTCTGAATGCCAGAGGACAGACCAGCGGGATGAGTCATGCCTCCAAATGCCATTCACCGAACGTATCCTAAAAAGATCGTTTGATCAATAACGAAGACGGAATAGAGGTATGAGTAATGTCTCCGTATACCATTGACCGAAAAATCCTAAAATGATTCTGTCGATCTCGATTAATAACAAAGAAGGATAAGTCATGCCCCTGGAATGCCATTGACAGAACGAATCGTAAAAGGATGCGTTTTTCAATGACAGATTTCTAGACGGTTATGGCTCCGAATGCCTTTGACCGAATGAATTCTGAAATTATTTATTCGAGCAGTCGACGATGTCAACGAAGACGAAAGATAAACTGATAGACAGACAGAAGATGAAACTGTGACAGAGGTTGAAATAGTGACAGAAGCGATGAGAACGATACAGTGACATGAAGTCACAGGGTGAGTGAAAACACTAAAATGATCCGTTCGATCAATGTCAGAGGACAGGATGGAGGGTTGAGTCACGCATCCGAATGCCATTGACTGAATGAATCCGAAAAGGTTTAGGTCGATCTATGATAATGTAGAGGCCTGAGGCATGAGTCATGCTTCCAACCGCCATTAATCGAACGGATCCAAAAAGGATACGTTAGATCAATGACAGAAGACTGAATGGAGGGAATGAGACGTGTCTCCGTATGCCAGAGGACAGGCTAGAAGGACGAGTGATACTTTCGAATGCCATTGACTGCTTGAATCCTAAAATGATCCTTTGGAGCAAGCGCGAAATGTCAACTATGTCAGAGAATACGAAAGATGAGCTGATAGACAGAAAGAGGATGAAGATGTGAAAGAGGATTAAAAGTGATAGAATTGAGAACGACACAATGACTTGATGTCACACATTGAGTGCGAAAACTAAAATGATCGTTTGATGAATGACAGACGACGTGACGTAGGTATAAGACATGTCTCCGAATGATATTGACCGAATGAATACTAATAGGATCTGTCAATCAATGACATATGACAGTCTCGAAGGATGAGTCATGGCTCTGAATGCCATTGACCGAATGAATCCAAAAATCGATGTTCGACCAATGTCAGAAGACAGGCTAATGATGCACTAGACAGGATGAGTCATTCCTCTGAATGCTTATTGATTGAACAAATAATAAAATGATCTGTTCAATCAAAAATAGAAGATAGGCTAGAGGGATGAGACATGTGTCTGAAGGCCATTGGCTGAACGAGTCCTTAGTATTTTCTCTGTCAGTGATAGAGGATGGGCTGGAGGGATGAGTAATGAATTTATTGTATGCACACTGTAAAGAAAAAACAAATGTTTCTTAATCTACGAAAATGTAATATAACAATGAATGAAAGTATACAATAATCTCTTCCAAGTTACCCCTGATTCCGAAAATAATTTTTTATCTTTAGAAATCTCAGATACCAATATATTTTTGAGATTTTAAGACGCATTTAGAAAAACAAAATTTCTTTTTCTGCCACTGATTTCCGGAAATGTTTCCGAGAAGTTGTTATAGTGTTGTGACGAATGCCGATGTTGTGTTAGAAGTAGTAGCGTGGAATTTCAATGGATCTGCTCTCATTTAAAAGAAGGTGCAGTAATTATATTAAAAAAAGAAATAATGTGATACAATTTCTGGATTCACTCGATAACTAGAGGTTTCACAACGTATTAAAATGAGTTCTTTTTAGCTGGCAATCATGTTCAATTTAGTATTATGTCCAATTATTTCACCAAAAGGACCTTTCACAACTTACTCGAAGTGAAGATACGCTTTCGAAATAACGGGAGATCCGTTTACTTTCTCTCCTATAGAATCAGGGGAGACTTCTCGGTGCTATTACCAGGTTGATAGCTTCAACCTCAAACCTGTGAGCACGGGTAGGCTTTTCACAACGGGAACCCTATATAGTCGCCAGAGGTCGCCACTTTCCCTACCGGAGTAAAGACTTCAAGTCTTAAGTTAAAATCTGCAAAACTAACTCATTAACTGATTAAAAAGTCTCTAGACTAATTTATATAACTTGTGTTTTCGTCGTACAGAACTAAGGATATTTCGGCAGCCAGTTGTACTGCTGAAAAGTGATGTCATGGTGAAGGTTTTCGCTCATTGGAGAAGGTTTCTCATGATGTCACTGTAACTCGAGTTTCCAATATCGCCAGATATCTCCTTGTGGGGTATTGCGGTAAGATGAAAGCTATACCTCTCAGCTTGGTCCATTGTAGTAGATGCCGCTGAAACTTCAAAATGGAAGATGGGTGAACATGGATCGTTTGATATTTAGTGGCTGATTTTTAGACTTAGTCTTAAATATGAGCAAAGTGACTTTTACATGGGAAATCGTACGGATTTACATCAAGCTTCATATTCTGTTAGACCTTGACTAAAATAAATCCTTATTAGGTTTGGGTGTATACCGCCCAACAGGTTCGCTGTTATGCTCTGTTTTTTTAAGTTTCCGCGAAGCTATATCTGAAAAACTTAGAGATTGTTATTTAGTTTTTGTTACAGACGATTTGATTTATATAGAAGAAAGCTTTCGGATGGTCACAACATACCAGTATTTAATAGGGATCCAACCCGGGATTCCCGGATCACAGAATACAGATGAAAATCATATTTTCTTTTCAATTGGATTAATAGATTTTTTACACTTAATATATTTCTTTAGATAACCCATTAACAATACCAAACGCAATTTTATATAAAAAATATCAATAATGTATTCAAATAAAGTTTTGAAATTAGTCGCATGCCAGGAGTTAATGGTCAAAGAAATTGTCAAAAGATTTCGCTACTAACAAAGCCTTTTTGATTCTGATAATTTCAGTGGTTAAACTACTTAGTTCGATTGCATATCTGTTAAATTTGTTTTTATTTATTTATTTATAAAGTTTTATTTTCGTTACGGAATAGTAGCCGGAACCAAATACTGAACTGTTTATATAGTTTTACAATACAAATGAGTTAATCTTTTGTAATCGCGATGCACGGGATAGAGATAAATTTAAATAAAAAGTCATGCTTGAAAATTATTTTAAAAACCATAAAAAAACTAGTCGGATGTGCCAATCCCAAAACTTTATTCTACCTCACACTGGTTTCGCATACACTAAAAACAAATCAGCACCAATTTATATCAAGGTCTAGTTGAATGTAAAGTTTTATTAAATTCCGTGCATTAGTTCTTGAGATAGGACTATTGCTAAAATCGTGTAAATCCTGCAATATGCAGTATAGAAGCGCCACCTGTTGGGTGATTTAGACCAAAACCTAATCATCAACAACTTATGTCAACGTCTAACTGAATCTGAAGTTTGATGAAAATCCGTGCATTAGTTCTGGAGATATAGTTATCGTGATAATAATGAAAAAAAGTAGCATAGCAGCGCCCCCTGTTGGGCTATTTATACCAAAACGTAAGCACCATCTATTTATGTCAAGGTCTAACAGAATCTCAAGTTTTATGAAATTCCGTGCATTAGTTCTTGAGATACAGCTATCGCAAAAATCATGAAAAACGTAGCATAGCAGCGCCACCTGTTGAGATATCTACACCAAAACGTAATCAGCGTCTCTTTATGTCAAGGCCTAACTGAATCTGAAGTCTGATGAAAATAAGTGCATTAGTTCTTGAGATAGAGCTATTGCGTAAATCGCAAAAAATGCAGCATAGCAGCATCACCTGTTGGGCGATTTTCACCACAAGCTAATAAGCACCAATTTATTTCATGGACTAACTGAATATAAAATTTTATTAAATTTCCTGCATTAGTTCTTGAGATAGAACGTCCACAAAATGTTTATAGAGACAGTCAGACAGACAGAGTCACAGACTCACAGACAGACATTTTCTAAAAACAGTCAAATCGTGTTCAGGAGCTTCTAAAACGTATAAATCCGTGGAAAACCGGAAGTCGAAAATTTTCATGAAACGAACACTTTCTTCTTGTAAAGATAGAAGAAAGTAAAAACAATAAATTGAGATACAGTTTTGAAATAAATTGCATTTCAAAGAACCCTTTTTTTCCCTCATGAAATTGTGCTATTTTTAGAAGTTAAACTAGTCGGATGGGCCAATCCCAAAACTTTCTTCTATCTCACACAGATTTCGCATACACTAAAACGAATCAGCACCAATTTATATCAATGTCTAACTGAATCTAAAGTTTTATTAAATTCAGTGCATTAGTTCTTGAGATATGACTATCGCTAAAATCGTGTAAATCCTGCAAAGCGCAGCATAGCAGAGCCACATGTTGAACGATTTAGACCAAAACCTAATAAACAACAACTTATGTCAACGTCTAACTGAATCTGAAGTTTGAAGAAAATCCATTCATTAGTTCTTGAGATATAGCTATCGTGATAATAATGAAAAAAGTAGCATAGCAGCGCCACCTGTTGGGTTATTTACACCAAAACGTAACCAGCATCTATTTGTGTCAAGGTCTAACAGAATCTGAAGTTTGATGAAATTCCGTGCATTAGTTCTTGAGATATAGCTATCGTAAAAATCGAGAAAAAAGTGGTATAGCAGCGCCACCTGTTGAGATATCTACACTAAAACGTAATAAGTGTCTATTTATGTCAAGATCTAACTGAACCTGAAGTTTGATGAAAATAACTGCAATAGATCTTGAGATAGAGCTATTACGGAAATCGTGATAAATGCAGCTTGGCAGCGCTACCTGTCTGGCGATTTTCTCCAAAAACTAATCAGCACCAATTTATATCAGGTACTAACTGAATATAAAATTTTATTAAATTTCATGCATTAGTTCTTGAGATAGAGCGCCCAAAAAAGTTTTGTCACATACAGACAGACAGACCGACACAGTCACATAGACTCACAGACAGACATTTTCTAAAAACAGTCAAATAGTGTTCAGGACCTTCTAAAACGTATAAATCCGTCGAAAACCGGAAGTAGAAAATTTTCATGAATTCAATACTTTCTTCCTGTAAAGATAGAAGAAAGTAAAAGCAATAAATTGTGATACAGTTTTCAAATAAATTGCATTTGAAAGAACTCTTTTTTCCCCTCATCAAATTGTGCAATTTTTAGAAGTCAAAAAAATTGGAGTAAAAGTGAAAATAATTGGTCAGATGTGGCCACCGTGAAAATGATATCAGCGTCACTTATGTACACGTTTTTGCTTTATAATATAGATAGGCCTAACTTTATTAGAACCATTGTTTTTGCCTTCACCGTTGTCAAATAAAAATTACTTCGCATACCTTTTTATTCACTCAACCCGAACATAAAATATCACATTTCTGTGGAATTATGAATATGATATGTATTTTCATTACTGGTACACCATAAAAGGACTGGAGCGTTAAAGCTCCAACATTTCTATTTGTTCAGCTGTAAACGTCATGTAATATTAATTCTACTGGGCCCATTTTTAAATTCAAACCAACCTAAATATTTATCTGTAATACATTCATAAACCTGTCTAAAATTTTGATGAATGATCGGAAGAAACAGGGAATTCTTTTTAAAACAGATGTAAGAAGAATTTTTAGAGATGCGTTTTTCAAGAAAACCTTTTAAAAATAAATCACAGGAATTATTATTTCCCACTTTTTACAAGCAGGAGAGAGAAATAGATTTTTGTTTCTTCAAATACTGATTTTTTTGTTCATCGTTGTTTTCCTGCTCTAGGAATATTGAAGAAATGTGAAAAATCTTGTAAAAAAAAATATTCCTGCATTATTTTCGCATGTTATTATGGGTTTCAGAAAGCTAAGTTTTAAAAGAAGACATGTACGTGTATTAAAAATGAAAAGTTAGAAAATTGAGGTTAGTATTTTAATATATCTCTTCTCTAAATATTGTTGTATCGTTAAGATTTTTTTCTTTCTTCTTTTTCTTTTTACAAGATCTTATCTTAGATATTTATTACACACTAAAAACGACATTTTCAAAACTGAGCAAAAAATACTCAAATCTGAGTATGTCGCATACTCAAAATGGCTACCGAATCAAAATTACTCAAGTTTGAAACATGTATATACTCATTTCTGAAATCATGCACATACTCAAGAATAAAACATCATGTGTGCTCATATTTCAGTATGTCCATGTTTAAAAAATGAGTATGAACCGACTTCTATGTGCTCATTTTTGAGTATTTCCATATTAAAAAAAATGAGTTTGAACTGATTCTAATCATTCTTAAGTATGTCCATGATTCAAAAATGAGTATGAACTGACCTTTGTGTGCTCAGTTTTGAGTATGTCCATGTTTCAATATTCTGAATGGTATTTCAGAATTGAAAGGAATGGGTCGTTATATTTGAAACAAAAAGTTTCATAACAAAATGAAAACATCGATTTACTCAGATTTGAAAGTGTCATTTTTCTCAGTGTATAAGAGCAAAGTACTAGGATAAATCAAAATTGCGTTAAAAATTTAAATGGAAAACAATTATTGAATATATTTTTTAAAAATTTCGTAGTCTCCCTAAGTCCCTTACTTCTTTTTTGGACGGCTGGCAAACACGGTTTTTATTTTTAGAAATACATAACCATGGTGGCAACTTAGTGGTTATTTAATTGGGGGTTCACAATACATAAGTTTCGAAAATAAAATCGGCCAATACGACTTGTACAGGTTGTACAGGTTGAAATACATTTGAGTTTTCAAAAGTTAAATGGAAACAATGCTACTAAACGAAATAACAAAATTATCAAACATACATTTAGCAAAAATGTAACATTTTACTTTCTATGCAGGAAGATCATACAATCAAACAAATAAACAAACCAAAATTAACTAACTGAATATAGGAAATCAAGGAAGATTTCGGATAAACAATCAATCCAAAGGGAAATATTCGAACTTTCTCACACTGAAAGTTGTGCGAATGAAAAGATATGAGTGGTACTTTTGCCTCACATTCCCCTCGCCTTTTTTGTCCGCATAAGCTGGTTTCGAAGGGAATTTCTTTGATCGCACGTGCGATCCTGGAAAGATCGGAAACTCGCTATTGGTAATTTCGAAATTTACATTATTTCAATAACGTTTTGCCATGACGTATTTAAAAGAGATGATAGGAGAGGGGGGGGGGGGAGCTATTTAAACCCATCCTGGAAATTGACAAAAATTTGGAAATGTGACTTATTATTTAATTTGTTAATTTATTTTTTATTTTTTTTCTGGGGGGGGGGGGGCGTGGTTACAGGCTCATGGGCTCCAATATAGGAGCTGCCACTGGTGGCAACGACCTTCGCTTTCGCTTTTACTTTCATTGTTCTTATACTACTTCTAAATATCACACAATTTCAATCTTTACTTCACAGAATAGGAAAAACAAATGTACTTTCGAATGAAAGTTGTTTGAAAGGTATAACTCAAATTAGTTACTTATGACTTTTAAAAATAATTTTCATGTATAATTTTTTTAATTTATCTCAACAATGAATTTTTGTGGCGCAGTTACCACATTTGTCTATTGTTTCCACAGAACCTAAGATCTAGTAATAAGATCAGATTAAACATGAGATACCGCATTTTGACGCTACATAGAATTCTGTCAACGAAAAGACAGACTTTCATTTTATGTTGAACATAAAATTAATATCAAATTAAATAGTTGCATTAAAAAAAAAATATTATTTTTAGTTAAAAAATTTAAAGCATTACCAAAATAAATATATTCTATAAGACCAAAAGTCACCGGACACTTTTGATTTTAGACATTTTGTCGAATATACAGAGAAATACTTGACGAATTCTTCTTTAACTTCAGGAATATAAAGAACATGCATGACTTCATATTTTTCAGTGAAGGTTTGGTAACGAGGACAATTAAGGGAAAAACAACAAATTGAATAAAAACAATAATATTTGAGATCAACCTCTAAAATAAAATTCTCGAAATGATCTGTAGCTGCAACACATGACTACTTTAATCTTGTACAACATTTGTGTTCTTTTATGTACGTATATATTATATATTCATGGAGATATAAGAAATTTCCGCATGCTTTTTGTTTTTAGCACATGCAGGGTTTTCAACCAAATTTAACGCCACTTTCAGGAAACTTGACAAAGTACAGTAGAAACATTATACTACAATTAGAAAACAAATGTATTAAATATTTGATGAAATATGAGCATTTGCATAAAATAATTTTTAACTGCGCGAGCACTAACGATAACAAAAGGGTTTTTACTGTCAATTATATACACTATATTGCCAAAGGTGATTGGTCACTTGCGATTTTAGACGTTTTGTTAACTATCTAGAAAAATACATGAAGAATTAACCTGAAACTGCAGGCGTGTAAACAGTATAATATAGGTTACGCATATATTTCCGCGAAGATTTTTTCACGAAACCCCATCGGGGACGGTCAACAAATTGAAAAAGAACGAATATCTTTTGGATAACCCTGTAAAAACTAATGTAGCAAAGGCGTTCAAACTCGAGATTATTAATAAGTGGCTTATTGTGATACACTGTGTTCATTTTTATGAGGATAGCATGTATACTCGTAGAGAAATTAAGGGTTTTATAAAAACAGACCCAAATTTCTATCTATTTTTTTGCTTATAATTTGCAGAGTTCTTAATATAAAAAAAAAGTTCTTTTCAGAAAATATGTCAAACAACATTGTACACAATACTCTGCAATCAGAATAAAAAAATAATAAAAATTGGATGAAAAATGAGCAGGTTTACTAAAAAATTTTTCACTGCGCATGCGCGAATGCAATCAAAATATAATATGCATAAGTATATAGAGCAACTTTTGTGAAAGTCTCAAAATCATAGCTTGAAAATTCTGAAAATTATCGTCGATAGAATAAGCTCAAAATCCGTTGCTCCCAAAAAGAAGCAAAAAGATGAGGGGTTGTATCCAAATATAGTAGTACGTGCAATATTGTGTACGCTATCTTGGCACTAATCAACAGATATTTGATACAACGACTCATCTTTTTGCTTCTTTTTGGGAACAACGGATTTCGAGCTTATTCTATCGACGATAATTTTCAAAATTTTCAAGCTATGATTTTGAGACTTTCACAAAAGTTGCTCTATATACTTAGATAATACATTATGCATATTATATTTTGATTGCATTCGCGCATGCGCAGTGAAACATTTTTTAGTAAACCTGCTCATTTTTCATCCAATTTTTATTATTTTTTTATTCTGATTGCAGAGTATTGTGTACAATGTTGTTTGTCATATTTTCTGAAAGTAACTTTTTTTTATCTTAAGAACTCTGCAAATTATAAGCAAAAAACTAGGCGAAATTTGGGACTGTTTTTATAAAAACCTAAATTTCTCTACGAGTATACATGCTATCCTCATAAAAATGAACACAGTATATCACAATAAGCCACTTATTAAAAATCTCGAGTTTGAACGCCTTTGCTATATTAGTTTTTACAGAGTTATCCAAAAGATATTCGTTCTTTTTCAATTTGTTGACCGTCCCCTATGGGGTTTCGTGGAAAAATCTTCGCGGAAATATATAACCTATATTATACTGTTTACACGCCTGCAGTTTCAGGTTAATTCCTCATGTATTTTTCTAGATAGTTAATAAAACGTCTAAAATCGCAAGTGACCAATCACCTTTGGCAATATAGTGTAGTCCAACTCATATAAAAAGGCCAGTTGAATATCATGAAAATGCGAAAAGATATCGGCGATACATAAGTGGGCTGGATTTCAGGTCCTTTTTAAAAATAGCTGGATGATAATGCAGTGATGGAACAGTTTGCGCAGAAGAGAACCACCTGACACCGCTAAATGTAAGTTGTATTCTTCTTTGTCTTATTTAAGGATTTTTTAAGTCGAATAATACTATTAAAATTTAGTGTTGACAATCTCCCAAATGCTGTGCCACTGTTCCATCCCTGATAATGGATTTTCACAAACTGTCATTTTGCATTATTTATTTTTTTAATTTTTTATTCATGCTTGAAGCAATTGTCAGAACAAGCCCATTAAGAAAAAAAAAATAAAAATCGAAGCATTTGTTTTAAAGCTACGCTTGGACATAAGTTAAATACTAACCCCTTTGTTGGGACGTCAGTTAATAAAAAATGACAATTTGTGGAAAATCCCTCATCAACCAGCTACTTTTAGAAAGCAACTGCAATTCAGCTCACAATACTGGCAATATCTTTCTGAATTTAAACGATATTCTACTGGCTTTTTTATGCGTGTTGCCCTAGCCTGTATACTAAATTATGCAAAAACGTTTTTTGTTATCGTTAGCGCATGCGCATTAAAAAAATTATTTCATACAAAAGCTCATTTTTCATCAAATATTTAATATATTTATATTCTAACTGGAATATGTTGTTTGTACTGTATTTTGTCAAGTTTCCTGAAAGTGGCGTTAAATTTGGTTGAAACAAAAATTATGCAACTGTAAGCAAAAATTATGCGGAAATTTCTTTTTAAAGAAACCTTTATATCTCTATAAATATATGTGCTAATATACAAATGAATACAAATGTTGTACAAGATTAACATAGTCATGTGCTACAACCACAGGTCACTTCGAGTATTTTATCTTAGATAGTGGAGATGACGTCTAAAATTGAAAGTGCCCGGTGAGTTTTGGTTTTATAATGTTCTTTAACCATTTAAACAAATAAATATTCATACTCTCTCTCGCCCTTTTAGGTAGATTTCGTAAGAAATACTACCTTACATTTTCCCCTAAGTTGGAATTTTTGAAAAAATTTTGCAGATCTACGCCGATCATGACTCCCAGAACCCAAAACCACCCTCAGTTCAAAACTTTATCTATCTATCTATGTCACTTTTTTATGGACACGATATCTGCAATAATTCTGCACAAATCTCTTCCAAACTGAGACATAAAATCAAGGGGTATAAAATCTCGGTCAGGTTCGTTAATGGGAAAAATCGAACCAAGGGGAGGGGGAAATGGGGGGGGGGGTCTTTTTGTGAAAACAGAAAAAAAACCCGTAACTTCTTTATTATGATACGTATCGAATCCGTTTAAAGTTATTATTACTTCTAGGAAAAGGGCCGAAAATTTATTTATGACAGATTTTTTATATCATTAAAAATGGCCCTAAGGGGGGTGGGGAGGGGGTTTTAGAAGAAAAAAATTCATAACTTCGTCAATTCACACGATATCAAATCCGCTTAAATTTATTATAAATCCTCTTAATATTATCTAAAACTTTTATAGTGATAAGTTTTTTTATAGGGCCAACTCTTATAGAAAAAAAAAATCCCTGCCGGTTTCGCCAGCAAACAAGTTAGAGACAAGTGGGCGGTCCCAACTGCGGCATCATGGCAAACAGGTCATTTCTTCCGCAATTCCCAACAAACAGGCACCTCATGGTCTGCGTCTTCGAAATCTACCTGTGCCTGTAGGCCGAGCCGTCAGGGATATTTTTAATTAAGGAGTTTTACTTCAAAGAGATGTTTTCAATTACTTTTAGTATTATGACTAAGGATTTTTATTGAAGTCTTCTTTTTCAAAAATTTATAACCTGTCAGGGGCTGTACAGAACGTTATCACTTTAGGGGGAAAGGAGGGGGTTTCTGGCACATGATATCGTAAGATATCTCTAGTGTGTATGTGTGTGTGTGTGTGTGTGTGTGGGGGGGGGGGGTTGTATTTGATATCGTTATCATTTTTTTGTTTTAAAACTTTTTCTATACATCAAAATATTTTGCTATTTTTTACTTTTTTTCCCCCTTGCCTGTTAATTACTTTTATGAAACTACGAAGTTATTACTAAAATCATTAAATGATTATAACATTCGTTTCCTTAAAAAATATGGAATACTTATTATGTGTAGTATTTGATATCGTTATCATTTTTTATTCAACCAAAATTTTCTCTCTTTTTTTAAAACTTTTTCTTTACATCAAAATATTTTGCTATTTTTTACTTTTTTCCCCCTTGCCTGTTAATTATTTTTATGAAACTACGAAGGTATTACTAAAATCATTAAATGATTATAACATTTGTTTCCTTAAAAAATAGGGAATACCTATATGTAGTATTTGATATCGTTATCATTTTTTATCCAACCAAAATTTTCTCTCTTTTTTTTTAAAAAACTTTTTCTTTACATCAAAATATTCTGCTATCTTGTTCTTTTTTTCCCCTTGCCTGTTAATTATTTTTATGAAACTACGCAGTTATTACTAAAATCATTAAATGATTATAAAAAAAAAATTCCTTAAAAAATATGGAATACCCCAACGTTTGACATCCCTATTCTTCTGCCATATGTGATCTGTATATAACTGCAAACGAAAGAAAAAAGTTGAAAAAAATTAGATACTAATAACGATATTATTAGGAGAGGGATATTAACGTATGATATCGTAAAAGAGGGGGGCGGGGGTTAAAATTCTCAGAAACTTGATAATGTTATATATGTACAGCCCCTCACCCATCACGTTTATCTGAAATACAGAAAAAAGTTTTCTAATTTAAGAGTTAGCATCATAATTCTGATTTAACCCTTTGTATCACCGCACTGCATTAGCTGAAACAAACCCCAAAGTCAATGCTACTTATACAGTGGTATTTAACCTATATTTTACCATCGTCCTATATACAGGACGCTAAATCTGGCAGATTTTTTATTCAGAAATTTCTATTTCAGACCAGAAAATTTTGAATAGTAATTTTATTTTATTTTATTGACGAAATAACCAGTAATATATAAAATAATAATAACTAATCAAACTTTCTGGTGAGAATTCGGAATTTCTGAATAAAAAAATCTGCCAGATTTGGAAACGCTGTGTATAGGGCGATGGTAAAATATGGGTTAAAAGACGATTTTTTTTATTTCTGCTATCTCCCAACACAGCAGTTAATATAAATTATTCACAGAATTCCTGACAGACGGCGATACTGAGTAAATTTTACATCCCAAACTTTTATTTATCATTTTAGCAGTTATTGCTAAAAATTACTTCGTAAATTTTGTAAAATTTAAAAAGCTGGTGACGTCCAAAAATAGATTTTTTTTTTTACAAAGGTGAATTCGTATATACTTTCTAATTTCGTATTAGAAAATTGACAATATTTATGAGAAGTATGCAATTTTCTGTTTATTGCAGGTGTGAAAAAAAAAAAGCCTTTTAATCAGTAATTTTTAACTTTATTTTTCATTTTTTTAAAAATATATCATTTAATCATTAAAAGAGATACTTTCGTACTAGCCGCATACCAGAAATTAATAGCTGTAGAAATCGCCAAATATTTTGCTACTTACGGCAGCCTTTTTGATTCTGATAATTTCAGTGTTTACGCAAGAAGTTCGATTACATATCTGTTAAATTTCTGTTTTACTTATTTATTTATTTTTGATGAAGTGTCAATTTCGTTATCATATCATATATTCTAATACGAGCAAATCTTGTGGGTGGTTATATATATATATATATATATATATATATATATATATATATATATATATATATATATATATATATATATATGCAAAAATTATCTTAAAAACGGCTCTAACGATTTTGACGAAATTTCTTATCCTACCGTTTTGGGGCACCAGAAAACCATTGGGCTAGGTCACATGCTCGAGAAAATTCGATTAGTGGGTCATTTTGGGTCATTTTGGGTCATGGTCTAGCTAATTGTATCTAAAAAGCGGTTCAAACGATTTTGACGAAATTTTGTATCCGACCATTTTCGGGCATGGAAAGTCAATTGGGCTGCGTCACACGTTCGAGAACTTTCGATTAGTGGGTCATTTTTGGGTCAACGCGGGTCAAATTAATTTTATCTAAAAAACGGCTCTAACGATTTTGATTAAATTTTGTGTCCTACGAGTTTCGAGCACGATAAAAGCATTGGACTAGGTCGCATGCCCGAGAAAATTCGATTAGTGGGTCATTTCTGGGTCATTGTGGGTCAAGATCTAAAAAGCGGCTCAATTTACACTAAATTTTGCATCCAATGGTTTTCGGGCACGAGAAGACTGTTGGGCTAGGTCACATGTTCGAGAAAATTCAATTAGTGGGTCATTTTGGGTCATTTTGGGTCATGATCAAGCTAATTGTATCTAAAAAACGGTTCAAACGATTTTGACGAAATTTTGTATCCGACCATTTTCGGGCATGAGAAGTCAATTGGGCTGGGTCACATGTTCGAGAACTTTCGTTTAGTGGGTCATTTTTGGGTCAACGCGGGTCAAATTAATTTTATCTAAAAAACGGCTCTAACGATTTTGATTAAATTTTGTGTCCTACGAGTTTCGAGCACGATAAAAGCATTGGGCTAGGTCGCATGTCCGAGAAAATTCGATTAGTGGGTCATTTCTGGGTCATTGTGGGTCAAGATCTAAAAAGCGGCTCAATTTACACTAAATTTTGCATTCAATGGTTTCCGGGCACGAGAAGACTGTTGGGCTAGGTCACATGTTCGAGAAAATTCAATTAGTGGGTCATTTTGGGTCATGGTCAAGCTAATTGTATCTAAAAAACGGTCCAAACGATTTTGACGAAATTTTGTATCCGACTATTTTCGGGCACGAGAAGACTATTGGGCTGGGTCACATGTTCGAGAACTTTCGATTAGGGGGTCATTTTTGGGTCAAAGCGGGTCAAATTAATTTTATCTAAAAACGGCTCTAACGATTTTGATTAAATTTTGTATTTTACGAGTTTCGGGCAAGCGAAAATCATTAGACTAGGTCACATGTTCGAAAAAATTCGATTAGTGGGTCATTTCTGGGTCATTGTGGGTCAATATCTAAAAAGCGGCTCAATTTACACTAAATTTTGCATCCTATGGTTTTCCGGCACGAGAAGACTGTTGGGCTAAGTCACATGTTCGAGAAAATTCAATTAGTGGGTCATTTTGGTCATGGGTCATGATATTTGAACTCAAATTTAATTTTGACCGAGCATAGCTCGGTCTTCCCTGCTCGTAAAATATTAGTTGGAAACAAAGGCTGAACTATTTAATTTTTTCAAAGTGCAAACGGGCTAAACAATTAAGTTAAATAAAAGTGTGTATATATATATATATATAAAAGTATTAATTTTCTTTTACAGAAGGTTTTTTGTAAAGATAACATGATTTATTTTATTTTATGATATCATTTAAATCAATATTTCTTAAGCATTTTAACATCGCGACCTCTTCCAAACTTAAAAATGACGAAAGAAGCCCTAGAACCATAGGTGTTTGCAGAAATACCAACTGGTGGTGGTGAAAGGGGAAGGGGGCATTTAAGTTCTGAAGGTACTATTTCTTTTGTTTAATTCAAACAAAAAGTTAAATAAAAATTTAGTAACTTTGATTATTTACAGATTTATTATTTGGTGTCAAATATACGTATGCTTTTGTAATAAATATTAATGGCTTATTTTTTGGTGTATCTTTGAATAATGTATATATAATTATATTGACAACAATCACAATAAACTAAAAAATAAATCAAATATAATATTCTGAATCGGATATCTTTTCTATTTTTTTTTTTTTATATCTGAAATATTCGTATTTTTTTTTTTTTTTTTTAGGAAACATTGTAAAATATTAAAACAGGGTTCTTGCACCCCAGGGGAATTTGAATACCAATTTTTAAAAAAAAATAAATATTTGTCTTATTTAATGAAGAAATTCTGAGTTTAAATATGACTTTATTCAAATCGCATGGACCCCCCAAAAGGTGTAAATGATAATTTTTATAAGTTTCACTATGAATTTAATTATATTTTTTGTATGCACAGTTTAGAATAAAAATAAGTAAATAAATAAACAATTAATTCAAGGTGATGGATGGGCTTGCTTCTTTTGATACATTACATTAAATTTTGGTTCATTTCGTGCAGCGCAAGTCTGACATCGATTTCTATATAAATTTATAATTTTTAAGAAATTTATTTATATTATTAGCTTATTCATATTTTTAGTAAATTTATAAATGTAGTTTATTTATATTCTTAATAAATTTATAAATACATATAAAAAAGGTTCCTCGCCAACTTTTCTCTGACCTCCATTAAAGAACTGAGTAAGAAAAACCAAAATTTTTATAAATGGTTTTAAAGCATTATATTTGTTATCAATTACCAGAATAAAAAAGTAATTTTGTTCTTGCAGATATGTTTTTCGTTACTATTTTTAGGCATTTTGAAAACGTGATCAACATATTTTATTTTTTAACTTCAACCTAACCCTTATCTAATATTACGTAATTTTTTTTTTATAATTTAAGTTTTCATTTAAAAACGAAAGGAATGAAAAAAAAAATTATAAAAAATATTTTATGCTTTATGATTTTCACCCTCCTGCTGCAAAAAAATGCTTTATTTTAATGTTATTAAATAAAGATTTCTTTATGACTTAATTTGTGACACAGCACAGTAGCATAGGGTAAATATTGAGCGCCCAGGACAATTCAAAATATTGCGCCCCTTTCTTAGTGGCTAGTTTTTTTTTTTTTTTTTTTTTTTTTTTTTTTTGTTTCTACCATGCAAGCTATGCATTAGCTATTTTTTTCTTTATGCAAAAATTTTCTGAGTGGCTTTGAAAATTTAGCCGCCCGGGACAAACTACGCTACGGCATTGTCTTTTAACCAATTATACCATTCATCACAGGAGAAAGAGCTTGAGCGACAGCGAGAAGACAACATCGCCGTTTCCTCGCGCCAATCATGCCAACAAGTTGATTTTCATTTTCTACCCGCTTGGGAAAACGCGAAATGCCGCTTTTCAAAGACGCGCCACAAAATTAAACACCCACAGAGCAGGTTCTTGCTTTGTTGCTTTGGCAACGAAAATGCCGGGGTCACGAACGACAGTTTTGATGCTCCTGGTCAACATATTTACTCGTGTTTTGTGCTGATATAATTTCAAGTTATGGTCACATTTTGTATACACGAAATGCACATTTGTTTCAGTCAATTGAGGATTATTTGTGTTTAAACTGCTTCCTTCAGTGTGGTGAAACAATCTGTTTGTTGTGAATTTTGACCGTTTTGCTGTGTTAATTAACATTCACGATGGAGCTTATGGAGAGGGTTCGTTCTTTCAAAAGAAATTTAGATCAACCTGATGATCCCAATGCACCATGGTATAGAAACAAAAAGCGTATTTTGCTTATATTAGTTTGTGCTTTGGTAAGTAATTGATTTGTTTTGATATTTTTCCTAAAAGAATTGTAAATATTTTCGTCTGCTGAACAAATATTTAAACGTTCGCATTTATGAGTCGCATAGGCAATGTTGCCAAATTGCATTGAATAAATTTACAAAGATGGATTAAAAAGGGGCGGGTCACATGGGCACCGGCCAGTTTCCAAACAAGGGAATTCATTGTATTTTAAATTGTTATTTAAATTGTCTCATCTGTATTTTGATTAAAAGAAAAAATCTGTTAACTTTCAATAACTAAACATTAAAAGAAAACTTATTAATATATATGTATTTATTTTAATAAATCTTAAAAATACTTTTAATAAACACTTTGAAAAGGCAAATTTTATAAAAGTTAGGAATTATAAAGAAAATTATTTTAATAAAGTAAAAGTTAAATATTTTATAAAGTAATTACTTTAGTTAAGAAAAAGTTTAATATTTAAAAAAATAAATACTTTAGTAAAGTAAAAGTTTAATATTTTAAAAAGTAAATACTTTAGTAAAGTAAAAGCTAAATAAAATTTTAAAAAGTAAAGTATTTACTTTTTTAAATATTAATTATAGTAAAATATGGGCTTATCATAAATTTTTCTCCGTCCTTACTCGATTTCATTTTTTATTGTTTGGAGTTCAAGTCTGTTTCGTATTGAGTTTTGATACTTAAACGGGTCGTTACCCGACCTGTAAGTATAAAAATAATAAGCGTGTATCAAAATAATAAACGTATAAGTCCGGCGTTCTGTTTAATGGTTTAATTCGATTTTTTAAAAGAAAATCTAGGATATTGTTTCAGATGAAAAACTATCTATATATTTGAATATGAATGAGTCTTACATATTTTTTTACATAAAAGATGGAATTGATATTCGAGATATGATTGTAGCCCATTTTTTCATTAAATTATACATCAAATTCATTTGATTTCGGGTTGAAGTATTTAGAGTTCGGCTTGATGGAAAATATTTTGTTGCGTTTCGGGTTAACGATTTTTTGTTGTTGTTGCGTTTCGGGTTAACGATTTTTAGTTGTTGTTTGGTTCGGGTTGACTAAGGCTCCTATATTATTATAGGAGTCCTAGGGTTGATTTTAAGCAGAATTTTGAGTTCACCCCAACCCGCGCAGAACTGTAATGTAGTTCCATCCGACCCGGTCTGAATCTGTGGAAAATCAAAAAGCCCAGTCTGAAAATAAGGAAAGAAAATTGTCCGAAATCCGTACGTACAGACCTCTATTTTTAATACAAAAGTTGCATTGCTACGTAAACACACACCATACTAACCCTACAGTAAGAAAAATGTTTCTGAAAAACATAATTAAATATACATTTTAAAATTGTGCTCTGCAACTTAAAATTGAGTGTTACGAGATTTTATTATTTTCTTTATTCTAAAATTTTTTCATACAAATATATATTAATATTCGGCCACGTCCCTTGGCCGAATATGTGCGAAGATATGTTTCCTAAGATATATCCTTAGAATATGTTCCCTACGTTTTAGCTTTGATCGATGTTTTGTTTTTGGTAGTTTTATTGTAGAAAAAAATTCACTTTATGATATGATATGAATATGATATTGAAAATGGAACAAATAGTTTGTAACTTTTCCTTATTTGTTTCCATATTTATTTTATTTAAATTTTTCGAAATTATTCTTGAGAAGTGACCCAACGATCATTAATGATCTTTAAAATTTTTCGGTACACCAGTGTGCAAAGATTTAAAATTTCATTTGCATCTATTTGCATATCACTTCATTAATGTAAATAGACATAGAAATAATGAAATATGCCATACGTTTGCGTCAGGGTTGTAGTGGGGTTCCTACGCGACTGGAAAATATGGAAAACAGGGGATTGTCTGTGAAAATGACAAGTGCTCATAAAGTCATGGAAAAGTCAGGGAAAATCACATTTTTTCCCTAAAACCTGGAAAAGTCAGGGATTAAAAAAAAAAATATATATTATATGCTATCATGTGTCAATATTCTTCCGAGTTCGAATTCCGTCAGCAAAAAATTCAGATTTTTTTTTACTAGCAAGTAGTATTTTTGCTACATTCATATTTTTGACATAATGATGTTTTAGCTATACAAATATGTTTCTAAATAGGTGATACTTTTGCGAAAGAAATATTGAGCCATGTTAAGGTGGCTAGGATGAGATATCATGAATATTTAAATAAGAAAAAGAAAGAAAATTAGAAAGCAAGCAAAAAAGAAAAGCTGTAACTAAAATTAAATTGTTAAAAGACAAAAAATTGAAAGTTACATAACAAACTGTTTCTGAAACAACACAAACAAATGACATGGTAGTAGAAATGTCAAAAAATATTTGAATGGTTGATATGTGAAATTTAATTATTATATATTAATAAAATGTTGCTTTGAATACATCCAAATTGTATATTTTTAATTGTTTTCAATTTTTTATATTTTAAATATCAAATAATAGATTTTCAAATAAGATTTTTAGTTTCAATTTTATAGATTACTTTTATTTTCAGAGGTATATTTAATCATTAAGATCTAGAATTGCTAATCGTATTTCTAAAAATGTCGTGAATTGTTGGAAAAATGGTCTGGAAAAAACCTGGAAAAGTCAGGGAATTTTGTTATTCAAATACAGTATGAACCCTGCCACCCAGCTACCCGCTCGGGCTGGGTAAAAAAAAAAAAAAAAAAAAAAAACTTTTTTACAACCATAAGGGTTGTAGTGGGTAGCTGTCCGGGTAACCACCCAGCTACCCGCCAGAGCTGGGTTTTATTAAACCCTGTTTTGCGTACAATGTTCCTTTATTTAAATGATAGACAATTTTATATAATAAAAGATAAAATGTATCTATTGATCAATCCATATTAATAAAGCAGTAACATTCCTTAAGTAATGCTGACGTCATATCGACGGCGGCAACGACCTGAGCAATCAATTTCGCTTTTATTGCAAGTTCATTAACTTCTAAACATCGCGCAATTAAAAATTTCAATAGCAATTTGTTTGAAAACTGTATCACAATTTTCTGATTCTTTTTTTTTAATGATCTTTAAAATAATTTTCAAGCATGATTTTTTAAAAATCTGTATCGCCTGCGCAGTCTGGGGCTGTTCAGAACAGAAGATCAGGCGGCGCGCGGGCGATGGAGATTAAAATATCGAGTGAGTCTATACTGTGAATGAAATTGAAAGGCCTGCGTTCGTTATCATTGATTTGGTCATCCAAATCAATGATAATGAACACAGTCCTTCATTTGACTAATTAGGGTATTTTAATGATATTTTGTTAAAATAAGAGGTGAACTTGGTGGCCGAATGGTTAGAGCACTGCTCTTGATTCTGGAGGTTGCGGGTTCGATCCTCCGAAATTTCTGTTTGATTTTTCTGTTTTTTTTTTTTTTTTTTTTTTTTTTCATTTAAAAATGTTTAATCGGTTGCTTTGTATTTTTCATGATTAATGGAATATATTTTATAAAAGCAAAATTTGATATTATTAACAATTACTTATTTAATTAAATACGATAAATTCAGCTATTTTACGATTAAAATTTTACATTACTGTGTCTTTTAATATTTAAACATTATTATTATTTTTTTTTTCTTTTTAGCAAATGTAAAATAAGAATGAAAATATAGTCAATTTGCACGAATTTCTCCATGTTTTTATAATGAGTACTTCAACAGTGAATTTTAGCATATTTTATAATGTAAAAAATATTATAAAAATAAAATGTAAAATATATACATTATTTAAACTAGAAATATCAGTACCTATTTTTGTAAAGAGGTAAAATACACCGTCTAGTTTCGTAATGAATATAAATAAAATATAGTTAGAATGTTTATAAATTTTCTACTGAATGTACAAGTATTTTAGCATTTGTTTCTCGTGTTTTATGATGTTTATTGCAATATAATAAATAATGCAATTTACATCGAAAAATGAATTTCAAGAAAAATAAATTTTTAGAAAATAATAATTATGTTTCAACAAGGTTGTTATCGAAAAATATATTTTAATAAAATGTTTAAAAGCTTTTTTATCAAATTTTAACAACGATTTTATTTTACTATTATAAATAAAGAAATAAATCTTTTAACATATGTTAAAAGATTTATCGTAAATCAAGGTCGTGATACCAACATATGTTGGTATCACGACCTTGATTTATTAACATTCTATTTATCCCAAAAAATATAAAGCAACTGATAAATAATTTTTAAATTAATAAAAATAGGGGAAGAAAATCGGAAATAAACGGCGAGCATTTACTTTGTATCCATACTTTTCAGGTTCATCTGTGTAGGACAACCCAAACGTCAGTAAAGTACACAACAATTTTTGGTACTTTTCGGTTAGCCGGGCGCCAGTGAAAAAAAATATAAATATATATCTACATATATGTTTGTGTATATATGTATGTATATATATATGTGTGTGTGTGTCTGTGTATATATTTATATTTGTTTCACTGGTGCCCGGTTAACCAAAAAGTACCCTTTTTTTTAGAGTTTACATTAATTTTATTGAAACCACCAATACCGTGTTTCAGGAATTCGGTGATCCGAACGTCCTCTCCCTTGTTAGTTAAAGGTGCACTGGTTATAGAAAATTAAACTTTATAATATTATATGCATTGTTTTGTACAATATATATATTTATGTAACTGCTATCAACTAAACTAATATATCAGTTTTAGTAGGTGGCTGTAGTTTTAGAGACATCATAAGTTGACAGCAGTTATGTAACTATATGATGTATATATATATATATATATATATATATACATCATACTTTCGTATTCTATTATTTTTATGTTGGATCAAAGGCTTAAAAAATCATTTTAGAATGTTAAAAATTTTAAATTTTTCAGATATCCGATCATGTTGCTACAGCTGTATCAATCAACCTACCAAACCAAGTAAGACACAAAAAAGCCCAATCACGTGATCAAATCGCCCACAGAATTTTTGTGAGTCACCCGCGCGCAGCCCGCGCTAAAAATTTGCAGGTTATGAACGCGGATCGGGCTATCTGATCACGTGATGCTTTTCATGAATGTTTCGGGGGTTTATTATGATGAAATAAAAATAGATATTCCTATTATAAGATCCATTTTTTTTGGAGGATAAAGATGTGTAGTCGCTAGTTTCACCTAATCCGAGCCACAGAAGCTTAAAATAATTGAAATAATTAAATTATTTCAATATATTAAATTATTTAAATTTCCGATAAGACCTACTCCATAACCCTTCTCTCCATCGCGCGCGCGCCGCGCGATCTTCTTTCCTGAACACAACCTCTGATTACAGAAGATCAACCCGCTTGCACTTAAAACAATATACTAAATAATTCAGCTTTTGTCTTTGGCTAATATTCTATAACGGAATTAGAACTTAATCAATCAATAAATAAATAATATAAAACACACAAATTTAACAGAAATGTAATCGAACTACGCGCTTAAATATTGAAGACTAAAATAATCAGAATAAAAAAATGCTGCTGTAAATAGTAAAATCTTTGGCGATTTCTATTGAATATGAAAAATTTATTACAGTTCAATTAGATTACAGTTTTCATTTGGAAATTGTTTTTATCTATGTTTTGTACTCCGGGCAGTATTCAGGGTCCGATTAACCTCTGAATATAGGGGAAGCAAGGTATAATTTTGGGGCCCCCTTTCATTTGGCATAAGTTTTCTTCTTCATTAATGAAAACTCACCAATAATACCAATATTATTCCCGGGAGTAACTTAGCCGAGGTCACATATATTTAATTAAATAGCTTTTTATGTTCCCTGTATATACTAATATACTTCACACATATATTTAGCACATATAGCTGTATGCTCAATTTCCCGGTGGTTTCTAACAGACACACTATAGGATGCTATATTTAACATCCTGTTGATGACATTCATTTTTCCCTGTTAAATAAGATTCGTGAAGCAGTGCGTGGATTTCCTCATGGATTAAAAAAACTTTCTTTTCAAAATAATAATAATAATAAATAAATAAATAAATAAATTAATTAAAAAAATAATCTAAACAATTGAAAATGGGAAAGAGAGGGCCCGGCCCTATTCAGTCATTTTGGGGGCTCTTTTAAATTTTAGAGGGGAAGCATGTACTTCACGTGCCTTTTGGAATATCAGGCTCTGGCAGTATTTATCTGTATTATAAAGCAACAAGAACGAAAAATCATGCGTAAACCATAGATTATGTAACACTTTCCAACACTTCCAGAATAATTTTACAAATCTTTACCGATTAATAAGGTGGAAAATGATATCTAAGTAAAAAAATTTGTAAAACACATAACATATTTAAAAACTTAATTTCAGGAATAATCAACTATAATATCAAAAATATCCCAATTCTTTAGTGCAGCCCTGTATATGATCTATAGATTTGTATATATACTATATAGCATGCTAAATTTTAGTTCAGTTACGAAACGCAGAGCATAGTTTTAAATTCCCCTTCTAGAATTTCCGTCAATAAATGGAAATTTACTCGAGATCTTTTAGTGCTGCCCTGTATATAATCTACAGAATTTATACACACCAAAAAAAAGACAAAAAAATGAGTTAAATTAAAAAAATCCCTGACGGCTCGGCCTACAGGTATAGGTAGATTTCGAAGACGCAGACCGTGGGGCGCCTGTTTGTTGGGAATTGCGGAAGAAATGACTTTTTTGCCATGATGCGGCAGTTGGTACCGCACACTTCGAAACCTAACTTGTTTGCAGGCGGAGCCGGCATGGATTTTTTTTGCTATAAGGGTTGGTCCTATAAAAAAACTTGTCAATATAAAAGTTTTAGATAATATTAAGAGGATTTATAATAAATTCAAGCGAATTTGATATCTTGTGAATTGACGAAGTTATGTATTTTTTTTTTCTAAAACGCCCCTTGGGCCATTTTTAATGATATAAAAAATCTGTCATACATAAATTTTCGGCCCTTTTCTTAGAAGTAATAATAACTTTAAACGGATTCGATATGTATCATAATTAAGAAATTATAGGGTTTTTTTTCTGTTTCCACAACCCCCCCCCCCCGCCCCCCCCCCTTTGGTTCGATTTTGCTCATTAACGAACTTGACCGAGATTTTATGCTCCTTGATTTTATGTATCAGTTTGGAAGAGATTTGTGCAGAATTATTGAAGTTATCGTGTCCATAAAAAGTAACATAGATAGATAGATATATAAAGTTTTGAACTGGAGGTGGTTTCCGGGAGTCATGATCGGCGTAGATCTGCAAAAATTTGTCAAAAATTCCAACTTAGGGGAGAATGTCATAGGTAAGTATTTCTTACGAAATCTACCTAAAACACGTTCAGCAACTGAAAACGCACTTCCAACAAATATTGTTTACAGACAGTACAGCAATCTTTTGTGTGTCCCTGTAAATGAACGATGAATGCTATACACACAATATTCTATTCACTCTAATATTATTCTTGTTATGTACCTTCGTAATATATATCAATTTCAATGTGTTTGAAATAGTGAAACATTCTTAAAATAAACCGCAAACTATTTTCTCCATAGTATGCAATGTAACGGAATTCTTTTGAGTGCCCATGTAAAGGAACTATAAGTGTTAGGCACATTTTTTTCTACATAGTAAACCTCTTGTAGGGCACCTTAGTGATGTAATATCAATTTCAATATGTTTGAAATTGTGTAACATCATTAAAATAAACCACAAATGATTTTTCCCCATATAACGTAATGTAGTCCCCATAGAACGTAATGTAACGCAATTATTTTGAGTGCCCTGTAAACAAACTATAAAATGCTACACACTTCATTCTCAATACCAAACATGCCATATATGGTAAACTTCAATAACATATATCGACTACATGGTAATTCGACTATATTTATGCGAGGTAGAGCCCGGACAGACAGACAAACCGAATTCGTAAACACTTTTCAACTATGGTGAAAAGTGTCAAAAATATGTTCGTGAGTAATAACGCTGACGTAAAATCGACGGTGGCAACGACTTGGACAACTAAATTCTCTTTCATTGCAAATTTACTAACTTCTAAACATCGCACAATTTAAAATTTTTCACCGTCGAAAAGGGAAAAAAAAAATGTACTTTTAAATACAATTTGTTTGAAAGTTCTTACTCTATCTCACTTTACTGATTTTTTTTTTTTTTTTAAATTAAGTAATATTCAAGCAGGATTTAAAAAAAGTCTATCACGGAAAATCAACTCGTTTTCACTTAAAATAAGATATAAATAGTTCAACATTTGTATTCGCCTAATATTCCCATAACAAAATTAAAGCTTCAATCAACTAGTAGTCGGATGTGCCAATCCCAAAACTTTCTTCTTCTGTCTCTCCCAGGTTTCCAATACACAAAAACCGAATCAGCATCAATTTATATCAAGGTCTAACTTAATCTAAAGTTAGTTAAATTCCATGCATTAGTTCTTAAGATATGACTATCGCTAAAATCGTGTAAATCCTCAAAAATGCAGCACAGCATCGCCACCTATTGGCAGGGACAGATTTAGAAATTTGAGGGCCCTGGGCACAGATGCGTATGGAGGGGGGGCCCCCCTCACACAGATTCTTTGAATAAAAAAATATAATATCGAAAGCAGTACTTATTAAGATAACCACTATTGACTTTGATAATTTCTTTAAAATATTAATTAAAAAATTAAATTTGATAATCATTAATTTACTTTTAAATAATTATTTGATAATTATGAATTTTTAATTGAATGTTACAATAAACTGTGTGGTGCTGATTACCTTTCTCTATATGCATGTCCATATATCTGGAATGATAAAGTGTTCAACAACTAATAATAAATTTACCGCAGTACCAAGCTATAATTATTTAAAATATTAGCATATCCTATTAATCAAATGACTTTTTCTTTCCAATGTATACTTTGTATGGAAAAAAAAATACTTAAACTAAATTTACACAAGTAACTAGCAGATCCACACGACTTTGTCCATGTTAACCATGAGGGCCTTACATGCAAAATAAAAATGAAATAATATGGCAATCCCAAAAATGGAGTTCTGTACATTACTGCACATAAATTGTTAAAAGACAATCAGCAAAAAATGAAGTTACTTTGACATATCATAGACAATCTCTGATAAACAGATTTTTTCGTTTTAATTTTGTTTTTTGACAGTTAAAACTGCTTTGACCAATAATTGAAAAATCTTTAGTAGCATTTGGGGCCCCCTGAAAATCGGGGGCCCTGGGCCCGTGCCCCGAATGCCCTGCCGTAAATCAGGCACTGCCTATTGGGAGATTTACACCAAAACCTAATCAACAACAGCTTATGTCAACGTAAAGGGCAAAACTGGGTGGCCATTTTTTTATTTAAAAGTTTTAAACAGTAAACTTTTAAAATTTCAATTAGTATCAATCTAAAATTAAATAGCCCAAATAAATATGTTAATATAAACATATTTCAACCAGTAAAAGTAGAATCCTTGAAGAAGTGCAAAGAAATTTTACTCTTTCCTTGTAGGAAAGTGGCCATAAGATGGCCGAATAGCCACTTTTTTTCATTTAGTTGCCGGTGGCTAGTGCTAATTTTGCCCTTTTTGTCAACGTCTAACTGAATCTGAAGTTTTGGTGCAAATCCGTGCATTAGTTCTTGAGATATAGTTATCGTGAAAATCATGAAAAAAATAGCATAGCAGCGTCACCTGTTGGGCTATTTACACCAAAACGTAATCAGCATCTGTTTATGTCAAGGTCTAACAGAATCTGAAGTTTGATGAAATTCTGTGTATCAGTTCATGAGATATAGCTACTGTAAAAATCATGAAATAAATTGGCATAACAGCGCCACCTGTTCTACATATCTACACCAAACCATAATCAGCGTCTATTTATGTCAACGTCTAACTGAATCTGAAGTTTCATGAAAATCAGTGCATTAGTTCTTGAGATATAGAGCTGTTGCGGAAATCGCGAGAAAGGCAGCATAGCAGCGCCACTTGTTGGGGGATTTACACCAAAAACTAATCAGCACCAATATATATTAGAAACTAACTGAATATAAAGTTTTTATTAAATTCCGTGTTTTAGATCTTGCGATCAATAATTTATACAATTAATTTCGAAATTCTAAGAAATTATTGGCAAATTTTAAAGCGATCCTATTATTTTCAGATACCCATTTCGGAAATTTAGCATCCATAATTTAACATATCAATTATCCCAGTGCATCATTTTCCATTCGATGAATGTTAAAATGTAAAAATCGTCTGACTTTCCATTGAAAAGCTTTATGACTTAAAAAGAAAATGTTCTATATTTTTCGAACGAATGAACCAAATTTAACCAAAAATTATACAGCTAATTCCGGGTACTGCACCAAACATATTTACCAAAAATCAACCTAATCGGACTATTTCTGCGGCAGTCATCGCGGAACAGTCAAAATAACAGACGGAAACCAAAAACTTTTCGGGTCTCCACATAGTGAGCCTCAACTAACGTTTCGGCAATAAATATCAGCAAATTCAATTTGATGAAATTCCATCCCGTAGATGTCAAAATATATCTCGAGAAACTCATCATAGAAGTGCTTATACACCGATACTTAATCGGCATACCGATACCTAAACTCATTATACGGACAATATTACTCGACCTTTTTGCTCCTAAAAAAACTGTGGAAGTTTCAGGAATATTAAACAAGTTGGAAATTGTACGTCGAACGTGACAAATGAGGTGTGTTGGTACTGTAGCTAGTTATATAAATATTCAGATCTTGATGATTTTTAAATCTGTGAAATGAATTATATCGTCTGTAGATTAATTTCTGTAATGAAATAAGTTTCTCGGTCGCTTAATGATTAAACCTCGGAAGCTTCCTATAACAAGAAAGAACCGATTTTTATAAAAAAATTCAAATTTCTTAATAAATGTTTTTATTAATATATTCTAATGTTTTGATTCGATTTTCATAAAATTTGAAATGTCTCGACAAAATTCTGCAAAGATAATATATCTTAAATTTCAAACCATTCGGTTGGGTAGTTTTTGCGTTGTTATATGCGGACAGACAGACGGACGGACGGACCAGACAACGACAATAGGTGCTACGTATTTATATAATTACGAACGCACCTAAAAATGCTTTATATTTTTCTTCTGCAAGTCTGTGCATGTCTATTAGAGACTTGCACGAACCAAGATTTTTAGGCACGGGTCCGGCACCGTCTTTAATTTTTCAAATATTAAATGATTTAAATGCAGCCAACGTGTAATAAGCACTGCTCTAAATGTAGCATCTCTATAATAAAAGCCTAAGTCATGTGACTGTCATCAACAGTTCCGGGATGTTCCTTTCACTTTTTCATATACCATGCGGCCATTTTTATTCAAAATTATTTTTTCGAATAAAACTGCGTAAAAGTTACATTTTTAGAAAGATCGTTCAAAATAAATTAATATTTCTGAGATGACTTACGTTCAATTATGTATATATTCTGCAATAACTTCAGTTGAAATTGGGTTCGCAGTTCAAATTCTCTATCCATGAAAGTAAACAAAAAGCAAAAAAAAAAAAAACATTCATTCGTCGTGAATGTTTAAAATATTAAACCATAGTAAAGCAAGTTCTCCGCGAATAAGTATTTGAACAGCTGCCTGACTTTAAAAAATAAATCGCACCAATGAGACAATCAAAGTTTACCATAATTATGTGCTATACAATTCAACTTCCTTTAGGATCTTTTCTTGATGTAAGCTGAATGTAAACAAATAAAACTCATGTAATAATATTTAATGAATCAAATTTCGAAACGAATTGTGAGTTAATTTAGTATTTATGTATTATACTTGCCAGGAAGAGAAATCACCGAAAATGATTGTTAATCACCAATCATATTTATCATTATTAATGACCAATCGCATTCAAAACAGTAATTTAATATACATTTATAAAATACACAACATTATTAAGTACTTTTATGTTATTTTGGGCGCAAATCTCGCCTATAGCATTTTTAAAATCGCCAATACCAGCTTTTATTTTTCGCGTGTGCAAATTAGAAACGATGCTTTGATTTTGAAATCAAATGTTTTGATGGAACAGCTGTCGCAGACGCACCGGGGTTGGCGCGATTTTTGTTTTGCGCCATTTTGGCAAGAAAACCCCATTTTCAAGTACCGGTTAGAGATTGCTAAAACAGCATGTTACTTTTATTTTATTATGAAATAGTTTATTTTATATTAAAATCACACACAATTTTATTATAAAACACACACAATGATTAATGTATACAATATTTAATTTATTATAAAACATACGGAATAAGCTCTACCGGGTTAACATACGAAGTAAAATCTAGCCGAAACAGCCGGGTTGCCCAGGCATAAAATCGCCATTTTGGCTCCAAAATGATACCCCGGTTTGTCTGCGATAGCTGTACCCAAAAGCACCCATCATTAAAAATGGTAAATAATATAGAATCAAAGTAAAATAATACAAAAAATAATTGTCTGAGTGCAACGAAGACTCATACACAGCGCAGTATTACTTTGCCCCATATATAGCTACGATGGATATTAAAACCTTTCGTCAAGCATAACTCAAAAAATATTTAACGGATTTCGTTCAAATTTTTACAGCAGGTACCTATAAAGGTGACAACGACGTCTATTTATTACCAAGAATAAATGCTAAACCGTTTGGAAATTATATTAAAAAAATATATAAAAAAGCTCAATTAAAGTACATACGTCACGAAATTTTGTGGTACGTCATTTTCACCGGCGCGAGATTTTCGTAGACAATCGGAATTGAAAAGTTCATGGAGTACAAGGAGCAAAAAAAATATGCACGCACTAATATTCAGCACAATAAAATATATTTCAATTGAGTAGAAATCGAAAATTAATCTGGATTTTTTTTCTCTTTGAAAGAAAAATCCCGCAATAACTTAGTAGACTTGGTATTAGAGATTTGGCGCAAATCTCAGCAATAGCAGCTTTTTTTATTTCTCATGTGTAAATAATAAAAAAAAATTCTTTAGTGTTTAAATAAAAGGTTTCGATTTATGGCATTATTTCTTTTTTTTTCTCTTTTTAGCATTTTAAATGAGATTAATGAAAGGCATGTATTTTAAATTAAATGAGTGAAAGGTTTATATTTAAATGAAATGAATTCAATATGAAAATGTTATAGGAACAATATTTGGCGATTTATCAACTGCGCCAGGATAACATAAAAGTACCAATATATCAAACGGTATGTAGTATGTGAAATGAAACAGTTATAATCACCCATCGTACAAGAAAAAAACTAATATTCTGCATTCAGAGGGAAAAATCCATCTCCTGTGCCGTAAGATTTGGCGAGTTCTTTTTTGGTAATAAGTTTTTCGATGTGATTGTTGGGATCTGAAGGATTTGGCTTACTTTTTCTAAATCTTATTTTTTTGCAGATGTAGTATTATGTAAATATATTTTTTAGCAGATATTTTTCTATTTTGTATATTTTCTATTTGGCATTTGGAAAAGAGATTTTTACCTTTTTATCTGTGCATTCGGAAATATTAAAAAATAAAAAAAGATTTACATATATCAAGCGCTTAATTTTTATACGGACCACTTCTCCATTTTTAGATTTGGTACTTTTCGGTTAGCCGGGCGTCAGTGAAATTTATATATCTATGTATACATATATATACATATATCTATACATACACACATTTATATATGCATGTATGTATATCATATATTCTAATACGAGCAAATCTTGTGGGTGGTTATATATATATTTGCAAAAATTATCTTAAAAACGGCTCTAACGATTTTGACGAAATTTCGACCATTGGGCTAGGTCACATGTTCGAGAAAATTCGATTAGTGGGTCATTTTGGGTCATGGTCTAGCTAATTGTATCTGAAAAACGGTTCAAACGATTTTGACGAAATTTTGTATCCGACCATTTTCGGGCATGAGAAGTCAATTGGGCTGGGTCACACGTTCGAGAACTTTCGATTAGTGGGTCATTTTTGGGTCAACGCGGGTCAAATTACTTTTATCTAAAAAATGGCTCTAACGATTTTGATTAAATTTTGTGTCCTACGAGTTTCGAGCACGATAAAAGCATTGGGCTAGGTCGCATGTTCGAGAAAATTCGATTAGTGGGTCATTTCTGGGTCATTGTGCGTCAAGATCTAAAAAGCGGCTCAATATACACTAAATTTTGCATCCAATGGTTTTCGGGCACGAGAAGACTGTTGGGCTAGGACACATGTTCGAGAAAATTCAATTAGTGGGTCATTTTGGGTCATTTTGGGTCATGGTCAAGCTAATTGTATCTAAAAAACGGTTCAAACGATTTTGACGAAATTTTGTATCCGACCATTTTCGGGCATGAGAAGTCAATTGGGCTGGGTCACATGTTCGAGAACTTTCGATTAGTGGGTCATTTTTGGGTCAACGCGGGTCAAATTAATTTTATCTAAAAAACGGCTCTAACGATTTTGATTAAATTTTGTATTTTACGAGTTTTGGGCACGCGAAAATCATTAGACTAGGTCACATGTTCGAGAAAATTCGATTAGTGGGTCATTGTGGGTCAATATCTAAAAAGCGGCTCAATTGACACTAAATTTTGCATCCTATGGTTTTCCGACACGAGAAGACTGTTGGGCTAAGTCACATGTTCGAGAAAATTCAATTAGTGGGTCATTTTGGTCATGGGTCATGATATTTGAACTCAAATTTAATTTTGACCGAGCATAGCTCGGTCTTCCCTGCTCGTATACATATATATATACACATACATATATGTGTGTATGTATACACATATATATATATATATATGTATATATAGATATATACATTTCACTGGCGCTCGGCTAACCGAAAAGTACCTTAGATTTTAAATGCTATTTATTATTTACTAGCCGTTTATTAATTGTTTAATATTTAACCCCCTGACAATAACAATTATTTATCACAAAAATGCCTCTTAGGTTTGTTATATAAGTTTGTTTATGTGTTTTCATTACTTATTAAAATATCGAATATGGCGATAAAATTTCATTTTAGCATCGTGCTTAAATTTTTAAGATGGCGCAAAAACATGCTTTAATAAACGTATGTTTGTAAATATTTGAAAAACTTGTTTTACCGCTCTCTTGAAAAATTTTGTAAGTTGCTAAAACTACCTTTTGGCACCATTTAAAATTTTTTTCGCCAACCGACATAGGATACGAAACTTTTTCCCATTCAGATACACATGCAAGGTTGGTCTCAAACAAGAGTAAAGCTAGCAACAATATTGTTTTAACTCTATAAGAGTTACAATAATGATATTAAATACTCCGATTGGCTTTGGGTCCAATTACGAAAGTTTCACCTACAAAAAAACTGTAGAAGAAGTCTTTTACATTTGTTTCAAATGAAGCTCGGTCTACAAGGTATTAGTTAATAATACAAATAACACTAATGGCATGGAGGCAAAAGTTTTAATTTAAATGTATATATTTGAAACCCTTCCCCCCTACCCCCCCCCCCCCAAAAAAAAAAAAAAAAAAAAAAAAAGAAAAGAAAAGAAAGTTACAGTAATGAATTTAAAATGGCGTTAAGCCACGCTTTCTGACATAAGCAATTGGCTGCAAACGCGATAACGAAACTTAATAACATGTAGCTAATATAGCCCTTGCAGTTATACAGACCTTGTGGTTTTTTTAAAAAGCTTGAGACAATTCAGGTTTAAGAAGTTGAGATTTACTGTCAAATGATATCAACAACTATGAACACAAAACTGATGAATTATTATTCAGGTTTATGTATGTATTTAAAAAAAATGCATCTGATTACACTTATTAGATAAATTACTTCTGTTTGCATTTAATAACTGATAAACGGCTTCTGTATAATAAATGAACTGTTTAAATATTGGGAAGAGGTGGCGAGAGGTAGAAAGACGAGTAAACAAACGGGTAGACAGACGGTTAGTGAGATGGGTAGAGAGACGAGTAGCGACATAGGTAGACTGACGGGTAGCGAAACGAATAGACAGACGGCTAGAGAGAAAGGTAAAAAGAGGGTTGACTGAGGGGTAGCGATATGGGTCTCGAGACGGGTAGCGACACCGGTAGACTGGAATGTAGCGAGAAAGGTTGTGAGACGCGTAGCGTGGTAGATAAAGAGACGAGTAGAGAGATAAGTACAGAGACGAGTTGACTGACGGGTAATGAGATTGATAGCGAGACGGGTGAACAGTCGGGCACAAAAACAGACGGATAGTGAGACGGGTATAAAGACGAGTAGAGAGACAGTAGATGGGTAGAGAGACAGATAGACAAATGGGTAGCGAAGTGGATACAGACACGGCTAGACATACAAGTAGTTAGACGGATAGACAGACGGTTAGAGAAGTAGATTGGCGGGTAGCGAGACTGGTAGAGGAATATAGAGACGGGTAGCGAGACCGGTAGAGAAATGTAGAGACAGGTAGCGAGACGTGTAGAGAGATAGACAATCAGTTAGAGAGACGGGCAGAAAAACGGATAGGGAAACAGACAGATTGTGGAGAGACAGACAGACAGGCAAAAGAAAAGTCTGTGGATTGGCGCTGTAAAGGCGCATTAAAGGCGCAGGAGGCAGAGCCTCCTATAGAATAATCAAGAAGTATCTGTTAAGCTTAACTTTGTAATATATATAATTTTCAACTTTGCCGATATGGAGATTTAATGTAAAAGTTATTTTACAGAAGTCATCGAAAGATTTTTTCTATACTTTAATAGTAATTTAGACTATAGTTTTGCAATCTGGTTTGTAGCAAAACATGCTATCAATGTGGTTTGAAGTGTAAGAGTTTTTATAAACAGTTATACAAATAATAGATATATAATCAAGGAAGAAAAATTTTAAATTCACACACAAAAAAGGTGCAACAATGAAATTAAATTTGCGTTAAGCCACGCTTGATAGAATAATCTATTGGCTGCAAATCCAATTACGTAACTTTAAAAAGCTTGGCGTTTTAAAAGATCCGGCGTTTTTTTTTTTTTTTTTCAAGTTTTGCGCAATACGCGCTTAAGAAAATGAGATCCTTTGCCACCTGTTAAAAAAAAATTATGACAACACATCTGATGAACGGTACTTCTTTTCTATTTTTTTAACAGTGTATATGAATTTATATATGATATTTTGTAATTCTATCATTTAATTTGCTCTTTTTCTTTATATTGTAATTGTTAACCCTATGTTCTCAGCAATATCACTCAGACTAATCCCTTTGAGGGAAGTCCTAGTTTAGTATACATTTAGCAACAATATGGTTCAGTGTAAATGTGGATATCATTAAAGACTTTCACAAAACAGACTTCATTGCATTAAATCGTATTAACTGAAATACGCCAATTGGCAATGGACCCAATTATGGAAAATTACTTAATATGTTTAAGAATCTCCGCATTAGCGAACGTATTGCATCTGATAAGCAAACGAACATGAAGCATAAATGCTTAAGTGGGTTAAAGGGGTTTTGTCAAGAAAGATGAAATACATAACAACAAAAAATATGCGAAATGCTACCATGATCGCAAAAGTTCTTGATTTGTCTATTAGAATCTTTCGGTTTGGCGAAGGATTAAGGAAAAAAATTAAATTATAAAAAAAGTAACGTGTTACAATGCTTAACATACATTTAAGGGAGACCAAACTGGTCGCCAGTGGCAGCTAGTTATGAATAATATTAATTAGAAAAAAAGTTGAATAATAATAAAGTTATATACAATTTTTAGAAATACGTTGGGAAGGCTTATTCTCAAAAGCTTCATAGCAAATTCGCCACTGATCTCTTTATATAAAGTGTATTTTAAGGTTTAAAAAAAAAATGATATATTGGAACAACATTCAGAAAGGAGTTCAATAAATTTTGTATGAAAGTCTTGTTTCTCAGTAATTTAGTGGGAAGGAAGGGATGCAGAATTTACATAACATTTTTACGTACTAACAATTGAAGTATAGGTTGTCGCATTTAATTCTAACCATTGAACAAAAGTTAACTGGTGTTAAATTTCCATTGCGTAAGACATATGCTTATAGGTTGCCTTAAAATTAAGCAATTATTTCAAAATGAAAGCGGATGATTTTCCTCTAGCAGTTCGGCGAAATTACATAATTTCTCAATATTTCCGAACTGGATTAGTAAAATAACATTTGTATTTCTTGATAAACTTGATTGTTAAATGTTTAGTAAATGAAGTGCGGTAATCAACATTTTTTAGCTTACTGACATACGAAGAGTTCGTAATAGCAATATTCTTGTAATGTTGAAATGTGTTTCGCAATGAATGTGTGACTGTGGATTTTCCTTTTCTTCTCTTTTTTCTTTTTCTTCTTCTCCCCCCCCCCCTTTTTTTTTGTTTGTTTGAAAATATACATTATTGAAATAATTAAGTGTAAATTTAATTAAAATTCGATAAGTGTTTATTTGTCTGCTGATATTCTTTTTGTCTTTTTTGTCAAAAAGTTGTAGAAAAACTTGTGGTTAATCGCGTATTTCTGTTTTTAATAAAAACTAAACTTTTGCCCGCGGCCCGTCCCACGTAGAATGTAAGTTTTGCAATTTGGAATAGAATGCAAATTTTACTATAATTTGTACTTAAAAAAAAAAAAAAAAAATTTAATTAATAGTGTAACTCCCATCAAAATCCGTTCCGTATAACTTTTAAAAAAAAGCTAATCTTTTTATTTTTTTTAAGTTATACAGCAGAATTTTTTAAAAAGGCTAATCTTTCATAATCAGGTTCTTCTGATTATATAATTTTCTCCTATAATTCTATAACTAAGCAACGTAGAACAATATGTTATATGCTAAAACCTATACTCTAAACGATCTAAATAACAGTGCAAATTCCATCTAAATCCATTCAGCAATATCTTTTAAAAAGGCTAATTTTTCATAATCGGGTTCATCAGATTATAGAACTTTCCTCTATAATTCTATAACTAAGCAACGAAGAATATTATATTACTGAAACCTTCCCTGTAAAGTTATCTAACGTACAGTGCAAGTAACCATCAAAATCCATTCAGCAGAACTGAAGTTATAAGAGGCTGGAACGAAATTCCCATTTCCAGACTGTATTGGTAGCCTTGTATCGTGGCATTATCATGTTCTTTGAAACTTAAATTTTAACTATTTATTTTCTCTACAGAAAATCAGCAGGCTTTCCCCCTTGACATTAATTAAATTTGCTTTTGCTTTTATTTTATGCTGTTGAAAAACTTAATTTAATATTCTGCTTTTTTGCGGTTTTCTTGAAATCTGTTATTATTTTTTTAGAGTTGCCCAATGCATTGCACTGGAAGAAAGACAGAAGATTGCATTGAAATAAAACAAAACAAAAAATAAATTTTGGTCAGCAGCTACTGGCATGTAAATTAGTTCCTGGATGTTAGTCACTTTTTACTTAGTAGCCCAGGGCCAAAACTAGCTTTTTTTTCGTGTGTGTGTGTGTATGGGGGTATATATGGATTTTGGCTTCTCCCCCCCTCCCCACTCTTCCTCCACAAAGTACATTTACAAAGAGAATTTTACTAAGTTTCGAATAGCCGACTTATTGAAAATGTAATCATAAAATACGTAGCATTGAACTATGTAATCAACTTTGTCAAATATTTATTTTTAAAAAAATTCGAAAGGAACAGGAAAAAATTTCCACTTTATACAGTTTATACCACTTTATACCGTTACAGACAGATTTCATTTTCACATATTTTACTGTAGTTATAGTATTACAGTAGAATTGAGCTTCAACTCGCCCCCTCTAAGGCTAGATATGGATGTAAAAAAAGTAATTGTAGTAAAAAAAAATATATTTTAAAAATTGCGTATTTTCCATCCCTTAGTTTTTAGTGTTCCGGCCAGTCCCCAGACTTCACCAATCTTTTTATCTGTTTGTCAATTTTATGCGCTTGGCTCAGTTTTTCTTTTGGATTTTCCAGCTGCGAAACATTTTTACCCAAATTTTATTTTCATATGTATTTTTTTTGTATTCAAACGACAAGTCTAGTCTTCATTTGGCGCCCCTCCGACTTCCGTTCTGGAGCCTGGGGCACATGCCCCCTCTGTCCCCCCTCCTTTTGTTTCGGCACTGTAGTAGCCATCTAGTAGTGATGAGTTTTCGCTCTCTTTTTTCGGAGCGCGAGTCTGACGGTTTCAAATGCAAGGCCGCCCTTGCCCGAAATATTTTGTCATCAGAGCCCGAGCCCGATACCGACTGTACGCAGTTAGACAAATTAATAATTACATTTTAAAAATTGTTTTAAGATTAATTTTCTCATTTAAAAATATCTTCTTACATATATTAATCCTAAATACTCCCTCCTAACAACGTTCCACGACATATTTTCGCAGGACATTTTTGACGATATCTTAGAAAATATAATGCTTATTCCTTAAAGTTCCGCGATTTTTCAAAAAGCGAAACGCGGTTTCGTCAAATCTCTGGAAGACCTAACTTGCCAATGGACATTATACTAAAGGTGAAAAACTGGAATTTTGCTTAGTAGCCACGATTTTTTTTGGTTAGCCAGTTACTGATTAGTGAGAATAATTTCTTTAGTAGCCAGTAAGTACATTTATCTCGCTGAATATTTAAACCCACAGCAGCACGGAATACATTACACATGCACAACCTATTGCCAGTGGGCCAAAATCTCTGGAAATTCAGGAATTGTGTGTATTTCGCCAATTAGCTTCAGAAAAAAAATCCTAAATTTCGTCAGTTGGGAGCGTAAAAATCATGAATTCCCTCTCGATCGGACACATAAATATCATTAATTTCATCGATCGCGCGCGTAAAACTCACTAATTTCGTCGAATGGCGAATAGAAATCATGAATGTCGTCGATCGGGTGCGTAAAAATCATGAATATTGTTGATCGGGCGCGGAAAAATCATGAATTTCGTCGATCGGGCTCGTACAAATCATTAATTTCGTCATTCGGGAGCGTAAAAATAATTAATTTCGTCGATCGAGTGCCTTAAAAATCAGGAATTTCGTCGATCTGGCGCATAAAAATCATGATTATCGTCTATCGGGCTCAGAAAAATTATGAATTTCTTCGATCGGGAGCGTAAAAATAATGAATTTCGTCGATCGGGAGAGTAAAAATCATGAATTTCGTCATTCGGGAGCATAAATATCATGAATTTCGTGGATCGGATGCGAAAAAATCATTAATTTCGTCTAACAGGCGCGTAAAAATCATGAATTTCGTTGATCGGGCGCATCCTGAATTTCATCAAACGGGTGCGTAAAAATCATGAATTTCGTCGATCGGGAACGTGAAAATAATGAATTTCGTCAATCGGGAAAGTAAAAATCATGAATTTCGTCATTCGGGAGCTGATATTTATGATATTTATTATATCATGATTATATTATATCATTATATCATGATATTTATTATCATGAATTTTGTCGATCGGATGTGAAAAAATCATTATTTTCGTCGAACAGGCGCGTAAAAATCATGATTATCGTCGATCGGGCTCAGAAAAATAATGAATTTCGTCGATCGGGAGAGTAAAAATCATGAATTTCGTCATTCGGGAGCATAAATATCATGAATTTTGTCGATCGGATGCGAAAGAATCATTAATTTCGTCGAACAGGTACGTAAAAATCATGATTATCGTCGATCGGGCTCAGAAAAATAATGAATTTCGTCGATCGGGAGAGTAAAAATCATGAATTTCGTCATTTGGGAGCCATAAATATCATGAATTTCGTCGATCGGATGTGAAAAAATCATTAATTTCGTCGAACAGGCGCGTAAAAATCATGAATTTCGTTGATCGGGTGCATAATGAATTTCGTCGATCGGGAGCGTAAAAATCACGAATTTCGTCGAATGGGCTCGGAAAATTTGCTAATTTTAGGGGAAAAAAATGAAATCGAAAAATGCTACATTTGGCCGGTTCTTTCCATATTTTTAATCGCCAGTTTTTCAAGTTTAATCGCCGAGTGGCGACTGGTGAATGCTTATTTTCACCTTTCACCTTTAATAAAAGTGAAAATAAGGAATTTCGCTTAACAGCCACTGGCCGGTTAGGTTTATTTATTTATTTATTTTTATTTCTTTTTTAGTAGCCAGTTACTGCCTAGTAACAATAATTTCTTTAGTAGCCAATAAGTACTTTATGTCTCTGAATATTTAATTAAAAAAAATGACTTTACACTAAACAAATAATTTATATACTGAATAAAAATATTTTAATTTATATTGTTTTGAATAAACTTGAGATATTAATTTACAATCTATTTTCAATTTTTGAATAAGTTAACAGCAAAGTTATACGCAACATGCTTATGTGGCTAACTACATAAGTCACAATAAGCTTAGGTACTTGTGTAGCTAACTACATAAGTACCTTTTTATTAAAAAAAATATTTGTCTAGAACTAAGAAATGACAATAATAAAATAGGTATGTTTATGCACTAAATAATAACCCACAACGTGATGTACATTACATATGCACAACCTGCGGCTAGCGCACCTAAAGTGGCTAACATCTCCAAAAATTCAGGCGTGTATTTTGTCAATTAGTTTCAGAAAAAATTGCAAATTTCGTCATTCGAGAGCGTAAAAATCACGAATTTCATCGATCAAGTGCATAAAAATCATGAATTTCATCGATTGCGCGCGTAAAAATCACGAATTTCATCGATCGCGCGCGTAAAAATCATGAATTTCATCGATCGCGCGCGTAAAAATCACGAATTTCGTCGATCGCGCGTATAAAAATCATGAATTTCGTTATTCGGGAACGTAAAAATCTTGAATTTCGTCGATCGGATGCTTAAAAAAAACTAATTTCGTCGATCGGGTGCGCAAAAATCATGAATATCGTCGAATGGGCTCGGGAAAATCATTAATTGCGTCGAACGGGCCGGAAAAATCGCGAATTTTGGAGAAAAAAGCAAATTGGAAAATCCTGCATTTGACCGGTTCTTTCCATATTTTTAATCGCCAGTTTTTGAAGTTTAATCGCCAAGTGGCGACTGGCGAGTGCTTATTTTCACCTTTAGTTTGTAGGACCCAAAATTGTACAATTAATAATTCTGAAAACATAAAATGTTTGCCTTTTTTTACGAAACTGTGAGAACAAACAGAATTAATGCCAAAACAGTAAAATATTCGCTTTTATTTTTCTTGCGTTCCCTCGTAATTTTAGGTAGATTTCGTAAGAAATACTACTTATTACATTCTGACCTAAGTTGGGATTTTTGAAAAAATTTTGCAGATCTACGCCGATTCTGACTCCCAGAACCCAAAACCACCCCCAGTTCAAAACTTTATCTATCTATCTATGTCACTTTTTTATGGACACGATAACTCCCATAATTCTGCACAAATCTCTTCCAAACTGATACATAAAATCAAGGGGTATAAAATATCGGTCAAGTTCGTTAATGGGCAAAATCGAACCAGGGGGAGGGGATGGGAGGGGATTTTTGTGAAAACAGAAACCCCAACATAATTTCTTAATTATGATACGTATCGAATCCGTTTAAAGTTATTATTACTTCTAGGAAAAGGGCCGAAAATTTATGTCTGACAGATTTTTAATATCATTAAAAATGGGCCCAAGGGGAGGAAAGGTGGGGGGGGGGGGAGTTTAGAAGAAAAAAATTCATAACTTCGTCAATTCAGAAGATATCAAATCCGCTTAAATTTATTATAAATCCTCTTAATATTATCTAAAATTTTTATACTGACAAGTTTTTTATAGGACCAACCCTTATAGCAAAACAATAAATAAATAAATAAATTAAAAATAAATTAAAAAAAATCCCTGTCGGCTCCGCCTGCAAACAAGTTAAGTTTCGAAGTAGGCGGTTCCAACTGCTGCATCATTGCAAAAAGGTCATTTCTTCCGCAATTCCTAACAAACAGGTGCCCCACGGTCTGCGTTTTCGAAATCTACCTGTGCCTGTAGGCCGAGCCGTCAGGGATTTTTTTTTTCGTGTTTTGGAGACTCCAAATGAGGCTTAAATTGTAAAATTTGACGTTCTATTTTTTATGTCTGCAGAAATGGATATAAAACCAAAATTAAACATCCTTTTGTCCATATTTTGGTATAATGTATATCTTTGGTATTGCCCGCAGAGGCGTAGCTACCTTGGAGCAGTTGGAGCAAACTGCTTCAGGCACACTAATCCCAAGGGCGCAAAATTAGAAAGAGCAAAGTAAACATATATAAAAACATTTGCATATACAGTCCCTGGCCAAATTATTAGACGCATTTGTTTTTATTATAATTTGTTAAATATCTGGAAAGATACATGAGGAATTATCTTGAAACTTTAGGAGTTTAAACTACATGATCAACGTCATATATTTCCGAGAAGATTTTTTCTTAAAACCCCATATGGGGCCGTCAAGAAATTGAAGAAAAACGAATACGTTTTTGATAACCTTGTAAAAACCAATATCACAAAAGCGTTGAAACGGTATCACACGCTTAGGAGGCTTATTATAATAATTTGGGTTCATTTTTATGAAGATAGCATGTATACTCGAAGAGAAATTCAGGTTTTTATAAAAACAGTCCCAAATTTTACGAAGTTTTTTGCTTATAATTTGCAGAGTTTTTAATATAAAAACAAGTTATTTTCAGAAAATATAACAAGCAAAATTATACACAATACCCTGCAATCAGAATTAAAAAATAATAAAAATTGCATGAAAAATGAGCAGGTTTACTAAATATTTTTTCACTGCGCATGCGCGAATTCAATCAAAATATACTGTGCATAATATATTAGCTAAATATATAGACCAACTTTTATGAAAGTCTCAAAAACATAGCTTGAAAATTCTGATAGTGATCGTCGATAGAATAAGCTCGAAATTCGCTGTTCCCAAAAGGAAGCAAAAAGATGAAGGGTTGTATCAAATATAGCAGGGGTGCACAACCTTTTTCAACTCGCGGGCCAAAAAAAAGAAAAAGTACCTTACCTGGGGCCAATGTAGCGTTGCATTTATAAACACATATTTTTTTTTTCTAATCTAATATAAAAAGTCAATATACCACTTTGAGGAAAACATACTCAATTCTGAATATATATATACATTTATAAATTAATTTTAATAAGCCAAATATACATACATAATTATTTCACAGACGAGACAATTAATGTGATGGTTGGGATTGTATTTTTGAAGCTATTTTTGTTATGTTTGGTTCTAAAGTTGCAGTAGCAATATGTAAAACGGCTGAAAGGTTTTCATCAGTTAGTCGGTTTCTAGTCTTTGATTTGTTGACAGTCATCATAGAAAAAGATTGTTCACATATGTAGGTGCTTCCAAACATAGTTGCATGCATAGATGCATTGCGTTTTAAATAGGAAAATTCATTAGGCAAATTCCTATAAAATTCAGGCAATGACTTTTCTTTGAATTCATTTTTATGAAAGTCTGAGCTCTGTAAGTCAATGAGCTCTAATTGAGCATTTTCAGGTGCCAAATTGACATCCACTGTAAATGGATTTGAAAATAACTCAATTTGACAATGGCATTTTTCAAAATCTAAAAATCTATCATGGAATGAATTGATTAAAATTTTTACCTGATCTTCGTAATCCATTTTCATCTTTGGAAATTTTTCTTTCATTTTTTTGCAATATGGGAAATGAGCAAAATTTTTTACCCGTAACTGTTGTTGAAATAACACTAACTTTCTTTTAAAAGCATTTACATTGTTTACCAACTGAAAGATGAATTGGTTCTTTCCTTGTAGTTTGATGTTCAATTCATTTAAATGACTTGTAATATCAGTTAAAAATGCTAAATCACACTGAAAACTCGCTTCTTCCAAGCGTCTGGTTTCCCTTCCACGCTCCTTGAGAAACGTAATAATTTTATCAAATAATTCCATAAAATGCTTAAGTGCTTTTCCACGACTGAGCCACCTTACTTCTGTGTAGTACACAACATCACTAGGAATATCCTCAAATTCAGCCAAAAATTCTTTAAATTCTCTGTGCCGCAATGCACTACTACGAATAAAGTTGATTGCTTCACAAACACGCTTCATTAGCTGTTCATAACCTAATTCTTTGGCACACAAATTTTGTTGGTGTATGATGCAGTGATATTGAAGTAACTCCATTTCACGTTCTCCCAGATGTTCTTTTAGCAGAGTTATCATTCCAATAATTCCACCAGTCATTGATCGTGCTCCATCGGTTGTAATGCTAACAATTTTCTCCATATTCAAAGCAGCTCCATTACATAATTCTAGTAAGCTGTGAAGAAGTTCTTTGCCAGTTGTTTGGCCTTTCATAGGGTACATTCCAAGAAGTTCTTCTGTAATGCAGAAATCCTTGTTAATACCTCTAATGAAAACAAGGAGTTGGGCTGTTGAGGTAATGTCGGTAGATTCGTCAGCAGCAAGTGAAAAATATTCAAAATGTGAAGCAGCAAGCTTTACTTGATCTACAATGTCTTCACTTAATTGTTGAATTCCTCTCTGAACAGTCATTCTATTCGAACTTAAATTTTTAAATTTATTTGTTGTTTCGGGACAAAGTTTCTCCGAAGCAATTAACAAGCAATCTTTCACAAAATCACCATCAGTAAACGGTTTTCCATGTTTAGCGATCAGCTGGGCAATATTCAGGGTTACCTCAACGCAGGAATCCAATTCAGATGTCTGTTTTTGAAAATAACTGGTCTGGTTTATCAAAGATTTCTTCAGATGTTCAATTTTTACTGATCGTTCATATCCTTGAATAGATGAGAACGCCATGTGTTTCGTTTCATAATGTCGTTTCACATTATATTCCTTGGCTACAGCTATAGTAGAATTGCACAAAAGGCAAATAATCCGACCATTATGATTAATAAAACAGTACTTATCCATCCACGAATCAACAAATTTTCGATTCGGAAAATCGCCTTTTCCTTTTTCACCGCTCATTTTTCCATTTACAAGTAATAAACATCAACCGACTGCCGACCGGCAAGCATTCCAAAGATAAACGTAGAGTTGAGAAGATACATTCCTTCAGCCACACGTGTCTTCGTTCGTTACATGCTATCAGCCAATCAGAGCTCAGTTTTAGGCTGGGATTGCGGTGCCTCGCTATCTTAAATCTTACGCTCGATCGTAGGATGGGCGTTCCTGCGATCGAACGTAACTTCGTATTGCGGTGCCTCATCGTAAGTCCTCTTGCTTAAGTGTAAGTCCTCCTGCAGTCAGCCAATCAGAGATCGTAGTTAGATTTGTTGTGGTTGCGCGCGCATACACTTATGCTTCGTCGTAAGACAGCTTTCGGGTTATCGTAAGTTTGCGAGGCACTGCAATACGGATTACGCTTTGTTTATATCGTAAGTCAGACTTACGTTCAAGATTGATCTTAAGCGAGGCACCGCAATCCCAGCCTTAGTCTCATTGTAGATGCGATGCGCTCGTATCGAATTTCTCTCTGTCGATCTTAAAGAAGTGCCGATATATCACAACTTGACAGTTGAATACGTGCAAGTTACAAATAGCATGCTTTTATCGCGTCATCCAACCAGTCAATCAAGATGGCGATTGTTTTGATTTTAAAAACGCAAGCAGTTCTCAGCAAAATTAAGTAAAAACATGTAAGCTTTTAATTGGAAAAAAAAAAACTAATCTATTTTGGGATTGGCGGGCCAATGAAACAAGCATCGCGGGCCACTTTTGGCCCGCGGGCCATAGGTTGTGCATCCCTGAAATATAGAATGAGAAACACTTCATTCTTATTATGTCAACTTTCATAAGCTAGTATATTTGGATACAACCCCTCATCTTTTTTGCTTCCTTTTGGGAACAGCGAATTTCGAGCTTATTCTATCGACGATCACTATCAGAATTTTCAAGCTATGTTTTTGAGACTTTCATAAAAGTTGGTCTATATATTTAGCTAATATATTTATTATGCACGGTATATTTTGATTGAATTCGCGCATGCGCAGTGAAAAAATATTTAGTAAACCTGCTCATTTTTCATGCAATTATTATTTTTTTTTAAATTCTGATTGCAGGGTATTGTGTATAATTTTGTTTGTCATATTTTCTGAAAATAACTTGTTTTTATATTAAAAACTTTGCAAATTATAAGCAAAAAACTTCGTAAAATTTGGGACTGTTTTTATAAAAACCTGAATTTCTCTTCGAGTATACATGCTATCTTCATAAAAATGAACCCAAATTATTACAATAAGCCTCCTAAGCGTGTGATACCGTTTCAACGCTTTTGTGATATTGGTTTTTACAGGGTTATCAAAAACGTATTCGTTTTTCTTCAATTTGTTGACGGCCCCTTATGGGTTTTCAAGAAAAAATCTTCTCGGGAATATGACGTTTATCATGTCGTTTACACTCCTAAAGTTTCAAGATAAAACCTCATGTATCTTTCCAGATATTTAACAAATTATAATAAAAACAACTGCGTCTAATAATTCGGCCAGGGACTGTATATATTTTTTCATTATTAATCATATTATTATAGTTGAATCTTGTTTCAATCTGCATATTCCTATGATATTTTAAATTTTTTTTTAATCTGAACTACTTCGATTTAAAACATGTTTTTATACACAGTTAAAAGAAATTACTTCTATTCGTGAAGTTTTAATTTCAATTCATTACCATATTGCAGCCTCAAGTAAATTTTCCAATACCGTGTCAGTATGACTGATTTTTTATTTATTTTTATTATTTATTTTTACTTTTTTCGTATAGACGACAGTTAAAGATTTTCAAATCTTAAAGTAATCAGAATTTATTTAGAGGGTTCTCATCGGTTACGTTATGGGCTATCACTATTTCCAAACAATTATCCCTGGTACATTTTTATTGAAAATATTTTAGAAATTTATCATGATGTATACGGAAGTAATGGTAGCCAAATAAGTCACCGCTGAGAAACCTATATTTAAGATGTAGCACAACAATGTAACTTTAGCTACTTATTAGTTTTTTGAGATTTGGAAAAAAAAGAAATAAAAAAACAATAGTTGAAGAAAATTATTGACCATTTTACTAATGAAAAACCAAAAAAACGAAAATTTTGAAGTTTGTCAATTTGTTTTGTGAAAATTAAATATGCACATGCTTTGCTTTATCAATACAGATTACAAAACGATATTAAGAGCTATAGATTTAACATATTCCAAGTGTGTGCGGGAAGCGGCAAAAGAAATTTTGTACTGATTGTTTTTGTGATTTTGAAAATATGGCAAATCTCAAATGCAGAATTGATAAGCATTTTCTTTCAAAAAGAGAGAAAAAGTTGAGTATCAAATTTGGTGTTTCTTAGCCACCTGATTATAGCGTATTCAAATTTACACCACTTTTTACGAAAAGCCTTTTTCCGCTTTAATCTTTATTTAATCGCAGAATTTTAGGATTAAATAAGGCAAAATATATTTTTCTTAAATAGTAATGTGAGTTTGCTTAGGACGTAATCAGTCTCTCCGCTCCCCCTCCACACACACTTCACCATCCAATATCACATATTAGTAGTCAATAAGTTTTCAAATTATAAAATGGAAAAAAAAATGGAGTTACTCTACTCAACTTTCTAAACCCTTTACAGAAAAATATTGTGTGTTCAAATAAATAATATAACAATAAATAAAAACTCCGATCCTAATTTTATGCAAAGCTGAAATATTTCCACTGGTGATGAAGACCTCGTGTTTTAAAGAAAACGTGCACTTTCATTCATAAAGCTTAAACATTTTTCTAATGACATCATTTTCAACAAATTTTCATTCCGCCCGGGCTGAAATAAGGCCTATAAATAATAGAAAGAAAAAAGGATTTAACTAAATTAAATTACATTCTGGCAGTCGGACTGGCCCGCTAGTTAACCGACCCGCGCGTCGGTGCGCCCTAAACCAGATAAAGCTGCGCTCTCCCTCAGGTGAAGCTAATAGTTACAAAATTTGTCACTTTTTTGAAGCATTTTTTTATTAATGATTTTTTTCACTTTGCAAAGCAGAAGAATTGCAATTTTTTAAAAAAGTTTCTTTGTTTCAGAGGACTATAAAAAATCTTTTAAAACCTAATGTATATTCTGTGATTCTGTCAGCTACCAATAGCGAAAATAAAGGATGGTTCATTACCTAATGGTTTCTGCGACTTTTTAAATTAAATTACACAGCTATCCTCCAAGTTCTGATCTAATTGAGAGATTTATTTTTTTCAACATATTATTTTGTTTGGAACAAGTTCAGAAACAGATTAGATGCTGAAAACGCAGAAAAATTGGTAAGAGTGTACCGTTATTTAAAAACAGCCCAAATAGAGATGGGAATGCTCGAAAAAAAAAACGGAAACTTTGGGAAAAAAACTTTTTTTTTTCCGAAGGGGTATTTTTCAATTTTTCCAATTTGGAAAAATTGAAATTTAATTTATAAAATAATATATTCAAAATGTTATTATGGCTGGATTCTGATATTTTTTCTTTGTATTTTTTCATGTTTGGTGTCATTCATGAAAATGTTAACACAAAAAATATGATCTGTAAGCAGTTTAGGAAGAATTTGATTCCTTTAACCCTTTCAAGGGCGGTGTTTGCAAGGCGCGAACGCTTAATTTTAATTCCAAACTGCCAACTGGCACCCAGAAATTTTTAATAAAATTTTGCTTTTATAATATTCGCAATGAAAAGCTTTTAATCATTTTCAAATAGATTTCTTCGTAAAATCTGGTGTCATTCAAATATTTCAACATTTTAGTAACAGAAGTACTTTGCCCTTGAAAGGGTTAAAGGATCCTTTACAATTTTTTCACCTTAAAACATAGAACCCTTAAAAAAAAAAATTGGAATTATTTTCAATCTCTATTCTGAATTTTTCAGAAATATGATGATTTTAGAATAACAAAACATGTCACATAACAGCTGAAATCGCCAATGAATCTTTAATCGCCAATGTATCTTTTATCTAGCTGTAAAATACGGTGGTGGCCAAAATTGTGGAAACCTGGAAAAAATGCTTTTTTGAAGTTTGATGGCTCATAACACCCAATATTTCTTAGTTATACCATAAAAGCTATGTACCACTGGAAAGATAATTTAATCAAAAATATCATGCAATGCAGTTTGTTCAATTCTAATTAATTTATCAAACGTTATAGCCAAATAATCAGAAAAAGGCAGTAAAATTTTGTTAGGTTGATGATAATGATTTTTCTTTTTCTTGAATGTAGCCAATGCACAGAACTGTACTTTGTTTCAGCTCCCCATTACAGTGCATCATTTCATGTTGCACATACCGAGATGATTGTTTTCTGTGACTTATACACAGGGACCTTACTCTTTTACAGCCAATTTCTCTCCTGCACCTTTTTCTGCCTTTACCAGTCTTGTTTTGCTTGACTTAGACATTCCTTTGTTTATTTACCTCAAATTTCTTCATAACCATAGCTTTCTACATTTAAAAATATTATTACACATTTATTTCTAGATAACTAATCAACTCTTTATGACGTTTTCTTAATTTTATTATGCTTTACTAGCTCAAAAATGAAAAGGTGGCAAAGAACTTTAGCAACTTGATAGCAATCATAAAAAATAGTGATAAAAGTCCTCCTACACTATATTGCCAAAGGTGACCGGTCACTTGCTATTTTAGACGTTTTGTTAACTATCTAGAAAAATACATGAGGAATTAACCTGAAACTTCAGGTGTGTAAACAGTATAGTATAGGTTATATATTTCCGCGAAGATTTTTTGCGGAAACCCCATAGGGGACTGTCAACAAATTGAAAAAGAACGAATATTTTTTGGATTACCCTGTAAAAACTAATGTAGCAAAAGCGTTCAAACTCGAGATTATTAATAAGTGGCTTATTGTAATACACTGTGTCCATTTTTATGAGGATAGCATGTATATTCGAAGAGAAATTAAGGTTTTTATAAAAGCAGTCCCAAATTTCGCCAAGTTTTTTGCTTATAATTTGCAGAATTCTTAATATAAAAAAAATGTTATTTTGAGAAAATATGTCAAACAACATTGTACATAATACTCTGCAATCGGAATTAAAAAATAATAAAGATTGGATGAGAAATGAGCAGGTTTACTAAAAAATGTTTCACTGCGCATGCGCAAATGCAATCAAAATATAATGTGCAAAATGTATTAGCTAAGTATAAAGAGCAACTTTTGTGAAAGTCTCAAAATCATAGCTTGAAAATTCTGAAAATTACCATCGATAGAATAAGCTCGAAATCCGTTGTTCCCAAAAGGAAGCAAAAAGATGAGGGGTTGTATCCAAATATTAGTAGTACGTGCAATATTGTGTACGTTATCTTGGCACTAATCAACAGATATTTGATAACCCCTCATCAGTACTATTACTATTATTAAGCTATAACGTTTCATAAAATAATTATAATTGATCAAACTGTATTGCACGGTATTCTTGAGTAAATTATCTTTCCAGTGGTATATAGATTTTTATGGTATTACTAAGAAATATGAGCCATCAAACTTCAAAAAAAGCATTTTTTCCAAAAGGTTTCCACAATTTTGGCCACTACTGTATTTATGAAGGACCTTAAAAATATCTAAATAAGAACCTAAATATAACGCTAATTTCTAATTCACAAAATTGATTATATTTTTTAGGAAATTTTTATATGATTTTTTTTAATAAGGCAACATTTTTTATACAAAAAATGTTTGCAAAAACAGGATCGCATAAAAAAAAAAAAAAAAAAAAAAAAAAAAAATGTAAGCAGACCCATGTAACTTCTCTTGTTAAGAATGAAAATTCATGTGCAAAATTATTTCAATAATATACCAGAAATTTAATATAAAATTCGAAACATGCATTTATTTTTATTGGCATAGCTGCGATTTAATAATCGGCAGAAGTATTTAACTATTATTAGAAACAAGTTATTTTTTAATAACATGCAATTGAAATTATTTAGTCTTTTCAAGCTTTTTTTTCTCTTCTCTTCCTTTTCCTTAAATATAGATTTTAAGACTTGTCTAACTGTATTTTATATAATATAAATGCATACAAATAAACTTTGCATTATAAAAATTGTTTTTAACTAAATATTTCAAAGTATTGAAAAATCCACCTGTTTTATAAATTTAATTAATACATAAGAAATGAAAATTCTAATTCTACAAAAAAAAAAAAAAAAAAAAAAAAAAAAAAAAAATTGTAATCTTGTAAATTATTATCAACTTTTAAGCAATAGAAGATATAAAAATGATAATATTTATAATAAAATAACTACAATAATTTGTTTCTTTAAAAAGTCGTCACATATATACAAAGCAATACTATATAGAGTGGATTTAAATTTGCTTTCAAACTGCAGTGATATTGGTTGAAACTCAGATTTTTTTGTTCATAATGAATAGAGGAAAGTTTTTTGTTGTTGTTGTTATTTTTTTAATTATCTCTACTGGTAATTAAACAAATGGAACGGAAAAATCATTTCAACAGAGACATGATATATTACAAACAATGGTGTTAAATTAAGCAAAAAAAGCTTCTGTGAAAATTCAGAGACTAAAAGGCTAACTTTTAAAAGCTGACTTTTTTTTTTCTTTTTTGTAATATATTCATGTAAAGTGAAAAAAAAATTCTTTAGTATGTAGAAATTTAAAAAAAATGTTTATTATTTTATATTTTTTTAAGAAAATGTAACTTATTTTTGAGAAACATTTGTAAAAAATCAATTTTTCCAGAAAAAACCCGGAAAAAAACTTTTTTTTTTCCGCCACTTCAAAATTTCCGGAAATTTTACATCTCTAAGCCCAAATAATTGGTAACTTATTCCATAGACCAGCGGTGTGCTGCTTTTCGAATAAATATCTTATTTGGTATAAATCATTTGAACTATTTTAAAAAGTTTTTATTGCACAAATTTTCTAATAAACATCCCTACTATCTGTTGACCACAAGAGCATTTCTACTATCAATTCACTTATATTTTAATTGTCAATTTATTTATTAGACAGCTCTACTTTAGTTTGAAGTACATTTTTATGGCAACAGTAATTAAAAAGTTACTAATTAATAATACATTTCGTTGTAAGAACAGTTTTTGTAAAAGAAAAAAAATCTTTTAATAAAAGATAATAGATAAAAGATAAATATTTTAAACCAGAAAAAGCCAGCCGGTTTCTTAAAAAAAAAAAACAAAAAAAAAACTATATAATAAAGAGTTAGCTATATAATAGAGAAGTTGCTATAATATAGAATATATGTATTTTTGTAGTTCAGGTTCGCCGGCCGTCTGTTTCAACAAATGATTAAAAGTGCGTGTTGATGGGATAAATTTTATGATTTTTCTCTTTTGCTTTGAGGAAATTTTGAATGCTTTAATAGAAGATCCTGCAGGTATCGTGTAGTGTACTGTTGCATTTGCGAAATGGTAGGTTCTTCGTATATAAAAGTAATTTTGCTTAAGATTGCTATATGTATGTATTTTTATGCTGATAAATGTACTTTTTTTTCTATTCTATCTGCAGAGATTTAAAAAAAAAAATACTCGCTCAATTTATTACGAATTGAAGGAGACTTGCCAAGTCTCCTGATTTTCACATCTTTTCATACACTACTCATTTTTAGGGTTTCGTTCATCTCACGAAACCCTATTACTCCCGCTCCGTTGTCTGTCCGTCACAGAGCCGTTTTCAGAAACTAATATAACTTAGAAGCATGAAAATTTGTCTACGTATAGCTAAATACCTACTATAAAGCTTAAAATATTAAAATTTGAAAAAATCGTATGATTTTAATATAGAGAGATAAAAAACCAAAATTGTAACAGCCTTTTCCTATTAAATTTAAACATTTTTCGTTATAGCTGTTGCCAACAATTAAAAATCCACAATAAAATTCTTTCTACAATAATTAATTTTCTATTGAAAAATTTCCACGTGAAAAATGAAAATGAAATAAAAAATTTCAGGGGGTTGGCACCCCTCTAGCTACGGCCCTGCGTCTTTTTCCTTTTCCGCGCTGTCGCGTCTAGAAATTCTATTCAAAACGCCAACTGACAAAATTTTCTAAAAAATATTCTGCCTTTTATTTAAAAAAAAAAAAAAAAAATGACTACATAGTTTCTGAATAAGAACACCATTACTTTTCCAAACTAAAATGTGTTCAGCAGATGTATCTCTAATTCAGATGATTAGTAGAGAGAGAAAGTAGCTCCTTGGGATTTGAGAACAGCCTTAATTGAAGTTGGTTTGCGCATATATATTATATTTTAATATATTTTTTTTTTATAAGTAAAGTTTTTCTGAATTCATTTGTAATGCAAGACATTTATTCATGGTATTTACAAACGGACTTCTTTAATTTGTTTAGATTGCTGTATTCGCTGCTGTCATATTTTTGTGTGGTTACTTTTCCGCTTCGAAGACAGGCAAAGCTGATTCAATGCCTGATGCACAATCCAGAGGTAATTTATTTTTATTTTCATATGATAAAAATATTTTAAAATTGAGAAGTTAGGAATGTTTTGCTTTGAAAGACACCTCAACTTGAAATTATAATAATAAAACACTAAAGCGACACATAAGTGACCTAACAATATAGATACCAGGATATAGATTTAACATTCATTTAACTTAATTCTGTGGGGTTTATATTTAACTAATTTTATGAAGAAATTTCTGGTTCGAATCGACTCCTGCTGGGCGTTCTAGTGTTTAAAAAATGTCTCGCAAAATTTTAATATGAGCTAAAAAAACAAAAGTTTTTTTTGTGGGGGGGGGGGGGGAAGGGGGGTGTTATGAATGTTTCCGAATGGTACAGGTCGCTGTTTAGTTTAATCAATTTTCTTTTCTTTGGAGTATAGCATCATTTTACACTTAAATTTTTAACAAAATGTATTATAATACGTTTGTTCAGAGCTTGTGCCGTGATGTCCAAAAATATATAAAAAAAACTTTCTGGTTCAAAGCATGTTTATTTGACTTTAAAAAAAATCTGATAGTTTGACAACTATGTGAAATATATTTAGGTGGAATCTTTCATGATATTCCTACTGCTAGATTTATTTATAAAATATTGTCTACAAATGTTTTTCTCAGGACAAAATAAAACTAGTATGTTGTGGCCAAATCGTCTGCAACTAAAAGTAAATGACAATCTATTCGTTCTTGAGATACAACTATTGCGGAAATCGTTAAAAATGCAGCTTAGCAGCGCCACCTGTTGGGCGATTTACACTAAAATGTAATTAGCACCAATTTATGTCAAGGTCTAATGAAGTTTGATTAACTTCCGTGCATTAGTTCTTGAAATAGAGTGTTCACAAAACTTGTGTCACATGTCACATACAGTCAGACTCACGGACAGACATTATTAAAAAAACAGTCAAATCGTGTTCAAGACCTTCTAAAACGTGTGAATCCGTTGAAAACCAGAAGTCCAGAAGTCGTAAATTTTCATGAATCCAATACTTTCTTCTTGTAAAGATAGAAGAAGAAAATAAATAAAATACTAATTTGTTTTTTAAGTACACTTTGTTTTCTTCCTTTTAGACTCCTTAGTCAGGATGTCAATCTGTACAGAGGCTGTTCGCACATTTTTTAGACTGGTTTGTTTTGGTGTAAAAGAAAATCGTCTGCATAGAGAAATTATTTTTCACAGCTATAATATGTTTTTGAAAGTATAAATTCTCGTCTGGCAACTGAAATTTTTGTTTACATGCAAGATGGCGCTTTCATAGAACCGATGGATCGAGAGCTAATATTTCTGCACTTTCTACAGAGAATTATTCGTATTCGGTTATTAAAAAAAACACTGTGGCAGGCATGGTTTTTCTATATCTATATTTATAAGACAGGTGTAAAACGTGAGTAACGGAAAATGTGAAAAAAACTTTTCCAAATATGTACCCAAGAACAAAAAAGAATTCTTCAAATATTGCATAAGTAAGATCTTTTATGGTAAAAGAAAATTCTCCAAGTCAGAGGACTGTTGATAAAAAGGCTCAGTGTCAACTGTTTACTATCAGAAACGTATTTTACTCCCAATTTTCAAACATGAAATACTATCTCTTTACCCCCAGTGCCATCAATCTGTTGAACTGCATCAAGATAAAGAAAGCAGCTACGCATCCCAATCCACTGTTAATTTCCTGGAAAAAATTTAACGAGAAACGGGTATCAGGGCTATACCCATGAACATAGAACTAAAGATCTTTAGATCTATGTTCATGGCTATACCATTCACTGATATCCCTGCTAAATCTAATGTATCATCCATGGATTTTAGTGCTTTTGGACTTTTAAAAAGTGCGTTATCCAAACGTCGACCTACAACCATTCATGGGACTTTGGAAAGCTGTTCAAGAGGAATGGGCAAATTATCTCTTCCTACATACTACAAAGGAAATTATTGTCATGTTACATTACATGGAAATTAAATGGATCCAAGTCTTAATTTCATTACATGGAAATTAAGGTATAGAAACGGTAGTTCAGAATACCAAATTAAACATTTAAAATACAAATATTTTATATAAAAATTCTGTATATACCATGAAAATCGTCTAAAAAATGTGCAAAACACCCTGTGTATTTAGTTATTTTTACAGATTCTGCCCATAAAATTGAGATTTTCCAAATTAAAAAAAAAAAATACTTATTACAAAAGTATTTTTATTTTAGCAGATTTTTACCATAAAACAAATAGTTTATGGATTGGTGTAATTAAAATGTATCAAATAGTTATTTCATGAAGTGTGAAATGTTCCTTTCTTTTCTTTTTTAGTAGTAATCCCTCCTCTACAATGGGACGGTAATTGTCCAAAGATAACAGACAAATGTCCTTCAAGGTTTGCATTTATTTGTTTGAAATTAAAATTGTATTTTAATCATTTTATCGATATGCAGGTCAATATACGATGCCACCTTCGTCTATACATTGACCGATATCGACGAATCAATGAATTTCATCAATCATCAACTGCTAATTTTTCTTCGCAGTTGTCATTAAATATATAATATATATATATATATATATATATATATACATAATGCATTTAAAAAAAAAAAAAAAAAAAAAGACATTGAACATGTTTGAAATAGATGCCGCATGAAAAGTATTGCTAAATTAAGACGATTACAAAACTGCATATTACTAATTTATTATATATCCTTAAGTGAAAAGCAAATTAGACAAACAATGATGTAGTTGCAGAAAAAGTATGATCTATATAATAAACGGAGTTAACCTTCTGACTGCTTATCCCACGATTTCCACGGGCAAGACATTTGTAGAAAAATTTATGTAATTTACAATTTTTGAAGCAATTTTGTATTAAAAATTCAACACTCAAAGACTGAAAATGAAAACGATAAATGTATTACATTTTTCATATACAGGATGATTTGAAATATGTAATAGTATAGGAGATAAAGGTCAATTATATATTGATCGAAAGGATTTTGAAAAAAAAAAAAAAAATGAGCAGTCAGAGGGTTTAAAGGTGAAAATAAGGAATTTGGCTTAGTAGCCACTGGCAGGTAGGTTGATTTTTTTTTTTTTTCAGTACTCTGTTACTGGCTAGTGAAAATATTTTTTTTTAGTAGCCAGTAAGTACATTTATGTCACTGAATATTTAATTTAAAAATATACAATGATTTTACAGTAAACAAGTAATTTATGTACTAAATAAAAATATTTTAATTTATATTGTTTTGAATAAACTTGAGATATTAATTTTCTAATCTATTTTAAATTTTAAAATAAGTTAACAGCAAAGTTATACACAACAAACTTATGTAGCCAACTACATAAGCTTAGGTCACACTAAGCTTAGGTACTTGTGTAGCTAACTACATAAGTACTTTTTTTTAAATTATTTGCCTAGAATTAAGATCTGACAATAATACGATAGGTATGTTTTTGCACTAAATAATAACCCACAACATGATATACATTACACATGCACAGGGCTTGTTTACCGAATAGGCCCGGGAAGCCCTTGCTTACCCAAAGAAATGAAATGCAAAGGGGCCCCCAAATTTACTTTTCAGAATAACTTTTTACAAAAAAAAAAAAAAAAAAAAAAAAAAAATCAATCAGGGTAAAAAATGCATTTTTTTCTTACGAAATCTTTATCTAACAAGTTCGCTCTTTCTAAATTGTCGTTTACTCGAAATTTTGATGGTAAAATTTCAAATTGTTGCAGCATACCAAAAATGGATTTAGTAAATAACAAAGCAATTGGTAGAGGGGCGCCCCAGAATAACGTCGGTCTTTCCCTACTTTTATGCCCTGCACATGCACAACCTGCGGCCAGGTGACCAAAAGTGGCCAACATCTCCGGAAATTGTGTCGGAAAAAATTGCAAATTTCGTCATTCGAAAGCATTTCATCGATCGGGTACGTAAATATCATGAATTTTGTCGATTGGGCGAATAAAAATCTTGAATTTCGTCGACTGCGCGCGTAAAAATTATTAATTTCGTCGATCGCGCGCGTAAAAATCATGAATTTCGTCGATCGGGTGCGTAAAAATCGTGAATTTCGTCTATCGGGTGCGTAAAAATTGTGAATTTTGTCGATCGGGTGCATAAAAATTCCGAATTTCGTCGATCGTGCGCGTAAAAATAATGAATTTTGTCGATCGCACCCGTAAAAATAATGAATTTCGTCGATCGCACGCGTAAAAATCATGAATTTCGTCGATCGGGCACGTAAAAATCACAAATATCGTCGATCGGGCGCGTAAAAATCATGAATTTCGTCTATCTGGCGCGTAAAACTCATGAATTTCGTTGACCGGGTGTGTAAAAATCATGAATTTCGTTGATCGGGGGCGTAAAAATCATGAATATCGTCGATCGGGGGCGTAAAAATCATGAATATCGTCGATCGGGTGCGTAAAAATCATGAATATCGTCGATCGGGAGCAGAAAACTCAAGAATTTTGTCGATCAGGTACGTAAAAATCGTGAATTTCGTCGATCGGGTGCGTAAAAATCATGAATTTTTTCCAACGGACGCGTAAGAACCATTAATTTGTCGATCGGGCGCGTAAAAATCGCGAATTTTAGGGGGGAAAAAAGGAAATCTGAAAATCCTGCATTTCTTTCCATATTTTTAATCGCCAGTTTTTCAAGTTTAATCGTCGAGTGGTGACTGGCGAGTGCTTATTTTCACCTTTAAACGGAGTCATGTATTTTATTCAAAATTTCAATTCATTGCTCTTGAATTAGCTCTTTGGTAATTAAAAAAAAACGATTTAATTAAATTTAATAAATGTACATTTAAATTGAGAAATTTTTCATGATCGGTGTGTCGTGTAAGATGACAATGCCTTTTCAACAAATGAAATAGCTACTCTCTCGCTTAAAACAAGGGAGTGGAAGTTTCTTTCTATGATCCGAGTGCTGTTATAAGAAGTCTAACGTCATTTTTCTGGCGATACAGGGTGTCTTACTCCAAAGAAAACTTAGGTTTTCTTCTATAAATGTAACAATTTTGAGCATAATTTAGCTATGCTATCAACAGAATGACCTCGAATATCATATTATGTATATTGCTGAAAATGCTCTATAATTTTATCATTGACACCATATGAACTGTCAGTTACAATCTGAAGTATGGAGTGTCTATCTCAGTGTTGTTTGGACATGAATTGTGACACTTTCCAATACTTTTCCTGATGTCATCACATTTCACAGGAAACAAAGAAAATGTGCAGATAATATTATCAAAATATCTTAAGTACTGGTAAAGTTAGGAACAAAAATCTAGGTTTTGCTTGGAGTGATACATCCATCTGCACTATAATTTAATTTTTTGAGATATTTGAGTGTAATTTAAATAATCCTAACAGCATTCTTTGCATTGTCGTTGCTTGCATTAATTTTTTTCTCTGCACAAAGTTAATCAAGTTGTATACATCTATAGGTCATGTTAACAGAATAACCAGTATTGATAATCATACTTACTAAGCACTTATTGTAGTGTTGAATTCAGCTATTTTACTCCTGGAAAGATTTCTATAGCTCCGGGGGAGGGGGACATTATAGAGTTCTCGGGGAGGGGGGAGAAATTACACTTTTTGACCTTTAAAAGAATAAAATCTCAAATCTTCCAGGGAACATTTTAATTACAATACAATACTGTTACTGTAGGTAACATTGAAAGTTATTTCTGCAAGTAACAAAAGGTAAATAAAATAAAATATCTTTCGTTGGATTGCACAAAGTCCAGTACACCTCTTAATGTTTAGACAAGTAAGATTGTATTGTAAATATAAAAAATAAAATTGATGTATTTCGTAAAAGAATTTTGTTTCTGTGAGGCTATTTTCAATTCTTCTTGCTAAGAAATCCCTATCCCTGCCCTTATCTTTCTGAAAGAAGTATAAAATCACTTTTATTCTTACATACACCTTTACTTATGTACATGAAAATTTTCAGAAATTCCTACTTAAATTCCAAAAGATTAAAATTTTATTTTTACTATAAATTTGGTACATTTTTGACTATAGTCTATTTCTAATGGATGACCTCATATTTGTGATTTTCCCATTTCAAAAATCAGATTAAGGCGTCAATTTTGACTAGAGTTTCATTATGGGATAAATGTAATAGATGCTTATATGAAGCTTATGTGAAGAGAACTTGATTTTAGGTAGATTTCGTAAGAAATACTACCTATTACATTCTCCCGTAAGTTAGAATTTCTGAAAATTTTTTGCAAATCTACGCTGATCGTGACTCCTAGAACCCAAAACTACCCCCAGTTCAAAACTACTTTATCTATCTATCTATATCACTTTTTTATGGACATGATAACTTCAATAGTTCTGCACAAATCTCTTCCAAACTGATACAAAAAATCAAGCGGCATAAAATCTCGGCCAAGCTCGTTAATGGGCAAAATCAAACAAGAAGGTGGGGGGTATGAGGGGGCTTTTTGTAAAAACAGAAAAAAAGCCCATCACTTGTTAATTATGATACATATCAAATCCGTTTAAAGTTATTATTACTTCTAGAAAAATGGCCAAAAATTTATGTATGACAGATTTTTGATTTCATTAAAAATGCCCTCAAGGGGCGGAAAAAATAAGGGTTTTAGAAGAAAAAAGTTCATAATTTTGTCAATTCACAAGATATCAAATCTAATGAAATTTATTATAAATCTTAATATTATCTACAACTTTTATATTGACAAGTTTTATATAGGGCCAATTCTTACAGCCGCCAAAAAAAAAAAAAAAAATCCCTGCTGACTCTGCCTACAGGGACAGATATATTTCGAAGTGGGCGGTCCCAACTGCCACATCATGCAAAAAGGTCTTTGTTCTGCAATTCCTAATAAACAGGAGCTCCATGGTCTGTGTCTTCGAAATCTACCTGTGCTTGTAGGCCGAGTTGTCAGGGATTGTTTGGAATGTGCAATGGGAGTATCTGAAAATATAATGCATCAACAATGAAAATGATTTTATTTTAGAAAATAACAAGTTTGAAATTAGTAAATAACATTGAATCTGTTTGATAATGAAATTAAAGGACTTCAATACATAGAATTCGCTTGAATTTCTTCTCTTTTTTTTTTTTTCCAGTTTCCAAGGTCAACCTCCTGTGATATTAATCTCATTAGATGGCTTTCATCCTTCATTTATGGACCGAGGTCTCACCTCTACTATAAAAAATATTGCAAAATGTGGTACACATGCTCCCTATATGAATTCTGTATTTCCTACTAAAACATTTCCAAATCATTATAGTCAAGTTACGGTAAATATATAAACAAAATCTATTTTTTTGATCTAATGAAAGTTAATATTAATGTCTGTAAGAAGCAATGATATTTTGCACCAGAGCTGACCAGAGCCAGTGCCGAAACTAGCCTTTTTGGCGCCCGGGGCAAACATTGATTTCAGCGCCCCCCCCCCTCCTCCCACCTCCGAAAAGAAAATCTCCAAAGCGAATTTTTTCTAAGTTTCTAAAATTTAAAGTATATAATCAGATAATATGTAATACTGAACTAAGTAATCAGCTTTGTCAAATACTGATTCATTAAAACCTTGAAAATGGAATCAAAAGAAACCGAAAAATATTCCGCTTTATACAGGTTTTCATTTTAGGAAGTATAATTATTGATATTCTCACGGGCGGATTTTAGGGGTCGCGATGGTCAGTACAGTATCGTATCCAGACGACGTTGAACAGTGTCATATACAGACATGAATAAGGACTGACCTTGAAAAATGTTAGTGATTCTCCTAAACCACAGTAAGAGATTTAAATGATAGACGGCATAGATATGATACATTTGGAATGGGAGAAAGAAAATAGCCTAAGAAAACAGTTCGTTTTTTTTCATTTGCTATCTTTTATTGTAGACGAATCTTTTTATCTGTTTGTCTATTTTAATGCATTTGGTTCAGTTTTTCTTTTGGATTTTCCGGCTGTGAGACTTTTTATACAAATTTCATATATATATACATTTCTATATCAAACAACAAACAAAATCTGCATTTGACGCCCCCTTCACCTTCTGTTCTGCTGGCGCCCGGGGCACGTGCCCCCTCTGCCCCCCCTTAGTTTCGGCCCTGACCAGAGCCCACCTCTAAGACTTTTATTTTTAGTGAATTTTTAAATATTAGCCAGAGCTTATAAATACTGCACAGTATTTTGTATTTTGCGGGTTGATAATAATAATATATAATAATAATAATAATAATAATAATAATAATAAAATCCTTGTTGAAGTAAGATTTTCTGAAAATTCCCTGCTCTTGATTATAAATGTTTTTACTATCTGTTTAGTCATTAGATTTTATTATATATGTATATAGTATAGATTAGATCCATTTATCCAGAATGATTGGGTTTGGGTTAAGATGTAATATTCTGGATAACTGGTTCGGCATTAAAGTAGCATCCATTTGATCAGATTTGTAAAATATATGTGCCTGTAGCATTGTTTCTGATTTCAAGTAAGATAATTATCGGATTACTTGGATCAAACAAGATAAAAAATTAATCAGAGTTTGAAAGAAAGCAATTTCTAGGAAGCTGTTGGAAATAAAAATTCCTCTGCATAAAAATTAAAATGTCCAATTTTAGCTAAATATGCTTCCATTTTAAATCTTAGGTGTTGGCATCAAGTTATATCATGCATGATTGTAATATTTTTTTATTTATACATTTTAATTGGCATTTCCTTCTATAGTGCCATTGGCATAACTTAGATATAAGGAAGTGTGAATTCATGTGAATCTATTATAAACAGCAACGAAAATAAAATGGTGAACAATGATAAATTTTTTAATCTACACAAATGTTTGTTTCTTCAACTCGTGAAATTTATCTCTACTAAATTAACATTTTTATTTTTAAAATTTACAGTATATTTACTATTTATAATATGTTATCGACTAAAAGAGATGCTTTTTGCCACAAGAATTGCATTTCATTTTCTGACAGAAGCTGTGAAAATGCAGGGCTAGAGAATATAAGGGCTGGGTCATCCCTTTGAAGGGATCTATGCCGCCTTGTGACTGACTTTCCTCCCTACCGGAAGCTCTGTGACGTCATGGGTTTCACACTCTCGCTGTCCTAAAGAGAAGTATTGGTCATTGGGTACAAACATGGGCGTTCAGTTTTGAAAATTATTGGTGGGGCTCAATTCTATTTTATACAAATATTGTGTATGTGAGTGTGAAAAAGATCCATTACCAATTTAATGTTGCTTTTTTAACTCCCTTTTAAACAAGTTAAACAGAATCGTATACTGATAAATAATCACAAGTTAAATAAAATATTAAGACAATATAAAAATTTTAATGTACAGACCCGTTTATAAAATGATACTCGCTGATATTTTCGTATTGTTTATAATAAAATCACAACGAAAGTGGACTCTGAATAATGTCCTTTTTTCATTTTTTATATAAAAAGTTCAAACGCTGAGCATTTTATTTTAATAAAAAAAAAAAAAATAGAACATAAAGTGAAAAAGTTTTCCTAATATTGTTTATCCCTATAACAAAAGAAAAATAGGAAAAAAAAGGACCATTTAAAAATTTTATAAAATATACTAGAAAGAGAAAAGAAAACTAAACTTTTTTTTATATTAAAGGAAAAACAAAAGTGTTGTTCATTTCAGAAGTTATTGGTGGGGCTCGAGCCCCACGAGACCATACAACTCTACGCCTATGATTGAGTAGTTCTTTGTCTATTCTCGGGAAAGCATGTAGGTTATTGATTTTATTTTGCTTGAGATTTTTGTATTTTAATTTTCTATACTAATCTAAATTTATCATTATTCGAATATTCGATTATTGGGATTACCTAAAAAGAAAAAAATCGGGAAATCGGTTCAAAATGCCCAATTTGACAGTATTTTCTGAAAGATCTTCTGCCTTGACCCAAAAATTGGAAATCGCCATTCGATTACAAGGTTTCTGAATAAGAACACCTGCCAATTTCATGCGTTTTCCAACAAAAGTGAATTCAGAAATGTGTGAGAAAGTAGCTAGCTCTTTTCGATTTATACAGTTTTATACAGTCTTGAACAAATATGAATTCTGAAATGTGTCAGTTCATTAACAGCCTTAACTTATCAATATTCTTTTTACATTTTATTATCATTTATAATTTTTTTACGTAAGTAAAAAGTGAATTTAAGAATATTTTGTAAAATACAATAAATTTGGAATTTTCGTTATAAAATTATCATATATATTATTTCTGTTGTCAACATCCCCTTTTCTATGAGTTTACGAAACGTACAACAACGAATGAGATATTATTTTAAAAGATTTTGAAGCAGCTTCTGACATAGTACATTAACATTTCGTTAAAACATGTTTTTTGATTAAAAATTAAATCAAGATTGTTTTCATAAATGAAATAAAAGCTTTTTTCAAATCTATGTTGCAAAAAAAAAAAAAAAAATAAAATACCGCATTATATGATGCTCAACAGCTCAACAATGATTATAAAAAATAATAAATAGTACAAAAGAGGTAAAATATGACGTTTTCTCACGGGTTTATTTTATATTTATAATTAAAAACCAAAATTGAAATCGAAACGTTTAGATGAAAAAAATATTATTGATTGATCGAAGCAGTGGTATTTTACAAGTGAGGCATAAAAGGTATGATTTGTTATATTAGATTTAATTGTAATTTAAGTGTATTTCAATTTATTTTTCTTTGTCCCGTATTTTTCCCGAAGAAGATGACGTCATCCTTTAATGCTGTTAAAATACATTTTTTATTTTATTTTTTTCTCACGCGTGGCTTTTTCTATCTTCGATGCGATTTTACTGTTAGGAATAAATGAGATGTTATTCTGGCTTGACAATGTTATTTGCAAATATTTTTATCCTTTTTTTTCTTTAGAAGTTTTAAGCATGCATCTAAAAAAATATTAGATATTGCTAAAAAAAATATTAGACTGCAGTGCGAAATTCTCGCACGGGTCCACTTGTATTTGCATATTTTTCTTATCTGAAATTTCCTGCTATTGCTATATAAATTCGAAATTTCCCCTTTTTATTGAGCTAAGCAATAAGTTAATAGAGAGGTAAAATGTATAAAATGCAAGCATTTGGATATATTTGTAATTTTAAAATGTATGAAAAATAAAAGCGTTTTTCATATGTTTAAATACAGAATTATTATTTATTTAAATAAATTTCTCCTTTAAATCAACAGTAACATTAAACATGAAAGTCAATAGCATCATAATAACCTAATGTCCGAAATGCCGATAAATATAAAGATTTCATTTAAATTTCATCTCAATATTTTTACGCAAAACAAACTCAATACGTTTAAATCCCATGTATCTGCTATGTTCCTCTCAGCCAGCGTGTTATTAACTACGTCATCACTGCCGACTTCCTGTTTCACTTTCGGAGCTCCCATGACCCAGCCCTTATATTCTCTAGCCCTGGTGAAAATGGCTGTAATATTTTTAACTTTGGAAAAGTAATGTTTTGGGCTTTGGCGCCCGTTCGAGCACCCTTCGGGGCGCCCCCTTCCCCCCCAACTCCCACACGCAAGACAAATTGCTTGACTTTTTTTTTTTTTTTTTTTTTTTTTTTTAAAAATATTCATAATTTTTATACATACTATTAATAATGTTGCGACACGTGGGGTAAAGATTCAGATGCCCCCCCCCCCCCTAAACCCCAGAATCGTTTTCTTAATAAGTAGAAATTGTGGCTAAAACATTATAGGGGGGGGGGGGGGGCATCTGAATCTTTACCCCACGTGTCGCAACGTCTTTCTTAATTTCACGAACTAACAACTTTCAAATACTATGAGCATGTTTTGTAACTTTAAATATTCTACTATGTTTCACATTCGCATGAAAATTAATTATTTAAGCGAAATAAATAAAGGAATCAAGCTACACTTGAAAAATGTTTGGTGTGATTCATTTCTACCTAATTAAATATTCAATTTAAAGCAGTTTAATAAAATAATTAGTGAACGACCAAATTGTATTGTCTCGATACTGAGGTCATTTTAATAAGAATCATTTACATACATTTCATTTTTCATTTTCGGCAAAATTTCAGAGAAATTGTGCTTACATCCAGAAGACACTATTAGAATAAAAACTTTTTCAAAGACATCTGTTTTTTATTTTTAAATTTATGCACCTCCAAGCTACTAAGGGTTTCCTTTTTTCCGGTCATCTGTGGGGCAGTCTAGGATTTCCTGTGGGATAAGAGGACTCCAGAATAATGTACTTAAATAGCCGGGAGTGATAGAATTGACCATTTGTGAAAGTCGAAAATAATTAGCATCCCGCAAAGAAAGCAGATTTGAATCGGGTGGTTCTGTTCTTTTCTGAGTATGACGAAATTAGGTTAAAGGCAGTTCCATTCAGATAAAGAATAGAAGCCGATGTCTGCATGCGAAAATTCGGTGGCCTTGAATTCTTTTTTTAAACACAACGAAGAATCCGACCCCAGCCTAGCTATAAAATAATATATAGAATTAGCTATAGGAATAGAAAAGCTAGCTATAGAAAATGTTTAAAAAGAAAAAAAAAAGAAAAATGCAGAATATATAAAATAATTTTTATGGGTGCTCTTGCTGACGCCCTGCCATCGGTTTGGCGCCCCGTGCGGTGGCACACTTCGCATACGCCTTGGGCCGGCCCTGGGCTTTGGGCGTGCAATATCAATGAATTGCAAAATGAATAAAGATGTTTTCATACCTAAATTGGCTTAATAGTTCTTAGAGTAATGTTATATTTCTCATTTATGTATGTATTAAATAAATTGGTTCTATATTTAATTTATATATTAGATACATTTGGAATGTATAGATTAAATGATGCACATAATTGAATAAATTGCTTGTGTGTATGAAGTAGTGAATGGGATGCCAGAAAGTTTGGCAAACTTTGTTTTTCCTCCAAGGCTGTTATAAAAAGAAGTCTTTTTTAATTTTTGTGATTATTTAAAAAAAAATTAACCATGCGAAATATGTCTTGCTTGTTTGTAATAAAATATCCATTGAAGTGTGTGATATTATTTGGTATGGTGGATTTGTTTATTCAAGTAGATCATGTTGATGTAATACTTCTTCCAAATGAACCTTCATATTAATTACTTTGACCAAATCCTCATTCATATCTGACAAAAAAAAAAATCATTTGACTTTGTCATTTGGATAATCCCGAGAAAAAAGTTGCAGGGATAGTTATTTAGACCGTGTGAAGGAGAGCTACTTTAAACTGTCCTGAAATTGCTCAGAACAGGACTGTAATTTCTACTCCGTTTATATAATAAAAATAAATAATTTGTATAGAATTTTTCTTATAAAATTTGACATTGCCAGCGTTATTTTATCAATATCATTAATGATAAAAAAAAAAAAATTAAAAAAAGCGGAGGTTTACAGAAAGACAGATTAAAATTAGTTTTATCCTGAAGTATAAATAAATAACTTTGAACCTGATTATTCATGATTACTTGAAAATAAATTTCTATTCTTTTTATTTATAAAAATAGTCACTTTATCGATAACTTATTTTAACATATAATAAATTTTTTAAGAATTATTTAAAATTTTCTCTCTGAGTCTGAATCTTATGTAAATTTTAATTAGTTTTAATGAATGTTTTAGTAAGTGTATTTGGTAATTATTGTGATCAAAATTAATATTTGCTTTTGATTAGTTTTTTTAAATATACTCGCGTTAAATTTGTACAGTAAAACCTCCATAATGGACACTCCCAAATAGCAGACACCTCTATTTAGCAGACACTTTACGATTACCAAATTCTATGTAAGTGTTTGTGTATTTTTACCTTTGAATAGCGGACGCATTCCATGCCCCCCCCCCCCGATGTGTCCATTACTCAGAGGTTTTACTGTAATAACTGTTTACTTTGTTATATTAAACGCTTTAAATTTTTAACTTTCATAGGGTGTGTATCCTTCTTACCATGGCATCATTGATAACAACATGTATGATCCATTTAGAAAAAAGCTGTTTCAAGTTGGGAGGCCAGAAATGTTAGTTCCAGATTGGTGGCTGATGGAACCAGTAAGTTAAAATTATTTTTCATAAAAAAAAAAAAAAAAAAAAAAAAAAAAATCAAATTATAGTATACTCTTGATTATCTGCTACTCAATCAACTGACATATCCAGTTAACCGACAGCCTCCTACTCTTTGAACCATGTTGCTAGATTGGGGAATTTTTTTTATTCAAAATAGCTACCTTCTTATTAGTAATATTTGATTTATTTATTGATGGAATATCTGTAATTAAAAAAAAAGCAAATATTTTTATTCTAAAATAGTAGATATTTTGTTTAAATTTTTTCTCTAACTTGGTAACACTGGTATAAACATTTTAAAGTAGCTATAAATACCATTTAGATAACCATTGTATGTATAAATATTTTCTTTTGTAAACGCCTTTATTGCCTTTCTTTTTATTGCATATTGTGTTATTTATATTTACAATGAATATGTTAATTTGTTTTTTTAAAGGCTATTTTGCAATATTTCTGACTGAATAAGTGGATTGCAACTCTGTTTTTTTGTACAAACATTGTTTGTCTTAAAGTGCCTTATGTCTTAAAAGTTGACTGTCTTTCCCATTACAACCTCTGTATACTAGTTTATTTTATGTAAACTATATGCAGTGGAAATAAAAGTTTTTTTCCCATCAACTTTGAGAGCATAAGGATTTCACCAAAGTCCTACTTATGGTTTGAGTGTTGGTAGCAATATCTCGCTTCCTGTGCCCCTCTCCTATATCAAAAAATCCCTTAAAACGCACATGTTGCAGCAGTGGCAAGACCACTGGGACTACTCAGAGAAAGGTAGATATACCTATGACTTAGTCTCGGCGGTATCTTGCAATCTTCTTACTTTAACTCCCTCAACCACTGCCTTCCTAACGGGACACGGCCCTTTCGGGTCATATCTAAACAGGTTTAAAAGGACCCGTACTCCCACCAGTGAGTGTAGCGCAGAGGCATCAGCCTCACACTTTTATTTTAACTGCCCCCCTTACAGCTCGCTGGCACATCCGTCGTCGTCCCTCTTCTCTCCCTAGTGGTTGGCTGGATAATATCCTCTCCCGCCCAGCACTTTTAAATAAACTGTTAAACATCTTTAAGTTCTTGATGGATCTATCTAACTTGATCCGCTCCTGAGCTACGGACTTCATTCCTGGTATGAGCATCATTCAATCATAAACCATCTTCACTGCCCAGTGTCGCACTGGAGGTATGTCTCTGGCAGTGAACTACCTGTAATGTAAATTAAGATAGTATCACTTTAGCATGTCTATTTCCACCCCGCCCCCTGTTGCGTTTTCTGGCGAGTTCAGCTCCGGCTGTAATATGTATTTTTATTTTTATTTTTTTTTAAAATACCTTAATAAAGCGACCGGGAGGGACATCTATGCTCTACAGATCTGGTTCCCAGTCTGAGCAGTCCCTCTTAGGCATTCAAAATAAGAATCCCCTTCAAATTACAGATTCCAATCTACTTATCTTTCAGGAACAAATTGATTGAAACATTCCAAAACAAACCAATTTTTTTGCAACACTACATTTTTTTTTCCTATACTGTAACAAAAGAAAATAAGTCTCTTCTATGCCTTAGAATACAGGCTAGAATTTATAAATACATATTTAGATGAATATATTTTTGTTTTTAATTTTATCCTGCTATAAAAATATGAAATATTGATTATTATAATTAATATAAGGTTAACTAAATTTAAAATATCAGTTTTAAGAAAACTGCACGTCGAATTTGGAGAGCTGCATGGTCAAGGCACAGTTTTGTTTTAATCAGGCCCTGCTTATTGTATTTTGCTAAATGCGTTTAGCGGGGAAGGAAGAATAAAGGTGATTTTGTTTGGCCGATTTTGGTGATATTACTACAGAAAGTATTATGCCTTCTGGGAGGACTTTTGAAAAGAAAATGACCCAAATTAACACAATCACACTGCCCAGACTGCACTGATATAAAACTATCAAACCCACAAATATATTCAATATATTTACTATTTTTAATATGCTATCGACTGAAGTGATGCTATTGCTTTTTCCCCACAAGAATTACATTTCATTTTCTGACAGAATCTGTGAAAATAGCTGTATGCAGCTGTATTTTTTAAAAGAAATCCTCTGCAATATCAGTTGGTTGGTTTTCTTTTTTAATTTAAATGAAATGTTGCTATAAAATCAACGTTGTTTTCAAAATTGTACAAAAAGTTTCTGATAGTGATATTTTGTGAAATATGATTAGTTAGGTGAAACCTCTATGCAACTTATGTAAAACACATCCTTCTTATGGTTTCATTTATTTGATAAAAATATAATCCACCAGCACCTTCCATTACTAAACTTTTAAACTTTTTTTTTTTTTTTTTAATAGTCTTGTAAGTGTTCATACTCTTCATGATAACCTGGAAATCAAGATAAACTCACGGAAATTTCGATTTTAAAATATCAGGAAGTCTGTAATTTTCTTCCAAAGCCAGGCAAAAATTTTTCAATCTATTTTTAAAGTCCATGTTAGCCAGCAATTTCACTCATTGTTGATGTTGAAAAATTAATAATGTAAGAAAATTACTTGGAGGGGGGAGGGGGAACTCAGAATTTTTTTTATTTTGTGAAAATGAATATGAAACCTGCTTTGTGTGTTTTTCTCTTGTGTTAAATCAGTTGCACTTCTTATGTAGAGGCTTGCTTGCAGTTGGCCTGTAGATTATAAATTGAATAATAGAATAAAAAATACCATTTTTCTTAAATTTAGATATGGGTAACAGCTCAGAGACAAGGAAAGAAATCAGGCTGCTATTATTGGCCTGGTTCCGAAGTAGAAATCAAAGGAATGTATCCTACATATTACAAAAAATACAATAGGTATTTCAGTATTTCTATTTCTCCTGCTTTCTTTCTTTTTAAAAATTTTTACAGTTTAAATTATACAAACTTTTCATCATTATTTAAAATTTATGTTTTGAGGTTTTAGTGTGTTTTAAAATGTGCTTCATATATATTATTTTTATAAGATGTTATCTTACTTGGAAGCAATACTAATTTAACCGCAATTATTAGTTTTTTTTTAAATTTTTTTTTATTGACAGTCTTTTTTTTTTTTCCATATAAAGAAATGTTTTCTATAGTTTGTAAATTACAAATTCAATCTCTTTGATCATTTGTGTTATTGCAATGTTTAGTACATTTAAATACTGCTTAGTACTACAGTAAATTCTTAGAAGTTAATATACCATTTTGATGATGTTAACAGTGTTTTTTTTTAAAAAAAACATACAATTATTAGATTTAGTATATAATAAAATACTGAATTTTATCAATAAAAATAATTTTTTAAAATAAATTAATGAAAAAAAAATAGCAAAACAGTTTTTAAGTTGAGTTATTTGTAAGCAAAGCTAATATAGAGAGAAGTAAAAGGACATATCATTTTCCATGCAAAATTTACATGTTAATTCATTTTTTTGTTTAAACTATTGCTTTTATTTTTAACAAAAGGTTAGTTTCTTTAATCTATTAAAAAAATATTTCTATGAAATATAAAGTTATTTTTTAAAGGGTGTCTTGGCACTTTTTAAAAAAGTTTAGTGCAATTCAGAAAGTTAAGATTAAGGATTTAAATGTAATCAAATGAAATAAACATTATGCAAACACAACTAATGAACTATTATACTTGTTTATATATGTATTAGTGTAAAAGCCTGAAGTATGGTAAATCCTAGGCTTTACCTGTAAATCCTAGAAGTTACCGAAGTCAATTGGTAAATTGCTTGTCGCTTCAAAGCCCTTTCAGGCTTTTACCAAATTGTTTCAATAAATGCAGACTTTTTCTAAGAAAAGTCCAATGATTGATGAGTTTGTCAATACTCATAGAATTCGGGAATATGTGTTTAGCACATTGCTCAATTTTACACAAATATCTGGTACATTCAAATGAACATTTAATTATTTTTAATTTATCTGAAGACTATGTGAATTGAATAGCAAATTAAAACAGCATCATAATTAGGTTTAGATTGCATATCTTACAGTACGACTCATCATCTAGAATTCATTTCACTATATAATATTGACTACATTTTCGTTTTTCAGTGTTTTTTATCTTACGAATACGTGATAATAGACTTTACAGTCATGTTCTGGTACTTACGAGTTACGATTCAGTTAACCTTCCGGTTCATTTAACATAGCCAACAGCGATAGGTTCCTGTATGACATTCGACAGTTCCTCAAAAGTAACATAGTACAGGATTTCTGTTTTTAGGTGTGTTCGTAATTATATAAATACGTAGCACCTATAGTCGTCGTCTGGTCCGTCCGTCTGTCTGTCCACATATAGCAGCGCAAAAACTACCCAACCAAATGGTTTGAAATTTAATATATATAATTGTTGCAAAATTTTGTCAAGTCATTTCAAATTTTATGAAAATCAAATCAAAACTTAAACAGATATTAATAAAAGTTTTCTTTATTCTATTAAATCCTATCATTCATAATCTATAATAAAAGTGCAAGTCATGTGACTGAGGAAAACAAATACGGACAAACCACTTCTTGTTTCTTATGCCAGGTGGCCATTTTTATTAAAAATTATTTTTTCCAATAAAATTGCATAAAAGTTACATTTTTAGAAAGATCGTTGAAAAAAATTTTGTTTGAGAGATGAGCTACATACAAAAATGTATAGATTCTGAGATAACTTCAGTGGAAATTAGGTTAACAGCCGAATATCTCAATTCATTGAAGTAAATAAACACAGGAGATTCATTCATCATGAGTCATAGAAATATTAAACCATGGAGGTAATCATTCGCAAAGCTCTCCATAGTAAATTTTGCAGTGCTGTCTGATGACGAAAAAATTTTTGCATCTGTAAACGTGGCATACGTAATAAGAAAAAAAAAAGGCATGCTCATTTCACTGATTACAGATGATGTAATTCATTTCACTGAAATAATAACAATGATTTTTTTACATTGTAAAACTAGTTATAGTACGAACGCACCTCCATTTGTCACATTTAATGTACAATTTCCAACTTGCTTCTTCAGTCAATGATGCTTAGGTTTATCTTTGCTTTCTATGTTGAGAATATTATAGTATATAAACCATCTATAAAACCTTTTTATTTTCCTTTAACAGTTTCAGCTTTTTTTCACTTTATTTTATAACGAATCACAACTCTCATTGGTTACGGTTATCTTTTTTACTATGATTCATTGAAAACTTCATAAAACATTTGCTGCATAATAATTTTCTTGAACTAAAAATGAAAACTCAAAATATATTGTGAGAGAAGCAAATGGATTCTAGATCGTAGCTGCTCACATTAATCTAAAATTCCTTGAAGTTGGGCTGCAACAGGCATGCCCAGATAAGTGGGCATTTCAAACTTTTACTAAAAGGAGTCTATAAACGTTGGCATTTTTTGAAATGGATTGGTAAAAGCCGAAATGGAAGTGTTTAAATACAGAAATTCATAACAATTTCATTATGTTTGAAAGAGTATAACATTATTAAAATGCACTGAAAACTATTTTTCCTCATTGATAATCGTAATGTAACAGAATACTTTTGAATGTCCCTGTAAACAAACTATAAATGCTACACTCTTCATTTTCAATAGCAATGATGGTTTAGTAAACCTCAATAACATATCTATTACATGGCAATCTAAGTATATTTATGGTAGTTAGGTCATGGACAGACAGACAAACCAGAGTTATTAACAATTTTAAACTATGTTTGGAAAGTGTTAAAAATAATAGTCTTTTTTGTGTGAAAATTAATGATTTGCCAGGTTTCTAAATTCAGTTTTAAAACTTTAAACACTTGTTTGCTTATTTCAGAACCTCTATTTGCCTAGAATTTACCCACCAGTCAGAAGGGAGACTACAAATTATTTTTTTGTTCTGAGTGTCTTGATGTTCAAATTTTATTTTTATAATTTTATTTTTTGCTTAGTGTTTATATAATAATGAGTCTATTTCCATTTCAGGATAAATTGTAAATTTCTCCCAAAAGATCCTGCAAATATTACCTTAACTAAAAAACATTGTATCGACATCTTCCTTCTCGCACTTAAAATATGGGAAAAATATGTTTAAAAGCAAATATTCTACAGCATAAATTAGATCATCCAGTTGTATCGATTATTTAACAATATATGTACCACTTTAATTAGTCTTTGTGAATAAAGGCGAAAATTTCCTTTTTTGATTATCATATTTGCTAAATTTTCAATTTAAAATGTTAAATTTACTTTTCGTAATTATATGTGTTGTTGTACATTATTTATTTATATATTGTTTTTATTAGTAAAGCATCATTTGAATCAAGAGTGAACCAAATCCTAGCATGGCTTGATCTTCCACCATCTTCTCGTCCAAATTTACTAACGCTGTATGTGAATCAGCCTGATCATGCTCTTCATAAATATGGAAGGCAATCTAAACAAGTACGTATTCTTATATAACAGTTATAAATGTTGATTAATTATAAATGGACTCAGTACCTCAAAAATATTTTTGAATAACTTTTAAAAACTAAGTTTAAAAACTAAGTTATTAAAAAAAATGTTTTCTTTGATTTTTTTTTTTTTTTTTTTTTACATATTGTCAGTAGATCTGTATTCAATAAAGCGAGAACAGATGAGAGAGGTGAGAACAGATAAGTTTAAAAACTAAGTTATTAAAAAAAATGTTTTCTTTGATTTTTTTTTTTTTTTTTTTTTTTACATATTGTCAGTAGATCTGTATTCAATAAAGCGAGAACAGATGAGAGAGGTGAGAACAGATAAGGTGATTGGGAACAGATAAGGTGGGTGAGAACATCCCAACTACAAAAAGGAAAAAAAAATTGCTTTGTTCTTCTATACATTTCTGGATCCCCCTCCTTTTAGTTGGAGAGAAAGTGGGAAGCAAAAATTTCAAAGAAGGGAGGGGTAATTTAGATTATTGATTTATTTATTGTCTCTACAAAGTAACAAATAAAGCAGCATTTTTAAAAATAAAAGTTTTAAATTTTTTAGACTGTAGCACACAGTAAAGGCAAATGGAAGTGGGGGTGGGGGGGAAGGAGATATTTTTTTTCTCTGTGTGGGTGTGTGGGGAGGGGGGTAATTTAAATCATTATTTCTTTATTGTTACAAAACTACAAATTGCATCCAAAAATTTGGTGATTGGTCTGACAATTAAACAACTTAGGATAGGAATGCATACATATTAATGCACATTGAGAGACGTGTGAAGAAGTGCCTCCTGTCATCGAAATCACTATGTTCAAGTAGAGTATCCCTGTGGGTTAAATCTAATGGAGTCAGTGTGACATGTTGTGTCAAATTCAGGGCCGTACAGAAAGACCGCGGGCCCCGGTAATATTTCCAATGGGGCCCCCACCATAAGCCTGATAAAATAAAACCTGCTTAGACGAAAACGTACAGGAAATTCCATTTTAAATAGGTTTTTTGTCTTAAAAGGTATCAATGCATGGAATTCTTTTGGCTAGACCATGATTTTTCTCCGTTTACAGCAGAATTCCATTATAAACAGCCTTTACTGTATTAGAAAATGAATATTTTGGATAGTACTTTTTTAGAAAATCTATATAGTATTTTCTTACAATTTTATTATTTTTCTTTTACAGTATTTTACAGTAGTATTTCAGTTTATAATGAATTGGTAGCACCTTTTCATATAAGGACTTCTATAGAAATTTAAAATATTGAAAATATAATTCCGTTTTAATTCAATTCATCAGTTAAGTCGCAGATTTTCTGACCCTATTGAAACTTTTGTTATTGTGTTTTACAATTTAGAAAATACTTGTTCTATAAAACATAAATAAATAAATGCTTGCATCTTTGCTACGTGCGTTCTGCTGATTTTTAGTAAAAGCTGGATTTTGCTTCGAACGTAAAAATGCCTCCTGAGCATCCCCCCTCCCCGTCCTAGCCAGTCCGTAAAGACGTTCAAGCAACTTCTGACTTTTGAGTTCTATTATTTGTTAGTTATTTTAATTAAAATTTTTATGTAAAAAATACCATTTTACTTTTTCTGGTATTTATTTAAAAGCCAGTACCAAAAGTTGGGCCCCCTAGGAGACTCGGGCCCTGGTAATTTGTACCGGCTCTACCCCCCTATGTACGGGCCTGGTCAAATTCAATGGAGCAATGCATAAACATAATTTTTTACTACAAACTGAAGAAAACAACAGTGGAGACGCATGCAATATTAGTGCAGTTGTATGCATCAGAAGCAGTGAGTAAAAAATTCTCACCTACATACTGCTATACACATGATACCTAGATACTTATATATATTTCCAAATAATTTATTTGTAGATTTATTTTATAAATACAAATATTGTTTTATTCATTAATCTTTCAGGTAAATGATGAACTTTTGAGAGTGGATGGAATGATTGAAAGACTGTTTGCTGGACTGCAACAGAGAAAACTCTTAAACTGTGTGAATATAGTAATTGTGTCAGATCATGGTGAGTTTTACCAATGAAAGATAAATTTCATCGGAATGTGCATGTAATTTTGATTAAAAGAAAAGAAATCTATATACAATGCAATATGTAGCATACCCCTTGACACCCAGACCACTTTTTTCAAGTACGGACGTATATACCAGTGTTTAGTGTAAATTTGTATTTTCATATGCCACATGAAATGAACTGAGAATATTGTTGTTGTTTGCTATTTATTTATAATCAAGCAAGAAAAAAGAAGAAAAGAAATAAACTTACAAATTATTGAAAATTACAAATTATCATGCTATTTTTTTAAATGATCTGCGGAATATAATCCAGGTATTTCGATGTCATTCGATGCAGAAGACATTAGGCAGGTATCTTTCCTTTTACTTTCTATAGAGCCGACACAACATTTTATCTGTGGCATTTTTTTCTTTCCTTTGAATGGTATTTGCACTAACTGATGGAAACTTGGATGAATTGAAATTTTACTTTCTTCTGCTGTGCTTTCTTCAAAATGCTTCCGGCAACCCACATTGTGCTTTTGAAGCATTCCTCGGCAGCAGAATATTATGAAAGCTTTGAATCTCGCGGTTTCACCATTACAATTTGTATGTAGTATGAATGCATTCAAAAGCATTCTTGATGCAACATAAATACCAACGTTTTGAACCAAGAGTAAGATTTCAGAGTTATATTGTAGGGCTGTAAAATTTGGTCAGTTTTATCAACTAATCACATCATTTGATTATACATTTCAATATGATAGGGCTTGTAATAGAATTTTGATTGACCTTCAACTAAGTATCTTTTCTTTTCACGCAGTGAAGCCTCGTAACGGGAGCCCCACCAGTGGCTGAGAGGTTCTGCTCTCAAAGCTGGTAGACGGGAGGTGCTGGGTTCAAACCCCGGTCACACTCGTCGACCTAACCGTGCTGAGTTTTTCGTGGTTTTCTTCGAACTTTGCAGTAAATACGGGTTAGGATCCCTTAGAAAGACCCCCACGGAAGGCACTCCCCTCTAGGGCCTATATCCCTTGAGTAGATAATCGGCCGTCATAATTCAACCAACCAACCTCGTTACGGGAAGTTAGAACAAAAACATTATTTTTATTTAAAAAACAAACTGGTAGCATATTTTTATTTTGAATAAATATGGGATATCCTTTGTTCAAATCTTCATCAATAAGATGCCGAAGAGCCCCTTTGTTAGTATGCAATGTGCGAGTAATATATGTGTTGTATTGCAAAAGGTTCTGAGCCAGGCGGGTTGACAAATACCAGTTGTCAGCAATAATGTGCCTTCTTTGCCAAGCAAGTTTTATGCCATAAACACCACTGTTCAATCATAAACATGTAAACTTGAACTGTCTGAGTACAATGGAATGTATATGTCCTTTCCAATATGTATGGAAAAATTCCACATGTATCCTTGAAACTGTTCATCACTTGGACATACACAAAACAATTTTAGTCCAAATCTGGACCTTTTATATCCTTTATGTATTGGCAAAAATGCAGACACACTTTATATAACATGAGACATTCATCTGTTGCCAGATGTTCTCCAGGATCAACAATGACCTTACAGACTTCACGCAAATAGGCAAAATATTGAGCCACTCTAGTGAGGGAATTTCTCTTCTTGTAGGCTTTAGGACTGAAAAATCTCAAGAATTTCAAAATAGAGAGAAATCTGTTCCTACTCATTATTTGATAGCTGAAAATTTTGGGGCTGCTACAAAATATATTGCTTGATCAATAGTCTACAAATTCAGGGATTTTTACTAATCCCATCAAAAACACATATGAGAAAAATACATACATCTCATCCACTTCCACAGGACGTCAATTTAGTCCATATAGCATTATTGTTTTATAATCAATGTCCCCAAAATATATGTCACCTCTTTCATTTGTCCATTCGCATAAACAAGGAACAACCTTTTCAAAAAATATTTCAAAATAATCAACAGGAGATTTGGCATTTGATAATAGAACTGCTGGATTAATTTCGACACCTTCCTGAAATTCAATTTGTCGTGTTTTGCGATGATCAGAAAATGGATCAGTAACATACATCCAAGCATTTATACACCTTGCTTCTACTTTGTCATCAGAAATGTCTGACAAATCTGTATCACTTGTATCTTTGTCCTCTTCTGGCTTATAGCTATAATTAACACTATTGTCACTCTCGTATTCCTTCTTGATAATAATATAAACACAATAAAAAACTCAACAAAATCCCTACTCCAGAAACAAGTTCAACACCTATGTTCTAACTGGCCACACTTCCTCACCTGATCAATGTCATGAGATGAAAAGTGAGTGACAGATCTAACATAACCAGATGTCACTTTGGAGAAGGGAGAACCTTACGAGAAAATGAAAAATGACAGCTCAGATTACGAATAAAACATGATGCACGCCGTATGTCTGGCAGTCATCTACAATAAAATCAGGGCAGATTAATAATTTTTAATTGATTAATTATTACAGATTAATAATTTCTAATTCAGATACGCAAACATTTGGAAAGCTGATATAAGTGGTTGTCTATATGTGTGTATCTATTATGAGTATTGCTGTGTGAAGTATAACAGCTTTTGGTATTTTTTTATAATGATTTTGGCATAATTCAAGCAGGCAAATACATGTTTATAGTAACACGACTTCCAGATATCGAACCATTGTTTTCTCATGCATGTTATACATAAAATCTTCAGAATTGGTTGAATTTTCTTATTTTATGAAAATACAGTAGAAGATCTTTATAACAAATTCTATATAACACAATTCTCCATATAACTCACAACTTCTCAGATGTAAACAATGAATTTTCAGTTAAGAAACACCTGAATTCTTACATTATAAATAGTTGCTATTCTCTAGAGGACTAAATCTGATACATTAATTTAACTTTATCTCCTTAATTCAGAGCTAATTACTGAAAAAATTGCTATGATTTGATACAGCTATGTTTGGACAATCTTTATAAAGTAAAAATAACAATGTGTGGAATGATCTATATTATGCAAAAAATTATAATATATAACTCCTTGTAATAAAGAATGCAATATAAAGATACTCTAATGTATTTTGGTATGTTTCACACATATTTGGCCTTGTTTTACAAGCTAAATTTAATGATGTGTGAAATGTGATCTATGTATACAGTGCAAAATTCTATATAATGCACAACCTCATGTTTTTAGGTTTGCGTTATAAAGATCTTCTACTTTAGATAAATTCGTAATGAAATGAGACAAATTCTGGGTTAATAAATGTAAAATCTAAGAATAACTTCCTACATTTAAAAACAAATGACTAATGTTTTTACACATGTATCCACATTATATGTTTCAGTTTGAAAACTCCATAGTTACAAGTTAAAACCATTTTTTCCCCTACTGCTTGTTATCCTTATTTAAGCATTGTGCAATGATTTTTGAAATATATATAAAGTAAGTAGAATTTTTAAAATTAAATTGTATATCATTTTTTGTCTTTCTGTTACCAACATAAGAAATTTTATAACACTTTAACACTAAAAGGCATTTAAAAACTATTTATTACTAAGTATTTAAAAATTATTTAAGTAAATGAAATTTCACTGCCTTGAATAAACTAATGAATAATTCTACAGAATGTAATATTATCAAACTGCATGTTGTCAAATGCCCTCGCATTACCAAATTGCAAAAATCACTAAAAATAAACAATATTGAGTATATTCGGAGCAACATTTATTGTATGTACTATATTCTAACAATGTTCATTATTCTATTATAAATTGTATAATTGTGTTTAAATGTACTTGTGTGTTTATTTTTATTACTTATGTATGTGTATTTGAATATTTATTTGCAGGACATGTTGATATAAATTGCAGGAATGTCATTCCTCTTCAGAAATACATTAATGTTGATGACATATTTATTACAGCTGGACCTTTTGGTCGCATAAGACCGAAAGGAAAAAGAAATGAGAGTAAGTTATGCATTTTAAGAAAATAATATATATAAAGCATACTTTATTTAATTTACTTTTCCTTAAAAGTATATAAATGTCTATACTATATTTTACAAAAACAAGATGTCTCAAAAATTTAGGTACAAACTTCTGGAATTATTCAAATGAGGATGATTATCAAAGAACTGATTACTCGGTAGGTCCCTTATTCAATTCAATCACCTATTTGGTATGACAAATTACTGGGTGAATGTTGCCTGTGAATTTCATAAACAAATTAGCGGCAATAAATACTTTTTGAAAATTTTGACCTCAGTTATATATATATATATTTTAAGTGATCGCTAGTATGCAGTAATTTATGTCTACTCTCAATTGATGATTCAATTACATAAAGGATCTAGTGAGTGGTCAGTTTTATATTATTCTTATTTTCACACTTCCATAAAATGCAATTGTATACTTTAACTACAACTACTTTTGCTGCTATAAAAAAAAAAAAGAAAAAAAAAGCTGCTTTTTATAAAATGCTTTTAGTGTAAACAGGCAACTCTGTATTGTTTTCCTTCCTTTTTAATGACTTTTTAAAGTTTATATAGATTTTCTGCCGACCTTGTATATTTATTAATTCTCTAATGTAATATACATTCAATTTTAGAAATATGTCTTTATATATCAAAGTTGAAGTGTATGTGTATGTTACTTATACAAATCTACAATTTTTGACTGATTTGCATGAAGCTTCATATACATACCTGTAAAAATTACTCTTCACTTTAACATTTCTCAGACCTCTATTTGCACCTTTTTTCAGCCACCTGCCATAGTTTATCTTTATAAAAATCTATTTTCTAATGCAGGTTTTTCTTTCCTGTTGCTACACCCTAAAAAGGTAAAAGAACTTTAAAAAAAATAACACATGTACTCTGTTTTTATAAGCCAATAAAAATTCAGACTCACTCACTATATTTTTGTATCGGAAATCGACATCATTCTAAAAAGATAATGCACATTTTTCATGTATGAAATTAAAAAACTTTAGTATAGGTCTATTAAAGTGATAACACCTTTATTTAAGTTTATTTGAAGTTAAAGCATCTACTATATATATAAAACACAAACAGAAATTTTGTTCCGTTCCTTTATAACTTGAGTTCTGCTGAATGGATTTTGATGGAACTTGTGTTGTTCGATAATTTTTCAGGGAAGGTTTTAGTATATAGCATATTGTTCTACGTACATTAGTTACAGAATTATGATAGAAAGTTCTGTTATTTTGGCCGAAAAGGTTACCATTGCTAATTTTTTGGTGACCATTATTGTTGCAGAAAGAAATGAAAAGGCTATACATCTCGAAAAATAAAAGAAAAACTGTTGCTAATTTTATTTAAAAAAAAAAAAGAAAGAGAAGGAGAGGGAAAAAAAGAAAAAGAGTTTTGATGAGAGATAATATTATAAAACGAAAATATTTAATTTAAACATAATTAGGAATGTTCGTAACACTTAAAAAATTATTCAAAGGACCAGATTGCTTTTGAAACAAAATTTGGCGATTTTTATTTTACTTTTGACCCCAAACAATTTGATTTTAAGCCAAAAGGTGTTTTTTTTTTGTTGCAGAGAGAATTGAAATTGCTATACATCTGGAAAAATAAAAGAAAAACTGTTACTAATTTTATTTAAAAAAAGAAAGAAAGAAAAAAAAAAAACAGTTTTGATGAGAGATTTTAAGCCAAAAGGTGTTTTTTCAAGTGCACTACAGCATTTTTGCAGTATTTTTTAATGTACTTTTTGGTTAGCCGGACGCCAGTGATAGATATATACATGTATATATACATACACACACATATATACATACATATATCTACGCAAATACATATATATACATACATATATATACACTTATATGTATGAATATCTACCCTATATATATAAAATCCTAATGAAACGAATTTGTGAAACGATTTTATGAAACGATTTTATGAAACGATTTTATGAAACGACTGATTAAACGACTGATTATGTTTTAGGGCTATTTTTAATAAAATATTAAACGCTTGATGGTGAAATTAATACCAATTGTCCATAAAAATCCGCGGATGTCAAAACTGGTAATAGAATTTTGAAATTGGAATTAGTTTTCGAGATATTAATTTTTTTCTAATTTTAATGACATTTCTGTAATGATGGCAACTAATTACTTAGTTTTTTTGTAGCAAAAAAGGGAAAAAATCAAAAAGGATCCCGATAGGGATTATTGATTTCTTTTTATTAGTCATTTTCAAATTGAAATTGAATTTATCTTTTATTTCAATTGATAATGAAGACAAGATTGTGATTAAATTATGTTTTTCCGGAAAATTTGAAAAAAAAAATCACATTTCTATCGTCAGGATTCAATCGTCTGCCAGCATTTAATTTAATTTATAAACTGAAAATATTTTGAATAAATTCGTCCAAATGACGTCATTTATGTAAATACGTCATTTATGTTTATACAATTTGTTTAATATAAAGAAGCCATTTATCTATTTTTATGTACAAAAAGAGGTAAATTGAAAGACAATTATAAATAAATTGTATATATACATGTAAATACATGTATAAACAAGCATAAAAGTTCGGTGCTTTTCCAGTATATGGGGCCTTGACGAAACAGAGAAAATAGCCTTGGCGGAAAAGGAAATTTGGCAACATACTTTCTGTCAACCTATTCACTTTGTCATTTCGTATACAGAAGCATTTTTCAATATTTATACAATTTGTTTAGCGTAAAATGTCATTTATCCTATTTTATATATAATCAGAAGTAATTTGTATAGAAAAAACAATAATAATATATGTATAATTAAAATACGCATATAAACAAAAAAAATCATCGAATTTGTTTCCATGGCTGTTTATGTCATTTGGCACCAAATCTCACTTTCTGATGCCCGAATTGCGCCAAGCTTTTTAAAAAAGCGTCAAGACTCCTATAATAGAAAAGAACCAACAGTTCATTGAGTTTGCTTTCATAATTTTTGGCAACAAATATATGTATATTAACGAATCTATCCCTTTTTGAAACTCGAATTACGACAAACCTAAAAGCAAAGGATCCTATACTGGAAAAGTACCTGATTTTCTTATGGACAATATTCAAGTGACATAACATGGTGTAAAATTATCGCGGATACCAAAAATATCTCATCAATTGATGCCGAATAAATGCAGGCATGCATGCACAAAATATTTAATTTTGTATGATAAATAATTATTAGAAAATTCGTATATACATATTAATTAAAATAAATGATTTACATATTTAAAATAACATGAAAATATGCATGATGGTGCACTAAAATAGAGAGAAAATTAAAACCTGTTACTGAAAATGTCTATAACATAGTACTTTTCAATACCGTGGTTCTTAATGTTATTCACAAGCAGATGGAATTTTTCTCATCCTTAAAGGCAAAGGAAGAATAGAATACAGATCGTTGTTATAAAAGTCCGAAAGGTAGCCACAATTTAAACCAAACCATTTTATACAAGCTGGTTTTCAAGGTGTAATTGATTTTACTTATCAATCCCTAAAACAGTCGCCAGTTGTCGCAACAGCTGTGTATGAGGCCATGATAATAAAAAAAATGCCCCATTAAAACGTTAAAAGCATGGCAACCCAATTACAGATTTACCAATATTTTAAAAACTAAGCATGCTGTCATGCTTTTAGAGGCCTTGAAGTCTGAGCGGGGGTTGGCGAGCGTAGCTCGCAGGGGGTAGGCCCCCTAGTACACATATATATGTTTATACATATATATTTATATGTGTACATATATCACTGGCGCCCGGCTAACCGAAAAGTACCTTTTTTTTAAAATTCAAATGCAAACTACATTAATGGCAATATACTTCTATTTACTTCTACATTATATGAAATTTCGTTCCGGCTGCTTATAACTCAAGCTCTGCTGAATTGATTTTCATAGAACTTAAACTGTAAGATAATTTTTCAGGAAAGGTTTTATTGTATAACATATCGTTTTACGTAGCTTAGTTACAGAATTATTATGGGAAGTTCTACAATCAGATCAATCCGATTATGAAAGATTAGCCTTTTTAAAAGATTTTGCCGAATGAATTTTGGTGGAACCTACACTGTTAGATAATTTTCTAGGGAAAGTTTTATTATATAACATATCATTCTACGTTGCTTAGTTCTAGAATTATAAGGGGAAATTCAAAAATCGGGTGACCATTTTTTTATCAAATATTAGCCTGTTCAATATTTGATTTCGATTATGAAAGCCTTCTGAAAAAGTTCTACTGGACGGATTTTGATGAGGATTGTATTGTTAGTTAGTTAGATGCTATTTCAGGAATGGTTATAGTGTACTACATATTGTTCTACGTTGCTTAATCAAACAGTTATGTGTGAAGGTTATATAGTCAGGTGAACCCGATTCCGAAAGATTAGCCTTTCTGAAAGTTTTTACTGGGCATATTTTTTGTGACTTGCATTGTTAAGTAGATAATTTGTAAGGATGGTTTTAGTATATTTCATATCGTTCTGTTAGTTTTAGAATTATGTGGAAAAGTTCTATAATCAGATAAACCCGATTATCAAGAATTAACCTTTATAAAAACTTCTACTGAATGGATTTTGTTAGTTAATTTGTTTGCATTGTTAGTTCGATAATTTTTAGTAATGGTTTTAGTATATTGTATATAGTTTTATCATTCTTTAGCAAACCCTAATTGTAAATGACCAAATAAAAGAGTTGATACTTAACAGCTAAAATTATGACTGCTCATTAGAAAGTATAATAGCGGGATGACGTCATTTTTCAGTATTCCAGGTAAATATACAGATTGCTTTCAAATACAAGGTCAAATTAAACGATATATTTCGTTTGATTCAAGGTTCATTTGTAGAAACCGACCAGCGCAGCGGGCGTAGCTTGCTAGTCTATTATGAAATAGATATTTCAATAAAAAAAAATAATAATAAATTAAGGTAAAAAAATAATTTAATAAGTATGTCACAATGGAACAAAACATTTAATGCATATTTAAATTAGTATCTGCATTAATTAGAAGAATAATGAAAAATCATGCATCAGGCATACATTATGAAGCATTTTCCAACACTAACAAAATATTAAGAATTTTCATTTTTTCATACAATAAAATTAGATATCTAAATCAGTAATTTAAAATGATACATAACTGAGTAAAATTTCATTTACAGCAATCTCTGTCCATATTGGGCAATCTGTGCAAATTCTTTCAGGCAGCCTTGTATATGATCTATATAGAATTTATGTACACTACATAATACATTAAAAATTTGATAAAAAGTAAAAAAATGCATTCTACAATGAAAAACCCACTTGCAGCGATTATCGATCATAATCAGTCCTGTAACTCAATTCTTTTGTGCATCTCTGTAAATGTATGATAACTGCTATGCACTCCATAATCTATAGAAAACATGTTGTGGTGCACCTCAGCGATCCTTTTAAAGTATTATAACATCATTAAAATGCACCGCAAATCATTCTTCCCATAATGTAATGGAATTCATTTGTGGTCCCTGTAAATGAACTATAAATGTTACTTATTCTACATTCCTGAGAGAGCATGTTGTAATCCACTGAATTAATGCATATCAATCTCGCTATGTTTGAAATATCATAATATCAATTAAGTGTACAACAAATGGTTTGGTTTTTCTCCCATAGACCATAATGTAACGGAATTCGTTTGTGTGTCCCTATAAATGAACTATAAATACTACACACTGAATTTTTAATACCGAAAATTCTATAATTAATGTCAATAACATATAAAAATTTTTATGGCAATACGAGTATATTTACAAGAATTATATTACGGGCAGACAGCAGATAGATAACTGAATTTATAAACACTTTTCAACCATGTTGGAAAGTGTTAAGAAACAAAAATGAAAATGTCATTTTTGTGTTATCATTGTACATTTAACTTTTTGAATGAAAATGTAAGTTTCATGTTTCAGTTTAAAATGATGTTTTATTATCAGTGGGGGTCTTTTGCTCTTCTGAAATTAACGTTCATTATCTATAAAGTAAAGACTTTATTTGCAAGCCATATAAAGTAGAGTTTTAGTAAATTCTATTTTGTATGGCTTGAAAATAAAGCCACCATTTTAATACATTTATTGAATTTTTTTTTTCGATATTGCCAAGGAAATCTTATATTTTTGTTACACTTGCCAAAGAAAACTTTTAATTCTCATTTATAAAGCTGAGAAATTTTACTATGATTGCATCAAAGTAATGTAATTTTTTCTGACTTTTAGGATGTTACATTTTTGTCTATTTTACCTACCCCCATTGTTAACACAGGCAGTGCCAGATAGGTCTACAAGTAAACTGTAACTTTTATTGAAATATCTTTGAAACAATTATGTTGAATAATTGCAATAAACTGTCTTCTTCATATGTAAGACACTTTGCTGTGTAGCTAAAATGTGTAAAAAAAAAAAAAAAAAAAACCCTGTGATTATTTTATAATTTTGACAGTTATAATAAATAAAATATAAGTATACAAGTGTAACTTTATAAAATTTAATTGTCTCATTCTTATTAATTTGTTTATAGCTATCATTAATGAATTGGTGTCTAAACTGAACTGCAAAAGTCCTCATATGAGAGTGTATCATAAAGAACAGTTGCCAATTAGATATCACTATGCTGATAATCCACGTATAGAGCCAATCTTTGTGGATATTGATAATGGATGGACTGTAGTCAGGTACTATTAAAAGTTATTTTATGAACTTTTCTTTAAAATTTAATTAAAAAGAACTTTTGTATAAATTAGAAAATTTTATAATTTGAATAAGGGAAAATAAATTAACTTGATTTATTCCATCATTTTCGTATTCCTAATGAAGTCGTTTCCTAGAAAATAGATTTGATCTATTTTATTTAAAACTTTAATAAAGTTAATTATTAGTACATGTAGGAATTTGAGATTGTGTTGTCTTTTAGTTGGTTATCTTAAAAGATTCACTTTAATTTCTTTAAAACACAGAATTACTGTCCTAAAAGTATTTAGATACATAAAGGCACATTGTAAAGTAGTTGTAAAATAGAAAAAATTATGTTACTGGTTCTGAAAGTGAAAGTATCCTCATTAAAAAAAAAAAACTGCAACCAAAATAAAAAAAGTAAACACTAGCCCAGTTAGAGATCCACCTCAGCTATTCTATGCAAAAAGAAATATTTAAAAATATTAAAATGCAAGCATGAAATTTGAAAGTAATGCTCCCATAGGTTTAACATTAGTGTGCCCGTTTCTTCGCATGACTAGTGTAGTCTGTTAAGATATGCTTTTATCGCACTATAAGTGTCTTTAACATTACATTCTTATAGTCACGGCTGAAGAAAAAAAAAAAATGTCAAAGATACAATACAAAACAATCAAATGGGAAAAAAACTGAATGTTTATTTTTGCAGTACTTGCTTGCAGTTACTTTTGCATACAGTGACATAATCTCAAGTGTAAAGTCATATAATGATAAATAGTAATAAACAAGAATGAAAAATCATGCATCCGGCATAGACTAGGAAATACTTTTTAACACTAACAGAATATTATTAATAAATTTAATTTTTTCATACAATGAAATGAGACATCTAAATAAGCAATTTAAAAAATATATAACTCAGTAAAAATCAATTTTCAGCAATTGCAGCCCATATTCAAAGTCATTTCAAAGTGTGGCCCTGTATGTGATCTACAGAATTTGTAAATGTCACTTAATACACTAAAATTTACATAAAATTGCATATTATAGTAGAAAGACCACTTCTAGTATTTACCGATCATAGTCAGTCCTTTAACAGAATTCTCTTGTGGGTCTCTGTACATGAATGATAACTCCTACACACTCCATAATCTATAGAAAATAAGTTGTATTGAACCTTTGTGATTCTTTTAAATTTCATTATGTTTCAAGTATCATAACACGTTCAAAATGCACTGCGAACGATTTCCCCCCCCCCCCCATAGATCCTAATGTAAAGGAATTATTTTGTACGTCCCTGTCCCTGTAATCGAACTATAAATTCTACTAATTGTATACTGCGGTAAAAGCATGCTTTAGTTCACCTTAGTAATGCATATTAATTTCATTATGTTTGAAATAACGTTAACATCAATAAAATGTACCATAAATGATTTTTCCCCATAGACCATAATGTAACGGAATTATTTTTTGTGTCCCTGTATATGAACTATCAATGCTACACACTTCATTTTCAATACCGAACATTCAAGTGTAAAATTCAATAATGTATAAAAATTTCATGACATTCTGATTATATTTACAAGAGTTAGAGCACAGACAGACAAACTGAATTCATAAACACTTTTCAACTATATTGGGAGAGTGTTAAAAACAAATGAAGATTTGACTCATTTAATGAAATTTTTCTCCGTTGTAATATAAGGAACAATATTTATTCATTAGCCATTCAATTAGTTTTATGTTAATTAAATAATGAACCAGTCCTATCAATAAAATAATCATACCAGCCCTATTAGCTCTTTAGATTTAAACTAATTTCTTCAAATGGTCTGACAATTGTGTTTACATTTCCTTTGGTATTGTATGTCTCTAATTGACTCAATATAAAGAATGTTGAGATTATTTTATTCATTGGAAGAATAAATAACTTATAACAATGCCTAAATGTTTTTCCGCTGTAATGCCCGGTGATTTGTCAATAATCAGTCTATTTACTGTCACAGGTGTCGTCTACAAAAGTAAAATTAAAATAATTAAGCGTTTTTAAGACTAGATTTGTGCTTAGACTCTGAAACCCTCCTCCCTCCTATGAAAAGGGGGTTTCAAAGTCTAATCACAAATGAAGACAAAAATGGGTAAAATGTAGCTCTGAAAGGCCTAAGTTGCCAAACACTGGTTAACTGTACTTCCTTTTATTATAATATTTATGCATAATAATTAGGAATGTTGCATTTTAAATCAAAAGCCTAATTGTTAATTCTAGATTAACATTTTTATTGTATATTCTTTTGCCAGACCATAAAGGAACTAAAATGATGAAAAAATGTTATTTTCAGTAAAGACACAAAACCAGGTGATTTTATATGCACAGGAGGAGCTCATGGATATGATAACCTGTTTCCAGATATGCAAGTATGAATTTTATCTGCTTAAGATGCAACATTCAATCTGTTATTAATAACTGTGTGTATGTTTTTTGATTGTATAATAATGAAAGCCAGACTGTAATGCAATTTATAATCCTATGTATATGTATATGTAATAAAGTTTAAAGTGAAATATTCTTAAGAATGCACAATATTGCAGGGTCTTAAATCGTAGTTCACTGATAAAGTTAGATAAAACAACTATACTTATTTAATATTACATTTACAACATAATTCAGTAAAAAGAGTAGTTACTGCTGTTGTTGTGGTCTTGTCCAGGAAAAGTGCCATAGCACTTTCCTGGAAGAAGAGTACCAGAATTTCAAGAAAAGTTTGACTTCTCAAAGATGTTTCCTACTATTTGGACCCTTGCTGGAAAAAATAAGAACTTTGGTGTACTTTAGTGTATGTCATGTTATTTGACTATAACTATGCTACTGTTTGTGTTGATCACTGTTAACTGCATCTGTGTATTTGTATATACAGTAGAGCGCCACAAATCCGCCGACCTAAAATCTGCCAGCGTCCGAAATCCGCACAAGCTTGCAGATGTAAATATCATCTTTCTTTCGTGGCGCTAAAAGAACAAAGTTAAAGAAATGATGACGTCATTCCAAAGCGAATGATCGATTCAGAACATTTTCATCGATGACGGAAACCAGACAGATTTTCCCCTGATTAGCGAAACGAGTTTGAAAAATCAGATTCCTGCGTTTTTGGGCAATTTTCGCTGCTTGCGAAAATGCAGCCTTCTGATTAGTCATCTTCTTTTGCTAAGGAGCGAAGAGTCTGCCTGGATCCCGGCGTATTTTTACAAAGAACGCAGCAAAAGTTGGAGCTGAAGTGAAGAGAAGACGATTAGATATGCACATGCATTTCTGTTGCTGTTTTTAATCACGTGAGAGATCTTGTATTTTAATCATTATTTAATTTATTTTACGATATTTTTTTTTCCTGTGAAGTTTCTAAAATATGGAAAAGCGAAAGCATGTTGCACTTATGGTGCTACAAAAAGTAGAAATCATTAAAAAATTGAGTGATGGAGCAACGCCCAAGTATGTAGCCGATACGTACGGCATTGCTATCAGAACAGTTTACGATATTCGTAAACAGAGAAAAAAAATATTGGAATACTACACGAAAAGTGATACTAATGCTGGAATCATGAATCGAAAATCTTTGCATGATTCGAAATCGAAAGATTTAGATTCTATTGTTTATGAATGGTTCAAGCAACGGCGTAGCGATGGAGTACCAATTTCAGGACCACTACTTAGAGCAAGAGCAAAGAAATTTCATGCCGATTTGAATATTAAGGAACCATGTGATTTTTCCTCAGGTTGGTTAAAACGTTTTTAAAAAAGGCATGGTATTCGTTATATTAAAGCATGTGGAGAAAGGCTTTCTGCAGATAAAGTAGCTGCCGAGGAATTTATTGATGCTTTTGCTGAAAAAGTTTCTGAGGAAAACTTATCTCCGGACCAAATCTTCAATATGGACGAAACAGGCCTTTTTTGGAGATGTCTTCCAAGGAAGACTTTTGTTACAAGTGAGGAGAGTGCTCCATCTGGAGTGAAAGAAGCCAAGGAGAGAATAACAGTTTTGCTCTGTAGTAATGCAGCAGGAACTTTAAAATGTAAACCTTTGGTTGTGAGTAAAAGTGCAAGGCCACGTTGTTTTCCTATTCCTGATAAATCTCCTCGTATTTTTAAGCAGTTCCCAGTCATTTATACGAACAACCGAAATTCATGGGTTACCCAAGATATCATTACTGATTGGTTTTTCAACAATTTCGCTAAAGAAGCACGAAAACATTGTAATGGTATTGGATTAGCGTCTGACTGCAAAATTCTGTTACTCTTAGACAATTGTAAAGCCCATCCAGATGCTGATGTGTTGCAGACTGATAACATAGAAGCCCACTTTTTACCTCCAAACACAACTTCCTTGATCCAACCTATGGATCAGGGTGTTATAAAAAGTTTCAAGTCTTACTACAAAGCTGAATTTATGAAAAAAATTCTTGATGTAGATCCATGTCTGAAATTATCAGAGTATAAAAAACATTTCAATCTCATGGACTGTGTCAATCTGCTGGCTGAATCATGGAATCTTGTTTCTCAATCAACATTAACTAATGCATGGCATAATATATGGCCAAACTCCCTGTTTATTGATAATGAAATTGACAAGGAATTTGCTGAATTTAATCTCGATCCAATAAAAGAAAAAGCAAAAGAACTGTTGTTGTTTGCAAAAGCTGTTACAAAAAATGACAGCATATTTGATGAAAATGAGATTATAGACTGGATGTCTAATTCGGATGAACTTAAAGAACAGTATCAAATGACTGCTGATGAAATAGTTCACAGTGTTTTAAATCCACCCAAAAGCAATTCTGATGATGATGATGAAGATGAGTTGGATAATTCTGAAAAAGTTCAATTTGAAGAGGGTTTGAATTTGGGGAAAAAGTATCTTAATTTCTTAAAACAACAAAAATGTGTTACTGAACAGGAATTAATGACTATTTATAACTTGCAAAAAAAACTTAAATTAGAACAATCTAAAATTTTGAAACAGACAACCATTGATCAAATGTTTTCAAAAATCAAAAAATAAATTGTTTTGTTTATATTGTTTTCAATTTTTTTTTCATTCATAATAAAATAACTTAATAATCTAATACTTTATTGCTATTAATGTTTTCATTTATTTATTTATTTTTAATCTTTATTATTATTATTATTATTATTATTATTTTATTTTTTTCAATGGCCTAAAATCCGCAAAATCCCAAAATCCGCACAATGTCCTCTCCCAAACAGTGCGGATTTCTGGCCCTCTACTGTATATGCATATAACAGTAAAGAGCTTGATCATTTGTGAAACAACTTTATAAACAACATTGTGACTTGTGTCAGTTCATCATAGACTCTCTTGGCTTGTTATATCTCTCCCGCATATCTCTTTTCCAGTGAGAGGACATTCACATAACTGATTTTACATGCAGGTCTTGTTGCATCCACATAGAGCCAACAGCAGCACAGTGTTCCCAGGAGATTACCCTCTAAAATACTGACTGTGTCTCATGTTGCTTAACTTTGGTGTTCTGATCTGATTTGGGTATATGTCATGTTATTTGACTGTAACTGTGAACATTCGTTGCATCCATATTTCTTAATAAATTGTATTTGGACTTATCATTTTAATGCTACCATGTACTATAAATGCAGTAACATCAAGGCTGGAAATTTAAAAAAAAAAAAAAAAATCAAGAATTTGTAAAATTATAGAGTGAAACAGGATGTTTTACAAATAATCAAATTTAATAAATTTAAATGGTTTGGGCATTTTCACAGAATGAATGAGGAGTGCCTACCAAAGGTACTTACCGTAAAATCCCGTTAATCCGCCCTTCCCGATTAAGTGCCCCCCCCCCCTCCCAATTTGTAAACAAATTGGAAAATTCAAAAAATCCCGAGAAAGCACCCTCCCCCAAAAGAAATTTTGCTGCGCCGGTCAAGATCAATACAAAAAGATTTAACTTGCGAGTGTTTTTTTCCCCCCGACGGATTAGAAAGGCGTTACGATTCTTTGATATATCGCAAACGTGTACAAACACAAAAGTAACGTACACAACTTCAACTGTTGTCAATCTGAAAAAGCAATATAACCAAACATTAGTTTTGCTCTAAATTTATCGATATGAAAGTAATAAATATATCGATAGTGAAAGTTTCTCTTGAAATAAGTTGAAAAATGTGTATGAAATGTTTTGATCAAAAAACAATTTATTTATTTCATCAAAGAATTTATAGTCGTATTTAACGTTATTATGAAAACCAATCTCAAAAAATGTATCGATTGATTGATCAGTAGATGGCACCAAAGTCTAATTTGCAGCGTATTTTGTGCTATCTTTGTGGCAGCAATGCTTTTCGTTTAAAAAATCTGGCAACATTACCAATTCGTTCTGTATGTTCTCAATTTTTGTGATTTGTATTATTTATTTAGCATTTATAGATAAGAAATCATGATTTAAAAAAAAAAAAAAAACTTATTTAATCTCTCTAATTTACAACAGATGGCGACACCACATAAGATGTTACTAGTTCTAGAAAGTATTTCAGGACATTTTCAACGGAAATTTCTTAGTGTTTTTTAATTATTTTAGATTATTAAGTTCTTTTTATTTTTCTCTTACCATATTAATAACACATATTATTGTTATGATTTATCTAAATGTATTCCAGCTTTAAAGCTTCTGAAAACCAGAATTTTCTATAATCTGAAATCACCATTAATCGCGAAGTTATACTGTTTTCTATTTTGTATATTCTTTTTTTTCAAAATGTTTTTCTTTTCTTACTTTATTAAAATAAGCATACTTTGCGACGATCGGCCCCCCCCCCCCACCACCACCCATATATATCATATACTACAATTTTAATACCGTGTAAGTGCCCCCTCTGATTATTTTACGATTTTCCATCGCATTTGCGGGGAGGCGGATTAACAGGATTTTACAGTATAGATTGGAGACCTAGAGGTAGACGAGGTAGGGGGAGACCAAGGATGAATTGGAAGAATACAATTGAAGAATCATTGAAATATTACAATTAATTGATGTTATTGCTCTAGACAGGAAGGAATAGAAAAGAACCCCCAACAATATTTCTCCTGGTCGAGGAAACCCACTACTTCATGGAAATTCTTAAGGAAGACTAGCTGGCTCGAATCTTGTAAAACCTCGAACCGAACGAACCTCCGACCCGGGTCCCCACTGCCTTCAGCACAATAGAAAAGAACCCCCAACAATATTTCTCCTGGTCGAGGAAACCCACTACTTCATGGAAATTCTTAAGGAAGATGATGTATCTTAAAATGTGATAATTTATTTTAAATTATTAACTAAAAAAAACTTTAATGTAAATAAATTTAATAAACTGCAATTAAATCAGATAGCATTTAAAATTATCTATTTGATCTGCTATCAAAATATTCAAAATTTCTAACATTAAATGTATGTAGCTTAGTTTTTTTAAATTACAACATTTTAAAACTTTAGTTCTATGTAGATTATTACTGTGGTATGGATTTATACAAAGTAACTCAACTGCTAGTTGATTGTTCATTCTTCGTATGTTTGTACTCTATGGATTAATTGCTTATATTTCAATAATCTGTTTTTGTTTCATTGTATCAGTTTTTATTTTTTATTACACATTTTATTCTGAATATGTTTTAGGCTATCTTCATTGCCCATGGTCCTTCATTTAAGAGAAATTTCACTGCTCGGCCATTTATTAATATTGAAATTTATGAAATGTTGGCAGGTATGAATTTTATTTTCATGATTCATCAAAAATTTTTTTTTGCTTTTTAATGAATTTAGTTTTTAGTGTATAACAAATTCTTCAATAATTTTAGCATTCCATTGATATTAAGAAAAGAGTATTTCTAATAACAATAATTTAATTTATAAGTACAGTAAAACCTACTAAAATGAAACCTATCTGTATCTTGCCCTAAATGGAAAATTTCATTGTCCTGGTGAAAAGGACACAATACTTTTATTAGAGATAGTGTACCTGCTGAGAAAGAAATTTTCATACTTGCCAACCTCCTGCTTTAAAAAAAAAAAAATAATAAAAGTTATTTGAACCAGAAAGTGTGTTTAATTAAAGGTGACATACTTCTGTGTCGTAGTAATTTGAAATCTGCTTAATTTCATTAATTAAATAAATTTCTGTTTTAAATTTTTGTATGTTAAATTTGTCTATGTTTTTTGATTAAAAAAAAAAAAAAAAAAGCTGGATGTTGGCAAATATAAATTTATCTAAACCAGATCCCCCGATTCCCCCCCCCCCCCCCCCGCCCCAAGCACTCCGCTGGTGCCTTGCTATTTCCAGTGTTAGATATAGTGACAGACCTACCAATGCCAGTTGTAGAAAGATTTTCAAATTTACTGAGTATGTACTTTGGGGAAATTATTAGATGATCCTAATATTAATATATTTTTTAAGCTAATTGATAGACATATTTAATGAAGAAGTAATAGAATTTTACTAATTCTGAATCAGTCAACAAATTGATACATTAATTTCTTCTATCAGTGGATTTGCTGGATTTTTTAATAACTATAAACTATCTATGAATAAATTTATTTATGTGTGTGTGTGTTGACATGCATAGAAGAATTTTGCTGAAATGTTTTAAACAATAACTCGTATTTGTAGGCATTTTCCAATTTATACTATTCTGTCTTAGCAGGTTTTACATCTTGAAATATGATATTCACGATTTCTTAAATAGAAGGCAGTAAAATCTCATATGTGGGACATTTTTGTATTTCGCACCCATGCAATTATACAATATCAGTAAGTAAATAAGCAGTAAGTAGCTTTGTGCTGTCATACTTTTTTCCCCAATAGAGAAAGCATAAAATCTGATTTAAAAAAAAGTTTCAATCAATTTTAAGTAGCAAGGATAATTAACTGAAGTATTTGTTATCAATTTGTTGATATAATAATTTCTAGTTTAATAAAACTGTAACAACTTGTACTCCAAGCTTAGATTTCTGATTATGTGCAAATATGATTAAAATGCATGTATAAAAAAAATCGTTGCTAGTCCAAACATATATATTGGATGCAGGTTAATATGAAATTATAAAGCTTTACAGAAGATGAGAACTAAGAAGAATCAGTCTAAAACTTTCAGAAATATCAAAAAGGTTTAAATAAAAATGCTTACCAAAACAATTAAAGATATATATGTACATAAAATATTCCTTTAAGTGTTTATATTTAAATCTTAGTAGTTATGTTTAAATTCATAAATGAAATACATTAATTTTTTGCAATAAAATCAACAGTTTATCTCATACCAGAATATTGTAAGAGTTTTAACAAAATTTCTATCTTTTAGCAGTATAATAAATAAAACAACTTGGCAAATTCAATTAACACCTGATTCATTTTTAGAATTGTTAGACGTTACTCCTAATCCAAATAATGGCACAAGGGGAAGTTTTCATTATATAATGACCTCTCCAAAAACTTTGACACCTGAAAAAGAGCCAGATCCGCCTGTTGTCGCTGAAGTACCAGATGATGAAAAGGTGCATACTGAGAGATTGACTTCTAGTGCTTGTAGCTGTCCTGAGGTAAGTAGTATATATTTTTATTTCTATATTTGGTATCATTATGAAGTAACTTTAATGTGTATTAATGTCATTATATGCAAGCACAATAAATTATACTATTTATATTATTGTGAAAGAATTGACTATATGATTTTGCTATTCCTGTGATTTGTGTAAAGATGACAAGCTACCATAATTTGATTTTTTGACCAAACAAATTTTGATTCAACTAGAATTATACAAGATAATGTAATTAAAGGATAAAAACTGTATTAAATGAAAATCCTTCTTTTCACCAGTGCAAAACAGCAGAAAACACAATGTATTTTCAAGGCCATAGAAAGATCTTTGCTTGATAGAGTATTCTTACGATATTAAAGCCAATTTCATAATAGTTATTCAAAATATTTTAATTTGCACAATTTTTTTGTTTAAGTTCACATTGTGTTGTATTTTTGTGGTTAAGCAGACAATTTAGGTATATCAAGCCAGATTGAGATTTAGCTTATATATAATAAAAGATTTAATTTGTATTTTCTGAAGCACAGCTTATAAAATTTCTTATATTGTATGGCCTCAAAAATACCAGGGATTTAAAATTAATAATGTTTTATTTTACTTTTCCTTTTAGACACAGAATCTAAATACGTTGAAGTTTTAGAAAGCAGAGATTCACAGTTTATTTTAAAATTCAAAGCTCAATTCTTGCATATTAAATATATTTTAGTTCAAAGGTAGAAAGTTGTCTATCAGGTTCATCAGTAATAGAACCTGGTTATCAAAAATCAGTAATTAAATTGAATAGTTTTAGCCCTGTGGAAAAATTTCTTACTTTAAAAAGCATCAACAATATACCCTTTGAGTTGCATTAATTGAATATTTTGTAATTGTATTTTTTGTTCTATCATGTATACCTGCATGTTAAAATTTCTCTAAATGTAATTGTGCTTGTTGTATTTTATTTTTTATACATAACTGTAACATTTTGAATATCTGAACATGTTTCCTTTTAGAGTGGAAAACAAGTGAAGATTAGCAATCCTGAGTCTATTAAGAAAACCCATCTGCCTTTCGGTGTTCCTTATAGTGGTGATGAACAGAGTACACTAAATTTGCTGTATAATGAAGAGTACATTACTGGTTTTAGCTTAAAATATAAAATGCCACTGTGGGTTTCATTCACTCTAAAAGAACGGGTACAGATATATTTTTATTCTTACTGTATATTTCTTTTAGCATGATTTTGTTTGTCATAGCTTTACAGTTTTGTATAATTGATTAATTTATTTAAAAGAATATATGATTAATTTTCATACATCTAATTTTATTTGATTTGATAGCATTTTAAGAGTTTTCAATTTATAATAGAGTGCCGATTATCTGAACTCCAATTAACCAAACTGACCAATTATCTGAACATCCCTTTTTTGGTCTAAATTTTTTCACAGGACTACAGTTAAAGAACACCAAAGAAAAAAATAAGGTAGAGTCTTATTGATTCTAGATAATGCCCCTTCTCATCCATGTGTGCTCATGCCACCTAATCTTACACCTATAATATAGCCCATGCATCAAAGTGCAATAGAGACATTCAAATGACTTTATAGGAAGCAAATGATAAGAAAATTTTTATTAGAAGAAATGGAAGAGTCTGATTACCAACATGACAAAAAATTTGATTTAAAAGACTGTTGTATCATGGCTGCACATTCCTGAAATCTAGTAAAATCTTCAACATTAAAGAAGTCTTAAAATCAAATTCTAAATGGAAACGAAGAGAAATATAATGGATCCAAAGAATATGATCAGAATTGAAAATCAGGAATGTAAAATAATGAAGAAGTGAAGAAATCAAAGTTACAAAGAAAATTAAATGAATGAGTGGTTAAAAAGTGATATAGATGATCTTGATATCAGATTTTAAATGATGCTGAGATTGTATCATCTATTCAAGATGAAAAATAAATTAAGAAAAATGAAATCAAACGTTATGAAAATGACCCAGGCCCACTACATAATGTTTCAATGTTTCCAAACAGCTATGAAATGGTTGGAATGGCAGGGAATATCTTATTCAACTTATGTATTTTAGAATAATTTGTAATATGGTAACATTGAAAAGAAAAGAATATAGTCTTTAAAGAAAAACAATCTAAAGTTTTTTTTTGCTTAAATTTCAAATTTTGCAGTTCAGAAAATTATCCCCCCCCCCCCCCTGCAAAACAAACAAACAAAAAAAAAACATGTTACACATAAAAAATGCATTTTAACCATTTTGGCATAGTCAGGAACATCCCTAATATTGCCTGTCCAATTATCCAAACTAGTACGTCCGGAATAGGTTAAGATAATCAGCACTGAACTGTATATGTGTTTGCAAGTCACATCATCTGTGGCTTAACAAAAATTTCTGTGAATATATAGGGTTTACATGAATAAAAAATATACATTATATAAATGTAATTATTAAATAAACTTCATAGAATTTGTCAGAAAAATATTTTTTGTTGCAGTAAATTAATTGTTGTAAAGAACTTTGTCAGCTTCAAAGAAGGGCATCTGTGGCCTTAATTTATGGTGTCAATCAGTGAAATTTAAATAGATCATATAATTTAATCTCTCTTTTATCTAGCAAACTATTTTGTGATTTTTTTTTTCATATCAAATACTGTCACATATGCTTTGATCTATGTATCTGTGTTACTTGAATGTCTCTATTGAATATGCTGCATAAAAAAATTACTTTTTACAATTACATCTCTATTTCATTAAAAAAAACCTTTTAAACATTTTTTTGGTGTTTTTTAATTTTACAGATAATCTTATATTCACCTTAAATATACAGGAAAAATTCATTCTGTGTTATTACACTAGTTTTATAGATTAACTCTTTTGGCAGAGAAAATTAAAAAAAATTTCTAAGCAATTTAATTTAAAAATTTTTAGTGGGATCTCTCTCTCTCTTTTTTTTTTTATTTTTTTTGAAAAAAAAAATGAACTTTAGTTCAGATTTTTTAAAAATTGCCATTGATTTTTTTCTCGTACATAAAAAAAAAAAAAAAAAAAAAAAAAAAAAAAAAAAAAAAAAGATACATAATTAGATATATAAGAAGTGATATACAATCCTGGTTCAATACAAATTGAACTTTGAAAGCCCTCCATCTTAGATTTTCGTCCCACAGAGGATCTCCTTCCTTTATTTATTTATATAGCTATTGTTGTTTGTTATATATATTAATATAGCACAAAAATTTTGTAAACCAAAATTTAACCTCTATTCCATTTTCAAACTTTTACTTTTTACAACTGTGCCCAATAAGTCATCTGGGTTTTTGCAGTGCAACAAATAAATAGGATAATTTTTTGAGAATATAGCCTGTATGGCTTGTATACCTGTTATTTTTGTAGAATAAATATTAGAGATATATTAGAAAATAATGTTCTTCTGTCGTGATTGGATATGGAAATAATATCCTCTTTCACAGTTGTGCAGCAGTTTTGAAAGGATAGCTTCTACATATACTTTGTAGTGTAAAATATTATTTAAAATATTACATTAAATAAGTATACAATTTCATTGTACAGTCGAACCTCGTTAACACGAAATCGCTTAACGCGAAATTTCGCTTAACACGAAATAATTTTCAGGTCCCGTCAGATGAGTCTGAAAACCAATGTTAATTAATTCGTTTAACACTAAATGGAATTTCGGAAAATCCCGCTTAAGGTGAAATTTTTTTTTCGCTTTAAAGTCAAAACATGATTTTTTATGCAATGTTTTTGATTTTTCAAACTTAAATGTGACATACTCTTATTAAAAGTGAAATTTTCTCATGGTTTGAAAACGATTTAAAGTGAAAAAGGGTTTCAGAAAATTCTGAAATACTGAATTCCTGAATAATCTCTGCTTTTCTTTGATCTCTGATATGCCCAAGTGTTCCCACATTAACCATATGAGCAATAGATTAGTCACAATGAAAGTTTGGGGAAGGAATTTCTTTTTTTGAAAGTGATTGTTCCATTACTCGGTTGACTGTATTGACAGTAACAAACTATAAACCGGGGGTCTGAATTCTCCTATCTGTGAGTGAAAGAAGTGACTATCTCTACTTCACTACCTAACTAACATAATGGAAATGCTGTTCACAGTTGCTCTGTAGAATTCTGTGAAAGATGAGTCGAAAACAGCAAGCAGTATCCTAAGAAACCAAGCAAAAAAATTAAACGAAGTTAGCGATAAAGTGCTGAAAAAATCACAAAATGCGGCGAAGTATGGGATACCTACAATTCTTCTACAATTTTAAAAAATCGCGAAAATATTGAAGCGGTTTATGCTGTGAGTTAATTCAAATCAGTAAGAAGACGAATGTGTAGAAGAAAGAATGAATAAATTGAAATTGTTCTCTTGCGGTGGATAAAAGAGGCAATAAGCCAGAACATTGTTTTAACTTTTGCAGTTTCGCAAGGTGAAGCAGAGGCTTTTGCTGATGCTCTCGGTGAGAGCGATTTCATATTTTCTAACGGATGACTGACAAGATTTAAATAGCGTCATAGACTTGTCTGCAGAAAGATATGTAGCCAAAATCGGTAAATTCTTTCTTAGACATTGTTTTTTCCAAGTACATTTGCATAGATGAAGATGTGCTGACTTTGGATGTGATGACAGATGAAGAAATAATTGCTGAAAAATAAAGATGACAACATTGAAGTGTCAGACCAGGAAGAAGAAATTGACACAGAACAGAAAAGTTTAGTGTCAATAAATGAATCTACCGCAGCATTGAAAACTGTACAACGTTTCCTTATGGATCAAGAGGATACTTCCCGAGCTTTGGATAAATTAGATTAAGTCCATACGTTCCTAAAAAAAGTACTCTACAAAAATTGAAGCCAAAGTCAATAATGGACTATTTAAAAATATGATTAGCATGCAAATAAAATTATTATTGCCTAAAAAACGATAATTAATTTGCTAATGAACTTTACTTTTTCTTATTAATTTATGATTTTTTGAGCAGGGATATATTTGTAGGTTATTTTATTTAGTTTTTATATCTAACATAGATGGCGCCATTATTATGACGGTTAACAAGAAATTTCGGATAACACGAAAAAAATTCCCAGTCCCTTCAATTTCGTGTTAACGAGGTTCGACTGTATTGGTGATTTATATGCATGGAACACATATCTTATACTCAGTGAGTTGTTTAATTTCAGGCAGATTTCAAACCTATTGATGAAATATGTTGGAATGGAGATGTCAGAATTCCTGAAAGTAATGTTCCAAAATGTACAGATTTTACAATGGCTATTGAAAAACATAAGTATCTTTTGCAACGTCCTTTGTATTCCCCAGGTTTGTTCATTCTTTGGCCCTGTTTTCTTAAATAATGTGTATGGTGACAATTGTTGTTATTTTTTTAAGCATTATTAGTAATTAATTGAAAACTACTGGCAAATATCTCTGTAGGATCATCCAGTCACAGAATAGCTGCACCCAGGGGCGTAGCGAGCGGGGGGGGGCAGGGGGGGCAGCTGCCCCCCCAATGTTTGGTAAAAGGATTCAGTCGGCTTATCAGCAGATTTAATTAGTGTCTCTGTAGTATGTCAGTAGGCCAATTAAAAAAAACAATTCGGAAATATTCTGGTTGGCAGGACTTTAAGTCTTCAGAATGCATTTCACTACACCCTTACAATCATATGGCAAAATATAGCCGGTCTGTCGATAGATAGGTTATGAGTAAAAACAGTAATGGTTTCAATAGATCTATCTGGTCAACCGGTATGAAAGTCACGTGTTCTGTCACATTTTCGAATCACATAAATAGTTAGTCGGCCTACCCACTGAAAAAATTCCTTTCCATGTGTGGGTAAGGTATAGTATATGTCCAACATTTCCGGCTCTGCAGACAAGATTTATACATGATAAATTTTTTTCAGTGGGTAGGCCGACTAGCTATTTATGTGATTCGAAAATGTGACTGAACACGTGACTTTCATACCGGTTGACCAGATAGATCTATTGAAACCATTACTGTTTTTACTCATAACCTATCTATCGACAGACCGACTGGAAGTGGTACACTTCGTTGACATATCATTTCGTCGACAGGTACACTTCGACGACATATTATTTCGTCGACAGGTACACTTAGTCGACATATTATTTCGTCGACAGGTACACTTAGTCGACATATCATTTCGTCTACAAGTACACTTAGTCGACATAGCATTTCGTCTACACATTGTATGTAACTTACCTTTCGTCGATAATTTGATTTTGATTTTTGATTTTTATTGTTTAAAATACATTAAAAAAATATATATAAATTAAAACATATTAAAATTGCAGTAAAAATAAATTTATAATGAGATATTATGTGCAATTCCTCGTAGAAAATCTAAATTAGACAGATTTGTTCTATTTTCCAAGACGTTTTGGATTCTCTGTTCTTTGTTTTTTTCTGCATTTCGTTTTTTCTGTGGCGGTTCACCCCGTATAATATTTTCTATTTCTGATTCAGTTTCCCTTTGTTCCTGATTTTCTATCAAATGATATTTTTGCAATTATGAGCCAAACGGAGGATAAATTTGGGTTGCAAAACAATAATTTTAAATAATTTTCATCAATAACAGAACCATTCAAAATTTAAATGTATTTTTATAAAGAATGTTTGCGATAGTCTCAAAGATTAAAAAAAAATGATAATTAATTCAAATAGGAAACAATAATGTAGAGGCTGTTCTCAAATTCAAATTGGATATTTATTGACACATTCCTCATTTCATTCTTATTCGTAAACGCATAAAAATCGCACATCTTAAATAATCGCCCATCTTAAATAACCCATCTAAAATAATTAAAATATTAATCCTATGAAAAAGCAATTAAGAATTAGCTTAAATAATTAATTAATTTGATAAATATTTTATTAGTTATTGATATACCAATTGTTAAATTTATTTGGAACTCCCTATTTTGTTTCATTAGTATGCTTTCATTAAGTGTCGATTCTAAATAAAATTATATTAACAACTAGGGGGCTCGGCCCCTTGCTCGCTACGCTCACCAACCCCCGTTCTGATTTCGCAGCCTCTTAAAACCTGGTAATGTATCCTGTTTTAAAAAGATGATGATGATATCAGAAACGGCGGCTATCTTCTGTAATCAGGTTATAATGCTTTTTCTTTTAAATGGGGTATTTTTCGGTTACCATGGCCTTACCCACCTCTGTCGCGACAGCTTACGGTTGTTTTGGGGATTGATAAGTAAGATCAATTACTAATTTGGAAATATATAATTTGTATATATAGTGTTACGAATATTGTAAATAGTTAGAGTTTGTGCTTAAATATAATGTAAATAGTTCAATTAAGCTCTATTCATAACCTAATATTAATTTTTGTTGCATTGCAATATCTCAATTTGTTGATTTTTTGCAAGCGAGTAAACGCTATTGGATTTCAATGGGAGTCTATGGAAATTTGGCGAAATACTGGATATAGCGCCAAGTTGGCGCCACTTTTGGCAGCCAAATTTGGCTATATATCGCCAAATTGACGCCAAACTTGGCGACAGACCCGGGTCCCTTCCCCTTGGTAACCCCCCTAATAGCGTCCATCCTATCTAAATTTTCTTCTTTTATGTTAATTCCCCCTAAGAAAAGTCAGAAAGCTCTGACCAATCAGATACGTTTCGCGGTATCTACGCAGATTTTCAGTGGTCCATTTCCAAACCATTACTTTTTTTTATATATAGAAGGAAACTTTAATAGCATTTCTCTAATATATAGGGAGCATTTTTTCCTTGCTGCCAATAAAAGAGAGAAAGGAGTAAATGTCATTTTACCATTATTGAAGTCATATTCTCATTCAAATTGGAAAGAAAACTAAGCAGGATATTTTATTTTCCTTGCGTTCAGTTGGGCAATTATCATTTTATATATTCGTTTCAAATATCCGAATTAGTGATTTTATAAATTAGTTTAATTACATTTTACAAAAAAAATAACAAAATGATATCAATAAATAATAATTACTATTAATTCCTTTCCCACCCTTTCTTTTGCGTTTACATAAATAACGTCATTTGGACGAATTTATTCAAAATATTTTCAGTTTATAAATTAAATTAAATGCTGACAGACGATTGAATCCTGACGATAGAAATGTGATTTTTTTTTCAAATTTTCCTGAAAAACGTAATTTAATCACAATCTTGTCTTCATTATCGATTGAATAAAAAATAAATTCAATTTAAATTTTAAAATGACGAATAAAAAGAAATCAATAATCCCTATCGGGATCCTTTTCGATTTTTTTCCCTTTTTTGTCACAAACAAAACTGAGTAATTAGTTGCCATCATTACAGAAATGTCATTAAAATTAGAAAAAAATTAATATCTCGAAAACTAATTCCAATTTCAAAATTCTATTACCAGTTTTGACATCCGCGGATTTTTATGGACAATTAATATTAATTTCACCATCAAGCGTTTAATATTTTATTAAAAATAGCCCTGAAACATAATCAGTCGTTTAATCAGTCGTTTCATAAAATCCTTTCATAAATTCGTTTCATAAAATCGTTTCACAAATTCGTTTCATTAGGATTTTATATATATAGGGTAGATTATCTATTTTTGTAGGTTGTTCATGACTGAAATGACTAAACCAGCGCCATCTAGTGATTAATACGTTAATACTGATGTGCAATACATATCAGAAATATATGTCGACGAAATGATATGTCGACGAAGTGTACATGTCGGCGAAATGATATGTCGACGAAGTGTACATGTCGGCGAAATGATATGTCGACGAAGTGTACATGTCGACGAAATGATATGTCGACGAAGTGTACCTGTCGACGAAGTGGTGTTGAAGAAATGATATGTCGACGAACTGACTGCCTAAAAAACTTCTTACTTTTTTTTTTTTTGATAAAACTAAAACTAAATTTATATGCTTGTGCCAACATAACATAATTATATAATTTTCACTGATTTTTCACTTGTTATTATAAAAATTAGAATTGGAGCCTTTATTAATTACTTAATATTTATTGTATACCCTGATTACCGTAATTTCCGGCGTATAATCCGCGGATCAAACAATTATGTTTCGACCCAGAAATTTTATTTTATATATTGGAACATACTAGATCGCTGTAAATATTTTACTTCAATTATTAAATAAAATTTCTGGGTCTAAACATAATTGTTTGATCCGCGGATTATACGCCGGAAATTACGGTACGTGTTAGCGATTATTTTTTTTTAAAATCTAAATCATACGTAACAGGAATTATTTTTTTAATAAAGTATTCAAAAAGTAGAGGATTTCAGGAAAAATTAAATTATTAAAAGTAGTTTTATGGTAAAAAAAAAACTTGAAGCGATTGCGGAACATTAACACGTTTGCACTTAAAACAATATAAATAGTTCAGCATTTCAGGCCCGTAACTACCCCCGGGGCCCCAAACTGATGGTTAAAAAATTGTTGTATTTTAATATCTAATCTAATTTCCTATAAAATACCCAGCACCTAGCTAAAAGTTAATAATAAAAAAAAATCCATAAAAGTGCTAGAGTAAATGTTTTTGCGTGTCCGTTCAATTACTCCATACGCTTCGCATGCAAAAGCATCTCTAGAGCAGACAGCAGAATGTCGAGTCGAATGTGTCATGTCGCGCCAGGTGCCTGCCGAGTGATGAGTCAAGTGCAGGCTAGGACGTGCAGTGAGCTAGTGCTATTCATGATGAGTCATTCGTTTACTAACTGCTCAGCAATATCGGACTGTCAGAGCAGTTGAGAGTCGCATAGTAGTGATAGTACGATAGTTTATTACTTAACCCCTTCGTGACGAGCGTCTTTTACGGAATTTTTTATCTTTTACCACCGGTTTTTCAAAACAGAAATTTTCGCTTAATTGAATCGCAGAAATGCTGTCATTAAATAAGGCATAGCTTACAATAAAAATTAACTGGTGGGAATAATCGAGGATTCTGAGCATCTTATGCGTCACGTATACGTGTCGCTCGTCCCCAAGGGGTTAATCTTACTTTGTTTGTGTTGAGATAATAGTTTATATTATGAAACAAATTCGGCACCAACCAAGTGGAAATCAAAAAAGACAGACTCTAAAAAGAAGAAACTTGGAGTCTGCAAAAAGTTCGAAGAAGTTATCAACATGGCTGGACAGTGGAAACCACTCGACAGGGAATGGTGATAAGAAAGGTATGAATGGTTTGCTTTATTCAGTGTGATGTGTAATTCATGTAAAAATAGTACAGTCAAACTTGAATAATTCGAACGTGTATAATTCGAAATCGTGGATAATTCAAATCTTTCTGTCGGTTCCTTGACATTCCTATAAAACACAATCAGTGGTGATTAAGCACTCAAGAGGCCCCAGGCGCAATTAAATTTTGAGGCCGCTCCAAATATTTTCAGTACCCCTATAGTGTGCATTTTTTAGTTTTACAATTAGAATTACTGAAAGTGTAGGTTGTTAATTCCATACGATATTATCTCTAATTGGAATATAAAGTTCAAATTATTTTCTGTCGCATGCTAATAAAATATTGAAAGTACTTCCCATTCATTACATTATCATAATTTTTAGAACTAAGAGATCACATTTTTATTTAGCTTTTATTTTGAAAATCACTACGTTCTATTTAATAAACTATCACTTCATTCTATCATTCTAAACAAATGTGTTTTTCACAAATATAACTGTAGGATTTTTTCTTATCAATACATATTCTTTTTTTTTCCAGTAAAGTTCTTGGTAAATCTTTTAAATAATTACTGAGTTACATCAAAGAAACGTTTTAGTAATACAAAATCATATTTTATTTTTAACTATCAGTTATAATTAATCAGTTAAAATTAATTGTAAAAACTATTAATTAAGAAATAATGCGACAGATTGACTATTTTATATTAGTCGGATTTGAAACATTTTTGAGTCGGCCAATCTTGCCTTTTGCCCCCCCAAAAATTTTCTTTCGCTACGGCCCTGGCTGCACCATTCTCTCCAACTGCGTTAAAAGAATAATGCTGTACATTTTTGTACCGAATCGATTTTTTTTTCAACTATATTGTGCCCAAGTACAAAAAAGTTCCCACTAAGCACTCATTGTGATCTAGAACTCTGCGTGCACTGATCAATCTAAGTTCTTTTCTCTGATTGGAGTGAGTTAAATCTGCGAGAAAACAAAGTTGGATGCAGCGAGAGCGTATTTCATTTTCAGAAAATAACAAGAACAAAAAATCATTTGTCAAGCATAGATTATGGTCCAACACATCCAGAAAACTAACAAAACTTCATTGTTAAATAAGGTGAAAATATAACACATTTAAAAATCCTGTTTTAGCAATTACCTTCCATAGTCAAAAATGCAGTTGATTTATTTTGTGCTGTCCTGTATATGATCTATAGATTTGGATATATATTACACTAGCTGTTACCCGTGACTTCGTTCACGTAACATTAAAAAAAGAATAAATGCATTAATTTAGCAAAGCATTTCATTCGATAATTAAAAACATATATAGTTAACCAAATCTTTATCACATTTTATAGGAGACAGTACGGTATTTCTTTGGTATAGGGGTCTTAACATAACAAAAAAAAGTGAAAAAAGTAATCTTAAAAAAGTGAAATTTTATGCCAAATAATATATACAATCGCGAAAATGAAACTGCAACCAATGAAAAAAGAAGGGGCCAGAAAAATCGTGAAAATCGACGAATCCCTCTTCGTAAAACGAGAAATAACACTCAGAGAATTCTTCTATACAACTGTGCCTTTTATGCAGTATTTGGTGTGAAATTTGTATCTGTATTCATTTCTAAATGGGAATTATAATATTGTCTATTTGTATAGACATGTGTTATATGTTTCTTACTACATTATTATTTTATGTCTTGTTTATGTATTTATTAAATAAAATGCTTCTCGCTAAGTGGTGTAAATAGTAAACAAACTGCTTGTGGATTTTATACATTGATAGATATTTCATAAAGATGTAACAATCTGATGCGATTCTAAAATGTAAATAAAGGTTGCTAGAAAGTACTTTAAATTCTGCCCAATTTAACTTTGATATTTTTTCTATCGCGTCAAGGACACTCTCAACAAATGGCTATCGACAACACCAATCTGATGATCTAAATTTAGATATTTTTGTTAGTATCAGGGGTCACATTCACTCAGGAAGAATTGGAGCAGGTTTCAGAGCAGTCAAAAACGGCTTTTGGAGCAGGAAAGTGAATTTTTGGAGCAACAAAAAACAACTTGTGGAGCAGGAAATCAAGTTTTTGGAGCAGGAAAATGAGTTTTTGGAGCAGCAAAAGCTCTTCTTTTGAAAATAAACTCAGTATCACCATTGTAGATTCTAAATTTCGGATCATTTGCCATAAAAAACAAAGAAATGAAAACTAATTTAACCCAATTTAACCTAATTTTGCAATTTTTTTCAGTCACTGATTGGCGAAATTCACAATTTTTTCTGCAATCGATTCACGAATTTCGCAGTTTTCTTTTGTGGTCGTTGGACAGAAATTGCAGTTTTATTTCGCAATCACCTTACGAAAATTGCAGTTTTATTTCGCGATCATCTGACGAAAATCACAGGTCTTTTTCGCAGTCACTTGCTGATAATCTTAGTTTTATTTCTCCAATTTATGACAAAAATCTTGATTTTGTTTTGCGACTGTCTCACGAAAATCACGGTTTTATTTCTTGATCGTCTGATGAAAATTGCAGTTTTATTTCGCAGTCGTTTGATGAAAATAGCAGTCTTATTTCGCTGTCAATCGTCAAAAATCGCAGTCATATATCGCGGTTACTAGCCAAAAATCGAGGTTTTATTTCGTGATCATCTGACGAAAATTGCAGTTTCAATTTGCGATCGTTTGATGAAAATCGCAATATTATTTCTCGGTCACTTGCCAAAAATCATGATTTTACTTCAAGTTTGCTTGCCGAAAATCAAGGTTTTATTTTGTGAGAGTCCGATGAAAATCGCCGTTTTTTTCTGTGATCACTTGACAAAAATCTTGATTTCAGATTGATTTTTTTAAATTAAAAAAGGGGAAATCTGCCGTTCGTCAGAAAAATGGCATTCCTGGAAAGAAAATGGCGCAAAGAAATCCGATTTCACCGTAGAAAAGAAAACAAAATGCTCGTTTTGGAGCAAAAATAGTAAAAAAAATGCATTTGTAGCAGATTGTAGCAGATATTTTCATTTGGAGCAGGTCTGTGACCCCTGTTAGTATGTATAGGATTATTTTAATTTATTCCGTGCGCTTGAAATTTTTTACGCTTTTTGTAGGGTTAAGTGTCGAATAAATGTATTTCTTGTTATTTTATTTTGCCATATCTATTTATTCTATTTTCCATTCATTCCATTTATAGATATTGATTTAATTTACATATTCATTTCAAAGAATATTGTTTAAAGTTATTATTAGGATTAGGATAGGATACGATTAGGGTTAGGATTAAGATTATAAACTGGACGACAGTGGTATGATTCATTCAGGTTTAAAGGATGAACCAGGATGTCTATTTACATCATGAAGTAATAAGAAAATTAGAAAACTATCGTCTGATATTTTTTAATATGTTTTACAGTCATCAAAGGTGAGCGAGGAAATGATCATCTAAAATACCAATAAGTGTTTACCACGCAACAACAAATCTGGTTACAACAATGTGTTTAATTTTGCGCCAAATTTCACTTGATAAAAAAAAAACAAATTGGCTATGGACCCAATTACAGATCCTTAACCTTCCTATTCTTGGAAATTTTCTACCTGTATGTGAAAATCTGTTCTACTATATACAACACGCTTTCACGTTTGTAATATTATGAATTGGCACGGTCGGCTTGTTCAAGTTTACATAATTCGGCTGGAAGAAAAGTTTCATTACTTTTTGATTTCTTTGCTTTTGCATTACGCGAATTTGTCGGTAAAATTGATTTTCGTTTCGTAACATTTTTGTTTTTTAAGTTTTTAAAAATATTGTAATTTTACTTAAAAATTGCTTTAAAATCTATGCCATTTTTCTCAACTTACAAGACTTTTACAAAAATCTATTATGAAACAGAACTTTAAAAAAAGGTATATTTAAAAATAACAACAAAGTTTTTACTATTTTAAAGCTAAACGAAATGTAAAATTAAATTCCGGTTCGAAACGACCATTTACTTCGACACAATCATATTAAATCTTTAGCTTTTATGAAAAAATGCAACTTTCTTTTAAAAAATAAAGTCATTTTTATTAAGATTTTCTGATTGTCCATACGGATAATTTTGCGATGCATATTATTGACATTTGCCGTCCAATATCCTTTAAATTTTTTTTTTAATTATTTAAATTAAAAATATAGTACCATTATGTTAGCCGTGTGCAGACGATAAACCGCCAAGTATTATTCCTATCACCATCATTCGTATTGAATTCGTATTAAAATATAAATCTTTCACTCATTTCATTTAAAACACAGAACTTTAATTTACAACACATTTGAAATAATTCCTTTCATGTGAAATAGAAAAAAAAGAAAAATAGAGAAATTAATCACAAATAATTTGATAACCCAAGATCATTTTATTTCAATATCAAAGCAAATCTGTTTTATTTTTGATGTATGACATCATATTTGCTTGCTTTCCATACTTACTCGTATTTATGCACCTTGTATTATTATCAAATATTTGAAAACTCAAGTTTTATTTCTAATATGACGTCATTTCATATTCTGTTTCTTAAATAATTAATTTCACTTTCATTTTTCACGTGGAAATTTTTCCTTTGAAATTAAATTGTTGACTAAAAATTATTATTTCAGGTTTTGATTCAGTTTTGGCAATGAAGTATTAGCAACGGTAAAGTAAATTTAACCATTTTAAAATATTATACGAAAAAATGTCCATTTATTCTGAAAATAATGAAATTTTGAATTATTAAGAAAAATATTTGAATAAAATAAACAAAAACCAGCCTATGTTAATTTACGGGTTATAATCAACCTATATGCAAAAATACATGATCATTAAATTCTCCATTTTGACGCTGGCTTCAGCCTAACATTTGCACACAATCGGATTTATAATATTACTAGCTATTACCCGTGACTTCGTTCACGTATCATTAGAAGAAGAATAAATGCATTAATTAAGCAAAATATTTCATTCCCAATAATTAGAAACGTAAATAATTAACTAACTCTTTATCACATTCCACCACAATACAGTATTTCTATGTTATAGAGGCCTCGACATAACTAAGTTTTAAAAAAGTGAAATTTTGTGACAAATAATCACGAAAAGGAAACTGCAACCAATGAAAAAAGGCAGGCCAAATAAAATCGTGGAAATCGGCGAATTATATAAAAACATACTTCAAGTTTACCTGGTAAACCATTTTACTTTTAACGTCTTTGTGAAACGTTTTAATAGCCATCCTTCAAAGATAATGGAAATAGTATATTCTTTTTCATTAAATTCAATTCTTGTGAATAGGGACCAATTATTCTAGATCTAAAATGCAAGAAGCTTAAATTTGCCTCATTGATTTAATCTATAACTGAAAAAAAATCTTTATTTCTAAATGAAAATATGTTGACAAACGATTTTTGTTCTTTAGAATAAATTGATTCATGAAGTTTGAATGTGTGAAAATACGTTTTTATTTTTCAAAAATGTTACTGTAATCAAATTTTTTTTTCTTTCACCATCTATACAAATTGAAAATAAATTATTTTTTTCAGTTTTAATGAGAAAAAAATATATTAATCCGTTTTATTTCTTCTTTTTTATTCACAAAGGGCGCGTTCACAGACCAAACCCAGAGTTACTTAGGGTAACACATGGGTAACCCGAAGTGTTCAGAGAGCGATATCACGTGACTTTTTACGAGTTACCCGTAGCGTTCAGAGCTGGAAATTACTCAGACTTCGGGTAACCCACATTACTTGAAGAATTTTGTTGGGTAAAGTCATCACGTGGTTGGAAATCTGATTTGTTTGTTTGCTACTGTACACTTGAGTCCTGAACATTTGATTGGTATACCTTTAACAGGACTATGATATTATTGGCCAACATCGGCTAGGATGGTTCCTGAAATGTTCGTACAATCAGAATGTAATGGTAGATTGGTTGACAGAAGTGTTTGATTGTAAATATACCCATAACTTTACCCAAAAGAGTTCACAGCCGTTTTAACCCAACTTTACCCTGAGAAAATCAGATGACGTCAATCCCCAACTATACGAGTAACCCGTGTTTCGGTCTCTGAACGCGCTCAAAATTGGAATAATTTAGTTGCCATTTTTAGAGAAACTTCATTAAAATTTACAATAATAATAATAATAATAATAATAATATCTTGGAATTTAAATAATTTTTTTTAATTCTGAGAGTTTATGTCATCCTCGGATCAATGATAACCGGTGTTAAGTAAATCGCATTGCGTTCGACAATCTAAAAGGAGTAGTTGCGAAATACAAACAGGCGGTCAGATTTTAATATAATAGATTCGTATTTATTTTTCTTTTTCTAATAATCATGGTGTGGTTTTTGGCAAAAAACTATCATCTGTATGTAACTGATATTCATGCTTAATAATCGGTATAGGTAAAAAAAAAATAATAATTTTGCGTTTTAATTATGGCGTGAAACTCATCTACTTTCTAAACTTACCGATCCTTGTATTATTAATGTAAGGGATTGATTCCCCGCTCCTTGTAAACAGATTTGAAAATTCCCGTTTTATTTCAAATATGACGTCACTTTTTCCTCAGAGAAATCTCTTTTTAATGGCATAATTCTTATTAATTTTTTTTTTCTGGCAATCAGGACGTAAATTTTAGCAGAAAACTCACATTTGTATGTAACTGGTATTCAAGCTAATTATTCATCAGTATCGATAAAAATCAGTATCTTAAATATTACGTTCATTACCTATCTACTTTCATTATACATTGATATTTGTGCTCCTTGTATTATTACGAATATTTGAAAATACATGTTTTATTTATGACGTCATATTTGGCCAAGCCGAGGAGGATTCTTTTCATAGTTCCATGGTCCAAGCGAAATCTATTTTTAATAATATAATTATTGTTCATTTTCCTTCTAATTATAACGCAGTTTTTGACAGAAAAAGATCTTTTTAATGTAACCGATATTCATACTTCATGTATAATAACAAATACTCCATGTTTTTGTTTCAAATATCACGGAAATTCATCTTCTTTTGAATTATTTTTAATAATCAGTTTTCACGTGAAAATCGTTCAATTGAAAATTAATTGTTGAGGAAAACTTATTTTTCCATGTTTTTATTTATTGGCAACGATCAAAGCCCTAGCAACGGTAAATTTAAATGGTTAAATTGTATGAAAAAATGTCCATTTATTCTCTATGAAAATAATGAAATTTTTAATTATTAAAGAAAATATTTGAATAAAATAAACAAAAACCAGACTATGTTCATTGGAGGGTTATAATCAACATACAGTGGAACTTCCATTTAACGAAGTCTCATCGTTTCACTTAAAAACTTCGTTATAAAGAAAATTCGTTAAATAGAAATTAACTTAAATTCATGAAATTTTTTCTTGAAATATGACAAACAGGTATTGGATTCAGAAGCATTTGATTCAGTTTTAATTATGAAACAGTCTTTTACAAAACAGTTGTGTACGGTCGATGAAATCACGTCACATTCCCAAGCTTTGACCCAAGCTTTCATCAGCTCTGATACACAGAATTTCAAACTAATGTTTTCACTACATCGGCTTTTTTCTGTCTTTTTTAATAATGTACTTCAAGATTTTTTATTATTCCTTAGACTAATGATTAGAGTTTAGCTGTATTGGCAGGAACAAAAATAACTTTGATGTTCTTCGATTTGTATATTGAAGCACATTCTTGTGGATGTACAAAGCAATTGTCTATCAGCGATGGTAACTGTCTGACTCTAATTGATTATATTGATATGTTTTGTTTCAATGCATCAGACGTCATTCCGTCACTGCATCTTTATATCATTGAATGTAAAAAGGGGATTTTGACTCCCCCGAACTGTCACCGCTGGAGTCTCGGTGTGTGAGAGTAATGATAACAAGTGTTTTTCTCAGTGTGGAAAAAAATTGTTTTATTTAGCACCAAGCAGAATGGAAACTATTTAAATGTGTTCATTTTCACACAATTGAATCCGCTGAAATAAATTTGCATATCCTTCGAACAGCAATCGCTTAGTTTGAATTCTGTACACGTACAAAAGTGGAATAAACTTCGTTATATAGAATATATTTTTCATAATGTGGAGATTAATTTACAAGTTCTGCAGAAAATTTCGTTAAGTAGAAAACTTCGTTAAATAGGGACTTCGTTAAAGGGAAGTTCCACTGTATATACAAAGAAACAGGATCATTAAATGCTCCATGTTGACGCTGGCTTCAGCCTAACATTTGCACACAATCGGATTTATAATATTATTAGGATTAGGATAGAATGATAAAATTTAGTTCATTTAGAAAATTCCCATTTAGCAATTTTTGCCAATCCCTGGAAATGCACTCAAAATCTTTCGTACAACCCTATATATTATCTAAAGACTTTTGCTAAAATTTAAGTCAGGGAAAAAGCACCATAAGGCAATTTAAAACAAACTTTAACAATTACCAATTATAAATGACAGTACCTTCTTTGCATAGCCCTGTATATGAATTTATTTATTTTTCACGAACTTCTATAAGTTTACTAACTATAATTCAGCAGGAAAATGTGTAACACAGTTAAAAACTACTCTAAGCAATTCACTTCCATAGTCTGTAATACTTATGAATTCCCTTGTGTAGCCCTGGATATGATCAACCAAATTTATACACACCACATACTATACAAAAATTTAGTTAAACTTAAAAACTCAAACCAATGTTGAAAACACACTTATCACAAATGGACTGTACCTATTGCACATATACTGTAACCACTGTCTTTTGTGTGTTCCTGTAAATGAACGATAAATGCAATGCACACCATATTTTTAAGTGAGCAATTTATGGTGCATTCAGTAATGCATATAAAGGGTCTAGCCAGATAAGCATAGCAAAATGGCTCCCGTGGCCGATGTTTGAAATAACATATGGGGTAATGACACTTACCATGAGAATACAATATAGAGTGTTTTTATTCCTTGAGATAATCAGGAAAGTATGTGCTGTCGGCACTATTTTTTAAATTCCTACTATTAGCTCACACTCTCTCTATATATATCTTGTTGGAATTTTCAATCGTTAATAAAATATTTTCTATTCATCCTATCAAGTTCAAATAAATTTTTTTAAACTTGTACTGGATGACAATTGAAGTTAATACAGTTTTTTCAAATATTAATTCATTCAGTAAATTTAATTAATTAATTTTAATTTTTACATGGGAGAAAAAAACTTCTCCCATTGTTTCATAAATGAAATGAAAGATTTATCTCAAATTTGTGATGTCAACAAAAAATAAAATACCGCAACGATGATTATAAAATAATGTTCAATAATGTTGTGGGGTTTGGGTGTCCTTTCTAAAACAATTTACTTAAATTTAATAGATTCATTTACAACTCACTCCTCATTTGACAATTAAACAATCTAAAAAAAAAAAGTATACCCTGATTAACTCCACTGAAATCTGTTGCCATGGAAAAAGGAGCAAATTACATTAAACTCATCAAAATATTAAAACTTAAAAATCCGAATAAGTTAATACAACATGATATTTTTGAAATCACCATTTTAGAACAACACTAAATGTAGTAAGGGGCAACAGATTTCTAAATCAAGTAGTATACTGAAATGCATAAAGAACACCCAACTCCACTCCAACCCGATCAAGCTCAAATCTCCATACACAGTAAATTAACGAAATATAACCATCATTAAGTTTAGACAATTGAAGGAAACCTGAAATTCCTCTAATATGAGGACAAAAAGGGGAAAGAGAAAAATTAATAAAATAAGCATATGATGGAATACCAAAAAAAAAGAATAATTATGGAGAATTTAAACAAGATCAGATCGGTTAAGGTATGATCGTATAGTGGCATAAAAAAAAAAAAAAAAACAATTATTATTATTATTATTATTTTTTTTTTTTTTTTTTTTTTTTACCTTTTAAAAATAAACATTTTGATGCTTATTTTAGATAGCAATAATCCTCAGAGAGGAAAGTTAAGACTTAAGTTAATCCATTATAAAATTAAACTTAATTTTACTTTATCATCATTTATTAGTTTATCCAATACTGAAACAGGAACAATAATTGCATCGAATAACCTTAAATAGACATCAATTAATGTTCATTTAAACTATTGCTATGAATTTTAGATTTAAGAAATTTAAAAGTATTAATTTAGCAAAATTATAGCTTTCATATTTTAGTTACACTTACTTAAAGGTTAATCCTCTCTTATAGGTTTGTTGTAATTATAAAAATATTAATTATTTAAGAATTATATATAAAGAGAAACATACCATATTTGAGAATAAGCAAAAATTTTCTTTATTTGAATAATTAAAATTATAAAAGTAAGGTAGTTCTCAAACAAAATATAATAATGACACAATAATAAAGTTGATCAAAAAAATACTGAGATTAACTATTATAACACTTTACATTAAACAGCAAAGTCCCTGAAATTACCACAATATCATGATTTAAAGATTGATCAACTTTTCAAAATTTAGTTATTGATTAATTTTCAATCAAATATCATAACTCTTAAACTACTAACAAACTAACAATTCAAATGTCATTCAATCATAAAAAAAAAAGTTACATGTTACTCATCTTAACATACCAATAATTATATTTTTTGTTTCTTCAGGTATTTATAAATATTACAACAGTAGACAACATGTAATAAAGAAGAAATATGGGTTACTTACAATGTACTTTGATATTTACTACCGTCAGTGTGGGCACACTTCTTTGCATACGTACTAGTCTGCCATAGTCCTTTTTTTTTTATATCAACCTATTCTTTTCAGCTGCCTCTAAGAGAAGTATATTTCGCTTGTGGAACAGTATAATGACACATCACGAGTAGGTTCTTTTCTCTTAGTCTTTCCTACTCCAACACCGTTATTCCATACATCACTTGGAGATTTGGCTTTATTCACGATTCAAGATGTCCTCACGTCACCGATACCTTGTAGAACGGACAAGTCTACTCTGCTAGTCATACCAACCTTCTTAGTCTAGGATTAATAATGCTCCATCTCCAGAAATGATGCTCGTCTAATCATTAATTCATTTTTCGTCAAGGCATCAATAACAACCGCCGCTTAAGAAGTCAATACAAGATAATACTTTTTCTTGGAACGCCGCTACACCACAACGGGTCAAACATATCTTCTCTTCATTCGCCCGCTACCAGATACAGCTCCGTAACTCGAGAATAACCGAAAAAAAAAAAAAAAAAAAACGCTCTCTTTTTTTTTTTTCAGCGTTGTTATTAGCAGACGAACCCCACTCTTCTTTGGTTCCTGCACTGATCGTCCTGAAATCAACAACTGTAAAATTTAGAAGTCATAACAGTAAGTAGAGGAGTGTCGCCACGACAACAAGGACCAATAATTTCCTTCGCCCACATAATTCAAGCTCCAAACAAACAGTCCTCGATCAAAACAACAAGTATCTCATCCAAGCAACAAGTGTCGTAACATTCTCTCTCTCCCACGCTGCTCACAAAACGGACTCAACCAAAAAAATCTGTGTAGGGTTTTCGGAGGTGAAAACAATAACAAAATGGACCGAGCCTAGTACGCCAGTGACAGTCTGTCTCTCTTCTCCCCTAAGTCGCTTCATGATAAAAGCACCCGCCTCTCTTTTACTGCGGGCTGCAGAAACAGTTCCCATGAATGTATGTCTACGCTCGCGCCACTCAGACTGAAGGAAAACGAAAGGCTATTGTATCGGGTTGTAAAATACAATGCCAGCATACTTGGGTCGCCTTTACATAAGATAACGTAATTCTTATGGTGTGTCCTCGCTTTCTTTTAACAAAGACCAGACTCTGTGTCTCTAAACACATGATTCTAGGGTATGGGAAAATATGAACACGACTGCCCAATACAATATGTGTGGTCCTATCCGACAAACATCCCTCCTTGCTATCTATCTTTCACATTTGAAAAAAAAAAAGGGAAGAAGCTTACCTAACACTAGAAGTTGAAATTACTTTTGCTTAAAAGAAAAAGAAAGAAAGAAAAAAAAACTTTTTATTATTATTACAATTACTTTTATTTATTTATATTTTTATTAGAAACAGAAAAAGAGTGCTTTTAAATAAATGTTAAAGTGAATGAAGGAGTTTAATGTAGATAAAGAAAAATGGTTAAAGCCAACCGTAACAATAAAGATAACGTGGGACATTAATGCTGCACGGGTTTATTTTATATATTTATGATTAAAAAGTAGGAATCGACTTAAAAAATTGTTTTTATATTACTTGTTAAATGTGTTTTTCTCAAAAAGTATAAAAGTAAAAAAAATAAAACCAACAGCAGTTATTGAAGAATATATTATTACATATTATACATTTTTATGCAATTTTTAACATAGAAAAATAGACAAAAATATGTTTAAGAATGAACTAATGTACCAAATTTAATCCTATAGAGAATAGCAACTATGTATAATGTGAGAATTTAGGTGTTTCTTAACTGAAAATTCATTGTTTACATCTGAGAAGTTGTGCGTTATATGGAGAATTGTGTTATATAGAATTGTGTTATAAAGATCTTCTACTGTATATTATATTCTCATGGTATGCTTTGTTACCGTATATGTTATTTCAAACATCGGCCACGGGAGCCATTTTGCTATGCTTATCTGGCTAGACCCTTTATATGTATTACTGTAATGCACTATAAATTGCTCACTTAAAAATATGGTGTGCATTGCATTTATCGTTCATTTACAGGAACACACAAAACACAGTGGTTACAGTATATGTGCAATAGTTACAGTCTATTTGTGATAAGTGTGTTTTCAACATTGGTTTGAGTTTTTAAGTTTAACTAAATTTTTGCATAGTCTATAATACTTATGAATTCCCTTGTGTAGCCCTGAATATGATCAACCAAATTTATACACACCACATACTATGCAAAAATTTAGTTAAACTTAAAAACTCAAACCAATGTTGAAAACACACTTATCACAAATAGACTGTAACTATTGCATATATACTGTAACCACTGTCTTTTGTGTGTTCCTGTAAATGAACGATAAATGCAATGCACACCATATTTTTAAGTGAGCAATTTATAGTGCATTACAGTAATGCATATAAAGGGTCTAGCCAGATAAGCATAGCAAAATGGCTCCCGTGGCCAATGTTTGAAATAACATATACGGTAACAAAGCATACCATGAGAATATAATATACAGTAGAAGATCTTTATAACGCAATTCTATATAACACAATTCTCCATATAACGCACAACTTCTCTGATGTAAACAATGAATTTTCAGTTACGAAACACCTAAATTCTCACATTATATATAGTTGCTATTCTCTATAGGATTAAATTTGGTACATTAGTTCATTCTTAAACATATTTTTGTCTATTTTTCTATGTTAAAAATTGCATAAAAATGTATAATATGTAATAATATATTCTTCAATAACTGCTGTTGGTTTTATTTTTTTAACTTTTATACTTTTTGAGAAAAACACATTCAAAAAATAGTGCCGACAGCACATACTTTCCTGATTATCTCAAGGAATAAAAACACTCTATATTGTATTCTCATGGTAAGTGTCATTACCCCATATGTTATTTCACACATCAGGCATGGGGACCATTTTGCTATGCTTATCTGGCTAGACCCTTTCATTATGTTTGAAATAGTAAAACATCATTAAATTACACTGCAAACAATTTTTCACTGTAGAACAATGTGCAACAGAATTATTTTGTTTGACTCTGTAAATGAATAAAAAATGCTTTGCACTGCATATTCTACAAAAAGCATATTTTAGTATGCTTCATAATTGTATATCATTTTCATCATGTTTCAAAAGACGTATCATCAAAATGAACTTGAAACTATTTTTTTCCCTTTGACTGTAATGTAACAATACTTTTGACTGTTGCTAAGTTCTATACACTTCATTTTCAATAGGGATCATGCTAGTAAATGACAATAATATACAAAAATTTCAGGGCAATTAGAGTCTATTTATGTGAGTTAGAGCATGGACAGATGGCAGACGGCCAGACAAACCGAAGTCATAAACACCTTTAAACTAGGTTGGAAAGTGTTAAAAAGGCTTCCTTTTGAACTGTGTCTGGACTTTATTATTATTTTTTTTTTGCGGGTAGATTCAGGGCAGGCTTAATTTCTTCTACAGACTTGGGTCAGGCCCATGCTTGCTTGTTTTCTGTAAATTCGTAAGTTAGATATTACTGTATATATCTTTTTTTGCTTTTGTCGAAAACTTTTATTGTTCAACATTCAAAATGACATAATTGTCCGCCTGTGGGCCTTGGGTTGAAAACTCCTATTCTAAATATTGTTTTTATTTTTCAGTGTGAATTTAGCATCAAATCTCATCCGATTTTTTCATCTTATTTAAGAATTATTTAGCACTGTTATAATCTCATTTGAAAAGAAAAGTCTTTGTAACATTTGCCCACTATACCACTATATTTTCCTTCCTATAGGGTTTTCTAATAGTCCTCCTAAGCATGAGCAGGCCATGTTAACTACAAACTCTTTATTAAAGTCTTTGAACTACTCCAAAATTTTAGAAAATAGTTTTGACAACATACTTTCACAGTGGACTCAACAAGGAGAAGTGAATGTTATTACTGGACCTGCATTTGATATCTTTGGAGTTGGGGTGAAACCAGAATCTAAAAAAATTATGTAAGTTACACATTTTGGAATTGTCTTTTAACATTTTACTTCCTTGTATTGTATAAAAATACATTTGTCATTTTTCTATGTCAATGATAAAATTTTTATCAATTGTGTAGCAATTTAAGAATTATGCGATGAGTTTAAGTAGTCTAGTCGGTTTCAAACAAATTGAACGATTAGAACAATTAATTAATAAAATATTTGTGAGAATAATTAATCGTTCAAATTGATTGTTAATGTCATTTTCACAAAATCAGCAATGTAATTATATTAGCATGTTTAAAATACTGAATTGTGTAGAGTTACAACTATCAAATTAATGTGTAAATGGTACATTCAGGGATAGAGAGGCCCCTGGCATTTATATTACGTTACTGATTCTATCTTTCTTCACAATTTTTGAGGTTTTTTTTTTTTTTAAAAAGCTTATTACTTCACTGCTTTGAATGCAAAATTTATCAAATTTTTCCTTATTTATATATACGTGTCATAATCCCAAATAACTTGTGGTATGTAAATTGTGATATGTAAATTATGGTGTGTAAATTGATATGAAAATTGTGGTATGTAAATTGATTAATTCAAAAGCTATGTGTTGACATAGATTAAAATAAAAGTATGACCTCTTTCACAGATGAAACAGCACTGAAAAATTGACGAAATAAAATATAAATAAAACTTTGTATGAATCACCATAAAAACAAAAGAACAGACAGGATGCATTTTGGGCTAGAAATTTTTAACAGCAAAAATCAGTCAAAGTTTTCTCATCAGTCAAAGTAAACACGTATCTGTAAGGGGACAAGGTCACAAATGAACAGTAAGGGCAGAGAGGTGGTTTAAAAAGAATGGAACAGGTGGCACTACCTGAAAGGAAAACACCAATCAAAGAGGAGCACATGCAAAAGAGGAAAATGTAGCCAAAATGATTGAAAACAAGAACGAAAAATCATGCGTCAAGCATTGATTATGTAACACTTTCCAACGCTTCCAAAGTAATTTTACAAATCATTACCGTTTAATAACCTGAAAGATAACATCTAAGTATACAATTTGGAAAACGCATAACATATTTAAAAACATAATTTCAGGAATTTCCAACATATACAATATTCGGAAAAAATATCCGAATAGTTTTATTCAGCCCTGTATATGATCTATAGATTTGTATATATACTACATAGGACACTAAATTTTAGTTTAGTTTGGAAACGCGTAACACAGTTTAAAATTCTCCTTCTGGAGTTTCTGTCCATAAACGGAAATGTGTTCGCGAACTTTTGTACTGCCCTGTATAGTAGGGTGGATCGAAATTTTTTTTTTCACAATTTCAAAACCTACCTATGCGGAAAAGATGTTCTATTATATGGAGATTAAGAGAAAAATAATTAAAAAAATTAATTTTAAAATTTAATACTGCCGCAATGGGGTTGAAATTTCTAAAAAAATGAAAAAAAGACATAATTTTGGTTACATGATTTTTGAATAAAAATAATTGTTTTAATATTAATCTAAACCTACCTATGTGGAAAAGATGTTCTACTGTATGGAGATTAAGAGAAAAATAATTAAGAAAATTTATTTCAAAATTTAATACTGCCGCAAGGTGTTTGAAATTTATGTATTTGAGTCTTTTTACGGTAAAAAGTCAAAGTGATTTTTGTTAAATTAAATATACATTTTAGTAATTTTAAATATTAATTGCAGTAAGAGGACACTTAGTTGGTTACAAGAAAAAACTTCAGCTTCTTATTTACCAGCTTCTTTATTATTAAATAAAGAAAAACCTATAAAATCGTCAAAGTTACAGTGGGCGATAATCACGTTTGGTGTTGAAAATTTGCATGAGGTTTCATGATTCGATGCGATTTCTTATAAAACCGTCTCTTCTATACGATTGACAAACAGAAGAAGATGCTTCCGTGACTGTTTTGAGTATCCGTTCCGTAGCTTGAGTGTGGCACGGAAACCCCTTGATAGTAGATATTATTGCCGCCGGAATAACTGCTGGATTTACTATTGCTTCTGAAATCATGTCGTCACTAAATCAATCAGTTAGTGGAGGTTCTGTCACATTTTCCCATTTAATCAAATCAATATAATCCGTCGCACAAAGTTCAAAAGCTGGTAAATTGAAGATACGGATATTATTCGTTGAAATGTTTGGGATTGCAGCAGACTGTTTGACTTCGCTCGCTTTTAGAATTCTTCGAAGGGCCAATTGCCTTATGTGAGTTCCGTCGTCAGGTAACATCGATATCAGGATATTTTCAGGATGGCAAACAACCCATTTCTCCTAGTAACAAGGTCTATTCCACCAGTGAAGCTTGTGGGCCCAGTCGTGGTTCCATCTACGTATGCGAAAAGGTGACGTAGTGGAAGCTCATTGGCGTGTAACTGACACACAAACCATTGTAGTGGACGCTTCAGAATCAGTTCTAAATTTCGAATAACACCTTCTTTAACACCTGTGTTAATAGATATTCCGTCGCAACCGATCGCAACAAACTTTGTTACATCTATATTGTTGTCAACGCAGGACAAAAAGTTTACGATGTCTTTTCCAGTGACTTGCACTCTCCCGGAATTTACAGATACGTGTCCGATGTACTCGGAACCAGGTTCTTTTACCAAGCTTGCGTGTTCTTCTATTATGACTTTTCTTCTGTTATCTCCTAGTGATATAGTCCTGTCTTTACGTCCATCGAAGTATAAACCAATTGATCATGGTCAGAATCTTTCACAACTGACTGAGACGGTAGAATGGTTCTTGCCTTTGTTCTCTCACGTCGAATTTTATTTCTGTCAACGACATTCGATACATCGCTTTGTGGGATAGTGCCCACATATTGAAGCGCAGCTGACACGATGGCAGCGCCTGCGCGGTCGGAAATCCCAAAACGGTCCAATGTCTTTGCTACGGCATGTAATTTCGTCACTACAGATGTGACAGTGACACCGTCAGCGTTTTGGGCGCCGCTTTCAATGATAGCTGATGATGCAGAAAAGTCAGTATGCTCGCACATACGCCGCTTCAATTTACACCCGTTATTCATTTTCTTATTCAAATATATTGAACTGGAAGAAAAATCAGGCAGTGTTTTGTTTTTATCCACGTATCGCCCTTGCTTTAATTTTCGTTTCTCGGCCTTAGTTATTTGTAAAGTGACTTTCCGATCCAGCGACCCAATTACCATTTTTCTTACTGTTCGCATGTCTAATAGAAATTCTCTCTCGTTCATTGGTACTTTCCGTTCTTTCTTACAGAAGCAACATTCAAATAATTTACAAGTACACGCTGATATATCAAAAACAGCATTTGCGTTTTCCCGGAAAACGTCAATCTGTTTGCGATAGCTTTCAATCCCTTTTCTGTCTTTGTAAGATTTAAGAAGACTGCGACATTTGTCGTGGTATAATACAACTTTTCTCCAAATGCTATAGTGATTAATTATTGGGATTGAAGCTCGTTTCCAGGTCCCTTTTAACTTATTAGCAACTTCTTCACATGAGGAGGAAAGTGTGGATGTAGACAATGTTTCCTCGCTTCGGTATTATTTTGAATGCCAACATACGCACTTTCTTACGTTACTGTAGGTAAGAAGCATATTTGTTGGCATATCACAACGAGACCAATATATAGGGCAAATCATGTCTTTTCTTAACATCGTCATGGTGCAATAATATTCAAAGTACACTATGCAATACAATACACTTACAAAGAAAACTTATGCAATGAAATCGAGATTTATTTCACTTTGTGAGAACAGCGCCCGATTCCGTAAGCCGCTAGCTTTGAACTGAATGAGCGAGTGGTGGGAACACGTTTATCCAGTATTATTCAGAGTAAGGCTTCTTTAACTATTATAGGAGCCCTAATTCAGAGCCACGTGGGCGTATCATATGACGTAGGGAAGATTCCATGACGTAGCGCTTCCAACTTATGGAGGGGTGGAAGGATAAAGCGAGAGAATGAAAAAGCTAGAATTGCCCTTTTTTTCGAAAATCCAACCCCCTTGCGGCAGTATTAAATTTTGAAATTATAATTTTTTATTAATTTTCTTTTAATCTCCATACAATATAACATCTTTTCCGTATAGGTATGTTTTGATTAAAATTAAAACAATTATTTTTAATCAAAAATCATCTAACCAAAATTAGGTCTTTTTCCAATTTTTTTCGAAAATTCAAACTTTTTGCGGCAGTATTAAATTTTAAAATTAATTTTTTTAATTATTTTTCTCTTAATCTCCATGCAATAGAACATCTTTTCCGCATAGGTAGGTTTTGATTAGTAATATTTATTTTTTCACCATATAACATCGATCCACCCTACTGTATAGGATCTACAGAATATATACACACCAAGTAATAGACAAAAAGTGAGTTAAATTTAAAATCGCTTTCAGCAACTTAAAACGCACTTCCAGGAATTATTGTTAACAGACAGTAGAGAATTTTTTGTGTGTCCCTGTAAATGAACGATGACTGCTATACACATAATATTCTGTAGTAAGCCTCTTGTAATGCACCTTAGTGATATATATAAATTTCAATGCGTTTAAAATAGTAAAACATTATTTAAATAAACCACAGACGATTTTTCTCCATAGACGTAATGTAACGGATTTCTTTTGACTGTCCCTGTAAAGTAACTATAAGTACTATGCACACCCTATTCCATATTAAGCTTCTTGTAATGCACCTTAGTGATATATATCAATTACAATGTGTTTGTAATTGTGTAACATCATTAAAATAAACCGCAAATGATTTTTCCCCATAGACCGTAATGTAACGGAATTCTTTTGAGTGTCCCTGTAAAAAAACTATAAGTGCTACACACTTCAGTTGAAATAGGGAACATGCTGTACATTAGAGGTCTGCACGGGCCGAAATTTCCAGGCCCGGGCCCGGCCCGGTCCGGCCCGATACAAAAATTAAAAGTTCGGCCCGAGCCCGATACAAAAATTAAAAGTTCGGCCCGAGCCCGGTCCGGCCCGAACAAAAAAAATATTGGCCCAGCCCGGCCCGATTTAAAAGTTAAAAGTTCGGCCCGAGCCCGGCCCGGCCCGGAAAAAAGTTAAAATCTCGGCCTGAGACCGGCCCGGCCCGAGTGAATTTCTACAAAATATTGACTTTTACGTCGATTTGGTTAAAAATTTGCCTCGTAGGAGGAGATCTAACCAAAAATTCCTATCTTAGCCTTTTTTTTCATGTTTATAATCTTCATGTTTATAGAGATGCCGCAACCTGGAATAATTATTTTTTTTAATAAATCTCTATTTGTTGTATGTATGTGTTTAAGTTATCATTAATATTGTTACTCCATATTCCATTTATTGAAGTGTTAAAAATCAGAAAAATGCTATACAGTAAAATCTTCTAAGATGGAATTGCATAGGGAAGAAAAAAAAAATGAGTTATAGACAATTTGCTTTCTTAGCAGGTGTAAATGTATTATATATTTTCTTTCGTATTCGTATATTCATTTTTCATGGATCAACACATTTTTCAGTTTAAGACAGGATTCCGTCATAAGCAAGTTATTTTTCTCACGTTTTACTATAATTTAGCTATATTTTAATAAGTGTATAAATCTACTATTCTCTAAAAACACTAAATTTTAATGTTTAATTGTAGAATAATGGCGATTAACAAATGCATGCAGGTTTTGCAAAGATTTTTGTGCCAGGTCTTATTTTACTAATCTTCGAACGGCTAGGCCACGCCGAGACAATGATTTTCATACGGGTCAAAACCAGGACTGGAAATTTAAGGCACGGCCTTATCCTTCAGGAAAAAAGTAAGGCCCGGCCCGGCCCGTAAAGAGAGTAATCACTAGGCCCGGCCCGGCCCGGCCCGAGTGCCATGAAAGAAAATAGGCCCGAGCCCGGCCCGTGCAGTTCTCTACTGTAGATGACGACAATAACATATAAAAATTGCGGGGCAATCCGAACCTTTTTACGGGAGTTAGAGCACGGACAGACGGCCATATGGCAGACAAACCGAAGTCATAAACACTTTTCAACTAGGTTGGAAAGTGTTAAAAAATGAATAAATAAAAAAATATAAATACAGATGAAAGAGAAAGAGGGAGAAAAATTACAAATGTAATTTCCAAGCTGAAGAAAGAAAAAAAGATTATGAGAGATCATTGACAAGTTTATCAGAATTTTTAAAAATAAAAAAATGCTTCGTAAAATCCAAGTGAGTGGGAGAGACAGGAGAAGAAATAATTCTTGCCATTGAGAAATTGAAGTCCAACAGTGAGAGGCAATCAACGATTTAGAAAATTCTTGATTTGGTATATTCCTTTGATGCTCACTTAATCTGAACTTTAATGCTCTCTTAGTTTTACCAATATAACCTAAATTACAAGAACAAAGAATAAAATAAACGCCCCACCACTTCTCAGTAGGAATAGGATCTTTCAGAGAAGAGGATTTTATTTTATTAATAGGTTTGAAGAGATAACTTTAAAATTGAAACAAGAAAAAAATTTCGGAAATTTTCAAACAGGGAGGAGAATAAAATGACAGAACGATAGTTAAAATTAGGAGGATTATTTGGGTCAGAAACAGGACGTTTAGGATTGATTTTATTCAGAGCTTTATAACAATCAAACAGGGATTATAACCACGTGCAAGGGCAAGAGATTTGAGATATTTAATTTCATTATTCAGAGCAGAAGAATCAGAGCAATTGTGTAACGCCTTGAAAACAAAAGTATGAAAGGACGCCACTTTTTGTTGAGAAGGATGGTTTGAAAGAGCATGAGAAGGGAGAGATACAGCAAAAGGTTTTCTATAAAAAGGGAGGGGGGGGGGGGGTAGAGAACCAAACTGGGTGTTTCGAAATCAAGGAAAGGAAGAGAATTGTTCTCTTCGACTTTGGAGAGTAAATTGAATACAGGGATCAATAGAATTAACTAGTGAAAGAAGATTAGAAAGATCCAGGTCAGAAGTTACTGAAAAAAAAAGTATCATCAACATATCTAAACCAGAAAGGAAATTTATATAAATTAAAGAGTTTTTTTTTCAAAATGACACATATAAATATCACATAAAAGAGAAAAAAGTGGATTACTTATGGCCAAACCATCAGTTTGAGAGAAATAATTATTAAACTGAAAGGTGGTTTGCCTGATACAAATACTAACTAATTGCAGGATTTCATTAATATTACTGTAAGCGTACTGAAATTTGCATAGCTTTCCTTCCAAACAATCAATTGCCCCTTGAACAGGAACGTTAGTGAAAAGAGATTTAACTTCTAAGGAAACCATTTTATAATTGCATGAAGAAAAATGTTTAATTTTGTCAACAAAGTCATAAGAATTCTTAACAGTATGAAAATTAGTGGAACTTTCACACTGTTTCCATTAAATGCATTTTTGTGTACTTTTGAATCTCACCCCCACCCCATAATTTAAAAACTAGATCTATGGAGCATGTGTAAAAATTTTCAAGTTTCTAAGAGTAATATTTGATGTATTTAATGTTTTAAATTGAATTAATCATCTGGTTGTTCACTAAATTATAACTGTGTGCTATAAGGTATTGATTCAATTAAAAAAGTTATCCAAATAGATGTTTGAAATTCGCAAAACAAAATAAAATGGTAAAAATATTTCATAAAATTATTATTTAGTAGTTCCAGTGTATTATTTCTTTTTCTTATTTATTCAAGACTGAGTTAGGGCACTTCAGGGTTGTAGGCAGAGCATTTTTTAGGGCTGTCAACACCTCTATATGTAATCCGGATCCTCTTTCTGATCTGCTTAAATCTTTCTGAACCCCCTCCTCCCACCCTTTCTCCTCACGAACTCCCTCGATTTATGAAAAAGTAAACATTCTACAAGAACTTTTACAATCTTGAAACATTTTCTGGTATTTGAATTCAAGACCAAATTTTAAAATAATGTAGACTTAAAATTTCAATTTTGAAATATTATGACACACATTGAATTCACATGAAAAACAAAAAGATACATTGCACAAAGTACTTTTTTTCAGATTCAATACACATTCCATTAATGATAATTATATAAAGCAGCATAACAAGAAATACTTTCACAAAATCTTTCATTTTTATTATTAGGCATAGTTTTTTTTTCATCGTACTTTATCATTCAAATCTCATTAATGAGATTTTAAATGTGATTTGTTGCTTGCACCGAGAAAATCTTGTACTTAACAAGATGCTCTTGTGCAAATGAGTCTTTCTGCTACTCTATAGTGCTTTTAAGGGGATGACTGAAAAAATAATTTTACTTGAAATATTTTTAAAACTTTTTTTTTTTTTTTTTTTTTTAAATATAGAAAAAGCTAATTAAAAAAAAAAAATTAAAACTATCAAATTTCTTTGTATCTCTTCAAAATTGGGGGGCCCCTGGCATGCCTGTGCCATTATCAGTCCTTATATTTATTTATTTACTTAAAAAAAAAAAAAGCATTGCAATTGCGATGTTTACAATCTATGCCAAGGCAAAAAAAAGACCAAAACAAAAGGAATTTTCTTTAATTTTTTAAACAATGTTCAGATTGAGATGAAAAAAAAAATGTTTACAGCATTATATATAATTACTTCATAGGAGCTCAAGAAAATAAATTAATAAAAAGTAAATAAATTTGAATGTACTATTTCCATCTGAAACATTATTTGTTTCAGTTGTATTTTAAATGTGCTATGCTTTTCAAATATAATGAAATTTTTACTATGCGTATTTGAATATATTTTCTCTCTCTGTTTGTTTGTCAATCTGTCTGCCTGCTTATCTACATTCTAATATTTTCTTGCATTAAAAAAAATAAAATACTAGATAATTACACATTTATTTTGAATTATTAGCATTTAAACTTTAAAACTGATATGAATAAAGTAAAATAAAGACAACAATTAGAAATCTTAACCCAGATTTATTTGGGATATCTTCAACACTGCTGTTTTAGCTTACCTTTGTGGAGTAAAGTTTGTGCGAATTTGATAATTGAAACATAGACATTCATGATTTGTACTTAAGGGTGTATTCAAATCCAAACTGCTTATTTTGAGACACATTTTGAAATACATTTTTGCTCTAAAATGCATCCAATTGGCAGGTTCTCTTATTCAGAAACTTTATAATGTCCGTATTGTCTCGATTCTTTGATAAAGGCAGAATATATTTCAAAAAGGCTGTGAAAGTGGACATTTTGAACCAAATTTCCTGAAGCGATAGCGCTGGAAAAAAAAAAAAAATTTCGTAATGTGAAAATAATTGTTTGTAAATCAATTTCTAATTAATTGAACGAAAAATAAAAACATAGGTTCCTTATAAATCTGTTCATAAATTACACCGCCAAGTTTCATGTTTTTACTTTTAAAAATGAGTCTGAAAATGTATCTCAAAATTTTAAGTTGTTGTGCGGAAAAATATTTTTGTTTAATACCACCTTAATGGTAATCTTTATAATTTAATAATAATAACCAAATAAAATTTGCATACATGTTTATGATATTGTTAAAACACTTTCTTTTAAATAAGTTTCACTCTTTTTTTTTTTTTTAAATAGGCAATACTATGAAAGAAATGGACCTGTATTGATCCCTACTCATATATTTACTGTTGTAACATGGTGCGATGTTAAAGCAAGTTCATTAAATAACTGTGATCCTTCTAAATTAAAAGCACAAGGTTTCTTATTACCTAATCAGCCTTATACAGACAATTGTGAAGTAAGTTAAATATGTTTTGAGTTTTGATTAATAACTTTTTAAGTTATATCACTTCTTGTAGGTAGTCCTGGAAATTTTGTTTATTGGGTGTAACAGCATGAGAAGTAATGTTATTGAATACTGATTTATTTTTATCTATGTATATCAAAAGTTAATCCAAGTCTAAACTCAACTGCTTATGACCCTATTTGTTTCTAAAGACTGCTATCAGAATATCAAGTTATCAATTGAATTTTACATCAAATGTGCTTCTATCAGTCCACTAGTATATGTATCTCTTTTGTTTCATACTGAAAAAAAAAAAAAAAAAAAAAAAAAAAGCTATTAATTTGATTTTTTGATTATAAGCTAAAGTAAAGATTAGATATACAAGAGTAATATTAAAATATATGTATGCATATTTATTATTAATATATGTATGTATATTATTTTCAAAATATACATTTTAAAAACTCATTGTATAAACATGTTTCTAGTTATTATATTGTTATTAAAGGGTAAAGAATGTACCCAAAAATTCCTTTTAGGGTTTCGTTCATCTCACGAAACCCTATTACTCCCGCTCTGTTGTCTGTCCATCACAGAGCCGTTCTCAGAAACTGTATAACTTACAGGCATGAAAATTTGTGTATTTATAGCTAAATACCTACTATGAAGCTCAAAATATTAAAATTTGAAAAAATCGTATTATTTTAAAATATAGAGATAAAAAATCTAACAGCCTTTTCCTTTTAAATTTAAACATTTTTTGTTATAGCAGTTGCCAACAATTAAAAATGCACAATAAAATTCTTTCTACAATAATTAATTTTCTATTGAAAGATTTCCACGTGAAAAATGAAATAAAAAGTTTCACCAATTGAAAAAAAAAAAAGAAAGATTAATATGATGTCATATTGGTAATAAAACGGAAATTTTCACACATTTCTCAATAATACAAGGAGTGTGAGTATGTGTAAATACAGAAAGCAGCTTAATATTATGTCATTAGAGAATTAAAAAGATAATTATTCTGACGTAACGGATTTTTCAAATGTTTTAGAATAATACAAAGAGAGTATCGATATGGGTAATAGAGAATAGTAAATATATAAGTTTGAATCATGATAAAAACCCAATTATGGAAATATTGGCATATTTTAACATTTTGAAGGTATGTATACAACATGTATACAACATGTTTAATTTTGAAATTGATTTTTTTTTAATATCGCATTTAGTCCACATGACAGAGTATAATAGCGGGCTTCGCCGGCTATCGGGCCTGTTCAGATATTTGAAAAAATGGGAGTTTGTTATAAAGAGAGTTACATATGTTTTTAATTATCGGGGGTGAAACGTTTTCCTTAATTAATGCATTTATTTTTCTTTTAATGTTGCGTGAACGACGTCACGGGTAACAACTAGTAAAATATAAAATAACTAATCTTCCGTAATCTGTGGGCAAGGTTAATTACAAACATGGGTGTTCGCTAACAACAATATAGTTTAAAATCAATATAGATACTTTTAAAGAACTGTCACAAAAAATCTCACTTTCTAAAATATGCAATTTGGTATAATGGCCGGTTATTATTAATAATGACCGGATTAATCATATTGACCGTAACATATATATAAATCATATATACATTATTCTTTTCTTTAACATAAAAAATTTAAATGTTTTTATCTTGAAATCCAAATTTTGGTACTAGAAGATAAGTACTAAGTGTGAAGGTATTTTCTTAAGTTTAGATTTTTATGAAACATATTATCTATAATTATACACTAATTTATATTAATTAATACATTAACTTAAATTAAGTAATCATTAAATTAGTTGTGAATTGATTTACACTTATTATATTTTCCCTTATGCTACCTGCATATGATCCATATATCTGTAATGTATGATCTATTGTTACTCATGAGGAGGAAACCATCTGTTTAAGCCAACATAAGCATTTGTGGATTAACCTATAATTTATCAATGCCTTATGTATAGGACAGCTTAGATTTATTGAATTTTCTCAAAAAATATCACACTTTTTATTTCTGCTTTGGTAGTAAAATACTCTAATGCCGAATAGACATGCACATAGGAGTCATTCATCCAATCTTATGGTCAAGCAAGCTGAACAAGAACCTATTTTTGCTTACCCAATTTGACCATTGTGAGATCCAAAATGTTGCTCATTCTCCCAAGAGACTTGATTTTTTCCTCAACTGAACCAATTGGGACAAAGCTAGCAAAAATATGTATACTTATGTGGTAGCAGTACTCATGTACTCATTCAACACACGATAGATAACCCTTCAGAATGTTTTTGCTCGGCTTTTGCAATTTTCAGAACAAGTTGAGTGAACATGCTTTGTAAAATGTTTGTTGTTTATTGTTCTGTCTGATATAGGCTTTAAAATTCATAATTGCTACTTGTAATCATATTAAGTTCAATTTTGACCACTTCAACGGCTGCCCCGAAATAAGTTGCAGGGAACACTGTTTGCCTATCTCTGTGGCTGTTGAAGTGGTTAATGTTTTAACTTTTTTTGAGATTTAAAAGTTGGTTAATTTTTACAATTTTATTTGACATGACTTTTAAAAAAATTTAAAATAATTGAGTAAAAAAAAAACTCAAAATTCTCTTCAAATTTAATCCATAGACTCCACACTTCAGTTCAGCACTTGCATATTCCACATTAGTGCGATTGGCATTCCATAACTTTAACTGTATATAGCTTCTAAATTTCTAATTAAATTTTCAGCAGGGCTGAAACTACACCGTAAATCTTTAAATGACACTACAAAGGATTAGAAATGATTGAAAAGAAAATTTACATCCTTAGTAGTGCCATTTAAAGATTTACAGCGTAGTTTCAGACCTGCTGAAAATTGAATTAGAAATTTAGATATATTATCCAATGCTGGGAACTTATTTGTTTCATGTATTCCATTGAATAGTGTAGTCATGTATGACATTCAATCTTGCGCTGCAAAGTTGCAGCCTTGCCAACATATATGAGTGAAAATGCCAGACTGGATGTTGTTCTGGTGGATTAAATGGTAAAGCACTTGGAGCGCTATACCAAGGTATCTGGGTTCGATGTTCAGTCTGGGCACATTTTTTCACTCTGTTGGTTGCATACTGTTTAGCAAGGTGAAAAGAAAAGTAATCACATCCTTTGTAGTGTCATGTATATAACTTTGTTCGTAATATAGTGATAATGAAATAGAACTCATGATTTTTCTCTATGAAATTTAATGGAAAATCAAACTGTGCTATTTACTTTTAGCAAAGATTTCATTTTGTTAATGAGAAATGCAAATTAAGGAAATTGTTTTCAAAAAATGCTGATGATTTGAAATTTTGGTCAGTGCAAATTCACACCACTGTAAAGTTCACGTGTTAAACATGTCAAGTTCTATATATTACTGCTGAGTAAAACTAAGTATTGCTTAGACATAACAAAATGTATTTACACAATTTATATTACTTTATTGTACCATCATCCTACATATAGGACAGTTTGTAAAAAGAAAACTAATAAAGTTTTGGTAAAATTTTTAACTTAATATTTGTTGTACCATTAGTCTATAAAAACAATTTTTTATGTGAACATATTAACTTTTACTGTATTTCGTAAAATGTAGGTTAACATGTCTAAAGTGTACTATCCCATTAATGTGGATTCTGCTGTATGTATCTGCTATAGCAACCTTTTATTATTTCAGTTAAATGTAAATAATTATTTATGTCATTATTTTTAATAGGTTCCAGCTGCAGTTATTACAAAAAATGTAGCACGTGTAGTTGATGTTGAAAAGCTTACTGGATTATCCTTTTACAAGGCACTTCCCATCTATGAGGCTATTAGATTGAGGACAATGATGCCAGAAAAGACATTTATATTGTAATTTTGTATTTAAAAATAAATATAAACAGTATTTTTTCTATATAGACACAGTGCAGCGAAGTGATGGATTCAGGACATGAATTTTCTTTATATAGCTAAGGTTAGTAACTCTTAAGTGAATGGTTCAGCTGCATGACACTGGCAGAATGAAATATTTTAGAATAAATGTGCCTGTGGTTCACAGCCTAGTCTGTTTTTTTTTTTTAATATGGAGTATATAAACCATAAAATAAGCTCTAAATTAAAAAAAAAAAATTGTCACTCTTTCCCCTAATCGGTGCATTACAAATTTTAACCATAGTAACATAAAAAGCAATACACAAAATCTTAAATTAAAACATATCAAATATTCAAATATAAACTTCTACCAGCACTTTTCTAAATGGGGAATCAAAACAGTTCTTTATTTCATCAAGGGGTTCTTCCTGAACATCACCCTGATGGAAATTTTCAAATGCATAATTTCTCTTTCTCTTAGTGTTTAATTATTTTAAATTACATAGAAATAATACATTTTACTCCCTTTTCCAAAATCACCAGAGAAAAAGAAAATTTACTTAAACTTCAAAATCTTAGGAATTGCTAATGGTCCAAATTAATTTTCATTTGTAAAATGAATACAATCAGCAAATGTTTTTTGATTCAATGGTATCAAACAATATTTTCCATTTTTTTAAGGGGACCCTTCATAAAATGCCACCATATTTGGCATTTCAAAGCAATTTTTAGAACAACAGTTAGAGACTAGTGGCTACCAATCAACAATCACTTATAATACAAATGAAATATGCTATTTATAGATGAAAAAAATGTATGATTCTTTGGCACCTACAGGACAAATATATGAAGTTTTCATGTAAAAAATAGGAATGAAACTGAGTTTATAAATGTATCAAAGTTTCGTGTTTGATAAAAAAAAGTTTTTTCTTTTTTGAGTGAGTAAAATAATATATCAGTATGCTGCCAATTTTTTGAAAATTCCTTTAAACATAAATAATTTGCAATGAACTTTTGACAAAAGTTATATCAATGTATAATTAGAAAAAAGATTTTATTGCTTGAAATACTTCTTAGAATGCATGAGATTTGGAATGCGTCTTTTGAAAATACTCAAGTCTCTCTCCCCCACCCCCTCCCCCTTTCCAAATTAACCAATTCGCTGCACCACAAAACTACGAGTATACTCGTGGTTTTTCAATCTAAAATTATGAATTCATACCGGAAATTTCGAAAGAAGAATTTTTATTTTATGTAATCTGAAATGTCTGTAATTAAATAAATATTGCTATTTGTATTTTCTGGTATGAATTTGAACTTTCTAAATAAAATAAAATTCGATAATTTTAACCCAACAGTAAACGCATGAACTTTTTTTTTTAAATTATCAAATCATTATTTGCTGAAATACGCTAATTTGAAACCAACTTTAGGTATGAATCTCATCTTTAGTTTGACATATACTTTATGCTGAATGTTCTAATCTGTCAAACTTTTATGTGGAAAAGGTACCATAGTATACCAAAACAAAAAATCTGACATGTTTTAATCTACAACTGCATGGTCTACTTTAAGATTTATCTCTTCTTTAATGTTTGTCTTGGAAATGTTTTTAAAACCTGGAATTTGTCATGTATTATTTGCAAAATCAATTTATTATCAATCAATCAGTCTTGTTATTCTGTTCTGTTAAAATCAGGATCAAACCTGAATCTTAAGATATTTCGACTGATTATTCCCCACCATGTTAAAACTTTTAGAATGTGGTATATCTTATATTCACCAGTATGATATATCATATAATACATAAATTATGGTCAATCTTTAAATTTGACTATTATATAAATATGATATATAATAATATAATATCTCAAATTTTTTAATTATAGCCGCACAAAATTAAAAAAAATATATTTTATTAGTTTTGATAATTTTGAATATGGTAAAGTTTACTGTAATCCTTCTTTTTCATAAGTCAGTTTCAAATATTAAAGTATTTTTTTTCCTGAGACAAAAGTGTATGCAAATATAAAATATAGTATACATTAAATGCATAACTGCCAAGTTTCCCTTTTTTCAAATGTGACACTCTATTTTGGATTAGTACTAGATGGTAAATACATATCCATTCATAGAAATACCTATTTTACTGTGTTAGTCTATGTTGTTTTTCCCTTTGTAACTTTCATGGCTATGTAATTTTAAGCCAAATGCTAAGACAGAAAATGTCACTAGTAGAACACTCCCTTTAAAATAAGGAAGGTTTTCACTATAAAGTTGACAGGTATGAAAATGTGATTTAAAAAAGAAAATGAATTACTGCAGTACAAAACTTCACTAATGTCCTCATTTTCACTGCATTAGTGCTATACATGATGTAAATATGTATTTCAAAATCACGAGTGAATATTTTCTACAAATTTGTGAGATTTTACTGTTTATAATGCTTTTTAATGTTTTATAATATTTATTGGTTATGAATTGTAAATTATATACAATAAATTATTTTAAATTTTATTGCATTGTGTTTTTGCTTATTGTTTATATGCTGTAATGTTTTCCTGAGATTTGGGGATGTTGGGGAAAGACTCAAATTTAAATTTTGACATGAAATTGTTTGTGATATTAAATGCTTAAGGCAGGTTTATTTTCAGCAGTATGTGAACTTTTGTTTTGCCAAACTATTTAATTGGGAAAAACTTCCAAGAACAAAATAAAAAATATCAGTAAATTTAGTTCTGACAATTGGAATAGTTGCTTTATTAGGGCAAATCTTTCAGAACTGATGTATCCCACTTAACTGGAATATATTTTATTAATATATTTTTTTAACTAAAGCAATTTTTTTATACAGTCAAAAGCCCATACTTGGGGCAATTTTGAGCATTGCAGTGAGAAATCAACCCCTTTATGAAACGTACAAGTTAAAAAAAAAAAAAAAAAAAAAAAAAAAAAACCCCTGTTTTGACGGTATCTGGACTATCTATATTAATAATAGAAAGTTTCGCTCTGTGTGTGTGTTTGTCTGTCTGCGATGGCTAGCAAAATCTAGCCCACCTAGAAGTCTGTAAATTTAGGTGTGGCTAGTCCAAGGTCTGGCCATGTGCACCTGAGTCTCAGAATTTTAATATTTTGATAACTACCCAAGATATTAATTAGATTCTCATTAACCATCGCTTCTAAAATGACATCGTTTAAATCAAAATGGCGAAAGAAATGAACAGGCGCATTGGATTTACAAGCGGAAATGAACAAATTCAAAATTATTTTACTAATTAGCGAATTTTAAGAAAACTAATTGAGATATCAATTTGAAAATTTCTGAGCCTATGTAAAAAAAAAAATTCTGCATCTGACTATGTGATTTTTGAAAAATTCGGTCGGTAATTTTTCTTAATTTATGCAAAAATCTGCCAGCGCCAGTGAAAACAATCCGATAAAGTTTCAGACAGGGATCTGCTTTCATTAAAAACTGAACCACAGAGAGCTGTTTCTCAGGCTGATCCCTCCATTTAGTTTGCAAAAATGAAAGGAAATAATTGCCAATTTTTATTAATGAACAAAAATTTAGGTAACTAATTAAGATATAGATTTGAAATTGAGGTTAGGAAGGAGTGTCATCTGCCGGCTATTCTAGCGTAGTGTCTTCGTTATGTTCTAATTATTAGAAAAATATAATTTATTTTTTAATGGTCGTTTTAATGTAGGTGACGGTGGTTCTCTTGAACAAATTATTCATTATATTTGTGGATATGGGGAGGGAGGGGGTTAACACCTTTCTCTGAGATTGTAATTATCTCGGGCCCAGGCAACGCCGGGTGGGTTAGCTAGTGTTTACTTAAAATTGTGATTTTTTTGAATCGCGTTTAATAACAAAAAAAAAAAAGTGCCTGACCTAAGTTGGGTGTAGGCAACTTAACTTGGGACATTCTTTTTTCCCCAACCTATCCCATGTTTAAATTCCTTCTTAACATCCCTAATCCCTATAACATGGGACAAGTTAAATCGTTTTAAAAAATGTTTAGACACAATAAACAATTAAAAACAACAAAAAAAAAATCATCAAAAATAAAGTTGGTTTTTATTACAACATCACAGGTCCAGTTTTATGGTAAAAAAAAATAAAGTTTCACTTTTTTTAAAAACAAATTCTACTTATTCTGAACAACGTTGTTAAATCTAACAACGTCTAATGAACACTTGAAACAATGTCTTATGTTTTGAACACTTTGAGAGATCTTACATGAGGTGCCCTAAAGAAGAAAAAATAATTAATCTTAATAATAATTAATCTTAACATAAATGAAGTACAAATCTTAATATTTAAAAATAAAACTTACCAATTTTGGCGATAACAGACAGCAAATTCCCCTTGGAGACTATGCTGAAAATGTCAGGAGCAGTCCGAAACCATCACAGAACAATAATGGAAAAATATAACCTGCTTCAGAGGTAAGCTGTGACAACTTACAGTGCTACCAATACCCTAAAACTAAAAGTCCCAAATCGTCCCAAGTAAGGACGATATCCCATTCCAAGTATGGACATTTTACTGTAGTTGAATATATTGTCTTAATAATATGTCTAATAATTTAGTTGCTCTACTTCATGCTTACTTCCAACGAACATAGGCAAACCATATTACATAATTTTCAGGAGCTAAGGATTTTTTCAAGGTGCTCCTTCTTATTGTTGACCAATATCTAATTCTTTAATTGTTAGTTTTAAAAATATCATTCCAATTGCATAAATGTTGAAATATTGTTCTTCATCATTTGAAAAGCCATTTGTATCAAAATAGTTATATTATTAAAAAGTTGCAAAATTTAAAAATTTTGATACAGTACCTAGAAGTTATATTTATAAATACTTATCGCATGCTCCACTGAGAAAAATAGTAAAAATTCCACTCTTCTACAACCAAAACTTCCTGAGTTATAACACTTTGAATTTTATGAATTTTCAGTGCCTTGTGTCACTTAAAATAGAAAAACCCATTTTTGTGCCAAAAATTGCTGAAAATTCATAAAATTCAAACTTTATAACTTACTGAGTTTTAGTCATAGAAAGATGGAGTTTTTACTTTTTCCCTTGTTAGAGCACAGAGAAAGTTCTTTTAAATATAACTTCCAGGACCCAAGGAATGTATAAAAATTAAAATTTTGTAACTTTTTATAAAATAACTATTTTGACATAGATTTTCATATGAAGAAACATCTTTATAGTGGGAACTATATTTCCAAAACTAACATTGTAAGAATTAGCTATTGCTATTGTCAACGATAAAAAGGGACACCCTATGTAAGAGGCATTCAGTACCAAAGTATAGATAAGTCTATTTTTTCATTCAAGCAAGTTTGAGGTGAATTCTCACCTTATTAACATTTTGTTTGGTGTCATAACAAGCTGAGTCTTGTGTTGAAAATGTGACCAACAAATGTCACGAGTTTTCCATGATTCTGAATGAAATGTAATGGAACCCATTAAATTTATCTCAAGTCCATAATGTTTTATGGACTTGATACATATTGATTCTGAACACCACATATGTAAAATAGAACTGTAATTTTTATTAATAGATCTTCACAAAGGGACTATTTGCAAATTAAAAAAAATATTTTTGACATTGTACAGAACTTTCAGATAGTGTTTCAATAAAAAGCATACCATAAACCAATATGGAATTTAAAAAAAAATGCAATACTATATTTTGCACACTTTTATATGAATATTTATTAATTCAGTCTTATGAGGGGGGTGGGGGGGGGGGAATTGTAAAATTGTTTTAAAGTTCCAAAATCAAACTTGGGGTAAAAAGTTTTTTTTTTTTTTTTTTTTTTAACATTTATTTATATATTTTTTATATAACACACATTTTGACAAAATGTGTGTATTTTGTAAAAATGTTTAATTATTTATTGTTCTACTTTTTAGCTAAATATACATAAATGCCATATTCTGAACTATATATATATATATATATAAATAAATATGGAACAAACTTCATTATCCTTAAAAAAAAAAAAAGGTCACTTTTACCCAAAGTTTGATCTTGGAACTTTAAAACCTAGTCAAGATCTTTCTGTCCCTATGTTCCAGTACCTGACCATTTTCTGTAATGAAACAGTCTAATCAAGATACAAATTGATATGGTGGTGTAGTCATAAAAAACCAGAAGGTATATGCTAGAGAGCAGGGGTCGGAAAAACAATTTTTTTTATAGTAGCGAGCTACAACTACAACTATACTTGTTTTAAAAAGTAGAGACTACAAACTACTTTTCAAAAGTAGTCACTACTACTATTTTTAGATTTTGTCAAAGTGTTCTGTTTACACTAGAAATTGAAGACACAAATTAAATAATAAAGCGACCCCTCGTTATATCCCGTCTGCCAGGATATAATTAAATAAATGCAACATAATCGAGGGCATTAAAAAAAGATAACATACAAGAAAATGTTTTGTGTTTGTCTCTAAAATGTTAATTTATACACACATGAAATTTCATAGCAAAATTAAAAGAGATTATAATCTAGAAAATTACTGAAAAACAACTCTAGATGCAAATAATAAATAAATCTGTAAATCAAGAAATTCCGAATATTAAGAAACCAGCGTTAAAACATGAAGACTTGAGTAAATTGACAAGTGTTGCCAGAAAGAAAATTAATTCATTCGGTGAATTAGTACTTGATTTTAGCAGCAAGTGTCAGTTAAGAAAATCTATCACTTCATGCAATACATTGTTATACGCTGCAGCTGAAATTCGCAAATTGTTGAGCAGAACAAATTTTGCACAAAAGAAGCAAATTTTGGCAATGTGATTTGCAGAATGGTACATTTCCACCCCTGAAGTAGTGTTAAAATTTGCTTCGGTTCTCACTACAAACTATGGATTTTTTGTATCGTACTAATCGCTACACTACATTATTCAAATATTCAAATAGCACTCTATATTACAAACTACTGCAAAAAGTAGTAGCTACAGTAGTTTCGTTACTTGTAGCGTGCTGCTTCCGATCTCTGCTAGAGAGTATACATTACAGCTTTATTTGATAAACAGAGGGTGTACAAAGATCCTTAAAAAAATCCAGAAGGTATACGGCATATACCATATTATACTCTCCGTCTCTACTAAAAGGGTCACCAAAATGAAAGTGGCATTGCTGTAATAACTCTGCCATTTGAAGAGAAAGATGACTATGCATGCTCCTATAGAGGGTGCAGAGTGCTAAGAATGCATGCAATATCATCAGATCCTGCCAGATGCATGTGTGATAGCGTGGGAGCACGTTAAAAGGCATCGTTCGCATCATGGATGCCTCCAAACGGTGTCAACACGCAGTCGTGCAATTTTTAACTGTGGAAAATATGAGTGGTAGTGAAATCTATTGTCGAATGCAAAAGGTGTCATGCAGATTGGTATTCTGATGGTGTAGGGATTTTCGTAAGGGGGGCAATTCTGTTGGGATGTTCTCGAACATCCCCCTTACAGCCCAGACCTCTCTCCATGTGACTACCACATCTTCGGTACACTCAAGAAAGCTCTGAAGGGACGACTATAATGAGGTCTAAGCTGCCATTGATAATTGGTTCCACAACCAACCCTGGAGCTTCTTCACCCAGGGTATCCATTGTCTCGTTCACCGCTGGGACACTTGTTTCAACCTACAAGGTGACTTTGTCTAACCTATCAGTTGCGTCTGTATTACTTTTTTCTTTTGTATACTAATTTATATTAATATCATTAAACCATTTCTCTAACCGACTGTAGTGCCACTTTCATTTGAGCAGCGCATATACATCCTTGCACTGAGATTTTGGAAGTGAAATTTGTATTTGAAAACATAAACAAAAAAACCTTTTAATTGCATTTTTACGTCTTTACTCTCTGCTATGAGACTTTTTTTGTACACTGCACAGTGGCGAAAATTACCGAAATGCTGGCCAAAACTAAAAAAAATTTTGCATTCTTTCCATGCACAACTTTGCATAATTGCAGATTAATGTTTTTAGAATATATTTAGCACATCCCTACAGCATCTTGAAAGTGTGTAACATCTAATTTTAAGTTATACATTAGTGACTTTAAATACAGTGGAGTCTATATTATCCACCAATCTAGGGAGAGAATAGGCACATAATAGAAATGGAGATTTATTTTAATTTTCTTTGATGGACTGTGTTAATTGGCGATTCAAGCGTTCAAATACGCCATCTGGTGGAAAAAAGATATAACTTCTCACTTCAAGAAAATCCCGTAAAAGCCCATTGTATTACATGTAATTTTAATTTGTTCATAATGATTATTTTTTTGAACAATTTCAGATTTCGTGTGATATTGGTGTTCTGCGTTTATATGACAAGTAAAAATTATCCGAATTGGAATATCTAACACTTTCGAACATATTTACAATAAATAATGATTTCAATGGCACTTTAGTTAGTTAAACGGACAATTTTCCTGTACTGACAGAGAATGGACATTGAACTAAAATGGCGGACACTTCTTATTCATTAAAGTGAAAATGCAGTTATATTTATGTTCTGCATGGCTCTCTGAAGGTAGATAAATCGAATTTTCGATAATTTTAATAAAATTAAAAGTGTTAAATGCTGAAGAAAATAAATTGCATTCTACGGCGATCATTCTATTTTGGAACAAACATGGAGGACATTTTGCCAATGTCCAATCGCTCTCTTATGTAGGATCTCTAACTGATAGCTGCAATGAGCGTCCTCTTTAGGCATTTTAAAGTTCCAATAGGGCAGTTGCAATTGACGTCACCTTGGAGGTAAACAGTACAAATAGGCAGTTCTGATTGGTGGAATTACCCTTACCTCCAAGTGAATACAATGGTTGATCAGCTGATTGCAACTGCCCTATAGATTTTGATTGTAAGTATGTAAAGATTTTAAGAAAAACTGTTAAGGAATCAGTAAGTTACTTGTAAATACATTTTCTCTCAAAACATTTTGAAATTTCACTGCATTCCATAGAAATAATGAATGCTTCAAGCAATTTATAGTAATTAACTTTACAAAATTACTAATGTTTACTGCTTCTAGTGCCTTTAAAAAAAAAAAGCTATTTTAATTATTAATTATTTCACTGAATGAACGCATGAAACTACTTTAATTTTATAATGAGATTCTTACAATTCCACCCACATATATCTCGTATGATCTCGTTTTTCTCAAATATTGATCCATAACAATTTAGCGATACAATTCTTCATCCTGACTATTTGCTTATTTTCAGAGAAAACTGGGAAAAGCCGAAAGCAATTCAAGTTTTTGCCAGATTTTGAAAAAAATTGCCAATGTGCACCGTTTTTAGTTTTGAAACATTTGTGATTAAAATTGAATTTTTAAAAACGAATATTAAAAAAATTATTTGATTTCAAAATTTTCTTATTAGAAAGAAAATGGAGTAGGAGGTTCATTGTGGGTACTAGGGAACAGAGGGCATAACAGGTCTGCATAGGACAAAATTTCTAGGCCCGGCCCGAACAATGCAATTTTTTTTTTTGTCCTGGCCCGGTATAAAAACAAAAAGTTCGGTGCAGCAACAAAATTATATTTGGTTCGGGGCAGTATAAAAACTAATATCTCGGTTCGAGTCCGGTCCGGTATAAAAACTAAACAGTCAAGCCTGACCGAATTCTACAAAACATGCCGCCAGTGTTGAATCCAGGGGGTGGTTGTCCCCCCCCCCCCCAGAAGATTTGAGATTTTATGCTTTCAATGGTCAAAAAGTGGAATTTCCCCCCCGGAGCCACATAAGTCCCTCCCGGAGAAAAGGGTCTGAATTCAACACTGCATGCCGCTATTTCTGAAGCAACATTATCCTACAATTAAAATCATTCAAAACGCACACTTATGCATAGATTTTATTTTCAGATTATATGTTCGATATGCATGGAATAAAAAATATTAATGATCATGTTTTATCAGACTTTTTAACTGCTTTTAACCGTAAAACAATTTTTATGTTACCAGAATGGCAACAGCGCCAGCATAAGATATGTAAAAAGATTCCATGGTTTGGCAATCTCTTTTTCTGCAATCTGCAATTTCTATCTCCATGCATGTTACATGTAGCCTTTTGAACGTGTTATCTTGTCCTTGGCGATCTCCCATACATTCATTACCCTTGTTTTATTGCGTTCCTCGTCATCTTGTTCGTCTGTTCCTGCTTAGAAAATGTAAGTAAGTTTTAAAATATTTATACTAGATGGAACCCGTCAAAACTTGAAGGGAAAAAATTACTATAACAATATCAGTAAAATAAGCTTCTTTATTATTTAAGAAGGGGAGAGTAGGAAACAGCGTTTCAAAAATTTTATTTAAAAAGTTTTTGCACCCAATGAAATACAATACTATTTTTGAACTCCAAACAAACAATCCGTAAACAACTGTGTAATGCAAATCATTTCGACATTACCGCCATATTCACCACTGCAAGAAAGAAAATGGAATAGCTATCGTATTCGCCCGCGGTCCGCCATCTTGTTTTTTAAATCATAACACATTTGTTTTGTTTCTCATTTCCAAAATAATTTTCATCCATATTTACTTATTATAAACACGTTATTTAATTTAATTGACTAATTTATGTATGTTTAATAATAAAAGTTTAATAAAAACAAGATGGTGGACTGCGGGCGAATAAGCAAGGATAGCCAAAAGGACATAGTAAATAAAGCACACATATCTCCCCCTGTAATAATGCAATCGAGTGAGCTCCTATTCCCATATGAAATTGCATCTGCCTAAAGGCACCGTCGAAATTCGACGTTAAAAAAAGTTTTAAAATGGTTAAATAAAAAGTTTTAAAATGTCCTCTTTAATGATTGTTCGTTTCAAATCCATATCTTCTAAAACGCATTCATTGTTTTAAGCTAATCGATTTTTATGTAAAGACGGAGAAATTTCTTTACAATAATAATATACAATCCGCAGATGAGGCGGACTTTTAATGTTTTCCAGTTTAATTTATTTGTATGTTTTCTTTCCATAATCAGGATGGTTATCCCTTTTCCACAATCGGGGACCTTTTCCCTCTTATACAATGAAATACCCAATGGATATTTAATAAAATAATAAAATGCAATTCCTAGGATATTCTGATGCAACACATACAACAACGAATTCAACATGATATCAATTTTATATTCAACAGTAACTGAAAATAGTTTTTTTTATGACAGATTCAGTTTACCGTCAAAATGCTCTGTCTTATGGATAATCTGATCTTATGATTTATCAGTTTTTTTTTCTTTATGTTGGTTAGGGAATATAATTTCCAATTGCGGCAACTTTCACAGGATCTATTTTACATTATCGAAGCAAACTGATGGCCATTGTTGAGACAGATTTGAAAAATAATTCATGCTTGAAAATTATTTAAAAAGTCGCAGTTTCCAAATAAATTTCATTCTAAAGTTAACATTTTTCTAATTGATGATGTAAGAATTGAAACTACGGTATTTAGAAGTGATCTAAGCGCGATAAAAGCGAAAACGATAGCGCCGTTTGTCGTCACAATCTTTATGCCACTGGGTTTTGGCTGGCGCCCAAAAGTCGACTCAATTTTTTGACGTCGACCGAGAAATCCACATTGAAAGAAATAGGACTTTGCCGCTAATCCCGACTTTAGCCGTTTCAGCTCTGTGTTGATGAATCAGTCAATCGGGAGTTTTCCCTTTGTTATTATATTAGTATAGGGAAAAGAGATGCAAGCAGAATGTATATGTTGGAAAAGATAAAATTACTGCACAATTTAATTCATTGCTTAGTCTTGTATTTATTACTAATGAGTTAAAAATATTTACAGAATAAAATTAAATTCCATATCAACTCTAACAACGAATCAGTTTTGACACTACAAACACACCTTAAATTATCAAATACAGAAAAAAGAAAAATAAATTCAATTCTTTAATGGAACCTACTCTTTCAGGATTAATTTTTTCCCATAATAGCATAGTTGAGAAATATTTAGCACTAATAATTAAAGGTAAAATGGCTACAAAAAATTAAATTTGTCTTTGGGGCATAATAATCTGAAAAAGAACATGGTTAAATAAGAATTAAAAATACAATATGTTTTTAAAATAATAAAGATAAAAGAAAATACTTCACTATAATAAACTAATTAAAAATACATGGTTTAGATAAAATATACGATTTTAACAAAATTATAAATGTTCTTCTCAATTTTTTAGCAGTAAAAACTTTTATAACATCCTTATAATCAATCTGGTGATCTATCTCGTCGATGATTTTTCCACCTTTCGAAATTGGCTCCGAAATTGAAAGTATCCTAATTAAAAAAACAAAAAAACTGTAAACAAAATCGAAAAAGGAAAAAAATGGCCTTTGTAGAGATAGACCTCAACTATCCAACGAAAAAAAAAATCATTTAAAAATATTGAAATGCAAACGAGATATTTAAAAATATTTTTTTAAACATTCTTCCATAGGATTAACATTTAGCGAGCGAGTGTTTTCACGTGAGTGCTGTAGTTAAATAGTTATTTTTAAAGGAAAAAAAAAAAAAAAAGATAAACAGATTTTTTCGTATTAAGTTTGTTTTTAGGTTCCGTTCATCTCACGAAACCCTATTTCTCCTGCTTCGTTGTCTGTCTGTCACAGAGCCGGTTCTCAGAAACTATATAACGTACAAGCATGAAATTTTGTGTACTTATAGCTGAATATCTACAATGAGGTTCAAAATCATAAAATTGGAAAAAATCGTATTAGTCGTACTTTTACCCGATTTTGTATGATATTATATTTTAAAATGAAAAATTCGCGAAAAAATATTGATGTTTAGTGATAAAGGCGCAAATTTCCTTGTTCTTTTTGTCCGAGCCCTTTGAAACCTTTATTGGTTATAAATAGAACGGTTTTATAGCCCGTGTAAAAATTTCGTGAAAAAATATTATCTAGCTGTAAAAGAAATGTTTTCTTCTCGCTTTTTGGTTTGTTTGTTTGTTTTTGCGTCGGCTACTTTAACATAGCAATAATAAAAAAAATGGTTCTCATCTTACGAACTCTTTGAAATTTCAATCGGTTATAAATATAACTGTATCCAAGCTCTCTTAAAAAATTACGAAAAAATATGCATATTTAGTAGTAAAAACATGAGTTCTTAAAAAAAAAGCTTTCAACACAATGGCCATATTACGCCATTCGTTTTCAATCAACCTTTTTCAATCCCTCAGGCTAAACATCTCTAGGCTAAACAGGTGAGGGCTAAACACTTTTCCCGTTTCTGAGAGTAGAAGCCTACAAAAAAAAAAAAGAAAAAAGAAAAAACGTTGAAGCGTGTGCAAAGAGATCTTTAATATATAGCGATAAAAAACCAAAAATCTAACAGCCTTTTCCTATTAAATTTAAACATTTTTCGTTATAGCAGTTGCCAACAATTAAAAATCCACAATAAAATTCTTTCTACAGTCATTAATTTTCTGTTGAAAGATTTCCACGTGAAAAATGAAAATGAAATAAAAAGTTTCACCAATTGAAAAAAAGATTAATATGACGTCATATTAGTAATAAAACGGAAATTTTCAAACATTTCTCAATACTACAAGGAGTATGAGTATGTGGTGTAAATACAGAAATCAGCGTATTTATTATTATTTTTTTAATATCGCATTTAGTCTACACGACAGATATTATTATGAAGCAATCAGGCCGGTTCAGATATTCGAAAAACGAGAAAAATAGAGCGGTAAATTTTTACTTTATAAAAAACATACTTTTTTTTTTTTTTTAAATGAAATTTATTTGGATATATTAAAGAAAGGATAAAGTGTTTTCAAAGGAATATTAAACGAAACTCTTTGTGCGATCTTCGATCACACTTACCCACTTGTTTAATACTTAAAGCTTCATCAGATTTTGGTAGCATTTAGGGGCCCTAAAAATCGAGGGGTCTGTGACCCAAATACCCTGCCGTAAATCAGTCATTTTTATAATATAAAAATGGGTTCTATTTTTAATAAACTGCATTCTATGAAATCTGTGTTTTTCAAACTTTTGAAATGTTTTTATGAGAGTGATTCCACCTAATGCGCATGCGTCTGAACAGAAGTTACTGTATAAAAAATAAGAAACATTGATAACACGATGAATATTTTCAGTATTTAAGGGTAAAAATTAAAAAAGCATTGCTACGCCCCCTCATCTTTCTAACATTGAAAATGCTATTACACTGCTAAAGCAAAATATTTTAAATACGTATTTTCGATCAAGTCAAAAGTAAAATGTTAATCATTTTAAAACTGTAATAAAATTCTTAATATGATTAAATATTTTTTTATTTTTTATTGAAAAAAAAAAAATATGCACATTCATATATATGAATAATTAAAATTGTCTTTGTAGTTAGGTATGTGTATTTGTGAATAATTAATGTTTTATGTCTATATTAGCTCAAAATTTTATTCGGCGGAACTTTGTATTCCTTTTTGGCCAAAACTTGAGAAAGTTCCAAAATTTCATTTTGGTTTGCCCTCGGCCTGGAAAACTTGTTTCGGCCAATCTTTAGAAAAATCTCACATAATAACAAAAACATATTAATGTCCCTCCCTTCATTAGATATATATTTTTTAAAATATGACATTCAAAAATAAGCTAATGCAGAGTTTCGCCCAGGTTTAAAAAAGGCAGGGTGCTGCTGGTGAGAAAAGGGCACTTTTTTTATTCTTAAGGGCACTTTTTTTTTATTCTTAAGGGCACTTTTTGGATTTTTGAGGGCACTTTTCAGATTCTTAAGGGCTCTTTTTTAATTGTTAAAGGTATTCTTTTGGTTTTTAAAGCCACTTTTGATATTTCAAAGTCAAAACACTCTTTTTAAGACAACATTGAGTCAGTTTTTACTATGAAAGCAAATTTTTTAATGCAAAAAGGAGAAATTGCACTTTTTTTTACTGAGGGCAATAAGGGTGCTAATTATTTTACTGGAGGGAGCAAGAAGGGTGCTAATTCTTTTTATGAGGGGCAAGAAGTATTTTGTAAACCAAATTTTGTAAACATGTGTTTTATTTTGTAAACCAAAGGGCAGGCAGGGTGCAGCCCCCTTCTGAAACTGTGGCTAATGTAATAATAAACTAGCTGACCCTCCCGGGCCCGTGACAATAATAATAATAATAAAATATATCAAGTTTTTATTATTTTATATCTTTTACCCGATTTTGTATGATATTATATTTTAAAATGAAAAATTCGCGAAAAAATATTGATGTTTAGTGATAAAGGCGCAAATTTCCTTGTTCTTTTTGTCCGAGCCCTTTGAAACCTTTATTGGTTATAAATAGAACGGTTTTACAGCCCATGTAAAAATTTCGTGAAAAAATATTGTTATCTAGCTGTAAAAGAAATGTTTTCTTCTCGCTTTTTGGTTTGTTTGTTTGTTTTTGCGTCGGCTACTTTAACATAGCAATAATAAAAAAAATGGTTCTCATCTTACGAACTCTTTGAAATTTCAATCGGTTATAAATATAACTGTATCCAAGCTCTCTTAAAAAATTACGAAAAAATATGCATATTTAGTAGTAAAAACATGAGTTCTTAAAAAAAAAAAGCTTTCAACACAATGGCCATATTACGCCATTCGTTTTCAATCAACCCTTTTCAATCCCTCAGGCTAAACAGGTGAGGGCTAAACACTTTTCCCGTTTCTGAGAGTAGAAGCCTACAAAAAAAAAGAAAAAAAAAGAAAAAAGAAAAAACGTTGAAGCGTGTGCAAAGAGACGATTTTCGTGTGGAAAAGAGAGGGGGAATTTGACAGAATGCGCTTTTCGCTTTAAATATATAGGTGAAAGATTTGCACAATCATATTCTTTGACCTTCTCTAATTACAAAGATTTATAAGAAAAAAACTTTCGCAAATGAATTTTAACTTGTTTTCTTCTTTTCCCCAAGAACAAGAACAACAAAAAAACCCATAGAAATAATTAAAAATGGTGTTTCAACCCTTTTTGTTAAAGTTCTGCGGAGTGACTTTTTAATGAAATATGAAATTAATGGGGTTAAACTTATGATTTTGCTGCTGTATTTAAATGAGAGCCTTTCTTTTCTAAACTATTACAAAAAGAAAATATGATAAAAAGATGAAAAAGATTCTTCATGGTTATTATTTATAAACTACGGAGCTCTGCCCCTTGCGAGCTACACTCGCCAACCCTATCCAGACCCCACATGCTCTAAAACCAAATTAATTTGCTCTTTATAAAATAAGATTACAATGGCTATTGAAGATTGAATATTTTCATGATTGGCGATCTTCTATAATCGGGTTTCCAATCATTTACTGGGGGGGGGGGATTTTTAATGTCTTAAGACCGTATCCAACTGCTGTCGCAGCTACTGACAGCTCTTATGGTTTATTAAGAAATATATATCACACATTTGAAAGTCAGCTGGGAGGAAATTGTCACCATAAAATGCTTTTCACATGTAATCAATTATTTTAAAGATTTCTTTCTCTTTTAATATTCATGTATAAATATACTTTTCAATTTAAAATGTTTGGAAATGTTATTTGGGGCTTTAAAATCTTGGAATAGAAGATAAAAACTGGCAATTTCAAACTATGAATTATTTTTTATTCAGATAATAAAATTTTGAATTAAAAAAATAGACAAATTAAAAAATATATATTGTCAACTGTATGCCACAATCTAGTCAATTATGTGCCTATAAAAAATGGTTAAATTGCTATGCATAGTTTTTGATCCTATAAAACATTTTTTAACTAAACCATTTTGACAAATTTGAACATAAAATAGATCATCTTAAAATAATTCTTAGATTTAGAAACTGTTTACTTCAGTATGATTATAATACATTTCTCTATGAAATTACCAAGTTTTCATATTTTTATAAATAATATATATATATATATATATATATATATATATATATATTATGAGCCGAGAAAGTCAAAAGCTCATAATAAATTCAATTATAGCGGCAACAGTGGTTACATTTATTAGGAATAGAGAAATACTAGAAAATAAGGCTTCAGTTGTACCAAGTGGTGTTATATTGAGAAATGTTGTTTTTGTTATGTTGAATTTTCATTAAGAAAGTTAAATTTACTTATATACTATTAGTGAAAAGTAACTATACGTTATATTATATATGTTAATAAATTACAGAACAATTACAAATAACATTTTAAGGTAATCTATACTAATATTATAAAGGAGTAAAAATTGTTTGTTTGTAGGGGGTAATCTCTGGAATTACCGAACCCATTTCAAAAGTGATGGTGGCAAATTGATGGTGACAGCCCCTGCTCCAACATAGGCTATATTTTATGTCGGTGCCACTAACCCCAGGGGGTGCAGGAGCAAAAAACGTTCTAAAAATTGCCATTTTTTAGCTATCAAACTGGCTGTCAAGCCCTGAGAGCTTGCCAGCCGATTCTGTATGTATGTATGTACGTACGTAATGCGATAACTCTTCATAGAAATATCCGTTTTCCTTCAAATTTTGTTTATAGGTTCACTGTGTTAAGGCGCTTCCCTGATTAATTTTCGGGATTGATTGGTTAAGTATAAAGGGGGGGGACAAGGGGCTAATTCCCCCCCTTAATTTATATAAATGGGTTTTTCATGCAGAATTGTTCCGTTTTCCTTCAAATTTTGTTTATAGGTTCACTGAGTTAAGGCGCTTCCTGATTAGTTTTCGGGATTGATTAGTTAAGTATAAAGGTGGGGGGGGGGTCGGGGGGATAATCCCCCCTTAATTTATATAAATGGGTTTTTCATGCAGAATTATTCCGTTTCACTTAAAATTTTGTTTATAGGTTCATTGGGTTAAGACGCTTCCCTGATTACTTTTCGGGATTGATTGGTTAAGTATAAAGGGGGGAACGGGGGGCTAATCCCTCCTTAATTTATATAAATGGGTTTTTCAAGCAGAATTATTCCGTTTTCCTACAAATTTTGTTTATAGGTTCACTGTGTTAAGGCGCTTCCCTGATTAATTTTCGGGATTGATTGGTTAAGTATAAAGAGGGGAACAAGGGGCTAATTCCCCCCCCCCCCCCTTAATTTATATTAATGGGTTTTTCATGCAGAATTGTTCCGTTTTCCTTCAAATTTTGTTTATAGGTTCACTGAGTTAAGGCGCTTCCCTGATTAGTTTTCGGGATTGATTGGTTAAGTATAAAGGGGGGAACGGGGGGCTAATCCCCCCCTTATTTTATATAAATGGGTTTTTCATGCAGAATTATTCCGTTTTCCTTCAAATTTTGTTTATAGGTTCACTGTGTTAAGGCGCTTCCCTGATTAGTTTTCGGGATTGATTGGTTAAGTATAAAGCGGGGGGATAATCCCCCCCTTAATTTATATAAATGGGTTTTTCATGCAGAATAATCCGATTTCCTCCAAATTTTGTTTATAGGTTCACTGTGTTAAGGCGTTTCCCTGATTAGTTTTCGGGATTGATTGGTTAAGTATAAAAGAGGGGGAACAAGGGGATAATCCCCCCCTTAATTTATATAAATGGGTTTTTCATGCAGAATTATCCCATTTCCTTCAAATTTTGTTTATAGGTTCACTGTGTTAAGGCGTTTCCCTGATTAGTTTTCGGGATTGATTGGTTAAGTATAAAAGGGGGGGAACGGGGGGATAATCCCCCCCCCTTAATTTATATAAATGGGTTTTTCATGCAGAATTATTCCGTTTTCCTTCAAATTTTGTTTATAGGTTCACTGTGTTAAGACGCTTCCCTGATTAGTTTTCGGGATTGATTGGTTAAGTATAAAAGGGGGGAACGGGGGGATAATCCCCCCCTTAATTTGTATAAATGGGTTTTTCATGCAGAATTATTCTATTTGCTTCAAAATTTGTTTATAGGTTCATTGGGTTAAGACGCTCCCCTGATTAGTTTTCGGGATTGATTGATTAAGTATAAAGGGGGGGAACGGGGGTTAATACCCCAATTATTTTATATAAATGGGTTTTTCATGCAGAATTATCCCATTTCCTTCAAATTTTATTTATAGGTTCACTGTGTTAAGGCGCATCCCTGATTAATTTTCGGGATTGATTGGTTAAGTATAAAGGGGGGAACGGAGGGCTATTATCCCCTTATTTTATATAAATGGGTTTTTCATGCAGAATTATTCCGTTTTCCTTCAAATTTTGTTGATAGGTTCACTGTGTTAAGGCACTTCCCTGATTAGTTTTCGGGATTGACTGGTTAAGTATAAAGGGGGGGAACGGGGGGATAATCCCCCCTTAATTTATATAAATGGGTTTTTCATGCAGAATTATCCCATTTCCTTCAAATTTTGATTAAAGGTTCACTGTGTTAAGACGCTTCCCTAATTAGTTTTCGGGATTGATTGGTTAAGTATAAAGGGAGGGTGGGACGGGGGGATAATCCCCCCCTTAATTTATATAAATGGGTTTTTCATGCAGAATTATTCCGTTTTCCTTCAAATTTTTGTTTTTAGGTTCACTGTGTTAAGGCACTTCCCTGATTAGTTTTCGGGATTGATTGGTTAAGTATAAAGGAGGGGGGAACGGGGGGCTAATCCCCTCCCTTAATTTATATAAATGGGTTTTTCATGCAGAATTATCCCATTTCCTTCAAATTTTATTTATAGGTTCACTGTGTTAAGGCGCATCCCTGATTAGTTTTCGGGATTGATTGGTTAAGTATAAAGGGGGGAACGGAGGGCTAATCCCCCTTATTTTATATAAATGGGTTTCTCATGCAGAATTATTCCGTTTTCATCCAAATTTTGTTTATAGGTTCACTGTGTTAAGGCACTTCCCTGATTAGTTTTCGGGATTGATTGGTTAAGTATAAAGGGGGGGAACGGGGGATAATCCCCCCTTATTTTATATAAATGGGTTTTTCATGCAGAATTATTCCGTTTTCCTTCAAATTTTGTTTATAGGTACACTGTGTTAAGGCGCTTCCCTGATTTGTTTTCGGGATTGATTGGTTAAGTATAAAGGGGGGAACGGGGGATTAACCCCCCTTAATTTATATAAATGGGTTTTTCATGCAGAATTATTCTATTTGCTTCAAAATTTGTTTATAGGTTCATTGGGTTAAGACGCTCCCCTGATTAGTTTTCGGGATTGATTGATTAAGTATAAAGGGGGGGGGAACGGGGGGCTAATACCCCCCTTAATTTATATAAATGGGTTTTTCATGCTGAATTATCCCATTTCCTTCAAATTTTATTTATAGGTTCACTGTGTTAAGGCGCATCCCTGATTAATTTTCGGGATTGATTGGTTAAGTATAAAGGGGGGAACGGAGGGCTAATACCCCCTTATTTTATATAAATGGGTTTTTCATGCAGAATTATTCCGTTTTCCTTCAAATTTTGTTTATAGGTTCACTGTGTTAAGGCACTTCCCTGATTAGTTTTCGGGATTGATTGGTTAAGTATAAAGGGGGGGAACGGGGGGATAATCCCCCCTTAATTTATATAAATGGGTTTTTCATGCAGAATTATTCCGTTTTCCTTCAAATTTTGTTTATAGGTTCACTGTGTTAAGGCACTTCCCTGATTAGTTTTCGGGATTGATTGGCTAAGTATAAAGGAGGGGGGGAACGGGGGGCTAATCCCCCCTCCTTAATTTATATAAATGGGTTTTCTTGCAGAATTATCCCATTTGCTTCAATATTTATTTATAGGTTCATTGGGTTAAGACGCTTCCCTGATTAGTTTTCGGGATTGATTAAGTATAAAGGGGGGGGGAACGGGGGGCTAATACCCCCCTTAATTTATATAAATGGGTTTTTCATGCAGAATTATCCCATTTCCTTCAAATTTTATTTATAGGTTCACTGTGTTAAGGCGCATCCCTGATTAGTTTTCGGGATTGATTGGTTAAGTATAAAGGGGGGAACGGAGGGCTAATCCCCCCTTATTTTATATAAATGTGTTTTTCATGCAGAATTATTCCGTTGTCATCCAAATTTTGTTTATAGGTTCACTGTGTTAAGGCACTTCCCTGATTAGTTTTCGGGATTGAATGGTTAAGTATAAAGGGGGGGGGGACGGGGGGCTAATCCCCCCCTTAATTTATATAAATGGGTTTTTCATGCAGAATTATCCCATTTGCTTCAAAATTTGTTTATAGGTTCATTGGGTTAAGACGCTTCCCTGATTAGTTTAAGGGGTTCATTAGTTAACTATGAGGGGGGTAACGAGGGGATGACCCCCCCCTTAATATATTGTTTATTTCTTTATTTTTCGATGGGCTTATTTCAAATTATTTGAAATAAGAGTATAATATTTAATTAGTGTGAATAGCCTGTGAACTCAATGCCCTCAGTTTAACTGGGCAGTTTTATTTATATTTTTTATACTGAAGGAGCTAGAAGTTTGAAATTTGTCATTGTAGTTACTTATAAGATGTAAATGCTCTCTAAGAACAAAATAAAAAAGAAATTGAAATTTAAAAGGGTGAAATGAGCGAAAAGCGTTCTAAAAACAGTCTAAATTACAATTTCTATGAAATCTCTCGAACTACAGAACCGATTTCAAAAGTAATGGTGGCAAATTGATGGGGACAATCCCTACTCCAACATAGGCTATATTTTATGTCGGTGCCACTAACATCAATGGGGTGCAGGATCGAAAAATGTTGGAAAATTGCGACTTTTTTATACTGAAGGGGCAAGAAATTTGAAATTTAGCATTGTAGTTACTTATAAGATGTAAATGCTCTCTAAGAATAAATTTAAAAAAAATCGAAATTTAAATGGGTGAAATGAGCGAAAAGCGTTCTGAAGTCATTCTAAATTACAATTTCTATGGAATCTCTGGAACCACGGAACCGATTTTAAAAGTGATGGTGGCAAATTGGTGGTGACAATCCCTGCTCCAACAGCCTCTTTAATAAAAAACTATGCGTTGCTGACGACTGGGTTTTTCGCTAATTGTTGCACCAGATTAATCTCGGAAAATGAAACATTTGAAGTTACTGAAAAAAATGATAGCTCAAAAAGTATTTGTCAGAAAATTGTTAGACAAACTGCGTTTGAAAGGTAAAAAATTGTATTTTTCTTGATATAAATTTCAAATCTAATGATTATGCCTTTTTTCAAATATTGAATTTCAAAAATTATCAAATTTTCCAATGGAGTACCATAGCGAAACCTTCATGCGTAAAAAGATAATGATAAGGGCGACGTGTCCTGACGTGTATATTGGCTATAGCACGAGTCACAAATTATAGTAGCCTTATTATTCTGTTAAAATATAAAAGTTATTTATGAAATGTCAATATTTTGTTTGATTAAAGGTTCGTTAAAAGAAATTGACCAGCGCAACGGGCGTAGCTTGCTAGTATGATTCATAATTAAAAAAAAAAAGAAATAAGTTGCATAATGCCATACATTCTAAATAATTCCATAATATCAACAAAAATTAATTCAAATGTAAAGTTAAGAATTAAACAAACATTATTTGATTATATATTTATATATGTATGTATCAAAAGCTTATTATGCATAAAGATTAATGATATGTTTCATGTTTACTTTTCCAGGTATATTCAAAGCTGGAGTACCGATTGGGCTAATTCTGGATGACATCCGCAATTCAGTAGATGGGGACTTTAGCAGAACCCATCAAATAACAAGAAAATATTTTGAAAAAATTATAAAATATTAACATATCCAATTCATTCAAAAGCCACGAGAATGATGCACTGGGTGTAACTCTGTGGGTTGAATTAATGAAAAAAATATGATGATGATTCACCTGTGTTATTTTATAGAAACAAGATCAGAAACTGTCACCTTTCAACAAAGAGAACTTTTTTGTCATTTTAATGGCAAAATATCAAAATAAAATGATGAAAAAATTTGCATAGACTGCTCTCATGGTACCAATGCATTGCGTATGACTTGCAGTTAACAATTTTACTAATAGTAGATGAATTTTGTGCAGGTGTTCTTGTTGCCTTCTGCATATCAAACAAAATTAATGCAGCAACAATGAATGTGTCTTTTGAAGATGTTAACAAAAAACTGATGTTCTTAAAGTAAAGGTATTCATGGGTGGTGACTTTCCTGCATATTACAATTCATAGAGAAATGTTACGGCACCAGCTGATCACAGTTTATTATGCAGCTGGCATGTGGATAACAACTGGCAAAATAACTTGTCAAAAGTTAAAGTTGATGAGAAAAAAGCTGAGGTATATCAACACCTTAGGATTTTGTTAAAATAAACAGATAAAATTAAATTTAACTCGTTAATGGAAAAAAATCATAACTATCTGGAATGAAGATCCAGATAAAAGAGATTTCAGTGATTGCTTTAAAAAAATATATGCAAAGCGACCAGAAAAATGGGCATTTTGCCATATACGTTACTTGGTCTTAAATACAAACATGCATTTGGAATCATTCTATAAATCTTTTAAATACAATTATTTAGATGGAAAACAAGTAAAAAGAGTAGACGAAATTCTTCATCGCTCATGAAGTTTGAAAGAGATAGCATGTTTTCCAGGTGTATTAAATTAACTAAAAATACACCATCTAAAAAGTAAAACAACTATAGAAGAGAGTCATAGTAGATCCATGAAAACAGTAAGGAATAGATCTAATGGATGGGAGGTAAAATGGAAAGGTACACAACGTTAAAAAATTGAGGATACAATTTGTGAAAACAAATGCCCATTAAAATGTGATAAATGTAATATTTACGTTCATTAGTATGTATGTTCATGCCTTGACAATTTTGTGCACTTTAACATATGATACATGTATATGTGCAAAATTATCAACGCTGCAAAATTGTGCAGAAAAAAAACTATTAATGATGATTTACAGAAAAAACAACTGGACGAAGGAATACTGGAAATATCATGCCTTGCCTCCAGTAGCAAAAACAGCCACCTGACATTTGAAACAAAAAAAGAGTGACTTAAATGTCAAAATGGTAATCATAAAAAGAATGTTAGAGGAAAAGGACTTTAATTCAGAAGAATATCTTGATATAAATAAAAAATGAATGTTGGGCAACATTCTCAGTTGTATTAAAAGTAAAAATACAAACTTTCAAGAAAAGGACAATTTTAAGCAGAATGCATATATAGTGCAACAAAAACGTTTTGTTTCTACAAAAAGAAAAAGGAACAAATAAAAATAATATGCAAAATGCTGTAGAAGTCGAAGAAATTCTAATTGATGCAACTGTCTAAAGAAGGAGAAACAGAAATAATCAGCAAAGTTCCCAACTATGACCATGATTATTTTTAGTCAATAACTTCTTTTCCAAAATAAATACATAAATGAATATTTCGTACATGACAGGAATGACGAATATTTTTACGAGGCTGTGTCAAAATTTAAATAAATGATATCTATTTCAATTTTAATGTATCATTTTTCATTCATTTTTATAATTTTTGTATGCATTATTACTGTTATTTTTTTATTTCTAATATTTTCCTTCCCGTATGTTATTAATGTCAAATGCAAACATTGTTTAATTACATTAACAGTTAAACGAATTAATTATTTTCTTTCTTTCGATATTCCAAAAAATTCTTAGTTACACATACATTTTTCTTTTAATAAATAGTAAGTTTTGTTTTATATGTTGAAATAACAAGTCAGAATTTTTTTTTTTTTTTTTTTTTTTTTTTTTTTTTTTACATGTGAAAGCAGAGTAATTTATATAAACAAAAAATGTAAAAGTAAATTAATATAAATGTACTAATATCGGTTAGCGAAATAAATAAGTTTATTTATTTTTCCTTTTGCCTAGTGATATCATTCTCCAATTAATTTTAACTCTAATTTTTGAGAAAGTGCTTTAAATTATTTTTTTATTAAAAACTTTTCTTATCACTAATCTTCAATGTGTTAACAAACATCGTATCAAGTTTAGTGACTCACACTTACTGTGTGAACCGTTGTGCTTTTTTTTCTCCAAGTTAATAACAAACACTGAAAATCCTTAATCAACGCTTTTAAAAATCTGAAAAATCCTAATGTAAAACTCTCTCTTGCGGAGAATCGCTGAATTTTGTAAATAATACCAAAGTAGTATTTTTTCGTTTAACTTATTCGAAAATTTTTAACAATATTCCGACAGATAGTGTTGGAAAGTGTTTCATAAACTACACCCCAATGCAAGATTTTCCTCCTTGTTTATTTTTTCTAATTACTCTAGATTCTAATTTGCATTTGCGTAATATTTCTTCATTGAAAAGTGACGTATTACACAACACACTATGTAGAAAAGTGCATAAAGTTTCAAATATATTCGTTCTATTCATACCTTTCCAGGATGTACACGAAAAGGAAATACATTATTTGTAGTCAGAGATCTGTTTAGGAAGAAATTGGGTCCTTTAAAGGTCCTTTCACATTTTTTTTTTCATTTCAAAACGGGCCCTTCACAAAACTTTTCACCTTAAAACAGAACCTTTCACAAAATCTGTTTTCTTAAATATAGACGTTTCACAAATTTTTACCTCTCCGTACTGAACCGTTCACAAATTTAATCATTTGGAAGTAAAATCTGACTCACTTTTGCACTAGATGGTAAACTTAACTAAAAAGTTATGTTTTATTTTATTAATTAGTTAATTAATTTATTTAATATAACATTCCTATAGTGTTGGAAAGTGTTTAATTCATTTTACCGAAACACATTCAAACAATTCCGAAAATATTCCCGCAGAAAAAAACTCCAATAAAATTTCTTAAGTCACTATCATAATTAATTACTTTTCTTAATTAATATTTTTAATTAATATTTTTAGATACTTTTTTTCAAAGAGTATTAAATAGCTCTCGCTAAATCTAACACCTTTCAGCAATTAAAAAAATCTTGTGAAAACTCTTAAGTCACTATCATAATTAATTAATTATTTCTTAATTAATATTTATAATATTTTTCAATGAGTACTCAATTATGTAAGAGAAATGTTAGCAAAATGATTTAAGTAAACAGGCTAAGTTTTGTAAGTAATTTTTTATATGTTATAGGAAAATGTATTATATATTTGAACAATTCATAGAATTCAGATATATAGTATACAAAAATGTATTAAATTTTAAATATATTCGCGTCTTATCCCCATGTATTTTCTGTATACCCTCTATTTTTAGCATAATTTCTACCGAAGGACACTCTGTGCAAAAAGAAACAAGAACGAAAAATCATGCGTCAAGCATAGATTATGTAGCACTTTCCAACGCTTCTAAAATAATTTTACAAATCATTACCGTTTAATAAGCTGAAAGATGACATCTAAGTAAACAATTTGGAAAACGCATAACATATTTAAAAACGTAATTTCAGGAATTTTCAATATATACAATATTCGGAAAAATATCAGAATACTTTTATGTAGCCCTGTATATGATCTATAGATTTGTATATATACATAGGATGCTAAATTTTAGTTTAGTTAGGAAACGCGTAGCACAGTTTAAATTCTCCTTCTGGAGTTTCTGTCAATAAACGGAAATGTGTTCGCGAACTTTTGTGCTGCCCTGTATTGGATCTACAGAATTTATACACATCACGTAATAGACAAAAAGCTAGTTAAGATTAAAATCGCGTTCAGTAACTTAAAACGCACTTCCAGGAATTATTGTTAACAGACAGTAGAGAATTCTTTTGTGTGTCCCTGTAAATGAACGATGACTGCTATACACACACTATTCTGTAGTAAGCCTCTTGTAATGCACCTTAGTAATATATATAAACTTCAATGCGTTTAAAATAGTGGAACATTATTTAAATAAGCCGCAGACGATTTTTCTCCATAGACGTAATGTAACGGAATTATTTTGACTGTCCCTGTAAAGTAACTCTAAGTGCTATACACCTACTATTCCATATTAAGCTTCTTCTAATGCATCTTAGTGATCTATATAAATTTCAATGCGTTTACGATAGTGAAACATTTTTAAAATAAACCGCAAATGATTTTTCCCCATAGACCGCAATGTAACAGAATTCTTTTGAGTGTCCCTGTAAGAAAACTATAAGTGCTACACACTTCAGTTGAAATAGGGAACGTGCCATAGATAACGACAATAACATATAAAAATTGCAGAGCAATCCGAGCATATTTACGGGAGTTAGAGCACGGACAGACGGCCATCCGGCCAGACAAACCGAAGTCATAAGCACTTTTCAACTAGGTTGGAAAGTGCTAAAAAGGAAGGGGACTATTTCATCGATGCATTAACTACCTATAGAATTTTTGTGTGATACTCTGTATTTTTTGAAGGGTAGACATATTTTTTACAGGGTATGAAGTTACCCTGTATTTTTAACATAACTTTTATCATAGGGTGATCTGCAAAAAAAAAAAAAAACCACTTAAATTTAATATGGTGAATCATCTTAAGGTACATTGAATTTTTTGAAAGGCCCTCTATATTTCTAGCACAAGTTTCCACTGACGGACCCAACGCAATAAAAAGAAGGGATTTAGTTTAATTCAATATTTTAAATCATATTATAGGACACCTTGTATTTTCAGCAAATCCTATATTTTTAGCATAACTTCTGTCGAAGGGTCCTATGAAAAAAAAAAATATACCCCTTCTCTGATAAAACACATCGAAAAAAATACTCTTTGTCTAACAAAACACATTGAAAAAAAATACCCCTTCTGTAGTCCGTTTAATAATTTAAAAAAACTTTTCTAACATACCTAAATGAAAACCCCCTTGTGTAGTCCGTTTCATCATTAAACAAATTTCCCCTAAAAAAAATCCTTAATTTTTTCTAAGGAGTGTTAAACGATTCATTAACAAAAACATTCATTATCAACCCGCGTCTTATAGTAGAAATGCTTATCTTTAACTCTCTTATCGTACAACCTTGACCATTTCTTTTATCTCTGCCTCCGTGACGTTCTTCGCCCCACCAGTGGCTGAGAGGTTGTGCTCTCGAAGCTGGTAGACGGGAGGTGCTGGGTTCGATCCCAATCGCGCCCGTCGGCCTAATCGTTCGGAGTTTTCGTGGTTTTCTTCGAGCCGTGGATTTATCCATGCGTAAATACGGATTAGGTTCCCTTAGAAAGACCCCCACGAAGGGCACTCCCCCCGGGCCTATATCCCTAGTGTAGATAATTGGCCGTCAATAATCAACCCAACCCAACCCGTGACGTTCTTCTTTCGGTTTCTCTTTCCGCCGCACTGGCCTTTACAGATCACAGAAGTCACGCCCCGTTTTCCGCTGATGTAGAAGCCCCATTCTTTACCTACTCTCAATCTTTTCGTTGTCGCTACAAATGTTCGCTACATTGGATGCGAGTTATCGCCAAAAAAGGTAATCTCTCACTAGATCCAGACTATGAATTCCAAGAAAAGATAACTTTTGACGCATGCACATTATGTGGAATCACGTTCATTTTAGGCCCTCCTTTCGGTTCATAGACTATTCATCATGGAGACGGTGCAGTGAGAGTAGTAGTGCTTGGCTGGGCGATAAAATCGTTGAAGTTTAAAGCAGATATAGAATGCTAATAGTCATAACGATATAAAAAAAAAATTCTGCATAATGCTATATCAGAAATATCATCATTCTGATATTTATCACGAATAAGATCATTTGATTAAACCACAGCTCGCTCGGCATCAATGATATCCTATGATACGGTTATCGAAAAGGGGAAAGATTAAAGTAGCGCCTAGACTACTTGCCTAGACTACTTTTCTCTTGATCGGAATGTCTGTTGTGGTAATTCCCCCTCTTTTATGTTTTATGACTTTCTTAGCATGTCTAAAGTTGAAAGGTCAGTAGGGGACGTTGCTGACAGGTCGGTCAACGCCCTTTTTTTTTTTGCTAGACTCTCCTTTCTTTGATCAATGCATGATGACTACAAAACCCTTCGAAAAGAATGGACAGTCTAAAGATTTACGACTCTCTTAGACAGACTTGCTTAGCACGCAGATTAACGGTGTTTATGCGACTGCTCTGGGGAACACAGTTTATATTTGTAGTCAATGACACCGGCAGTGAGCGATATACAATTTATTACAGGATCGTATTCGTGATAAATATCAGAATGATGACATTCGAGACAAAACTTTATGCAGGATTTTTTTATATTGTTATCACTATTTGCATTTTATATCGGCTTTAACGATTTTATTGATATATCGCTAGCATTTTTAATTCTCTTTCTAATAAGAAAGTTAGGAAGTCAATTAAATTTGTTAATATCAGTATGATGCGACATCATATATTATTGTCGCATCATATATTAATTATTTTAGAAATTATTCCCCTGTTATTTAATTCCGTTTTCCAAATCTTTCCTCTCTTACGTTATTTTATGGCTCACATTTCGTCGAAAAAAAATATAAATTTGTTCATTATCTCCTCCCTTCCCCCTTTCTTAAATTGCAGTTATGTTTTTTATTAAACTTATTCAGAGGCCGATTTACAAATTTGGGGGCTCTGGGCACAGATGCTTATGGGAGTCTCCTTACACTTATGCTTACCTTTTTCTTGAGTTAAAAAATATATTACTGAAAGCGGTACTTATTAAGATAACCACTACTGACTTTAATAATTTTGTGATATTTAATGATGTTTTTATAAATTTTCTTCTCAATTTTTTTAGCAGTAAAAGTTTTTATAACATCCTCATAATCTTAAGTGTTCTATCTCGCTGACGATTTATCAATCTTTCGAAATCGGTTTTGGAAGTGAAAGTATCCTAGTAATAATAATAATAATAATAATAATAAAACCTGTAAATAAAATCGAAAAAGTAAAAAGCGGCCTTTGTAAAGATCGACCTCAAATATCCAATGGGAAAAAATATTTTAAAAATATTGAAATGCAAACGAGATATTTTTAAAAATTTATCCCATAGGATTAACATTAACGAGCAGGTGTTTTCGCGTGAGTGATGTAGCCCTTAAAAATTTATTTTTAAATGAAAAAATAATAAAGAATTTTTTCCATATTAATTTTGTTTTTTAACGGTTAAAACTTCATCAGATTTTGGCCAATAATTAAAAAAAATTCAGTAGCATTTGGGGGCCCCAAAAAATTTGTGGTTCTGGGCCCGTTCCCGAATGTCCTGCCATAAATCAGGTACGTAAATCAGGTAATCTGAACGTATTCAATTAAATTCTGAGACAATCCTATTATTAAATCATCGCATCGTGTCAAGAAACCACGCTTGTAATCATTTCATCTCTTTATTTGGTAACGCTCCGTCGAACATACCAAATCTGCAATATTTTATAGGGCTATCTCTAATCTAAAAACAATCCATTGGCAGATGTCAATTCAATGTATCGAGCGCAAAAATTCCAAAAGTTTTCATCACGAACCCCTTCTGACCGTTAAAGTACAGCGCCTAGAATACATAGTGTGGAAACTGGTTATCCCAGTAATGCTTTAAAAAGTGCTAAAGAATTGTAGCCGATAAATGTGCAACGATGCTGTACGATAATAGGGCGATCGCAACGATATCTGCTAGTTCTTTTCAACGTTTCCTATTTAAATGTCATACAATTATTAAATTAAAAACTATAGTATGCTTACAGATTTGAAAGCATGATAAAATGTTATTAGTACATACCTAATTTTAAGCAAAGTTTTGAAAGTTAAATGAAAAGAAAAAAAAAACTTTTCTCGTGTTCTTTTTACAAGACTTAAGACTACGAAAATGTGAAAATAAAATAATTATTTGCATTAGTTCAGTATATTAATTAATTTTAAATGTAAGGCAAAACTTACATGATGGATTATTTATTGTCTTTGCAAAGTAATAGGGCATAAAATATGGAAGGTTTTAAACTGAGGGAGAGAGGAAGAGAAAAGGAGGATGCAGAAATTTTCGGGTCCATGTCTTTATCACGGGAGAGGGGAGAATGAGGGAGAAGAAAAAGCAATTAACAGCCTGGCGACTTGTAAATAAGAAAAGTAGCCATATTCAACCCTTACTCGCTAAACAATCATTGATATACGGGCCCCGAATGGAGATAAAACGAAGAAACATTTTTGCTCATTAAAAGACATCTGTAAGACATCCCCCCTCCCATCCATTATTATTCATTCTTCAATGTCAGTTCGTCTTGTAGATAAATTCTACACTGTACTGTTGTACTGTTTTCAAAGTAAAAATTACAGAAAAAAAAATTATTCTGCATATAAAAGTTTCATAAAAATTATAACTATATAATTCACCTTTCTGTATCATTAACAAAAACCATAACAAATTTCGTGTGGCCTAAAAAATAACAAGAAATGTATTATGTAAAAAATATAATTGTACAAACATTTTTAGAATATTTATTTATTTATTTCCTCATCAAAGATATCCCAAGATTCCGTTAAGGTGGTTCTCAAATGATATGCTCAACAGCACGAAACTTTCTGACGCATTTTGTGACTCATTTTTAAACGTAAAGGCATAAACTTAGTAGGCCTGACTATTGAAACAATTTGGAATGCAAATAAGTTTTCCATTTTTTGATCAATAAATTACTTATCGAGTTATGAGCGATTATTGTCTCATGACAACACGTTTTTCCCCTTTTTTGTGCTGCGGCGTTGGAAATTCGATTCAAAACGCTGACTTTGACTGTATTTTCTAAATTATAACTATATAATTCACCTTTTTGTATCATTAGGAAAAACCATAACAAATTTCGCGTGGCCTAAAAATTAACAAGAAATGTATTATGTAAAAAAATATAATTGTACAAACATTTTTAGAATATTTGTTTATTTATTTCCTCATCAAAGATATCTCAAGATTCCGTTAAGGTGGTTCTCAAATGATATGCTCAACAGCACGAAACTTTCTAACGCATTTTGTGACTCAGTTTTAAACGTGAAGGCATAAAATTAGTAGGCCTGACTATTGAAACAATTTGGAATCCAAATAAGTTTTCCATTTTTTGATAAATAAATTACTTATTGAGTTATGAGCTATTCTTGTCACGTGACAACACGTTTTCCCCCTTTTTTGTGCTGCGGCGTCGGAAATTCAATTCAAAACGCTGACTTTGACTGAATTTTCTGAAAGATCTTCTGCCTTTACCAAAAAATGGAGCCTTCACCAAAGCGAATTTCGATTACAAAGTTTCTGAATTAAGAACACTTGCCAATTTCCGAACTTACCAAGTTTCTGAACAAAAGTAAATTTAAAAATATGTCGTAAAGTAGCTAGTTTGGATTTGAGAATAGCTTTAAGGGGGTTGCTCAATCAGCTCTCTAATTTCCCTCGCTAATATTAAAGATATGGGCGTAGAAGAATGCACCGTACATTTAAAATATCTCCTTAGAAAATTACATTTTTTTTTTTTCTTCGTACTCTTCTTAAAATATGTTTTTTTCCGCCTTAGTTGTTAAAATATTTCTGAAATATCTGCTTAATTTAATATTTTATGTGTTAAAAGCTGACGAGCTGTGAGTAATATTTTAACACTTCAAGATAAATTCTGATAAAAACATTAGCAACTATGAATTTCATTTCAACCAACGTTTAAAAGGGTCTGTATTCACTAATCTTTGGTGAAATCTTGCGGTCTGATATTTATCGCTATTTTAATACTATTTGTGTGTTTACAGTTTGATTATTTTTAATGTGTTAATTAAATAGCTGTCGTTAAGGATTATTAAGTTTAGTGTATAATTTGTTGAGGATATACATTTTTTGGAACATGGTCAATTTAGTGCAAAAACTATAAACAAAATTTCGAAAGTTTATGTTTGCAAAATGCAGTGTCCAATGTTTTGTTTTACTCTCTTTATTTTATTTTGTTCAAATTTTCCAAATAATTTTACAAACCATTACCTTTTAATAAGCTGAAAGATAACATCTAAGTAAACAATTTGGAAAACGCATAACATATTTAAAAACGTAATTTCAGGAAATACCAACAATATTCGGAAAAATATCCGAATACTTTTATTCAACCCTGTATAGGATCTATAGATTTGTATATATACTACATAGGTTGCTAAATTTTAGTACAGTTAGAAAACGCGTAGCGCAGTTTAAAATTCTCCTTCTGGAGTTTCTGTCAATAAATGGAAATGTGTTAGCGAATTTTTGTGCTGCCCTGTATATGATCTACAGAATTTACACACACCAAGTAATAGACAAAAAGTGAGTTAAATTTAAAATCGCGGTCAGCAACTTAAAACGCACTTCCGGGAATTATTGTTAACAGAAAGATTATAATTATTTTGTTAGTCCCTGTAAATGAACGATGACTGCTACACACGCAATATTCTGCAGTAAGCCTTTTGTAATGCACCTTAGTGATATATATAAATTTCAATGCGTTTAAAATAGTGAAACATTATTTAAATAAACCGCAAACGATTTTTCACCATAGACGTAATGTAACGGAATTCTTTTGCCTGTCCCTGTAAAGTAACTATAAGTGCTATGCACACCCTATTCCATAGTAAGCTTCTTGTAATGTACCTTAGTGATATATATATCAATTACAATTTGTTTGAAATTGTGTAACATTATTAAAATAAACCGCAAATGATTTCCCCCCATAGACCGTAATGTAACCGAATTCTTTTGAGTGTCCCTGTAAAAAAACACTATAAGTGCTACACGCTTCAGTAGAAATAGGGAACATGCTATAGATAACGACAATAACATACAAAAATTTCAGAGCATTCCGAGCATATTTACGGGAGTTAGAGCACGGACAAACGGACAGACAAACCGAAGTCATAAACACTTTTCAACTAGGTTGGAAAGTGTTAAAAAAAGCGGGGTGGAGATTTTAGATAATAAAATTAATTATAATGTACTATATATATATATATATATATATATATATATATATATATATCATAAGCAAAAACAACTATAATCTTTCATATAAATCATTAAAAAAAATAATTATTAAAACAAATCAGTAAAAAAGATGCATGTGCTGTTAATATACTTTTATCGTAATCGGAAATATAGAAATACAAAATTAACATAAAAAAAAAAAAAAGTGAAATTAGGAAATTATTGCTAAAATTGAAACAAGGATTCGCTACGTAAATTGTCACAACAAGAACTGTTAACCCTTTCAGTTACAAGTAATTGTGTTACTGTAATGTTGAATTCACAGCAGGAATTTCGAGAAATTTCATTTGACTATATAGACAGGTTTTCATCTTAGCAGGTATACTATTCCTTATAGTTTATATTATTTTCACCGAGACCATGAAATTTTCCGTTGACAAATGTTTTCCGCTTTACATACGTTCTATTTCACTGGTTTTAGTATTTAATCTAGCTTACTTAATTTAATTGTGATATACATAACCTCTTCAAAATGCACGTAAAATATAACATTTCATAAAAAATAATGTGTGCGATTTTTTTAAACTGAATCTGGGAAACAAATTCATACCACTTTTAAGCAGAGTTCGTTGATTTAAATCAGCTTGATTTTAATCATGATTAAGATTAAACTGATTTTTTTTTTTTAAATCTCTGATTTAAAACAACTTTCGTAAAAATTTTATTTCAAATTCAGGTCAAGAAATTTTGTAATAAATATTATGTTTTGAAAATAATAATAATAATAATAATAATAATAATAAACTTTGTAAATTTAAGGAGTCGGAGAGACTGAGAACTCAAAATGCATGATTTTTAATTTGATTTAAATCAAATATCACACTTTAAAATAAAAATCCCAATTTAAAAATAGAGAATCTTAGCTGAAAAACGTTAAAAGATTAATGAATATTTATCTACTAGCCGCCACTGGCGACCAGTTTGGCCTCCCTTAAATGTATGTTAAGCACTGTAACACGTTACTTTTATTCATAATTTATTTTTTTTCCGTAATCCTTCGCCAAACCGGAAGATTCTAATAGACAAATCAAAACTTTTTCGATCATGGTAGCATTTCGCATATTTTTTGTTGTTATGTATTTCATCTTTCTTGACAAAAACCGCTTAACCAACTTAAGCATTTATGCTTCATATCCGTTTGCTTATCAGTTGCAATATGCTTGCTAATTAGGAGATTCTTAAACATATTAAGTAGTTTTCCGTAATTGGATCCATTGCCAAATGGCGTATTTTAGTTAATACGATTTGGTGCAATGAAGTCTATTTTGTGAAAGTCTTTAATGATATCCACCATTTACACTGAACCATATTGTTGCCAATATTTTTTTGTTTGTTTGTTTGTTTCTCGCTAACTTTGGCTGTAGACTTGATTACGGGAGAATCAAGAAGAAAATCTATCATTATTCTCATTTAAAACGTCTTGAATAATGTGACATAATCGGAGTGCATATTATAACACATAATTTTCGAGTATGGTTTGGTGAAACATTGAACTTTTGGAAGCCAGTTTTGATAATCACGTAAATATGTCACACCAACATTACCGCCTATAATTCTAATTACAGCAACCCGTTTTTTTCTCTCTATATTGCAACTCTATAGTTAATATAGTGCCCCGGTGCGTCTACGACAGCTGTTCCATCAGAACATTTGATTTCAAAATAAAAGTATCGTTTCTAATTTGCACACGCGAAAAATAAAAGCTGGTATTGGCAATTTTAAAAATTCTATTGGCGAGATTTGTGCCCAAATAACACAAAAGTACTTAATGATGTTATGTATTTTGTAAATGTATATTAAATTACTGTTTTGAAAGCGATTGGTCATTAATAATGGTAAATATGATTGGTGATTAACAATCATTTTCGGTGGTCTCTCTTCCTTTCACGTATAATACATAAATACCAAATTAACTGACAATTTGTTTCGAAATTCGATTAATTAAATATCATTACATGAGTTGTATTTGTTTACATTCAGCTTACATCAAGAAAAGATAAAGAATGAAGTTGAGTTGTATAGCACATAATTATGGTAAACTTTGATTGTGTCACTGGTACGAATTATTTTTTTGACACCAGGCAGCGCTCCAAAAAATCTTTCATGGAAAACTAACTTTACGAACCATTATCTCAATGGTTTAATATTTTAAACCTTCACGACGAATGAATCTTTTTTTTTTTTTGTTTACTTTCATGGATAGAGAATTTGAACTGCGAAGCTAATTTCAACTGAAGTTATTGGAGAATATATACATAATTGAACGTAAGTCATCTCTCAAATATTAATTTATTTTGAACGATCTTTCTAAAAATGTCACATTTATGAAGTTTTATTCGAAAAAATAATTTTTAATAAAAATGGCCGCCTGGCATATGAAAAAGTGAAACGGACATTCCGGAACTGTTGATGACAGTCACATGACTTACGGTTTTATTATAGAGATTAAAAACATCTAAATCTTATGTAAATTTTTTAATACAAAATCATGGGGACTTTCTGCGAGGATATGGAAAACGTTAGAATAAATAAATATAGGCCATTCAAAAGTTTTTTTAATTGAATTTATATAGACATCTCATTACTTCCACATGTAAATAACAAGTGGTTCAATATTCTGATGTAAGTTTATTTATGGAAATATTTGGAAAACAAAATGATTTCATGGCTTGTAATAGTCTGATATGTTTTTATATATATTTTTATATAATATTTTATAATATATTTTCAACAAAGTTGAAAAATGTTTATTAATTCTGTTTGTCTGTCCGTCTGAGATCTAACTTTCGTAAGTGTACTCGGATTTCCATGCAATTCATATGTCATTGAGGTCAACTATGGAATGTTCGGTATTGAGAATGAAGTATGTAGCACTTACAGTTCATTTACAAGCACACTCAAAAGAATTCTTTTACATTACGGTCTATGGGGCAAAATCGTTTGCGGTGTATTTTAATGATGTTAATATATCTCAAATATATTGAAATTGATATATATCACTGAGTTGCATTACAAAATGCTTATCATAGATTATAGAGAGCATAGCATTTATCGTTCATTTACAGAGATATACAAAATAATTCGGTACAGTACTGTCTGTGAACATTAATTTCTGGAAGCTTGTTTTCCGTTGTGCCACACGTTTTTAAATGTAACTAATTTTCTACATATTGCTCAGTGTATATAAATTCTATAGATCATATACAGGGTTGCGCAAAAGATGTCGAGTACATTATCTTTCATTGACCGAAATTGAAGAATGGAATTTTTGAACTTTACTGTGCGTTTCCTAACTGAATTAAATTTTAGCATATTATGTGGCATGTATACAAATCCATTGATCATGTACAAGGGATACACAAAAATAAATAAATAAATAAATAAAAAATTCAGATATTTTTTTAATTATTCATTTTAATTACTGAAACTGGGATTTCAAATATGATATACGTTTTCGAGAATTGTTTACTTAGATATCACATTTCACCTTATGAATCTAAGAAGTTTTGTTACAGTATTCTGATTGTGCTGGTATGTGTTTCATAATCTATGCTTAACGCATGATTTTTCGTTCTTGTTAAATATAATTTCAATTTTAATTACTTATAAATGTAAGCTAATTAACAACTAAACTTTTTAAAGTCTTAGAAAAAAAAAGATTTTTTTTTTTTAAATTTAAATTAAATAAATCCAACTTTGATTTGGTCTAAACTCCGTAATTGCTTAGGAACTCAGCTGGAAAATTGGTTTCTTTTCAAATATTTTAATAACAAAAAATAACTTTTTTTTTCAGATCCATTGCAATTTGTAACATATAATCATGATCATCTTTATGTATGTATAATACATTCTCAAAATTCATTAAATGAATATTGTATGTACTCCAGAATATTGTATATAATCCGGAATAGATGTTTTTAAAAGAATTCTGTACCAATTTGGAATAGAATGTTTAAAATTTCATTCATAACAGTTTTCTTGTTTTATAAATATAATTATCTTTTGTATTTTAAGATTTTTAATTAAAAAAAAATTGGTATTAAAAATTTTTAGATTTTAGTAATGAAGGGTGCATATGCTTTTTAATTTATTAAATGGATAATTTAAAGTGGTATATATTTTTTATATAGAATAGTATATATTTGTTAAATTGCAGTTTAAGCAAGTGATCATATAACACAAAATAATTCGTTTTATTTATTTCATGTTTTCAAAAGTAAAAGATAATTCACCTTTCAAATTAAATCTGTTTCTATTGCTCCATTTTTTGTAACTGTAATATTTAATTATTCATATGATTAAAATATTTCAAATTAACCAAGTGACTGAGTATTTTTTTTTATTTCAAATAAATTTAAATGAGCTTTTTTAGTTGTTAATTTTAATGATTTTGTAAAAAGGTTATTTTACTTTAAAAAGTATAATTAAAAAAATTAAATCTGATAAAAAAAAAAAAAAACGATTTATTTATTTATTTATTTTTTAATACTTTTAGTACTTCGAAATATACCTGCGCCGGTAAAGTGGAGCCAGCAAGGATTTATTTATTTATTTATTTATTTTGCTGTAAGAGTTGGTCCTATAAAAAACTTATTAATATAAAACTTGTAGATAATATTAAGAAGATTTATAATAAATTTAAGCGTATTTGATATCTTGCGAATGGACGAAGTTATGATTTTTTTTCTTCTTAAACCCCTATCCCCCCGCCCTCCCCCCCCCCTCCACGCACACCTTGAGGCCTTTTTTAATGATATGAAACATCTGTCATATAAATAAATTTTTGGCCCTTTTCCTAGAAGTAATAATAATTTTAAACGGATTCGATACGTATGATAATTAAGAAGTTATGATGGTTTTTCTGTTTTCACAAAAAAATAATGATTAACGAACATGACGAAGATTTTAAGCCGGTTGATTTTATGTATCACTTTTTTTAAGAGATTTGTGCAGAATTATGGAAGTTATTGCGTCCATAAAAAAGTGATATAGACATATATATATATAAAGTTTTGAACTAGGTTGGTTGGGTTGTGGGAGTCATGATCGGCGTAGATCTTAAAAAATGTTTCAGGAATTCCAACTTAGGGGAGAATGTAATAGTAGCATTTCTTACGAAATCTACCTAATATTTATTTCAAAAGTTTGTCGACAAATTAAGTACTAATCTAATTTACGTGTCAAAGTGGATTTGGTATGTATGAACTTTATTGGGGGTAAATAAAAATGAACAAATGAAATAAAAAATCATGAACCTTGCTTTTAAGGCGCTTCTGGAGGGAAAAAAAAAATTCCCGACTCAATAATGCAAAACTCTAGCACATTTCAGTGATTTGAAATCGAATATATATTTTTTCATTTTTCGAGAAAGTAATATCTTGAGTTATAAGCAATTGTTGTCTCACAACGACCTTTATCGGGCTGTCGCATCCAGAAATTCTGTTAAAAACGTCATTTTTCACAGGTTTTTCTGAAAGACCTTCCATTTTTAACGAATAATGGAAAAGCTATTCGGTTTCTGAATAGCAGTACTTGCCAATCTCATGCGTTTGCGATCAAAAATGGATTCATATATATGTCGGCTCACCTGAGCATAACAACACAATCAAATTTCATTCTTACACAAGTATTTTTACTGAAATTGAGACATTCAGAGTGCGAACAAACATAAATCTGACAAACAAAAGTGAAACAATTTTTCATTTTCATTCGAAGTGTAAATAGTGCTATTTTTCTGGTACTTCGAGACGAAATTGCTTTTCATAAAGACATTGCTATAATTTACAATAATTATATTACTCTAATTTACAGAAAGTCTGAGAAAAATTTTAACGATGACTTCGTTGAGAGAATTTTTGAAGAATATCCATGCAGTCAACTGATTATATTTCAGTTTCATCAATCAATTTTCATAGTGTCATAAATTATTTTATCTTTACCCTTTTTTATTCAACTTAAAATTTCACAATTTGATAAAGTAACTACGCATGTTTATACAGTTTAATGCTTGCTAAGTTTTAGTTTTTAATTATTATTAGATTTTTATTTTTTATCAAATATCTTGCATGTCTGAAATATAACCGAAGTCTGTATTTTTGTTGCTGTTGTTTCTTTAAATCATTCAAAGTATTTTTCCAAAATATATGTAATGAAATCATACGAGTATATTAGAAGTGACTTTGTACAATATTCCTATGTCAATGTTCCATTTATTAGCATATTAGGTTTAAATTGATATCACACCTTTCCAGATTCATATGTAGTGTATTATCCCTTGACTCTTCTCCCTCAAACAAATGTTTTGGGGTAAAAGTGCCTGTTTATAAAATGAAATACATGTTTGTAATAAAAGTCTAAATAATGTAAATCAACGCTTTAAGTCTATTTTTCTTATTTTCTTGATAAATTCTCTGAATGTTAAAACATGTGGAATTACTTGAACACCAGACTAAAAAAAAGTTGACAAAAAGTTTTACAAAAAGAGCTTTGATGCAATCCGTAATGATTCATTGATGCAGTGATATTCAGTCTTCATAAATCCATTCTAGGTTAGTATTAGCATAAAACATGTTCGTTAATTAATAATAAAAGAAAAATGTTTTTATTATTATCCTAATAAATCTTCAATGATGGCGTGAGAAATACATTCTACATTATTTAAAAACAAAATATAAGGGCAAATAAAATGAAAGTTAAAAAAAAAAAAAGAATAAAAAAACTGGGCATAAATTATGTAATAATTTCTAAATTGATATATTCGTGTTGTCCCCCCCCCCCCTCCCCCCGCTGAATTATCATTGCAAAATATACATACTATTGCGAAATCCAATTATTTTACTCAACACATTAAAAGTTGTCAAATTATAGGTACAATAACTCTAGTAAAAGATAAAGATGATATAAATAATTAGATGTGTGAAAACCGTGTTAAATCTTAAAGGCATTTACGCTTTAGTTGAAATTTTATCAGCTATTTCGGGTGTAAGTGTTTTCAAGAAGCAATATCCAACATTCAAGCTTAATGATAAAACCAAAGTTCATTCACTTTTAATAATAATGTTTAAAAAATAATCTTAATATAATAGTTTAAAATTTAACAATTTCGCCTCAAATAGAATTTGTTCCTATATCAGTACTCATGTTTAAAAGATAACGTTTTCGAAGCTTTCTCTAAAAAGCAAATATTTTAACAAAGCAGAGAAAGAGTGCAGGTGTGCAGGTGCCTTTTTACGGAAGTTAAAATAATCATTTTTAGTTTCCAAAGATGGAGAACATGTGGTATTTATTATCATCGATCTGCGGCTCTGAAGGGACTATCTCAAACCAAGAAATTTGCGTAAATGTAAATAGTTCAGTCCGCTTAGAGTCTCTGGCAACCTTCTTGTTAAAGAGGTAGTTGACGCACCCTTTCACACCACTGATTGAAATCGTCGTAATCCCAAATTTTCGAGGGGGGAAGAGATGAAAGGTGGAAATCCACGAAAGAATCTTATCATTAAATATAAGCCCTCTCTCCCCCAAGCTAATAAGGAAAGAAAAAAACCTTTCAAATGTAAATGTACAACTTTATATCGGGCTAGAAAACAAATACTACTGATGGGAATTGAAATCTCAGATAAATACTGTTTTTATTAACTTCGATATTGAAAAATATTTAAATATAATTGAAAAAACAATGATAGTTTTTTCAAAAAGGTCTTAATTCAAATAATCTTATTCATTTGTTTCATAACATTTTATTAACAATACAAATAATTGATATTATGTTTTTTGAAACATCCATGAAGTCATAAACTTAAAAAAAAAGTGTCAATGTACTTTAAGAACGCGCAACTTAAAACTTCATTTTCTCGTTATGTAACATGTCACCGGCCACCTGCCACTAGAATGTCTTCGTTTCGTTCTCACCGCAGAATCAACCCTTTCCCCGTCGTCGTGCGCAATTCAGTTTTCACTCTATCTATGGTTTTGTATTAGTATAATTTTAATTATGCTCACATTTTGCATACACGAAATGCCCAGTTGTTTCAGTGAATTGTGGATTATTTGCGCTTAAACTGCATCCTTCAGTGTGATGAAAGAATAGGTTTTTTGTGAATTTCGACCGTTTTGCAGCGTTAATCAAAATTCACGATGGAGCTTACGGAGAAAGTTCAGCTTTTCAATAGAAATTTAGATCAATCTGATGAGCCCAAAGTACCGTGGTACAGAACCAAGAAGCGTATTTTGCTTGTATTAGTTTGTGTTTTGGTAAGTAATTGTTTTCTCTTGATATTTTGTTTTGCCTAAAATAATTGTAAATATTCAAGTGTGCCATACGAGGGTCACTCTGACAGTTTTGCAATAAGAAAAATTGGCAGGCGGGATGGCATTATTGGTGACCGCTTAGCCCTCACTAGGTAGCACGTTAAATTTCTTCCGCCAAATCCTTGTCAGTTAGTTGCCAGGGCTAATTGAAACCAGGTCCTGTACTGACTCAGTCTCACTAAAGATGTCGATACCGAGAAAACATTTCCCAGTAATGATTTTTTATGATTTTAAAGTAAGTTTAAATGAAAAAGACTGTTTTAAAAGCATATCAAATTCTTTTCTAACTTCTCACTTTTCATATACAACCATATTTACATGGTTTCGAAAATGTAAGTATGGAAAATCTGATTTCAAAGATGACGGGCGAAGTGGATCGCCCTCAACAGCATTCTCAAATAAAAATGCTGAAAAGCTAAAGATACAGTGATACCTTGGTTTTCGTCGGTAATTCGTCCGAAAACAATCGGCGAAATCCGAAACCGACGAAAACCGAGGCAATTATTGCCATATGAATCTTTGTAAATCCAAGTAATTCGTTCTAAACATACCAAAAATAGTACAAGAAACGCAGTTTTATAGAGAATTAGTATAGCTAAAAATAAAAAAAATGTTCTTAGCGTATGGTATCAAGGCACTATATCTGGGGCCACTTACTTTTTGGTCTTTCGGCAGTAGCACCAGCTTCAGAATCAGAGGACTTAAGGGGTATAAAGACTCGGCGCCACTGTGCCGATTGTCACCACTAAATTTTTAGTATTCTTCACCTAATAAGAATACTAATACAATTTAGACGAACTATAATAATAAAATTTAGGCAAAGAAATACTAATAACATTTAGTGGTGACCATTGGCGTCCAGTTTTTACACCCCTGCCTATGTCGCTCAAAAAACTGTCTAAAGTGGTCTGTTTCTGTCGCCTTTCTAAGGTTCGCCCGAAATGGAGCAAGACATTATCATTAAACAAGTTACTTACAAGAATATTTCTTTGGACCCATGATGGAGCACTTTCAATCAGTAAAAAAAGCACAAAGTACACTGGAAATAAACGAAATCCGACGAGGCAACCGACGAAAACCGAAACAAATTTTTCGCGGAAAAAATCGACGAAAACCGAAACCGACGATAACCGAAGTCAACGAAAACGAGGTTTTACTGTAATTTTAAAATTAAACCCACATATTAATAAAAGATGCTAAAATCAATGTTGGTAAACATTGATTTTAGCATCTCCAAACGTCTTTTTGAAGTTGTTACAGGAGATGAAACATGGAATTACCAATTTGATCTCCGCCAACAAAAGTCAAGCGACCAAAGTTTCGGCAAAAAAATGCCAAAACTGACCTTATTGCCTCAGTATATTTAAAAGAGGGAAAAATATTTACTGCCAACTGGTATGCTGGCATTTGTCTACAAGAATAGTTATTAAAATAAAGAGAAAACTGCCCAGTTAAACTGAGGGCATTGAGCTCACAGGCTATTCACACTAATTGTCAGTCAAACGCCTTATTACAACGAACCTATATACAAAATTTGAAGCAAATCGGACAATTCTGCAAGAAAAACCCATTTATCTAAATTAAGAGGGGATTAAATCCCCTTTACCCCTTTTATACTTAATGAACCCACAAAACTAATCAGGAAAGAGCTTTATGATAATGAACCTATATACAAAATTGGAAGAAAATGGGATAATTCTGCATGAAAAACCCATTTATCTAAATTAAGGAGGGGGGAGATTAGACCACCTTTCTCTCTTTATACTTAACCAATGAACCCCCAAAACTAATCAGGAAAGCGCTTTATCACAATGAACCTATATACAAAATTTGAAGAAAATACGGTAATTCTGCATGAAAAACCCATTTATCTAAATTAAGGGGGGGGGGAGATTAGACCACCTTTCTCTCTTTATACTTAACCAATGAACCCCCAAAATTAATCAGGAAAGCGCTTTATCACAATGAACCTATATACAAAAATTTGAAGAAAATACGGTAATTCTGCATGAAAAACCCATTTATCTAAATTAAGAGGGGATTAGACCCCCTTTCCCTCTTTATACTTAACCAATGAACCCACAAGACTAACCAGGGAAGCGCCTTATCACAATGAACCTATATAAACATTTAGAAAAAAATCGGATAATTCTGCATGAAAAACCCATTTATCTAAATTAAGGGGGGGGGGTTAGCCACCCATTCCCCCCCTCCTTTATACTTAACCAATGAACCCCCAAAACTAATCAGGGAAGCGCCTTATCACAAGGAACCTATAAACAAAATTTAAAGCAAAATGGTTAGTTTTATCAAGAGTTATCACGTTACGTACATACAGAACCGGCGGGCACATTAGCTCTCAGGATTTGATAGCCTGTGAGCTAAAAATGAAAGAAAAGCGACAAAAAACAGGAATAATAGTATTTTTTTCACCATGACAATGCCTCAGCACATTTTGGCATTTTCCTTTCCGGGTTCAGCTCCAACTGAATTTTGTATTTTTTAAAAACCTTAATAAAGGTAAGACCTTAAAAGGGACCGGGAGGGACATTTGTGCTCTACAAACCTGGTTTCCTCGTCTGAGCAGTCTATTTTAGGCAGTCAATCAAGTGTGAATGTTGCTCCAAATCGCTATTTAACACACACAAAAAAAAAATAATAATAATTGTAAAAGAAAAAAATAATTGTCCAAAGTTAGTTGGTTCTATAAAAAATTTGTCAATATAAAAGTTGCAGATAATATTAAGAAGATTTATAATAAATGTAAGCTTATGAATTGACGAAGTTCTGAATTTTTTTTCTTCTTAGACCCCTATTTCCTCCCTCCCCCCTCCCTTGAAGCCATTTTTAATGATATAAAAAATCTGTTATACATAACTTTTCGGCCCTTTTCCTAGATGTAATAATAACTCTAAACAGATAAGATACGTATCATAATTAAGAAGTTATGGTGTTTTCTTTTTCTGATTTTACAAAAAGCTCCCCCCCCCTTGGTTCGATTTTGCCCATTAACGAACTTGACCGAGATTTTATGCCCCTTGATTTTATGTATCAGTTTGGAAGATATTTGTGCAGAATTATGGAAGTTATCTTGTCCATAAAAAAGTGATATAGATAGATAGATAAAGTTTTGATCTGGTGGTGGTTTTGGGTTCTGGGAGTCATGATCGGCGTAGATCTGCAAAATTTTTTCAGAAATCCCAACATAGGGGAGAATGTATAGTAGGTAGTATTTCTTACGAAATCTATCTAAAAGGGACATATCGATAAAAAAAAATATTAGAAATTTTGTGTAAAAATTAAACATTTAACGTCAAACTATTTACAATTCACTTAAGGCTGTTTCCAAATTATGTTGAAATGACTTCGATGACGAAGGAACCAATGAACTTTTTCACACTCAAATTTCCCCCCGAAAAGTATTTTACGTGATCAGCGTGCCGATAACCCAAACTCTTCGCGGAAATAAATCAAATGATAATGAATCAAAATTACTGGAAAATTTGTTGTTAGGATCACAAAATATGCATAAAATAAATGTAGGATATTTACTTCAGAAAATAATGAAAAAAAAAAATCTCTGACGCCTCGGCCGACAGGCATAGGTAGATTTCGAATACGCAGACCGTGGGGTGCCTGTTTATTGGGAATTGTAGAAGTAGGAAGTTTTTGCCATGATGCGGCAGTTGGGGCCGCCCACTTTGAAATCTGCCTGTGCCTGTAAACGGAGCCAGCAGGGATTTTTATTTATTTATTTTGCTATAAAAGTTGGTCTTATCAAAAACTTGTCAATATAAAAGGTGTAGATAATATTTATAATAAATTTAAGCTGATTTGATACCTTGTGAATTCACGAAGTTATGATTTTTTTTCGTGTTAAACCCCTATTTTTTTCGCCACTTGAGGCCATTTTTAATATAAAATATCTTTTGTACATAAATTTTTGGCCCTTTTCCTAGAAGTAATAATAACTTTAAACTGATTCGATATGTATCATAATTAAGAAGTTATGGCGTTTTCTGTTTTCACAAAAACCCTCCCCATTTCTACCCCTTGGTCCGATTTTGCCCATTAACGAACTTGACTGAGATTTTCTGCCCCTTGATTTTATGTATAAGTTTGGAAGAGATTTGTGCAGAATTATAGAAGTTATCGTGTCCATAAAAAAGTTATATATATATATATATATATATATATATATATATATATATATATATATATATACAGAGTGTTTCATAAAACATGGTCTAAACTTTAAGAGGTGATAGTACACGATCAACCAATCAACTTTCATCAAACAATGCATGGTTGGAAATAAAACGCAAAGGTGCTGCACATTTGGAAACTTGTTCCATGCAAACGTTAAAACTCCATTCCTGTTGCGAGTTATCGGGATAAGAACGACATTAATAGCATGCAAATGTGATATGGCGAAGAAGAGGAACGCGTATGCAAAATTTCGCTCCATTAATACATAAAAGCCGCTGATCCGAGTGTGCAACTGTCAATCGCGGTAGGAACTTATTGGAAGATGTTGCGCTTGACTAATAGACAGTGGCGTAGCTACGGTTTTTGGCGCCCGGGGCAGGAAGAAATTCGGCGCCCCCCCCCCCTCCCTCAATATAAAATAACTACATTATTTTTTCCTCAAGGCAATAAAAAGTCCTTCCGGCTTGTACCAGGAGGAAAAGGTTGCTTCTATCTTCCCTGTTTTTAAGAATTCAGTTAATTTAACTTAAACACACGACTCTAAAATGCGTGGAATCAGATTATAGAAGATTCCTAGTATTCGGTAATAATAAATTTGAACAGGAATTCAGAAAAAAATAGTTAGCTATCGAAAGTTGGATTCATTATGAAGACCTACTTTTTAACGCCCTATCATGTGACATTTAACCAAATATCACCAAGTTCGGCACAAATTTGATGATAGCGGATATGATTATGCTGTTTTAAGCGTATGAGAGTAATAACAATGATTACAACAAGGAAAATAAATTTGCGAGAAACCACGCTTTTTAAAACTCATAAATTAAACCCAATTATGGGGGGGGGGGAATCTGCTCCTTTGCTTCATTTAGAAGTTGCGTACACTCTTTGGAATTTCCAAGGAGTTATTTATGTACTAAGTGACAAAACTTCAGCAAATATTTTTCATTTGGCTCATTGTATTTTGCTTCTTTTTTGGATAATTCTTCAGGTGCAATTCATAAAATTAAAAATAGGATTTTCTGCTGTATAAATAGTTTATCTACTAAAAATAAAAATGGTATGTAAAAAGTCATTTTTATTTAATTTTAAAAATTTTCATAACATTTACATTTTAACTAAGTAACTTTTTAAGATCTGTTCCTTACAGTTAAAAGGAAAATATGAAAAAATGTTGCGAAAAGTTTAAAAATTGTAAGTAAAGCGGGGTTTTAAAATTTTCTTTAAAGATTTTGAATTAAGTATTTTTAACACAAGATTAATTTTATCACAAAAATTGTATTTTTGCTTGATTAAATCCTAAAACTTTCATAAAACCATTTAATAATATTAATAAAAACTTCATCTTAAAAATTTACAACGGTGCACCCTGTTTGAAAATTTGAATTACTGTAAAATTTTTACTTTGATAAGCCCAAAGAGAACCAAAGATATTGTCCATTCAGATAAAATTTCATTATTTTCAGTCTCTTTTGCTTTCTTTTAATTATGATGATAAATCCTGGTTTGCAAAACAAACATAAAACTATTTGAGCTTGTTGTTTAAAAGTAGCGACTGACTTCGGTTGCGTCCCCGAAACTTATAATGTTATACCTATAAAAATTTAATATTGTGGATTAGCCATAAAAAGTATACAGATGATCTCTTCATTAGCATATCTGACTTATAATAAATCTCGGATACAACGAGCAGAGAATTTGATTTCCAATAAGCCTCCAAAAGTTCAGTATATAGTCTGACACCCCCTCCCCCCCACATTTTTGTTTTTATTTATTTTATAAAGTTTTCTCTTTAAAATATATTTCTAAAGATCTAATAAAACATTTTAGTTATTAAATTATTCATGAGTTAATATAAGTAAAAATAATAATAATAATAATAATAATAATTTAAGAAAAAAAAAACTTCTTTTATCATTAAATTAATATTAAATAATTTATGAGTATATGCTGAGAAAATTGTTTAGAAATCCTAAATTGATAGTTTAAATAAGGTTTTTTTTTTTTCTATTGCATATCTTAAAAATGAAACAGAGCAAACATTATACTTAAAACAAGAAATTCACCCGTTTTCACACTCTACCAAGCGTAAATCAAATCGGTGAATTATTATCCATTATTGGTGTCCATGCAAAATTAACGTATTTCAATGGAAATTTTTTAGAACCACGTGAATTGCAGTCATGCAATTAAGTGTAATTTTTAAGATAAACATAGAATACTTATAAAAGTATGATTTAAAAAATATATTTATTATTAATTAACTTGCATTAGAAGACTGATTACTCATGAAAACAACACTGTCTGTCACTCAAATAATAGAAGAAAAAAATCGACTTTTCAAATATAAATGCAAAGGGAGTATTGAAATCCATACTGCTTATTTTGAGACACATTTTTAAATTCATTTTTGATCTAAAATGCATCCAATTGACAGGTTCTTTTATTCAAAAACTTTATAATGTCCGTATTGTCTCGATTTTTTGATAAAAGCAGAATATATTTCAAAAAATGCTGCCAAAATGAACATTTTGAACCGAATTTCCCGAAACGATAGCGCTGGAAACAAAAAAAAATTATCGTACTGTGAAAATAATTGTTTGTAAATCAATTTCTAATTTATTGAACGAAAAATAAAAGCATGGGTCCCTTATAAATCTCTTCATAAATCACGCCGCCAAGTTTCATGTTTTTATTTTTTTAAATGAGTCTGAAAATGTGTTTCAAAATTTTGAGTTGTTGAGCGTAGAAAAATATTTTTTTTTTAATACCGCCTCAAAGGGATTAGGTACTCTTTGCAAAAAATGACAAAAATATCAATTTTCCAATTTTCTGTTTAGACATGTAATTTAGACATCCTAGAATATTTTGGTGAAGTTACCTAAAATTGTGATGATTATAAGTATGTGAAAAAGACTTTTTACTGCATCCACTTCCCTTTAAATGATTCAGAGTTGCCTTTAAATTCATTTTCTCTTAGTACAAACTTTTTCTTTGACATTTTGCTGCTTTTAAAATTTTTTAAAAAGACATTACCTGAAAAAATACACTAATTACACTTTTTTTTAAAAATAATATATAATTTTTTTCATTAAAATACTTGGAAAATATTTTCCTCTTCTTGTTTACTTCATTGTATTTAATTTTCTGCAGTTTTCAATCTTCATTTAATAATAGTTCAGATATTTTGAATGTTTGTTTTGTTTTTTCTAGGCTAAATAACATTTAAATGATGTTTGGGATGCATGCCTTAACGCTCGCAAAATATTTTTTAAATCGTCAAATACTTCTAAAGATCTACATTCTTACTTGCATTTAGCAGTAAACCAGGCCAACAGAATAATTTTGATTTTTCTCTGGTTGCACACAACCATTTGTACTGGTCATACTAGGAAGTCTGAAAACTCCTGCTACGATTCTTATACGATTTAAGAAGGGAAAAATTTGGGTTGGTCGCCCACATTTTATTATTTGTCTTTTCTCAATGTCAGCTCGGCGAAAAAACAGAATTTCCAGTAAGGAGGAAATTATATATTTACTTACAGTTCCTCCAGCTAATTACATTTTGCAGTAGTTCACAGAATTACAGGAAAATGGAATGCTAAGAACACAAAAATTAGCGAGAAAACCAATAGAGAAATAAAGAAATGCTCTTTTGATATCAGAAATGTGACAATAGCGGGGTCCTTTGTTTTATAAGCAGGAAGCTGAGTGTCTTTCAGTGAGGAGCCTTCATCCGCGATTGGAACCTATAGATTTTTCCACTTCAACCTCCTTCGCCGAATTTCTTCAAAGCATTCACACACAAACACTAAAAAAGGTCAACAATTCTTATTGTCAAAATATGTGAGATGATTTCGATTTAAAGCGTCTCTCCATCTGGCGCGTCCCTTTTATCTATTCATTTTGCACTTCCTTTCAGGTACGCAATCATACAACGCAGGGCTGTTTAACACGGCGCCCTTTGAAGATTATTCTAGGCATCCATTTGATTGTTTAATTTATTTCTAGATATCTTTAAAACAAAAATCGATCTCCAAAATTATTTTGCCTTAAAAAAATGAATAGTTGCATGTTTTTTTTTATTACAGATGTTATCAAGGTTTTTGGCTCCTTTACCTGCAACTGTACCTGAGATACGCCCCCACCCCATTCCGAAACCACAGAAAATATAACGTTAAGTTTACTATGATATGTTTTTGTTCAATTTTTTAGATGAGCCATCTCCATCGTAGAGCGCCAATGATTACCACTATGTAAAATATATGTGTATCCTGCAGACGGTTTGGGTATCGCTATCAATGTTAAAGTGAGATAATATTCTTGCATTTTTCAAATCATGTGAATAATGACGCTTTTCATTGTATGCCACAAACTAAGGTGCACCCTTGCTTACTGAAAGGTTGGACAGACATGATGTAAGGTGCAAGGTGTGTTGAGCTATCCCTAAGAAAACATTTACAGAAGCTTTTTCTTTCATTATTCAGTTATAATAAAATATTTTACTAAATAAAACACTCACACACCCACAAAAGAAAGTGGTCAAAATTCTTTCTTTATTGTCAAAATATTTAAAAACCACTCTCAATTTGGCGCCCCTTGGCAGCGGCGCCCGGGGCGACCGCCCCCCTTGCCCCCCCTTAGCTACGCTACTGCTAATAGAGAAAAGGCTAATACGTATTTTATCTACGGAGCTGCAAATGGCAATGTATCAGAGGTTCAACGAGTGTACAAAGCGCGGTTGCCCAACAGGCGGTGGCCCGACCGTAAAACATTTGAGCACTTGCATACCGACAGTTGTGTGAGACGGGATCCTTTATTGCTTCCCGGTCGGATGCAGGTCGTGCAAAGACGGACGGAACGTTAGTTGTGGAAGAAGCCATTCTGGATATCGTGTGGCTGATCAGCCAAGTACAATGCATATCAGCCAAGTACAAGTTTACGAACAGTGGCTAGGCAATTACATGTATCACACTCCATGACATGGCAAGTACTGAAGGACGAACGTTTGCATCCTTATCATGTTCAACGAGTCCAGAAACTGACTCAAAGGGATTATCCTCGTCGTGTGGAATTCGCTTGCTGGTTTCTGCAGCAGAACGCGGTAAATTCTGATTTTCGGGACACTATGCTTTTCACGGTGCAATTAATACGCACAATCAACATGTATGGACGGATCTAAATCTACATGCCACTTATTCACGTGCTATCAGCGCGACGTTTTTCTATGTGTTTGGGCAGGAATAATCGGAAAAAACCTACTCGGAATTTACCTTCTGCCAGAACGCCTTGACGGGAAAAAAATACCTCACGTTTCTGCAACAGCTGCTGCCAGACATGTTGAACGCAGTTCTCCCACACATCCGGCAGGTAATGTGGTTCCAGCAAGATGGAGCACCACCCCATTATGTACGAGACATGCGAAACTACCTGGATATAATATTTCCCAACCAATGGATTGTGCGAGGTGGTTCTATAGCTTGACCACTACGCTCACAAGATCTTTTATGTCTCGATTTCTTTTTGTGGGGACAGTTGAAGGCACTTATGTAGGAGACCTCCATTAAATCTGTAGAAGACCTCGTCGCTAGACTTTCGGCCGCTGCTGGGGAAATGCGCGATATGTCTGTTGTTTTCAGTGCCAATCTTTCTTCGCCATTGTACCGCATGCATAGACAATTCCGGTCACCGTTTGTGTAAACATATGTCATTAAACTTGCTGTTGTCACTTAATCGTTCTTTGTGTGTTTTTGCAGCGTAGAATACCACCACCTTCGGCGCCCTCTAGCACCTTTGCGTTTTAATTCCGACTATTCCATTCTTTAATGAAAGTTGCTTATTTGGATGTGTGCTATCACCTTTTAAAGTTTTGCCCATCTTTTATGAAACACCCTGTATATAAAGTTTTGAACTGGGGGTGGTTATGGGTTCTAGGAGTCATGATCGGCGTAGATCGGCAGAAATTTTTCAGACATTCCAACATAGGGAATAATGTAATAGGTAGTATTTCTTACGAAATCTACCTAAAATAGTAATGCGATTTCTGTTGTTGCACCTTGAATACAAAAAATAACTGATATCAGCTTCATATTTTTAGCTATTTTTAACAGAATGCAAACTGAACTGGAACTGTCTGACAAGCGAAGTTTCATGTTATTCATTTCCAAAAATAATGACTCGCAACCATAGGTAGAGGAAACAGACGCCAAAACATCAGCTGTTTTAAACAGCTGAAATTAAACGTCTGGAGTAACATGTCTCGAATTAAATTCCAAGTTATAACAATCTTTGGATCGGCATTGTTGCTTATAGTGCTCTGATATTCCTTCGTTTTTGACAGTTTTCAGATTTTCTCTTAATTGAAAAATTTTTTGAGTCCATATTGAACGAGATTGGAAATAAATAAGTTCCGTTTCGACTTCTTAAGTTTCCGATCAATCGAATTTAAACAGTCCCAGTTAGTCTAAATTCGCGTATTTTGTGTATTTTTTTTCACTTCTATTTCGTGTATTTATCCCCTCCTTATTCGTGTATTTCCCTCCTCTTTATTGGTGTACTTTTTCACTGTATCTTGATATGGTGTCTCGATCAATAACGTGCCAAAAATGCCACAAGTTCGACATCCTTACCAGGGACGGCAAACCTTTTCACATCCGCGTGTCAAATTTTTTCAAAAAAGTTTTAAGTAACCATCACCCCCCCCCCCCCCAAAAAAAAAAAAGTGTGGATCAAAATTACTTGAATTTTTGTTTATTAGGATTAAAAAATATGCGGGTAACATGCTACATTATAATAATTATAGGTACAATTATATTTTAAAAACAATAAAAAAAAGTAAATGCGATTTCTGTTCAAATAATAAATTCTTTTAACGGAATGCAAGCTGAATTGGATCATCTAACAAGCTGTTTCTATTTGGGTTTTTCAGATAATTTATTTCGGAAAATAATGATTCACAGGCATAGATAGAAGGGGAAATGTAATCGGAGAGGTCAAAATGTCAAATCTCATACCAAGTCGCTAAAATTTCATCATTGACATTTTTGCTTATATTGTCTGATGATCCTTCCCTTCGATAATCTGCAAATCTTCTCCTAATTTGTATACTTTATTTTGCAAGCCTTCTGTTTCTTTTTTTCAATTCATAAAAAAAAAAAGAGCTAGAAAAAAGAGCCACATTAGTTAATGAAATGTTTCTTGTTTCTAGTGGTAATTTAATTATTGATTTTATTAAAAACAAATTAACAGTAATAAATAGTAAAATAAGGAGTAATACGCTGCCGCGCACTGTAAAATCAATACTTTTTTTTTTGCAGTGTAGGTAGGAATTTGATAACTTATTCAGCCCATATTGAAATAGATTGGAATTCAATAAGTTAAATTCAATTTCCTTAATTTCATTAAAAAAAGAAAAAGAAAAGAAAAGCTCAATTTGTTTAAATTTGTGTATTTTAATTCATTTTATGTTGTTTCAGAACATCAATCAATGCCGCGCCAAAAATATTTCGTCGCGTGCATAGATTCGCCGTCCTTGGTAGGATATAATGTATTAGTTCAGTGTCTGGGTCCGTCTGTTTCAAGAAATTCTCCAAAGTACTTGTTGAAAAGATTAAATTTTACGATTTTTCTCTCTTCCTTTGAGGAGATTATGAATGCTGTGATGCAGGCACGTCAAACTCATTTACCACCGATGGTCAAAGAGATCACTGTACTTTTATAATAAATCTACAAAATTCTGTGAAATTTGATAATTTGTAGTTACACTGTAAAAAGAGACAAATGCTTCACAATCAAAGAAAATAGCAGATAATATATCACCACGAACGAATATATATAGTAGCCTATTCCGAGTTACGCACGATTCCGAAAAGCGTTCTTTATCTTTAGAAACCCCAGAAACCAATATATTTTCGAGATTTAAAGAAGCATTTATAAAAACAAAGTTTCTTTTGCTGCCATTGATTTTTGAAAACGTTTCCGAGATCTTTTACAGACAAAGATGATAAATTAGAAGCTATGCAATTATATCGAATTCAGACACTTAAGTGTCTGAATTTCTAAATATCTCATTTTCAGACATATCATCAGTATTCAGACATTTTTATCAGTTCATTTATACCATGATCATAGTAAGACACGTATGTGTCTTAAATTCAGACATCTATGAGGTCTGAAAATTCAGATTCAGACACTTAAGTGTCTGAATTTAAGACGCCTATATTTGTAGTGCATTAACATTAACATTATTTTATTGCTCTTGCATGTATAAATTCAGTTACAGAACTGAAAATATTTAATTGAGAATTGATAGCATCCGAAAAACCAATATTCCGATTTGAGAAAAGTGACTAATACACTATAAGAACTTCTCGGAAACGTTTTCGAAAATCAGTGGCTGCAAAAGGAACTTTGTTTTTATAAATTCATCAAATGCTTTAAATCTCAAAAAATATATTGCTTTCTAAAGATAAAGAACTGTTTTCGGAATCGTGGGTAATTCGGAAGAGGCTATTGTTATTTTGGTACGTGGTCATATTATATTTTCGTAGATTAAGAAATATTCGCCGTTTTTTTTACGGTGTATTTAAAAATGTACTGCACATGCTGGAATGCTAACATCAATCATTTTCCACTTTTATTTCTTTGAAAAGTTAAAAATATCAAAAGTGACGAACAGAGTGCACTACCGATTATAGCTAAAATATGCCTAATTATTCCTTATACCTTGGAAAACCTGTTGACTGGTAAATAATAACAGAAATTTGGAAACCCCACATCCATATATTTCTGTTTCAATATGGGATCACACTAAATTTTGACGAACTGCAATAAAAAATTCTAAAAAATAATTTCAACACTGAACATTAGAAGTGAAATAAATAGATTAAAAGGATTTTAACATACAAATGGATTTTTCCTTGCTAAACTAATCGTTTAAACAGACAGAGTGACAAATGTACCAAGCCGGTAATCGAATCCGGGACCCCAGAATAGCATTCTGAGGCTCTACCACTGAGCTACAAGGAACGATATTCCAACTCGGTATCTCTCACTCTTATATATGTCGGAAAGGCTACAATCACAGCACAAGATGGAAACTGTAACTGTCATCCATAGCACACAAGCCTGTGTGCCATTTTAACATAAATCGATTTTTATATGTTGCAAAATAAAGTTTCAGACATTTTTGCTATTGGAACTATACTTCTAAAACTAACGGTTTAGAAATTAGCCATTGTTAAACGATGAGAAGAGACACCCCACCCCGTATAAGAATAAACACATTTTTAACAACATGATTTGTAGAAAAATGAATTTGATTCCCGACTTCATTGAGATCATATCTGTCAACGCATATCCAAAGCAAACACCACAAATACAATTTATAAACTTATAATCAAATGCAATTCATTCTAACAAATTTTCAATATATTTTTCAAATTAACCTCCAGTCCACGAAATTAAATCCCAACTTAGAAACCTGCTACATAAAACTTCCCTAGGACATGTGCAGCACACAAGGTGATCTACGGCAATGAAACAGCGGACATGCTAGCAAATGAAGTAACGACAAAAACATCCATAGACAACTCGATTCCTGCGCCCCTCCTATATCAAAAGATCCCTTAAAACGCGCATGTTGCAGAAATGGTAAGGCCACTGGGACTACTCAGAGAAAGGTAGATATAATACCTACTAGATGGAACCCGTCAAAATTTGACGGCAAACAACTTGATAGTACCATAAAAATAAAATTTATAGTTGCTTTAACTTGACAAATTTCATAGTGGGGAGCATAATATGATTAAGCGGTCACAGACCTTTCCATCGATATATCACATGAGGGGTGTATGCAAAATTTAGAAAAGTACCCCCTTGGGGGGTCAAACTGGGGGGATGGACATGGGAGATGCATAAAATGATTAAGTGGTGACAGGCCTTTCCATTGATATATAACATGAGGTTGTGTGCAAAATTTAGAAAGTACCCCTTGGGGGGGGGGGCAAAGTGGGGAGATGGACACCGGAGATGTAAAATATGATTAAGCGGTCACAGACCTTTCTAACAATATATGACATGAGGGGTGTCAACAAAATTTAGAAAAGTATCCCTTGGAGGTTGGGGGGGGGCAAAGTGGGGAGATGGACATTGGAGATGCATAATATGATTAAGTGGTCACAGTCCTTTCCAATGATATATAACATAAGGGTAATCTGCAAAATTTAGAAAGTACCCTTTGGGGGGGGGAGGGGGGCAAAGTGGGGAGATGGACATCGGAGATGCATAATATGATTAAGTGGTCACAGACCTTTCCAATGATATATAACATAAGGGTAATGTGCAAAATTTAGAAAGTACCCTTTGGGAAGGGGGGAGGGGGGCAAAGTGGCGGGATGGACCCCAGAGATGCATAACATGAATAAGTGGTCAAAGACTTTTCCAGCGATATATCACATGAGGGGTGTGTGCAAAATTTAGAAAAGTGTCGGGGGGGGGGGGGATGGACCCCAGAGATGCATAACAAGAAAAAGAGGTTACAGGCGTTTCAACTTGCAGCTTTTTTCTCGAAGGCATTTGACAATATTTTTTTTTTTTTTTTTACCCAAGACAATTTAACAATATTCTTAATTGTTTTGTGCAATTCGTTAAACGTTCATGGAAAAATCATGAAATTCACTAATCAGTAGTTGATAAATTATAAAATTCAACAATCAGTAGCAGTAAAATTGGTCAATCGATAATGGAACAATCACGAAATTCATCAAATGGTCTCCCGTAAAAAAATTGTCCTGCACACTGATGTGATGATCAAAAGGGTTTTGAAGTATAGGACAAAATTATTACTTGCCAAACAGCAATACTGAAAATTTGGCAATGGACTTTATTGCCAGCACTGGTCAAACATAATAGTCACACTCACCAATTGCGATGATTGAATGGAAAAAGATTTTTTCTCTGCTGTCGCTCGACAAATTTCGAAACCATTTGGCGAATTTCACGATTTTTTCCCCGAAATTGACGGATTGTGATTTTTTTTTTCGAAGCCATTCGATGATATTCGAAAACTTTTTCCCCCGAAACCAGTTGATGAATTTTGCGATTTTTCCACTGTCGATTAATGAATTTCACGATTTTTCCGCTATTGATTGACGAATTTCGCAATTTATCGACTATCGATTAACGAATTTCACGATTTTTTCCATAAACGAACAAATTGCGCACTTTCTTTCCGCTAATGTTTGACACATTTCGCCCTTTACAATTCAGCCAATGACTTGAACGTTGTTTCTTTCCAGAAATGTCAGGAATGAAACAATGATTCTTTAGGATGAATTTCCTTCGTTCAATGTCCCATGGAAGAATGTGTGCGATGCAGCAACGGGCATCACAGACTTTTTAGGGCACCTGCAGACTAAAAACATCTAACCAATCTTCGCGGGGGAAAAAATCACAGATTTTGTCAAATGATTGAGGAAAAAGCACTAATTTCATCAAAGGATCATGGGGAAACATGACTTTCGTTAAAAGACCACAGAAAAACGTGATTTATGCAAAAGGATCATGAAAGATAAGCAAATTTTGTCAAAGAATCGCAAAAAAGGAAATTTCACCAAAAGATCATGCTTTTTTACTAAATATCGTCTAAAAATGGCAGAATAAAATGTATTTTATCAAAGAAACACTGTAAAATGCGAATTTTGTTAAGGATCGCGAGAAAAATGCGAATTTCTTCGAAGGATCACTGAAAAAACGCAAATTTCATCAAAGGATTGCTGAAAAAACATGAATCTCGTCGAAAGTGCGAATATCGTCAAAGGATCACAAAAAAAGCAAATTTCATTAAAGGATCACGGAAAAACGCAAATTTTGTCAAAGGATAGCGGAAAAAACATGAATTTCGTCAAAGGATTGCAGTTAAAACGTGAATTTCGTCAAATGATTGCTGAAAAAACAAATTACGTCGTAGGATCGCTGAAAAAATCATTAATTTCATCCATCGGCACATAAATATCATAAATTTCGTCTATTGGGGGCATAAAAATCCTTAATTTCGTCAGTAGGGTGCAGAATTTTTTTTTTTTATCAATCAGGCGTGTAAAAATCATGAGTTTCATTTATCGGTCACCTAAAATTCACAAAATTCTTCAAACGGGCACATAAGAATCAAGAAATTAGTTGATCTGGCATGTAAAAATCATTAATTTCCTCTAACAGCACATAAAAATCATGAATTTTGTCTATCAGGTACATAAAAACACTTAATTTCGTCGGTCAAGTGCAGAAAAAAAATCGTCAATTGAGCGTGTAAAAATCATGAGTTTTGTTTATCAGGCATGTAAAAATCATGAATTTCATCAATCGTGTGCATAAAAATCATGAATTTTGAAGAACAGGCATGCAAAAATCACAGATTCATCAAGTGGGTGAGTGAAATCACGAATTAGTCAAGTGGGCACATAAAAATCATGAATTTCTTCAATTTAGTGCATAAAAATCGTAAATTTCGTCCATCGGTGCGGAAAAATTATTAATTTCATCGATCTGGTGAGGAAAAATCATGAATTTTGTCAAACAGATTGCTGAAAAAACGCAAAGGGAAAAAAGAAAATCCTGCATTTGGCCAGTTTTTTCCATATTTTTAATAGCTAGTTTTTCAAGTTTTATCGCCGAGTGCTTATTTTTACCTTTAGGTGGCAATAAAGTCAATCGCCAATTTTCAGTATTGCTCGCTGATAGGCAAGTGCTAATTTTGTCCTGACAAAATGGTTATCGTATCAATAAAGTGTGTAGTGTATGTAAATGAATTCTGCATCGACTGTCACCTGGTATAATGACAATTTATCACGTTTGATGGAGTTTTTAAGTTTCAAGTTTAGATTATTATATTTTTAGGTAGTTTTTCATTGTATCTTTATTTTATTTTATTGAATCATTGAAGATAGAAACATATCTATTTCTGTGTTCATGATAGAGTTCTTCAGATATGTTTTGATTCTTCGTATATTGTTTGCGAAATTATTTAGTGCACATAATATAATTGTAAAGCATGCTTTATATACATTCTGGTGTATTTTTTCTTCTTTTTATGCTGTATGTATTTTGCTACATTAAAATTTTTAAATCTAAAAGTAACGGTCGAATTTTTAGTAGGATTTTTTTTTAAGCAGTTTATTTTCTACTTGGTAAAGCTGAAATTTCATTTTTTTTAAATATAATATTTCAGATGTTTTAATAGTTACATTCGGCTGTAAAATATTGAAAAGTTTTGATTATATATAAAAGTTTGAAAATTAGTTGCCACTTTTTTGTTGTTGTTTATTGATAGTCTACTACATATATATACACATATACTAAAATTATCTATCTAAATCCATTTGAATCATTGCAAGTTTTGTTAAAATTTGATCGTATTTCAATCTTTAGAAAGCTTTTCTATTAACCGACATAATACCAATAAATTGTCATACTAAAGTTCCAAAACATTTAAAAAAATTGTCAACAAAACAAAAAATTCTATGCAAAACACATTCATACACACTATCATAACAAAATCATCAAAATGCACAGGTGGTAAAGCTATTTAGAAGCTCCTGTTATTAGTAGAATTTCGTTATATTTTCCCGAATGGTTGTTGTGATTAAACTATGAAATTTGTTATTTTTTTACATATAAACTCAACTGCGGACGCAGCAATTTTCTGAATTTGTCCATGCTAGTGAAAGTTCTTTTTTTTTTTTTCATGCAACTGCTGGTCAAATTTTTAATCAATTTTTTGTCAATTTTTACAGCCGAATGCAACTATTAAAACATCTGTAATATTATATTCAAAAAGGTAAATTTCAGCTTCATAACTCCTAATAAAAACTTGACCATTACTTTTTGGTTTAAGAAATTTAAAGTAGCAAAATATACATACGACATAAAAAGAAAAAAAAAATACACGAAACCAAAACATATAAAATGGTTTGTATAATGTTTGCGAAATTATTTAGTGCACATAATATAATTGTAAAGCATGCTTTATATACATCCTGGTGTATTTTTTCTTCTTTTTATGCTGTATGTATTTTGCTACATTAAAATTTTTAAACCTAAAAGTAATGGTCGAATTTTTAGTAGGATTGTTTTTTTAAGTAGTTTATTTTCTACTTGGTAAAGCTGAAATTTCATTTTTTTTTTTTAAATATAATATTTCAGATGTTTTAATAGTTACATTCGGCTGTAAAATATTGAAAAGTTTTGATTATATATAAAAGTTTGAAAATTAGTTGCCACTTTTTTGTTGTTGTTTATTGATAGTCTACTACATATATATACACATATACTAAAATTATCTATCTAAATCCATTTGAATCATTGCAAGTTTTGTTAAGATTTGATCGTATTTCAATCTTTAGAAAGCTTTTCTATTAACCGACATAATACCAATAAATTGTCATCGTCATACTAAAGTTCCAAAACCTTTAAAAAAACTGTCAACAAAACAAAAAATTCCATGCAAAACACATTCATACACACTATCATAACAAAATCATCAAAATGCACAGGTGGTAAAGCTATTTAGAAGCTCCTGTTATTAGTAGAATTTTGTTATATTTTCCCGAATGGTTGTTGAATTTTGGGATTTTTTTCCCGCAACCATTCAATAAATTTCACGATGTTTTATTGTGATTAAACTATGAATTATGTTATTTTTTTACATATAAACACAACTGCCGACGCAGCAATTTTCTGAATTTGTCCATGCTAATGAAAGTTCTTTTTTTTTTTTTTTTTTTTTTTTTTTTCATGCAACTGCTGGTCAAATTTTTAATCAACTTTTTGTCAATTTTTACAGCCGAATGCAACTATTAAAACATCTGTAATATTATATTCAAAAAGGTCAATTTCAGCTTTATAAATCCTAATAAAAACTCGACCATTACTTTTTGGTTTAAGAAATTTAAAGTAGCAAAATATACATACGACATAAAAAGAAAAAAAAAATACAGGAAACCAAAACATATAAAAAGAATTCAATCATGAACACAGAAATACATATGTGAGGGATGTTTCTATGTTCATGTACTCAATATAACAAAATAAATAAAGATAAAATGAATAAATACCTAATATTTATAGTAATCCAAATTTCAAAACTTTGAAAATTGCTAACGCTATAATCATCTCACAGATAATATATTCCACCAGATAGGACAGTGGAGCGAAAACCCGAACCGGCGCGATACAAGCGCCACTACTGAGCACAGTCAAGAACTAACGCACAGGCGCGCATCTATAAACTGTCAGATTGTCGCGGTCACATGTACCTGTTGGCAGTTTTGTTTATTTAATATCGACACGACAGCTATTTTAGTATTTAATTTTCATAAAAGTTCTTTTCAGAGCTATTTTTCTTGAATATAATTAATTTATATTGCCAAGTGCTTGTTTCAGGGCTGTTTTTCTTGCAATTAATTATTGCAAAACGTCAAAAAATAAGGTGTTTTATAAAACACAATCATGTCATTCTTCTGTTTTCCTACAGGAAATTAAAGAAGGTAAGTGATTTCTGTATTTATAAATTATAAATGCATGAATGTTAAAAATCTAGTTTTATTTTACTTTAATGTAGATTTCTTTTTAAACAATTTTTCCTTTTCCTTAACCTTTTATTCATTTCCATTTTTTATACTTGTTTTAATTCGCGTTTCCATTTTCATTTTCTTTCCGAAAATTTAATTACACAGAGTTCGTACGGTCATAAAAGTCCTTAAAAATTTGAAAAGTAATTTTTTATCCTTAAAGGTCCTTATTTTTAAGAAAAATCTGCAAAAAGTCCCTTCCTTTTCTCCATCTTTTCAAAATTAGGGGCAAAAAACTTCTCTGCTGTATTCTTTATTTTATTGTAAAAATAAATAATAGAGCATAATTAATTTAGTCAAAATTTCCTAATTCAATAGTTTATCAATTTGTATGTCCTTAAATTTTTATTGTTTTGGTCCTCGAATTTTATTTAAAGAAATGAGTACGAACCCTGTTACAAGGGTGAAAATCTACCACATTTGCAAAGATTTTCTCTGCTTCCCCTCCCCCCAATCTTAAGGGGTTTTTTTTTCCACTCTGAAATTTTTTCTGCATATTTCTGCCAAAGATTAAAATATTTAAAACTTAAATTTTCTTTTTCTATCTTATTTGTTTACTTGTAACAATATATAAACAACCAGCTTCTTATTTCTTCATTGTAACATTAAAATAATCAAGCATCTAAATTATTCTTGCTCCTGAAATTTCTGCTTTTTGTCTTCCCCATATTCCAATTGTATAAAGTCTAGATGTACCATTCACCCACAGTCCGCCATCTTATATTTTAAATCAAAACACATTTGCTTCGTTTCTTATTTCCAAAATAATTTTCATCCATATTTACTTATTATAAACATGTTATTTAATTAAATTGACTAATTTATTTATATTTAATAATAAAATAAAAAAAAAACAAGATGGCAGACTGCAGGCGAATGGTACATCTAAGCCAAAAAAATATCTCCTTTGTTATTTTGCAGTAACAGAAAATAAATAATAAAATGAACAATCAGATTTCAGCACTTTCCATGAAAAATTTACCTTTTTTTAAAACTCCCCCCCCCCTAATACACACCCTTTCTCCATAATTTTCACTTTGCATTTGCACTCTCAATGCACAGAATCCTTAAGCCTGTTGAATAATAATAAAAAACTATTTATAACTTTATTAACCCCATTCTTTATTGTAACTAATAAAAAATAATTAATTTTCTAAATTCACTGCTTTGCAACTTTCGATAAAATCTGAAAAACCCAAAGTTTATTAGAATTATGTAAAACTAGACATTGTTATTGCTATAGATTTGTATATTTATATACATATTTGTTTCCAGATTGGAGAAATGGATGTCTAATATCCAGATGAAACTGATTACTAGACTTCGTCAATATTTTTGCTCCAATCACTTTTGAATGGAAGCATTCACAAATACTTTGAAAAGTATTCTTTCAGAATCTGTGCCTACTATTCAAGTAACTGATGTTGATGTCCACAGGAAAGCAAGTTGTGCTGTAATTGGTAATAAAATGTAAGTTATTTAATACCCTTTCATTACAAACAATAATTATGAATTAATATTGGTACTTTTCGGTTAGACGGGCGCCAGTGAAATATATATATATATACTTATTAATATACACATTCATATATATATATTACACTGGTGCCCGGCTAACCGAAAAGTACCCTAATATTTTTATATCTTTTGTGTTATACATCCATATACTTATCTACTAAATTTCTCGATAAATAGATCATGTATATCAGGGGTGTAAAGACATAGCCTGTAGATTTCCACTATTTCTGTGGCCTTTTTTAATCGCAGAATTCTGCAGTTAAATAATGTGCAGAATACTATTCAGAAATAATGATAACTCATGGTTTGCAGTTCAGCCCCTTGAAATATATGTTTGATTATTTTGACTAATGTCTGTGTAGAAGGGATAGAGATATTTTTACATATGGTTTCATTATACACTTTAGCTTTCAGAGTATAACACTTTATGCTTTGATTTAAATTTGCTGCAGTATAATGCATTTTGTTGTATGTATTTCGATAAATATAAAACAATTATTTTACTTAATTATAACTTTAATCTTTAGAACTTAATGGAATAGTTAAGTAGAGTATGTTAAAAATTTCTATATTCTTAAAAAGAATTGTAAAAACTTGCTTTTTATAACAATGTATTCTTTATCTTTTAGATGTTCTTTAAATGATGTTGAAGATTCACCCATGGATAAAAATGCTTCCTTGGTTAGTTGCTCTGCTTTTGTTAGCACCAGTTCAGTTGCATGCACCAAAATCTTCGGTCCAGCTACTTAAACACTGAAATCTGCAGTACAGATACCTACACCAAAATCTGTAGTAAAGTTTAAAACACTCAAGAATAGACATCCAGTTTTTCTTTCAAACTAACACCAAAAGATGAAAAAGGAACAGCTATAAATCTTTAATTTACTGGTTTAAAAAACGACTGTATTTCAAAATGCTCCAAACATATTGTAAGAACAAAAAGAGGTAATGAGGAAAATCTGAATTGCTCACAATTAAAAAGTTGCGAACAAGCAGTGACGGTAAATAAAATTTTCAGCATGTCTAAGGCTATGAACGGTGAAGTAGATTTTGATGAAATTCTGATATCATTAAAACATAGAAGTGCTTCCAAATATTTAAATTTAACTTCCATATTCAGTGATCATGTCAAATTAAATACAGATGTTCCTCTTCATGAAATTCCATGCTTGCCATCTGACAGTAAAGACAAAATTTCATTTATTATATGGCTGGATATGTTGCAAGAAAAAGTTTCAAAATTAAATTGTGAATTATTCTCAAAATACTTTGTTTAACACTACAAATACAGTAAATCACAATTCTTTGCTAACTCAGTAAAAAAACTGTTTGGGTAATAGTCTAAAAAAGCCTAGTGATGTATTATTTCATATTGTGCAAAAAATGTATAGTGTTGATACAGCTCATATGTTTTCGTCTGCAAATGTTCTACAAAATATGGTTAAATTTCTCTCTGAGATAATAGATTTCAACAGTGTAAATATTCTTGAAATTCATAAAGATTGTTAGTATAATGATTTCAAAAATTGAAATTCTACAAACACATTAAAAAAATAAATGAAGATTTAAAAACAGAGTTTTATTCAAAGTGTACAAAAAAGAAGTAGGTTTTTATTTTCTATTATTCAGTGGGTGAGTAGAAAAGGATAACATTCTAAAAATAAAAATAATAAACTGAGATAGTTTAAGTAACAAATATTAAACAGTATTTTTCTTTGAAATTTATAAGATGAACCCTCATCGACTAGTCCTGCAATCTAATAACAGTGAACATTTCTCTTTTTTTTACATAAATGTTTATTGTTCTTCCTCAACATTTACATCAACTGGAATGTTATCCTTTTCCCACTCCCCCATTCAATTATGTTACTGTCTTCAAAGTTTATACAATGTTGTCTGTATGGACTTTACAACTTAACATGTATATCTTATATTAATTCCTTATATTTCTAAAACAGTGATAAAATAAAAAGCTATACCTCTTACAACACTACTCTGATATTTACAGTTATTTGATAAATGTGGATATTTAAAAAATCACGTTACAAGATACTTAACCAGGAAATGCATAAACAAAGTGGTCACAAATACTTTAAATGTAAATTCTTTGATGATTTCATGTTAATGTTAAAATTTTACTTATAATAAGCATTTTGTTAGAAATTTTAAAAAAAGTGGCATTCAGAAGGTAAACAGAATCAAACAGGAGTAATGTACAAATTATTTCAACTTGGAAGCTTTGTAGCAAAATTATATATTTTTTAAGCAACATCTACCCAAATATAATGTATTTAATTTTATTTATTTTTATCAATTAGATTATTACATTTTTAATAAAGTGCTTGCTTATTCAACAGAATTTTGATTTAAAACTTTGAAAGGTAAAATGAACTTTTTTCTAATTTTTTTATTATCCAATCTCTTGTGCAAGTTTAATTATAGGAGCCCCCCACCCCACACCAATAAATGATTTTCTCTATTTTGACTGACTATAGTATTTTTTGCAGTGAAAACTATTTAACTATTTAATATTTTTATCTTACCTAATTATTTCTTCACATTTATAAACAAATCCAACTTCAAAATATTACCTCCAAATGGTTAACTTTTTAATATAAATATCAGTATCTAAGGTAGTTGAAATTTTTTTTTTATATTCAAATACTCCTTGTGATTTTGCTTTTTAAGTGATAAATCTAAGTCAACATATTTTGGCCATTAGATGCAGCAAGTAACAGAAAAAAATAGATTGTTATTATTGAAATGCTACAGCTAACACCCATTTTTTTAAATGTTCATTCCACTTCATATCTGAAGTTTCTCTTTTTTTAATTTTCTCCAATCGAGAAAATTTTCTTTTACAGCTTCACCAAAACGTTAAAGATCATCTTGTTATGTTATTATTTGCTGTAAAAATCTGCATTTTTTTAAGAATGAAAATATCTAATACTAAATATTGAAAAATTTTAATCTGTTAAATCTTCACATGTTTTAGTAAGTCTAAAAATATTTATAATCATGAATAACTTTACTATTTTGATAATATCAGATAGAGCTTATTTTAGGCATATTCAGCACAGCGACCGGATTCAATGCAGGAATCTACCTGGAAACCGACAAAAAAATTTTCTATGATCAAAAATCTACCATCAGAGAATTATATATTAATGTAATGAAAACTAGTCTATAATCCGTGCTTTTCAATTAGCCAGTGCCAGTGAAATATATATATATATATATATATGTATCCTATGAATTTCAAAATACATTAAACAAGTTCTTGCATCAATATACATGTATATTTATGCATACATTACATATATATATATATATATTTCACTGGTGGCCAGCTAACCGAAAGTACCTTATAATCATATATCTAATATCAATTTTATGTTCAAAATTAATGTGTAAAAAGTTTTGGTACTTCTCCATTATCTCGCCGACCACTTTTCAGAAAAAAAAAAAAAAAACTATCGCCAAACTATTAGGATTTAACGGCAAAAATGCAGTCCTATTCACTTGACATCAGAAGCATTAAATTATAGGTTCAGATTCCCAACATTTGGAAGGAGTCACTGGGCTCCTAAACCCAAAAAGTCCAGTGGCCACAATTGTAAAACAAACACATAAAAACAATAGTGTTTATATAGGGTAAAAAACTAAAAAAAAAAAAAATAATAATAATGAATTCAAAGTGTAAAGTAATTTATTTAATATAAACATGTGTACAACAAAATTTGAATATTAATTAAATCTTAAATCATGTACAGTCAGAAGATTGGTCAAGATCAGTTGGGCAAGATACGGTTTAAAAAAATATGTATAAGCTAAGCAATCATGCTAGCGGGGAATATCAGAAAAACAATATTTCTTATTTTGATTTTGCCAGACAAAAGTACATATGAAAGAAAATCTGAATTTGTGAGAATATTTTGCACTTGTAAAAATCAAAACACACTTCAAACATTTGTTTATATATATATATATATTTAAATCACAGTCTATGTAAAATAAAATTATCAGATTCAAACTGTTACGAATAACATTGCTATTCGAATGTATTTAATAGTTTGCTCTGTTAAACAGATCATTCTGAAACATTATTAAAATATAACAATAATGTTTGTTATGTGTTTTGGACTTAATCTTTAAACAAAATATCAACATTTCACGATGGGGACTGGGAATACCAGAAATTGATTACTTCTAAATCACATGGCGACTTAAACACCGAAAGTTAGTGGCCACAGCAAAAAATTTAGTCGCCACGTGGCGACTGTGAATCTGCACCTATACATTAAATGTGTTTGTTATGTCATGAAGCGGTTTTTAATTCGATATTTCCTGTATTTTTCATTATGTTTTACCAATTTATTAGTTATTTCGTTAATTAAAATAACAATTGCGTCCTTAAATGGCTGTGCCATGATATTAAAAGAGAAAATGCATTGAAAAAATGTTGCTTTGCATAATTAAGTGCAATAGATCAATTTCAACTGATGTCACAAACATTTATTCACCAGACGAGAAGAATAATTAAGAAAAAATAATGTAAATAAATAAGTATCGGAAGATTTTTTTCTATTTTCATTAATATATTGTAATTTTTTTGTGTTTAATCTTACTGACACTTTGGTGAGTGGGGCTTTTTCGAATTTATTTATTTTGATATTGCAATGGCAACATTCTTTCATTTGTTTATTTGGCATTAATTTTTTTTTTTTTTTTTTTTTTTAATGAAAAGTGGTTGACGGGATAATGAAGAAGTACCAAAGTTTTTCTTATTCAAGTACATTTTTTTTTTAAGCTGAAATAATATTCTGATCTTTCCTTTGAAAAGCAAGATTAAACCAAATCCATCGAATAAAAATAGTTATAAGTAGAGTCGTGCATTGTCTCGAGTAATCAAATTTTACTGAAGATACTTTTTTGGAAGAGGATATGGATTATAGCTGGGTGCAGATGATAAATCAACAAATATTGTTACCATCATCATGATTTGTAATGCATTTATTTCATTAAAATATAAACCTTTCATCCATTTAAAATGCAGAACCTTAAAAGTCATGCCTTACACACATTTCATCCGAAAAAAAAAAAGAATTCCATAAACCAAAACATTTTATTTCAACATCAAAATATTATTTCTAATTTACACACGTGGAAAATAGAATCTGTTAATGACAAGGGGGATAAAAAAAAATATTTTAGCGAGATTTGTGCTTGGCTAACATAAAAGTTCAGAGTAAACTAACTCTACACATATCTAAAATATCTGAATGATATTTAGGAACACTGATAAAAATACATCATTGTGAATCTAAAAAGTGTCATTTTCCTATCAGCAACATCCTGCTTTTTTTAAAATCTGGTGAAAACTTTGTTATTGTAAAATAAATGTTTGTAAATTATTTAAAGAAAAAAAATCCCTGACAGCTCGGCCTACAAGCACCGGTAGATTTCGAAGACGCAGACCATGGGGTGCCTATTTGTTGGAAATTGCGGAAAAAATTACCTTTTTGCCATGATGCGATAGTTGGAACCACCCACTTCGAAACCTAACTTGTTTGCAGGCGGAGCCAGCAGGGATTTTTTTTGTTTTTATTTTTTTTCTTGCTATAAGGGTTGGTCCTATAAAAAAATTGTCAATACAAAAGTTTTAGATAATATTAAGAGGATTTATGATAAATTTAAACAGATTTCATATCTTGTGACTTGATGAAGTTATGAATTTTTTTCTTCTAACCTCCCCCCCCTTTCCCGCTCCCTTTGGGGCCATTTTTAATGATATCAAAAATCTGTCATACATAAATTTTCTCCTTTTCCTACAAGTAATAATAACTTTAAATAGATTCAATACGTAGCATAGTTAAGAAATTATGGGGGATTTTCTATTTTCACAAAAAGCCCCTCCATGCTTAGATTTTGCCCATTAACAAACTTGACCAAGATTTTATGCCCCTTGATTTTATGCATCAGTTTGGAAGAGATTTATGCAGAATTATTAGAGTTATTGTGTCCATAAAAAAGTGATATATATATATATATAAAGTTTTGAACTGGGAGTGGTTTTGGGTTCTAGGAGTCATAATAGGCGTAGGTCTGCAAAAATTTTTCAAAAATTCCAACTTAGGGGAGAATGTAATAGGTAGTATTTCTTACGAAATCTACCTAAAAACAGTAAATTGAGTTACAACACATTATTTAAAAGTATAAAATTCATGTTATCAAATATTTATGATATTAAAATTTTGTATACAAAATATGTTCCAACTGAATTTTTTAGTAAGTAAGTAGCTAGAAAATGTGCATTCCATGTAATATTACTTTTTAATGCATGGAATTTTGTATTTATGTTGAAAACATTCATAAATTTATCCTACTATACAGTTGTATTTTTTACAAAATGTGCAATAAATTTTTATTTTTGAAATTTGTTTCTTTAATGTTTTATCATGCTTAAGTAAAGCTTTTTATATGAAAATAATAATAATAATAAAAATAAATAATAATAATAAATAGCAGTGTGTTTTACTGCAGACACTAAAATTGTGAAAATCGTATTAAGTGACATTGTTTAAAATGTGGCACTAAATGGTATTTTTAAATATGTTATATTTATTACTTTTTAAATAAAAAAAAATTATTTAGAATCGTATTAAATAACGTTGTTTAAAAAACGCTTCACTAAATGGAATATTTAAATAAAAAATATTTAAAATCGTATTAAAATAACATTTAAAATTTAGCACTAAATAGTATTTTTAAATATGCTATATTTATTTATTTTTTAAATAACCACATATACATCGTTAAGAAATATAAAAGTGGTTTTAAATACTTTTCATGAGTATTACGATAACATAAACAAATTTTAAAAGTATCAAATCATTTAAATATTTGAAAGTTTCTCAGTTTAAATTATTATAAAAAAGTGTGTAAATCTGTAATAAACTCGTGTAAATATATAATTCAGAACTTATTTGCTTAGTTTCTAGTATTTAAATAATAACAAACATCGCCGAAACTGCGGGGGGAAAAGATAGATACTAAACAAATAAGATAAGTTATACCTACCTGTGGCGACACGCCCGAACCGTTTGCGACTGTTGTCACTAGGGGCTCTGAAGTTGCGATTCGGTTACCATTGAGCTTATGGAAGTGTCCTATCTGGTGGAATATATTTAATCTGTGAATCATCTTTCCTAAAGATCTCTAGACAGGAAATAGCCTTTCACCTCATTGGCTCCGAATCTGTCTCGGGACCTCGGGACAATAACAACCTCTCACTTGATTGGCTGAATGCTGACGCATGCGTGTAGAACCCAATTCGACAGGAGTTTACAAAAAATGCCTTTACCTGATTGGCTGAATGCTCACGCATGCGTATAAAGGCGATATTTGCATGAAAAAACTAAAAAGCAGGTTAGCTTTAAACACAGATTAAATATAGTCATACAGATTTGACAGTGGAGCGAAAACTCGAACCGGCGCGATACAAGCGCCACTACTGAGCACAGTCAAGAACTAACGCACACGCGCGCGATCTATAAACTGTGAGATTGTCACAGTCACATGCGGCCGTATTCTCCCATTCCACCGAAGTGGAACGAAACCGGAATTCAGTTCATCCGAAATCAGGCCTGGATTCCGGTTCGGTGGGAAAGAGCGATTCTCCCCTAGTCCGATTCCAGATTCGGAATCATCGATATTTCTTCCCCAACATTCCAAAGTGACGTTTCAAATTCATAAGAAGTGTGAAAAACCAATCAGAATGAACGTAAACATATGCAACTGCACATGTTTATTTATTTTTTCATTAACTAGTGACGATGTTCATAGTTACTATGATTTAATCAAAATAACATTTATTTAATAAATTTGAGTAAAGGAATGAATACCTAAAGGAAAATAAAATGTTTTTCAATACTGCAGGGGATATTTCTGAAAAAGATTAGAAGGGGGAGGGGGGAATGTCCGTTTTTTTTTCTTGGTGTATTTATTCTTCGTTAAATATGAAATATTTAAATCGGATGATTAATCTAACACCTAATCTAATTTCTTATTATTGAACTGTTTATATCTGAGTTTTAAAGGCATAATTATTATATATTCATTTGTTATCATTTTTATTAATTTTGTACTTCGATCAACAAATAATTCATGATATTGGATCCAAAATTTAAACCAGTATATTTCACGATTTATGGAGAACATATTACAAATAAATAATAAATTATATTAAATAAAGTGAATTTCTCAATGCAGTTTTTGAATCTTTACATAAGTTTAATTTATTTTTCTATTTTATAATTTATCTAAAGAATAAATTTATACTGATAGTATATATATATATATATATATATATATATATATATATTATTAGTGTAAATTTACTCACTAGCTATATTATTTACTTTACAAATGCATCAGTTAAAAATAGCTACTTATATATTTATTATACAAGTTTGTGGATTTATGTTAATACTATTTAGCTAAATCATTATTTTATCTTGCCACTTTAAAACTTCTTGCTAATTATGCTACTGCAGGGGGACTCACAATTTAAGCCATTTTCACAACCCCACATATTACCCAAGCTCAGTAACCCCCCCCCCCCCTCCTCCCACCCTATTAAAAAAAAAAAAAAAAAGAATCCTGCGTACTCTACTGTACTATTGACATACTTTTGTACGTAGCCTTAGAATATTTGTGTATGTCATTTTGATGTACACTTCTTATTGAAATAACAAGCAGATGCAGATAATGCTAGCATTCTAGTATTAAGTACATTTTGTGTTATATTAAAATTGTTCCTATTCTAGTTTACATGTATTCTTCATTTTTTTTAAAGTATAGTTTTTCAAATAGTCATTCCACATTTTATTCTTGTTAATGCAATTTTAATTATCTTTAATATAGTGGCGCAGGAAGGATCTTCAAATAAGAAGGGTTATTGAATCATTATTGATTATAAAATGAATAAATCCATTTTTTACAGATTAATAAAATATTTTGAGTATGAATGTGTAAAAAATTATATAATGAAAAGCACAAGTAGTGAAAATAAATTTTATTGAGCAGTTTTAAGTTTTTAAGTTCTTGAAGAAGATGCATTCTAAAATATCTTTAGCAGTTTATGTTTTTTATGTTGACTTTTACACATCATGCATCACTTTAATACAATGTTTAGTTTGCATCTTATCAATTTTTAGGTGCTCCAAGATAGGCTTCAAGGCTTCAATTTCACCCCCCCCCTCCTTTCTTTGCTGTACCAACCAGTGTTTAATAAGCACCTTGTTTAATTTTGCTGTGGATTATTATTCAGTTAAATTGAACAATAAAATTATATATATGTATGCATAGACATTTGTACATAAATTACGTGTGTGTATGCGTTTCATAACCTACTTCAGGTAGGGCAAATTTTCATGTGCTAAAAATTCACAAACAACATTCTAATGCACCAAATGTTTTTACACAAAAGATATTGGAGCTTAGGCTGCACGTACAAAACACTAATTAATAAACAAATGACTAAATTCTCTGTCATGGCATTTCATAGGTGATATTCAATACAATTAAAATTCTTTTGTCAATGTATTCACTTATTGTTTGGGTTGAAAATTGACTACTTTAAATGAGAAAGGTTTTTGTTTTTATCATCCAAGCTTTTTAAAATTTTCTTTTGCATATTGATTTAACTAAATAAAATTAACTAATTCACATACGACTTTAATAAAAACTGATATTTATTCACATAAATAATAATTAATATTATATGTACTTCAGTTAAGTTTTTTCTTCCTTTCATAAAGAATCAGGGTTGGCAGGTTTTTGACGGTTTATACCATGGTGTGAACCATGTTGTCAAAAACCTCAGATACTACATTGATATCTAAAATTTCACATTATATGTCACACGTATTACAACATTACAGCAATGTTTAAAATATCACTATTATTGTATATCGGTAATTAATATTTTAGTAAAGTATTATTAATAACTGCAATTTTGTAACTTGGTAAAATTTTAAAAGTAAAATTGTGTATTCTTAAATAGTAAATATAAGATTTGAAAGTGTTGCTTGAGCTGTACATTTTTTCTCTTACTTAAAATATCTTAAATCTCCTAATAATTTAAAACAATAATGATATTGAACAATATTAGAATGCCATCAAATAATACATATCAACATTAGGGCATTTCTTAAATCTTCAGTGAGTAAAGAATTCATAAAGAAAAAAAAATTTCAACTGATCAAAGATTCCCCCCCCCCCCCGTTTTTTTGTTTCAGATCAAGATTTAAGTATTAAATTAGCTATATATCGTAAGTTCTGATAAACTCAAAACAACAATGATAATTTAAAATTTTTATCATTCAGAGTTGAAAAAGAAAACTCGAGCTAAGATTTAAATCTATTTCTATAATACAAATGCTGTTAGAAAATGAAATGTTGAATTTTCTGTAATTTTGATTTTTTTTCTTAATTGTTTTCATTTAATTTATAATTCTTCTTTTCTTTAAACCAATAAAATCACACACAAAGTATTTTTTTTTTTTTTTTACTTGTTGAATTATTAAATAACACATTCATTGACGATGGCTATGATTGCTAAAATTTCATAATAAATAATATTTTTGTGATAAAGATATTTCATTAAAATAAGTTCTGCACATACTTATAATTATCATAAATGAGAAACCAAAAACATAATTCAATCTAATTTATATAAAGACAAATAGTTTTTTTTTTTTTTTTTTTTTTTTTTTGTAATGTTAATCAACTTTTATTTCTGTAGGTATATATTCCTTTGACTTTTCTTTAATGTACAAAGTGGCAAACTATTACATCTTAATTTTTCAGAATACCTGTAACATGTCAATTAAATGATCTGTCTTGGTTCAGTGATTCAAAGATAGTATTTTGGGTACTTTTCCATTATATTCAAACACATTTATGAAAGGAAAAAAGAAAATCCCTTGTTTACACAAGAGCAAAATTTGATGACATGCACCATGTGTAAAGAATTTGCAAAAGCAGATGACACCAATTTTGTGAATGGATGCCCAGCTTTGCCCACACATGCATATACAATCTATGTACAAAGTCGAACATTGTTGTTGACATTAAATCACTTAGCACTAATAAATACCAACGGATAAGATGGTACTATTATTTTAATGATTAACACACACACAAAAAAAAAAAAAAGTGGTCATTTTGATTTCATATTAACAAGATTCGACTGTAATAAAATTATAAGTTTTTTTTTTCTTTTTACTAAATTTTTAGGTGTCATCAGTTAAGGGATAAAATTTTGTTACTGACTTGGTAGGAAGTTATCCAGTTTTAATTTTGTTTTACATGATTAAGTGCATTTTTCAATTATAAATACAGTAATACTTAAAAATGCTTTATATCAGCTTTACAGTTGCTTAAAATAATTTTAATCTGGTAGATTAAGAACTTCAATTTTAAACAAAAGCAAAATATTTGTGCTTTTCTGTAAAGGAGTATATAATGCTAAAACTGAATATTTGACACCTACCTTTCATTTTCCAATTTTTATCACTGATTAAGAAGCATAATTTATATTTTTATAATTAATTAACAACATTATAGTTACTAATTATAGAATAATAAAAATTGCAATAAGTCATTTCATTAGTTAAACAAACAAATAACAAATTAACTATACCTATTAATTATTCTTACATACCTTTAGAGTAAATATAATTATAAGAGTGAACAGTTTGAATTAACGAAGGATTTTTTACTATTTCTCTTAATCAGATTATTTTCTGCCATGCTTATAAGCTCAAAAACCAAATTAATGAAAACAAACGCATATTCTTTCATTATTTAGTTATTAAATAATGAAAAATTTCATAAGAGCATGTTTTGCAAAAATTATATGAAAATTTTTCTAAATATTAAAAACTAATATAGAAATTGTGATTATAAGAATATATTTTAGTAAATAAGTTTTAATTTACATAATTTATAAACAAACCTCAATTTGAACATTTGAAATTTTATTCATTTTTATAGACAATAGTTATAATATAATTTATTTTATTTAAAAAAAACACAAATTGCACAAATTGTGCCTATTAGTTGCTAAAATCAGTGTAAAAATTGTTTTAAACTCATAAAAGAGCTAAAATCCTACATGTTTCGGCTTTAAACTTAAAGCCATCATCGGGGAAGAGGACACAACACAAACGACTACTGATCTTTAAATTTTCGACACGAGAAAATTGAAATCAATTCCAATCTGTTGATTTCAATTTTCTCGTGTCGAAAATTTAAAGATCAGTAGTCGTTTGTGTTGTTCCTCTTCCCCGATGATGGCTTTAAGTTTAAAGCCGAAACATGTAGGATTTTAGCTCTTTTATGAGTTTAAAACAATTTTTACACTGATTTTAGCAACTAATAGGCACAATTTGTGTTTTTTTAAAATAACTAGTTAACAGTGTAGTGTCCAATGGATTCAATAATTTATTTTAACGTTATATTTCTAATACATTCAATAATTAACAGTAAATTAATCAGAAATTAAATTAATATTTATTTTTCTTATATTATACAGATCTATTGCATACATTGCTATCATTTCAGTAGCAAAATAAAAAATAAGTATTATTCAAGAGCATGTTTTCAAATGGAACAATTTTTCAATGTTTTCCCAAACAGTTAGCTTTTTATAGCCTCGAACGAAAAGAAAGAATGTTGTCCATTATTGCATGATAGTCATTTAAAAATATGTTAAATAATTTTTGTAATTACTTTTTTTGTTGTGTTCTCAGAGTTTGTAGTGTAACATGCTATTTTTTAGAAAACCTAATTTAGCAAGTATGATGTAATAAAAAAAACTAGTTTGTAGGGAGCAACAATATTATTTTTGATGCTACTTCATTAAACTTATTTCACTGTCCTCTCTTTTGGCATAGCAGTGGGACTCGTATCATATTGCAGATTTAAAAGTTGTACTTCTTCGAGGCAAAGATGTATCAACAATCCTTCCAAAAGTAGCATTTAGTCCAAAGGCATCAAATTCTACTTGCTTGCAAAAGATCACTAATGATAGTCACTTATTATACAATAAAACTACACACTTGTGATCTTCTGAGAGCAATCAAACATCTATTCAGGATTCAGGCACCACAGGATCCACCAGATCTACTAATCTCCTTCTGAACTTTTTATGGAATGATATTGTATTTGTTTCTAGAAGTAATATCAGAAATAAAATCGATGCACCCTAGAAACTAGTTTTTTTTTTTTAAAGAACATTATTCGCTAAATATTCTCTCAAAACAGCATTTTACACAACAAACTATGAGAAAACTAGGGTCTACGGCAGTTTCCCTACTTCTATCATAAGACTTTTGATCACTTTATCAATATATATCAGTATTTGCCTAAAAATTTATAAATATACACTTAAATCGAAGAATCTTCCACAGAGAGCATTCTATAATTTTTGATAATGGAAGTTTTAAAAAAACAGTAATAATAAATATATGCTTTTGAAAAAAAAAAATCAAAATTTTTATTTTATTAGATAAATACATTTAAACAGATGACTTATGCTGTAAGATAAATCTATATCTTGGAAGATAAACACATCTAAATCAGAATTTAAATAAAACTTTTTTAACTCTGAAATACATTGAATAGATAAAATGAAGTAAAAGAAAATAAACTTTTAAGATAAATAAGTTTCCTTTCAATGTTCAAAAAATATTTATTATTATAGGGACTTTAAACTTATCCTTATTTTCATTGGGTCTCATTTGCCAGCATGATTTTTTTTTATACAAGTGAAATTCACCAACTGGAAGTTTTTATTAATAATTATGAACTTTGTTTTTGCCAAACCAAAGACTGCTGACTCCAATAAGTTTTTACAAATCATTCAAAAGAAAAATTTTATATTTGTGTAGTATTCACATTAGGTAAAGTTTGGGCTTGGGGGTGTGATATTTAACTCGTAAGCCTTGCTGTTGGATCTGATACTCATGCACATATACTTCACAGTGGACAAAAAATTGAAAATGCCACTTATAGATTATATTTGAGCTAACAAATATTACACACAACTGTTATACTAGGGTTTCAACATCTAAAAAATCTTTTTCTGCTTTTTAAAAAACACAAGATTCCAATAAATGCTAAATTACTATTGTAAAATGATAAAAAGATTAACTGCACTACCGAAGATTTGCTTAAAAAAGTCTTATTTGAAGAAATTATTATACAACAATAACATGTAATTTTTTAATAATTATGTTATTTTCTACCTGTATTCGTTAACGTGCAAGATGAACATAAAAATTTGAAAATATAAACAAATAAGCGACTGAGCTTATTCCACTTAGATATTATATTATATGTCTGCATATTATATTGATGCAAGTTGAGAACTGTGAAAGTTGTTTTCAGAAAAGGCAGCAAGTATTTTTCAGCCCATACACAGGCTGTTTTCAAGTAAATAGAAACTCAAGATTTTGAATTTAAAATCAAAATAGCATTAATTATTTATAACATTGCAACTCTTTATTTAGCCTTTTTTTTTGCATAATATAAGAAATAAATAAAGACGAAGTTAAATATAAAATAAAATAAGTATGTTTAGCCAGTATGAGTAAGTCAATGAAGATTAATTTAAATTGAAAAAATATAGTAGAATGTCCTTCTGCAATTAAAAGCCTTCAATAAAATGGCATTTTTATATTATGTAGTGCATATAAAAGTAATTTTGCCCCCCCCCCCCAAAAAAAAAAGGGGGGGGGGGCAACATATTTGATTAGGGTTAGTTATTTTATATGTTGAACAGGTAACTGTACTGGTTACATCTCAAGAAAATAACAAATCTCCAAAAAATTATGAGAGTGATAAAATTGGCACCAGTGGTCAATTAAATATTTTATGACAAATTTGAACCAATTTCTGATTTATTAGCAATTAGTATTTAACAAATAAATATTTGAAAAATAAAATTGCAATAAACATTGATATTAAGACATCTATTCATGAAGTTAAACTCATTTTACTTTGAAAGAGAAATATAGTTCTTAAAAATATGAAAATAGTACTGACAAAAAATTTTAAATTTTAGTTATCACTTAAAGAAAATAGCCAAATATATATTTTTTAAATCATAGCAACATGTATACTAGCCAAAAGTTATTTTGATAGTATACTGATAAATGCAGAATTCTTTTTGCAAGGCTGTATAATATTTTTAGATTAAAATTCACAAAGCTGCCATATCATGTGGATATTTTAATTCAATGTAAAAAATCAAATTTTCACCCCTCTTTAATTGACACTTGCTATTAATTTTATAATTCCAGAGATTGGATCATATATTTTTTTAAACAAATACACTTTAAATGGTGCAATGCTACTGCTACTGTAGCATTTAAATTCATTTTTAAAATATCACACGAAAATTTGCATGTGATAATGTAGGATACAAGACTTATTAAGCAGTGAAATGTGAAAACATAAGGCAATTATTTAACTTTATTAGATTACATTACAATAATAGGTTTTAAAAAGTTCTAATACACACAAGCATATAAAATATCACACAAATATGTATAGATATGTACAGCACAGGTTTTTTAGTTATGTACAAAGGTTATTCAGAAATATGAAATTTAGTTTAAAAAAAATCTTCAAAATATCTAAAGATGCATATTTTAAACAGATCCAATCAAATATTACCAAGTCTTTTAAACAATTCGGGGGGCATATCAATATTTAGATTCTAAAAAATAGAGATACTTTTAATACATGTCTCTAAACAAACAAATATACGGAGTGAAAAGGAGACAGAATCTGTCATAGAAAAATTTTGAACTTATTGCAATATATAATAATATTTTACTTCATTTCAGGAGATAATAATATTTATTACTTACCACTTTGAAAAGAACGGAAAATAAAAATATTCACATTTTAATTATCCAACAGGAATTAATAAAAAAAAAAAAAATCATATAAAATAAGAAATGAACTCTACAAATGTTACACAAAAAACATCAACAATAACTGCTTACGTCCACCATTATTAGCAAACAGAGATTCCACCTTCCAAAACGATATTCCGGCTGCCTCTGAGCAGCCGAAAGAAAGTAAAGAATATTCCACATTTCCGAAATGCCTGAATTCCGGATTTTGAGGGGAGAATCGCGATCTTCGAAATAACACCTGGAATCATCGAATTCAGTACGATATTCCGATTCCGCGTGAGGGGAGAATACGGCCGATGTACCTGTTGGCAGTTTTGTTTATTTAATATCGACACGACAGTTTCTCAGTTTAAATTATTAAGAAAAAGGTGTAAATCTGTAAGAAACTCGTGTAAATATGTATATTTGTAAGTATTTGTATGATAAAATAAAATATGTTTGATGTTTTAAACAATAACAAACTGCGGCGACACATTTACATAAAAAAAGATAGATACTATACAAATAAGATAAGTAATACCTACCTGTGGCGACACGCCCGGAACGTTTGCGACTGTTGTCACTAGGGGCTCTGAATATGCGATTAGGTTACCATTGAGTTTATGGAAGTGTCCTATCTGGTGGAATATATTTAATCTGTGGCTTTAAATAGATGGATGACATATAGTCCCGGTGGTATCTTGCAATCTTCTTACTTTAACTCCCTCAACCACTGCCTTCCTAACGGAACACGGCCCTTTCGGGTCATATCTAAACAGGTTTAAAAGGACCCGTACTCCCACCTCTGAGTATGGCGCAGAGGCATCCGCCTCACACTTTTATTTTAACTGTCCCCTTATACAGCTTGCTGGCACATCCGTCGCCCCTCTTCCTCCCCTAGTGGTTGGCTGGATAATATCCTCTCCCGCCCAACATAATTCATTCATGAAGTATCATCTTCACTGCCCAGTGTCGCGTTAGAGGTATGTCTCCGGCAGTGAACTACCTGTTGTGCAAATTAAGATAGTTTCAGTTTAGCGTTTCCGTTTAGCTACGGCTGTAATATGTATTTTTTTAAAGACCTTAATAAAGGGACAGGGAGGTACATCTATGCTCTATAGACCTGGTTCCCAGTCTGAGCAGTCCCTTTAAGGCATTCAAAAATAGTATTAAAATTAAGTTACCGCACAACTTATACTATGCTATTTTCTTTCTTTCTTTCCTTTTTTTTAGTAAAATAAAATCACAGAATTAAAAATGTTTCCAATCTCTCATTTTCTGAAAACGCAGTAATGACAAAGTTAAAAAAAAAATAAAATAAATAAAACACATAAGTTTACATCATATCGGATAATAAAGACAGCCAGATGAGAGAAATTCCATGAACTATAATGAATGTAATAGACATCATATATAGAAACAGATTTTATCTGATTTCTGAGATACAATCTCCCCCTTTCTCTACTTCAACCTTCGCCTTTTTCCGAAAAATATCATAAAAAAAATCTAACCTGGAAAAATTCCTTATCTTAGATCCTGTTAAATAACGCACTCACAGGACGATCATCTCCTACAGGAGTATGTCATCACCCACAGGTTCAAGGAGGAGGCGTTCCACGTTCCACTCACAGGATCAGAAGGAGGAGGAACCCCCTCCCTCCTCGCTCTTGCTCCTGCCGGAGTGAGACCGTCATTTATCCCTTATTGCTGACTTAGTAGGTAAACACTGGCTGCTAAATACAAAAGGTCTTGGGTTTAAGCCTCGGCCTGGCCACATTTTCACCCTGCTGGAAAATATTTCATCTTGTTTAATTAAAATTAGATTGCGGATACATATTTTTTTGGATAATTTATTTTTCATAATTAAAGTTTTTCTGATTTTAGTTGTGACTTAAGACATTTGTTATTGGTATTTTAAAACGAACATCTTTGATTTGTTTAGATTGCTGTAATCGCTGCCATCGTATTTTTGTGCGTATACTTTTCTGCTTCGAAGGCAGGCAAAGGTGATTCAGTGCCTGACGCACAATCCAGAGGTAATTTATTTATTTGTATTTATATATGATCAAAAGATTTTAAAATTGGGAAGTTAGAGCAGTGTTTTTCCTTAACCCTTTCAGGGGCAAGCACTTGTGCTTCTGTAACGTTGAATTCTCGTCGGAATTTAGATAAGAATTTAGTTAAAAATAAGAAGAAGCATTTTTTTCAACTTATTGCCGTCAAAGTTAAAAAAGTAAAATTTAATTAAAAGTTTCTGGTTTGAATCGGATTAAAATTAGGTGGTATATAATATATACCACTGCCCCTCAAAGGGTTAAAAGACATCTTAGCTTGAAATTATAATAATAAAACACTAAAGTGACACATAAAAGTGATCCAACAATATTGATACCAAATTATTAAGCGAGTGCTTAAACTTAGATATGCAGGTTGTTTAAAAAATATATCTGTCAAAATTTTAAAAGGAGCTAAGAGAGCACAAACTTTTTTTTTCGGGTGGGGGGGGGGGGGGGGGGGTTAAGAATATTTCCAAATGGTACAGGGTGCTGTTTAAATTTATCAATTACCTTTTTTTTCTATACTTAAATTTTTAACAAAATGTTGGTTCAGAGCTTTGAGTCGTGAAGTTCAAAGAGATATAAATAAACTTTCCGCGTCAAAGCATGTTTCTTTCATTTGGAAAAAATCGGAAGATTTGACAGCTATGTGAAATATATTTAGGTGGAATCTTTCATGATATTCCGACTGCTAGGTTCATTTTTTAAAATATTATCTACAAATGTTTTTCTCAGGATAAAAGAAAATAAATAAAATGATAAGTTTTTTTAGTACATTGTAAAAAAATATTTGTTGCTTTAAAAAAAGAAGTCTATCAGCCTGCCAGTAAAAAACTATTCAGTTTACGAAAAAAAAAAAGAAAAAAATTGTGTTTAGCACGAGTTTTCTGTTATTTTAACAGATTTTTCTCGTAAAATAAACAGTTTAAATATTCCTCTAGAACAGTGGTTCCCAACGGGGGGCGTACGCCCCACAGGGGGGCAATTTGACTTTTCAGGGGGGCAATTCCTGATTTTTGTGAACTCATACCCTCTGAATTATTTTTGTAATAGTAATGTTGTAGACTGAAAATAGAAGTTACACATTCAAATTTAAAACAACAAAATGAAAAAAAAACAAGTTTTTTATTCATTTTTCATAAAGTCTCCATTCAAAAGTTTTAAATACGCATCTACCAGAATAATTATAGAAAAAAATATTTAAGATATTTAGATACTTTTATTTATTTAAAAATTCTTCATAATTTTTGCGATTTATAAGTATTTTAGAATTTTAAACAACTTTTTCGATTATTTATTGAATGAGTCGCACTGCAATATGTCACATGGAAATCAATTTTACACATGAAACTATTCAAGTGTATATTTAACAATTACTTGACGACCTTCCTTTTACAGAATCCTTTATCACGTTTTATTCTGATTAGAAATTGTTGTGTAATTTAATCGCAGAAATTCTGTGATTAAATAAGACAAAAATGTTTTATTCAAAATTATTGATTGGTCTAATCAAGGATTCTGAGCACTCTATACATCACGCATACGTGGCGACCGTTACGAAGAGATTAAAATTGACCCTTTATGTGCCAACGATACTTTAAACTACAAGTAGTATCAAATGATTATAAAAAATATTTTATTCATTCTTTACGTTCGGTATGTTTGAGATCAATGTTAAATGTTTTTTACTTTATCAGTTCATTCATTTAAATTTTTATAAGAATTATATTTTTTAGGGGGAGGGGGGGGGGGGGGGGCATCATCATTTTAGAGATGCTTTGGTGGAGCACGGGCAAAAAAGGTTGCGAACCACTGTTCTAGAAGAAAAGAATCTGTATTTATTACAAAATTTCTTTTTTTTGACAGTTTTTGCCATAAAATAAAACTATGATGCATTTTAATTATACCAATCCAACTATTTATTTCATAAAGTGTGCAATGTTCATAATTTTTTTTTTAGTAATCCCTCCTCTACAATGGGACGGTAATTGTCCAAAGATAACAGACAAATGCCCTTCAAGGTTTGTATTTATTTGTTTGAAATTGAAATTATAGCTTAACGAGTTTATTTTTAGCTTAAATTCGATATGCAAGTGATAATACGATGCCCTCTCTACTTGTACATTGACGCGATATCGACGAATCAATTAATTGCATCTATCATCAACTGTTAATTTTTCTTCGCAGTTGTCATTAAAAAAGTAACCGTCGCTGTCGCTGTCAATGAATGTTTTGTGCCTTGAGGTCTTTCTGGGTTAATATTAAAAAAAAACTTTTGCATATAAAAATATAAAATTGATAGTTTTATAGAGAAATGTTCGATAAAAATGCTGAAGCAGATAGTTTTTAAATCGAAGAAATATGTTAAGATATATATTTAATATTAAAGTCGGTCAAAATGGTTCTCTTAAAAGTCTTAGAAAACAAAAACTATGCATAGGAATTTAATAATATTTTGAAAGGATACAGTTGATAACCTTGCAGTGTGCAATTATTTTTTTAATTTGACTAATATTTTGAGGTTTTTTTAATCAATTTTTTATTTAAAATTTCATTATTTCAATTGAGATTTATTTCATATTTCGAAAAAGCCATCTATTTAAATCGTTGCCAATTTGTAAAATAGCGCACACATCAATATTCCCTTTCGATTAAAAAATGTATTTACACGTGACTAGTAAAAACAGAAATAAAATTTTAAAATAATAATTAAATAATCACGTGTTTAAAAGTAGTAAATGGAGAAAATTATGTCATAAAAAATGTACTTGCGCGTGAATATTAAAAAGAGAAGTAGAACTTGAAAATATTTAGGCCGTACAGAAATGAATGGCACAAATGATGTCACAGGGCGGAATGCAATTTATTAACAAAAAACGGATAGTACATCAGTTAGATATAATACCCGGCCAAGTCAATGCATTTTTGCCATTTGGCTGGGAGGTCCCGGAGGACTTTGGCAAACCATTATGTGGGGGGTGTTGGCGCACCACCTAGGGACAATAGCATGCAATTCCGCAAAAGATTGAACGTGTTGGCTCCTGACTGAGATCTTCATCTTGTCAAACAAGGCGTAGTCGGAGGGGGAAGGTCGGGTGTGGCAAAACAGTGAAGCCCAACGCCACGAGAGTATTACGGGTATTCCGGCAGGTGTGGGGACTGGGGGCGTGAGTTGTTGTACTGCAAAAGCACGTGCCCTGCCCACTTCAATTGCGACGGCGCAAATGAATGCGTCATCGCAACATTCTGGCAATCTCACAGTACCTGCCACTGTTGGTGGTGCGTCCAGGCTCCTGCTAGTCCATGAGGACCTTGGACATCCCAGAAGACTGTTGCCAGTTGTTTCTGCGTTTTCAATGACGGCCTATGCTTCTTGGGACGTGGGCTTGATGAATGCTTCCACTCCATGGAGGTGCGTTTTTTTTCAGGCGTGTTGTGCAAAAACGCCGACTTGTTTCCCGTGACCTGGCGGTCAAAGAAGTCATCCGAATCGGCATCGCGTAGTGCAAGAAGTTATTTACAGATTTCAACGCATTTCGCCTTCTATTGTGGTGTGAGTGCATACCTTCGTCATCGCCAAATCGTCATGAACAATCGCCTTTCCTCGCGCAAGCCCTATCTCTTCTTGCATCGCGTTGAATGTTATGCGCCTGTTCGCCATAATCAAACCCGACACGGCTGCCCTGTTCCAATTTGCTGCTGTATGTTATGTTGTTGGTCGTCCCATGCTGACACCTTTGGCCGGAGGTCTCCACTCCACTGCTGAAGTTGATACTTAGTAAAAAGTTGAAATACATAAAATGGAAACTTGAAACACCACATGCATTACTTTAATTTTTAGCCTACAACATAACTTTAAAAAATACTGACAGGAAATGTGTTCACGTTGGGTATCACAGATCTAGATAGTTTTGAGGTTAAGACTTGATGAATGCTTCCTATCTTCTGTTTCTGCTGTATCTTTACCTCCAGATTGTTTTTGTGACCTACTTGGAGATTTGGATAATTTCTGTTTTTGTAACGCTGTTTTTGCTTTTTAAAGCGTTTTCTTATGTAAAATTTCTTATGTAAATTTAGTACATTTTTGGCTATAGTCTATTTTTAATGGATGACCTCATATGTGTGATTTTCACATTTCAAAAATCAGATTAAGACATCAATTTTATCTATAGTTTCATGTTTCATAAAGACAAATGCTTTACTTTTCATACGAAAATGTGCGGAAAACTTGATTTTTGGAATGTATATTGGGAATATCTGAAAATATTATTCATTAACGTTGAAAATGATTTCATTTAAAAAATAAATAGCTTAAAATTAAAAAATAACGTTCGAGTCTGTTTGATAATGAAATTAAAGGACTTCAGTACATAGAGTTTGCCTGAATTTCTTCTTTCTTTTTTCAGTTTCCAAGGTCAAGCTCCGGTGATATTAATCTCATTTGATGGTTTTCTTCCTTCATTTATGAACCTTACCTCTACTATAAATAATATTGCAAAATGTGGCACACATGCTCCCTATATGTTTTCTGTATTTCCTACTAAGACATTTGGAAATCACTATAGCCAAGTTACGGTAAATATAAAAACAGAGTATATTTAATTTTTTTGTGTAATAATTGTTAATGTTAAAGTATTTTATAAGCAGCGTTTCAGTTAGCCTGGGACTTACCGAAGACCAGCTCAGGCACTATATCATTTTTCGTAAATTTTCAAATATTAGCTGGAGCTTAAAAATACTGTGCACCAAAGCCTACTGACACAGCACTGTATTAATGTATTTTGTCGATTAAAATATTGACGAGTAAAATTTTTAGAAAATTTCTGCACTCCTGAATATAGGTAAATGTTTTTGCTATCTGTTTATTCATTAGATTTTTTTTATACGCATGGTATATGCTTCTCTTATAAATATGATCTACAGCACTGAGTTAAAGAAAGTGTAGAGTTATGTGCACTTTGACAGGAAATAGCATCGGACAACAGTATCCTGAATAAAACCAACAGAAGAATAAGAAATGGATTATGTGTTTTTGGTAAGAACACTATTATTATGAAAGACATCATGGCTTTTTGCTTAAAGAGAAAAGTATTTAACCAATACGTTTTGCCTGCACTATCTTGTGGAGTGAAAACATGGACATTAAGAAAATGAATGATGCAAAGATTGAAAAAAACACAGCGAAGTATGTAAAGATGTATGCTAGGTTATAGCAAGAAGAGACAAAAAATAATAACCTGGACACAAAGTCAGATGAAAAAAAAAGGATACTGAGAGAATTAAATATTTTAAACGTTTGAAATAGGTGGTGTACAATCCAATAAGACAAGACAAAAATGGAGTGAAAACGCCCTACAGTGGTATCACAGAGATGTAAAAGAAGCAGAGGTGGCTCATAGGGGTGGGGGGGGGAGCAAGGGAGGAATGTAAAAAAGTAAAACTCACTTGAAATAAACAAAAACTGAAATAAAATATGTCTAACATAAACGTTATTTAAAATAACGTATGGAACACCGTTTTCACTTTAAAATTTTCTATGAGAAATCCGTGACAGATAATAGAACTACGTTAACTGTGTAGGAGAGAACCATTGCACGTCAGTCTGGCTTGGAGGCTAGAAACTGTCTAGCTTCCGGTAGATAGAAAATAAATGATAGGGGACGATTCCATTGAAATCACAGGCACAGCTGCTTTTTTATTTAAAGTTTACTGCGTTCAAATTGCTATTTATCTGTGTCGATCTGGCACTGAAGAGCACAGCGATTTACAGCGTCATGCTTGCTGAACTTAGAGTGGATGTTTTTTGAGGTCAAATGGGTGGTGTACTTTTATTGATTTAGATGCATGACAGGGATCATTATCTTGTTGGAACTTCCACTTTGCCCTTACTAAATGTGGAATTAAGGGTATAAGACTTCCATATACGGTGATAACTGTCCGAGTTCATTTTGCTATAAACTTTTTGTAGATCCTGCGTATGAAAAAGCCTTCCATGTCGTAATGGAACCGCCTGCCGTTTGCCTACTGTAGAACTCACAGCAATTATTGCCGTACGGAAACCATCCAACTTAAAACAATATTTCGTCCGTAAAATAATATTTTTTTCCATGTAGAGTTTCAAGACATGACATTCTTTGTCCATTTCAGACGTGCTTCTTTAATGTTTAGAAGTCGTGGTTTTTTTTCTTAGTTTCTAAAGATTAACGCAACATTCGACTTCAAACACCACCACACAGTTGCATCAGATGCTTTTTAGCTCACAGTCTATCAAAGGCCGTGGGCTAATGTGCCCGCAGGTCACACGGCCATAGGTTTAACATTAGCGAGGAAAATTTGAGATCTCATTAATAAACAACCTTAAGAATCTTACTTATTTCATGTTTAGACTTCCCTTTTCTGTTGCAGAACCAAACGTTTTGCTTTTCTACATCGATAGTTTACTAAACATTTTAATAATAATCCAAATAATCAGATTTAATTCTGAATGGCTGCCGTTTTTTTCTGCTTTTCAACCTTTCCAGATGAGTTAGGTTACAAGATGGGTAAGGTACTTTGAATTTAAAACAAAAATCTTCTGAATTGTTAGAATAACAAAATTGGCTTTATATTTTTGTAACACCGTGATTTCAAAAAAAATTATTTGGCACGAAAAATACAGGGTGTTCCAAAAGTCCTTAACACACTTTAAAATTCAATACAAGATCAAGCAGTTGGCGTACGTGAGTGCGGTTTGGACGAAAATGCTTCTTATGATCTGAAATTTTGTATAAGTAAATACAAAAATTAGTTCCAAAAATTTCTCATAGATGGCGCTGCTTCTAGAACGTTATTGAATAGGTAGAAGGCCCTTATACATAACAATGGTGAAATACGAACAATGTATATGCACAGTTTTTGTCCAAACTATGGCAGCCCACATCCCAGACGTTAACAATACTCGCCTATTCATCCTCACACGTTTAATCGAACTTAGGAGGGCGAGTATTGTTAAGTTCTGGAATGTGGGTTGCCATAGTTTAGAAAAAAACTGTGCATACTCATTGTGCGTTTTTCGCCATTGTTATGCATAAAGACATTCTACCTATTCGAAAACTTTCCAGAAGAAGCGCCATCTATGATAATAACCATGATGATAATAACTATATAACTAATTTTTTTATTTGCTTAAACAAAATTTCAGATCATAAGAAGCATTTTCGTCCAAACCGCACTCTCGTATGCCAATTGCTTGATCTTTTGTTGAATTTTAAAATGTGTCAAGGACTTTTGGGACAACCTGTATATTCGATCTGTTTTTCTTCTGAGTTTAATCAACACTACAATATTGATTTATTTCATACACATTCTTTGACTTTCCCATTAATATTGTCTTTGTTAAGAAAGGATGGAAGTTTATGTGGTCTTACAATTTTGTACCAAACTGTATATTTGGCACTGATTGTGATAAAATATTTTTTGTCTTTGATTATTTTTTTAATTGTGTCCCTTTTCTCTGTCTTTATACTCTAAATTTTAAATAACTGTTTACTTCGTTATAGTAAATGCTCTAAATTTTTAACTTTCATAGGGTGTGTATCCTTCTTACCATGGCATCATTGATAACAACATGTATGACCCGATTAGAAAAAAGATGTATCATGTTGGGAAGCCAGAAATGTTTGTTCCAGATTGGTGGCTGGTGGAACCAGTAAGTTGAAATTTATTTTTCATTAAAAAAAAGATTAAAATTACAGTATACTCTTGATTATCTGGTACTCAATCAACTGACACATTCAGTTAACCCTTTCCGGCACAGTGGTCCCACTCCGGGCACACCTAATTTTAATTCCAAACTTGCATTTGGCACCAAGAATATTTTAATAAAATTTTGTTTTTATAACGAAAGCTTAAAATAAGGAGTTCATATTTTCTAAACAAGTCGTTTGTAAATTCCGGTGTCAGTCAGCAATTTCTCATTTTACGAACAGAGTTTGTTTGTGCCGGAAAGGGTTAACTGACAGCCTCTTACAGTATGAATCAGTGTTGCAAAATTCGGGAATTTTTTTATTCAAAATGTCTACCACTTTTTTGTTCAGTAATTTTTGCTTTATTTAATCATGGAATGTCTATAATTAAAAAAAAGCAAAAATTTTTATTTCGAAATAATGGTAGATTTTAAATTAAAAAAATCTCCCTAACTTGACAACAATGGTATGAACTTATTTTAAAGTAGCTTTAAGTTTCGTTTGGATAACCATTGTGTTTATAAATAAAATTGTTTTTGTAAAAAATCTTTATTGCTTCTTTATTTTATTGCATACATTTACAACCTAGTTTTTTAATGGCCATTTTGTAAGATACCCTGTATTTCTGACTGAATAAGTGGATTGCAACTCTGTTTTTTTTGTACAAAAATTGTTTGTCTTAAAGTTCCTTACCATGCCTTAAAGTTATGACTTGTCTTTTCTATTACATCCTATATGAACTATCTACAAAAGACAGCTTTTCTAAAGTAAAAGAAAAAAAAAAGAAAACAGGGTGAAAGTTGTAACTAAAAAATGGTGTGATATCAAACTGCAAAGCTTATATTAAGGTACTTTTAAACATTTTTCATTAAATAAGTTATCATATATAAGTCACGTGCCTACTTATATGTTGATATACGTCCTTTTCTTCTGTACAAAATACATCATATCGTGTTTCTAAAAATTAAAAAAAAAAGGAATTATGCATGATGGGCTTGGTTTCCACCGTTCCATATTTTGCACAAATTTTTAAGCACTCAAATGCGTAGTTAAAATTCGAAGTTTGAAATTGTTACCAAAGCAAACATTTAACGCTTTACAATTATTCGTATTTTTATCTTTAAGCTGGTTGCTACTGTATTTTCTCTTTTATGATACATGTATTACTGAAATTATTTTGAAAATTAAGGTTAATCTAATGCTTTCTTTTTAATATTTGGAGAAATACAGTTGACTCTCTTAAATCCGCACAGCTTAAAACCAGAGGTTGTGCGGATTTTAGAATTTTGCGGATTTCTGGTCACTGTTTTGTTTGCATTTTTAAACATTAATTTGACTTTAATAATGCACTTGAAATTATAATGGATACTTACAATAAAGCAAAATAATAAAGTAAAATAACAAAAATTAAGAAAGTTTATTTTTTTTAATATTAAAGGTAAAGATCAAGTAAATAATTAATAATGCATAACTAAATATGCATAATGATGAGATAATATTTTCTTGAATTATTCAGTGAAACTCTCCTTATAAATATACGCCAATAATTTAAATCAAAGTCTTAAAATAACGAAGTTTTTTTCATGTTTTTAGTCATTCTTAATAACCAAAAAGCTTGATAAATACATAAATGTATTTAGTATAAAGATCGTGATCGCCACTGATAAAGCGCTATTCTTCAGAAATAAATTTATGATTCCTGCATGAGAAAACAGGAGTTCAATCATATATCCAGAACTCCATATTAAAATGTATACAGAATGATAAAAAAAAAGAAAAGAAAAAAAAAACTTAAAATTTTCATCTACATTTTAACTGTAAGTTCCATTGTTTACATCTGAAACGATGTGTGGATTTTAGGTGTTTGTGGATTTTAGGGTTGCGGATTTTAGGTAGTCTTACTGTAGTACTAGATCTATGTTAACTTCGTAGTATAATTTTTCTACATTTAAATAACTAAAGAACTTTTTTCATAAAGAGCGGTTCTAATGATAATAACATACAGTAAAACCTGGTCAGATGGAATCACTAGAGACTTAAGAAAGTTCTCTTTTAGACAGGTTTTTATTTTGCAAGTATAATTTCATGATATTTCTTTTCTCGAGGATATAAAATTCCTCCATTAACGCAGGATTTCATTACAGATAATTTTCATTGTCCGAGTGAAAGAAATACCATACAATTATACCTGCTAAGATACAAATCAGTCTAAAAAGGAACGTTTCGAAGGTCCCTAGCGATTTCGTCTTAACAGGTTTTACTATATTAGTTTTCGTTTAATTTAATAATTAATGAAGAACTACAAAGTAAACTAAACCTATGGGAATTCAATCAGTAGAGATAGGAAAAAAAAATCTGTTTTTGACAGGCGTCTCTTTTAGCAGGTACACTGGCATGTCACTATGAACATTTTCTATTAAATACAGAATTTTATTATAGACCAGTTCCGTTTGCACAAGATTTTACTGCATGAATTAACCAGCATAAATTATGATTATTTATAATTTTAAACAGCAATTTATTATATCGTTTTACATACAGTAAAACCTGTGAAAATATAATCGCTAGTGACCAAAGACATTTCCTTTTTAGAGAGGTTTCCGCCTTAGCAGGTATAATTGTATGGTATTTCTATCGTTGAGACCGTGAAAATGGTACGTTTAAGACTGGATTCCGTTATAGAAAGATTCCGTTTTCAAAGGTTTTACTGTCAGTTATATGTAAGTATGTACCGCCACTCCCAAAAGGACTCTCTGGATCTACCCCGAGAGAGTATAAGGATTTAATTCAAGTCCTATTTATGGTTTGAATGCTGGTAGCATGAAGAATCCTCTTTAAATTACAGGTTCCAATCTACTTAGCCTGCATGAGAAAATGACTGAAGCATTTAAAAACAAACCAAATATTTTGTAATCAGACATTTTTTCTTTCCTTTTACCATTTTGCATTGAAATAGAAACTTATTTTCTTGAAATTTTGAAACAGCATAAAACAAATAGCTTCTGATTTTGGTACTTAAATTGTTTGTTTTAAAATGCTTTATCATGCCTTAAAGTCATGACTTGTCTTTATTACATACTATATGAATTTTTTACAAAAAAAAAAAAAAAAAAAAAAAAAAACTAAAACAACAACGACAAAAAAAAAAAAAAAAAAAAAAAAAAAGAAAGAAAAAAAAAAAAACAGAGTGAAAGTTGTGTCGAAGAATGGTGCGATATCAAAATATAGCGTTTGTGTTTAAACGTTTCAATCATTTTCTCATGCAAGCTAACTTTGTGGAGCTTCCGGTTGTAACTCTCTGTTATTTTCCTTGTGCTATCTTGTCTAGAAGATTTATGTAATTGTCAAAGTCATGTATGTGTTTCTGTGAATTAAAAATATATATATATGGATCATTTGAGACAAACAGCCTTGTAGCTTATAAGGTCTCAAAGCAATCTCCGTCAAATGTCATGCAAGCTAAGTCGATTGGAACCTGTAATTTAAAGATGATTCTTAACGCTACCAACATTCGGCCGTAGCCAGAAAAATATTTCGAAGGGTATTTTGAGACTCAGAATTTTATTATTGTCTTATTTTAGATTTGTTTTTTACCATTTTAATAGGAGCGAGTGTTAACAGTCTTATTAAACGTTATTGTGAATTGAAATAACTCATTTTAAAATAATTTAAAAAGAAAATTCAAGCCTTTTTCAATCCAAATAAAACTATAATTGCATTTATATGCTTCTTCGGTGACGTTTTGACGTTAGTGTCAATCAGATTAATGTTTGAAATTTTGCAAATGTTTTCAAATATTTTATTACCAAAGATGTCTTCCCAGTAACATACGACCGAAAGCCAACTTTTGTGGGTATTTTAAATGACTTTCATTGTATTCCTCCAGAATTTGGATTAAACAAGTCTGATGATCTGTATCAGGCTGTTGTAGTCATTTTATTTTGACATTCTGCTTTTACAGAGTCCGATTATAGAAAATTCAACTTAATTTTAAAGATTTCTTGGAAACTTCAAATATTTTTTCAATATACTAATAGAATCAAATACTAAAGGTATGCTAACGTAGAATTTTTATTTTTGAATCTTGACTGTAGTTAATTTTTGAATTTTGACTGCTTTGCTCTAGACGATATTAGTTCTTAGGTGAGCGATCTTAACAGTACAAGTCAAATTTTGGCCAAATCAGTATATATTTGCATTATTCGCAATGAAAATATGATATCTATGGGCTGTTAAAAATGTATAAGTCAAGGTGGAAAATAACAAACTGTTTTAGCTAGTGATCATAACAGTACAAAAAAGAAATGTTCCGTATTATACAAGGTGTCTCAAAATATAGCGACAAACTTTTAGGGGAGGTACAGGACACTGTAAAAATCATTTATTGTACAGGGACCAGTGTTAGAAATCCATTTATATAGTCAAAGTTACAGGGCGTCTTCCTCCAATCCAAAGTCGCGTTTTCGTTTATAACTTTAATAGTAGTGAAGATACTTTAATTAAATCTTTACAATATGTTTACAATTCATACAAAGATGAGTCTGTTACTAATTCTGTTAAAATATCTTCACTAATGTTAAAGTTATGAACGAAAACGCTTAAGAGAAATTTCGGAGGGGGATCATATCCTGGTGATCCTCCAATTGGATACGGCATTGCCCAAGCAGAAAGAAGTACAGGGCTCAATCAAGCCCAAGAGAGGCCCAAAGCCTGATATTCATTTGGGGTTCTCTCTTCTTCTTTTGTCAAAAAGAAAATAAGCATTTTATATACCTTAGAATAAAGATATGAATATATAAATACATATTTAGAAGAATAATTTTAGTTTTTAATGTTACCATGCTCTAAAAATGTAAAATATTGATTATTATACAAGTTCAAATAAATTATTGTACAAGAGTTATTATACTAGGTACAAGGTCAAATAAATTTAAAATATCAGTTTTAAGAAAATTTCATAGCAAGTTTGAAAGGCCGCAGAGCCAAACCACAGTGGTATGGTACTTTAATCAGACCCTGCTTGGAAAAAGAATTGGGGAAAAAAGAAGAAAGGTTTTTTTTAAGCATAGACCAGTTTTGGCCATACTGCTATAGAAAATATGCCTCCAGGAAGGGCTTTTGAAGGAAAATGACCCGAATTATCTTTCACATATTAGGAAAATGCTGAAAATCTTACATAGTCACCCTGTCTAGACCGCACTAGTATCAAAACGAACATGAGGCCAAGCTCCTCATTTTGTGGCCAGCATGCTAAGTACTGGGCTGTAGTTATCACAAGTATACATACAATTTGGTAATAAATTGTTTTCTGTAATTAAAATAAAAGGTTTCCATAAAATCAATGTTTCCAAAAATTGTACAAAAAGTTGCTGATAGACAGTGATATTCTTGTGAAATTTGATTAGTTACATGGAATTTCTGAGCAACCTATGTAAATGATGAATTTGGTAAAGCTTAAAGATAAGTTCTTTTTTGGTAAAAGTGTTTTTTGTGGAAAAAAAACTGTTAAAATTCTTTCAATACTTGCATAAAAAATGTTTTTAATATTAAATAGAATAAAAACATTTTTGAGGATAACAATATTTTGAGGCACTATAAAGTAATGGGGGCTGAGTGATTCTTTACCTGCGTTTTTGGTCAGTTTTTGACTGAAGAAGGGATTTGCCACACTAAGCTGCTCAAAAGGCTTTTTCTGTTTTTCAGAGAATATTTTGTTTTAATGCATTAAAACCTGTGAAAACAGAATTGTTCTATAGCATAACCCGGTCTCTAAATGGCGGAAAAAATATTCATGGTTCTGAAGGTTGAAATACCACATACTTATTACTACTATAACACAGTTCTTTCTTATTCTCTAGTGATCCCATTTTTAGAGGTTTTGCTGTACTGAAATGATATGGAAGGCCAATAATTTGTTTTTTTGGAGATCACCCATGGGCCAAGGGTAGAAGATTCCTACTCTACATCATATCGAAAACACAGCGCTCTTATGATTTTCTCTTTATTTGATAAAAATATTATTCACCACATTTTTCATTAGTAAATTTTTCAAGATCCTATTTTATAGTCTTGCAAAGTTCATACTCTCCATAAAAACTTAGAAATCAAGGAAAACTCAGGGAAATTTTGATTTTAACTCTTTATGCTCAGACAATACTTTAAAGTACTATAAAGAAAAACTTGTTATCAAAATCATTTAACATACCGATTGGTAAAATACAACTTAGAATGAGTTATGAATATTTTACTTTATCATACTTCAAAAGCATTATTCTTTGTACAAACCATAAATATTTATAAATGTATATATAAATTTTTTAAATTCGAAATACAGCTGTTCAGCTCCCTTGATGCTGAAAGACATGAAACGCTATGTTTTAGTTTTGAAAACTTATATATTTATATGTAAAGTTATTATATTTATGCATTTTCTAATTTTACAAAATACATAAAGCAAAATTTTAAATATAATGATTTGGATGGAGTTGCAAATATTATACAAAACACATACACATGCCAATTAAGTTTGTTAATCTTAAAAGATGAAATTTTACTAAAACTCGCTTAATAAAGCACAGATCTTTTAACGTATCTTCAAAAATTCATGAAAAATTCTTTGAGATGTAAAGTTTTCATTAATTCTTAATTTGGGACATGAAGGGTTAAAATACGTGAAGGTCTGTAATTTCCCCACAAAGCCTAGAAAAATTATCCAATATATTTTTGAAATTCATGTTTGCCAAAAATCTCGCTCATTATTGATACAGAAAAATTATTAATTTTAGAAAATACCCAGGGAAGACTCGAGAAATTTATTTTGTGAAAATGAGTATAAATCTTGTCTTGGGTGTTTTTCTTTTGTGTTAAATATGTTGTATTTGTTATGTAGATGCTTGCTTGCAGTTAGCATGTAGATTGTATGTCGAATATTAGATTTAAAAAGTCATTATTTTTCTTTAATTGTTTTTATTTAGATATGGGTAACAGCTCAGAGACAAGGAAAGATATCAGGATGCTATTTTTGGCCTGGTTCGGAAGTAAAAATCAAAGGAATGTATCCTACATACTACAAAAAATATAATATGTAAGAGTATTTCAGTATTTCTTTTTATTCAGCTTTCTTTCTTTTTAAATTTTTTACAGTTTAAATTTTCAAAACTTTACATCTTAATTTATGGTTTGAGGTTTTAGTGTATTTTAAATTTGCTTCATAATTTTTTTTATAAGATCTTATCTTATTTGAAAACAATAATTTAACCTCAATTATGTAATTTTTAAAAATGTAGAGTCTCTTTTCTATGTACTGAAATATTTTATATAATTGTGTAAATTACAAACTTAATCACATTGATCATTTGTGTTACTGTAATGTTTAATAAATTTAAATACTACTTACAAGGGAACCACTTTTGGTGCAGCTCGCACCTAGCATCGAAACCTAGTGCATTTTGTAGCCCTATACATAAAAGTCAGAGAACCAATAAAATTTCTCTGTTAAAATCATATATTATATATATTTTTTATACCTTTAATTTTTTATTATTGGATTTATAATTGTTAATTTTATGCCAAAATTGTGTTAAGTCACCAAATATGGTGCGACAAATTTTTCGCTCGCTTTATCCCTGGAATATGTGTACGGTAGGCATTATAATTAAATCGGAATTAAATAATACTAATAATAATAATAAAAAAAACGCCAGCTTTTCCCTCGTCAAAAATGTAAATACAATGTTATAATTTTTCAAAATCAAATTCGCAGGTTCTTGAAGAGATTTTTAACTTGTTTTCAATATTTTATGCTTATTAATGACTAATTTGTATTTTTTGCTGTTAAAAAAAAAAAAAAATGTTTTTGATAAGTGGTCTTGAAAATTTCATTTTCAGAAAGTTATGCTGCTGTAAAATAAAAAAATATGATTTTAACAGAAAACTTTTATTGATTCTTAAACTTCGTAATATAGGGCTTTAAAATGCACCAGGTCTCAATGCTAGGTGCGAGCTGCACCAAAAGTGGTTCCCTTGTTAGTAGTACAGTAAACTATTTGAGGTTCATATACCATTTTGATGATGTTAAGAGTGTTTTACAAAAAATATGATAGAATTCTGAGTTTTATATATAAAAATACCTCATTTGTATGTTATTTCATTTTTTTTTTGTTTAAAATTTCTTTTCTTTTTAACAAAATTAGATCAGCTCTTTTAATCTATTAAAAAATATTTCTATGAAATATAAGGTTATTTTTCAAAGAGTACTTCTCTGTTATAGGGGACTTGGTACCAAGAAAGGATCTGGTAAGTATTCAAGGAGGGCGATCCTGCAAACTTGAGATTTTCACATAAAAATGGATTTAAATCAGGATCTGTCCCCATCACACAGTGGAGCGTTTTGATGATCTAGGTCAGCCATACTCAACCTGTGACCCGATGACGTTTTATGTGCGGCCCGAGACACATAATCATTAATGCCTATTTATAAAATTTATTGAGATGCGTATAAAAAAAAATTTCAGACCTTCGCAGTCCTTATATATTTTCATGGGAAGACAAAATCTGTCCTTTTATTTATAATTATTAATTTAAAATTGCATTAAAACATCATAAATGCCATTTCCTTAGTCAAAAGTTCTTTTTACATGTATTTGTGCTATAGTGGTGCATACATTTTAAAATGTTCAACAACAGCAAAACATTATTCCAAATTAATTTCATTTACACTATCTATTTCTACATAAAAATAAGTTTTTGTATTGATTTTTTTTTTCTAGAACTTGAAACTATAGTGGTGCATACATTTTTAAATTTTCAACAACAGCAAAACCTTATTCCAAATTAATTTCATTTACACTATATATTTCTACATAAAAAAGAAGTTTTTGTATTGATTTTTTTTTCTAGAACTTGGAAATGCTGCATTGTTATATTATTACATTTTTTTCTTATCATATCTCTTTAATAATGTTTATTCGGGTTGTCGCAGAATAAATGGCAGCAAAATGTTTTACACCGCTATTTCTAAACAACAATCTTCGCGGCATATTTCTACATAATTTTCAATAGAATTCTACTCTGAAGTATATTATTTGAAAATAGTGGTGTTAAAATATTTTGGTAACATTTCTTCTGCGACAAACGTTCAATACTACTAATTATATTAACATTATTATTTTTCCTTTGTTATACTACTTTTGTTATCTTACTATTTTAGTTACCCCCTTTTTTTATATTATTATATAGGTGTGTTGCAGCCCGCCTAACATAGCAAACATATGTTTGCAGCCCGCGAGAAAAAAAAAAAAGTTGAGTATGGCTGATCTAGGTAGGCAAAATTCCTTTTCCCGATTATCTCGGAATTTAATAAGATCGCGTATACTGATAGCTCAATGTTTCTTTTGTCAAGATCCGCACCAATTCTGTCGAAAAAATTCGAGGTGTCAATTAACTTCAACCGTAAAGAAGGCAGTTGGTTTGAGTGAGTTTCAAGATAACGTGCGTAATTTTTAAAAAAGTACATAAAAATTAAATGATAGCATTTTAAATAATAACTTCAAAGACCGTGCCATTATGGAATATTTTCATTTGTTTTTGAAAATGGCTCGGAGTGAGCCGAAACTTGTCAAACAACCTAATAAAAGTTATTTTAATTTGTATTTATTATGTTGTTAATTTACCCTTTTTAGCATTTAAAAGAAATAAGTGTAACATTGTTAAAATGTACTGACAAGATTTTTTCCGACGAACTATTAATGCTACACACTCACACTTAATTTTCAATAGCGATCATGCTATAGCAAATTTAAATAACATATATCAGTTACATTGCAATCCAAATATATTGATGGTAGTTAGAGTATGGGCCGACAGACAAACAGTCATTAACACTTTTCAACTATGGTGGGAAAGTGTTAAAAATATTATAGTCTTTTTTGAGTAAAAATTAATGGTTTGCCAAGTTTCAACATTCAGTTAAATAATTTAAAATCCTTGTTTGTTTGTTTTAGAACCACTGTTACTAAACAACAGTGTCCACCAGTCAAAAGGGAGACTACAAAATATTTTTTTGATTTCAGAGTTTCCTGATGATCAACTTAATTTTATTTTTATGGAATTTCTTGCTTGAAGTTTATATAATGATGATTTTCGTTTCAAAATAAATTCTAAATCCTCATCCCCCAAATCCTACAAATATTACTTTAACTTAAAAAAATATTACAACGGCATCCCTAGCCCCCCCCCCCCCCCTATACACTCTTATAGAAAAGTAAGTTTTACAGCAAATATTCTGCAGCATAAATTAGATCATGCATGTGGTGATGAATGTTGGGCTGAAATATTTTAAAGCATAACGCATGAATTCGGATAGTTTTTTGGGCCGTTCTTTCGTACAATTTGCGTTGTAAACAAATACCTCATAGTTCGAATCCAGGAAGGCAGAAATAAGAATATCCAATGAACGAAGACATCTCAGCTGAAGTTTTTTTTAATTGATATATAGCACGTATAAGATGATAAGAATAGGATGGTCTCGGATATTAGAGGCTTAAAACAGTTGTTTTCAGAACAAGAGCTAGGAGTCCACTGCTGTTGGGCAGTAGATTGTCTCGCCAAGATTCGATATTACATTGAGCCAACAAACCGCAGACACGCAAAAGAATTTATATGTACGTTAAGGATAATTAATATAAATGTTTTGGGAGGATGTAATGAATAGGCTACCACATTTGGCGAACCCGTAATTTTTGTGAATTTTAGAGGACACATGCGGGCAACCCGGTGGGAAAGGAATTTTAGTTAAAGGAAAAAGTAAAAGTTTGTATCTGAGAAATTACATTACTTGCACAATTTGTTTATGAACAGAAAAAGGTTGGGATGATTTTATATTATAATACAGCTGTTTGAATTATTTAACACTATGCATATAACTTTAATTAGACTTTGTAAATAAAAACATTTTTTTTTAAATTTTTATATTTGCCAAATTTTGAATTTAAAATGTTAAATTTACTTACTTCTAATTATATGCGTTGATGTATATTATTTATTTATATATTGTTTTTATTAGTAAAGCATCATTTGAATCAAGAGTGAACCAAATCCTAGCATGGCTTGATCTTCCATCAACTTCTCGTCCGAATTTACTGGCGCTGTATGTGGATCAGCCTGATCACGATATGCACACATATGGAACGCAGTCCAAAAAAGTACATATTCTGATATGAGAGTTATAAATGTTTATTAATTTTAAATGGACTCAATATTTCATTTATTTATTTATTTTTTATAATAGTAACTTTTAAAATTTCATTTTTAGTAATCATTAAATAAATTCTAAAAAAAATAAGAATTTGATATAAAGTAAGTTAAATTTTTTAATAATTAAAAAAATATATAAAATGCTGCCCCTATTTTGTTTTAATGCTTTTTTTCTCTGTTTTCTTTGATTTTTTTACGCATTGTCAGTAGCAATGTATTCAATAAATGTAATAGGGGTGAGAATATCCTAACTGAAAAAAAGGAAAAAAAAATGTGTGGTGAGGGGGGGGGGGGGGGCAATTTAGATGATTGATTTATTTATTGTTACTACGAAGTAACAAATGAAGCAGCATTTAAAAAATATACATAGTATTACAAGTTTTTAGGTTTTGTGTGCTGAGAGGTGAGAGGTGAATGGGAAGAAGAGGATTTTCTTCTGGGGGTGAGGGTAATTTAAATGATTATTTATTTATTATTACAAAATTACAATGTGGGTCTAAAAAATTTGGTGAATGATCCAATATTTATCAAACAACTCGGGATAGGAATGCGCACTCTTGCATGCGCATTGAGAGATATCTGAAGAAACGAATTCTGTCGTCGAAATCACTATGTTCAAACAGAGTTGCCCTCCAGGATCAGTTGAACGGTGTCAGTGGGACACAACAACATACCATAAACATCAAGTGTTGCTACAAATTAGGAAAAACGGTAGCTGTGACCAATGCAATTTTGGTCCAAGTATACTTATCAGAATTAGTGAGTAAAAAATGCTCTCCCGCACACTGTGATTTGTGTGCATAACTTCCTCACTAAACGTCGATTGCTCTTGATCATCCACCACATTCTCTGGATCTGGTACTTCTTGACTTCCTTTTGTACTCCTGCTTGAGTCATGAAAGGCTTACACTTCTGCACATGTACCGGAAATTCAACAACGTGTGACATAAACTCTTCGAGTGATTCCGAATGAAGCTTTCGCCGATAGTTTCCAGCAGTTTTACAAACGTTTTTAAAAGTGTGTTGTGGCTAATAGAGATACCTTTGAAATGTAATAAAATTTCTCTGTTTGTGTTTTTCGTTTTGTTTATTTTATGAGACCATTCACGGAATTCATTTTGAATTCAGCAAATTAGTTATTTTAAAACTTTTTTTTAAAAGTTATATTTATACACTTGTTTGATTCTTTTTCTTGTTCGTGATTTAAGTGTTTTTATTTGTATACTTATATATACTTCCAAATAATTTATTTGTAGATTTATTTTATAAATACAAATATTGTTTTATTCATTCATTTTCCAGATTAATGATCAACTTTTGAGAGTGGATGGCATGATTGAAAGACTGTTTGCTGGACTGCAACAGAGAAAACTCTTAAACTGTGTGAATATACTAATTATGTCAGATCATGGTGAGTTTTACCAATGAAAGATACATTTAATCTGAATGCATGTAATGTTGAAAGAAAAAATTCTTATATACGAAGAGCACTAAATTTTATCTTGCAACTATATACTGTTTTTTTTGTAAATAGAACGACAAAATAGCGTTGACGATAGAAGGTAGTTTCGTCATTTAAGCTTGCAGGACATTAGAGTTTAACGTTTAATTTTTTTTCTGTACTTATCTCCCATTGCAAGCAGAAACAGACACATGAAAAAAAAATCAGGGCAATTTTGCAGATCCACAATTTTTATTTTATTAATTTGACATTATTACATTTGTTACACATTTTTACTTGATTTCGTGAAACAGAAATTTAATGAAAAGTATGAGGCTGTTTTGATTTGCAAAATAAAATTATATGTGGTTGAATTTCGGATAGTTGCAACTGAATATCTTGCTCTGCATTGAGACGTGATCTGTATGTGTTTTTTAGTAGCGGAATTTGCGGTGAATCTTGTTTCGCATAAATAAGTGGTTATACGAAAGGCAGGAGAATAAGTGTCGCTTTATCTGGTAGAATTTTAAATTAATCTTTTAGCGTACACCAAAAATCTGCGATTGATTTCTCAGTTTCAAACTTTGATCATATCGCTGTATCTGATGTCGAATAAAGAAAGCATTCATATTCCTGTAATGTCAGAGAGGACTTTATTTGGATATAGAGTATGGTGTTACAATCCAAACGTATTCTTTTATGTTTTCGTGCAATGCTTTTGGAAAAAAAGAGTTCAAAGTATCAATCAAACGCAAAAGATGAACTTCAAACTCGTTTAAGATAACCGCATGAATGTCTATTTTGAGTTCTTCTCCAAATCCTTTTATTAGTGGAAAACAATCCAGGCTTTCGTTTTTGATTGACTATTCAATACTTCAGTTTCTCTTTAAATCCTTCCACTTTATCAGTAGCCTCAAAAACAGTTACTGCTTTTCCTTGAAGTGAGATATATAAATCATTAACATTTGTAAAAATATCTGCAATCTATGCCAATTTCATTAACCAACGATGATCACACTTTCCTTCCAAAGCAAAATCATTATCACTCATAAAGAGTCTGACTTCATTCCTTAGTTCCAAGAGGTTCGTTAAACTTTTACTGGACGTTCAGAATGCAATAGACAGACTAATTGTTCCATTTTATCAACACTTTCCAACATAATTTAAAAGTGTATATGAATTCGGTTTTTTTGTCTGCCGCCTGTCTGCTCGTACTATAATTCTCCAAAATATACTCGGATTACTATGAAATTATTATATGTTATTGAGGTTTATTATAGAATGTTCGGCAGTAAAAATGAAGTGTGTTGAATTTTTTTTACAGAGACACAAAAAGTTAGTCCTTTACATATTATGGTCTATGGGTAAAATCGTTTGCACTTTTAATGATATTACACTATTTCAAAAATATTTAAATTGATATATATCACTGAGGTGCACTAAAAGATGCTTGCTATAGAATATGGTATGCATAGCATTCATTGTTCATTTATAGGGAATAATCATTTGCGGTGCATTTTAGTAATGCTATGATACTTCAAGCATAATGAAATGACTGAAGTGCACTGTAGCATGTTTTCTATAGGTTATCGAGTGAATAGCATTTATCGTTCATTTACAGAGACACGCTAAAGAATTCGGTTACAGAATTGACTAAGACCGATAATTGCAGTAAGTGCGTTTTCCGCTATGGTATGCATTTTTAAACTTATATAATTTTGTGTGTATTAGGTGATGTATATTAATTCTAGAGATCACATACAGGGATACAAGGGAGTTTTCGCACACATTATTGGGTATGAACAGTAATTGCCAAAAATGGATTTCTACTGAGTTATGTGATTTTTTAAATTGCTCATTTAGTTATCTCATTCCATTCTATCCAAAAAGGAAATTTCTTAATAATATTCTGTTGTTGTTGGAAAGTGTTTCATAATCTATGCCTGATGCATGATTTTTCGTTTTTGTTCTTTCAAATTTGAAATCACTTTTAAGGAAAATCTTACTTTATTAATAAAAAGTGTAGCTTTTTCTTATTGTTGTAGCTTCAAATTTACTTTTTAGTTTTATTAATATTAATGAAACATTTTTACTCTAAAATTTGGTACTCCGACTAATCAATCACATGCATGTAGAAAATGTATGTATATTCTAACAATGTTCAATTTACTGTTAAAAATTGCATAACTGTGTTTAAATCTACTTTTGTGTGTTTTTTAATTATTTATATATGTATATTTAAATACTTATTTGCAGGAATTATTGATACAAATTGCCGGGATGTCATTAATCTTCAGAAATACATTAATGTCGATGACATATTTATTCAATTCGGTCGCATAACACCAAAAGGAAAAAGAAATGAGAGTAAGTAATGCATCTTAGGAAAATGACATATAATGGTATTTACTTTTTCTTAAAAAATATATAAATGTCTATAATATATTTTCAAAATACCTGATGTTAAAAAAATTTCCAAAAATTGCTTTTAGTGTAAACTATATCTCTGTATCATTTTTATTTATTCATTTAATGACTTTCAAATGTTTATATAGATTTTTTTGCCACCCTGTATATTTATTAATCTTCTAATGCAATGTACATTTAATTTTAGAAATCTATCTGTCTATTTATATATAATTCAAAGTATGTTTTCTTATACAAATCTGCGTTTTTTGACTGATTTGTACGAACTTCACATAGACACGCTTTAGAACCCAATAAAAATTACTCGCTAATACTTAAAAAATGTCCCAGAACATTATTTATTCCCTTTTTCAATACCAACCGAAGTTTATCTTTATAAAAATCTAATAAAAAAAAATTTCTAATGCAATTTTCTCTTTCCTGTTGTCACGTCCTATAAAAAGCAGAAGAATTTTTAAATAATGAGTACACGTGTATTTTGATTTTATAAGCCAATAAAAATTCAGACCTACTCGCTATATTTTCCCTTCCAAAATTGATGTCATTCTGAACAGGAAATGCGCATTTTTTGTTTAAGTGTACTAAAATGACATAATACCTTTGTTTAAATGTATCTAGAATTAAAACATTTACTATAATACAAACATTTCAAGTCCAATGAAAAAAAATGCGGAAAATAATATTAATTTACTAAGTTTAATGTCACTTACAATGGAACTCAATTAATGCATATTCAGATTAGGATACGCACTAATTAGAAAAATAAAAAAAGAAACATCATTCTAGATTTAATTTTTTCGAACGTAAATGTAAGTTTACATTTTAAAATGTTGTACTATTAGCAGTGAGGGGGGGGGGGGTAGGGGAGGGCTCTTGCCCTTCTGACATTAACGTCTATTATCTATAAAATAAAGGCTTCATTTTCAAGCCATACAAAATAGAATTTTAGTAAATGCCACAGCATTTGGTTACATTTATTTCATTTTTCAAAGTGTATCTTATATTTTTCTGTTGCACTCGGCAAATAAAACTTGAATTCTCATTTATAAAGCTGAGAGATTTTACAATGATTGCATCAAAGTAACGTCATTTTTTCTGATTGTCATTAAAAAATAATTTGATCACAAGTGCACAAAAGCTCTGTCATTGTGATCTCCGTACTTTTAGGATATTACATTTTCTTTATTTTACCCGGTTGCCCCCCCCCCCATGGTTAACATGGGGGCCATGTTTGTTAGCTAGTAAACTATGAATTCTTTTATTAAAATATCATTAAAACAACTCTGTTGAATAACTGCAAAAAACTAGCTTTTTCATATATAAAACAATCGGCTGTGTAGCTAAATAAACAAAACAAAAACCCTATTATTATTGCTATGATTTCGATTTCGAGTGATTCTATGATTTTGATTCCGTATTTCGAGACAATCTTATTAGAAGACTTTGGCAGATTGTGTTTACATCACCTACAAAAATTTCGAAACGTTCGGACGAATAAAAATATATATACATAAAATAAAAGAATAAAATCTGAAAAAAAAAATCAACAAAAACTCTAAAAAGCTTGATGTTTCAGCGCAGTTTCGCTCGGCTTCGGCTCATGTTTTCACTACTACATATGGATATTTTTTCACGAAAATTTATAGAAGGTTGGATACAGTTATATTTATAACCTATTAAAATTTCAACGAGTTCGGACGATAAGAACTTTTTTATTTTATTTTATTAAAGAACCTAACGGAAAAACAAAACGAAAAAAAAAAAAAAACGAGAAGAAAACATATATATTACAACAAGATATCAGCATTTTTTCATAAATTTTTTGCAAGAGCTACAGAATAATTATATTAATAACCGATAAAAATTTTAAAGGTTTCGGACAACAAGAACTATTTTTTTTTTAATTATGAAACGATCCTAGGTGAAAAAAAATAAGAAAATGTCTTCTTACGAGCGCTTTTACCACTAAATTTCAATATATTTTCGTGCTTTTTTCATTTAATAATATAAATTCACACAAAATCGGGTTAAAGATAAAAAATCATACAAATTTGAGATTTATTTAAGGTTATTATCCGTGCCTGCACTCTCAGAAAAAACTGTAAATTTATAAGCGTTTTCCCTTCAATTTTCACGGGCAACAGCCTTATTTGATGAAAAACGGTCTGATCCATTAAATAAGCGGCCTTATCCCTTTGATAGAGGGTGATTATAAAAAAACTATCCCGACATTTGGGCCCCTAACTATCATACCATTCACAGAAACTGAATGAAATTTTGGCAAAAGGTATTTTGAGGTATGCGCTCAAGAATGATATGGAAAACAACAGTGTCACTCAAACAGTTACGGTTACATTGAGAAAATTTCGAAAAAATCAAATGGCAACACCCAGTTTTTTGTATTGGAATGTGATCTCCATTGTGAAAAACCCTAAATAGCGTTGGAACGGAAACTGTAGCATGAAAATCATCGGCGGTAGATAGGCTAAAAGTGAGGACAACTAATAAGGACAGAGAAGCAGCATAAAATAAAGCATTTTATTGTGTTTCACAAATTTTCCACATGACCTCCTTCACACACGATGACACTTTGCATGCGGCTGATGGTGGATAGCACTACATCACGTATCATGGCAATAGGAATCTCTTGAATCGCAGTTCTGATGGCATCTTTCAAATCAGATGCAGTTTGAGGACGAAACTGATACACCTTGGATTTCAGATATCCCCACAACCAGAAATCCATTGGTGTCAGATCAGGAGACCTTGGTGTCCTCGGAAACGGGAAATGACGGGAGATAACTCTGTCACCAAACTATTGAGTTAAGACACGTTTGACTGAAGACCAGACATGTGGAGGAGCGCCATCTTGCATCCACACAACTTCAGATAGAGCATTTTGCCGTTGCAATGCGGGAATCGCGTAATGAGTTAACATATCCAGATAGCGATCACTCGTTACTATACACGTTTGCAGATCACCGGCAGTAACCTCTTCAAAAAAGTAAGGGTCGAGGATGAACGTACTCGTTATACCACACCACACAGTCACTTTTTCCTTGTGTAATGGACGCTCATGCACATCATGTGGATTATTCTCTGCCCAGTGCACACAATTTTTCCAATTCACGTTATCAGTTAACGAGAAATGCGCCTCATCTGTCCACAGAATGCGTAAAGGCCAGCTGCTATCTTCACAGTACCGGATAAGGAATTGATTTGCAAAATCCAGCCGTATTTGATAGTCTCCCGCTTCCAACATCTGGACACGCTGGAATCGATACGGAAAAATGTTTAGAACAGAGCGCAGAATCTTGCGTACAGTTGAATTCGGCAGATCCAGAACACGTGAAACACCACGTGCAGTTGCGGGACGAACTGTGTTTATAATCTGACGGATTTCTGCAACAGCTTCCACAGGAACGGAAGGTCGCCCAGACCGAGGTCGATCATATGTGCAACCAGTTTCTTCAAATTTATGAATCAAGTCCCGTACAGCTTTGACAGTGCACGGGCCTCGTCGTAATCCATGGTTTCTGCGGCAAACACGCAATGTCTCTGCGGCATTTTGTCCATTCAGGTAATAAATCTTTACGATTTTCCCACGTTCTTTCCTTGAAAGCGGGATCTTGTTCGGAATGGCAGAAAGGAACGTACGCGGATCGCATTTCGCAGTGCCTTTTCTTTCACCTAGCGTGACGACGTCAATCATGACTGTGTTTTACGTAGAACCCGAAATTTGCGTTTCTTGGTTTCTTCTTCTTGTTTTGTGGACAACTAATCAGGCTGGGATATAAGCCAAAGAAACGGTATGACGTGTGACGTAAATGAAACGAAAATTAATGCTCTGGTGCACGGCAAAGTCCTTTTTACTTTTCCCTTGCCTAGTTCCGGTGATTTTCATGATACAGTTGCCGTTCCAAAGTTATTTAGGGTTTTTCACAATGGAGATCACATTCCAATACAAAAAACTGGGTGTTGCCATTTGATTTTTTCAAAAATTTCTCACTGTAACTGTAACTGTTTGAGTGACACTGTTGTTTCCATATCATTCTTGAGCGCATACCTCAAAATACCTTTTGCCCAAATTTCATTCAGTTTCTGTGAATGGTATGATAGTTAAGGGCCCAAATGTCGGGTTAGTTTTTTTATAATCACCCTGTACTTAGAAAATTAAGAGCAATCCACATATTCTTACAGTTCTAGCCCATCTGTTTGCAAAAATACGGTACGACCCCATACATTGTCCTCCACTAGGGTGTAACCCTTCATTTTACTCGTGTTTCGAAAATTTTAACCCGCCAAAAAAGCGATTCTGTGATGATTATCTAACGTGCTACGTGCTACGGAGCAGTAAGTAAAGTGTTATTGTGTTTTAAAGTACATCATATCCTGTGCATTATAATGCTGTATTACTTTGCCCCGTAAAATTACGGCCTGCACAAAATGATGGGCATGGATTGTTTTTTTTAGGGGGTATGACTGGAATCTCTGCTACCGGCCTCTGCCCGTAATTTTACTGCAATTTATGTGGTTATCCCCAGTGTGGTCTACACTGGGGGGTTCAACTAAATGTAAAAATTAAATGTAAAAATGTGACGTTGTAAAATTTGAATATCCCATTCTTATTAATTTATTCATAGCTGTCATTAATGAATTGGTATCAAAACTGCGCTGCAAAAGTCCTCATATGAGAGTGTATCATAAAGAACAGTTGCCAGTTAGATATCACTATTCTGATAATCCACGTATAGGGCCCATCTTTGTGGATATGGATAATGGATGGATCTTAGCCAGGTATTATTTAAATGTTGTTTTATGAACTGTTCTTTAAAATTTAATTAAAGAAACTTTTTGTGTATATTAGAAAATTTATAATTTGAATTAAGAGGGTTAAGAGGGTAGACAAGATAAAAATGAATAAAATTTAGCGGTACTTTCTTTTATCATAATTATGCATAACACTAATTAAGAATGCTGCATTTTAAATCAAAAGCGTATCATCTTTACTTTTATTGTATATTCTTTTTACTGTACATTATTTTCCAGAACATAAAGGAACTAAAACGATGAAAAATATTATTTTCAGTAAAGAATCAAAACCAGGTGATTTTATATGCACAGGAGCAGCTCATGGATATGATAACCTGTTTCCAGATATGCAAGTATGAATTTTATCTGCTTAAAATGCAACATTCAATCTGTTATTAATAATCGCGTGTATGTTTGTGAACGTATAATAAGGAAAGCCTAACTGTAATGTAATTTATATGTATGCGTATCTATAAGTACATTACTATGTATGCGTATATGTAATAAAGTTTAAATTGAAATATTTTCAACAATGTACAATATTGCAGAATATTACAATCTTTTCGAAATCTGAGTTCACTAATAATGTTAGTTAAAACAACTATACTTATTTAATATTAGATTTACAACATAATTTAATAAAAAAGTAGTTACTGCTGTTGCCGTTGTCTTGTACAGGAGAAGTGCCATGGCATTTTCCAGGAGGAAATGGGCCCGAACTTCAAGAAAAATTGGATTTCTCAAAGATATCGTTACTATTTTGATCCTTGCTGGAAAAGAGGATGGACTCTCTTGGCTTGGTACAACTCTCGAATTTTTCTAGTGAGAGGACTTTTCACGTCACTAATTTTACATGCAAGTCTTATGGCATCTACATAGAACCAACAGTAACGCAGTATTCCCGGAGATTACCCTCTCAAATATTGACTGAGCCTGATACTGTTTAACTTTGGTGTTCTGATATGACTTTGGTGTGTGTCCTGTTTTGACTGTGTCTATGTCGCTGTTTTACATCTGCGTTAATCCCTATTAACCACATCTGCGTATACAGGGTGCATAGGAAAAAGTCCCTTTAACCTGAAAATACTTGCGAACGGTGAGAGCTACAGCTATGCAAGTGAGGTAACGGTATAGTAAAGCGACTACGCCCGATCTAATGCAAACGACAGAAGCACCCCCTAGTGGCGAAATTTGGAAGATAGCCATTGCAAATCGAAAACGAAAAGAGATAGAGCAAAATTTCAAATTAGAAAGTTTTAGAGCATCAATTAAATAGCACGAAAAGACATTTGGTTCACACGGATAAGATAAATCGTCGCCTGTATACTTGAAAATGTCTGAAATCGATGCACTCCATTTTGTGTAAACGTTTGAAAGGAATAGCTAGAAATATGAAGAAATATGCACAATCTATTGCATAAATACGTACTTACGTCAATGCATTTTGATAACATCACAAAATAAAAACAAACAAAAAAAGACAAACTGTCTCACAGTGATAAAAAGTTAATGTTCATTATGTTTGAAAAGTTCGCCATTGCTCACGATACACGTTTGTATTCGTGAGAGTAATTCTGCATGCACGTTTCTCAGCATGGAAGGTGTCACACTAATGCAAGCATGTTCAATACGACGACGTAGATCCAGCAGACTTGTAGGTGGAGTTGCATAAACCTTATCTTTTATGTAACCCTAAAGGAAGAAAGCCAACGGAGTGAGGTCCGGCGATCGTGGAAGCCATTCAACACTACCACCATACTCGAAAATAAAAGTTTTAAAATAAAACCGCTCGCACATTCAGATTCAAATTATCGTCTGCCATCGATAAGTATATGCTATGAGATTATGCTGTTTGTATTAAGCGAGCGCCAACACCTTTTAAACTAAAATTTTAATTGCATTGGAAATGAAAGTTTTACTGACGTTACAGTATAGTACAACGTCACAATCTGCAATTGCGCACTGCTACCTTTCCAAAATTTGAATATGCAGAGTTGAATCGTCGCGCATAGATTTCGGACATTTTTGGATATACAGGCGACGATTTAGCTTATCCGTGTGAAACAAATGTCGTTTCGTACTAATTAATTGATGCTCTAAAACTTTCTAATTGGAAATTTTGTTCTATCTCTTTTCGTTTTTGAGTTGCAATGGCTATCTTCCAAATTTTACCACTAGGAGGCGCTGCTGTCGTTTGTATTAGGTCGGGCGTAGTCGCTTTACTATATCTTTACCTCACGTGCATAGCTGCAGCTCTCTCCGTTCGCAAGTATTTTCAGGTTAAAAGGACTTTCCTATCCACCCTGTATACATAAATTCGTGTTTGTTAAAATGCAACATCATGAAGGAATCATTAGAATTGAATTAAATTTATTCCACAAATAACCTGTATTGATACAAATAAACGATTACATTTTCAAAGCAAAAAATACAATACTACATGTAAAAATCAGTGTTTGGTGGAGCTACCACGTGCTGCAATAAGTGCTTCTGTACGACGAGGCATCGAATCAAACAAATTTTGAATCTGTAAATGAGGAAGAGCATTCCCGATTGCTTTTATCCGAATCCAGAGCTCCGCTGTATCAGTTACAGAACGAGCGTCACGATGAGCGAGATGCCCACCAGTTACATCCCACACATGTTCAATAGGTGACATATCCAGTGAATAGCCAGGCCAAGGAAGAAGTTGTATCTGATATGCTGAAAAGAAAACTTGAACATTCCTAGCGATTTGAGGACGATCATTGTCCTGTTAAAGTACAGGTCCAGAAATGTGTTGAAAGAATGGCACGAAGTAGAGCTCCAGAACTTCTCTGATGTACTGGTTGCTGTTGAGATTTCCCACGATTCTTAGCAGCTGATACCCAATGGCGCTCTGAATCGCCACGCTTGACGTTCTTCCAGTATGACGTTTGATAACACTTTTCGGAAGGTGACGTTCACTGGTGTAGCGTCTAACGCGTATGCGGCCATCACCGTACCACAAATTAAAGCGGGATTCTTCATTAAAGACGACTTGTTGTCAATCGACACTCCAGTGTCTATGCTGATGAGCCCATTGCAGACGATGGTTTTATGTGAGGGTAATCCTATAAAATGAATTCTTGAAGTCAGTCTACACTGCAAAACAAACACCGACGAAGAGTTGGGGTAGACAATGACACACCTGTAGAATGCTCCAACGCTCTGTCAACTGTCGAGATGAAGTTGTACCGTCCGTCACCTCCATTCGGATGAGACGTCCATGCTAACGTAACTTTCGGCGTTCACTGCGGGATTTCCGATTTGTCCGGTTTTCTTAAGCTTCCATACTCGCATCAAGCTCATGGCATTACATTCCATGCGAGCTGCTATTGCACGATAACAAACCCCCCTTCTGGAAGGCAATTTATTCGTCTTCATTCAAGCTTCGTAACGTGATCATATTTCACCCTCTGCCGTCATCGAAACATAGTGACTTCTCATGAAACTTGTACCATTAGCAGACAACTATTGACTGTTTTCAACGTCCCGCTACAGGTCTCTATTTATACAGCTAAATAAATAATACAGAGGGCGATGCTCATCCCACGCACACGCGGTGACTGTGAAATTCCAGCATTGGAATAGAACACCATAATTTGCATTTGCTGTCAGCTGCAACTCACTCACGTGATTCCTTCATGGTGTTGCAAATTTTGCAAACAGGAGTTTATATGTAACCATAAAGTAGCTGAATCAGTTGTGAATTTACTTTGTAAACAACATTGTGACTTGTGTCGGTGTATCACTTGCGATGTTTTAGGTGCTTTTAATTGTTTTAATAAACTGGATTTTAATCGACCTGCTATTTTAATGCTTCAGTATACTGCAAGTGTAGTAACTGACTTGGTGCCAGGGATTAATACGGATATTGAATGTGAGAATCGAATTTTTTTCAAACTGTGAGCAGCATGGATGTATTCAACATGCCTAGCGTAATGAAATTTTCTTCTGGAAATATTAGAGAAAAGAGAAAGAAATGGCATCAGAAACTGGATAATTATCCACTAGCTACTGAAAAAATGACCTGGCTTAAAAAGTAAAGATAGCAATCTTGTTGAATCTGCTAGGCAGTGAAGGACTCGAAATATTTAATACAGTTCGATTTGAACTTCCAGAAAATAAACATAAGTTTGCTGATATGCTAAGAAAATGTAACAAATATTGCTCGCCTCACCAGAACGTCGTGTATAAAAGGTATAGTTTTATTTCTTGTGTTCAACTTGAAGGGAAGACCATTGATTGTAATGTGACAAAGTTGAAAACATTGCCATCGACTTGTGAGTTTTCTGATTATGAAAATGGCCTAATACTCATCTATATTTCCCTATGAAATTTCTGCTCTCCCAATTGTGTCCTAACAAAAGAGTGATTTCTAGATATGAGGGGCCGAGGTGAAGCAAAATTTTCCTCTTTTTTTGTATGGCTATTCCCATCAATGTTGAAGTCGTTAAAGCCTTGTTCATTTCTTAGCAGCAGTTCTGCATGCATTACTTAAACTGTATCATTTTCAACTCAGCCTTATTTTTCAAATTACTCTTCTCCTCTCCTTCACTTCTCCCTGGTAATTTCTTTGGAAAAAATAAAATAAAAGTATGAACTGAAAAATAATGTTTAAAAAATGAATGTTTCTTGTGATCTCAAGAGATTATTATTTGAATAACTAAAACAATTTCCATTCAGGAACTTTAAATTATTCAGTTAAATGATCCGTGATTTGTGAACTACTCAAATAACTCTAAATATTTCAAACATAACAAGCATATTTATTTAATGGTTAAATGCATTATTATATCTCTAAATGCAGATATATATGTACCTAAAAAAAAGCAATCTATAACATTCCATCACCATTTTATTTTATTTTTCAAATCTCAAAAAAAAAAAAAAAAAAAAAAAACGTAATTGCACAGATTTAAACAAAAACCTATTGCAATTTTTAAATGTGACATTAAATTAACTATCATGGTGGTAAAATACTCAATATAGCTGAAAAGTAGGAAAATATGTATGTATTAATGGAATATCCAACATACTCCCACCTTGCAATGTCAAAATACATATGTAACGTTGTAACAAAATACAAAATAATTTTACAAATATTTTTAAGTGATGTATTTCTAAGAAAAAGTACATAAGTTCAGGCGATCATGTATTTTAATTTTCCTTCCATCTCTAGTCATTATTAGAGGAGTCTCTATGCCTTTTGGAGTTAAAACACATTTGTCTTTTAGTGAGATGGGTCGGAAAATTTTAAAGCGGAAGCATTAGCTACCACAGGCAGTTCTGTTATATTAAAAGTCTTTTCCAAAACTTCTGCATCAGTCCTTGATGACATTTCAAATGGATAAGTCGTATTCTTTCCACTACATTCTGTTTTCAACTTTACAACTTTTGAGATTCCATATTTCCCCAGGTAGATCTGTAACATAATTCCAAGTGGCCAGTCAATGAATGCGCTTTGTTGAGTCACTGCCTACGAGTACTATTTTTCCAACCCTCAGCTTATCATTTTTTTTAAAATCCTTTGTGAATGAGGTGTAACATGTATTCACTTTTAAATCTCTGTCTTAAATCTTCCCCATTTTTTTTCATACATCTAGAATGTTTAATTAAAAAACATGTATCTATGGTATCTAGATCTGGGATCTAACTAGTGGTACTTCCATGAATAAATATTGCCGGTTTCAATGTCATCAAATCGCTCAACTCATTAGTTATGAACGTTAAAAGTTTCGACTTTATAACTGCTTCGAAGTCACATAATATTGTTAAGACCTCTTCAGTAATAATCAAATGTAGCTTTACCAAGAAATCGACTTAAAAGTTCTTTGAGCATTCTGACCATGGGATCCCACCAACCACCTCACCGTGGTGCAGTTGGTATGAATTACCATGAAAATGTCTGTTTAGTGGAAAAAGAACAAGTACTTTTCCCAGTCTATCGCTTTTAAGGCATTATTAGTACCAGTAAAATTCGTTCCGTTGTCTGAGTACAGAAGTCATATTCTGCCTCCTCTGGATATAAACCTTTTTAAGATTTGAATGAAGGTCTTAGTGGACAACGACTTAACTAATTCAAAATGCACGGCACGGTATACCGCGCAAATGAATAAAATCACCCATGCTTTTTCTCTTGATCGCAAATAAAGTGGTCCAGCATAATCTACTCCAGAAACTTCAAATACTTTAGCAGGTGTTACTCTAGTTTTGGGTAATGGGGTGAACGGCACTTCCGAAAGCTTAGCAGCATGTCGCCTGTAAATTAGATACATAAAATGATCTGCTTAACTAATTTCCTGTAACAGGAGTTTGCATGTTATATCACACTTTCACCATGTAAATGCTATAGTTATAGCTCGGATGAATGAAATTAGCGCTGAAGTTCGCAGCCATGTTCAACAAATAAGAGTGAATTATTCCAGCCAGGATATCGTTCGAGTAGCTCAGTAGGAAGAGCATTGACACGGCAAGCCAAGGTATCCAGATTCAAGTCCCAGCCCAGACATTTTTTATCTGTGTTGAAATAAACCTCAACTATGATACTGCAACCATTGACTATAGTTTAGACATGTTTGCAGAATGAATGAGGAGCGCCTACTAACAGTTCTTATCGATTAAAGACCTACAGATAGACGAAAGAGGGACAGAAAGAAGATGAATTGGAAGAATGCAATTGAAGAGTCATTGAAATATTACAAAATAATAGATGATATTGCCCTGGACAGGAAGGAATGGGAAAGAATCCTCAGCAATATTTCTTCTGGTCGAGAAAATCACTCGATGTGGAAATTCTTATGGGAGAAGAAGATATATTAAACTAAATTATCATATTTTAAGATAAATTACCTAAAAAATCTTTATTAATATAAATAAAGTTAATAAACTGTCATTAAATCACATAACATTTAAAATTATCTGATTGATCTGCCATAAAAATAATGCAGTTCACATTTTTTTTAAATAATCAAGATTTCATTTCTTAAATTAAATACATGTTGCTTAGTATTTTTTTAAAAATTACATTTTAAAATTTCAGTGCTATGTAGATTATTATTGCGGCATAGCAGCTCTAAGAATTTATTCAAAATGACTCAACTGCTGGTAGATTGTTAATTCTTCAAATGTGTTCTGTGGATTATTTTATTATATTCTTAATTTCTTATATATTTCTTATATGAATTATTTCACATATGTATGTTTTTGTTTCATTGCATTAGTTTTTATTTTATATTGCACATTTTCTTCTGAATATATTTTAGGGTATTTTTCTTGCCCATGGTCCTTCATTCAAGAGGAATTTCACTGCTCGGCCATTTATTAATATCGAACTTTATGAAATGGTGGCAGGTATGGATTTTATTTTCATGATTAATGAAAATATTTTTTTTCCTTTTGTGAATTTAATTTTTAATGCATAACAAATTCTTTAAAAATTAGCATTCCACTGATTCTAAGAAATGATTGTTATTATTTATAATAACAGTAACTTAATTTATAAGTACAGTGGAACTTATGGAAATGAAACCTATCTATATCTTGTTCTGAATGGAAAATTTATTAGTCTTAGAGAAAGGGATACAATAAAAGATAGTGCACTTGCTAATAATTTTTTTTTTGTCTAAAAGAGATTTTATTTTTGATTTTTACAACCGATTCCTTGCTTTTTCCAGAGTTAAAGAATATAGACAAACATACAAATGCCAGTTGCAGAAAAATTTCCAAATTTACAGAATATTTTTAAATTTCAACTAAATAAAAAAACATGTATTTTTCACTTTTCATGTATTAGTATGTACATTGGGAAAATTATTAGATAATAATAAAATTAATGTTTTTTAAGCTTATTGATAGACACTAAGATTGAAGAAGTAATATAATTTTACTAGTTCTCAATTAGTTGACGAATTGATAGATCAATGTCTTCAATAAGTGGGGTTTCTGGATTTTTGTAATCATTATAAACGATACATATGAGTAAGTATATAAAATAAATTTATTCAAGTGTGTGTGTGTGTGTGCACATGGATAACAGATTTTTTCAGAAAAATTTTGGACAAATAAGTTGTATTGGCAGGCAGTTTCCAATTTTATATATACTGTTCTATCTTAGCAGTAGTGGTGTCATAAAAAACAAAGATTACATGTTATAGGTTGAGAATACGAGCCAGAGAGTGTGCTATAGCTTTACTCGATAAACAAAGGATATACGGAGTTTCTTTAAAATATTCAGAAGGTATACGGCGTATACCATCGCATACACTCATACGCGCACACCTGCTTAGTAGGTTTTACTGTATTGCACAAAGGCTGTTTACACATTTTTGTAACGATTTTGGAAAAAAAAAATATGTAAACAAAGATAAGAATTTTATTCTCTAATACGAGGGTTATTTTTTTTTTAAGGTCCGATCGGTCGCGAAATGAAAACCGTTGATCGCGTCAGATCGCCGTTGTCAGTTCTGCTCGTAAACATGTCTCGTAAACAATAGAGGATCCCGCTAAGTGTGAAGTGCTTGCTGTCATTCGATTTCTGCATGTTGAGGGGTGCAATGCAGCCGAAATTCATCGACGAATGAATACTGCGTACGGTACAACTTTCATGAGTGACAGCAAAGTGCGGCAATGGTGCAGGAACTTTGAAGCAGGACGTACAGACGATTATGCAGGCGAGCAATGAAGGAAGCGAGTGTCAACCGATGATCTTGTTCAGCGAGTGTATCATTCTCACATAACACGCTGGATAAGAGGAAGTTTGACTCAGACAACAATCAGCATACCAGTGTACATAATTGGCTGAAAGCACAGGCAGCTGCCTTCTATGACGAGGGTATAGGAAAGTTGGTACCACGCTACGACAAATGTTTCAGTCGGAGCGGTGACTATGCAGAGAAATAGATGGAAGGTGTATCTAAATGTTCCAAATAAAACAGTTTTGATTTTCGCTGTGGTTTTCATTTCACAACTGATCGGACCTTGAAAAAAAAAAACCTCGTATGTTTAATCTCATAGCCCTTTTGTTGAACTATCATATTATATTTTGATTTCCAAGATAAAAGAGCTTTTCTTAAAATATCAAAGTTGATTTTGTTCCACGCCGCGACACAACCTTCGAGAGTTCATCCAATGTTTTGGCATGCCGTTTATAAAGAGCATATTTTAAAAGTTCAAATGCACAGTAATCCATAGGACTAACGTCGGATTTGGGTGGGGTGTAATTAAATGGAATAGCTTCAATTACGATTTCATTTCTCATGTTTTTCTAAAAATATACCTAACAGTAGATTTAGGTATGGCTGGGAGCCTAATCCTGATGGAACTTAACACAATAAAGATTGTTTGGGTAAAGTGATGGAAATGTCTTCTTTGAAAACAGGTGTTAAAACATATTTCTAATAGTACTCAGAGTTAATTTTGACATTTTTGTTCAACTTTCTTTATTTTAAGTTTTCCGTTACAAGAGAATCCCGCAATAATGCCAAAAACTTTAACAAAACTTTCCTTGTTTCCTCTGAACCAAAATTTTAGGTCTTTTCTCCTCTTTTTCGGTAGTAAATGGATCTTGATGGTAGTAAATGGATCTCTATTGCAATCAGATAAATATATCCAAATCGCCTCAATTGTATTTCCATTTTTCAAATGTCAAATAATTTTCATGCACCAATCTGCACATAGTCTTATGCTGAGAAACATGTTTTCGCATTAGACAGTGAATATCATGTTTTGATTAGCTTTAAATCACATTTTATAATTTTGTTTACAGTTTCTATACAGATTTAACGATTTTGTGATAGTTCTTTGGGGGTTGGATTTTCTTTTAAAACATGAGATGCGACTTTAGATATAATTAAGCAGTGAACGTACCTTTGTTGATTATGCAGTTTTTAGTGCCCAGTGATTTCCCCAGTGAAATGTAAACTTTGACGGTTTCTTTTCTTTTTATTGTGTCACTTATTTTACGTGTAAAAATATAAAACAAATTTTTTGCACATCTTTTTAAAATAATCGAATTAAAAGTATTTCTCTTCGTATAACGAGAATACCTTCGAGAATAGCCTTCGATCCATTGTTTATTTTCCAGCGCCATTTTAAAGCAAAGAATATTTTTAATGATGCATACGTTAATTAAACCCTATTCCGAATTGAGGCTATGCGGGTTTTATTTTTTTTCATTTAAATTTAACTCGTAGAGGAAGTCAAAATCGTTGCGAAAAATGTGAACATTCTCCGTAGTATATCTTGAATTATAATGTTCATGAGTTATTAAAATACAAGACAATAAAATACCATGTTTGGGAGATTTTTGTATTCTGTACCCATGTAATCATATCCCCATCAGTAATTAAATAAGCAGCAGCTTCGTACATATTTTATTTTTGTTTGTCCCAATAGACAAAGGTTGTCTCCTAAAATCTAGTTAAAAAAAAAAAAAAAAAAAGAAGCTGCAATAATTTTTAAATACCAAGGATAATTAACTGAAAGATTTGTTAGTAACTTGTTGATATAATAATCTCTTGCTTAATAAAACTATAACTTGTACTTCAAGCTTAAGTTTTTGATTATGTGTAAATATGATTAAAATGCACGTATATAAAAACATTGTTGCTAATTAAAGCATATAATAGATGCATGTTAATATGAAATTATAAAGTTTTACAGCAGATGAAAATTAAGAAGAATTAGTCTAAATCTTAAAAAAAAAAAATATTAAAAGGTCTGAATAAAAATGCTTATCAAACAGTTGAAGATGTATGTGTACATAAAAGAATCTTTTAAGTTTTTATATTTAAATCTTAGTATTTATGTTTAAATAAACGCGTAAAACACATTAATTTTTGCAATTTTCAATAAAATCAGCTTTTGATATAATAAATGTAATATGGTAGGAGTTTTAACAAAATTTCTATCGTCTAGCAGTATAAATAAAGAAACAAATTTTCGGGTTATTGTGGGAGATTTAATTAACACCTGATTCATTTTTAGAATTGTTAGATATTACTCCAAACCCAAATAATGGCACCAGAGGAAGCTTGCATTATATAATGACCTCTCCAAAAATTTTGAGCCCTGAAAAAGAGCCAGACCCACCTGTTGTTGCTGAAGTACCAGATGATGAAAATATGAATATTGAGAGGTTGACTTCTAGTTCTTGTAACTGTCCTGAGGTAAGTAGTATATATTTTTCTACTATATTTGATGCCATTATGCAGTAATTTTAATGGCTATTAATGTCATTGTATGCATTCTTGAGACAGAAAATGATCTACTGGGATTACTGGTAATAACAATAAATTGTGCTATAAGGGGTGCTCAATTGAAAAGTGGACAGCTGACGTAGAAACGTTATCAAAGTTTCCGAACTGACTTTTCATTTGATTTTTGCTTTGCACAGGGTTAGTGACGCATTAGACAAAGTTGCGTCGATTGGAAAGAAGTTGCGTGTGTGTAACTGACGGCTAAAACATAGGGTGAACAGGATGGAAGCGTCCAGAGTCGAGCAGCGAGGCCTAGTGCGCTTTTTGGTGACTGAAGGGGAACGAACATAGACATTTTTCACCGAATAAAGCATGTTTATGGTAAACACTGTTTAGGCCATACAGTTGTGAACAACTGGTGCAACAGTTTCAGACAAGACAGACAGACAGTCACGAATGCACCGAGACGAGGCCAGGTCCATGCTGCCGTCACCGATGCATCAGTCGCCGCTGTCAATGAGATATTACGGTCCAGACCTGTCGCCTTGTGATTTTCACATCTTCGGACCACTTAAAAAGGCACTCCGAGGACAACGGTTTACTTCGGACGATGAAGTGAAGGATAGGATACTAACATTCTTTCGAGATCAGCCCCAAGACTTCTACGCCAGGGGTATCGACCTACTGGTGATACGATGGGAGCAATACCACAACAAATTCGGTGATTATTTTTAGAGTTGTAAAAAAATACTTACTTCTACACTCTGTGTCCAGTTTTCATTTGGTCACTCCTTATATTTATATTACTGTGAGAAAATAGATTATCAGTTATTCTAAATACTTCGATTGGCCCAGTCTTTTTTGTTTAAGCTGAGATTCTATTTTTATTTTATTTTATTTTATTTATTATTATTTTTTTTTTTTTATGGTTAAGCAGAAAATTTAGGTATACCTAGCCAGATTTAGATTTAACTTGTATATATATATATATATAACATAATTTACAATTTTATAAAGCACATCTTATAAAATTTAGTATTTTTGGTCCCAAAAATACGAGGGATTTAAAATGAATGACTTGTGATTCAGTTAATTTTTCTTTCATTTTTAGACATAGAATCTAAACACTGAAATTTTAGCATGCAGAGATTAGCAGTTGAACAAAACATCTCAGTGGTAGAATTTTATTTTCAAAACCAACGGTCAAGTCTTGCATACTAAATATTTTTTAGTTTAAAGGCAGAACGCTGTCTAACTAAGAAAAGTACATCAGCTATAGAACCTGGTTATCAAAAATGTGTAATTAATTTGCATATTTTCAGTCCCGTGGGGAAAATTTGTTACTTTAAAAACATCAGCAATATCCTGATTAAGTAACGTTAATTGAATATGGATTTTGAAAATATTCTGTATTTTTATATTCTTTTATTTAACTTAACTTGATTTTTGTATCTAAAGATGGAATTTTGTAATCAATTTTTCACTCGCTTCCTGATATGCTAGGATTAATCGTCAAATAATCGTTATAGTTACAACTATTTACGAGTTACAAAAACAATGAAGTTATTCATGCGTAAACCACTTCTCGTCAAAATTGACTAACTGGCTGCAAAACTGCAACAACAAAAATTTTTAATCCCTAAAAAAATAGAAAACATAAAGAGTGCACCAATTAAAAAAACAAAACCTCTTTTATTAATAGTTTAATATAAATTAAATTATTATATGTTTAGAAACCCTAAATAGACAGTTTAAATGATGTTTTTTTTTTCTTCCCTGTTACCATATCTTAAGAAAAAAGAACGAGCTCAAATTCATTTTTTTAAAAATAAATTCACTAATTCATGCTATCTATCTAGCAAAAATGAAAGTGACTAATTTTCAATAGTCGGAGCCCAAGCCAAATTAACTTATTGTACTAAACATTTTTTGTAACTGCATGAATTGCAGTCATGAAATTAACAGAAGATAGAAAATTGTTTTTTAAAGAATTATTTTTACTTTTATTTGTTCTATCATGTATATCTGCATGATAGAATTTATCTAAATCTAAAAGGAAAAGAGAAAGAAAATTTTGCTTGTATTTTATTTTTATACATAACTGTAACATTTTGAATATTTGACCATATTTCCTTTTAGAGAGGAAAACAAGCAAAGGTTAGCAATCCTGAGTCTATTAAGAAAACCCATCTGCCTTTCGGTGTTCCCTATAGTGGTGATGAACAGAGTACACTAAATTTGCTGTATAATGAAGAGTACATTACTGGTTTTAGCTTAAAACATAAAATGCCACTCTGGGTTTCATTCACTCTAAAAGAATGGGTACAGATATTTTTATATTCTTACTGTATATATATTTTAACATGATTTTGTTTGTCATAGTTTTACAGTTTTGTATAAATGATTAATTTATTTAAAAGAATATATGATTAATTCTCATACATGTAATTTGATTTGATTTGATGTCATTTTAATGTTTTATAAATAAGTTTTATTACTATGTAGATATTATATAGGTAAATAAATTACTATGTAGATGTAGATTGCTATAATGCATATATATCAGGGAATTTATATGTATTTGCAGGCCACACCATTTGTGGCTTATGAAATTTTATATGCATATATAGCGTTTACACGAGGAAAAAAGTACATTATTTAAGTGTATTATTAAAGGAACATCATAGAAATTATCAGTAAAATGTTTTTTAATACAATTAAAAATTTTTATAGAGAAAATAAATTAATTTACTGAATAAAAAATCAATTTACTGTTTTAAAGAACTTTTTGAATTACAAAAATAGGTATGTGTTGCCTGCTTACTGCTATTTGGAATACCCTGCTAGAGATTTAATTTATTGTGTCAAGCAATAAAACTTAAATAGATCGCGTAATTTAATCTCTCTTTTATCTATCAAAATATTTTGTAATTTTTTTTCATATAAAATGCTGTTACAAATTCTTTGTATTAAATATCTAATCTCTTTTTTATTTTTTAAATGTCCGTATTGATTAATGCTACATAAAAAAAGTCAGTTCTTTTACCATTAGCACTTCTCTGTTTCACTCAAAAAATAAAAATAGATAAAAATAAATGTTTTAATGTTGCTTTTAAATACTTTTTGGTGTTTTTAATTTGACAGATAATCTTATATGTGTCCACTTTAATATACAGGATATGTGTTTTACAGAAAATGTTTTTGGCAGAGAGAGTAATTCAAATAAAAATTACTAATTTTACTAAACAATTTAATTAAAAATTTTTAGTGATCTTTTTCGAGAAAAAAAATTAACCGCTCTTCGGGCTCTTTTAAAATTTCCATTGAATTGTTCTAAATACATTTTTTATAATTTAAATTATGAGACATGTAAGAAGGGATGAACGGTGCGATTAGTTATTGTATTGAACTTGGAAAGCCTACCACCTTGGATTTTTGTGTCACAGAGAATTTCTCCTTCCATCATATATTTAATCATATAGTTATTTTTGTTTGTTACATATATTAACACATTATAAAAGTTTAGTAAACCAAAAGGTACCACTCCATTCTATTTTAAAACTTTTAACTTATTATTAAGTCAAGAGTACCCAAAATGTCTTATTCCTTTTTGCAGCACAAGAAGGTAATAGGCTTTTTTTGAGAATACGGCTTGTGTTCATGTTAATTTTGTAGATAAAACATTCTTCTGATATGTGACGGTTGTAGAAGGTTGCTTCTACATATACTTTGTAGTATAAAATATTATTTAAAATATTATATTAAATAAGTATAAAATTTCATTGTATTGGTGATTTATATACATGGAACACATATGGAACACATATCTTATACTCAGTGAGTTGTTTAATTTCAGGCAGATTTCAAACCTATTGATGAAATATGTTGGAACGGAGATGTCAGAATTCCTGAAAATAATGTTCCAAAATGTACAGATTTTACAATGGCTATTGAAAACCATAAGCATATTTTGCAACGTCCTTTATATTCTCCAGGTTTGTTCAAACATTCTTTGGCTCTGTTTCCTTAATGTGTATGGTGACAATTATTTTGTTATTTTTTAAAGCATTATTAGTAATTATTAATTGAAAAGAACCGCCAAATCTCTGCGTTATATCAGCCCATCCTTCCTACAGATGATTGGAAAGTCAATCAGTGTAAGTCACATATTTTCAAAAATTTGGCTATGGATTGCAAACTTGTTGGCATAATTGAAGTTTTCAGCTACCATTTAAAGGTTTGTCAACACTGCTGCTAAGTTATCAATCAGATTATCCTTGTAGCGATTGTGAACTCTCCGACGTCGACAGTAATTAGTCTAGGGATAGTGACATTTTTCCAATGAAAAAACTCATTTCTGCATATCATTTGCCTAGAAGTGATTCAGAAGCAGGTTCTTAAGATGTTTCACATGCACAATAATTGGATTTTTTCGCTATATGTTAAAAAACACTGAAAATGTCATCCACCTATTAAGTGCTAAAACATCTTTGTGAAGGATTTTGGGACAAATTAAGGTTCCTTTCTGATCACCTTTAGAAGATTTTTGTGATCCGTACATTAGTAAATATTTTTATTTTTCTTGTGAAATAACGCAAGGTATTTTTTTCAATTGAGGGGGTCGGGGCAAGAGAGTGCCAAGCCACATTTTTGAACTTCTGAGATATTTCAAATACTCAAATCAAGATATATAACCTAAAATTTTATCACCAAAGTCTTAGTAACATTTGAGATATTCTGAGTAACAATATGGCATTACTTTAATGATATTAATGTTACGTTTTTTGTAAATTAGCTATCTTTATTGGGGACATAAACATCTGAGGCAAAAACGAAACCTGTCACATATGCTGCCCCCAAGTTACATTAGAAACAAATTATATGCTGAATATTATAATTTACAATATTAAGAAACAAATTACAGTGTTAGATTTATTTCACCAAAAATTTGGCTTGACACTTTCTTGCCCCGACCCCTTCAATTGACTTTCTCAAATCTTAAATATATCAGTTCCCATATTTGTTAACTTACGCTGATTGGCTTCTGAACCATCTATATAGTGCATAATTTTCTGCAAATGATTTTATTTCGTTATATGACTTTCCCTTAAATATAGTCACTTTTTAGTTCCCTTTGGCAGCCTTATACTGAGATTTGATTGTACATATATATAGTGAAAAATTATAATTCATTCTTTTCATATTAACAGATATTTTATTTTCAATTTAGCAAAATGATTTTCTTTTATTACTTACTAATGTGTATAATGTACTTATACTTATATGGACTAAATATACAGCTATATTTTTGCTGTAGTTCTTGGATAAAATTAGAAAACATATTTTTTCTGGATTTTTCATTTTTTTTTAAAATTTGTATGATATATTTATATTTTTTAAATTCTTACTGAAATAGTGCGAGTTCTTTAAACGTTTTTTCATTCTAATAAGTACAGAAACATTTGATTTTTTATTTATCCTTTACATGTTTTTAGACGGCAATATTGGGCAGTCCAACTTTGCCCGACATGACCAATATTGCAAAATCGCTGTTCATTATATTGGTTGACATTACTGAGCCTTCGGGTTAAAATGAATTTATTTTTATCAATATTTAACCAAACTTCCAAAATAATGGTGTAAAATTGGGAATATTTATTTATTTAATGTTGCTAAAAAGTCTGGAAAATAAGTTTAATAAAGTTTCATTATTTCTGCTTGTATTAGTGTTGTATTATAAATATTTTTAATGTAATTTAATATATTTTTCGACAATATTGTTATAATAACGCATATATTTATAAAAGCCAATGTGAACAAGATTGGTTTGCTTAAAAATGCTCATAAAATAATAAAATAAGCATAAGTATGTAGTCAATCACAGTTAAAAAGTTACAAAATCCATGAAAAAACAAAACCATAGATTATAAAAAAGTACAATTTTTTCCTCCAGAACTTAGGAGTGAGTGACTGAGTGTATCTTATGTAATATACTAAAATGATGTTTATAGCACTAACAAGGGAACCACTTTTGGTGCAGCTCGCACTTACCAAGGAGACCTGGTGCATTTTAATGCCTTATATTACGATGTTTGAGAATCGATGAAATTTTTCTGTTAAAATCATATTTTTTGATTTTACAGCAGCATAACTTTGTGAAAAGGCAATTTTCGAGACCACTTACCGGACTATTAACATAGAAGTTTTTTTGAAAAAAGTACTTTAAAATACACATTAGTTAATAGTAAGAATAAAATACTGAAAAAAGTTTAAAAATTCTTTTAAAAACCTACGAATTTCATTTTGAAAAAATGCAACATGATAATTGATTTTTGATTAATGCGACATTAGCTGTAGAATTTTTCCCTGTAACAACTCCTTTGCAACTCTGGCCGAATGTCACATTATTCTGCTTTGTGAGTGAAAAGTGGTTTGGATTCGTAGCCCCTATTTGGCGACTTAGGCTTTTTTGGCGTGAAATTAACAATTAAAAATCCAATAATAAAAAATAATAGCATAAAAAATATATATAATATTATTTTAACAGGGAAATTGATTCTATAACTTTTATGTATAAGGCTACAAAATGTACCAGGTCTCGATACTAGGTGCGAGCTGCACCAAAAGTGGTTCCCTTATAAGATGTAAAGAAAATTACAGACCTGTTTTGGTAGCACGAAGCTTATCTCATCAATGAAACTGAAATCAGTCTGCATTTTCGAATAGTTCTTTTTGATATTCTCTATTTTTTTTTTTTATATTTTACTGTAAATTCAGCACTAAATCACTCATATCAGTGTTTCATGAATGTATTTTTTTATGAGTTATTTAACAGTATAGTATTATACCCTCTTTTAAAAAGACGAGTCATGCATGTTGTTGTAACTTTCGCCCCCTCTATTTTTCCTCCTGTAGGATTTTCTAATAGTCCTTATAACCGTGAGCAAGCCATGTTAATTACGAACTCTATATTGAAGTCCTTGAACTACACCAAAATTTTAGAATATAGTTTTGACAACATACTTTCCCAGTGGACTCAACAAGGAGAGGTGAATGTTGTTACTGGGCCTGCGTTTGATATATTTGGAGTTGGGGTGAAACCGGAATCTAAAGAATTTATGTAAGTTAAACATTTTGGAATTATCTTTTAATCACTTCTTGCAAGGTATTGTATGAAAATACATTTATCATTTCTCTACTTTTATGATCAGAGTCTCATCAAACAATTGCGTATGAATTTATGAATTATGCTAGTAGTCGTTTGGAAAGTAGTCGTTTTCATACAAATTGAACAATTAGAATTATTAATTAATACAAAATATATCAGAATAATTAATCATGCAAATAGATTGTTAATGTCATTATCACAAAATCAGTATTTTAAATACTATATTAGAATATTTAAAATACCGAATAGTGTAGAATTACAATTATACAATTAATGAGGAAATGGGATATTCAGGGGTGCAGTGTTCCCTGACATAGTGGAAGATTTTCTCAGAAAATAAACAGTCCTGGAAGTAGAAACAGATGCTAAATGTACTGATATTTTCAGGGGGCTCCTGATTTTTGACTTAACAGTTGCCTACATGCTTTACAACATACGAGAGAAAGTCATAAGTAAGTTACAAACGACAATTAAATAATAAGTTGCAGTGATAATCACTTCAAAACTATTTTTATTTCTCAACATATTCTCCACCAATATTTATGCATATATCCAACCGTTTTATATGTGCCCCATACAAGCTACATGAAATTCTTTGGGTTAGGTTGCCACATTTGAATTTTATGTTGAATTTCTCATAATCTGCAAACATCATCTTGCCTCCAATATGTTTTTTAGTGGACTAAACAGATGAAAATCGCCTGTTGATAAGGAGAGGCTGTAAAGTTGGATCTTGAAGAAGTTGCCAACTAAACTTTTGAATTCTCTCCTGTGTTAGGCCTGGATGCATCATCGAGCCCCATCGCAATTTTAAAACTGATTTACGAATGCGAGCAAATGCTACCTAGTCAATATGAAATGAATATCATAAAGGTGCATGATGATGCATTTATTAACATTCATAGAAAATACTGGTTACTATCTTAAGTTAAATCATACCAATTTGTACTTACTAATGACTCTCCTCGTATTTCTCGCGATTTCTTTTATAATTTTTATTACAATTTGACGTAAAAGCAGTATCATGCTTTGCTATGTTCAATCCTTGTCCATTCCCTGCATGAATGTCAGAATTTCTGTTGCACTTACTTGAGTGAAATCTTAAGATAAAAAAATACATATTTCGGCTATACAATCTTTATTTTATCATTTTTAATGGACTTTTAATTTTTATTGCAGTATGAAATGGATTGTAAATTTCAGTACTAAGCCAGTACTTTTCAGTAATTGCTCTGTATCGTTCAGGTAAAAAATTGCAGAAGATTCCAGAAAGTGTAGAGTAAAATTTGTTTTGTCAAATATTTATTGTTGTAATGAAATATTACTAAATAAAAATACATAAGGTATATTTTCTTTTTTCTTTGTCTTTCTCTTTTTCATCTTTATTTTTTTTTAGCACTTTAAAATTTTTTTGGTGTGTAATTTTTTTTTTCTTTTACAATGCTTGTTGTTTTCATTCCTGGATTGGCCCCTCCTTTTGCTATCTGCATGCATCTGATGCAATGAGTAGGGAAAAATTCACTAAAAAATGAACTTCATCATTCTTCACATGATTCGTGTTTTCTGTAAATTTGTATTTATAATCCATATTGTACTGATTCTTTTTTCAATATTTTTGAGGTGAGTTTTTTTTTAAACTTATCATTTCACTGGGGTCTCTGTAAAATTGATCAAACTTTTCCTTATTTTTATATACGTGCATAATCCAGAGTTACTTGTTGTGGGTAACATTGTGATATTATGTATTATCTTGTAAGAATTATGTGATAATTTATTGATATTTTGTATTTTGTAATAACTCGGATTCAAGCAATAACGAGTGATAATAATAAAATCAAATTCGTGTGATTGTATTTCAATTGATTCAAATTATTGCACACCAAAGGTGTATTCAGCAAGTATGGTTTAGCACAACAGTATGTTTTTTGTGGGCACCCTTTATTGTTATTCATATTCGCTTTAAATCTCATTGCTAATATTGTTCCTGTTTGACATACAGTAGACGATTATATATTAAAATTTTGATGTGTGTTTATAAACAAAAATGTACAATATACAATTTTTATTTTTAAAATAAGTAGTAGTAGTATGTACAGTTGGCTAAGAAAAAAAGGAGTACATTACCCCATACATTTTAATCACCAAATTGTTCCAGAAAAGAAAATTGGAAATAGTCGTTCGATTGAAAATTATGCCTTCTTTCAAATTATGTTACAGAATTAAGCTTAGGGATCGTCTTCATAATGAAATTGTACCAAACTGTTAAATTTTCAGTACGAACACCTACCTATGCCTAATTTCGACATCATATTTGGATTTTTTTGGTAAATTTCACTTTACGAAGCCGTTCGGTGAAGTAGTTAAGGAATTATGAAAGTTTAAAATTTAGAACTCTCAATGTAAAATTTATTTGTAATGGTTGCAAAAGAGATTGTTTCCACGTATTGCGTGTAGTTTTTTAAGCATAACTCAAGAACTTCTTGGCAGAATGAGTAATAATTTTGAAATCACATATTTAAAGCTTTTTAAAACCGATTTCTAATTTAAAAAAAATCAAATCATAGGTTATGATTAAAAATATTTAAAAAAATATATATTTTGAAATTAATTTCTGAAAAAAATCTGAATTGAACCTATAATGTTTTTGGTACTTTCGTGTTATAGTGGCCCCCAAGGATGAGTTGCCAAGCGATAAAGATTTATCACCAAATTATAAAGCATATATTACATTATAATAATATATGATGTATATAACATTTCGTGACGTATATGAACAAGTTATAGTTATATATGACGCATATATTATGTATATATATATATGACATGTGTATAAGACGTATATGATGTATATATAACACATCAGACGTAAATAATATGTATATAATGACGTATATGGCACATATATGAGTGTATGGAGTATATATATGCATATATTGCATATATAAGCTTTGCGGTGATCTTGCCGAAATCATAATCGTGGTATATCGTAATCCTTGGCATAATCGTAATTGTGGGGGCCGCTATAACACGAAAGTACCATGTTTTTTTTTTAACGGAAATGGAAATCTAAAAACTTTAAATACACTGTAAAAAATGTCAAATGTTTCTTAATCTATGAAAATATAATATAATCACGAATAAATTTATAATATAAACTCATCCTTGTTAACCATGATTCTGAAAAGTGTTTCTTTATCTTTAGAAACCTCAGACATCAATAGCATTTCGAGATTTAAAGAATCATTTATGAAAACAAAATTTCTCTTGCTGCCCGTAATTTTCGAAACGTTTACGAGTAGCTTTTAAAGTGTATTAATCAGTTTTCTAAGCCCGGAATATAGTTTTTTCCCTATGCCATCCATTCTCAAGTAAACATTTTCATGTTCAACAAATATGTTGTAATATACGTATATTGTTATATTGTGTACAAATATGTATCAAAAACAGACAAACATGCAAAATTAACATCCTTAACATTAACATTAAAATTAAGATTATTTCTTTACTCTTTCATGTATAAATTAACTTATGCAGCTGAAAACGTTTACTTGAAAATGGATGACATTCGAAAAACAGGTATTCCAGGCTGAGGAAACTGATTAATACACTATAAAAACTATTCGGAAACGTTTCTGAAAAATACGGGCAGCAAAAAGTAAAAAGTACTTTGCTTTTATAAATAATTCTTTAAATTTTGGAAATGTATTGGTTTCTGGGGATTCAGAAGACAATGGAAGACGCTATTCGAAATTTCGGATAACTCGGAAGATTATATTCGTTCGTAGTTATAGTAGATTTTCATAAAATAAGAAACATTGGTCATTTTTTACAGTGTATGCGAATGCAAAATTGAAGTTAATTCTGGCAATTAGTTTTTGAGATTTGCTTAAAAAACTACCCGCATTGCAATCTGTTTTGCAACAATTAAAAATGAATTTAGCATTAGGGCAAACTTGAAACCTTCAAAATTCTCGAACTGTCTGACTGAATAATTTCCTGTTTGATGTCCTAAGGTACGTTTATGAAATGTAAACTGTCTACAAGAACTTGTACAATCTTGAAACATTTTTTGATATTTGAAATCACGACCAAATTTCGAAACGTGGTAGACATATGAGATTCGCGCAAAAAAAAGATACATTGCATAAAATATTTTTTCCTGATTATGCCTTCAATGATAATCATATAAAGCAGAATATTTGCAACCATAACAAGGAATATTTTAATCAAATCTTTAATTTTCACCATTAGGTATTTTTTTAAATCATATATTATCATACAAATATTTATGAGATCTTGAATGAGATTTGTTACTTGGCTTGAGAAAATTCGGCGCTTAACAAGATGCTTATGCAAACGAGCTTTTCTTCTATTTTATAGTGGTTTTAAGCAAATTACTGTTTTTTTTTAAATTTGAAATATTCTTAAAACCTTTTTGGTTATGTCTTTTATAGATACTAAAAATAAAATTTTGTGATTAAAACTGTCAAATTTATTTGTGTCCCTCTAAATCCAGGATCGCCAGGCATATGCCTGTGCCATTAGCAGGTCTTATATATATATATATATATATATATATATATATATATATATATATATATATATATATATATATATATATATATTGGAAGCATTGGAATTGCAATGCATACAATCTCCATCAGGAGGAATAAAAAACAAACAAACCGAAATTTCTTTAATTTTTAAACAAATGTTTAGATCAAGATTAAAAAAAAATGATTGCAGCAATATATATGATTATTTATAGGATCATAGGAAAATAAATAAATAAATAAAAAATAAATAAATTTGAATGTACTATTTCCATCTGACACATTGTTTCAGTTGTACTATAAATATCCTGTGTTATACTTTTTCAGGTGTAATAAGTTTTTACTATGCTTCTTTAAAAGTATTTTGATTATGATATTTTCCTCTATTTGTTTGTCAATCTATCTGTCTGCTCATCTGTATTTTAATATTTTGCTGCATTTAAAGATAAAAAGTACTAATGTTTAGGTGAATTACTAATGTTTAGATTTAAAAACTGAAAGAATAAAATAACATAAAGATAACAGTTGAAAATCTTACTCCAGGTTTATTTGGTATATCTTCAAGCGTTACTGTTTTAACTTCCCTATGTGAAGTTTGTGTGAATTTGATAATCAGAGCATTACAATTTATCATGATTTTATACTGAAAAGTCATCTTTATAATTTAATAATATAACAAAATAAAGTTTGTATACATGTTTATGGTATCGTTAAAACATTTTCATTTAAATAGATCTCATTTTTAAAAATAGGCAATACTATGAAAGAAATGGACCTGTGTTGATCCCTACTCATATATTTACTGTTGTAACATGGTGTGACGTAAAAGCAAATTCATTAAATGAATGTGATCCTTCTAAATTAAAAGCACAAGGTTTCTTGTTACCTAATCAGCCTTATCCAGACAATTGTGAAGTAAGTTAAATATGGTTTGATAAATAATTTTAGAAGTTATATAACCGCTTGTCAGGGGTGGATCCAGCCCTTCATTAGAGTTGAATAACGTGTCTCATTTTTGAAGGGAGGGATGCTCACTATGGTGAAGTTGTTGGCTTGGGTATGGATGTTTGGGCTTTCGTGTTTGCCGATAAGTTTGGATGCACGGCTGGAAAAGCATCCATCAGAATAGCACGGCCGTAATAGATACATAGAGGGTTGTTTATGTTCTAATTGTTCCGCAAATCTAGGGATCGTATTCCGGTAAAAAAAGAAAAAATAAATAAATCAGTAGATATGCAATACAAATACAAAGAAGAGTCCATGGGTGCTTGCAATGTTTTCATTTTATTCGGACTTTGACAAAGATATGTTAAAATAGGGAGTTGGTCCTTCACACAAAAATATAATACGACTTCTCTATACAGTGGTTAAGTGAAGTCTGACCAATTTTTGCGGTGCACATGTGCGCCAACATTCATCATCAATTTCGCCAGATGTACATGTGTATCAATTCAATCGTCATTCGGAATTTAAGACGGTTTAGTAGATAGCTATATTAATTTTGCGTGGGAGATACAAAGCAGGCATACCATATGAGGCGCGTTATTGAAAATGGTATGATTTAAAAAGACAACCCTGCGGATTGTTATGGGGGCAGCGCTAATGTAATATAGGATGTGAATAGATTTTAATGAGAAGCGCGAGGCTGGTAGATGAAAAATATGCACTGTTTGCATTTTAGTTAAAAAGGACAATTGAAGTTTGATAGAAAAAGCACCGCAGATGTAAAACATCTGTAATCTTTAATAGATTTACAGAGCGGATATTGCCGTTACCATAGAATGTCAATGTACATGTTAAAATAACAGTTGTTGCATTTTAATTTGGAAAGGAAATAACTCTTATGCGGTTAATGAAAGATGTGGAATAAATGAAAGAATATATATACATGATTAAATAGCATATAGCATGGGATAGTTATGACTTTAATTTAGAATATAGTAGTTAAAGATATAAATTAATTTTTAGAAAATATTAAGGGATTATAAATTTCAGGTAAAATGACATATATATATATATATATATATATATATATATATATATATATACAAGTACAATATCTATATCATACTCACACCTGTACGTAAGTAGTTTTTATTTTTTAAGTTTGTCCGCAACTCCACACTAGCTGTTTTACGACAAATTAACAAAATTATTTTTTCGATAAATGCATTTTGAGGGTATATTCATAAATGCATAAAATTTGCATGTTCTATTTATAGATACTAAGAAATTGATCAGGTTTCGCATTTCCTTATATCGCCTTCCCTATTCGCGCATCTTTCAGAAAGTGTTGTTATTTTTAGTCGATTTTTGGGAGTCAACATTTGCGAAAAAATGAGGAGTTCTAAGTGAGTAGTTAAGTATAATCACGGCCTAACTCGATCGTTCTCCTTCCTCTTATACGGCCGTAACAAAAAAACATTTTCCCTTTGTTCAAGAGGAATAACTTTTTCTCCCCGGAGAAAGTAGGGGGCGCTATTACTTACCATGGCTAATGGAGAATTTCCTTATTCTCGCCTTTCACTCTTGTATTTTCCTAGATATAACGTAAATGAAATTGCGTGTTCTTATTTTTCTTTTGTTGAAAATGGTTCATTGCTGTGTTCCACATTGTGCTTCAAATTCAGAGAAAAAAAAAACCCTGGAATTTCTTTTCATGAATAGGCGCTTTTATTACCGATACACCAGCAATCAGTAGAAGTACAGAGCAAAATTTTCGAAATATGTGCCTTATAAAATTGCTGCGGCTCTCAATTTATTTGTAGATTTAAACTGAATTTTAATGTTCGAAATTATAAACCACTAAATTAATTTCTTTTTAATTGCTAGCACCACCAAGAGTTAATCTGAAGTTTGCAAGTATTGCCATTGTTAGCGGATAAGTAATCTTGTAAGAGTAATTCAAGAAAATTTTGAATGAGAATCCTGCTTATCAAACATAGAAACAGATCAATGTGATGCAACCATACTTCAGTTAATTGCCAATCAGGATAGAGGTGGATTGTCTTATCCTAAACTACAATTCATCAGTCTAATTTCCACAATTTTAGACTGAATTTTACTAGAATTTTAGGATTGTACCAATCCTAAATTCAAACGGAATCGTCGAAACTATTTATGAATTGATATATCCGAGACTAATAAAAAACACTATATGGGAATGTGACTTAAACAAGCATAAAATAAATATATGCTCATTAATATGTGCAAGATTTTTGCCCATCATTTAAAAAAAATATGGCAAGGAATTTTACAAATGAAGCCAGTTCATCTGAATATACGATCTCTTTATCAAGAAAAATTTTAAAGTTTACTTAATTTTAATTATATAATATTTACTGTATATTTCGCTGTAAAAATTATCAATGTTTAAAGTCTAATCAAGAAATGGCATCTGCATATACCTTATAGATACATTTATATATACAAGCATGGTGAATAGATTTATGCATTAATATTTTAAAATTCTGAAAAAATATTCTGTAATTTCTGTTGCCCAATACTCTAAAATTTCCACGAAAACTATTCTCTTATAAATGGAGTGCATGATGTTACAGCAAAAAAGCTTGTTCATTGTATAAAATAACGAAACCTCTAAAAATTGTTATTATTTTGTTTACCTCTACTTTATGATCATCACCTACAGTATTTAAATTTACTGAAAATGTCCGCAATGTACAGACACACACACACACACACACACACACACACACATATATATATATATATATTCTAAATAATTAACAATCATTTTAAAATAATCCATGTTTTGAGAGAAAAAAATCGATATGAGTTGATTGCCGGATATTGGCGAAATAGGTTTTCTTATTCTGTTGATATTATAAAACATGTAAATATCTTTTTATTTTTGTCATATACATACTTTTATACCATGAGTTTCCAGAATTAGAATATAATATTTAATTTTATATGTAATTCTATTATATTTCTATACGCTTATATATTTCAGATCAGCACCTATAATGGTTAAATTTATTGAAAATTGTTTTGAATGTACATATATATATACATATTTTAAATAATTAAGAATCGTGTAAAAATAATCCATGTTTTGAGAAAAAAAAATCGATATGAGTAGATTGCCGGATATTGGCGAACTTGCTTAATTTTCTTACTATTATGAAACTAGTAAATGTTTTAAAAATTTTTACTGTGTATTTTACGCTCAGAATTATCAATGTTTCAAGTAATCAAGAATTTAAATGTGTATAAATATAGAAATTTACTTATAAAGTTTGTTTTGCATTTATAGTAACGTGTTATTTAAACTATTTTTAATTACTTAAAGAATTGTATTTATTTATTTTATCTCTAAATCTTATTTTTTCTTGTTTGTAGTAAAGATAAAGCTGAGGCTAAAGTTACATACGATACATATATATACATATACCTTTTATAATGAATACATTGCAAAGATTTTTGTATTTTTATGTATAGAAGTAACCTTTATTAAGCATTATTTATGGTAAGTATACCGCGCCATCTACCGGCGAAAGTAGCCTTTAACGATTCCGAAACTAAGGGGTGATTGTGAAGGCCGTATGAGGGAAGGTGAAAGATCGAGTTTGGCCGTGGTATAATTGAAGCTTTATCACATATATAAGAAAATAGAAAAAATAGTTTTTTTTCCCCTTTATGCTTAAAGAGCGAATTCTCTGCAAGTTTCACACATTCATAGTCTGCAAGTTTCATACAAATGACCGTGTACGTCAAAAGTATTTGCATTTTTAAGTGGGAATTTTTTTAACATCCTTAATGTGTATTTACATTTAAAAAAATTACTGTTGCATAGACACTTTCTTCGTTCAGAGGAGGGGGGGGGGTCATGACCCCCGCGACCTCCCCTTGGATACTTTGTTTCTTTATAGGTAGTCCTAGAAAAATTTTAATTTGGAGTAAAAACATGAGAAATAATATAACAAAATGCTGATACATTTTTCTTACATCATATTATACGTATATCATATCATGTATATCTACTTGTAATAATTTTAAGTTCAATTGTAAAGATTTATTATTATTTTTTAAAGATTTTTGAAGGTGGCTAATTTTTATTATTTTATTTGACATTTAAATAATTATGTGAAAAATGAAATTAAAATTATCTTTAGATTTAAACATGGACACGTTTTATATACTATTGCTGGATAAAATTAGTTATTGCTGAATCATTCTAAATATATGTACACCAATTTATAGAAATTTTTTGTATCGTCATCCTATATATACGACAGTTTGTAAAAAGGAAACTATTAAAATTTTGGTGTAGATTTTGAATTTAATATTTATATTTGTTGTCTCATTAGGTCTGTAATAGCAATTTTTTTGTGATTTTTTTTTTAATATGCGGTAAAATATAGGTTAACATTTCTCAAATGTACTATCCCCTTAATGTGGATTCTGCAGTATGTATCTGCTATAGCAATCTGTTATTATTTCAGTTAAATATGAATAATTATTTATGTCATTATTTTTTTTAGGTTCCAGCTGCAGTTATTACAAAAAATGTAGCTCGTGTAGTTGATGTTGAAAAGCTTACTGGATTATCCTTTTACAAGGCACTTCCCATCTATGAGGCTATTAGATTGAGGACGGTGATGCCAGAAAATACATTTATATTGTAATTTAGTACTTAAAAATAACATAAACAATATTTTTTCTGTATAAACACAGTGCAGTGAAGTGAAGGATTCAGGAGCTGAATTTTTTTTTCTGTAGCTTAGGTTAGTAACTCTTAAGTGAATGCTCTAGCTGCATGGGCACTGTCAGAACAAAATCTAGGAAGGGGCAACATTTTGGAATAGCGTTATGGTTCACAACTTGAGCTGCGTTTTTTAAAATGGAGCATATAAATAATAAAATAACCTAAACTAAATTTCTTTTGTCACACTTCCTCCCAACTCATGCATTACAATTTTTCAGCATACCAACATAAAAAGCAATGCAGAAATCTAACAATTAAAACATATTAGATATTAAAAAATGAGCTTCTTCCAGAAATTTTCAAAATGGAAAATTGAATCGGTTCTTTTTTTCTCAGGCCTTCTGACCTCTCCCCGCTTGATGAAATTTTAGGGATCATTATATTTTCATTGATGAAAAATTCTTAGTTTTTTTTTTCTGTTGGTGTTTAATTATTTTAAATCACATATAAAGAATAAATTTTACTGTATTTTCAAAATAATCAGAGAAAAAGGAAAATTACTTAAATTTCAAAATCTTGGAAGATGCTATTGGCTGTCAGCTCCCCTCCCCCCTCTCACCCTACCGACCGTTCATCTGTATTCACAAATTGATTTTCAATTGTAAATGATTACAATTTGCCGATATTATTCAGATTCCAAGGAATCAAACAAAGTATTTCCCCTTTGTCTAAAGATTCTTTCATAAAACATCACCAAATTTGTCATTTTGAAGCAATTTTTAGGTACAGACTAGTGGCCATCGCTCACCAGTCATCTATAATTCAAATGGAATATATTTATCGAAGAAACAATGTGTGATTCATTGGTAGTACCTACATGACAACTACCTGAAGTTTTCATACAAATCGGAATGGAAATGAGTTTATAAATGTATCAAAGTTTCGTGTTTGAGATTTTTTTTTCGTTTTCGAGTGAGTAAAATGATATATTGGACTCTGCATGGAGCAATTTTTTTTATCCCTTGAAACATAATGGTATATTATAATATTGGTATATTATAAAACTGAACTTTTGACAAAAGTAAAATGAAGAACTAATGAAATAATATGAGTCCAATGCTTGAAATATTTCTAGTGAAAATAAGCTACTCTAAGGCTTGTAATGTTTTTTTTTTAATTACCTCAAGTTCGTCTTTTTCAAATGACTTTTTATTTTGTAACAGTGTTTATTCTTTTATTATAAAGTCATTACTTTTTCAAATACAGAAAATTTGAATCCAACTTTAAGCCTGGACCCCTATTATCTATAGTTTGGAATACACTTTACGCTAAATTTCTAGTCTGTTAAACCTTTATGTATGGAAGGTACCTTAGAGCCCAAAAATGTTTTAAACGAAAATTGCATTATCTACATTGAGATTTATCTATTCTTTAATATCTGTCTTGGAAATGTTTTAAAACCTGGAATTTGTCATGTGTTATTTGAAAAATCAATTTATTACCAATTAATCAATTTTATCAGTCATTCTCAAATGATTCGGAATCTTACGACATTTTGACTGTGTCGTCTCTATCCCCTTCCTCCCCACCATGATAAAACTTTTAGAATATGGTATATTTTATATTTACCAACATGATATTATTCATAAATTATAGTCAGTCTTTAAATTTGACACATTCTATAATATCTCTCAGATAGTTTGATTATAGTAATACAAAAATAAATAAATAAATAAATAAATATATATGTATATATATATATATACATATATATATTGTGAGTTTTGATCATTTTGAATATACGAAAGTTTACTGTAATCCTTCTTTTTCATAAATCAGTTTCAAAAATTAAAAACAGACAAAAGGGTGTCTGAATATATATATATATAAAAAAAAGGATATCTGCAACGTCTCCCCTTTTTTTTCTTCAAAGGAGCATCCTTGTCTTGGTTTAGTATTAAATGGTAAATACACATCTCTTTATAGAAATACATATTTTACTTGTAGTTGTATACATAATAGGGTAACACAACCAATAATAACAACATATATAAGGGTAACACAAGCAAATACATATTTTACTTGTATTACCCTTTGTAACTTTCATGACTATGTAATTTTTACGTTGAATGCTAAGCCAGAAAATTTCACTACTACAATACTTTCCTTAAATTAAGGGAGGTTTTCTCTATAAAGTTGGCAGGTATGAAAATATGATTTTTTTTATTTTTATTTTATTTTATGGGTTACTGTAGTGCAAAACTTCATTATCCTCATCTTCACTGCACTAGTGCTATAGGTGATGTAAATAGATCTTTCAAAATCATTAATGGGGTATTTTCTACAAATTTGTCAGATTTTATTGTTTATAATGTTTTTTAATGTTTTATAAATATTCGTTGGTTGTGAATTGTAAATTATATACAATAAATTATTTTAAATGTATCGCATTGTGTTTTTGCTTATTATTTGTATGCTGTGATATTTTCCTGAGATTTGGGGAGATTAGGGAAAATAATGCAGTTAAGTACACCGCACAATGGCGAAATTCTGGCTAAAACTCGAGAATAACAATATGATTCCTTGCATGCACAACTTTATACATTCGTAAATTAATGTCCTTAAAATATATGTAGCTCAACCTTATGGCATCGGAAAAATACATAACAGTAAGTTTTAGGTCTTACGTTGGGGATTTTTAATATTTAGAAAATTAACCATCTTCGCTATTTTCAAATCATACACTAAAAAATTATATTTTAGATTTTTTTTTCAATGTGTGAAGATGGACAGCTGTATTAGTAGATTTTGATTATAAATGTATAAAGATTTTAAGAAAAGATAATATCTTTTTCTCAAAAGTACATGTTTATCTCAAAAGAGTTTAAAATTTCACCATATTCCGTAGTAATAATGAATGCTTCAAAAAATTTGTAATATTAATTTTGCAAAATTACTAATGTTAACTGATTTTAAATTATTTTATAATGCTTGTTTTAATATTTTACTTCACTAAATGAATGCACGAAATACTTAAATCATTCATACAATTTCACTCACATATACTTTATGAGATCTGAGTTTAATAAAATATTGATCCATAACAATTTAGCAACACAGTTTTCGATTCTGAATATTTGCTTATTTTCAGAGAAAACTCGAAAAAGAAGAAAGCAATTCAAGTTTTGGCCAAGATTTCATAAAAATTTGGCATTGTGCACTGTTTCCAGTTTTGAAGAATTTGTGATTATATGATAATAATAATAATAATAATAAAACTAATATTAAATTTATTTGACTTCAAAATTTCTTCAATCAAAAGAGAATTAGAAGGAGTAATAAAGTGAAAGGTACATTGTAGGTACTGTACATGTATACCTTCAAATTCGTCATTACAGCTTATGTCTTGCTTAGAATGAATAAAATACAAAACACAATAGAGACAAATTAAAATTTTAGATGAATAGGCGTTAGTGAAATGTTTTTTGTCTTTCAAATACTAAGAAATGAAATTGTGCATAAACAGTACATGCAAATTTCGAGTAAAATACTTTCATGATATCTTTTCACAAAATTTTAGAATTTAACAATTTTAGACTGTCCTGTATGTCTTGCCAAGCATGTAAGCGTAACTAACGGTCATGCTAATACACACCTAATTCATTAAATATTTATAATTTAAATAATAAAAGAAAATTCGAAACGGAAAATTCGGCTTTGTTTATTCACAATAAGAAAAACATTGTTATGAAAAATGATTTTATTTTACACATTACTAAAATAGACGTCTGATTTAAAAACATGTTTTTAAATCGGATGTCTATTTTAGTAATGAGTAAAATAAAATCATTTTTCATAAAAAATGTTTTTCTTATTGTGATATTTATATTTTCTTTGAAAATGATGATACAGGAGTGAACAAAATGAATGATCCTGTGCTCATATTTTATGATTTTTTTTTTTTTTTAAAGTTCGAAAGTATATACACTATACAATAATATGTAGACTTTTGCATATAATAAAAGTAAAAACATCATACAGGAAAAAATATTTTTTTAAATATGTTATGTGGAAAAAAAAATCGGAGACTGATACATTCAGAACCAGTCATTTTGTTACTGATTTAAAGCTGTTCTGAAATCCAATGGAGCTACTTTCTGATACATTTCTGAATTAATTTTTGTTTACGCATTATATTGGCAGGTTTCTTATTTACAATCTATATAATCAAATAGTTTTTTTCATTTTTTTCATTTTTTTAAAATTTTTTTTAAAAGTTCGAAAGTATATACACTATACAATAATATGTAGACTTTTGCATATAATAAAAGTAAAAACATCATACAGGAAAAAATATTTTTTAAAATATGTTACGTGGAAAAAAAAAATCGGAGACTGATACATTCAGAACCAGTCATTTTGTTACTGATTTAAAGCTGTTCTGAAATCCAATGGAGCTACTTTCTGATACATTTCTGAATTAATTTTTGTTTACACATTATATTGGCAGGTTTCTTATTTACAAACTATATAATCAAATAGTTTTTTTCATTTTTTTTCATTTTTTTAAAATTTTTTTTTAAAGTTCGAAAGTATATACACTATACAATAATATGTAGACTTTTGCATATAATAAAAGTAAAAAATCATACAGGAAAAAATATTTTTAAAAATATGTTATGTGGAAAAAAAAAAAATCGGAGACTGATACATTCAGAACCAGTCACTTTGTTACTGATTTAAAGCTGTTCTGAAATCCAATGGAGCTACTTTCTGATACATTTCTGAATTAATTTTTGTTTACACATTATATTGGCAGGTTTCTTATTTACAAAATATATAATCAAATAGTTTTTTCCAATTTTTTTTTTTTTAAAGTTCGAAAGTATATACACTATACAATAATATGTAGACTTTTGCATATAATAAAAGTAAAAACATCATACAGGAAAAAATATTTTTTAAAATATGTTATGTGGAAAAAAAATAGGAGACTGATACATTCAGAACCAGTCATTTTGTTACTGATTTAAAGCTGTTCTGAAATCCAATGGAGCTACTTTCTGATACATTTCTGAATTAATTTTTGTTTACACATTATATTGGCAGGTTTCTTATTTACAAACTATATAATCAAATAAGTTTTTTCCTTTTTTTTTTTTTTTTTTTTTTTTTTGTAAAAGCAGAAGAGTTTTTAGAAAATACTGTCCAAGTTGGCATTTTAAATCGAATTTCCGGCCGCGATAGCGTGGGAAAGAAGAAAAATCTGTTTTCACGTGACAACAATAATTTATAACTCGATAAGTAATTCATTTATCAAAAAATAGAAAGCGCCATTCGATTCCAAATTGCTTCAGAAGTCAGGCCAGCAAGTGCCGTATGCTTTTGCGTGTAAAAATGAGTCCGTAAATGTGTCAGAAAGTTTCGCGTTATTGAGCGGGAAGCAAATTCACAAACACTCAACGTCCTACGCACTTGACGCCAAACGGTTTGGCGAGAAAATGAACTGTAGCAGGCATTCGCTTGTCTTATACGAATTTGCAAACGGTTTAAACTACTTCGATACTTCGTTCGACCGCACATTTCTTGTTTATGTAAGAAGTATTTCTGACTAATTATAATACATATGTATGCATATATATATTATTTAACGTTTTAGATCCGCTGTATAACTTTACCTTTCTTAAAATGATCACAATAAATAGATGAAAGTTTATTATATTTACCTTAATTACTTGTTGAGGAAATGCTAAGATAAGTTTTTTGTTGCTGATTGATAATAGGGTAAATGTGACGTAACAGTAATGGACCCCTCCCACTCAAAGTTTTTGCTTTATAAAAAAATATCCAATAAAAATTCATTTATTATTTTTTTTTTCAGAACTCTTCCTTGCATGTTTTATAATGTGGTATAGCAAACGACGGCGATTCGATAACTAAAAATTTATCCGATCTTATATTATCGCCATTCAGAACACGTGAAAATAATATATTTCAATGAGATAAGTGAAAATCATATAAAACTCAACAACCTTTTACTCATTTTGCTTTTGTTCCATTAAAAAAACCATTCGACATCACACCTCAAAGTTACAGCCGCTCAAAATACATTTCCGTAAGAAGGAGGAAAATCGTATCTCTTTTCATATCAGTGTATGGTGCTGCCCTCTCTTATTTCATTAGATAAACCAATTCGAGACTCAAACCCAGGGATAGAGAATAATATTCAATATATCTTATTGAATATACAATATATCTGATATTCAATATATCTTGTTGAATTAGTCAAGCATAAAATATTGCTTAACAGTTCCACTGTCTTTCAGCGAAATTTTTACTGAACAAACTAAGAAATGGTTTTACTTAATTCATTTATATCTTCTTTGTTTTCTTACAAAAATTGCATTTTTTTTTGGGGGGGGGGGGGAGTTAGTAATAGAAAACTGGATTTTTTTATACTAATGGTCATTTACAAAATTTCATTTATTTTTAAGATTTTTAAGATTTTGGTATCCATTACTGGAATGTTCAATTAGGTATTTTCTCTAATCTACTAACAAATTTATATATATATATATACTTAATTAGGATGAATTTGAAAAGTAAAAACTTAACGATCCTAATTATTTTATTGAATTTGGGTTATTGCAGTGCTGTATTATCCCTTTAGAATGTATCTCATTCTATCAATGCTTAACAAACTGTTTAGATTTTTTAAAAATATATTTTAAATTTATTTTTATTTTATTTTATTTTATTTTATTTTATTTATTTATTTATTTATTTTTTTTTTTTTGGGGGGGGGGATAATTTAAAAGTGAAAAAGCGTTTAACTAAATATAATAAATCAGTATTCGTGTTTATTCGAGATTAAATAAAGTAGTATAAAAGGTAAAAAATGTAAATAACATCATGTATTATAAAATGTATTTTTACTTCTTTTTAAGCTTACTTTATAAAAACAATTGTTGTTTATTTAATGCAACTATTTACAAAACAGGATATGATTCATTTTCATGAGCTTGGTAGCTTTAAGCTATCTTTGTAATATCTTTAAAAAATGAAAGCTTTCATTTATTTTTAAAGCATGTTAATGCTGACGATAAAACTCGAGGTAAAAAAAGGTAGGAGGAATGTTGTAGGATGTACAATTGTAATAAAACATCTATCTATTCAACGGTACTTGTACGATTTTGACTTTGCCGGCCAAATGCCACGCATGCGCAAAGTTCATTTTCCCGAAAAAGCGCTTGGCGACAGAGGTTGGCGTCAAGTGCGTAGGACGTTGAGTGATTGTGAATTTGCGAGCGGGAAGGGGTAAGGCTCCTACAAGGGAGGCTCCTATTATAGGAGCTCTAGGAAGGGGGAGAGGAATATATTTTTGAGAACCGCCTTAGGTCAAATAAAGATATTCTGAACCAAAAATTTTGTTTAATAAAAGTAATCTAATAAATGCTGACAAAAATGAGTTACATGTGGGCCATTATACAAAATTTCGACATTTTCTTTCTTTCTTTTTTTTTTTTTAATTTTCCCATATTTTGTATCTAAAACCAATATAGTAGTTTGTTTTGTAAATTATGTTTGATAGGTAGAAAAAAAAGCAGAAATGGGAAAAACAGTTTTTTTTTTTTTTTTTTTTTTTTTTTTTTTTTTTTTTTTTTGTTAACAGGTTCCATCCTTACACCACCTTGGTAATAGGATACAATAACTTATTAATTTTGTGAATCATTACTAGAGTCTATAAAGTTCTTGAAATTTGCCCTTTTTATTTTTATTTTTAAGACCTTTTTGAAGTTTTAGGTAATTTTTTATACTTATTTTTTGGGCCTTTGGATAACATTTTTCACATTTTATCTTGTTTTGAATTATTAAAATCTTAAAAAGATTCTAAGCTCAAACTAAAAACGTAGTTAAATTTATGAAGGATCAAAACAAGCAATCAAAAAATAACTATTTTTTGCTCATTTATCGCTTTTTAAAAATATTTTTATTGGGTATAATGTAATGAAACAACATTGAATTGCATTATTCCTTTCCTAAAGCAGATAAAAATTCCACATTCCAGATTCAACATTTACCTATTCTTATTAATCTTGCACCCCCCCCCCCCCCACACACACACACTCATTTCCCTTTGCTTGCTCACGAGGAACATATCCACAACTAATATCTGAAAACATTTCTAGATAAGGGGGGAACATGCAAAAATTCTCCTTTATCTTTTTACATGCTCGAAACTTTCAATCAAAATTTCAACATTTCAAGTGTAACAATGGTCTTTAAATCTAGTCTTAACTTTTTAGGGTAAAAATACCATATATTCAGGCAAATTTATCGATAACATAAATTCGTATGTTCATTCATTACATGAATAATTTAACAGATGACCAACTTTGTATTTTAATCGAACTTTGTTCAGAAAGTAAACAGAAAGTTTTCAATAACATCATGCACAGTAAAAATATAGTTTAGTAACAATTTAGCATTCAATAATAAAAACTTTTATTACTGATCGTTTTTATTTTTTAAGAATTAATTTATAAATTAAAATATTATCCCTTAGAAATTGGATGAATGAACAGTTACAAAAAAATCATCGTTTTCATTTTTATTATTTGAATTTAGTACTACCAAAATTCCCATTGCATGATGTCTCTGAATATGTTTTTCAAATTAGTTACACAGCCTTAAAATTTAATAATTGTGAATACAAATCATGCATTTTAAAATATGATCACAGAAAAAAAAAAGGTTTCTAACTCTGATAAAAAAAAACAGTCATAACAAAAAGTAAAAAATAAATAAATAAAATAAATGGCTTAAAAAATAATTCTTGCATCAGGAAAAAAAAAAAAAAAAAAACCTACCAGCAACATGTGCATATAGAAAATATTCCCTTTTCACATTAAACCAACAACACGATGGAAAACAACTGTAAAAAACTTACACCCATTATCATATATCATTAAGAAAGAAAAATCAAGCGTCAAGCATAGATTATGAAACACTTTCAACACATTCAGAGTACTGTAACTGTATACTTCACTGTTTAATAAGACGAAAGTTGATGTTTGGAAAACACACAACACATTTGAAAACCCAATTTTAGCAATTACTAGGTATAGTCGGAAAAATATCTAAATTCTTTTGTGCAGCCCTGTATACGAGTTATTATACAGATTTGTATGTATACTGCATAACATGCAACAATTTAGTTCAGTTAAGAAACGAATCAAACACGGAAATTCACCTTCAGCCATTTCCGTTAAAAGCTTTAATTTATTCGAATGATTTTGTGCATTCTGAATGCTGTATCTGATCTATAGAATTTATACAAACCATGTACTGAGCAAAAATGTAGTTAAACTTAAACACACAAACCAAAGTTGAAAACGCACTTCCAGAAATTACCGGTCATAGACAGTACTGTTACCGAATTCTTTTGAGTGCTCCTGTAAATGAGCGATAAATGCAATGTACACCATACTTTCCAATAAGAAACTTATAGTGCACCTCATTAATTCAATTAAATTTCATTATGTGTGAAATAGTGTAACATCATTAAAATACACTGAAAACGATTTTCCTCCGTAGATCATTATGTAAAGACATTTTTTTGTGTGGTCCTGTAAATGAATAATAAATGCTTTGCACCCCATATTCTACAAAAAGCATGTTTTAATGCACCTCAGAAATGCATAACAATTTCATTATGTTTGAAATGGTGTAACATTTCTAAAATGCCCTTAAAACGATATTTTCCCATTGACCATAATGTAACGGAATACTTTTGACTGTCCTTGTAAACAAACAAAGTTGCTACACATTTCCCTTTCAATAGCGATGGTTCTATAGTAACCGTCAATAACATACAAAAATTACAGGGGAATCCGAGTATATTTCCCAGCGTTAAAGTACGGGCAGACGGATAGACAAAACGAAGTCATAAAAACTTTTCAACTTTGCTAGAAAGTCACTTGTTTTTACATTAAAAATTTTCTTCCCGAATTCCCATCCATTGATACGTTGCAATATGATACCGTTTTAATCATCCTGCACAATCATGTCAAATGTTTTGAAGTTATGTATCTCGGAGAGTTACAAGATGGTTGGACAGACAAAATATTTTTTGGAAAGCATCGAAATGAGATTCAACTTCAATATTTGTACTGCCAGTGAAAGTTATTTCGAATAATATGAATGTATGTGAATGGAGTTCCATCAAGCGATTACACGAAAGGCTCCCGGATTTCAACTTGTGATCTCATGAGATATCAGCGTTTTGGGTATGAAAATGATAAAAAGAGAAAGGCAAGGAGACAAATCTATTCACCTCTATGGCTGGGGTGGGATAGAAAAGTGAAAAGGTGATTTATATGAAGAAAAATCCTATGCTTTGATTCTATGTAAAATCCTACGTAAAATCCTATGTAAAATGCTAAAATCCTATGTAAGGCAGGCCACATAACCGAGGCGACAAGACGCGCGTCTTGAGAAAAGAAACGGCTTTTAAACAGGTTGATACAAAGAAGAAACAGGTTTGAATTACAGAATTTGTCTCGCATAAGCTGCTAACTTTGTCGATTGTCGCATCTGTGTGTGGTACATAATATCATATAATATATTTCATAATGTAGTTCATTTCGTTAAAAAATAATAATCCATGCATATTTTTCTTTTTACTTAATAATAATAATAATAATTTTCCTTTTCAATTTTTGGTTAATGGGGTGAGAAAATATAAAACCATACAAATTCGAGATACGTTTACAGAAAACAAAAACAAAAAAAAAACCAATTAAAACATTAAAAAAAAGCGTATGTAGCATTTTCGGTGTACGTTGTCAGAGGAAATGGGACTCCCTATGCTAGATTCGTTTAGAATGATGTACGTTTAAAATTTAAAAATGCATACAAAATCAGTTTAAAGAAGCCCCCAACACTAGGCTCATTTGGACAAATTTCCGTTTAAAAATATAAAAACGTAAACACTCGAATTTCGTTTGCAAAATAGACCAGAGCGTGCGTAGCACTCCCGGGAGTGCGTTGCCGAAGACAGCGTACAGCCGTGTGGGCCTGACCCGCCATGGTCTACAATTAATTGAACCTTGCATTATTGTGATTTTTTATTTTAACTGTAGAAGGCCGTGAGCCCCTCAAAGTTAGATTTGCTTGGAAAGAGTTACGTTTAAACATATAAATTCACAGAAATTCTAAGTTGGTTTGCTGAAACAGTCCGGAGTTTGCGTAGTACGCCCGGGTGTGCGCTGCCGAAGTCAGTCGGGCCCACAAGTCTAGGTTCGTTTGGATACATTTTCGTCTGTGAAAAATTGTCTCAAAAATATAATTTCATACAAATTAGGGTTTCGTTTGATGAGATGGAGTAAACCCTAAATCTAGGTTCGTTAGGATAGATCTTCATTAAATCTTCTTAACCCTTTGAGGGGCGGTGGTATATATTATATACCACCTAATTTTAATTCGATTCGAACCAGAAATTTTTAATAAAATTTTACTTTTTTTAACTTTGACGGGAAAAGTTGAAAATTTGCTTTTCTTTATTTTGAACTAAATTCTTACGTAAATACCGGTGTGAGTTCGACGTTACAGGAACAAAATTGCTTGCCCCTGAAAGGGTTAAAATCTTATATATTCGAGAGTGTATTCTGCCGAAGGCGGTTCCCCCAACATTAGGTTCGTTTGGACATATTTTCGTCTAAAAGTATAAAATCATGATTTTATATAAAAGCTGATAATTAAAACCTGATTTTGAAAAATCTGAAAAATATATTCTTGAAAAACTGAAAAAATATAACAACTGATTTTAGGTATATATATATAAGGTTATTATCACGGGTCGGAGCAAAGCCAGGCGAGTCTGTCTGTTTATAAGAATATTAGGATAGAATTTATAAGTTAGGAAGCAATTTTAGATAATTGTATTTTCATTACTATGTGAATATGCATTCCTAAAATATTTTTCAACTTTTCTTTTCTTCTTCTTAATGCTTTCCATATGAGGTGTTCCAAAATTAAGTTTTTTTTGTTTACTGAGTGAGTAATAAGCTTTAAGTCAATATTACTAATATTTATTCTGTTACGTTAAATAACGCCTATTTCTAGTGGCATAGCAACTAATACACTCATGTCCAAAATTAAGGTCATAAACATAAAATCTGTGAAAACTGATGAACTATTCACTGTGTTGCCATGAAATTTGGCACAGAGGTATATTACAATGGGAGAAAGAATATAGCAACATAACAATATGGAAAATATTTTAATTGTGAATTATGATACAGGGCATATCAAAAAGTGTTAAATCATGAATCAGAGATAAAGCATTTATCTCAGGAAAAGTCTGTCTAATATGGAATGTGACTACCGTGCACTTGCTATACAAGCCTCACAACGAACTCCCATACTGTTTATGAGGGTATCAATAAATGCTTGTGGCAATAAAGCCATTTTTCTAAAAGCGTGGCTTTTAAATCCTGGCGGGTCCTGGCAGTAGGGTTACGCTGTGCAATGGCTCTTCTTAGATCATCCCAAACATGTTCAATAAGACTGAGGTCCAGAGACCTCGAGGGCCAATTCATACGGCGAATATCATTTTCTTCAAGAAAATCATCAACAATGTGAGCTCTGTGTGGCCTCGAATTATCGTCCATAAAAAGGAAGTCTGGGCCTACAGCACCCCGGAACAACCTCACATAGGCTTCAAGGACCTCATCCCTATAGCGATGTGTGTTGACCGTACCCGCATCGAAGATGTGTAGAGGGTTACAGCTGCCCAACATTATGCCGCCCCAGACAAGGATTCCTTTGCCACTAAATCTGTAGATTTCTTTTACGTAAGAGGGATGATAGCGAGCTCCACGTTCTCTCTAGATGAAGATTCGACGAGAATCACTTTGCGTGGTGAATCGCGACTCATCACTGAAAAGAACACGCCCCTATTCTTGTTGTGTCCAAGACTAATGTCTTCGACTCCACAACAACCGAGATCTCCTGTTCGATGCAGTGAAAGGGACACACACGACTGGACGCCGGGCGTAAAGGGCCCTCTCTGCTAGAGGTCTATATACTGTTTGCCTGGAAATCCTTATTCCAGACGCAGCAGTAAGGTCTTGAGCAAGCTGAGGAGTCTTTGCCAACCTATGTCGTCGTGCTCTTAATGCTAAGTAGCTATGTCGTTGCTCTGTGGCGGTCTTGGCTGGCCTTCCTGGTGACATTGGGATGGTCTCGGAAGAGCCATTGCGCAGCGTAACCCCCTCTGCCAAGACTCGCCAGGTGTTAAAAGCCGCTCTTTTGGAAGAATGGGCTTTGTTGCCACAAACATTTATTGAAATCCTCATAAACAGTATGATAACTCATTGTGAGGCTTTTAAAGCAGTGCACAGTGGTCACACTCCATATTAGACATACTTTTCACGAGATAAATGCTTTGATTCGTGATTTAACACTTTTTAATATACCCTGTATCTTAATTCACAATTAAAATCTTTTCCATATTGTTATGTTGCTATATTCTTTCTCCTATTGTAATATACCTCTGTGCTAAATTTCGTGGCAACACAGTGAATAGTTCATCAGTTTTCACAGATTTTATGCTTATGACCTTAATATTGGACATGAGTGTAGTAAGAAGTGAAAAAAGATATATTGGGAGTGGTTTAGACCATGGGAACCCTAATGGTGACGAAAAAAATTGTATATTTCTATTTATGAATTTTGGGTTTAATAATCTTATTATCTCCAACTGTAATAAAGAAGGAAGTTTGTGTGTTTGTGTGTGTTTCTTCGTTGTTTTCTGAAGAGACCGCTGCACGCAGAGCTACAAAATTTGGTGAAAAGGTACCTCTATGCATGTAGTTTTGCATCTCGAAGGCAGATTTTGGAATTTTTTAATAGATTTTTTATTAATTAAATTTTTTATACGACTTTTAGTGTTTTTCACGTTTTGCTACGATTTTTCCACATTAGTAACGGGAATCCGGTTCCAATATTTTAGCCCAATATAGTAAATTTTGTCCTCTTTTCAATAAAGTTAATGCAAAATTCGTACAGCGATTTTTGAATTTTTGGCGAATTTTTTTTTTTGACACTAAGAAATTTTGCCAGAATCTTGATTGGTTCGGTGGTTGCGTTTCCATTTCAGCCTCAGATAGGCTCAGAATCGTCATTTTTTTTTCTCTTTTTAGCTTAGAGAAAATTTATAATTCTTTACAGACAAAAAATCATGATTTTAAAAATGCGATTTTTTGTGTTTTTTGCCGTTTTGCTGCGATTTACCCACATCAGTAACCGGAATCCGGTTCTAATCTTTTAGCCCAATATAGTAAATTTTATCCTCTTTTCAATAAAGTTTATGTGACATTCGTACAGCGATTTTCGATTTTTTTCCTTTAACACTAAGTAATTTTGCCCTGAATGCTTGATTGGTTCGGTGGTTGTTTCCATTTCAGCCTCAGATACGGTGAGAATCGTCATTCTTTTATACTCCCTTTAGCTTGGAGAAAGTTGATAATCTTTTACAGATAAAAAATCGTAATTTTGAAAGGGAAGGGCAAATTATTTATTATCCCGATTTTTTTTATTAGATTTTTTCTTTTAATTTCATTTTTTATGCGTTTTTTAACATTTTTTTTCAAATTTTCTGCGGTTTTTGTTTCAAATGACGTCAGAAATCGCCCACTACAAGTCAAACGCCATTGGAGCGCAGTTTGATTGATAGTTGATAGAATTTTAGTCTCAGGTGGAAGTCAACCGGCATTTGTGATTGGCAGATGAAAATGTTGATTTGTTTGTTGATTTGTTGAATTTTTGTGATTTGTTTTATGCGATTTTTAGAGTTTTTCATGTATACGTCATTTATGTATTTGATTTCGGAAATTAACAACGATAACTTACTATTTTTGTATGTATATAAAAAAAAAGGTCATTTTGTTTCTGTTTCAAAAGTTAATGATAATTCCTAATTTTTTAACGTCGTTGGTTTAATTTTGTGGGGAGGGGGAGGTGAGTGTTTGGTTGTAATTTAAATATCTCGCTAATGCTCTGATCGAAACTCTCTCCTTTTCCCCCCTGCCTCCAAAATCAGAACTAATTAATTATTAGTCCGGTTCAAACGAAACCTTTTCTCAGGTCCCCAGGTACTAGAAAATCTTCGGTATCATTTTTTCTGAAAATTAATGTCCAGTGAAGGGTATTTTCTCGGTTCTATGGGCCCAATTTCAATAAGAATTAGTTCATTCAACTTAACACGAACTAATTAAGATATAGATAACTAATTAAGATACAGATTTGGCGCCACCTGGCGGTAGAAAATGGAACTAAAAGATTGTGCAGCACGCCTGCTATACAGTAGGCAGCAGGGACGATTAGAAAGTTTCAATCAGAAAGAGTTTTATTTAGAACTGAGTGCACCCCCTAGCGGTGGTAAGTGAAACTAAACAATTATGCATTTAAAATTTGTCCGATCCAAACAAAGGGCCCTTCAACGACAATTGATTCATTCAACTTAACATGAACTAATTAAGATATAGATAACTAATTAAGACATAGATTTGGCGTCCCTGGCGGTGGAAAGCGGAACTAAAAGATTTTCTGCGCGTGCACAGAACGCCTTCTATAAGTTGTCATAAGCAGCGAGGACACGTGCCAGAGTTTCGTTCGGAAAGAAGTTTCTTTAGATCAGAGTGCACCCCCTTAGTACTTGAAAATGTAACTTAAAGATTTTGCATTTAATCTTGGTCCGATTCAAACGAAATCTTTTCTCACATTCTTCCGAGGCCTCCCAGGTACTAAATAAACTTCGGTATAATTTTTTCAGCATTTGGTTACCATCATTTATGAATATTAATATCCAGGCAGAATATTAATATCCATTTATGAATATTAATATCATTTTCTCGAGTTCTATGGATTCGATTTCAACGGGAATCGGCTCATTCAACTTAACATGAACTAATTAAGATATAGCTAATTATTTATGAAAAATGGATAGTTTTTTTTAAACCACAAAAGAAAGTTACCGATTTGATTTTCCCAGACAACGAAAAAGTTTCATTTTCACCCATCCTCGAGTATTAAGAAAAGTATTGGATTATTTGAATCGAAACTCACAGTTTATTTTTCTGATTCCGAAAATGGCAAATTTTGTGAAAATCAGACGGTAACTTTTAAAAAAATTTTGACCAAAAACTGACCAGTTTTAAATCAAATGATCCAGACATTTGAGGAGGTGGTATTACATTTATTTCCACTTCGGGTACATCTCTCTATTTAATTTCCGAAAGACAAAGAGTTACCAGAGGAAGGGTTTCGTGCAGCGATTTGAGAGTGATTTCGCATTTCGTATTATTTTTTGACGGGACCGGGCAACACCGGACGGATCTGCTAGTTTATTAATAACTATAATTAGATGAAACATAGTTATACAAAATGCATGCATGTACCTTACATTTGGTCTTTTACATTGTGTGCTATAAATCTATGAAGTGATAAATTATTATTAAAGTTTTTGGCATGGAGAACTTAAATATACTATAAAATTATGGTGTTGCTATTGAATTTTAAAAGTTGGTTCAATTTTAATATGTAATTGACAAATAAATCATTATGACAAAATAAAGCTTATATACTTACACAGAACTTTATATGAATTAAAACTGTACTTTCATTTTTTCTTGGAGTAATTTAAACTGGAGTTGCAACCATCGTTCGCTTTTTTTTCTTAACGTACCCTTTTCTTACTTACCTTCTAGTTAAGTAATTTTGCGATGAAGATTTTAGTATGCTGAGCATCCTTATATAGTGATTAATTACATAAGAGTTATGGCGATATTTGTAAGGTTAAGGCATGGTATGATGTTCAACCAGAAAATAAGTTTCCCACATCCCAAAATTATGGCACTGGAAAAGGCACGAAACGAAAAGGCACAAGTCGGGTAGATTGTGGGTATGGCTGTCGTATGCGGCAGTTGTAACTTCCCGATCACTTATATTAACGTCGTTGTTGTGCGCGAAGATGTAGGCTCTCATTTCTTCTCCTGTAAACTGCGAAGTGAGGTCCGTGATAAAGTTTTTGAACGCACAGAAGGTAGCGCAAATCGAAATCCCTCGTGTGCACGACAACGCTCGCCTGCATATGGCGAATTCCACAAAAATCAGCTGCAGAAATTTCGCTGGGAGGTGTTTGACCATCTACTCTACAGTCCCCGATCTTGCTTCCGGCAACTTCTTCTTGTTCTTTCACCTGAAGAAATTCCTATCTGGTCATCACTTTCCCACAGACGAAGATGGGCAGACAACTGTGGCAAGTTGGCTCCATTACCAGGCGGCAGACTTCTGTGACATTGGACTACAACAACTTCTTTGAGCTATGGCAAGTGTTACAATTCTGGTGGTTCTTATGTTGAGAAGCAGCTGAAACATTGCTATATCTTTTGCTTTAAATCTTTCCAAGTAATTATGTTTTGTTTCTTTTTACGGGCCGTAGGAAACTTAGTTTCTGGATGACCCTCGTAAAATCGTACATATCAACAACTGACATAGAACGAACTATTAATTTCTAGCGTTAACCAATGCTCCAGAAATTTGGAGGAGAGATTAATTTTGTAATGCATGTGCCCATAACAGAAGCGTTTTGAAGAATTGTTTTCTAAAGAATAAATAAAGGTAATTAAAAAATTAACAGGTTTTTATTTAGCTTATACATTCTGGTGTATAAATGAAACTAGTCAATAAGTCATTTTGTTTTTTCAACATTGCATCTTTTCTGAAGCAGAAAACAAATTTCTTTTTTAACAATTATTTGCTGAGAAAAATATAAAAGTTAAACTTCCACAGGAAAGCAATGTACATTTTATCTATGCTAGTACTAAGTTTCTAAATAATAGCATTAGTATTTGCTTCGCTTTTATTTTGAGTACAGATATGCTGAATCCCCATTCTTTTTTATACAATTTCCACTTATGCTAAAATTCCATAAAAAAAATTATCTCCCCCCACTTATTATTTATCTTCTTATCTTATGCCGCAATCTGTGACTTACGTATCCGGGAACAGCAGTGCTTGTTGACAGTTTGATAAATCAGGGGCATATTTAAGACATAGGCCACAGGTGTTCAGATAGAAAATATATTCCGTGTGGTGTACGGGATTCATTAATTGAAGATAAAGCATGGATATGTTCCTAATTAAGAGAAAAGTATGTTTCATTTAATTATATTTTAATAGGGTTGTTAGATATTTATTAAACTTATTATAGTTTTTAAAAATGTTTTTATTTTATATAATCAGAAAGTTATGAACCCGCTTTTTAGCAATAATTAATTGATGACACATGTTTCGAATTATAAAACTCTTTTCATGTCATTAGAAAAAAAACTCAATAAATGATTATGAAAGATTTTGATTATGAACGAATGATTTTTACCTATATTATGTACACCGGAAAATGCCCCAGTAAGACTGGGTTGGATTCTCTGGTACAAAATGCAAATTCGCCTTTTCAACTTCACATATGCGGTAAAGTGTTAAAAACATTATAAAGCTGATACAGCTAAATCACGAATTCGTATTTTCAACTTTACATATATGCTGTAAAGTGTTAAAAATATTATAAAGCCCGGTACAGCTAAAACGCGAATTCGTCTTTTCAAGTTCACATATGCTGTAAAGTATTAAAAATATTATAAAGCCCTGGTACAGCTAAAACGCGAATTCGTCTTTTCAACTTCACATATGCTGGAAAGTGTTAAAAATATTATAAAGTTTAGACACAGTTAAATAAGAGTTAAAAATTTATAACGACGTTTAGTTCCTTAGAGTAAAAATTAATCATTCATGAATTATAATTATTTTTCAGTTATTCAAAAATGTATGAAACAATTTTATTTTATTTTGCTTTATTTATTTATATATTTATTTGTAAAGTAAAATATATTTTGATGTTTTTTGATAATAACGGAACAAAAAATTTCTTTATGCATATTTTTTGAATAACTCACAACATGAAAGGTACAAGTTTTAAAACAACTGTTAAGGAAAGGCAAAATTTTCTGCAATATATTTTCGTAATGCTATTTACAGCTTTAGTTAAAGCATGTTTGACCGTTCTTCCCGGAATTTTGAATTTTTCATTACAATTTATTATCGTTAGTTACAGACATTAAAATAAGTATAGGTGATTGAGAAATAATTTTTTCTGTGAATTATAAACGGATTTTTTTTTCGGATGTGGCTATTCTGGCAATTTTTTTTTTTTTTTTTTGTTATATAAAAATAAAATCCCATGTCTTTCTGCTTATTTATTTAAAAATTGCATCATGCTGCTGTCTCAGAAAGGACGAATCTATGGCATGGCTGCCATACTTGGCCCGCGACAGATCATTTCGGCACGGAATTCATTCAGATTCTAAAACAAAATGCAGTGAAATAAATTAAATGTAAACAAAATAAAAAATAAAATAAACATGCTTTTATTAAAATTCGCAAAAAAGTCAACTTATAAAGCACAAATGTGAGCATCGCTCAATGTTGACGTCATAATTATAATGATGAGGGTAACAATGTGGTTAAAATGGATGAATGTTGCAACAATGGAGGTATGTTTTCAATTACTATTAAACAATCGTAATGTTATTTTTTTGGGAAAATGGACGTTTTGGGTTAACGTTGCCACTCCCCGCCCTTAGGGATCAAATAAAAAAAAAATATGTCCAATTCATGTATTTCCCTCAGGAATACATATATATTTAAAATTTCAAACTCTATGTCACCAGGAAGTAGGTGAAAAATGAGTAATAAGATTTGTCTGCCACATACATACAGAAATGTAAGTTAAAAGAAAGCATGTGATAATACAAAACATACGAATTTAGACTACCTTAGCTTGTCTAAATTCGATTGGTTGGAAATTTTACCAAGTTCACAGAAAATTTGGAGACTATCAAAAACAAAGCCCCACCTGACATTAGAAGCAAAAAAACGGATGTTAAAAATTTTACAACTTGGGATTTAGTTCTAAACACGTAGAGTTGTTTAAACATGTTCGCGTTTGCCATAGTGAGAACTGTGTTCTGTTTTAGTCTGTATGTCTGTGGATCACTATTTTTTCGAAATGAATGAATGATATGAAAAAATTCAAATAAAAAGCACTTGTCAGGTGACATTAATGCTTGCATTCTGTTAAAAGTAATTAAGTATGAATCTGATATCAATTATTTGGTATCTAAGATGAAGCAGTAAACAATATCATTGGTGTTTTATTATTTTATAAATTATAGCACCTGCATACATGTTACTTATATTTTTATAATACTAATACCAAAATTTCAAGTAATTTCAATTTATTATTTAATCCATTATTTTTTTTTTTATTGCTGTCATGTCATGATACCAAAAAGATTTTTTTGAAAAGATTTGGCAGGCGTATGTGAAAAGGTTCGCTATCTCTGGTCTGTACTTTCCAAATTATAGAATTTTTATTTCTTTTGGGACTTTTGGACGACTCGGTATATTCGTATATTTCGTAGCGGTACAAGAGAGGATTAAAGGGTAATAAGGGGAGGGGTTCTTCTTTATTGCTCCAAATTGCACGTAATTTTTACGTTTTTCTTTTCTCGAAAAAAAAAAAAAGTCATCTTGTTTTTGTTTTTTTTTGCAATATTTGTATTCACATTTCACTTATAAATTTAAATTTATTTGAACTATAAAAAAGGAAGAATAATACGTCTTGCGCGACGTGGAGTATCTGCAGTTGCGTGCCGTGAATTTTCATTCGGGAAACCGTTTTTTTCCGGTCACAAGAATCTTCAACCAATTTGACCTTTTTAAAAACTTTTACGAACTTTTAATATAAATAATTAATCAAAGAAAACGATAATTTTCGGTGATATGAGCTCCATCAAAAATATTACCTTTTTTTCTTTAAATTAATGGAGGAAACCAGCTAAATAGTTCTCCAGAAAAATGGTTGCTCAGTATGAAATCGCTTTAGGGCAATAATCTAATTTTAAGGCACTTAATATATATATATATATATGTATCGAAATTTTTTATTTAAAGCTGTAGAACATCGAAGAGCAATGAAAAGGAAAATCGTGTAATATAAAAATTTCTTTTTTGACCTCCAATAATAAATCATAGAGTATGACTGTAGTTTCGGAAGCATGAAATAAAGATTTCCTTCATAAGTGAATATGGGAGATTCGTTTAGGCCCACTAGTGGTGAACACGTATTCTGCTTAACCCGGTGAAAAGAACCACTATTTAACTTCATCTGACATAACAGTTGCTGTTTTATTCGATAAAGAATTTCTACATTACGCTGTTTTATTCAGAGCCGGATTACCGCAGAGGCAAACTTCCACCAGTATTTATACGAGAAATTTCCACCTTATTTAAAATAAAAATTCTACGTTTACATAAAGTGCAAACGTCTATATTAAAATACTGATAGTAGTTTTCCCCTGCGGTAATCGGGTCCTCATTTTATTATCTGGTTTAGAGTTTTACACTTTTTGTTAAGTGCGTTCGTAATTATATAAATACGTAGCACCTACAGTCATAGTCTAGTCCGTCCGTCCGTCCGCATATAACAGCGCAAAAACTACCCAACCGAATGGTTTGAAATTTAATTGCAGAATTCTGTCGAGTCATTTCAAATTTTATGAAAATCGAATCAAAACTTATGAAGATACTAATAAAAGTTTTGTTTATGCTATTAAATCCTATCATAAATAATCTATATAATAAAAGCACAAGTCATGTGACTAAGGAAAACAAATACGGGCTAAACATTTTTTTTTTCATATGCCAAGCGGCCATTTTTATTCAAAATTATTTTTTTGAATAAAATTTCATAAAAGTTACATTTTTAAAAAGATCATTCAAAAAATTGTTTGCTTGAGAGATGAGATACATTAAAAAATGTATAGATTCTGAGATTATTTCAGTGGAAATTAGGTTAACAACCGAATATCTCAATCCATTTTAGTAAATGGGCAATTCCATGAAAATGTCAACCTGAGCATCAAAATTTCAATGTCAACGAAATACTGAGTATTGTACATCATTTTAAAGCTTGAACTACCTACTTTAATAGTACAGAGTTAAATATTAAATTATAACATTGTTTTATTTGAAAAATGTCATAAAAGATGTCTATCTCTTTTTAGAAATTTTGTTTGAAAATTTGATATACAGTAATCAACAATTTTTATAAAATATTATCCAATTTCAAAATAAATGGTCAGTGTATTTTGTTATACACATTATAGAGTTTCATATTGTATGCTTATCTCACGAAATATCCTTATGGCATTTCATTTAGGAGCAATTTTAAATTAAGTTCTTTAATGTCAGTCAGTTACCGGAAAATATTAACTTTTTTCACTCAGCATGAAACTTTTTGTTGGAAACTTTTCAAAATACGTATTCTCTATTTACATTAATAGTTCTTAAATACTGAATAAATAGAATTGGAAGTTTGGATCTGGAACACAGAAAATTCCTAGGTAACTGACTGCCATTTTATTTAACTTTATTAGGAGTATTAAGAGTGTCATTTTAAAGTTAGTTTTATTTTTTAAATAAACATAAAACAACTCCACCAAATTATATGCTATTGTATCAGATTATCTTGTACACGATCAATATGCAGTGAACGTTTTCCTTAGGGAAATAATAAAGGATTTGAAATTGATTACAAGCTTTTCATCATTACAGATTTTTTTTGATGGAGCAGCAAGTCAATTCAAACAACGTTACAACCTATGGAACTTATTTTTGCAAGGAGTTTGAATTCAAGGATGTTGAGTGGCATTTTTTTATCACCTCTCATGGCAAGGAGCTGTAAATGGAATCGGGGGAAAATAAAGCATTTAGCTTGGATGCAAGTCCTTAGTGAAAAATCAACAGGGTTCCCAGCGACATGGAAAGTCAAGGAATTTCAAAGTAGTCAGGGAAAGTCATGGAAATTTTAAAATATAAAGGAAAAGTCAGGAAATTTACAAATATTTCCTAAAAAGTCATGGGAATGTCTGAGGAAAAAAAAAATTTGAAATCATTTCTTTTCAGAAAAGTGCTACTATATTTCTCGCTACATGGCGCCTCTGAAAAATCTTTAGACTCTTGTCGGTTTCAAGATCGAGAAATTTCGTCAAATGCAATGCAGAAAAATCCTAATATGGACAAAAGTTTTCTACATATTTTTGAGACTTTTTCATGACATTTCACATTTTAGACTTTGTTGTATGGAATTCATTTGAAAACTGGCAAAGATGAAGTTTTTTTGAATTATAGTATTTTACAGAATTTCATTTTACAATTTTCTTGAAAGGTGCTAGAATTTTCTCATGGAAAAAGGGTATGAACCCTGTTATTACGATACAAATTTTTGATTTACATATTTTTTTATGCTGCTTGTTATTTTGTGTTATTTAAAGCAGAGTTTGTGTATGCCCGCTAATTTGGTCATGGATTTTTTTTGGGATTTGGTCAGAGAACATCATGGAAAGTCAGGAAAATTGCCAGACATGTTTTACTGGGAACCCTGATCAATCATTAATATTGCTTTAGCCTTCTACAATGCAATAAAAGAAAAAGATTTAAAAATACAAGTTATTCTTGTTAAAGGAGAAGATGTAAGTGCCTCAAAAAATGAATTAGACAAGAGATTTTGCGATGCTTTGGCCATTCCTAATATATAAAAAATGCATCATTTAAAATTAGTAGAAGAAAACATTCTACAGTCAATACAACCAAAGTATAAATTTTCAAACTCACTATTTTTAGAAAGAAATAAACTCAAAAATGTGTGAAGTGACGGTTAGTAAAGAAAACTACTATGCAGTTTATTATGATCCACGGTATTATATAGGAAGAGTGATAGATGATAATGGGGGAAACGGTCAAAGTGAAATTCTTGAAAAAAGAAATTGAACATGGACAGCCATATAAGTGGCCAAGATCAGATGATGTAAAAGAAATAGAAAAGCAGCTTATTTTTTATGGCCCTATAACTTTGCGAGGATCTGGTCCATTTCTAGTTATCAATGAGAAAAAGTTGATTAAAGCTTATAACAAAATAAATTTTTATGTAAACAAAAGTTGTTAATAGAATTGTTATAATATATACATATATAATTATATATTGAAATATTCAATTGCTTGCCTTTTTTGTAAAGTTTATTACATTTTACTACCTAATTTTGAATGTTTTGCTTTAGGATATTTAGAAATGTCAGCCAGTTACCAATTTGTTGAAATTGCTGTCATTCTTTATTCTAGCAATTTTTATGAAGTCAAATGCCATATGCTGAAAGCTCATTAGCTGTTCTATGACCCTGATGTAACTTTATTTAAAATTCATTATAATTTCAGAAGAATCTCTAATTGAATCTGTATTACTTTTCATTTGGGTTGCATTAATGTCGGTCAGTTACCATGCTTTTAACTATTTTTTGTTACAATTAATCAAAAATTATTTTAGAAATTCAATTATAACATTGGATCCAGTTTAAAAAGAGGTAATAAACCAGAGAAAAAATAATTTAAAAATGGTATATTTTGTGTGGTATATTACAAAATACTTATTGTTTTGCTTTTTGAATGTCAGTCAGTTACCCATGGAATTGCTCAAATAAACAAAAGAGATTCATTCATCGTGAGTCATAGAAATCTTAAACCACGGCGGTAATCATTAGTAAAGCAAGATCTCCATGGTGAATTTTGCAGCGCTGTTTGATGTCGAAAAAAAATTCGCATCTGTAAACATGGTATACGTAATAAGAAAAAAAGGCATGTTCATTTCGCTCATACACCAGACGATAAAATTTATTTCACTGAAATAATAACGATGATTTTTTGTTTTACATTGTAAAACTAGGTATAGCACGAACGCACCTCATTTGTCACATTTAACGTACAATTTCCAACTTGTTTAACTTAAATTGGTTTTTTAATGTAAAAATGGAATTTTGTGATCGATTTTCAGTCATTTCCTGATGTGTTAGATTTCTAAAAAATATATACATAGGCGTGTTTCTGATGACAACATTTTAATATTTTTAGAATTTAATTATAAATTAATAAATTAATTTTAAGGTATTTTCCGTTAGTCGGCCGCAGGAGATTAATCGTCAATTTTTTTATGTTTATATCTGTTTATGAGTTAAGGAGACAATGAGTTAATTATGCGCCAAAATACTTTCGCTAAAATATCACAACTGGCTGTGAAATTGCAACAACGAAACATTTTAAAATTTAAAATTAGAATATATAAGTAAAAAATAAAGTGTAATAATTAAAAAAAAATGCTCTTTTATCATTTAATAGTTTAATATTAACTAAATTATGATGATACATTAAGAAAACAATTTAGAAATCTTGAATAGATAGTTTAAATCAAGACACCCTCCCACTTATCATAATAACATTCCATGCATATTATTGTGATTAGAGGGTCTTGGTTTAAATAAAGCTTGGAACGGGTAATGATATTTTGTTAAATTAAAAGCGCGTTTAATGCTTATTTCACTCACTGAGTCCATTGCTTAAAATAATGTTTATTTTAAAATGGCCATTCAGTTTCTACATTGCTAAAAATCTGCAGCAAACTGTGCAGTCATTCGACCGTTTTTGCAAATAACAGTTACTTGATCATATTATGAATGTATATGATCATTTCATTGTACATATTATGGTCAGTAAAGATGAAAATTACGGTTAAGTAACCATTATATGACTGGACAGTTTGCTGAAAAATTTTAACAGTGAACATTTGCAGCCATTTTTCCCCCTTTTAAAACAGAACAAATTTACGTGTTTTTAGAGACCGCTGGATCCGATCGGGAGCTCGTACGGGACAGTAGTACAGATATTTTTCTAAAAAATTAATTTTCTGATAAGAAATCTGATCAATATATGAATGCATACCAATCCCATAATTTTAACATTGAAGAGGGTGATTTGTAGTGTGATTGGTAACGGACGAGCTTTAAGTCACTAATTTAAATTTTTGAAGAAAATTTATGGATTTATTACGTTTGTTGAAAACAATATTTTTATGTGCGTAATTATTTCTGTCTTCTTTATAACTTTCAGTTCGTCTTAGGCCTCGTGGCTCTTATAATCGGAGGTTTCATTTCTAATTCGGCGGCATACATACATGAGAATGACGTTGTGGAAGATGTATCCCCTGAAGTTGAAATGAGAGGTAATATCATCTACGTGTGTTTTTAATTTTTGGTTTCATTCTGTATAATGAATAATTATAAATGTATTAGTCTTTTTATATTCCGTATATCATTTTCAATGCACTTAAAATGGAATCGGTGATTGCAAAAACGACATAAAGTCCACATTTTTTCGAAATGCATTTTTTTATTGCAAACTAATACATGTGTAGACAAAAATTACATAGGTTTATTTATCCGTTGCCATTTAAAATTGTTGTTCATTGCAAAAACAACATTAGCGAAAGACAATACCAAGATATATTCCAATGGCCAACAATTGAACAAGAAGAAAATGTGATTGAACACGATGGTGAATATGACTATATCTCTTAATGAATAGATGCCAAAGATTATGAATTTTGAATACCACTATTTTCTATTATTTAATATTAAAATTCTGCAATTTAATAAGGCGAATATTTCTATTCGGAAATATTGATACTCAAAATCCGAAATACTTGACTTCTATGCCTTTAATGCCCCTACTACATTTAACCTTTAATTATTCGTCCTGGGGTATTTTGTACGCCATGGGATGTTACATATTTAAATATGCATGTTACAAATTTGCATTGTTCGAAAATATTGTCAAATATGTTTATGTTAAGGGTTTTTACAATATTGTACTGCATGGTAATTGTGTTTGACTTAAAGTTAATCTTATAGAAAAATTATTTATTTTCCTAGAAATTGATAAACACGCTGAAGCAGACAGTTTTTAAATCGAAGAATTATTTTAAAAGATATATAATATTAAAGTTGGTCAAAATAGTTTTCTTAAAAAAGTTTTATAGAAACAAAAACTATGCACAGGAATTTAACCATAATTTATAAGGATATAGTTGACAAGCTTGCGGTGTGCAGACGGCAATTATTTTTTTAATTTGAGTATTTTTTTGAGGTTATATTTCAATTTTTATTCAAAATTTTCATTATTTTCATAAAAAATTATTTCATATTTCATAAAATCCGTTATTTGAATTGTTGCCAATTTGTAAAACAGCAGACATAATAATATTCCCTTTCAATTAAGAAATGTATTTACACGTGACTATTAACAAGTAAGATAAAAAAATTTTTAAAAGTCAATTCCCACTTTTTAATCATAAATATATAAAATAAACCCGTGCAGCATTAATGTCCCACGTTATCTTTATTGAACATCATTTTATAATCATCGTTGCGGTATTTTACTTCTGTGGCATCACTGATTTGAGATAAATCTTTCATTTCATTTATGAAAACAATGGGAGGAATTTTTTTCTCCCATTTAAAACTAAAATTAATTAATTAAATTTAATTAATGAATTAATATTTGAAAAAACTGTATTAACATAAAGTGTCATCCACTACAAGTTAAAAAAAATTATTTGAACTTGAGTGGATGAATAGAAAATATTTTATTAACGATTGAAAATTTGAACAAGATATATATAGAGAGAGAGAGAGTGTGAGCTAATAGTAGGAATTTAAAAAAACAGAAATAAAACTTTCAAATAATAATTAAATGATCGCATGATAAAAGCAGTAAATGTAGAAAATACACTTGCGCGTGAATATTAAAAAGAAAAATAATTAAATTATTACGTGTTTTCAAAGCATTAACTAGGGTAAGATTAATTTATTTCAGCAACATATTTTACCTATTATTGCAAATTTTTAAACAGCGTAATGAATAATATTTCCGTTCAATTAAAAACTATATTTTTACGTTTAATAATTACGTTTAAATCAACGAAATAACTAATAAATTGGTAAAATATAATTAAAAATACAGATAAACGTTGAATTAAAGATCACTCGATGACATATAACTAACACGCGTAACGCATCTGATGTCAATTGAATGCGATGCCACAGATATGCACTTTTGGCTTTAAATCCTATATTTTGGCGACAGTTCTTTTCTTTTACAGAAAGTAGTAGACGGGATATTGGAGAAATACCCAATTTTCTATAGCATCGTTATAAAATTTCCCGATGCAGCGACATTGCTTACTTAACCATTTTGGCGAAATTGATTTTCAAATCTCTATCACTATAAAAGAGTAAGTGTCTGTCTGCCTGCCTGCCCGCGGATTTCTCCGTAATTATAACACCTAGGACTCTAAAATTTTTGTCATGTGTAGATGTTGTCACCGGACAGTATACCTCGGGGACGGATTTTTAAATTTTAATTTAGATTTTTTTTAAAAATTAAAACGTGTATATGGAATTTTGGGTTCGAGGCTATTTCAAGCTCCTCCCATGAAATAGCCTCGGCAACGCCATCCGTGGCAACGAAGCAGCCAGCCAATGAGAGCAGTGTAACGACCGAAGAAATCTATGGCCTAGCCTGACTCGTGAGTTGCTGGCCTAGAGTTGTCATGTTTTTGTCCATGGTTTTGTCGTCTAGCTTCGGAGGCCGTGTAAGCCGTGTAATCGAATCGAAAGGACAGTTTTCGATATGCAAAGAGACTGCAAGAGATGTTAGTTGGCAGGTCAAAAAGAAGTGAACCGAGCTACGCTAAGGGAGAGTTGCAGAGAGAGTTGAACAGACGATGGTGAGCGGAAAATGATGTGTGCACGTGAACAGTATATGATGGTTGTGTACGCTGGGGTTTTGATGGCAGAGTGTAATGTTTTTTAATTGTTCATCTTATTTTAACTTGTGTATCAACGATGCCTAAAAAAAAGTGCTGGATGTTAATCATCACCTTGGATTACTGGAGTTCGTTAAGTCATTACAGTATGGCTCTTTCCACCCGACATCAATAGAGCTTACTGATTTTAGTTCGGATTTTCATCACAGGGGGCGTTTTCGTATCTTTGGTTCTATGGGCTGGATCATGACGGGGTATGCCTCATTCGACTCGACATCGATAACCTTAATGAATTCAGTTATGTTCGTATAGAACATATTGTGCCCCCTGGCGGTGGAAGGTGTAACCAAAGGACTTTGCAGCTAACTCGGGTTCTATGTGTCACATCACGACACGGTTTGGCTCATTCGACACAACATCAATAGAGCTTACCTATTTTAGTTCTGAATTTCACCACCAAGGGGTGCTTTCCTATCTCTGTTTCTATGGGCTGGATCACAATGGGCTAGGGCTCTTTCCACTTGACATCAATAGAGCTGACTGATTTTAGTTCGGATTTTCACCACAAGGGGTGCTTTCCTATATCTGGTTCTATAGGCTGGATCACGACGGGGTATGGCTCATTCGACTCTACATAGATAGAGCTTTTCGATTTTCACCACCAGGGGTGCTTTTCTATCTCTGGTTCTATGGGCTGGATCATGAAGGGGTATGGCTCTTTCGACTCGACTTACGGTAATATATGGGAGTGTGTCTGGCACGCCCAGTGTTTGCTGTCTAAAGTAGTGGGGCCCCCAAAATTAGATTTGTTTAAAAATAAAAAAATGTTCAACACTGATTTCAGGTACATTTAAGGTTGTTGGCACGGGCAACGCTTGGCGGGTAAGCTAGTGTTTAATTAATCTTAATTTATCAATCCCGAAAACAGTTGTTAGCTGTTTCGACCTTAAAATCCCTCAGTCAAAGGAAAATGAATGGAAACCCGATTACAGTAGATAGTCACTGGTCGTTTAATTATAATTCACTCTTCCGTAATCGTTTTAGAGTCGAACAAATCAGAGAGTGTTTTTAAAGTTTGCGGTGTCAGAAAGGAGGTTGGCGAGCATAGCTCGTAGAGGGCAGAGCCCCTAGTAGTGTACAAAATACACCGCGCGTGAAGTTTTGCGCTGTGAACTTGCGCGAGTATTTAAGGGTTTGGATGTAGACGCAAATGAATTATGTCTATTTTGTCAAACGACTAATAAAAATATGATAATATAAAAATATATTTTTTGTATCATTTGTTGGGCATTAAATCCCATTGATTGAAAAAATAACGCAAGTCCAAAGGTTTTTTAAAAAGTGTTTTTTAAATTATAATTATTATAAAATAAATAACTGATAATTGACATACACATTTAACGATTTAAGAAACAGTATGCATAGAAAAGTTATTAAAATATGCATTTGTATAACACAGTTTTTATTGATTCCTAAAAAATCTTAAATCTTGGATTTACGTAGTTTTTGAAATCAGTGATTAAGTTTTAAAAAAATTACATTCTCATAAAAAATGGAAAAGAAAATTGTTTCTGTATTAGGTATGCATATTGTTATGTATACAGAATGTATCTAAACTGATGATAAGAACTGTAAGGAGTGATATTAATTGTCTAGAGAAGCAAGTTTTGAATAGGAAACCAGTCAGAGTTAATATTTTTAAATTTATATTATTTGCATTTCTTTTGTAAAATTTAAAAAGATTTATTTCATGGTTGACAAAAAGTGATTTATCTTTGAAATATACGAGTTTCACAAAGAAGAACATTATGCAAATAATATTTTCATTAGACTTTTTCGAAAAAAAGCCTATTTCACTATTATGAAACGTGGTTCTTCTATGGTGAAATTAAAGTAGGAAGATACATCTGACTTCCACCATAAATTTTTGATTTTAATTGCGCGTTAGTTGTAAGTAGTTAAATATTATGAACTTAAACTAGTATTTCCGTAAATTGAAATTGTCGGATGTATGTTGTAAATACACATTAAAAAATGAAAAAATAGAAAACGATTGCGAATAGTCAAAATATTTTATTGAAAGACAGGTTTAGTAAACACATTTACAAGTTTCAAACGACAGGTAGGGTATTACTGTTGTTTTCGAAAAGCTGCTGAATTTCAACAATAAGGTAGACAAATCTCTATCTCTGTAAAAGAGTAAGTGTCTGTCTGCCTGCCTGCCCGCGGATTTCTCCGTAATTATAACACCTAGGACTCTAAAATTTTTGTCATCTGTAGATGTTGTCACCGGACAGTATACCTCGGGGCCGGATTTTTAAATTTTAATTTAGATTTTTTTTAAAAATTAAAACGTGTATATGGAATTTTGGGTTCGAGGCTATTTCAAGCTCCTCCCATGAAATAGCCTCGGCAACGCCATCCGTGGCAACGAAGCAGCCAGCCAATGAGAGCAGTTTAACGACCGAAGAAATCTATGGCCTAGCCTGACTCGTGAGTTGCTGGCCTAGAGTTGTCCAGTTTTTGTCCATGGTTTTGTCGCCTAGCTTCGGAGGTTGACTGCCGTGTAAGCCGTGTAATCGAATCGAAAGGACAGTTTTCGATATGCAAAGAGACTGCAAGAGATGTTAGTTGGCAGGTCAAAAAGAAGTGAACCGAGCTACGTTAAGAGAGATGCAGAGAGAGTTGAACAGACGATGGTGAGCGGAAAATGATGTGTGCGCGTAAACAGTATATGATGGTTGTGTACGCTGGGGTTTTGATGGCAGAGTGTAATGTTTTTTAATTGTTCATCTTATTTTAACTTGTGTATTAACGATGCCTAATAAAAAGTGCTGGATGTTAATCATCACCTTGGATCACTGGAGTTCGTTAAGTCATTACAGTATGGCTCTTTCCACCCGACATCAATAGAGCTTACTGATTGTAGTTCGGATTTTCACCACAGGGGGCGCTTTCGTATCTTTGGTTCTATGGGCTGGATCATGACGGGGTATGCCTCATTCGACTCGACATCGATAACCTTAATGAATTCAGTTATGTTCGTATAGAACATATTGTGCCCCCTGGCGGTGGAAGGTGTAACTAAAGGATTTTTCAGCTAACTCGGGTTCTATGGGTCACATCACGACACGGTTTGGCTCATTCGACACAACATCAATAGAGTTTACCTATTTTAGTTCTGAATTTCACCACCAAGGGGTGATTTCCTATCTCTGTTTCTATGGGCTGGATCACAATGGGGTATGGCTCTTTCCACTTGACATCGATAGAGCTGACTGATTTTAGTTCGGATTTTCACCACAAAGGGTGCTTTCCTAAATCTTGTTCTATAGGCTGGATCACGACGGGGTATGTCTCATTCGACTCTACATTGATAGAGGTTTTCGATTTTCACCACCAGGGGTGCTTTTCTATCTCTGGTTCTATGGGCTGGATCATGAAGGGGTATGGCTCTTTCGACTCGACTTACGGTAATATATGGGAGTGTGTATGCACGCCCAGTGTTTGCTGTCGAAGGTAGTGGGGCCCCCAACATTAGATTTGTTTAAAAATAAAAAAATGTTCAACACTGATTTCAGGTACATTTAAGGTTGTTGGCACGGGCAACGCCGGGCGGGTAAGCTAGTAAGCCAATAAAAGTCTTTTAATTTTAGCCTCATTGCCGCTGTTTTCAATCGCATTCATCATATTACAATCAAAAATCATGTAAACGTTTTCAATAATCAAGATGGCAAACATTTTCCATAGAAAGGAGGAATGATGTGGCTAATGAGCAAGAGAATGTGTTAAGATTAGATGGCAGTCTCAAATGTAAAGTGAGTGTTCTGCCGTCAATAGTAATAGTTGCAACTAGATCGTTCATAAATAACTTGAATAAATTTTTTAAACTGCAGTTCTTTTACCCAAACCAGAATTTCCTAGCATAAAGGACAAGTTTAGGACAATCCTGAGAATATCTGTTGAGTTCCCGGATGTGAATCTCACAAAGCCAGAGAATATTTTACTGTTCAGCAGAGAAGCTGATGTTTCCATATTTAAAGGTTCTCTTTCCGTTGCTTGAGAGCGCTCAATATAGTATGATAAATCTGTTTCGGGGCATAGGAAAGTGCCTTGAATTCTACGCAAAGGCATTATCTAGAATATTCTTTCCTAAACTTCTGGAAAAGCATCTACAGGGTAAGTTTTTTAAGACGCAACCTTGATTTTAAACGAAAATCACACTTACAAAATATGAAAAACATAATTTTTAACTGCTTGGCAAGTCACACTGGACTAAGATAGACATGTCTCATGAGTGTCAGTTTTCTCCGCTGTAGTTATGTGTGTGACGTAGCGCGTTGAAGTTGTTGCTGGCAGCCATGATTTTTGAATGCTTGCACCCTGACTTTGTTGCTGAGTATTATTTTGCGTCTCACCTGTTTCGAAACTTTCAAAAGAAGTTTTTTGATGCATTTTCAGATGTACAGGTACCGAATAGGAGCACTATTAAACAAACTGTCGATCGATTTTACTTACATGCATGACGACGTACAGAACCCAGAGAGACATAGAGGTAAAGAGAATTAACTCCAGAAAAAGTGACTGATGTTCGTGCTGTGGGACATTTTCAATACATTTTGTTCCTATTCGAATTATTATTTTAATAACATATCATAAAGTGTGTGTTTTCCTTGTACTGGGTTAAATTTAAAAGAACTCACCCTATACATTCAGATCATTAAACACTCCTTACCACGGCTGAAAAGCGCTACAGTATTAGCGCGAATGGAGTGTGATGCAGTTTTCCAAACCTCATTTAGTAATGTCTGTTGGAAGTGTTCTGAAAAAAAATTCCATCTGTTTAGAGAGATTTCCGATGAGTGGAAAAATTATTATAACTGCTCCATTTCTCCGCTGTATACATATTCTTCCCGTTTTGCGCAAACATTTTTAGTAAACTACAAAAGGCTGTAATTTTCAAATCGTTCTGTGCAGTTAATAAATATTTTCTAATATAGATTGAAGAGTTTCGCGTCGTAGATTTCAAAGTCTACATCGCATGAATCACAGTACTTAATATTAATGGTAACAAAGTCTTTGTCACAGCGAAACAAAGTCCATTCCATTATGACGTGCACTACCACTTGTGTTGAATAATCTCTTTCAGAAACAGGGCAGATAGTTAACTTCAACACAACACTTCTGCTTGATTTAGTTCACTCGCAGTGTGTAATATTTATGCGAGAAGATCTGTATATTGAACCGATGCTGTTTCAAATTTTGAGGTGTACTTAACATTATGCATAATGCTAACCCTTCTTATGTTATCTTATTGAAGTTAATGTTTGCTCTCCAAACTTGCGATACGAATGCGTTATAATATATTAATTAAAGCGTCATTTTATCTACAACTGAAGACCAAATAAGTCCTTATCATCTGTAATATTAGTGTGGTAGACGTATTGTTTGAGAATCTCAGTCGTAGTAAATTGTAGTCCTACGTATTTGTACCTTGCTTCTTTCTGTAACATAGACTACCATGCATAGTGCCTCTGAAACACGATAGAGCAGGTCTTATAAATTAATGATAAGATCTTTGAGTTGAATTCCGGAGAACTTTACAGCGGGATGATCAGCGGCAGCTATTATATCCAAAATCAGGGTTGATTGCTATTGTCAAGTGATCAAAGTAATCAACTGTTGCGGACAACAGGTTTAGATTTGAAATACTGAGGTCAATGTTTTGTAAATTAGGTGCATCATTAAGCGAAGGGACGCCATGAATATGTGGCTTCCTCACACGCAAATTTCTGAATATTTTGCTTAAAATTACTGTATTCAAATTGTTGGTCGTGAATTTTGTACTTTGGTATAATAGCATGAACGTGAGCCATGAGCATTTGCTCGATATTGATCAATGCCTTTAAACAGTTTAGAATATAACCTGAATGCATGCAGCCATACTCAACATGCGGCCCGAGATACATAATCATCAATCCATATTTATAAAATTAATTGAGATGTGCATAAAGGATATTTAAAACCTTCACTGTTGTTTTATATATTTTCATGGGAAGACAAAATCTGTCCTGTTACTTATAATTATTTAAAAATTATATTAAAACACCCTAACTATCTTTTTATATGTAGTCCTATTTGTTCTACAGTGATGCATGTATTTTTTAATGTTAAACACCAGTTAAACATTATTTCAAATTAATTAAATTTGCACTATATATTTCTACATTAAAAAATAAATAAAAAGTTTTTGCATTGATGAAAAGACATATTTATTAAATAAAATCTATTTTTTTTCTTTAGAACTTGGAAATTCTGTATTGTTATATTGTTACCTTTTATACTTATTACACTGTTTATTGAAAATGAAAGCTTGTAGAAAAAAAAAGCACCAAAAAGCGTTTTACACCAGTATTTTCAAACAACAATTTTCGTTGCATATTTCTACAACATTTGCGAATGAAATCTACAACGAAGTATATTGTTTGGAAATAGCGGCGTTAAAATGTTTAGTAAATTTTTTTCCGACAAACTTTCATCCCTACTAATAATATTAACTTTGTTACAATGCTTTGTTATACCGCTTTTGTTATCTTACTATTTTATTTATCCTTTTTTACATTATTGTACAATTATGTTGTGACCCGCCGAGGAAATAAGGTTGAGAATGGCTAATTAAGGTCTCAGCGGGAAACTTGAAAATGTTTCGAGATTGAGTACATATCGTGCAAATTTACGATAGATTTCTGATTCATGAGAAAAGTGAAAATTGACAAAACGAAATATCTGCTAAAAATCTGGCATTAGACAAAATATTTGCACTTAAAAAAATAACTACAAAAAAAAAAAAAAAAAAAAAAAAAAAAAAAAAAAAAAAAAAAAGCAGCTTTGTATAAGTATTGTATGTATAAACAAGAAAGAAATTTTAAATTCAAAATAAATTACATTGATTTGTATTAATAGATAAAACAGGCCCACCAGAACAGTTATTCAGTTGTTGAATTTAAGTGTTTGACAGTTTTTGTAATGGTTAAATACCATTTAGTACATCATAGAGCTCAAAATGTGAGAACATAAAACGTATAAGCTTGGCCTATAATTAGAGAAGAGCATTATTATTAGAAGTATTATTAAAATTCAAAACTTTGTCCCCAAGTTTTTAATAGAATTTAGTCCTAACGAACAGATGTACTTTAAAGCACTGGTTTCCACCACACCGAGTTGAAGATGCTTCAATCGTGACTGTTTGAAACACTGTCCTGTTATTGGCTTCCATGCAGATGTCTTGTACATGTACGTAAAATCTGTGCTATGGAGGGTCGTTACTCTGGGAGGTTGGTAAGTGGAAGAGGTGTGTGGACCATGGATACATCCATGGTATGGACTCGGGAAATTCCTCCCTTCCTGTATCTAATAAAATTGCCAGGAAACTTGTGGAGTAAGTAAATTGTCATAAACTAAGTTAGTTTGGCAGCTCCAAGCAGTCGAACTTTCAACTATTATTTTATTTATTTATTGAAAGAAATTTTTTTTAATAGCTTAATAAATATTTTTAAAGTTATAGTTTCAAAGTAGAATTACCAATAAAATTTGAAATTTATAAATTATATTTTACAATTATTTCAGCTCTCCCAGCTCTGAAGTGGGATGGTGTATGTCCGAAGAAAATTGGAACATGTCCTTCAAGGTTGCATTATAAAAACAATTTTACCATTTTATTATTTAGTATATTTAGTTATCCTATAGTATAGCACAATTTAAAAAAAAAAATGAAAAATTACATTTTACCATTTTTCTTACATCATTAATTTTCGTTAAGATTCCATGCAGCACTGTTTAAATCTCAATGCGAGTATTCCCCTTTAATCTGTCAGATTAACAGTACAAATGTATTTCAATTTGACACTTAATGGCAAATAATTAAAATCAATTTGAAAGGCTCACTTCGTTTACATATCCAACACCATATGTTGAATAATAGAACACACTGTGATAACGAAATATTTAGATTAATTGTCATTCACAAACCAGTCATCACAACACTGATTCCTGAAAAAAAGATCATTTAGAATTATCAGTTTTTAAAAGGCATTAATTCCAAACACCAATATTTTCAAGCAACATAATGTTTACATATCCAATACCATATGTTGAATAATAGAACACACTGTGATAACGAAATATTTAGATTAATTGTCATTCAGAAACCAGTCATCACAACACTGATTCCTGAAAAAAAGATCATTTAGAATTATCAGTTTTTAAAAGGCATTAATTACAAACACCAATATTTTCAAGCAACATAACGTTTATGATTAGTTGTTCGTTTTTTTGTAATTTTTTATTTCCATAATAATGGTTTTTAAAATTGTAATTATTTTCAAAATAAAATCAATGTTTTGGTAATATCGGTGTAACATTGTCAATCTTCTAATATTATAGCTAGTGTTTCAACAATTTCTGTGTTTTATTATAATATATTTTTAGGCTAATGCCTATCCTACGATGCTATTGATGGTATTTTTGCAAATATTTTCAATATTAAGCGAATAAATAAATGTTGGAGAAACAGTCTGTCAGAAACAGAATTAACTATGCGGGAAGTTCTTGCTTTTAATTCCATGTATAAAATATTGTTGCTTAAAAAATCTGTCATACTATCGTCCAGTTTCTTTTAAGTACTCTATAAAAAAGACAAATGTTTCTTAATCTACGAAAATACGTATATAACCACGAATAAAAATATAATTTCATCTCTTCCGAGTTAGCCACGATTCCGAAAAATGCTCCTTCCTCTTTAGAAACCTCAAAAAACAATAGATTTTCTTAGAGTTAAAGAAGCAACTATAAAAGCAAGGTTTCTTGTGTTGACCGTGATTTTGGGAAACGTTTCCGAGTAGTCATTCAGTGTGTTGATCATTTTTCTCAAACCAAAATATCATTTTTTTTTCAAATGCTATCAAATATCAAGTAAACATTTTCATGTTCAAGATTTCTTTGATTCTCTAAAATCTATTGGTACCTGAGGTTTCTAAAGATAAAAGGACACTTTTCAGAATCGTGGGTAACTCAGAAAAGGTTGGATTAGCTTTCCGTTCGTTGTTATATTAAATTTTAATGTAGTATTAAGAAGCATTTTGTCTTTTATACAATGTAGTACAGGGTGATTTTTTTTAAAGTTGTGAAAGTAAAACACTATAACAAAAGAACCACTGATCCAAATGACCTAAAATTTCACCAGTATGCTCCCAAAGCAATGGAAATTTTTTTTGGCGTTGTTAAAAAAACTTAAAATCGCACCGACAGATGGCGCTGTAAGGTAGCAGAAACAAAGAATATCGTCTGTGGGAGGAAAACAATGGACGGTACTTTGAGAAACTATCTTCCCTAGACCCTCTGTCGTCATTGGACCTTTTCTTAAATTCTTAAGTGTCCTAAATCTCCTAAGAGCAGTTGCTGCGCTGTCATTATTCCGATAATACAGTTTCACTAACAACGCAAAAAAGTGTCATTTTTTTTAAAGTTGTGAAAGTAAAACCCTATAACAAAAGAACCACTGATCCAAATGACCTAAAATTTCATCAGTATGGTCCCAAAGCAATGGAAATTTTTTTTGGCGTTGTTAAAAAAAACTTAAAATCGCACCGACAGATTGCGCTGTACATGCAGTAAAGTCGGGTTCATTGGCGCAAAAACGTGAAATAGGCGCATGTCGTGTTCATTATTCTACGGAAATCCTCGCAATGACTGCTGCATTGACAGACCGTGCGTTGTTAGTGAAACTGTATTATCAGAATAATGACAGCGCAGCAACTGCTCTTAGGAGATTTAGAACACTTAAGAATTTAAGAAAAGGTCCAATGACGACAGAGGGTCTACGGAAGATGGTTTCTCAAAGTACCGTCCATTGTTTTCCTCCCACAGACGATAGTCTTTGTTTCTACTACCTTACAGCGCCATCTGTCGGTGCGATTTTAAGTTTTTTTAACCATGCTAAAAAAATTCCCATTGCTTTGGGAGCATACTGGTGAAATTTTAGGTCATTTGGATCAGTGGTTCTTTTGTTATAGTGTTTTACTTTCACAACTTTAAAAAAATCACCCTGTATATTAGACATTTAATGATAGTCATTTAAAATATTAAACGCATCTAAGGGATTTCATCCATTCATTAATTAAATTCAGATGAGGTGCATTTATTTTCTTTCAGTTATACTCGATTAGAAAATTGATATTTTCTAATCGAGTTCTAATTGTTGATTTATTGCTGTTGTTCATACTCTTATTTTGAATCTTTTCTTGTGCAACACAATTCTAAATAAATAATTTCATAAACAGATAAATATTTTATATTTTTTTAGCTTTCAAGGAAAACCTCCTCTACTCTTAATATCTTTGGACGGATTCCGCCCGGATTACTTTGAAAGGGGATACACTCCCACATTAAACAACATCGCCCAGTGTGGTACCAATGCACGTTTCATGTATCCCGTGTTCCCATCCAAAACATATCCCAACCACTACAGTCAAGTCACAGTAAGTTTTCGTTAAATCTTTTCTTGTTCATATGAATATTAAGATGACTTTGAGTTATCTCAAATGTATAAGAAATGTAAAGGAAAAAACTGGTTGTAAAATCATAAAAAAATTAAAAATATACGTATAGGCAAAATTCTTTTATTTTTTTAGACAATATGTATATCTTAATATGCAGTGGTCCCATCAGGACCCGATTAACCTTTGAATCTAGGGGAAGCACAGTGCATTTTGGGGACCCTTTCATTTAGAAAAAGTTTTCTTAATTCATGAAAACTCACCAATGATACTAATATTATTCCCGTGAGTAGCTTAGCCGAGGTCACATATATTTTACGAAACAGCTTTTTTATGTTCCCTGTATATATTTGATATATATTTATTACAAATAGCTTTATGCTCATTTTTCCGGGTGGTTTCTAATAGGCACATCATGATGCTATATGATTAATTAACATAATATTGATGACATTTATATTTCTCTGTTTCATGAAGTAGTGCGGGGATTTACTCTTGAATTAAGCAAACTTTCTTAAAAAAAAAAAAAAAAATTAAAAATTAAAAATACAAAGTGAAAAAAGTGAAATGGGAAGTAGAGGGCCCTCTTAACAGCAATTTTGGGGGCACTTTTAAATTTTAGATCAGAAGCATGTGCTTCACGTACCTTTTGGATAATCAGGCCCTGGGTCCTATTTCTCAGTCTACTTTTCAAAGCAAGTGGCGAAGCATTTTGTGACACCTACTTTACTATACTATAGTAATAAGGCAATCCTTTGTATTGAACTTCATTCCACGGACTTATTATTATTAGTTTGTTTTACTAAAATAGTTTCAGAAACGACTATTTTAATGAAGCAAGCTTTTAAATACACACGTTTTTGTGAGTTTAGTTTTAAGTAGATTAGTTTTAGATTTGTTTTAAGTAGATTAGTTTTAGATTAGTTTTAAGCAGAATGTCGAAGAAGAGATTCTGTGGAAGAAAGTTCAGTACAGCTCAGTCAAATGCTAAGCTATTTTTTGCCCTGAAAGTTTCAGTGAAGTACATAGCTTCCATTCAATTCTTCACCACTTAGTTTGAAAAGTAGACTGAAAGATTGAACCTTGGTATATTATGTAAAGAATGATATATTTAAAAAGAAAGTTTGCTGCTCCTATATATAGAAATATATAAGGTAAAGCTAGGAGAGTCTGCGCACAATTCAAAAGAATAGCAATAAAAAATCTAACTATTAATTTTTTACTAGACTATCCCTGAATAATTTTTACTCCATTTGTTTTTTATGCATTTCCATTGCTATTTTGTTGTTATGTTGCAATTTAATAGAACAGTTGTAATAAAACCAAGAAAGTTATTTTGCGCTATCTGTCCTTACAGGGTTGGTGTGAATGCGCACATGGGTAGGAGAGATTGTTACTAATAATAACTACAATTAAATTGTTAACAATAATAATTACACTTAAATGACATTGCTGTAAGGTTTTTGTGAACAAATATTATTGTATTAAGAGTGAATATTTCAACCTAATAATTAAAGAATCAGAAAAAGGAAATAATTTAAAAAACGATTAAAAAATTTTAATTCAAGGAAAAAAATTAAAGTATCAGAAAAAGCAAGTCCAGATAAGATTACAAAATAAAATTATGTTACTTAATAACACGTTTAACTTAAAATTAGCCCATTTTAATTTTTCATTTTTTATGCAAATTTACCAATAAGCTGCGTAATCTCTCCTAGCATAGAAACAAATGGGAACAATGCGCCGTTGATGTTCACATTGTTAGTCTAGATTAGTAGCTTATGAGAAATCGTTTAAGTTTAAAATATTTTGTTCTATTGACATTGTATAGAAATTCTGATGAATAGATATGAAAATTCAAGCACTTACTTTGGGAAAACAAAACAAAATAACAATACTTTATCTTAGACGCTCAAAGCAATCAACGTGCACTTTCAAGTAGACACTCCACTACTGTTGTTGTACAACCACCTGGAGTCGCTGCGCGCTCACTCTACTCCTTCCCCTCGAACGTCTATGTGCGCAATCTCTCCGACCGCGTCATCTCTCCTGGCTTTACCTTATACCGTGTGCGACATAAATTCGTTAAAACTTTAAAAATTCATTCAAAAGGAAAAGATGAGACTAAAAAATTGTGGTTTCCACTAATGGGATTAGTGGAAGATCGGATTCGTTTTAATAACAGAAAAAGTTGTGGTTAAGATAATTACGGATAGGATAGCGCTAGCATACATAATATGAAGCAGATGTATACAAATTATGCTTATAGTAAAGGGCCTGTTTCTGCGAAGCATCTGACAAGTTTCAGTATCACAGCATATGAAACAGACCCTTTTCTCGTCGTAAGTCCTTTTGCAGTGCGTAATTTTCGCGATGCACCGATTGCTGATTCCCCGTTCTTGTAAAAGAGCTAACTAACAACGCTTGACCAGGTAATGATAGCATACTGCTGGCATCCAATGAAGAATCTATGTGCATCGAGGTGTTTTATTGACAGCCTGATATACAAAAATCTGCTTCATATGCATACCAGCGCCATCTATTGGTAATTTTTTAACCACAACTTTTTTGGTTAATAAAAAATTGCAATCTCCTTCTAATCCAATCTGTGAAAACCGCAATTTTTTAGCATCCTTTACTCATATTTAGTGATTTTTTAAAGTGTTAACGAATTTATGGCGCACCCGGAATATATATAAATATATATATATGTATTCCATATCACATTCATAATTTCCTATTTTTTGTATTTATCGTCTCGTTTAAGATTTTATTTTCATTTATTATATATTATATAAAATACACCTTTGAAATATACCTTGATATAAAGGCCGCGGTTATTATTAATAATGACCGGATTAATCATATTGACCGTAACATATATATAAAGTAATATCTTTTAAAATAAGAAAATTATATATAAGTTCTCTATTTATTTATTTATTTATTTATTTATGATTTTAATTATAGAATTTATGGAGCTCTCTTTGTAATTTTATGAGTAGTATCTAAATTAAATGGATGGATTTTGTTTATAAATGGTAATTTTATTTTTATTGATTTTTTTTCCAATAGCCTCTTAATAACTGATATGAACATACATCGTGTGTTTGAATCAAGCTAGTATAATTTTGGCATGGAAATATTTTCTGCATTAAACAAAATCTTGTGATTCTTTCAGCAGAAATATATGACATATGTGCTTTTTATTCTTTCTAAAAAATCTACTTATTTTAAACTTAAATTTACTAAGCTTTATTACCCTAAAAAACATATAACCATAGCTGCCAACTTTTACGCTTTTTTGTTACCAATAAAAATTAATAGAATATTTTGCCTTATTGAATCACATGATTTTGGCGATTTAATAAAGTAAAACGTATTATAAAATTTTAGTGGTTATGAAAAAAGTGTAAAAGTTGGCAGCTATGTATAACATTAAAACAAATTTACTTAGGAAAAATTTCGCTTATTAAAGAGGGATTCAAAATAATGTTCAGTTGTTACACAAAATACAAATGGTGACAAATAATATTTTTATATAATGTTTTTACATGTTGATGTGTTCTAGCTACAAAAGTATGTAATACGTGTAGTTTTACAACTTATTTGATAAGTCAATTATATATCAGTTTTAATGACCGATTAAAATTATATAATAAGAAATGTTTCATTTTCCGTGGGGAAATTTTTGTGAGATAAACAGGTGGAATAATTCTCAGCATATCTGAAAGATAAAGACCTGTATCCATACAATGGAGATATGCGATATTCTCCCACATGAATAGAATAGTAAAATAATAAAAGTAAGTCTATGATATAGTACAGTACTCCTATTTTTGGGGGGTGTATGTGGAGAGTTAGTGTAGAAGTGAAAATGAAGAAAAATAACATATATTCAGAATCCAAATACGCAAAAAACTCAGGGTCTAGACCATCGTAACAAACTAAATATTTTCGATATTTTAGAATATGTATATATAAACATATAAATGCATATTTAAATGTACCTTTTGTTTGTAACCCCATACTACTCTAAAAGTACAGTAAGTAGGGAGCAGAAAAATTGTCAAACATATAAATATACATAACTATGTTAGAAAAACATTATTATAACATAGTTTATGTTGAATATATCACGAATCCCAACACCCGGAGATAATATACTTCATTAACTGCTAAAAGGCGTTAAATAAAACCATAAAACCAGTAAAAAGCTTTAAATAAACTGTCCACATTTTTCGACTTCACCAAAGCCTTTATCAAGAGAAATAAGGATATTCTTCAGTTGCAGGATACATAATGCAATGATTTGAAACGTTTTTCACACTTACTTTCAGGTCTGAGAGAGAAGTTAAAAATCAAAATATAAAATTCAAATGCGGAAACGTGAGTGATGGTGTTTCAAATCATTGCGTTATAGATATGCAAGTTTTAAAATCTTTAAAATAATAGATATACTATTGTATTAAATGATTATGACAGCTAGAAGGGGCTCAAAGGAATTCCAGCGGAATTAGCCCACTCTTCTCCATTTGGTTAAGGCCCTGAAGTTTAGGGATAATTAAATTGTTGAACGATTCTCAAGAAATTTTATTGTTTGATACTTTTAGGAGGACCCATTTAAAATAAACAGTATCTTTCAGAATTCTACCAATAGTCCATAGAAAGACTAAATTATTGTTTGCATTTTAAACCTTAGCAATAATTTGCAGGCTGTATTTTGAATTAAAAGCTGCAAATTGCATCAAATGAGATCGACCAGCATTAACGTGAAAAGTTTTTTTTTTCTGTCGAGATCTAGCCTTTAAATAAGTGCCTTCATTCTATTCAAAACTTTCATCTCTCTATTACATCTTTCCAGTTTTCAAACTAGCCTCTATTTTGTGCTCTCAGACAAGCCTAATGCTGGGTTTACTTAGAACAGTGGTTCCCAACTTTTTATGGCTATGTCCCACTTATGTATCTTTAAAATCAAGATGTCCTCTCCCTCTGAAACATTTAACTCTTATTAGGTGCGTTCGTAATTATACAAATGCGCAGCACCTATAGTCGTCGTCTGGTCCGGCTGTCTGTCCGCATATAACAACGCAAAAACTACCCAGACGAATGGTTTGAAATTTAATATATATAATCGTTGCAGAATTTTGTCGAGTTATTTCAAATTTTATGAAAATCGAACTAAAACTTAAAAAGATATTAATAAAAGTTTTCTTCATTCTTTTAAATCATATCATACGTAATTAATTCCATGATATCCCATGATAGGTAATTATTCTAGATTGTCAGGTTATTACATCCTATTTAAGATGGAGTCCTATTATTTCCGTATTACTGAATTTAAAAACCGAATTTGTGTACTAAAATTGTTTAATTATAGCAATCCTATAACTACCGACAGTTTTTTGGATAGCTGTTTCCGAAGAAATAGATATTAAATGGGAAAAGAGTCTAAATATGGATTTCAAGTTCTGAAATTTTTAAAGCTAGGCATTGGAATTTACAGTAAATGTCAACAAAAGATAAAATGTTGTCAACCATTTAAAGTACTTATTTTATAACGGAAATTAATCATATCATAATAACAGACGATATAATTCATTTTTTCACTGAAATAATAACGATGATTTTTTTTTACATTATCTTGTATTGGATATTTGCGCATAGTATAATTTTAATGTAACTTCTAATTAAATGTTTGTAAAAGTGTATTGAAATTTAATTTCATAAAATAAAATTAATATCTATAATAAGAATATCTGCACATAAAATAAATTTTGTATTCATGCATTTTTGCATAAAAGTGCAACAGCTATTGCACCAAGATCTGAATATTTATAAAACTAATTATAGTACGAACGTATCTCACCAGTCAAGTTTGACGTGCAATTTCCAATTTGCTACTTTTAAATCCATAATTAAAAGCACACATGGATTTCGGATGTTGGATTCTACAGTTTTAATGTACTGGAATTCTGAAGAAGAAGAAAAAGGTAATTAAAACTTGTTGGGTAAATTTAAACGACGCAGTCACCGGACTTGTATAGCTCAACCTCCGAGCAAAATGGTTAAATCTCAATTCGGAAATACCTGTTAATTTTTTTATTATCTTAATTTTTTTCTTTAATTTTTGTGATAGAGAGTTGTGCGGCCTCTACGTGCATTTACATTTCAGCAACATTTTCATTTACTCACTTTTCAATATTAACCAAACTTTACTCCATTTGAGACCGCATTTTAGCATTGTTGAAAAATTTTCCAACTGCGTGAAACTGTGTCCAGTTCAGGACTCGAACCCAAGACTTTTTGGCCTTAGCTACCAACGGTGTCCCGGATAGCTTAGTTGCTTGAGCGTTGGCAGCTAAAGACAAAAATACCCAAGGCGCGAGTCCCGGTTTTGACACATTTCACACATAAAAAAAAATTCAACTCGATTGAGTTAAAATAATTCAATTTAGTTTTGTATTGGAAAATCAATGGTATTATACAAAGATTTGGATCATTCATATTTGTAGAGTTATTAGCGCTTAATGTCCAGTAGTAATTGAACACACAGTGAAACGTGATATGGAAACTCTTGCCTCAAAGTTTCTGAAATGTTTGGATGTGAAATGTTTGAATGTTTAATTAAAAAAAAATTACATTAGATTACCTGCACTCTGTACTACTACTTCCTATGTATAAGTTAAATTTGCATAATGGTCTGTCGTAAGGGAATCATTATGGTATAATTTGTTAAAATATCTCGGTATGCATAAGGTTGTATTCAAGAGAAGAAAATATATTTGCGCTTCTACAAACAGCCCAACATCAGCAACAATTGAAGAAGTACTGTGATAAAATTTCGCACGTAACGAAATGTTTAAGGAGACAAAATCATAGTGCAAATTATTCCTCAGAGAAATTATAGTCCATACGACATTAGGAAAATTAAACCACAATGTAAATGGGCCCTAATAAGGCCTGATTTTTGTCTGGGTGGACAAGCCCCGGGCAATTTAGTTTCAGGAGCCCACAAACTGACTTAGCTAATTAAAAATGTCTTTATTATACTGTGAAATTAGATTTATTTGCAAACTGGAGAAATTTAAAATAACCATTTCATTTTCTTATAACATTTAATATTCATCTAAATTACGTACAAATGTTGGCAAGTTGCGTATACTTACCTTTAAATGCCTTCAATGCTATCTAACCGGCAAGTAAATGAGAGTGGAGGTTCCCAAAATTAAAGATATGCCTTTTGCCCTCTATTCGTGCACCCAGAAAAAGAAATTGATTAAAACAACAAAACATGTTTTGTTGAGTACATTTTGGTTGTTTTAGCAAAATTTTTAGTTGGAAGTAAACAAATTGGTTTTGTTGCTTGGACAAAAAAAAAAAATTGTTAACACTCTTACAAAATTTTAACAAAATTTCATCAATTTTACTTGAATTAACAAAATCTGTTTTTTTAATTTGACAATAATTTTGTAATTCCAGCAACATTTTGTTGTTTCTGCAAAATTTAAATTGTTGTGTAGTAGCCATAACTCTCTCACACTAACTCGATTTATTTGACTTATATAATTAAAGGATTGACATAATTTTTGGATAATAAAAACTTTTTTTCATTGGGACGGACCAAGATAGTTTTAAAAATCCCCCTGTCCCATTTATTACTTTCTTCTATCTTTACAAGAAGAAAGTATTGGAATCATGAAAATTTTCGACTTCCGGTTTCCGACGGATTTTAGAAGGTCCTGAACACGATTGGACTGTTTTTAGAAAATGATTGCCAATGACTCTGTCTGTCTGTATGTGACAAAAATTTTGTGGGCGCTCTATCTCAAGAACTAACGCATGGAATTTAATAAAACTTTATATTCAGTTACTTCCTGATATAAGTTGTTGTTGATTAGTTTTTGGTGTAAATCGCGCAACAGATGGTGTTGCTATGTTGCATTTTTCGAGATTTCTGCAATAGCTCTATCTCATTTTCAGCAGTGAATTACGCCTGTAATCTTTGAACGTAACTCGATTTATTTGACTTATATAACTATATAATTAAAATATTAACATAATTTATGAATAGTTAAAACTTTTTTTCATTGGGACGGACCAAGGTTGTTTTAAAAATCCCCCTGTCCCATTTATTACTTTCTTTTATCTTTACAAGAAGAAAGTACTCTGGTACATAAGTACTCTGGTACTGAAAGAAAGTACACTGGTAAAATATAACAGTGAATTTTTATCCTGGTTTTTGCAGGCGTAATTTACTGCTGAAAATGAATTAAAAATTAACTATGTGTTTCCGTATGCTGGGCTTTGTATTGTCGTCTCATGTTTGCCGCAGAAATTTGCGTGCTCTTGATGACATTTCCATATTGTGCTGCGGTTGCAGCCGTTCCGACATACATAAGAGTGAGAAATGCCCAGCTCAGATATCGCTCCTTGTAGTTCAGTGGTAGAGCTTCAGAGCGCAGTTCTGAGGACCCGGGAATGACTCCCGGCTTCGGCAATTTTCACTCTCTCGGTTTCCCTTGAAAAACAAAGCAGGATAAAAATTCACTTGTTATTATTCAAGGTTTACAGGGGTAATTCACTGCTGAAAATGAATTAAAAAAATAGTTAAAATTGCATGTTTAGATTGGTTTATTTAACAAAAGGTTTTGCAGTATAAACAAAACAAGTTCGTAATATAACATATTTTATTATTTAAACAAGCAAAATATATTTTGTTGAAAAAAGAAAATAGATTGTTAAAATAACACATAGCATATATCTATGTAACAAAAAGAATTTTATTAATTCAAGTAAAATTGAACCATTCTACTTGAATTAACAAAACATTTTTTTGCTGACGATACAAAATTTTTTTTTTGGAATTGCAAAAAAATCAACAATATTTTTTTTGTTGATTCAAACAAAATTTCCATTGACCAATATTTAAACGAAAAGTTTTGTTGGGTCAACCAGATTTTTGTTGATTCAACAAAACTTTTTTCTGGGTGTGTGTCCGGCTTTGGGTCCTAAGCGTCTTGAGGTGAAAGAAATTTTACTTAATACAAGCAAAAATGTGTGCCTCTTTGTCACTCATATAAATTGCACCATAATTTAGTAGTCTAGTGTTTTTAAGATTTTCCTATTTAATTGAAAAAGAGTTATGACTTCGGTTTTCTGTCTGCGGTCTGTCTGTCTGGCTCTGATTCTCATAAATTTATTCCGATTGCCATGCAATCGATGTATGTTATTTTTACTATAGCATGTAACACTGTTGAAAATGAAATGTGCAGCATTTATAGTTCGTTTACAGGGACATATCAAAGAATTCTGTTACGTTATGGTCTATAGGAAAAAAATCATCTGCGGCGCATTTTAATGATGTAACGATGCTTCAAACATAATGAAATTGATTAGCATTACTAAGGTGGACTACAAAATATTTTCTATAGTGTAAGTAGCATTTATAGTTCGTGTACAAAGGTCGCACAAAATAATTCCATTATGTATGATCTACAGGGAAAATTATTTGCAAATTATTTCAATGATGTTACACTATTTCATATTGAAATTGATATACGTCACTGAGGTGCACTACAACATTTTTCTATAGATTATGGAGTGCGAAGAATTAATCGTTTATTTACAGAGACAAACAAAAGTATTCGCTTACAGGATTGACTATGTGCGATAATTGCTGGAAGTGAGTTTTCAGTTGTGATATGCATTTTTTAACTTAATTAACTTTTAGTGTATTACGTGGTGTGTATAAATTTTATAGATCATTTACAGGGCTGCACGAACAAAGTCACTCGCATTATCGGCTATGGATAGGAATTACTGAAAATGGATTTTTATTGCGTTATGTGGTTTTTAAATTGTTTATTAAGGTATCTCATTTCATTGTATCAAAAAACCGAATTTATTAACAGTATTTCAAAAGTGTTGAGAAGTGTTTCATATTTTATGCTTAATGCATGATTTTTCGTTCTTGTTTCATTAGTAAGCAAACTTCTGTAAATGTAACTTTCTCAAAATATTTGATTCCTTAAAATGATAATTAAAGTCGATATATATATTAATTATTGTTGAAAAATGTATTTTTAGGGTCTGTATCCAGCGTCACACGGAATCATCGATAATTCCATGTACGATACTGCTTCTGGAAAATTATTCAAAGTTGGCAGAAATGTTTCGCTGGAACCGTTTTGGTGGGAAAAAGAACCTGTAAGTATAAGCACTTTTCGAATTGTGAGAGAGAGTTTCAGCGTACATCAGGGGACTCGATTTTTTTTAATGTTTTGTTAAGCAAAATTCCATAACCTTATTTTATTTTTCTGAAAGTACCTTCTGTCAACCTCCAGAAATGATTATTCCGCAATGAAATAATAATAAAAATAAATAAATAGCAATTTTATATGAAAGGACATAAATGCTGTAAGCCATGGGTCGGCAGTCTTTTTCTAGTGTTAGGCTGAACCTATGTTAAAATATCCCCTCGCTTATTCAATCGATTCCACTTTTTTTTTATATAGCTAGAAAGTACACTATATTCGAACTTACGATCATTCAATATTATCATATCATAACCATAAAGTTTTTAAGAATACATGCATGTTATTTGAAAAATAATTAATTATATTAATGTATTATATACTCACCGTTAATAATCCATAATAAAAAGCAGACTTGATAAGTTTCATTATGGAGACAAATTCGATCAATATAAAATAGAGGGAATAATAATAATAATAGTAAATGTTAAGGTCAACAAAAAATAATAATTTTAATATTAATCCAAATTTCAGAAAATAAAATTCCAAATTATTAATAATATATTTCATTATTGTAAAATATTATGAAACATTCAGTAAAAGATAATAAAAAGCAAGGAATTTTACACTAGAATCCGTCAGGCCTAAATGCCAGAGCATTCAGTCGCATAAATTTAAAAGATAACGTTTAAGAAAAATATTTTATATTTAGGTTTAATATTTAATGGTATAAAATTAAGTTTGCAATAACAGCTTTTGAATCTTAATTTTCAAGTATTTACTCAGTCGTCTGTTGCCTCAGGTAATGCTTAAATGATAATCTATCAGCAAGTGCCTCCATTTTCTAAATTGCTAAGCTTATCCTTTGCGAAAGACACTTCAATGACATCGTACTCTAAACGACGAACTCTTCCAAAAGCGACATAAGTTGTTCCAAGTGACAATTCCTTTGGAACGATGTCCACAGCAATGTTTGTTAAAGTTAAATCCTGAGATTTGTGTATGGTGATATAGCGTATGCACCTGTTAAAGGCAACTGAGTTCGTGAGCATGAGACACTTTTTTCTTTCCAAGATATAGAAATAGGTCCGACAGTGAAAATTCTTTCAGTTCATATGTTAATCGGCGTTCCGTGTGGTCCTTACTACGTCTCTTAGGCCGATACACTAGCGGAAGCCAGGAAGAAAGGAAAAAAAAAATCTGAAAATTGAAATCGGACAAATTCAAAAGGAAAAATGAACAAATTAAATGCATCGAAGAGCGGGAAGAATTGGGTTCGGGACTCTGAGGCTATCAAAGGACCCTTGCGGCTTCGAGCTTGATGTTCGTCGAAATCTTAATATAATTTAGTTTTAGATATTTAATCATGAGATCCTTGTCGCCGTATCTCCTAAACATAAGTAGTCGATATCGGGTTTGTAACTAGTTTCTTTTAATTTGATACAGATTTCTGAATATTCTGCTGTCATGCAACTTCCTTGAGGGCTCAAAACAACCTTCATATGTCAAAAACTTGTTAATACAAAAAATAATTCTGCGGGCCACTGAACATATGTCCGTATGCCATGTTTGGCACCAGTGCGTAGATTGCCTACCCCTGGTCTAAACATTATATTTATCACTTGATGAAAGCAAGAATGCCCATTGCTGAGTATGATTTGGCCACGACTGAGAAAATGTGTCCTTTACACAAAACGAAATTTAACATTTATATTAAGTTTTAATAAAAATAACAATGAGAACAATGATGATGACAAAGATGGATATGTAAGATTTTTAAAGCCTAAACTAGTTTTGAATATGCTTTTTAACAATACATATGACAAAAATTTAAAACACACAAAATCATTCTATTGAGATTTATTAATTGTGATGTCGAACTAAAAACAAATTTCTTCTTCTACTGACAAAAGGACAAATATACGTATCAATATTTGGAATTGGCACATTTTAATTACGACATTGAAATTTTTTATGAAAAAAAAAAGATTTATGTAAGTTAAAATACTACACAAAAGCAGTAAAACTTTACAATAGTTCATCTTTTTTTTATATTTGTTATTTTTTCATTTATTTGAGTACAGTCGTAATACGTTTAGCCATTGCTCTCGAAACAGCTTCTTCCTAATCAAGGATAGAAACTGCTTCAGGAATTTATTGATTCAATTTTATTTCAGTTTTTAACAAAATTAACAACCGACAATTTGAAGACCATTTTGAATAAAAGCAATACATCCCACCCCCCTAAAAAAATTATTGACTTATTTTATTTACAGAGTCGGCTAAGGTGAATAAATATTTTGTTTAAAATATACATTTTGCCACTCTTGTGCGAAACTAAAATCATAATATGAGGCAGATTTTTAACGCAGTCAATTGGCAAAATAAAAGAAAAAATATATATATTTTTTAATTCTGTTGTGCACATACATATGCACTTAAAGGAATTTCTCATCTTAGTCCAGACAATCAGCTGAGGGAATATAGTTTTCAAAACTTGCATATAATAAATTTAAAGTTTGCAAAATTTGTTCATTAAGAGTTTTATTCAGGTTACACATTTTCTCTTATTAAAATGCTTCAACTTCATTTTTCTATTTAATTCGTTTCAATCTAGAGCAAAAATTTTCTTTGACAACTTAATTTTTTTTTTTTTATTCAAAGTGTAAAAGCATTAAAGTAAATCTGCAAGAACTGCAATTTTTATACATTAAACATCATCGTAAAATAAATCACATTATTTAAAATATTAAATTATAAAAAAGTACTCAGTTAATTCGTAAAATATTGACAGAATTCAACTAAAATTTTTTGAGGCACAACCGAGATCTTTCCACAGCATAACAGTGTGCCGCAACGCAGAGGTTCACAGCCTAAGAGGGACTGCTCAGACGAGGAGGCCAAGTCTGTAGAGCATATGTGTCCCTCCCGGTACCTTTATTAAGGTAAAAAAAATACAAATTCAGCTAGAGCTGAGCCCGCCGGAAAACGCGACAGGAGGCGGGTGAATTGCAATGGGCCATTATTGCCCGAAATTCACAGAACAAATCCCTCGCTGCCGGAGAACAGACGAATCCCCTGATCTATAGGGTTCACTGATGTAGCTACAACATTTTTCGTGGCACAAATAAGATATTTTCATAGCACACATGTGCCGCGGAACACAGTGGTTAAAATCCCTGATCTAGAGGTTTCACCAGGGCCCGACTAGCAAGTTTTTGTGCCCAGGGCACTTTCAATTTTTCGTGCCCCCTTAGACCGGTTGATTTACTGATGCTAGTTTTTTTTTTTTTTTTTTTTTTTTTTTTTAACATATTACACACTTATTTGAAAAGTGTCAACTCAAAATATTAAGTTTTCTGGAAAATTGAAAAATGGTTCAAGGAATAAAAATAAAATATTTTTCTATTATTTATTGAAATGTGCTTTTAACCGTAGATTGAGATATATTTTTATCATTTTATCGTATTAATATCTCAAATATCTCATTTTGTCAGTTGTGTCACTTTTTGAATAAATTTGCAATATGATAAAATTGAATGACTTGATAAATACAGTACATCAATTGCTAGAAAATTCCGATAAGAAATCTACTTATTAATGATGTTATTGGTATTAAATGATAAAACTAATCTAATAGTGAGAGCAAACAAAAGTCCTAAAAGTATTCAAACAACTTCTAATTTAAATTCTAATTTCGTGCCCCTCAGAAATTTCGTGCCCAGGGCACAGGCCCCGGGTGCCCGTGCGATAGTCAGGGCCTTTTTCTAGCTTCTACAAAATTTCTTCGACACCTCCTTTCGAAAATGGACTGAACCATGGGACCACTACGCATCGTGTATGGAAGACATTTTAACAATAAATGTTTTTTTCTGAAGCTATCATATATACTATTTCTGTTGTCAACATTCCTTTTTCTATGAGTTTACAAAACGCACACCCACGAATGAGGTATCAATTGAAAGGTTTTTAAATCAACGTCTGACACAGTAAACTCACATTTCGTTAAAACATGTTTTTGATTAAAATTTGCAGTTAATTAAAAGTTAAATAGGCATTGTTTTCATAAATGAAATGAAAGGTTTTCCTCAAATTAGTGTTGTCACAAAAATAAAATACCGCATTATTTGATGCTCAACAATAATTATAAAAAACAAATAGCACATACACACAAAAAAAAAATATTCCGCACGGGTTTATTTTATATTTATGGTTAAAAAGCAAAATTGAAATTGAAATGTTTAGAAGAAAAAAATGCTATCTAAAATGTATGCTTTGTGTGCGAAATCCTCGCACGGGTATTTGTTTTTAATTATTCATGATTTTACTCACAGTTTTCATGAAATACATCTTGTATTTTCAATCAGATGATAAAAAAAAGTAATCTCTAAAATAGTTTATACTGTCACTGTGGCTGAAGAAAGAGAATATAAATTTTATTTAAATGTTATAAGCAAAAACATGATTATAAACAAAGATTATAAAGCAAAAACATGTCCGTATGTAACACTGACGTTATATTAACGGTGGCAACCAATTAACCAATCAATTTCGCTTGGACTGCAACTTTTTAAACTTCTAAACACCGCACGAATTTCAATTTTTTTTTTTACACCGTCGAATAGAAAAAAAAAATTATCTTTCAAATGCAATTTGTTTGAAAACTGTATCTTAATTTATTGATTTTTTATGGTTCTTAAAATACTATTCACGCATAATTTAAAAAAAATCTTTCTCTAACGCATGTAGCTTGATTACGAAATCTTAACCCGTTTGAATTTAAAACAATATAAATAGTAGAGCGTTTGTTTCTGGCTGATACTCCATAATGGAATTAAAAATTCACGAATAAATAAATAAAATAATATAAATAAAATACAAATTTAACAGACATGTAATCGAACTACGCTCTTAAAACGTTGAAATTATGAGAATTAAAAAAGATGCTGTTAAAAAGGCTGCGAAATCTTTGGCGATTTCTTCGGCTATTAATTCCTGGCATAAGGCTGTAACAAAAAAATTGCTTTCAATGAATTTCAATTAGAATTTTATTTGAATACATTAGGGATATTTTTCATATAAAAATGCTTTTTGGTGTAGTGGGTAACCTAAAAAAAATATATATTAAATGTAAAAATCTATTAGAGTTTTAAAATAAATGGTTTTTCCCCTATATCGCTTTGCCCGGGGGATCCGGTATGGATCCCCTAGTATCTTTAATTGCTAAACTGAAGAAATCAGAATGCATTTTTAATGGTCTTTTCATTCAATGGTCCCTCAAAATAATTTAATTGATTTATTCATTGTGATGTCGAGATAAAATCAAATTTCTTGTTCTACCGACAAAAGAACAATTATGATGATCAATATTTGGAATTGATATGATGTCGCAATTTTTAATTATGGAAATAAAATTTCTTAAGGAAAAAAATGATTTATGTAAGTTTAAGCAGTAAAACATTACGATAGTTCATCTTTTTGGATATTTGCTATTTTATTTTTTAAATTAGAGTATAGGCGTAATTTGTTCAGCCATTTTTGTCGAAACAGCTTCTTACTAATCAAGTATAGAAACTGCTTCAGGAATTTATTGATTCAATTTTATTTCTGTTTTTAACAAAATTAATATCCGAAAATTTGCAAACCTTTTTGTTAGTGCGCAATCTAAAAAAATATATATTAAATGCAAAAATCTATTAGAGTTAAAGAATACCCCTATATATCTTTACCCGGGGAATCCGGGTTCGATTGGGGCCTCCGAGATGGCGCTGTTTGCTTTTTTTTACCGGGCCTGCTACAAGTATTAGTGACGTCATAAGCGAGATCCCGAGGCTAACGAAAAAGACAGGCTACCGCGGTGCATTCCAGTAATCTTTTTTTACAGACCGCTAGAGTGACGTGATGCTCTTTTCGTACACCTGCATTGGTGCATTTGAGCATCACGTGACTCCCGCGGTCTGTAAAAAAAGATACGCGTAAAGCACCGCGGTAGACTTTCTTTTTCGTTAGCCTCGCGAGATCCCTTTCAGTCTATGTATCCCAGCAGAAAGATTTAATAAAGAGAGATGTTTTGAATTTCCTGTCTTAAAATTTGTCATTATATAAATAATAGTACTATAAATTTCATAATCGTGAAATAAAAGGGAGTTATTTAACTTGTTTTATAAAAGGTAATTCAAAGTTTTAAATTAAAAAAAATGTTAAGATTAATAGATTTGATTGGACACATTGACTTACCTTTTCCTAAAAACATTATTTTACAATAAATATACGTACAAAAAATATAATAAATCTGACAAAAACTTTACAAAATCAATCCCATTCCCCCTTTTTACCACTACATATCATAATTTTGGTGGTTACCAAAACACAATAAATGTCAAATTAAATAGAGAAATTGATATTTTTCAACTATACAGTGGTGGAAAAAACAAACAGCGCCATCTCGCAGGCACCGGTTGGATCCCTTAGTATTTTTAATTGCCAAACTGAAGTAATCAGAATGCATTTTAAATGGCCCTTCCATTACTAGATATGGGCTACAGCTCGGAAACAGGGAAAGATATCAGCATGCTTCTTCTGGCCAGGATCTGACGTAGTCATTAATGGAACTATGCCTAACTATTTCAAGAAATACCAATCGTATGTTTTTTCATTTTTTATTAATTTATTATATTCTATTTTTAATTGTTTCAAGATACATAGTTGCCAACCTCCCGATTTTTTGAATACCAGTAAAATCATACAAAAATTTTCGCTTTAATTAATAGCACAAATTGCACGATTACACAAAACAAATACTTTTTCATAAAAATACTGGTATGAAAAAAATCGGGAGGTTGGCAACTATGTAAAGAAGCAAATGTTTTAAATTTATGGGTTTGTCAGCAAAATTAGAATATAAAGTACACTAATTTTGTTATGTTTGACTCCAGGAGACTTCCATTTGAAGATAGAGTTGACCAGGTATTAGCATGGTTGGATATGGCACCATCTTCTAGGCCGGATTTTATTACGCTTTATGTCAACCAGCCAGACAATGCTGCCCATTGGTCCGGTATTAAATCAAAACAAGTAAGTGCTTAACTGTTTGAAATTCTCGGGTTGAATAATATTCTATTGATTTTTTTTTTTTTTTTTTTTTTTTTTTTTGCGAATTTTAGCAGATTTAAAAAAGAATGTAGCTATGTGTCTGTTTGAATATCTATACAGTAGAACACCGCTTTCACACTTTTCAAGGAGGGTAACAGAAAATGTGTAAATTGCATGAAACTACTGTAGAGCCCCACTTTAACACAGCACGGACAAATTTCCAAAAGCATTTTATAAGAGAAATTTTCGACTTATTTCAGTTAAAAAAATTCTGAGTTCGCGGTGTTATGCTATATATATAATATATATATATATATTAAACTTTTTGTTAAAAATAACTATTAAATCTCAGGATATATATATATATATATACTAGCTGATCCGTCCGGCGTTGCCCGGTCCCGTCAAAAAATAATAAGATATGTGAAATCACTCTAAAAATTGCTACACGAAACCGTTTCTCTAATAACTCTTTGTCTATCGGAAATTAAATAGAGAGATGGAAACCGAAGCGGAAGTAAATTCAATACTAACCCCCCCCCCCCCACCCAAATCTCCGGATCATTTGCTTCAAAGCGGGTCAGTTTTTAGTCAGAAAAAAAAGTTAACTTCGGATTTTCACAAAATTTGCATTTTGGGAATCATTTAAATAAGCAATGTACAGACTGTGAGTTTCGAATCCATATCTCTAATATTTTTCTTAATACTCGAGGATGCGTAAAAATGAGAATATTTCGTTGTCTGGGATTATCAAAGCGGAAATTTTCTTTTGCGGTTTCAATAAAAATAGCCATTTTCGGCGTTTTAGTTCCAACGCCAAGGGGGGGGGGGGGGGGCATTCTCTTCTTAAGGAATATCCGACACGTGTCCCCGCTACCTACGGTACCGGTAATGCAGATGTGTCGGGCACACTCTGCAAAATCTTTTAGTTCCAGTTTTCACCACCAGGTGGAGCATTCTGTTCTAAGTAAACCTCTTTCCGAACGAAACTCGGGCAGTCGTTCCTACTGTTTACGGCAACGTATAGAAGGCGTGCTGTGCACGCGCAGAAAATCTCATAATTCCACTTTCTCCCGCCAAGGCGTACAAAATCTATGTCTTAAATAGTTATCTATATCTTAAATTTGTTCATAATAAGTTGAATGAACCAATTCCCGTTGAAATCGGGCCCATAGAACCCGAGAAAATAAATCATCCCTCTGGAAATTAATATTCAGAAATGGTGGTAACGAAGGTCTGAAAAATGATACCGAAGTTTATTTAGTACCTGGGAGACGTTGGAAGAATGTTAGAAAATATTTTGTTTGAATTGGACCAAGGTTAAAGGCAAAAGGGGTGCACTCTGTTCTAAACAAACCTCTTTCCGAACGAAACTCTGGCATGTGTCTTTGCTGGCGCTGCTTATGGCAGCACCAAATTTATGTCTTAATTAGTTCATGTTAAGTTGAATGAATGAATTCTCGCTGAAATCGGGCCCCTTGTTTGAATAAAACAAATTTTAAATGCAAAATCCTTTAGTTCCACTTCGCACCGCTAGGGGCGCACTCTGTTCTAAATATAACTCTTTCTGATCCAAACTCCGGCATGTGTCCCTGCTGCCTACGACACCGTAAAGCAAATGTGCTGCACACTCGTTGCAAAATCTTTTAGTTCCACTTTCTAACGTCATGGGGCGCCAAATCTGTATCTTAAATAGTTATTTATAACTTAATTAGTTCGTGTTAGGTTGAATGAACTGATTCTCGTTGAAATTGGGCCCATAGAAACCGAGAAAATACCCTTCCCTGGTGATTAATGTTTAGAAAGAGTGGTAACAAAGGGCTGAAATAAATGATACCGAAGTTTATCTAGTAACCTGAGAAGAATGTTAGAAAAAGTTTCGTTTGAATCGGACTAATAATAAAAAAGTTCTGATTTTAGAGGCAGGGGGGAAAGAGGCAGTTTCGATCAGAGCATTAACGCGATGTTTAAATTGCAACCAAACACTCTCCTCACACCTCAGAATTAAACCAACGACCTTAACAATTATCATTAACTTTTGAAACAGAAACAGAATGACGTATTGTTTTCTTTTTTGTTTTGACACACAAATACAATAAGTTATCGTTGCAAATTTCTGAAATCAAATATATAAATGACGTCATGAACATGAAAAAAACCCTCTAAAAATCGCATTAAAAATCGCGAAAAATTCACAAATCGCTGTTCGAATTGCAGTCAGTTGATGACCTTTTCATATGCGAATCACAATTGTCCAGCCAACTTCCAGCTGTGCCTACAATCCTCTCAGCTACCCATCACAACTGCCCTCCAACGGTCTTTGACTTTCAATGGACGATTTGGGACGTCATTTGAAACAAATAACGCTGCAAAACATGAAAAAAAACCGCATAAAAAATGAAATTAAAAAAAATCTAGTCAAAAAATCCAAATCGGGATAATTAATAACCCGCCCTTCCCATTTGAAACCATGATTTTTTTATGCGTAAGGAATTATCAACTCTCTCCAAGCTAAAAAGAGAAAAAAAAATGACGATTCTGAGCATAAATGAGGCTGAAATGGAAGCAACCAACGAACCAATCAAACATTCTGGCAAAAATTTCTTTTAAGGAAGGTCTCCTTAAAGCGCATACTCAGAAAAGTTTGAAAAAATGCTAATGGAGCTATCCATGTATCTAATAAAAGAACAATCAAATTTAGCTGCGGAATCCCAGTAAAAAATCTACAAAAAAAAAAAAAAAAAAAAAAAAAATACTTTCGAGTATTTGGCGCAAAAAGACACGACTTGGCTAGCAACATTTTTTCCTCGCCAAACGCAAACGATTTTACTGCATTTTGAACTTGCTTGTAAAATGATTATTCGAATGGGCAATACTTAATGAATTTAAACTTAAACGACGAAATAGTTTATTATTTTTTGTATATACAAGCTGCCTGTAGTTGCAGTTATTTAATTTTATCACTGAAGAAATATGTTTTATGTTTTGGAAGCTGCAAATATCTATTTTATGTTATAGAGAAGCTGACATTTAAGTTGTATGTATTATTGAATTATTAAAATCTTGTTTTTTTTTTTCAGTTGCAAATGTTTATTTTCACTTTTAGTTAACAATCGAATTTTTAAAAATATATAAATCTGAAAGGCATATTAAAGTAAACGAAGACTTTGAAGAAATTCTTCTTATGAGACCTGTCTATAAGATTTTTGTAAAATTTGAAAGCGTAAAATTGTCATTAGCTTAAAAAATTATACGATTGGGTTCATTCTAGGGCTCATGATACCATACCCTCTTGTTCAGAATCGTTTTCATTTTTCGTTTAACATTTTCAACTCTCTGTACGTTTGCAGTAATGTTAATTTAAAATATTCTTTAAATCAGATTAAATATATCATTTACTTTCTTTCTTTCTTTATTACCAATTGAATAAAATTTTTCTATTGTTTTATCCTCTATACCACGATTTTTTCTAATTTAAACGGCTTCATCGATTATACAAGTAATTTTTAAATGTATTTTAAAAGGAAAAGCCCGATGACAAACGGTTTCGTTATACATTTCTATATTGAAGAAGTAGTTGTTTCCCCAGCAACAATACTTTTTTTTTAATTGACAATGTTCAGGATCGGGCATATTTTTGACCTTGAAACAATTTTAATCAATTTAAATTTTGTTTTAAATCGTAAAATATAATCGTTAAATTTCATTATATATACATAAAAATGTGCACACAAAATTGTAGTTATAAAAAATTATTTATTATGTAAGTTAAACTTACATAAACAAGTTTTTCCTTAAAGAGTATTTATCATAAAGGAGTATTTTTTGAAATTTCATTCCGTCGCCAACCGGTAATAAATCGCCAAATAAACGAAAATTTCATAATTTTTTTACGGACGTTATATCGAGGTTCCGCAAAAAAAAAAAAAAAAAAAAAAAAAAAAAATATATATATATATACTCACATATGTATCGTCATGAGAAGAACATTCTGTATTCTTTTCAAAAAATTCTGAGTATATGTTATGGAGACCTTCCTTGTTAGTGTCGAAGGGAAAAAATTCGCCAAAAATTCAAACATCGCTGTACGAATTCCGCAAAACTTTATCGAAAAGAGGACAAAATTTACTATATTGGGCTAGAAAGAAATTAAAAAATTCTAGTCAAAAAATCCAAATCGTGATAATTAATAATCCACCCTTCCCTTTCAAAATCACGATATTTTATGTGTAAACAGTTATCAACTCTCTCCAAGCTAAAAAGAGAAAAGAATGACGATTCTGAGCGTAACTGAGGTGGAAATGGAAGCAACCAACAAACCAATCAAGCATCCTGAGAAAAATGTCTTAGTGTCGAAGGAAAAAATTCGCAAAAATTCAAAAATTGCTGCACGAGTTCCGAATAAACTTTATTAAAAAGAAGGTAAAATGTACTATATTGGGCTAAAAGATTGGAACCGGATTCCAGTTACTAATGCTGAAAAATTGCAGCGAAACTTGAAAAAAAAAAACGCTAATAATCCCATAAAAATATAAATTAAAAAAAAATCTATTCAAAAATTCCAAAATCGGGCTTCGAGGTGCAAAACTACATGCATAGAGGTACCTTTCCACCAAATTTTGTAGCTCTGCATGCAGCGGTCTCTTCAGGATACAGCGCGCAAACACACAAACAGTTTTCTTTATTACAGTTATAGAAAGATATTATATTCGCCACTCAGGATTGTACGTATGCACTAACACGTAAGCTAAGCACATTAGGCAGAAGGGGACGTTTCGGCTTTTTTCGTTGTCTTGCAAAACCCAGGCTAGTATCATGAAGTTTTTCGATGAGCATTTGATTATGTTAGTCTGGAAACTTAGGAGTTAAAATCCTTTTTAATATTTAGCAAGATTGACTGTAGTGATGCGAGTTCTTACGAATAGTTATCCTATCACAGAGTGTTGTCTGATACTAATGGACGTAAAACCTCTAATTTCCTGTTTATCATGATTTAAAATGCTGTAAATAAAACCGTGTGCTATAACTACCTGTCTGCTTATTGGCGAGAATCTCCTAATGTGATTTCAATTCCTCGCCTTGATATAAGATATGATCCAACTGTATTATTTTTTCACCACTCGATTATTCCAGTAAGACGAATACTGTGTGCGTTGCAATCATGATTTACTACTAGTTCTCTGATAACACCTCGCCATACGTGGTAAAGGTTTTTTTCACTAGTGTGCCTCAAAATAACCACACACACATATACATATACAGTGTAGTGGCATAGCGTGAAGAGATGCTGTATCATTTTACTACCAATAATATTATATACTCTGAATATCGCCTTATTTCATCATAATGTTCGAAGAATAAATAACGCCAAATTTAATATTATATACTCTCAATTTCGCCATTTTAATCATATAACATTCAAAGAATAAGTAATACCAAATTTAGTATATAATAATACTGGTATTAAAGCGTTATAGCATCCCCTGACGCTACGCCACCGATACAGAGTCACCGCAATTTAAACAGAAGTCTTTACAAATCTATTCTTAATTAAAAATGCTTATGACAAATTCAACCACGTGGTAAAAAAATCCTGAAACGTTCCTCAAAAATAATGGGCAACTTGTTTATAAGGAGTTGGCATCAACCAACCCCGGATAGAAAATATAAAGAAGAGACAGAAGAAATGTCACAGTGGTGTGGATGGTAACACATCGAGTCCTGGCTGCGGCGAGCTCCACAATTGACACCCTTTCATTAGGATTATCGTTGAACGAATGAAAGAGGCCAACTAAATAGGTGGGGGGGGGGGTTAACTGGGGATCCTGGCCCAGTCAAGAAAAACCGAAGAGGGTATGAGGTAAGGAGATAGTATCAACTTCTCCAGGATAGAAAAGATAGTGAAGAGGTGGGAGAAATGTCACAGTACTATAGTTGGTTACACACTGATTTATAAATCAGAGGTCTATGGTTCAAATTCCGAATGCGGCGAGCTTCACAAGTTTTCCAACTACACAGATAACGTTTCCTGAATATACCAGAAACTTCTAGGAAGCTCGATTCACACACTGTTGTTCTCAACTTTGATCAGGAATGTTTCAGGATAGAGAACCTAAATTTTCTAGGAAATTGTTTTTGGCAACCAGCTGCTTCATCCTTTCCAAAAATATTCCGGTATTTCTTTTCAGGGAGAATACGTAAACTGAAATACAATGTAAATTTTACTAGACTTTAATCTGTCTATTCCTTTGTGTTGTAATTTTAGGAGAAATGCCTATTTTTCCGTGCCTTTTAACTATATATTAAAAAAGTAGAGAATAAGATTAACCGCAAATTAAAAAAAGTGAGGTATTTGAAGTCAGCTTTACTTTATTTGCGGATTATAAGTCATTGAACATTATATTATTATTATTATTATTATTATTATTATTTTTTATGACGAACTGTGTTGTTTCGGCAGGTCAACGATGCTCTTGCAAAAGTGGATCGTATGATATCAAGGTTGTATTCTGGACTGCAGCAGAGAAATTTAGTTGACTGTGTAAATGTAGTAATTACATCTGACCACGGTAAGTACAATGAATCGTTTCGGTTACGCTTCTTTCTTACATGTTTGCTTATTTTTTTAGTAATATAGTAAGTGCCGGTAATATGGATCCCTAATTATTCATCCGTGTATGTACTTCCGCGATTTCAGCGGGTTATCAAGCTCATCCACTGATACAGGTCACGTGAAAATCGCAAGCAAAAAGGTTACCACAGGTGACTTTTTTTAATTTTTCTGCGTACCACTATTCCTAAACAATAATTTCGTAGTAAATTTTTACTAGAAGTTTACGATGAAGCGATAGTGGTGGATAAACTAATAATAAACAAATGATGCAGAGGCGACAGTTACAAACCATCTCCAATAAGAAACGCGTGAGTCGCATTATATGAATTTGTAAAAGGCAAAAATTATTAAAATCTTGTACTATATTAAAACTGTTGATAACGATGTGAATAGTCATATATGTAGGTAGAGGAAAAAAAAAAGTCACATACTTCACGAGCGCAATATGTCAAAATTGATTTCGTACGTCGAGTGTTAATAGAATCAGCTACTTTTAGCATAAAATGGTTGCAAAAGAGTCCAAAGCAATGTTGATTTTGACAGGGACTGAAATATGCTGCTTAACTGAATCAAGCTCGGCTTCCCAAACATTATTCAGATTCATTATATTCGGGTACATATTCTAACAAAATGAAAAAACGCTGATCTATTAACCTTCGTCAAACCTTTGCTACATAGCACGTACTTTGCATAATAAAGACTGTTTTAAAATTTATTCTATCGAAATTAATAATTTATTTTAAGCATTTCTGCAGTAACAAAATAATTTATTACTCTCAAATTATTTTAACTCCAGCTACTTTATTGTCATAAAACGTTTCATAATTTATTTCTTGGAATGATATTTGTAAGTGTTTCTAGTATTATTAATTATAGCACCCTAACCCTAGTAATGACTGGAATATTCTTTTAAACTAATTGCAATCATTTCCGGGAAATATGCAGAACCTTCCTTAGAGAAAGCGAGGCCCGGTGCAATAATTTTTGCGAGACCCTTTACTGCGAGAGGACAGGACACAGGAACCGGGATATCCGTACACACTTGGCATAAATGATAAGAATTTTAAAAATGTAAAGAATAATAGATTTTTATGCAATTCTAAGTATTAATAAACATGATACAATATGCATTTATAATCTAAAGAGAACTAACTGTCTTGTTCATTTTCATTTAAAAATTATGAACGAAAAAACTTATTAAAATTTTTTAATGGTTACAATTATGAAGACACTGTTTATAAGTTCGAATCTATACAATTTTAATAAGAAATGTAATAACCTTTAAGTTGGAGACACTCAGCCATACAGTTCGACATGCTTGAAGCAAATATTGATAATTATTATGTGGGTATAGCTGCTTAGGGATTGTAAATAACTTCCTCATGATCTTTAACTCAGTGATATTGTTTGTAATTTATATAAAAAAAAAATTCATGATTGCACTCTATTAATTTTTTACTATGTTCATATCGTGCGACCGAGGTGACCGATCAAATAATAGTGTATTGTTAACATCGAAACAAGTATTTGTAGCTTTTAAGGTATGGCACGATGCATTATCTTGTTGGAAAATGAGTTTTCCACTTTTTAAAAGCATATGCCAAAATGTGTGTTTCTAAAATACGGGTGTATACTTTTGAGTTCAAATTCTTAGAAAAAATAATAGTCTTACCTTAAGTTGACTCAGCTCCCCAAACCATGGCTGGTCCTATTTTATTTTGATGGTTCCATACAGATACATCATTTCTATTTTTACACAAATCGTACCAATATTGACGTATAACTTTGAACCCATCAAGACTGAACCGTTTTCATCCGCCTGAAAGTAATGTTAATACTGGCACGATTTTTGGAGAAATAGAGATGTTAAAATAAAGGAAGATCGGTCATGGTTTCGGGAACTGAGTCAGATCAAGGTAAGATTAACTTAGTTTTTTTTCGATGATAATGAACTGAAAAGTGTACACCCGTATTTCATAAACATAAATTTTGGCATATGGTTGCTTTTAAGAGCATAAAAATTCCTTTTCCAACAAGGTAATGCATTGTGCCAGACCTCCAAAGCTATGAAAAATTGATTTAATATTAACAATACTCTGTTGTTATCACGTAATCACATCAATATTACAGCACTGGCACGACTACATAAAACCGAGGCAATAGAAATTGATTTTTAAAATAGTAGAATAATTTACCCATCAAGAGTCTATTTCCCATCCATTATCCGTGAATCAATAGAAATCTACATGCGTAACGTAAACATTTGCAATGAATCCGCCTCATTTGAGTTGCCTAAAATTTGGCACGAGGTACTTTTCCGTTTTAAAAAGCAATAACGAAATATAATTTTCACGATTACAGTTGGCTACTTCAAGCACCCGTTTCTCTCTTTTTTTTTACATATTTGGATCTCGTGATTCGTGTTTTCAAGGTTATTTTTCAAAATTTGCAAGAATACTTTGTTTATCATTATATTTCTTGAAAATGACGCCGTAGTGAGCGTTGAAACGTATATTGATCAATAAAAATGTTTTTTATAAGCCTTTTGTTGTTTCTTTTAACATCACTTAAGCATTTCTCTAGATTTTTATTAGATTAATACTCTGTTATTTGACTTGCCACTTCGGTCGTACGATATGAACAATGTAGAAAATAAAGTAGTGCAATAGTGAACTTTTTTGTATGTAAATGGCAAACAATATTCATGCATTATAGATCTTGAGAAATTTGCTTACAACCCCAGCTATACCCACATCATAATTATCAAAAATTGTCCATGCATATGGAATTGTATGGCTGATTGACTCCAAAATAAAGTTGGTTACATTCACTATGAAAAATATCTATTCGAAACTATAAGCAGTGTCATTATAGCTAGAACCATTAAAAATGTAATCATTTTTCTCATTTCATATTTTTTATATATATTATTATTATGACTATTTTTTTAATAAAATCTGAGCAAGACAGCAAGACTCAGCAACTGAGCAAGACACTTTGGATTATAAATACATCTATACCAATAAAAGAAAGTTTCGCTCTGTGAGTGTGTGTGTGTTTGTTTGTCTGTCTATCTGCGATGGCTAGCAAAATCTAGCCCACCTAGAAGTTTGAAAATTTGGGTGTGGATAGTCCAAGGTCTGGCCTGGTGCACCTGAGTCTCAGACTTTGAAAATTAACAAAAATATTAATTAAAAACTGATCAATAACTCATCTCTTTTTCGCGAGTCGGCTTTCAGAACTTGCGCATGCCCAGAACCCCATTTATCACAGAGAACGAAGATATATGAGAATGAAGAACCATTTACATGAAGAATGAGTTTATTTCGCAATTCTGTTTTAAATTCTTTCGACTAAACCTGTAGAGGCGAAGAGGCATGCATGGGTAAGTATACCTGTAATATAACCTAAGCCCTACAGCTTAATATTGTTGCGTGTGAGAAGATGAAGACGAATAGACTAGACGAATGGAGGTTAACCAATTCTTTTATTAACCTAACAAAACAGAAGTGTAATTTAAGATATTTATAAAATAAAATTTAACGTGCTTTTTTTGCACTGCTAAAGACCATATAAGGCTGTAATAGCCAGCTTGCATAGTTTGTCATGCTCTCCTGACTTCATGACCCTGCTCTTGTCAATAAATTCCAGTTTTAAATACTAGCGCATTCGACTGTTGCCATTCAGAAGAGAAATAATGAGTCCGGCCTTGTTTTGAGAGATCTTGCATCTTATCAACCCGTCCGATTCTGTCGTCTGGAAAATTCGCGACGGAAAGCAGAACCATCGAAGTGGGTGTCGAGAAGTAGAGTACTTCCATATCTCAGTACCAGTCGGTCTCTCTGGTGAAATTTGTCCACTGTTGAAACAGCTGGAGTGACTGCATGAATGGGTTGCTCGAATCTAGGGTAGTTAGATTCTAGAGTTTGTCCACAGCGGCAACAGCTAGAGAGCACTGCACGGATGAGTCGCCACAAACCGTTTGGTTTATTTAAAAACGAAAAACATATTCTGAAAGATCGCACTCTTCCGTCTCCAATGCAGTAATCAATTTGAAAAAAATATTATGTTAACCCTTTGATTTTTTTTTTTAAAGGGTCTTTTTCCCGGGCTTATGTTTTCTCCCTTATGCCAACGCCTCTCCATAGCACATTTTTAGATATACAGACAAACCAAACACATGCTCCTAGAGCTGAAATCGTCTTCTAATAAACGGTATAATTATTTTTTTTAAATACGGATTTTAACCCTTTCAAAAACACCGGCGAACGCAGGTCATTTCGCGCCTCAAAAGAAAAAATAATTCTTACGCTAAAAGTTACTAAACGTTTCGTATTCGACGAATACTTTTTTTTATGTTAATAGACCCGACACGAAAAGAAAACATATTTATTTTACAACCAGATAACAATAATTCTGACGTAGTTTTTACACGGGCTGTAAAACCGTTATATTTATGACCATTAAAAATTTCAAAGGTTTTGGACAACAAAAGCTACATTTTAAAACTATATAACGATCCTACTTGAAAAAAGAAGTAAATGTTTTTTTTTACGATTTTGTCATTAAAGATATAAAATCATACAAAATCGGGTAAAATATATAAAATAATACAAATTTGGGATTTATTTACGGTTTTATCACGGGGCCGGGCAACGATGGGCAGGTCAGCTAGTATTATATAATCTTCATTAATACTTAGAATTGTGTAAAATTTGATTTTTTAGATATTTTAAGCGGTCTTATAATTTTGGCCAGGAGTGTGTAATAAAAAGGAAAGTTTATAATTTTGGAGTCCATATTCAAGCTTTAAAAAAAAAATCTCTGACGGCTCCGCTTACAGGCACAGGTAGATTTCGAAGTCGCAGACCGTGGGGCGCCTGTTTATTGGGAATTGCAGAAGAAATGACCTTTTGCCATGATGCGGCAGTTGGAACCACGCACTTCGAAATCTGCCTGTGTCAAGTAGGCGGAGCCGGCAGAATTTTTTTGTTTTTATTTATTTTTTTTTTTTTGCTATAAGAGTTGGTCCTATAAAAATCTTGTCAATATAAGAATTGTAGATCATATTAAGAGGATTTATAATAAATCGAAGCGAATTTGATATGTTGTGAATTTACAAAGTTATGAATTTTTTTCTTCTGAAACCCCTATCCCCCCCCCCCCTGAGGCCATTTTTAATTATATCAAAAATCTGTTATACATAAATTTTCGGCCCTTTTCTTAGAAGTAATAATAACTTTAAACGGATTCAATACGTATCATAATTAAGAAGTTATGGGGATTTTTTCTGTTTTCACAAAAAGCCCTCCATTTCCTCCCCTCCTTTGTTCGATTTTGCCCATTAACGAACTTGACTGAGATTTTATGCCCCTTGATTTTATGTACCAGTTTGGAAGAGATTTGTGCAGAATTTTTGAAGTTATCATGTCTACAAAAAAGGGGTATATATATATATATAAAGTTTGGAACTAGGGTGGTTTTGGTTTCTGGGAGTCATGATCGGTGTAGATCTGCAAAAATTTTCGAGAAATTCCAACATAGGGGAGAATGTAATAGGTAGTATTTCTGACGAAATCTACCTGAAACAATCAAACTAAATAGTAAAAGTAAAAAATCACCTGCGTAGAGATCCAACTCAGCAAATCAAATGAAAAAAAAAATTGTCATTTAAAAATATTGAAATGCAAACGAGATATTATAAAATAAGTCTTCGCGTGAGCGAAGTAGCCTCTTAATGGATTAAGCCGCTACATAGTAAGTCACTGTTCGAAGAGCTGCTAGGCGTGCAGACATCTTATCTTGTCATTACGTTCACGTGACCGATTGTAACTACATTCTCAAGTACGAGGAACTGTCAGGGGCGTTCATTCGTTTTTGAAACCGGCCATATTTCTTAAGTCAACGTTGAACAGTGCTTGAACAGTGAAGTAGCGTTGAGGGGCTTCCGAGTTGAGGCCAACTTAACGCACAATCTATGGGTATGGTGTTTTATTAAATATTGAGCCATTGGAGAAATGATATTCTAGTTTTACACTACATGTTATGTCTCAAACAAACATTCCCTTAATTCATTTATTTCACTATTTAAATTTTCTATTTTCAGAATTTAAAATTTATATATTTATTTATTTTTAACACATTTATGCATAGCTTTTCGCGCATTTCACACCACTTTTTCCAATGTTACTAAAGCGTCCCAAAATTGGGACGCTAGGCACAAATGGGTGCATAAAATGTCTTATTTCCAATTTTTTATTTTACTCCCGTTTTCCAAATTTATTTATCTATCGGCAATCGGAATTTATTGTACCTTTATTTTTCTTCCGTAATAATAACGCCATCTTGTTTTAACGTTGACTATTTTCAAGTTTCAAAGTCCAGTTGCCACTTCACTAACTTTTATTGTTCGCAAATCAATTCACTGCCGTGTTATAGTGCCTAGAAGTGTAAACTTTTAGACACTGTACTGTAGACGTGTTTTGCCTACTGCATTTGCACTGTGACATATGCGGCCTTTTGTTTTGGTGGGAAAATAGCGTCGTCAATTTTCGGCCTTTTACCTTTTGAACTACAAACTGAACGGATGTGTTCAACGGAACTCTAGATATATAGACATGTCGAAGTGGACTGAACGGGTCCTCGCCTGTTATAGTCTAAATAATAATTTGATTTAAAAATATATATCTTAAATTTTAAACCTATCTTATTTATGACCAGTTCAGAATGTTTTCGCAAGTTACCCAAGCTGACAAAGTACATACTTCCTTTGCGGTGTCTTGGTGTGTATGGTAATAATGAGGTCTGCTTTGGTAATTTCCTCATGAAGATCACCATCGAAGTTTCATGTTGATCCATCTCGTAGAGTGAATTCCTGATATATATATATATATATAAAACTAGTCGTTGGGGGCCACCGTAATACTTACCCATCATAAATATGCATAATATAAAATATGAAAATAAAACATGTGTAAACTATTTATAAAATGCATTGCAATTCGAATAAAATCATGGCTTGATGACGTCATAAACTTTAAGTGCTCTATTACTGAAATGCGTGAAACAAACATCCTTATAACTCCAAAATTGATAATCGTATTAACTAATGGTTTACTGAGTCGGATTAAGCGTATCATTTCCAATTAAAATATATCTTTGAATTGAAATTTGAATGAAATACAGGATCATGAAAAATCGAAGAGTGTGGAAAATAGGATTGCAAATATCTCGGCAACTAATAATCCGATCGACTTCATTCTTTATGCAAAATTTATGTTTTTTTACTGTCTTTTATATTCACTTCTTAAAATAAACAATTTCAAAAATTTTTATATACCTTTTATCAGAACGATTATTTCGAGAGTCCGAAAAAAAAAGTTCCGGATAATCGAGGTTACTGAAATTTAATAAGCCTCTTCTCCTTATTACATACTAAGTACATACCAAATTTTCAAGTCTCTATCTCAATTTGTTCGGGAGATAGAGCGTTTACACACACACACACAAAGACAGACGGACGGCACTTTTTTCCCCTAAAAATATGTTTTTCGGAATCGCCAGTGTCTGAAACGTGTAAATCCGTCAAATTTTTTTTTTCGATTTTCGAAACGGTTACAAGATTTACCCTATACTACTTATGTAAAAATATGTAATAAATAAATATGTAATAAAAAATAAATAGGTAAGTAAAAATATGAATTTCCTACAACTTGAAAGGATGGACATTTCATGATATGGTGAGATAGTCTTTATTATTTTTTTATGATTCCTCCACGAGATTCGTCAACATGTTGCCCGACTCTAGATAATCTTCATTTCAAAATGGCAACTATTTCTTATCAAGTTTTCTGACATACATGGATATTTTGGAAAACAATTTCTCATAGTATAAAGATAGTTAAGATCACCTTCTACATTATCATTTGTGGTTGAAATTTAGTTTGAAATTATAACACTAAGTGTTTGAATCTAAGTAAGTAACTTTTTAAATATTTCATTCTTTCTAAATGTTGTTACTACTACATATAATGATGATAAGTTTTACTGTGAAAATGATTCTGGATTTTAAGTTTGAATATTTTTATATCATTAATTTAATCTGTTGAATTTGTTAGGGAGTCTGATCAGATATTTCCTTTTCATTATCCTATATTTAATTAATATAATAAAGGAATTAAACAGACTTGAAAATTTTCTTTTATTATTGTGTATATATATCTACATGCCATGCTTTTGTATATTTAATATTTATTTTTATATGTGCCTATAAACAAAACTTTATATTAAAATGACAACTTAAATGATAGAAACTCAAAATCAATTATTTTGATAATAAATACATTACCATCAAGAATTTCTAGATAATAGTATTTGAGAAATATATTTAAAAGAAGTTAAAAAGTATGAATAAAATATATTTTATAATATGATGTTTTTAAAGTAAATGAAGTATTATCCAATCCTACATCAAGAATATTTTCATTAAGGTCCGCTCCCTCTCGCATATTGTAAATATACAAGTAAGCTTTTAAGACGAGAGAAAATTATTCATAATGCTACGATCACACGTACTAACGATCACAATATCAGATATTTCCGCATAAACAGGTCTTTCAAGAGGGAAATGGTTGATAACGCGCCGTGTGATATTTTACCTGTCGTAAATTCGTCAATGACGAACTTATCGCTGTTTGTATCTCCTAGCTATTAGCTTGCATTCCACAAATTAGAGCGCTCTAAAAATGTTTTCAGTTCTCGGACTTTACATAACTTTTTAAAACATTTACATAGAAGCAATTACTCACCAAATGTTCCGCGTGTTGCTAACATTATCGGTTTCAATTCTTTCTTGAAAATAATCAGCGTTAAATTCAGACATTTTCTGTGAGAAAAGAAATTGCAGCTCCGGAAGGGATACTATGGATTTCCGGTGAGAAATCCTACTTTTTTACCATTAATAATCTCATATTTTGCAAGGTGGCATTTTGTAGCTCTTTGGGTAATTCCCCTCCGGGCCACCCCTAAATTCATCACTGTTAATAATCCTATTCGCAGAGGAAGCGAGAGACAGTAGCACTTATTTCCGATCGTATGATTACGAGTGATTGAAACTTGAGAAGGGTTTGGGAAAAAATGATTAGACACTCAAAACTTTACTTTAAAACTAATGAAACAAATTTAAGAATGAGGAAATAAATTCCCAGAGACTCACCCATGAAATAATCAAATATCCAGAGCTCAGAATGTAATACAAAGTCTCCCTTAAGCCCGTTATATATTTCATAAATTCATAAAAAACTAATACATTGTTGTTTGATTGCTGGATGCGGTTTGCACTATAGGATTTTCGAAGAGTCGTATTTTTTTATGGCAATAGAGAAAAAAAAATTACTTTGAACTTTTATTTTGCTTCAAAAATTTCGACCATTTGACAAATCTTAAGGTGCAAACCGCTCTTCAATATGACTGTTTTTTTACGGTCACAAATTATCAACCACTTATATATCATAAAAGTAATTTACTTTAAACAATGCTCATAAATAATAAATTTGATGAGTAAACATAGTTTTCAGTTTCACCGATTTTTTGTTATTACTACTGCCGAATAGCAATCTTTGCTTTATTAAATCTCACAATTTTTGTGATGAAATACAGTAAAGATTATTAGTGATTATGAGTAAACATTTCGTGTAAATTATATAAAAAAAAGTTAAGCATTCAAATATTACATTTGAAGTGTTGAATTCAGAGGGTGGCCAGGGGGGGCATCCCCCCCGGAATATTTTATGTTTTTAATGGTTAAAAAGTACAATTTTCTTCCCGGAACTTTACAATGTCTTTCCCCCGGAGCCACAGAATATCCCTCCCGAAGAAAAGTGTCTGAATTCAACACAGTACATCTGGATTTTCTTTTAATTTCCTACTAAGACTGCATTAAAATTTTCAACTTTTTTTAAATTCTCGAGTTTTTTTTTTTTTTTTTTAATCGCAGAATTTATTTTCGAATGTTTAGTGGAAGTCAGTCACAAAAGGCAGAAAATTACATTTTACAAGTATCATTAATAATTTTTTTATTGTATAAGCAGAGTGAGTCAGCGTATTAAACACAATGCTGAAGGTTAGTTTTTGTCCTTTAACCAGAAAACCCCGCCTACAACTATAAACTCTCGAATGTTGCATTATTTAACAAAAAGGTTTTCAGTGGTCGTAATTATATAAAAAATGAATGCATATATTAAAAAAACTGTGTATAATCGACGTATTTATACGCATAGTACATTAATGATATAAATAAGAATATTGTGTATATTTTGGAGAAATAAATGTAGTAAGTGAACTGCAAAAGTGCTGTATGTGGGTGGAGTTACACATGTCCAAAATTCATGATTTCGCGTGCGAACATTTTCTTGCCAGTCCATCTATATGTTCTAATTGTGAATTGAATAAAGAAAGAAAAGTTTAAAAACACAATTTTTGAATAAACATATTGCCCGTATCAAGAATCCTAGAAGATTCTACCTAGGAGATACAAATAACGATAATTTGGTAATTGACGAATTTTTGAGATGTAAAATATCCCATGTTTTCGGTGGTTTTCCTCCTGAAAAACCTGTTTATGAGGAAATATCTGATGTTGTCCATAATAGTTTAATAGGTGCGATCGCAGCATCATGGATACCTTTACTTACAGGACAGCAAAATCCTGTTCGAGTTAAAAGAAGCGTATGTGATCTATATGCATTTCTATTATTGATAAAGTGTCTTCTAATAATTAAAGTTCCAATGGAAGTTAAAAGTTTGAAAAGATAAATTTAATATAAATATAGTAAAAAATATATTAGTATTGATTAAATATTTTCTGAAACGTTCCGGTGGATAACGCAATGAAAAAAAAAAGTTTCACACATTTTTCATTAGGTACAAAAATCTGAAACATAAAAAAGTAAATAGTAGGAAATTTTCTGTTTAGCGTGATTTAGTCTCAAAAAATCAACTGGAAAATATCAAAACAAACTACATCGGATGGAATATGAAAACTAAAAGGTTCATCAACAAAGAAAAATAACAGTATAAGAGTATTCTGCTTATACCAGTAAAATTAAGTAATAGATTTGTGGTAAAGTAATGGGAAAAACTTCGATTCATCAATTTTTTTCTAATCCCACATCCCACTCTCGCTAGCCAGAGACGGTATATCGGCCGCCGCCTGCCGGCTGAGTTGAAGCGTACAGCAATGTCAAAGAAGATTTACTAAGTATTATAGTTTATTTATCGTATAGTATATTTATAGTATATAGTAAGATTTATAGTATATTTATCTTCTTTGGCACTGTGATAGGATATCAGAAGACCACATGACTTATAGCAAGCGTGCACTTATTAAAAATTTTTTGGAGTAATTAAAAGATTCTCATTCATAAAGTCCGAGAATTGAAAACTTTTTTTAGAGCACTCTGATTTGTGGTATGTAAGCTAATAGCTAGGAGATACAAATAGCGATAAGTTCGTTATTGACGAATTTACGACAGATAAAGTTTCACACGGTGCGTTTGCAACCATTTTCTTCCTGAAAAACTTGTTCATGAGGAAATATCTGATATGATATATTCTAATACGAGAAAATTAGTCCAGTAAATCTAGGATTCTGCCTGGAAAGTTTCGAAGACATTTTTTTCTCTTTCTACCTTTATGTTTTTGGGGGTGCTGAACATGAATTTCAACTTTGCCACCTCGTATCTGGTCAGCTTAAAAAGTTATAAGCGAAAAATCATTAAAAAATCGTTTTTTTTTTCGTGTTTTAGCATCTATTCGGTAGAGGATTAAACTTTTTTGAAAACATTATTGAGCCAAATTAAACTAGAGAAAATGTCCTACATTTTTCATGTGCAATGTTTTTTTCTAAGATAAATAGTTTTGGTATACGAGTAAAAAGAATTTAACGATATGTTGAAATTCCATCATCGGAAGGCGAATACGCGATCCAGTCACTACGCATCCATTTCTATCACCAATTTGAAGCTCTTTAGTTATTTATAGTTGGATTTTTAATATGTTAAAATTTGCTTGCTAAGTTTTAAACCTTTTATAGGAAGCACTAACAAAATAAATTGAAATTAGGTTATTAGGAAAGATATAAAAGCACAAGCACTCCGAATAGATGAGAACACCAATTTTTTTTCGAGAGTAATCTGATTTAAGTACAGTTATAACTATTAAAAGTTTAACATAATAATAACATATGTCGACAGTATTGTATAACAGCTTTTACAACTTCTGAACAACATGTAGAGATGAGAAATGCCAGAGTGGCCAGGGACAACACTAAGATATGAATACATTTTTGTAATGGGTTCTCCAAAACAGTCCTTTCCGAGAAAAAAATGACCTCATTTCAATCTCTACTGGGGTTGTTGGAGATGAGAGAATAAACTGTCATATGACACAGGAAGTTGGCATTTCTTGCATATAAAGAATCATTAACAGCAATTTTCATTCCATTACATTCAAGCGTAAATAAAGAGTGCAGCCATTAGCTGTAATGAGTAATTCTGTCATGACAGCTGAAGAAAAAATTCACATCAACTCAACAGCACTCTTCCAAAGAATGAGTGTAACAAAACAATCTGACCAAGAACGTGAGGAATATTTGTCTTACGAGCTCTTTGCCTACCCATTGTCTCTTTTTGGCGAATCCGGAATGCGAAAATCTAACAAATCCTCTTTGTACAAGGAATTCACTCCGCTCTCACCAGACACTACTTTTGGCATCAGATGTATGTATGTCATAGATGGCGGGCATTTACTGCACAGAGTTTTGTGGCAGGGTGGTCAATAATTTGGATTGATTTATGGCAGCTATGTGAACTTTGTTAAGTCGAAATACGCAGCGAACGCTGTAGTAATCTTCGATGGATACCCAGAAAACATTAATGAAATTAGTACTAAATTTGTTGAACGTGAAAGAAGATCTCGCAAAACGGTATCTATGAGGTTGTTTTTAATGAGACTATGGTGTCAACGGTTTCTTAGGGAAATTTCTTGCAAACGACAAGAAAAGAAAACCGTTTAATATCCCTGCTGATGAGTAGATTTGGCTCTGGAAATGTAGTTTGCAAGGAGGCAAAAAAAGATGCCGACACACTGATGATCAACACTGCTCTGAATTTGGCACGTAACCACGAGGACGTGATAATCATTGGGGAAGATGTAAACCTTCTGGTAATCTTAATTGGGTTTTGCAATTTTCCCAATGTTTATTTCTTGAAACCAGGAAAAGCAATAAGTCCCCAAAAGATCTATTCACCAATGGGTGCAGTCGACAAATTAATTGCCAAACACATCCTACTTCTATATGCCATGAGTGGATGCGATACCACTTCTGCATTGTACAGTTAAGAAAAAACAAACTACCTTCAAATTTTGAAGAAATTTGCCGACTTACAACATGTGGTCGATATATTTAAAACCCTGGTGATGTAGCCAACGATGTTATTAAATCTGGGCTGTTGTGTCTGGTACACCTGTACCGATTCAGCGAGAATGCAACAACTTCCCTAAACAGCCTGAGGTACAGGTGGTACATAAAATATGCTTTTAAGACTGCTGTAAATACAGCATTGCTTTCTCCAACGGAAGATGCAGATCCAGTCTGAGAGTTTACCACCAAGTACAGCTATGGTTAGTTAATTGTAAAAAAGATGAGGAATGGGGCTGTGATAAAACCAAGAGAGGCATTACACCCATAACATCTGTCAAAAGCTCTCGCACCAGAAGCTGTTCTGCGAAAAATATCCTGCAAATGCAAAACAAACTGCAGTGGAAAGTGTGGCTGTAGGAAAGCAGGCTTGTTTTGTTCTCTCCTATATCTGAACTGTGATGGCCATTGTGACAATGTCAGCTCCTTCATCGCCGAAAATGACTTGGAAGCAGAGGTTGACGACCATGATATATTCCATAATACTCCATGATATTTTAAGACAAGTGGAAACACAACCTGAGCCATCAAGTGCTGCTGATGATGAAGATAACGATGAGCCTTCTGTCGAAGAACATCAACCAGGCCCTTTAAAGTAACCAAAACGACATTAATTGGAGAACAACACTGCATTTCTCTTTTTTTCCCTGTTTACAATCTTCCATATATGTTAGTATTATATTAAACTTATGATAGTTATAATTGAACTTAAATTAGATTTCTAGAAAAATAAAAATTGATTCTCTCATCTATTCGGAGTGTTTGTGTTTTTATATCTTTACTAATCACCTGATTTCAATTTATTTTGATAGTGCTATAAAATATTTAAAATTAAGCAAATTTGGTAAGCAAATTTTAACAAATTCGAAATGCAACTACAAATAACTAAAAAGATTCAAATTGGTGATTGAAATGGAGGCGTAGTGATTGAATCGCGTATTCGCCTTCCGATGATGGAATTTGAACATGCCGATTTTTTCATGATTTTTCGCTTATAATTTTTTAAGCAGACCAGATACGAGGTGGCAAAGTTGAAAGTTGTATTCAGCTGCCCCAAAAACATAAAAGAAGAAAAAGAAAAAAACTTCTCCAAAACTTTTTTTTGTCTAAATTTACTGGACTAAATCGTCTCTGTGTGTGGTTATATATGCAAATTTTATCTTAAAAACGGCTCTAACGATTTTGACGAAAATTTGAATCCTACCGTTTTGGGGCACCAGAAAACCATTGGACTAGGTCACATGTTCGAGCAAATTCGATTAGTGAGTCATTTTGGGTCCCCATGGATCAGGGTCAAGCTAATTGTATCTAAAAAACGGTTCAAACGATTTTGACAAAATTTTGATTCCTACCATTTTCGGGGTCTAGAAGACTGTTTGGCTAGGTCACACGTTCGAGAAAATTCGATTAGTGGGTCATTTTGGTCATGGGTCAAGCTATTTTTATCTTAAAAAGTGTTGGTGTCATTGGCGAGATTTGGCGGGAAAATTGACTTTTAAGATTACCAATGCTAAAACGCTTGGCGCCAAATGAAAAAACATCACCAAATTTTGTGAAAAAATTGGCTTTTAGAATCTGAAGGAATTTTCAAGAAATTATAAATAGGAGCCGAGATACATGATACAACCAATCAGAGAGCGTAGAACGTTCTCGAAAACATAATTGAACCAATCAGGGTACATAGAACTTTCTCAACACATGCTTGGCGCTAAATTAAAGAATGTCGCCAAACTTGGTGACATTTGGCTAAAAAGTTGGCTTTCAGAATCTGAAGTAATTTTCAAGAAATTATAAATAGGAGCCGAGATACATGATACAACCAATCAGAGAGCATAGAACGTTCTCGAAAACATAATTGAACCAATCAGGGTACATAGAACTTTCTCAACACATGCTTGGCGCTAAATTAAAGAATGTCGCCAAACTTGGTGACATTTGGCTAAAAAGTTGGCTTTCAGAATCTGAAGTAATTTTCTAGAAATTCCCAATAGAAGCCAAGATACATGACTCAACAATCAGAGTCCGTAGAACGTTTTCGAAAACAGAATTCAACCAATTAGGGTACATATGATAGAAAAAATTTACTTTTAAAATTACCAATGCCAAAACACTTGCTTGGAGCCAAATGAAAAAATATCTCTCAAAGCTAATTTTGACCAAGCTTAGTTCTGTCTTCCCTGCTCATTGTCTATAATAAGATAGTACGTGTGATCGCAGCAGTGTGAATATTTTTTTCTCGATTTAAAAGACTTGTGCATTTACAATTTGTCTTCTGTTTATTATTATTTTGTTTATAAGATGTATTCTGTATAAATGAAGTCCCAATAGGAGTTTATTGTTCGAAAAAGCTAATTTATATAAAGATATAAAAATAAAATAATAGCACTGATTAAATATTTTCTGAAACGTTTCCGGGGGATAACGTAATCTTAAAAAAGGGTATTTTTCATTAGCCACAAAAATCCGAGAAAAAAAAAGTAAATTGTAGGAAATTTTCTGATTTGCGTGATTAAGTTTTAAAAAATCAATTGCAAACCTAATAAGAAAACTACATCGAATGGAAAATGGAATTCGAAAGATCAAAACACTGAAAAATAACAGTATAAAGATACTCTACTGACACCAGTAAAATTAAAAAAATTTAGTTTTATGTAATAGGTAATGCTTTTTTTTTCAAAAACGGGTGAACATAAACGATCACATAAACAATCTATTACGTTACCTCTTCCAAATAACTCTAGTTAAAAGTTCTTTTCTTCTGTTCACGTTTCCTAACAAGCGTCTAGTCCCTGCACTTTGGCTACGATTTAAAAAAATGGATCGTGCTGCGTGCATGCGCATTGCTCTATCTAAACAGTTTCAACGAGAACCATATTAATTTTATTCCATTCCGCGGCAGTTTTTTTAAATTCGTAAAAGGATTTTGATTTAAAACATTTAGCGTAATATAACAATATTTTCTTTCACAATTTTCATTATTTTTATTTTTATTTTATTTTATTCTATTTTATTTTTTAACATTCTTAAAGAAATTCAATTTCAGACTTTTACTAAAATACATTTTTTCCCTCCGGATTTTTAACGATTTTATAGCGGTTTAAAGCGAATTTTTAACATCCAAAAAACAATTTTTAACATTAAAAAAAACATCACTGGACACACGAAACTCGCTTTGCAGCAATCTCTAGAATGCACGAAATTCATTCAAGCCGCGGTCAATAACTTGTGTATGTACGCTTCGCGTACATTAACCGAAAAAAAAAATCACTGGACGCATGAAACTCGCTGTACAGCATTCTCTAGAATGTACGAAATTCATTTATAACCAAATTTCATATTTATTTCCATTTTGTTTCAAACTTTCCATCGCTTATATGTTGAAAAATGGAAACTTTACATTTTTTTATTCAAATTATTTTTTATAACTCAAATAAATACTGAAAATTAAAACTTTCCGCCGCTGGGATTCGAGCTGAAGACCACAGAACGGAAGTGAAATGACATACCACAGAGCTATACGCACTCGTTTTGAAATGGCTTAGAACAAAATTTTAAAGTATCAGACAAGCAGGCATGCGCGCAGAGTGATCCGTTTTTTGAAATCGTAGCCAAAGTGCAGGGACTAGACGCTACACGCTTCCTAGACGTCTAAACGACCAAAGTTGGATGTAACAGTACACTAGCTGACCTCCAGCCGGCGTTGCCCGGGCCTGTGATAATAAAATTAAAAAAATAAAACGATCAAGTTTGTTATTTTATATGAAATTATATTTTAAAATGAATTAATATTGATATTTAGTGATAAAACGCTCATTTTCTTGTTTTTTTTTTTTAAGTATAAAGTTTTTATAGTTTTAAAATAAAAAGTTCTTTTTTCCGAACTCTTTGAAGTCTTTATTGGTGATATATAAAACGGTTTTACAGCCGTGTAAAAATTTCGTGAAAAAATATTGTTATCTAGTTGTGAAACAAATATTTTCTTCTCGCTCTTTTGTTTATTTGTTTATTTTGGCGTCGACTCTTTTAACGTAGCAATAAAAAATAGTTCTCACCTTCCGAACTCTCTGACATTTCAATCGGTTATAAATATAACTTTATTCAAGTTCTCTTTAAAAATTTGCGAAAAAATATGCATAATTTAGTAGTGAAAACATGAGTTCTTTACAAAAAGTTTAGCTTTCAACCTCAGAGCAAATATATTGATAGCGGTCCGGATACAGGGACCGGTCTAAAAAATGTAATTAAATTGAAAAGCAGAGTACATGGAAGTTTGATAGCTGAAATTGGCAAGGTAGTGACTAAAAGTGTTGAATGTAGATAATACACATTTATAAAATGGTTTTTAGGTTTAAATTAAACCAAAGTTTATTTGACATATCACAAAATAAAATAAGATCAAAAACATGACAGACAATTTAATTAAATAAAAATATAAATGGCATATGGCAACAAAAACAAGGTGGCAAAAATAATATGGCATGAAGTAACTTAAATGCAGCCTTTAAAATATACTTGTAGAAAAGTTCATTTTAACTTACATGATAATTAATTGAATGTGACGACACACCAAATTAAAGCAGGCCTTTTTTATTTTATCAGTCACCATTGTGTTAAATGTGAAGAGAACGAGTTGAAAAAAAGATCCACACATTATTCATCTTTGACAATGAACGTACATCACCACTAACAGAAGAAAAACCGGAACTTTAGCAGACGAAATAAAACAAACACGAATAAAAATGTTTAAAACCACCTCTACACTCAAACACTTTACAACGCCACTAACATCGTTTCTTCTGGCAGCTACAAATATCATTTTACTAATGCCACCTCTCACTCGCTATCCAAACTGCCCTTTCCATCCCTTTTAAAAAGCATCAACACACCGCTTTCCGAAAACGTCCCCTTCCAAAAGTGCAAAGTTGAGAAGTTCTCAAACTGCCTATTGGCAAAGTAATTTAGAGTGCCTTTGAAAACCGTGTCACGGCGCCAGCGCCTGCTCCTCTATAGCGTTACGAATGAAATGATGTCGTAGCTAGCGGTTGCAACTGAATCCGGAAAAAGGTTGAGAAAACGATAGTCGATGTGGGGAACGATATCGAAACGAACGGTATGGAAAGTAAACATTATCGGCGAGTTGAAAAACGGAAGAAAGATTTAAACGATACTAGAAATGGAAAACGATAGCGACTGAAGAAAATGAATACAGGATTGAATGGGAAAGTTAGACAAGTACGAAAAGGTGACATTATGTAGAAGTTTCAAGGTCCAAAATATATATAGGGCTAACATATATATTAGAAAGTCTATGCTTTCAATGCAATGGAACGCCTCCACCCATTTTCAATCAACCCTTTTCTATCCCCTAGACTAAACAGGTGAAGGCTAATACGGTTTCCCGTTTCTGAGGAAAAAAGCCGTAAAAAAAAAAAAAAAAAAAAAAAAAAAAATAGTTGAAGCACGCGCAAAGGGAGCCTTTTCGTGAAGAAAAATAATTTTGGAATTTAACAGAATGCGCTTTTTGTTTTAAATATATGGATTTAGCTTTGTAATCGACTGGCGGTTCTTTCGAAGAGTGCATTGTAGCAGATTTTTGTGAACAAAGTTTATTAAAAACTAGGTTTGTTTAATTTTATTGAAATTATTATTTATTATTTGAATGTTATGTCTAAGTTGTAAGGAGCGTTGATCACCGGACGTTAAAAAAAAAACAAAAAACAAAAAAAAACACATGAATTCAAAAAACATGAATTCAAAAAACATTAATTCCAACGGAAACATTTTTCGTATTGAAAATAAGATTATCATTTGATTACTCATTTTCATCATAATAAATTTTTATTTATTTTATGATTAGATACTTTTTGTGTATTACAAACTACCTTAAATAAATATATTTTTTTGTTTATGGGTAGGTTTCATGCATTTCATGAGAATTATTAAATTTTCAACCAATTTAAATGCAGCCAGACTTTTTTTCTCTTCACTACACAAATAATTATAAATTTCTCTAATAATTTAGTTCGACACTTATTTAAAAACTATAATATACAGATATTTCCTCAAATCTCTCCACTATCGTATGAATTAGTTTTCAGACGTTACTTTATCTTTATAAACATTAGGATATGCATTAGCGATTTTCTGATTAGATGTGCTATGAAAAATATTTTGTTTTCCAAAGATCTTTTTGATTTCCCCCTCTTTTTTACCCCAACATTTTTATAGGCTGTAGCAGATTTTTGTGAACAAAGTTTACTTAAAACTAGGTTTGTTTAATTTGATTGAAATTATTATTTATTATTTGAATGTTATGCAACTGTACCAGTATTTTAATATAATCTTTTAAATGTCAACATGTGAAATGTAAGCATTTTTTGCATGTTCCAGGTGTGAGAATTTGTGAATTTTCAACTTTTTTAAATTCTAAGTACACCCTCTTTCCCAGGACGCATGTTAAAAAACTTTCTCAGCTCAATAGTGTTAATTGTTTATAAAGGTAAATAACACTGGTCGGCAAAAAAGTAGAAATTTTTCATTTCGAGACCGAGGGTAGCCGTTAATTCCACCCCCCCCCCTTCCGATCTTCTATAATAATGGACTAACAAGGAAGGTCTCCATAAGCGCATACTCAGAAAATTTTGAAAAAATTACAGAATGCTCTTCTCATGAGGATATATACGTCTATAAAAAAAATTTGCTGCGGAACCTCGATATAACGTCCGTAAAAAAAAAAAAAAAAAAAATGAACATTTCGTTTATTTGGCGATTTATCACCGGTTGGCGACGGAATAAAATTTTAAAGAAATACTGTTTTATGACAAATACCATATGGTATCATGAGCTATAGAATTGACCCATTAATACAATTTTTTTAAACCAATTACAATTTTACGCATTCAAATTTTACAAAAATCTCATAGACATATTTGTAAGTTTAAAAAGTATTGTTGAAAATACAAAAATGATACAAAAAATAATAAACTTTCATCGTTTAAGTTTAAATTCATTAAGTATTGGAATTCATTAAGCATTCAAATAATCATTTTACTTGCAATTTCAAAATGCATTAAAAATCGTTTGCGTTTGGCGAGGAAAAAATGTTGCTAGCCAAATCGCGTCTTTTTACGCAAAATACTCGAAAGTATTTTATTTTTTTTGCAGATTTTCTGCTGGGATTCCGCAGCTAGTTCACAGTTCCTTTTTTACATATATGAGTAGCTTCATTAACATTTTTTTGAAAATTTTCTGAGTATGCGCTTTAAGGAGACCTTCCTTGTAAGATGTTCCACGAGTGTCACTCTTCGATAGAGCCGCTAGTCACTTAGTCTGAGAAAGAATAGATTTAGATTTCTCTGTCTCTGTTATGTCTTTGCCTATCTCCCTGTTCCTCTGTGTCATTCGAGGAACCGCCAGAGGCATTCACTCGTTTTTTAAATTGGACCGCGAGAATTATTCTGACAGTTTTAAACAGCCAATGTTTCGTGTGCAAATACTTTTTTGACATGAGAAAATGCTGTTTTATTTTTAAAAATGAGTATTATTATTTTTTAAGGTAAAAGGTTATTTATTTGTGTTTGTTTATTATTTAAATAAAGTAATAGTTAAAACAATTTCGTCACATTTCGCTTTCTATGGTTACTTAAGAAAAACATTGCGTGTGTGCAAATGTTTTGCCCACTGTAATATTCTCAACTTTGTTAAAATCCAATATACATAAATAAACAATATAATATTGTACTACGATATAATTTTGGATGTTTGTGTTATTTCTAAAAAGTACATGTTAAAGATTGGTTTAAAAATAAAATTTATAGGTTACATGAACATCCTTTAAAATAAACGCGCGAGTTTAATTTAATAAGTGACAATCAAGAAATGTGTGTCTATATGTGATTTTATCTATATCCAATCTATATCCAATTTTCTGTAATCCCACAGATTATTCTGAAAATCTAAGAGAGGACTTTTAAAAATCAACAGTTTAGTCTTTTCAGGTTAATAAGAAGCTATTAATCAGGATTTTAAAAGGAATTACTCTCTAGGCGACGCCAAGAAACTGGAGAGAAACCCGTGCGTGGTCACCCCAAAGGCATATTTGCGTTTGCAGAAAGCATTCAGCATCTGAAAAAGAAAAAAAAAATACTATAACAATATCTGTAAAATATTCTTCTTTATTATTTATGAGGGGGAGAGTATGAAACAGTGTTTCACAAATTTTATATAAAAAATTTTGTTCCCCAGTAAAATACGGTACTATTTTCGATGCAAACTCCAAACAAACAATCCGTAAATAACTGTGTAATGCAAATCCGTTCGACATTATCGCCATATTCACCACCGCAAGAAAGAAAATTTTATGGACCTATCAAGTATCATATTCAGTAAATAAAAGAACACAGTAAATAAAGCACACATCTCTTCCCCTATGACAATGCAACCGAGTGAGCTCCTATGCTCATGTGCATTGCATCTGCCCAAAGGCACCGTTGAAATTCAACGTTATTTTTTTTTTAATGTTTAAGTACAAATTTTCAAAATATCCTCTTTAATCATTGTTTGTTTCATATTCACATCTTCTAAAATGCATCGATTGTTTTACGCTAATCAATTTTTATGTAAAGATGGATACTTTTTTTTACAATAATAATATACAATCTGCAGATGAGGCAGATTTTTAATGTTTTTAATTGTAATTTATTTGTATGGTTTCTTAGGTCCCTTTCCATAATCAGGATGAGTATCCCTTTTCAATAATCGGGGATCTTTTCCATTTTAAACAGTGAAATACCCAATGGATCTTAAAAAAAATATATATAATTCCTAGCATATTCTGATACAACACATACATCAACGAATTCAACGTGATATCGATTTTATGTTCAACATAAACTGAAAATTGGTTTTTTAGTTCGCTTAGGTTTGCAAATTTGGAGTTTTCGATCGTGTGCGAGTCATAATCGCTCCTCATATAAATATAACATTAGTGATTCTATCATGAACTCTGCTCATGCTAAAGCTCTGCTCTAAACATTTACAAAGTCACTTTCATTCGTACGTAGATATAATTTTCATGTATTTGTTATTCCGATAGAAAGCAATCGAAGAGTGTTTCCACTTTTCCTATAAAAGCACAGAATTGGATACTGATATATATCTTTCAGGTAACGCTATGAAATTTTTAATTTAAGCGGATTTTCAGGAAAACGAAATATTGTTTTAATTAAGGAATCAATTATAAGCTACGATATACACATTTTATAGGAAATAGAAAACGTTGTTCGATTCTTCGGCATAGAAATAGTAATTTCTGCAAGTTTCATGCATTTATTCATAAAACGCACTTCGTTAATATTAATATCTCCATCAGATTTGCTTGATGCGAGAGAAAAATATGAACATCCTTTTAAAGAAGTATATTTTTGTTTGATTTCAAACTTCTCTTTTGATAAAATGTAATGTAAATTTCCATAAAATTAATTATGTGCACGAGATTAACAGTTATTTTCTTGTACGCAGTTTTTTTAAAAATGAGATATTACTTTAAAAACAATTTTTAAATATTATGCAATTTTTTCGGTATCGGGCTCGGGCTCTAAAGACACAAAAAGTTTCGAACTCTTGCGGGATCAGATTTAAAATTGTCGGGTTCGGGAGGGCCCGGGTTCCAAAAAGACAACCCGAACTCATCTCTAACGCGGAAGTATGAACTTCGATTTAGTGGTACGTCTGTCTAAAAGTTTGGGAAAACCTGCTCTATCTTATGGATAATCTGATCTTATGATTTATCAGGATTTTAATATTATTATTTTGTTTCACTTTTTTTTATGTTGGTTAGGGAAATCAATCTTCAATTGTGGCAACTTTCCCAGGGGTTAATGTACATTATTGAAGCAACTTGATGGACATTTTTTAGATAGATTTGAAAAATAATTCATGCTTGAAAATTATTTAAAACTCGTTAAATTAAGCGGCAGTTTTCAAATGAATTTCATTCGAAAGTTAACATTTTTCTAATTGATTATGTAAGAATTGAAATTGTACGGTATTTAGAAGAGATGTAAGTGCGATAAAAGCGAAAGCGATAGCGTCGTTTGTTATCACAATCGTTATACATTTCTTAAAGTTGCCACTGGATCTTGGCTGGCTAGACTGCCATTTTTTGACGTCGACAGAGAAATCCACAGTGAAAGAAACAGGACTTTGTCGCTAACAAGGAACTGTTAAATGAACTTATAATAAACATACAAAAAAATAGTTCTATAAAATATTAGAATCACATTGTTTATTCTAACTCAAACCACATTTTTATTATAACTCAAAAAACAATCATTATTTAAAGGTTTTTTATTTCTTTACCATAACATTATTTTTAATAATTTTAATTTTCCTGAAATTCTTTAGTTTTGTGAATTTTTTATTAAAAAGTGAAATCCTGTAACCTATAATTTAGAAAAAAGTAATTGGTAACATGTAATCAAAGTATGCAATCTTTATAGTTAAGAATGAAAAAATCAGTCAAAATTACGTCATTTTGACACAATCATATAATTTTTTCTTTTTAGTTTTATCAATGTAAAAATGCATTTCAAAGTAAGCATAACATCATTTTGACCGGGGCAAACTTTTCATGCGCACTTTATATACGTTACTTTTATGTTTAACCACCATGTATACAAATAAACATATATATTTTGCATTTAATTGTATTGAACAAATGGCATCAATAAAATTGTAATATATGCAGGTAAAATAAACCCATTGGACAATATTTCCGTAACGTCACAATAAATATGAATTTTTATTAGCTTATTAAAATAAAGTGCACGTGCATAGATATTTTTACCGAAATTTAACTTGCAAATTAAAAAATTCGTCCAAAAAGCCACGTGTCTGAATATTTTTCATTATTTCTCTTTTATTTTTGCAACAATGGAAGTAATTCGATTGCCACCATTTTGAAGAAAGAAAAAAAAAACATTTAAAATTAAAATTCTGTTAATTAATAAAAGTATTGAACAAACGAATGCATGATAAGAAATCTCTGGCCAAATATGTTTCTTTTAAAATAAGAATCATGTAATTTGATGAAGTAGTTTTTTCTCCTGAACTGTCGAAATAAAACGTTCAGCGTTTTAAATATATAGATAAGCAGCCTAGCCTGTGTCCTATTCTCGCTTATAATCTATCTTTATACAAAGTTTCAAAGCAATTATTTTACTATTTTAAGAAGAAAAAAATGCGGTTTTTGGTTATTTGAGGAAGATTTTAAGAAAAGTAGATCTCGCCAAGATTAGGCAATCCGTTACAAATTGTGATAACGTTACCTCTTTCTCCTTAGTTTTGCTTATTTAATTATATTATTGAAAACGTTACTTTACATTATTGTAACAAGGAAACTTTTATAGTTGAGACATACATATATTTAAAACACCATCCTTTAAAATTATTTAAAAATCATAAAAAAAATTAGATTGAGTTACAATATTTTATTTGAAACTAGCTGACCCACCCGGCGTTGCCCGATCCCGTGTAATAATCTTAAATTTTTTAATAAAAAAAAATTCTGTCCCGGATCCATGCTGCCTTCGCATCGAATACCGGACCTGCTGCTTGGAAATTTTCTTAATTCCACCTTCCACCGTTATGGGGCGCATTCTGTCCTAAGCAAACCTCTTTTGGAACAAACCTCCGGTACGGTTCCCAGCTGCCTATGCCACCGTATATAGTTAATAAGGGAGGAATATTATTAAATTTTTATGTTTTAAATGACTTCAGAACACGAAAATAAAACCGGAAAGCTCTAGGTCAAATTGTAGAAAAATTGGATTTTATTTGTAAATGGCAGTGATACAACTTATCTGTAGGCGACCGAAGGTGCTGGAACGGAATGAAAATATTAAGATAAATTTATGTACCAATTCTTAGGAAAATCCGTGATTTATTCTTGTGTAAAAAAAACCATGAAACTGAAATTAAAAGCTCCCTCTAGTAATGAAAGTGTAGTATTAAAAATAAAAGATGAGGGAGCTAGTTATTAAGATGCACGTGATATTTAATAAACAAATCGTTTACCACCCTTCCCCCCCAAATATAACAAATAATCTGTAAAATTATCTTTATTAATTACCATGCATTGTCAGTCTTATATCGTATAATTTTTAATCTGTAAAATTAAGTTGTCTTTATTGATGACTTCATACATTCATACTTCATACATTGTCAATTTTATATCGTATAATTTCTGACCTTTTGTTTCGGAATGGAAATGGAGGAACGGGCTCCGAAGTGCCCGAAATAGAAGTAAATTCAATACGATCCCCTCTTCTGTCTGGGTCATTTTTAATTGTCGTCGGGTCAATTCTTTGCAAAAATTAAGAAAAGTTACCGACCGATTTTAACAAAATTAGGATTTTTGGAATCATAAAACTACTCTACGCATATATTCTGAGTTTCAATTTTATACCTCGAATAGTTTTCTTAATATTCGAGGATAAATGAAACTGAGAAAATTTCACCGTCTGCGATTATCAAATCATTTGTTACTTTTCCGGTTTGATATTTCTTCAGCGCCATTTTCAGATGAAAAATCGCCTTTTCGGAGCGATGTTTAATGAGTCAATCAATGCGATGTTTAATGAGAATTAAATTAATATCTCGGCTAATTATTTAAATATTAAAAATATGAGCCTGAGGTGCATCAAGACATGCCTTAGACTGAACTTACCAAAAATTTCAGACTTCCAACTGCTCTAGATTTCGCTAGCCATCGCCGATACACGGACACACAGAGATAGCGAAACTACCTTTTATTAGTACATATTTCATTATTTTCTGTCGGATGGTTCAAAAGTTTAAATTATGCAATATTTAGAATAGAATATATATATATATATATACGATAAAAGCGAAAGTGGTAGTATAGGTCCTTGTCACCATCGTTATAACGTCAGTGTTGGTGACACTCAGGGATTTGCTTAGCAATATAGAAAAGAAATTGTGTAGAAAGAGGTAATTACTTTTTCCAATATAATTTCAGGTGCAACTGATAATAAATTGACATATACATAAATTTTTATTATATTGTTACTTACCCATCACACGTGGTACAGGGTAAGTCTTGTAATCGTTTTGAAAATCGAAAAATTTGTTTTGACGGATTTGCATGTTTCAGACACTGGAGACTCCGAAAAACATATATTTAGACTTTTTTTTTTTTTTTTTTTTTTTTTTGCCGTCCGTCTGACTGTCTGTGTGTGTGTCTATAAACGCTATATTTCCCAAGCAAATTGAGATAGAGACTTGAAATTTGGTATGTATTCAGTATATAATAATGGAAAAAAGCTTATTGAATTCCAGTAACCTCGATTATCCGGAACTTTATTTTTCGGACTCTCGAAACATTCGTTCTAAAAAGTTTATAAAATTTTTCGAAAATGTTTATTTTAAGGAGTGAATATAAAAGACAATAAAAAAACATAAATTTTGTATAAAGAATGAAGTTGATCGGATAATGAGTTGCCGAGATATTTGTTATCATATTTCCACTCTCTTCTATTTTTCATGACCCAGTATTTCATTCAAATTTCAATTCTAAGATATATTTTAATTGGAAATGAGATGCTTAATCCGACGCAGTAAACCGTTAGTTAATATGATTAATCAATTTTGGAGTTATAAGGATGTTTCTTTTACGCAATTCAGTAATAGAGCATTTAAAGTTTTTTACGTCATCAAGCCACGATTTTATTCGAATTGCAATGCATTTTATAAATAGTTAACACGTGTTTTATTTTCATATTTTATATTATGCATATCCATGATGGGTAAGTATTACGGTGGCCCCCAACGACTAGTTATTATGAACACCAGGAGATACAAAATAGGAAATTTTTATATCGAATTTACAGAACATGTGTGCAGAACAGAGGTGAAAATCATTTTTAATTGAAAACTCTAATAGATTGTTCACATTTAAAAATATATATTTCTTTCGTTGCCCACCAAAACAATAATAAGCATTTTTATTTGAAAAATATCACTTATTCAAATAAAGTTTTGAAATTTATTAAAAGCAATATTATCGTATTAGCCTCATGACAGAGGGTCGTATTTTATATGAGATTTATATAATAGATACAACTTAACTATTGACAGCAGCCTTTATGATTCTGCTAATTTCAGTGATTAAGCGCGTAGCATTTAACATATCCGTTAAATTTGCGTTCTATTTATTTTAACGAGCTGATCCACCAGGCAGCGTTGTCTGGGCCCATGATAAAAACCATAAATATACCTAAAATCAGTGTCGAATGATTTTATATTTTTAGACGAAAATCTTTCCAAACGAACTTACTGCAAACTGATTACTACAAACATACGGCTCTTACTGCATTCGACTGCGTACACCGACGAAATTTGAATAATTTTATATTTTTAAATGAAAATTCATCTCCAAACAAACTCAAAGTTAGGGGACCCATTGCCTTCAGCCGTACGCTCGGGTCTGTTTTTGCAAACAAACCTCGAATTTGTATGAATTTATTTTTTAAACAGAAACCTATCCAAACGTACCTAAAACGTACATAGAGTTTGGGGCTAAAAGATTGAAAGCTGATTCCTTTTACGAATGTCAAAAGATTGCCATGAAACGCGAAAAACCCTCTAAAAATCGCATTAAAAATCGCTCTAAGAATTCTGAACAAATTTTATTGATAAAGAGGATTAAATTTTTCTATATTGGGCTGAAACAGTGAAACCGGATTCCTTTTACTAATGTGGAAATCCGAAAAATTGCCGAGGTACGCGTAGAAACAGTACAAATTGCATACAAAAATTGCGAAAAATTCTAGAATCACTGTACGAATTCCAAATAAACTTTATTGAAAAGAGAACAAGATTTGCTATATTAGACTAAAAGATTGAAACTGGGTTATTTCTACTAATGTGGAAAAATCGCTTAAAAACGCCAAAAAAGCTAAAAATCGCTAAAAATAAAAAATCGAAGATCACAAAATTTACTATAGTGAGTTGAAACATCATAATCAGATTTCTTTCATGAATGTCAAAAATTCACCGCGAAATGCGAAGAAACGCTAAAAATGGAAATAAAAATCGCATTAGAAATACTTAGAAATTCAAAAATCGCGGAGGACAAAATTTATTACATTAGGCTAAAAGTTTGAAACCTAATTCTTTTTACAAATGTCAAAAAATCGATGCAAAACGCAAGAAAACGCATAAAGAGTTCTCAAAAAATTTAAAAATCGCCGTACGAACTAGGAATGAACATTACTGAAAAGTGGACGCAATTTATTATACTGGGACAAAAGTTGAAACCGGATTCCTTTTACGTATGTCAGAAAATCGTTGCAGTACGCGAACAAACTCTAAAAAGGGTATAAAAAATAGTGGAAAACTCAAAAATCACTGAACGACTTCCGAATAAACTTTATTGAAAATAGGACAACATTTAAAATATTGAAAATGGATTCCTTTTACTAATGTGGAAAAATCACCGCGAAACGAAAAAAAAAAAAAACCCGCCTAAAAATTCATAAAAATCACTAAAAATTAAAGAATCTCAAAGGACAAACTATTATATCCCATTAACGCCCAAATTATTTTCTTCGTTAAAATTTAAATTTTAGATTTCCCACCACTTTTAAATGAAGGGTATTTTTTATATCATTTTATCAAGGGATTTGCCTCGTAAAAGAGAGTATGTATTTATCTTCATATTTACTGGTGTAAAAGACGCTTTTTTGCCATTAAGTCTAGTGATCTAAAAATACGCCACTGGGCGTTAATGGGATATAGTGGGCTAAAATACTGAAATTCCTTCATAAATGTCAAAAAACGCGAAAAATCGCATTAAAAATCTCTAAAAATTCAAAACTCTTGGAGGACAGCATGTGCAACATTAGGCCAAAAGTTTGAAAACGAATTCCTTTTATGAAGGTAAAAAATTGCCTCGAAACAAGAAAAACCCCCTAAAATTTCGAATCAACTCTATTGAAAATAGGAAAAAATTTACTATATTGTGGGCTAAAAGATCGAAATCGGATCCTTTTTACTAATGCTGAAAAATCGTGCGAAACGCGAAAAACCGCGAAAATCGCAAAAATATTACATTAAAAAAATCTAATCAAACAATCTAAAATCTGGCTTCAAGGTACATAAGTTGAGACATACATCAGGTACTTTCCTGCCAAATCTTGTAGTTATGCGTCCAGTGGTATCTTCACAACACCTAGACAGAAACAGAAACAGAAACCTCCCACTCGTGGACAGCCAACCTCTCGGCATAGGAACTATAGTCCACGAGGGGAAAACCTACATCTACCAGGAACCCCAGTGTCCAAGGACCCGGAGTCCCCAGCAAGTTAAAAAAAAAAATCCCACACGAGCTACCCAATATTGCTTATTGCTGGATGAGCCCAAACTTATTACATGTATATAAGTTCTATATGAATATACTGATAAGATTGCATAATATTAAAGATAAATATTTACAGATATTTACAATAATAATATTGTACTGAAAATTTTCAATTGTATTATGCAATAGTCTATTAAATCTTTTAAAACATAGTTTTTAAAATCTATAGATCTAGAATTTTATATAGGTTATAATAATTCTTTGATATATGAAAAGTTTTTATTTAGGAAATTATAGTTTTTATCTAACTTTTCGTAATTGGAAGCGTCTAATAGCACACGTTGTAAGTTTCTCTTTAATGTTTTATGTTTATTGAAGTTAAAATGGTATTCCATAAGAGGGCAGTTACCGAAGATGTAGTGTATAGGAGTTCCAGAGTTTTTGTCACAAGGACATCTATCCGTGGTTCTTTTACCAATTTTATATAAAAAGCTTGGGAAGCTTCCATGGCCGCTAAGATAATATTCTGCTGATTTCTGAACACATAAAAATTTAACATCTACCTTATTAAGAATTTTATACCTTTTTCTTCCTTTCGTTGAGTTGGTCCAATCATTTTGCCAATCTGTGATGATTTTGTTTTTAAAATAACTCTTTAGAATGGATTCTGGAAATGGTAAGACAGAGATGTCATCATAATGGTCTTCTGTAATTGCATTTTTTGCGAGAAGGTCTGCTCGCTCGTTACCAGTGGTGCCTACATGTGCTCTAATCCAGGCTATTTTGATGAATTTATTGGGGTTTTGTAGTAAACTATTGTAGATATTTAAAATTATGGAGTTTCGAGGAAAAATTATCTTGAGTGCATCTAAGGATGAGCGACTATCTTTCAAAATAAGGGCTGATGTAAATTGTGATTGTGTTAACCAAACTATTGCTTCTTGGATCGCATATAATTCGGCTTGGTAAATTGACTTAATTGGGTGTAGTCTTACTGCATGATCATGGATGAAGTTATTATTAAGAGAGCCTGTATATGCACTTACCACTACATTTCCCATAGATGATTCATCTGTAAAAAATTGTAGATGATTTTCCAATATTATGTTCTCTGTCAGGTTATCGATAATTTCTATATTTTTCAACTTGTAATATTCTGGAAATTTATAAGTTGCTTCCCGTTGCAGAAGATTATCGTATATTATTGTATTGTTGATATTAAGTAATCTGTTTCCTTGCTTTATCTCATAGATTTGGAATTCCTTTGGTATTTTGATGGTAATTGAAGGCACTCCAGTTAAAATATTTAATGCGTCATTTGAAATACTTTGGTAAGTTCTTATGATGTTTAACAATGCTATTCTCTGAATTGGTCTAAGGATTCTGATGCCGTGGCAATTCAAGTTTGGATACCAGAATTCGGAGCCATAAAGAATCTGTCTTTGAATAACTGTTTGATACCAGATCTTCTTGAGGAAAGGACTGATTCCCTTGTTGTAAATGTGGAAACTTTTAAAGCCCGAAACAAAGTGGGCGATCTTAGCTTTTAAAATACTTAGGTGCGATTGAAATTTTAATTCACAACACCTAGACAAACAAACTAATTTATATTTTTATTATTATAGCCTGATTTGTTTGTTTATTTATTGGCGAAATTTTCATTTCGTTATGGAATATTAGCCGGAAACAAATGATGAACTATTTATATTGTTTCAATATGTATGGATTAATCTTTCGTAATCCAGCTTCACGCGATAGAGATAAATTTTAAATAAATCATGCTTGAAAATTATTTTAAAAAACATATAAAATGAGTAAACTGAGATGCAGTTTCACACAAAGTGCAATTGAAAGTACATTTTGTGCCTATTCAGCAGTGTAAAAATTAAAATTGTACAATGGTTAGAAGTTAAAAAGGTGCGAAAAATGCGAAATAGATTGGTCAGACCGTTGTCATCGTCTATTATGATGTCAGAGTGATTTACGGACTTGTTTTTGCTTTATAATATAGTTTTGTTTTTGTTTGTTTGTTTCGGAAAATCTCTAACACAAGTTTTTACATTAAGTTTTTTATCATAAATAAAATAATAATAATAATAATTTCTTATAACTGCGACATCTTAAATAAACTGTTACATATTTATCAGCATATGTGTGTTTGTGTTTGTCATTTTATATAACGCATTCTTAAAATACCAGACTAATTTAATTGGCTTCTCATTTAATTAGCATTTTCTAAGGAAATCCCAGTTAAACTAATATTTTTAATTTTGTGACAGTCACATTTTTTATCATTTCCGACATTCAGCTCGTTGTTTGTTTATTTATTTACATGAATGCATTTTTTCAAATTCATTCATTTGTGTCTCACTGTATGTAGGTAGGTATGAATGTATGCTACACTGTATAACTTTAGAGCGGAATAACTTTACCGTGGGTGACAACGACGAGTCGAGTTGTTTCGAAAGTGAAAGTATTTTTGTAAAAAATATCCGCAAAGAAAATCGAAAAAGTAATCATTGGCCGAAATGGAGATTGATCTCTGCTATCCAATGCATATACTCACGAAAAAAAAAATCGTTTAAAAAGATTGAAATTCAAACAAGACATTAGAAAAATAATGCCGCATAGGATTAATATTAGCCAGCTGTTATTTTGCGTGAGGGTAGAGATTCCTTAATAATTCACGATGCGGCGGGTTAATATACATGTTTTGAGCAAAGAATTTACTGTACAAGTATGCATCTGAGTAAATTAAAAAAGATCTTTTTACCAGTATATATAAATATAATTTATAGCAGAAAATATAAACGGAATAAATATATTTGTTGAGAAATGATTGTGAAAAAATATTTAAAAAATAAATGTTTTCTTTTTTTATCAGCTTTTCTGTAATTTTTTTTTATTAGTATAAAAAAATACGCTTATTTATTGCATTACTTTTTAAAACGCACTTTAAACTCCAGTGTCTTGTAAAAAATAATTTTAGATTATTGAATTATTAAATTTGAATATATCTATATAATTGAATTCTTACGTACATTTAGCACTTAGATTATACATGGTATTTAGATTCTGCTGTAGTCTTTAAAGGCGGTTTCAAAAAAGTAAAAAAAAAAAAAAAAAATCAAAAGAGAATTGCTACGATATGCAAGGTGTTATAAAATGTTTCGTTTATCCGATTCTCTGACGGTGGGTTCGGTTTATTTAACAATTATTATTATTATTATTATTATTATTATTATTTTTTTAAGCTTAAAAATGCTCAATTTTGGTGCTTTTAGCAACTGAAAGTAAGTAATTTGGAAATTAAGTACGCCGTCACTAAAATTTATAAAATGATAATAAAATAATGAAACTGATTCTCAAAAAATTAGTTTTTATTTTCAAAGGTAAAATAAAGTAATATAAGTGAAGATAGTTAACAAATATTATTTATATTAATTATGTTGTTTAAAATAGAGCATTAATTATACTTATAATGTATATATATATATGGTGGTTTTGGGTTCTGGGAGTCATGATCGGCGTAGATCTGCAAAAATTTTCCTGAAATTCCAACTTAGGGGAGAATGTAATAGGTAGTATTTCTTACGAAGTCTACCTAAAATGAATAACAAGAGTGTAGCTTTGATTTTATTCAATACAGGCCCGACTCGAGAATATATGGTGTCGTTAAGAACGTCCTTTTATTTTCACTCTTTTACCTCTTTTACCATTGAAAAATATTCGAAAAAAAAACTGGATACTATATTAAGATAATTGCGAGGCAACGCTTATACGAACACTCCCTAAGATTGTGCCTAATGCGCATCGTGACTTCCTTTTTCCCCAAAAAATTTCAACCCGAAAAAAAAGAGGGGACTTTCGGGATCTTTTACAAATCAAAATACGGATCCGAGATAAGGATTGTCACACCCATTCATGCGTGCATAACCCTCTTCGCGGGTTCAGGGGTAAAAAAGGTTACTGAAGCGGTATGGTAGCAATTAAGGTTATAGTCCTTTTTTGACCATTGTCCAAAAAATGAGTATAGAAACAAAGAACTTCAGCGAGCAAAAATGTGTTTATTTTACTTTTGTTTGTCGCAAAATATACCTAACATCCAAAGAAATGTATTGTTTCAAATAAAGATATGAATGGATGTTAATAAAGCTGGGAATAAGTAAGCTGTGTGTGCGTGCGTGGTCAATCAATGGCGATATCTCATTTTACAACAAATACTGTAAATATAAATATTGTAGAAAATAAAATAGGAAAAGGTTTCCGAATTAGTAATCTTCTTAAATTTATTAATATTTGTGGAAATTTGCAGAAAATATCTCAATAATTTTCTCTGTATAGTAAAAAAAAAAAGAAAGCAGCTGATGCTGATGCCGCCTTAATTAAATATTTTGTGATTGGAGGTGGCTTATATTAAGAAAACTATTGCATATACAGGTTTAGTAGTTTGCTAAAAGAAAATTGGTAGTTTTATAGAAATAAAAATGTTGAAGCAGGTATTTTTTAAATCGAAGAATTCTTTTAAGCGCAATGTTGAAGTCGATCGAAGAATTCTTTTAAGCGCAATGTTGAAGTCGATCGAAGAATTCTTTTAAGCGCAATGTTGAAGTCGATCAAAATAATTCCTGTAAAAAAGAGATGCGTTAACTTGCCCCCCCCCCCCCACTTTCGAAAATTTAAATTTCAAAGATACCAGGCATTAGCTCTCAATTAGCTCTAATTTGCTCTCTAATATTAGAATTTGCTCTGGTTATGGTACCACGATATTCCAATTAGAATGGTGGGGGGGGGGGGGCTAAGTTAACGCCCCCCCCACTTTCGAATATCGAAATTTCAAATATGCCAAAATTTAGCTCTCAATTAGCTCTAATTTGCTCTCTAATATTAGAATTTGCTCTGCTTCTGATGTCGAGATATTTCAGTTACAAGAAGGGGCCGAGCGTTAATTTAGCTCCCCCCACCCCCTTCACTTTCGAATATCGCAATAAGTAAAATCACCGTTTTTAAAAAATTAACTTTAAACATCAAATTTCCACTTGATCATTTAAAAAGAGTTCATATTCATTTGCACACAACTTCTCTATGAAAACGAATTTTTGCAGGGGGGTTCTTAAGTTTCGTAAGTACTTTTAGCATTCCTATCAATTACATTCATGATAGAAATCTAGGCATTCATGCATTCAACCTCTTTTTTTGGAGCCCAAACCCAATGACTCTAAATGCGAACCCGAGTCCGACAGTAGGCAGCAGAAAATCATTAATAAAATTTTAAAATTGTTACAGATTTATTTTGTTATTTAAATATATATATATATATATATATATATATATATATATATATATATATATATAAACTTATTGCAAAAATTAACCATTGAAACAGAAATTTGTTATTTATACCCAACTACTGGCAGAAATTAAAATTCTTATATTATTCTTTTTAATATAATTGTACAACTATGGCAAAAAGGCGTGAATTATGTTTCCCAGTAATTTTGGAAAAGGATTTCAAACAGAAAGAGACGATAGACAAAGGATATCTCACGTCTTTTTTATGTTATTAATACTGACCATGCATAGGCTTCAAAATCAGATAGAATATTTCCCCTTTTGTCCCATCAATAACAAGTCAATTTCATTTCAAACAAATTTTTAAATGAATTTAAAACACCTTAAGAAACTTAGAGTACATTCTTGTCTCTCTAATAGCAACTTTTTTTTGTCACTTATTTCAATTTGTGATAAAATAAAATAAAATATTTTATCTTGAACTCACCCGAGTCCGAAAACTGGCATAAAATTTATAGACCTAACCCGTTTCGTGCCCAAACTCTAATATTATATATTATAATATTATAATAACGCTTCATATCTAATGCATGCTTTATAAAAGAAAAAAAAAAAGTACAAATTTTCAACGTTCTGTAAAATGGTAAATCGATCATTTATTCATACATATGTGTAGATGTTTGAAGATTTTGCTCGACAACACAAAATTTTCTGACACATTCATGCACATTAGTCCGTTTTAAATATAAATATTACCGAAAACATTTGAAATCGAATAGCATTTTTCATTTTTTGATACATGCATGGATTAAATATTGAGTCATAAACGATTTTGTCTCATGACGATGCATTTCGGAATGTCGCATGCCTAAAATCTATTCAAAAATCCAACTTTGATATACATAAAATAAGTTTTTAGCATTCAGTCAATTGATAAATCCATATGTGTTTGTGATTAACTTTTTTTTAAATTCATAAACTTAGCATAAATCTAAAATTATAATTTCTTTAAATTTAAGATTTTACTAAGTTAATATTATCATTTTTGCGAATTTTTGCTTTTTTCCTTTATTCTTAAGAAGGTGTTTTTAAAATTTCATAACTGCTTATTATTTCTATTTACTATTATTAAAAGGGAAAATTTATGCTTTAGGAATTTAATATTTTGAAATAGCTTTGTCTTTGATTATTAATCTTTACATATCTTTATGTCATTAGCAAGGGCTTCAGATAACAAACATTTCAATTCAGAACAGAATGTTTTGCGGAAATATGGAAGTTAGGTACATTATTTATCAAATATTGTCAATGTAAAAAAAAAAAATTCAAAATAAATACATTTATTTTATTTAACATTTTCTTAATTCCTTTTTTTTTTCTAATTTTTGGAAAAATAACTTTTACGTTTACAAAATTTAAAGTAGTGACAAAAATTAAATTTTACCAAAGTTTAACGAACATATCATTTACTGAAATCAAGTTAATTGCAGTTGGCCATTTTACGAATTGAAATGGCTTATCAAAAATATTTTTAAGGGAACAAAAAAACATTTTATAAACGTTTATGCCATTATCGGTTAACAGAATAAATAGAAGGTAAAAAAACAATAATTCTCGTAATTATTAAAAAATAATTTTATTTTCAAACCATAACCATCTTCTGTTATGACGTCACATTTTTATAACAATCAGTATAAAACATTTTATGTTGAAAAAAAAAGCATTCTGTAATACTCTCACTAACTACAATTTTTTTTATTGTATCAAAAAATATATACATTTAATGATTAAATATTCTAAAAGTAATGATATGTATGTAAAACATTTCTAAATATCATGACTAACTTTTTAGTTCTCTTCTTCATTAAAACCCTCTTCAATTATGAATCAAATTGATTTATGATTATTTTAATTCTGAATTGGAAGTGGCAATAATGCTAATAATTTTATTTTTAAACTAAAGTTTATCAATAGCAAAATCTTCAAACATACACACACATGCATGAATAAATGATTGATTTACCATTTTACAAAACGTTGAAAATTTGTGTGGTAAATTTTTTTTTCTTTTATTAACCATGCATTAGATATGAAAAGGGATCAGTTCGAATCAGAGTTTGAGCACGAAACTAGTTAAGTCTGTAAATTTTATGCCAGTCCACAGGCTCGGGCGGATTCAAGATAAAAAAATTTAATTTATTTTATCACAAATTGATAAGAGCGAAAAAAAAACTTGCTATTTGAGGAACAAGAATGTACTCTAAGTTTCTTAAAGTGTTTTAAATAAATTTAAAAATTTGTTTGAAATGGAATTGAGTTGTTATTGATGGGACAAAAGGAGAAATATTCTACCTGATTTTGAAGCCTGTGCATGGTCAGTGTTAATAACATAAAAAAGACGTGGGATATCCTTTGTCTATCGTTTCTTTCTGTTTGAAGCCCTTTTCCAAAATAATTGAGAAACATAATTCACGCCTTTTTGCCATAGTTGTACAATTATATTAAAGAAAATAATATAAGAATTTTGATTTCTGCCAATGGTTGGGTATAAATAACAAATTTGTTATTTTAAACCGATTTTCAGGGACATGAAAAATCACGAAACGTGAAAGCGTATTTAGGATTAATATATATTTCCATGTAACGAGATATATTTAAATAACAAAATAAATCTTTAAACAATTTTAAAATCTTACTAATGATTTTCTGCTGCCTACTGTCGGACTCGGGTTCGCATTTAGAGTCACTGGGTTTGGGCTCCAATAAAAGAGGTTGAATGCATGAATGCCTAGATTTCTATCATGATTGTATTTTCTAGGAATGCTAAAAGTACTTATGAAACTAAAAAAAAAAAAACATGCAAAAATTCGTTTTCGTAGACAAGTTGTATGCAAATGAATATGAACTCTTTTTAAATGATCAAATGGAAATTTGATTTTTAAAGTTAATTTTATAAAAACGGTGATTTTGTTCATTGCAATATTCGAAAGTGGAGGGGGGGGGGCTCCCTCGGCCCCCTTAACGCTCGGCCCCTTCTTGTAACTGAAATATCTCGATACCAGAAGCAGAGCAAATTCTAATATTCGAGAGCAAATTAGAGCTAATTGAGAGCTAAATTTTGGCATATTTGAAATTTCGATATTCGGAAGTGGGGGGGGGGGCTAGCGTTAACTTAGTCCTCCCCCCCCCCACAACATTCTAATTGGAATATCGCGGTACATAACCAGACCAAATTTTAATATTAGAGAGCAAATTAGAGCTAATTGAGAGCTAATTCCTTGTAACTTTGAAATTTAAATTTTCGAAAGTGTGTGTGTGTGTGTGGGGGGGGGGGGTCAAATTAACGTATCTGTAAAAAAGTTTTATAGAATCAGAAACTATGCATAGACATTTAACCATCTTTCATAGGCACATACTTGATTATTTTTAGTAATAAATAATCGTTGTATATCGCAAATTTGTTATTTTTTAGCGAATTTATAAAGCGCACTACCATTGTGACTGACACAAAGCTGAACTGTGGCAAAAATCAGACCCTGTAATAATCCTACAAAGAAAATAAGAAAGAAAGAAAATCCCTGGGCAGATACTTTTCACAGAATTTTCTAGTTGTTTTTGCCTTAATACCATTTTATTGGTCAGTGGACATGAAACATCAAATAGTACTAAACCTTGCTCAGAAAAGCAATAAAACGATAAATTTTACTCCAACAAGTTCACCGACAGCTCTCGCCGCAGGCTTCTTTCGCGTACCTTCTAAACCCCTTCCATAGCAATAAACCTGTGAGGGTGGGGTTCGTATTTGTCCATTTCAGACCTGGAAGATGACAGTATGAGAGTCCTACACAACCCCCTGTATTTCACTGTCTTAATTGCTTTCCACTGGTAAGGAATTTGACTAGAATGGAACAAACCATGCGCATAAGTGTCTTAGTAGGCACTGATTCAGTGGTATAGGTACCGTGTCAGAGTCTTATTTCCACTACCTCATTAGCTTATCTTGATTATCTTGAGGATAGTGGTATCACCTAATTCAAATTCACTTCTGAAAAATGCAATACTTGTATTAATAGTATTTAAGTGCATATCGTAGTCTGAAAAAGAAAAAAAATACCTCCCTTTTTCTGTGTAAAGTTTATCAACTAAAATATACAATATGCACTCCACAAGGGAAGAAAATATGTGAAATAAAGTGAATTCATAAACGAATATTAAATATTTAAATATTTTTTTTTTTAATTAAAATGTTTGTTTTTTCGGGTGTTTAGGCCTTTCTTGGCGCGAGGTCCTGTACTACCGCAGCTGTTGCATACACGTAAGATTGGTTATGGAAATGCGTCTAATTTAAAAACGCATTTTAAGTATGTCTGATGTAAGTATGTCTTGCCAAAATGTTGTTCACCTGCGGAGCTATATAGATACCAATAATATATTCATAACGGCTAGTGGCTTATTTTAAGTATTCCTGCAGTATTAAAATGTTATTATGTTCAATTTTCTGTTTACTTCAGTTACTTTGTTCGTGCAGAACATTTTATAATATTTCTTGTAATAATTTTTTAATGATTCTAATCTTATTAATCATAGTTAGGGTTGAATGTTTGTAGCGGGAAAAATGGTACCATAACACCATAAAATTTCACACCACTAATTCCAAACAAAAATCTTCGTGGTAGATTTCTAAAACATTTGTAATAGAAATTTATCATAACGATTATTGTTTGGAAAAAGTTACTTTAAATTTCTTTGGTACAATTTCTTTCGCGACAAGCGTTTAACCCTAGTTATAGTAACAGTCCCAGTATAATAGTCCTAGTAATAATCCTAGTATAATTATAGTGATAGTCAAATACATTAGTTTTTAATATATATCTAGTTTCTAAATATATTATTTCTAAACTAGAGCGGAGATTCACCCGCTTTACTAGTTCGTTTTTTCAAGCGAACTTCGAATCAAACGTGCCTCTTTCCAAACAAAATTGCGGTAGGGAACCCTACTGCCTTCATCAGCGTACACCAGAGCGAGTTACGCCCGCATCTGTCTCCGACCAATTGAACCTTGAATTACTGTGAATTTTTGTTTTTCGACGAAAATCTTTCGAAATGAACCTACGGTGTGGTGTGGTGAATCTAACCAAATCTTGTAGCTCTGCACGCACCGGTCTCCTCAGAAAACAGTAGAAAATACACAAACATCTATCTTTATTATTATAAATTAATTTTAAAATAACCTACTGTTAATTTTAAATTAATTAAGTAATTTTAATAATTAATTTAATTTAATTAATTTCAAAATAATTTCAAAAATAACTTTTATTTAAAAATGTATTTATAGGTATGTCCGATATTAGTTGCAAACAAGTTGTTGACCTCCGAAACTACATAGATACTAGTAAAGTTGCCATAACGGCTGGACCATTTGGCAGGGTAAGACCAAAAGGAAGACGAAATGTTAGTAAGTAACTTTGAATCTATAATATTAACAAAATATACGAGGGCTATCCAGAAAGTAGATTACGTTTTGGAATAAAAAATAAACAAAGTATAGGAAACAAATTTTATTATATACAGATGAAAGCCACACTCAAATACTACTTTTCTACATAGTCACCATACAAATTAAGGCATTTATGGTAGCGATGTACGAGCTGGGAAATGCCTTCGTCGAAAAATTCGGCCGCCTGCGCCTTCAACCAACAGTTCACGTGTTTCACCCATGTTTCGTCACCAGTAACGATGCGATCGAGTAAAGAGTCACCATCCTTATGGTAAGCGTCCAAAAAGTTCAACGCTGCAGCCATTCGCTGATTTTTGTGGTCCTCTGTCAAGATTTTTGGAATCCATCTTGCACAAAACTTGTGGTAACCAAGCTTTTCGCTGATGATTTCGTGCAACAAACTTCGCGAAATTTGTGGAAAACTCAAAGAAAGTTCCGTTATTGTGAACTTATTACTGCACGCACCTCGCAGCTCGCGGGATTTTCAATTAACGCAGACATTTCAAACCGTCACAGTATCTGAACGGAGCACAGCACGAACCTCTCACTAGCACGGCTAGATGCCGACTGAGCTGCACAACGCTCTGACCCCAAGATGGCCACGCTAGCCCCGCCCCTAGCGGACACAGACGAAAACTTAATCTACTTTCTAGATAGCCCTCGTATTTTACATTTTGTTCATACAAGGAGTCTATAATTAAACTGAAGGTACTCAGAGGAGTTTGGAGGCATTTGTATGCAATCAATGCAAATAAAATTAAGTGCTATTATGCTATTCTAACAATAAGAAAATTGATTGAAACGAAAAAAAATAATTTTTTTACCAAATGATGTTGTTTAGTATGAAAGGTATTGAAAGTTGACAGAGAGAGATTCATATGATTTACAAATTGTGTAATTTTGCTTTTGCTTCGTGGAATATATGTATGTATTTTATCTTTTATCAAGCCATTTTTATCCTTACAGTGTAAAAATAAATATCACATAATAATTATGTGATAAAATATTATAATATTAATCGCATAATTAATATTATAATATTAATCTTATAAATATCACATTTTTATCTGACGGTGAAAAGTTGAACTATTATTAACCCTTCGTCAACATAGAATCATCTGAATGCGCGCATATACAATTTATTATCATTAATTGTTTTAAAGTGCCTTTTCTGTAAGTTCCAGAAGCCTCTGAGATTCCTTAAAACAGCAATTTAGTTATAGCCATTCTGCATACAATTTTTTTCTTAAATGTATAATCTTCTTTAAAAACCTTTGAAATGTTAAATAAATACGTAGTTTAGTACAATTGAAAATACTGAAGAATATTTATCCCTGTATAAATATAATATCCAGCTGTTAGAAATTTTAAAGAAAAATAACTTCAAGTTTTGTTTTGTAATCATTTTTTTAAATTATTTAAAATAGTTACATGCATTTATTTCATTAAAATTTTATTTTTACATTTAATAGTATTTTGGTTTTTAGGGTTTCGTTCATCTCACGAAACCCTATTACCTCCGCTCCGTTGTCTGTCCGTCACAGAGCCATTCTCAAAAAGTATGTAACTTACAGAGTTGAAACTTAGTGTATAATCCGAATAGCAGCTGTGAAGAGCTCAAAATATTAAAATTTGAAAAATTCGTATTATTTAAATAAATAGAGATAACAAACCAAAATTCTAACAGCCTTTTCCTATTAAATTGAAACATTTTTCATTATAGCAGATGCCAAACATTTAAAATCCACAATAAAATTCTTTCTAAAATAATTAATTTTCTATCAGACGATTTTCGCGGGAAAAATGAAAATGAAATAAAAAGTTTTACCCATTGAAAAAAAGATAAATATGAAATAAAATTGATTGACGTCATAGTCGTAATAAAACGGAAAATGTCTAAGATTTCTCAATAATACAAGGAGTATGAGTATGTGTAAGTGGACAAAGCAGATGAATTTCACGTCATTAGAGAATTAAAAAGAAAATCTGACGTCATATAGGAAGTTTAACTAATTTTTCAAATGTTTGAGAATAATACAAAGCGAGTATCAATATAAATAATAGAGAACAGTAAAGATATGAGTTTGAAAAACATATTGAATCGTGATAAAAATCCGATTATGGAAATATTCGCATATTTTAACATTTTGAAGGTGTACAATTTGTTTAATTTTGAAATTATTTTTTTAAATATTGCATTTAGTCCGTATGACGGATATTATTATGACAGAATATAATAGCGGGCTTGGACCGCTATCCGGCATGTTTAGATATTCGAAAAAAGGAAAAAATAGACAGGTAAATTTTTACTTTATAAAAAACATGACTTTTTTTTGTTGTTGTTGCTAAATGAAATTTGTTTGAATTTATTAAAGAAAGGATAAAGTGTTTTGAAAGGAAAATATTAAACGAAACCCTTTGAGTGATCTTCGATCACACTTACCCGCTTGTTATAAATTTGGTGATTATAGGAGTAATGGGAATGCGGCACACACATAATATATTTTACTATGTTTAAAGTTAAGTCTGCTGTTATGACCATAATTTAATTCTATAAGAATCAATAAAATCTGTTTTCAAATTACATTTTATTTATTACAGAAGTAATTGATTGAATAAAGTTTCACGAAACGATTATATCAGTACCATACTCGTGAGATCCTGCCTCATAATCACTAATTACGTTTTTCCTTCAGCGGAACACAATAAAAGAGTTTTTTTAAAGTATTGTCCGATATGTGCAATAATTTTTTTGTTGACGACTACTGTAATATCTAAAGATCCTTTCATGTTCTAAATTTGAAGTTTAAAAAAAAAAGCAATGGCAAAAAATTCAAGAATTCATAGAATTTTGAAAAAGTATAATAACAAGAAAAAGAAAAAAGAACCACAGGAAAACTGTATTCAGAGTAACTTAAGATAAATAGTAAATATTTCTTATTAGTAAACACATTTATTACTTGTATGTCGTTGTAAATGTTGTGGCTAACACTAAGTGATATACAAATATTTCTAGTTAGCATGTGTTTAAAACAATTATATAAAGACCAGAGGGCCCGTGCGAAGATTTCGCACTGAAATCTAATATTTTTTAGGTACTTCTCTATTGTCCCGTCGACCACTTTTCATAACAAAAAACTACCGTCAAACTGTAAGATTAAACGCCAAAAATGCAGTCCCATTTACTTGATGTCAGAATCCTTATGCGTGTTTGTTACGTCATCTAGTGGTTTTACATTCGACATTTGCGTGTATTTTTCATTATGTTTTACTGATAAAGTAGTTATTTTATTAATTAAAATAACAATTGTGTCCTTAAATTCTTATATTTTATTTATTTATTTATTTTTTGATATTCCAATGGCAACGTTCTCCCGTTTATTTGGCGATAGTTTTTTGTTATGAAAAATGGTCGACGGGATAATAGAGAAGTATAATTTTTTATCAATATGTAATATTTATTAGATGCAGGTTTAAACTTTTAAAGAAAAAGCAAGGATAAAAATATCTACAAACAACATTTAGTTGTTAGTCAAGCCAGAATATCATCTAATTTATTCCATCAAAGTTAGACTAAAAACTGATCCAAGATTGCAAAATGCACGCGCGAGAAAAAAAATTAACAATCGTATTTTAACTGCATTAGAGGATGACGTCATCTGCTTCGGGAAAAACATGGAACATAGAAATATAAATCTAAACATTTCAATTTCAATTTCAATTTCGCTTTTTAATCATAAGTATAAAATAAACCCGTGCGGTGTTTTTTTATAATAATTGCTATGAGCATCATATAATGTGATATTTTAATTTTTTGGCAACAATAATTTCAGGAAAACCTTTCATTTCTTTCATGAAAACAATGCCGATTAAATTTTTAATTTCAGCAAATTTTAATCAAAAACATGTTTTAACGAATTGTTAAGTGGGCTATGTCAGAAGCCGGTTCAAAAACTTTTCATATGGTATCTCATTCGTTGTTCTGCGTTTCATATTTTCTTAGAAAAAGGGATGTTGACAGGAGTAATAATATATTAAGTATTAAAAATCAATTGCCAACAGATACTCAAAATTGTCTCGACCTGAAGTGATACACCGATCCTTGCAAAGATTTTAACTCTTCGAGGCACCTCTGAAAGTCAGTGTTCAAGATACCAGTTTTTTCTTCTAACAAGCAAGTTCTCCATAAGCAAATACTCGGAAAATTTTGAAATAAATACTGAAGATACCTTTCACATAGATATGCATAGTTAAAAAAAAGGGGCAGAATCTCTTTATTACTTTAGTTAAAAAATGATGAAATTTTCATTATTTGGCGAGACTTTGCTCTTTTGGCGACGCTTTAATATTATTTAATGAATTATTTTAAAATGTCGGTTTCCTATGTCTAATGATGATTGTAATTTATCCAACCCTTCAGGAATTTCCTTCCATTGCATATATACATTAATGTGTTATGGATGATCACGTTGTTTTAATTATTCCTAATATGAAATTAATTTAATTTGTTCTGCAAATTTATTAGTTCAATTATTTCCTTCATATATTCTTTAAATAACTTGCATACGATATTGCATATTTTTATTACGATATGCACAGCTATCAACTTCCGTGTGAAGAAAAATAAAATAACGTCTTAATAATTCAGATGGAAAGTTACGTGCTTGAAAATCATCTTCACTTGCTTTTATTATTTAAGCTTACATAAAATATGCAATTAGTTACATTTTAATTAAAAGAAATTGCAGAATTCGCTCGTTTAGAAAGCAGTGTCGAAATTGAAATCATTACATTCACAAGCGTTTCACAACTTTTTACTTGTAAATTGCACCAACATAATGTTCACCAAATTGTACGGAGCATTAGCTTTGAAAATAACATTCAAAGATTTAAATTTTATCTGGAGAAATCTATCGAGATTCTGCCCCTAAATGTGATTTACCTTTTATTGTATACATACATAGATTCTTCAGTATGTTTTTCATAAGTTTTTGAGAATGCGCTTTAAGGAGACCTACCTTACATGTAAAATATCTTCCATCGTGTCTCTTCTTGTGTGTTACCTTTGTTTTTGAGTCGCACCATCATCTCAAGGAAGAAAAAAAAAAGCGTCGCAATAAATTTTGTACACTGGTAAGCAAAAAATAACGTCACATACGATTTGAGCGGAGCAACCAACCTATGAAGTTTATAGCTTTTATGCTCTACCAGTATTTAATAACCCATGGACTCTCATTTTTCCATTTCCGTTTATCACCCGTGCACTACACACTAGCGTGATTTGGGATTCCGTAACTTCAACTGCGTATAACTTTGTTGGCAGTATAGTGATAATGAAATATATAACGAATGATTCCTATACGAAATTTAATGAAAAATCGTACTTTGATATTTCTTTTTAATAAAAAATTTGACTTTGTTAATGAAAAATGCGAATTAATGAAAGCGTGTTTTCAAAAAATGCCGACATTTGAAATTTTGGTTGGTGGGAATATGCGCTAGTGTAGAGTTCACAGATTAAAAGAAAAATTAATAAACATACCGGATGTTTCACAAGTTCGTTCATATTTATAAAAATCATATAAATGAACGGAAAAGGTATATTTGAATGCGGATTTCGGTAAATTTATTCTAATGCCGGGGTATATTTTTATTGTGATAAAATGTTTTTGTTGATATATTTGCAAGTAGATGTAGATACATGAATTATAATAAAATAATTCTGTTATAAACAATATAATATCACAAAATAATTATATACTTTACAGGCAAATGGGAACATCATTCATTTAAATATGCAGTGTATTTGGAGCAATGCAAGAGATTTCATAATGAATGACATATTAAACGTCTTCATTACGCCAAAGGTGCGGATTTTGCTTTAGTTGCTTTAGTAGCGTCGTAAAATGTTTGGAATGGTGGTTTTACTTGGATGCAGAAACGTCGTTTTTCACAGAATTATTTGATTTTATTTCGTACAGTTCTATGTATTGTAAGTAACAATTTTGTCGCATTAAAAAAAATACTCTTTTCGTTAGAATAAGTTTTTCGAAAACCGCATTCAAATCTCCCAATTCCTTTCATTTATGTATATTTTTAAATATGAACGGACTTATGTCACTCCCGATAAATGTTTGCAATGAACATACAGACTCGCACTCCAGATTGTAGGGAATGGAGGGTGTGCTATATCTATTGGCGATCAAAGTAGCTAAATCCGCTCGTTTGCAGAAACCTTAATGTCTAAAACTTTTGTATTGCACCTCGTACAAGAAAGAGGTTTTATTTCGAGTATTTTTTGTATTTTAAAAATTAAATATCATAAAGAAAATGTAATTCCATTTCAGCTTTGATAAATGAACTGGTATCGAAAATGAAATGCAACAGTGCTCACATGCGAGTTTATCCCAAGGAACAACTTCCGGTTAGAATGCATTTCGCCGAGCATTACCGCATTGAACCCATATTCTTAGATATGGATGGAGGGTGGACTGTTGTCAGGTAATGCCATTTTCGATAAATTAATTGGGATTTTGAGACAAGAAGAATGAACTTTCGATTTCAAACATATTTCGAAATTCTTAAGAAGTACCAGACGAATTGTTCTTCATATTTGGCCTGTAAAGAGACTACTTGAATTCCCTTTTTCCAGTAAAAATTCCGTTTAGAGTTCATTTAGAAGATTCACAACAAATTTAATAAGAAAGTATTTTAGTAAATAACTGGAATTCATCTCACTACACCGTCGATATCTTTTTGAGTTTTTACGAAATTCAAATGGCCTTTTATGCAAGTTGCCCTATATAGTTGACTTTTAAATTATGAAAGAAAAAATGAGTTATCTGTCGCGCATGAACAGTTACAAAATATTTCATACAAATTTATAAATCGCATCAAAAATACACTATATTCATTTCGAAGGCAATATAACGTTTCTCTTGCACTTTGTGACTTTTCTGAAAGCATCGTGAAATTTGGTTGAAAACCCTGCATGTTATTAAAAAAAAAACATGTCAAGTTTTATTTCTTTCTTTTCAAACAAACGTTTATAGCTTCATGAATATATGCATATTTTTACGAAAATGCATACAAACAATGCACATTGCAAGAAAAAAAATTTGTACAAGTTACAGATTAATTCTAGTTTTTTATGATACAGGTTGATCACAAATATTGTTATTTTTTATTAGCTTTATTGTTAGTCCCTTATATTACTCTTGAGATTAAATTTTTATTGGAAAGTTGAATTCAAGCATATCTTTTACATGGCCAAATATGAAGAATAACCCGACTAATACTCTCCCAGAAATCGGTAAAATAAAAGACTGAAATCGAAAGTTTATCAAGCTTATTCCAAATAATTTGCCCACTACTGTATTTTTATTTTTCAAGTTATGGTGCTTCATCTTTCATCGACACCACACCAGTAAATTGCACACGATTGTCATAAGCCGACATCGACATACGCAAAATGCATTCATATAAATTTGACTTTCTCTTTTTCCCCAATGTACGATTTATCAGTGTCATGTCGATCGAGTCGGTGAAAATTTGCGTATTGTGTATAACTGTCGGCTTTCGACAATCGTGTGCGATTTATCACATGAGTATCATATCGATGAATGAAAGAGTGCCCATTCCAATTAACAAAAAATAAATAAATTTGTTTTCCTCAAAAAAAATTTGCTAGTGCATTTCATAAAAGTCTAACTTTTTAAACTGTTATATTTTACTTTATTTTTTTTACTTCTTCACACTTTTTAATTTACTTTTTAATTTACGTTTTAATAAACTTAATTTTTTTTTCTTTTTAACGTATTCCAGCATAGTTCAAAAGTGTTCATGAATTATTTTGTCTGTCTGTCTTTCTCTGTCTGTTTCTCAGTGCTCTAACTCGGATATACTAAATGTACTCGGATTTCTATGTAATTTTTATATGTTATTGACGTTTACTATAGAATGTTCAGTATTTAAAATGATGTGTATAACATTTATAGTTTGTTTACAGGGATACCCAAAAGTTTTCCGTTACATTATGGTCTATGTGGAAAATTCGTTTGTGGTGCATTTTATTGATGTTGAGATATTTCAAATATAATGAAATTGATATGGACTACAATATGCTTTCTCAGGAGTATAGAATAAGTAGCATTTATAGTTCGTTTGCAAGGACGCACAAAATAATTCCATTACATTATAATCTATAGAGAAAAATCAGTTGCGGTGCATTTTAATGATGTTATGATACTTCAAACATAATGAAATTAAAAAGGATCATTTAAGTGCATTAAAAGATGTTTCCTATAGATTATGGAGAGTGTAGCATTGATCGCTCATTTACAGAGACGTACAAAAGAATTCGGTTACCGAACTAACTATTTTCGATAATTGCTGGAAGTGGATTCTCCGCTGTAGTACGCATTTTTAAACTTATCTAATTTTTAGTGTATTACATGGTGTGCATAAATTCTGTAGATAATATACAGGGCTACACGAAAGAATTTGCACATATTACCGGATATGGACAACAATTGCTGAAAATGGATTTTTACTTTGTTCTGTTTTTTAAAATACTTATTAAAATATGTCATTTTATTGTATGAAAAATAATTTGGTTAAATAATGTACTAGTGTGGGAGAGTTTTTCATAACCTATGCCTGGTGCGTGATTTACAGTCCTTGTTTAATTCCAGCAAACCGGCAGTTGATGGAGACGAAATTTGTACTGGAGGAGCTCATGGATATGACAACATGATACCAGATATGAGGGTACAAACTTTCCGTTTTTTCTTCTTTTTTTAGCTTTTTTGGGGAAAAAATATAAAAATTTTATGAAAATTTTCTAAATTAAATTATTGAATATTATTGGGTTGTTCGGAAAATTCGTGCCGTTTGGGGAAATTAATTCGTACCGGAAAATGCTATCATTTAATTATTCGACATAAATTCCGTTAGCTAATGTCTAATAATTAACAGGCAGAATTTTCCGGTACGAATTAATTTTCCCAAACGGCACAATAATTAGTTTATTATGATTGCTAATTCCTGTTTTTCAGGGCATTTTCGTCGCTCACGGTCCTTCAATAAAGAAAAACTACACAGCCAGGCCTTTCATCAGTGTAGAACTTTACGAAATGTATGCAGGTGCGTTTTTTTTTCTATGTGCTTCATTGTTTAGAATGTTATATACTGAGAGACATGAATAAAGTAATACCCGATAATAGATTACAGGCATCCCCCCCCCCCCCCGACTTACGTATACTGCGACTTTACGTAAATTCGCAGTTACATAAAATTTTTTTTGAAAATTACATTTATGAACTAACTAGCGCATTTGATACGCGTTTGCAGACCTTTGATAATTATTTTATAAATAAAATATGTAGATAAAAATTATAATTCTTATAATATAGTTTTATGTATTAGAGAGAGTTATATTTTTGTTGTGAATATACAGTATTATCATAACAACGAATCTTTATTGATCGTTATTCATTGTTGTCATCTAATTCTTAATAAATACAATTTGTACTTATCAAGAATTATTTTATTTTGGGAGTACTGTTCATTTGTCTTGTCATCGAAAATTCGTGGAGAAGAGGTAAGTCGTCCTCTTTTAATTATTTCTTATTTTTATAGTCATTTAAAGTAATCTCAAAATTATTATAAATCACTCCATCAATGTTACATTTATAAATCCCAAATTCCACAAGATATTTTCTATTTGAAAAGTGTTTTTTCAGTTTACCTTTATATTTTTTCATACTTGTATAATTTATATCCGAGTAAATACTGCTGCATGATGCTTTATTTAAAAATTAATACTGTGTAAATATACCATACATATATGTATATATATATATATATATATAATAAATATTGGAGTTTCTTACGAAATTTTACTTAAGCAAATTACACAATTCGACTTACGTAAAATTCGAGTTACGTAAAACTCTGCGGAACGCATTAATTACGTAAGTCGGGGGATGCCTGTATTTAAATAATAGATTATTTAAGGGGTGGGAAATAAGTATTGACAAATATGAAATAATTTACCATCTGTAGGGAAATTTTTAGTGCAAATACTGACATATATGAATAATGAAAAAACAAGTTTTCTTTAGATTGGTTAAAAACATTTAACATTGCACAGAAAATTATTTCCGAAAAACTGATTCAGAAGACATGCCGGATGTCCAACGTTAATCGTTTATAAGGCCACATATTGAACCGCGTTATCAATTTAGTGGATTTTTTTATTCAAAGATTTAGCACATTTCCGGATATTAATTAATATTTGTAATTAATATTCGTTATTAAATAAGACGAATATTAGTATTCGGAAATAGGGGTAGTTTTTTTAAAATAAAGAAATCCTCTAAATTGGCAATACTTATAATGACGTACTTCATTCCAGGGTGATGCTCATGCAATGCTTCAACTGATCATTTAAAAAATTTCTTAATAACAGTAGTATACTAAAAGAGGTACGTTATAAAAAAAGTGTTTAATTTGTATGAGCGAATAAACGTAATTGAAAATGTCAAAAAGTTTTGCAAAAAAACTATTCTGAGGCTTAATTTTGAAAGATTTTTTCAGTTTAGTTTGTTCTGAATTACATTTCATTTTGACAGAATTTTATCTTTCAAGACCTAAATAATTTCGTTCATGATTCCTGATGCCCCAAGTTCCGATTTTGATGTTCATCAAGTTTTCTTGTATATCAAGTATATCTCAAGTATATAAAGTATATAACTTGATGCATATCAAGTTTACGTGTAAATTTTATGTGAGATGTGAGATAGAATTACTATTATCGTTTTTAAAAACGATCATTCTATATCATGTGGTTTACTTGAGACAAATAATCAAGTTTCGAAACAGAAAATATATGTCATAAAATGTTTTATATCTAGAAGGAATATAATCGATAAGATTTACTGTTTACAATTTCTGATTCAATATTATTTATTTAATTTTGGAAAATTGAGTAGTTTTACCTGATCCGACCAGTATGCATTTATTGTAGTGTGTGTAATGCGGTCTTTTATTTACTTCATTTGTCGAAAAAAGGTTAATGATGTTATATCAGATTTTCTGAAACATTCACGATAATCTGACTTCACAAAACTTAATCTCTGAGATTTTCCTTAAAAATGTATGGCGTCAAATTTGTTTTCCAAAGTTACAAAGATCATGGCCAAGATCGATGTCTATACCGAGCCAATCGTAGCATGTCACAATAGATTCATCTAAACATCAGTCAAAACACACTTCGCTTCCATCTGCAAAGAAATTACAGAAATCTGGTATTTATCTAATACAGCAAGGAAAGGAAAAGTCATGCGCACAGAAAACAAAGTTTCATTTCAAGTCTCTTCACAGAGGAAAACTGTGAACAGAAAAAAACAGATTTCACATCTTGGTTCAACTTTTGCTAGCGTTTACTGACTTCAGTAGCGGATCGTCAGGGGGTTCACAATAGCTTTACTACCATAATTTTAGTATATAAGATTTGACTCTATTTAATTTTGGCATATTCTACGATTAAGCAAGGAGACATCCAGTTTATGAATTTACTGGTAGTAAAGTGAACCGCCTGACGAGCCGCTACTGTGTTAAGGATTCTAAGCAGCTGCTGCATTATGCGGAATATACTATGCAATCAGAGTCTTATGACTATGGCTCGGATACAAATAACCATAAATTTATTTACAGTGGCTCACAAAAGTGTTCGTACACTTACATAGATCAATAAAATAGTGCTCTATCCATTAATTAAAATTAATATTCCAGAATGGGTATTTAATAATAAGATCTATAACTTATTCTTAACAAAACTACATAAAATATTTTAAATACACAGTAAAACTGTATTTTGTAGAAATCAATAATAAAAAAATAACAAAAAAGTTACCTCACAAAAGTCTTCGTACTCTTTAAAGAAATCGCTACATATTAGTAAATATTGTAACATTTTGTTAAATTAGTACTTAGTAGGGTATCCTTTAGCATCCACAACAGCTTTTAAACGCCTGGGAACAGATTTCATAAGTTTTTTTTTGTAATTTCTGCATCAATGTTCATCCATTCATCGACCATTACATTTTTTAGCTCGTTTTTCGTTTTAATATCGTGTTTTCGTATTCTAACCTCCAGTTCTCTCCAAATATGTTCTATTGGGTTGAAATACGGCGACTGAGGTGGTGTTTTGAGAACTTGCGGACAATTATAAAGACACCTGGGGCGAATGTTGAGAGCCGTGTGCTTAGGATCGTTATCCTGATAAAAAACAAAGTTGTTTCCAATACCCAAATTTTGGGCTTATAATTTTAAATTGTCTTTTAAAATATTTAAATAAGGAGCATGATCCATTATGCCATCAATAAATACTAAATTACCTAGTCCTGATGCTGCCATGCACCCCCACACAAGGACACCTCCACCACCATGCTTAACTGTTCCAACTAAGTTCTTGGGATTAAGTTCTTCATTTTTTCTTCTTCATACAATTATACGCCCATCGGAGCCAAAAATGTTACATTTGCTTTCGTCTGCAAATAAGACATTATTCCAACACGATTCGGGTTTATTTATCATTGATTTTGCGAAGGAAAGCCTGAGCTTTCTGTTTTTCGCATTAACAAAAAATTTTCTACGGGCTGAACGCCCATTTAATCCAGCTGATCTCAGAACGCGTTGAACAGTTTCAGGTGAAATTGAAGTAGAATATTTTTCATTACATTCTGTAGCAACTTTTACAGCACTTAAACGTGGATTTTTTTACAATTTTTCTAATTATAATTCTTTGATCACGTTGTGTTAACTTTGACGAACGGCCTTTTCTTACTTTGTTTTCGATCCGATTTTCTTCTTTAAAGCGTTTTATCACATACTGCACTGTAGAATTTGATAAATTAACTAATTTAGCAATATTTCTAACTGATTTACCACTATTATGATGAAAGATAATTAATTTTCGAATGCTGTTATTTGTTTCTTTACGATTACGAGCCATTTTTAATAATAAATAGAATATTACGGACCAATCAAGCAAAATATAAAGCCAAACTATTTTTTAATATTACCAAAATGCAAAAATAAAAATAGAATGACAGACGATAATTTTAATTATGAATTTATCCGAAAATGTTTCAGTGTACGAAGACTTTTGTGGCGTGTTTTTTCTCTCCCTCCTTCTATTTTTATTTCTAGATAAAAAAGAAAACAGTCAATATTAAAAAAAATGCTGGGTGTTATTTGGAATAACATAGAGATGGTGTGAAAAAATATTGCACTTCATATTCTAAATCAATTCAAGGAAAATCCTTTTTATTGCAAAATTTTAAAGTGTACGAACACTTTTGTGAGCCACTGTATAAGGAATTTGAGCCTATATGATTTTAACTTGCTTTCGTTTAATAATCTAGGGTTTATATAAAACTATTTATGCTACATATATTGGACTTTTTATATTTTGTTTTTAGACCAATCGTTACTGTAGAGATTTTAACGATGAAAATTTGTGTTTATTTTTAACATATGACTTCATTAAACGGTTTTAATTACATTTATCATCTTTTTACATTTCTCACTAAGTTTTTATGTTTTTAGTTCGACTTTTTTTATGCCATTGTTTTAAGATAACGTTTAAAAATTACTTTTATGTTTTGTTTTAAGTTTTTGTTTTTGGTGCAGCATATCCCTAAAGGGACCTTGTACCATTAAACCCCATTCAACCAACCCACCAACCCTCAATGCATTTTACTTAATAACCACGAATCACTGTAAAGGATGTTTTTCAGCAACAGATGCGGCAAAACAAAGAAGTAGTTTCTAACATTTTGTAGTACAACATATACGATAGTTTAAATAACAACTCGTCTAATATGGTGGTTTAAAGCTTTAACAACATAACTGAGGATTTCGACTTCGATTAATGAATAAAATGGCGATTGATTGAAAAAGGATTATTTTACAGTTTGTTAAATTTTGCTCAATGTAAACACTGTTTATAAATGACTGTTAGAAACGGTTTTAAATAATTGCTATCTTTAAAAAGTCTACTAAGTTTCTTGTAATTTTTTAGAATTGATGAACATTAGACCAAATCCAAACAATGGAACAAAAGGCAGTATGCATCATATGATGGTGTCACCCAAGACAGTACGTCCTCAGATCAAACCCGATGCGCCCTCTGTTGGTGTGGTACCTCAAGACGAAATGGAATACAAGTTTAGAATATATGCCAGCAACTGTTCTTGTTCTCAGGTATGGTTTCACACAGTAGTTTTCTAAGTGGCTCTAAAAGCATGCCAAATTTCATACTATATTATATAGCACAATAAAGCACAAATATTAGTGCAATAAAGCACAAATATTAGGATATTCGTATGTTGGAAAAATGTTATTATTGCTAACCAATTCTTACTCAATATTGGTAAAATGTTGGCAGAATACTGAAAATGTATACAGCTAAACACTGATTTTGAAAATGTTTGGCTATATAAGACATATTGTCAATAAAACCCTGTTATTTCAGCAATATTAGAATCACGTTGAAAACATTTCTAATAAAATGTCAATATTTACCCCCTCAATCAAATACAGGGTTTTCGAAATAGGCTATGGATAGGATGTTGATAATGAAAGTTGCATTTGGGTCATTAACCTTTCACATTTTGGTAACATTTGTGTCACTGTGGTATTAAGGATATACATACAACCTTTCACATTTTGGTAACATTTGTGTCACTGTGGTATTAAGGATATACATACTATATGTTGTCAACATTCACATAATATTAATAACATGTTATTAATCACGTTAATCACTTTAGAAATATTTCTAATAAAATGACAATATTGGCTGAATATTTTTATTTTAATATTGGCGCAATATTAGTACTAAATTGTTGATACATCCAATGCAAAGTTAATAAAACCAACAATGACGCAATATTGAGTCAGTATTAACTTACTATTAGAGTTTTGGATAAAAAGGGAATGTAGTATTAGATAGCCTACCTTATAACAAATCAATAAATTTTGGCAAGCATTGTTCGTAATTAGAGAAAATCATCGGAAAATCAAAGCTGGGAAAATCAGAGATCGGAAGAATGTCACGATTCATAAAGACAATAACAAATCTTATTTATCTTTGATATTTCGACAAAAAGTATTAGGCATTCGCTGGAACAAAAAAAAAGTTATTAATGTAAGTCAGATTTTTCAACGTTGTACATCTTTAAATTATTTTCTATTAGTTTTCATCTGATATTCACTAATATGTTTAATGAAACAATACTTATTTTTTTAATATGTATGATATTAACTTGTATGATAACTTTACCAATCATACTGATTGGTGAAGTGAAGTTATCGTACAAGATGAACATTTTTCAACTGAGTGAAAAAGTGTTCAGGCCAAGAATCGAACCCCGATCTTTTGGCTTAAATTGCCAATGTTCTTCCAGTTGAGCTACTTGGAAAGACAGAATACCAACACAATTCACTTAGACAACCTTTTGGCAATAGCATGTGGTCTGCCATGTAGACAGCTCAACAGAATAAACTGCAAGTAAAGGAACTCTATTAAATGATATAAATGTAGATACACATCACTATTTTAACAGAATCATGCTAATTATTGAAGTATTTAAAGTGCATACAAACATCAAAATGTATCTAAGTTTCCATCGTTTAATGGAGTTCCTTTATTCTGTTGAGCTGTCTACATGGCAGACAAAATGCTACTACCAGAAGGTTATCTGATTGAATTGTGTTGCTCGAGGTAGCTCAAATGAAAGAGCATTGGCAATTTAAGCCAAAGGTTCTGGGTTCGATTACCAGCCTGGACATTTTTTCACTCAGTTGGAAAATTTTCAATTTTTATGAATGTATTATTTTTCTAGAATCAGACGAAAAGACAAATTCAGGAGAAGGACCTCGACGCTCTTGGCGATCAACATTTGACCTTCGGAATTCCATACAGCCCGGAAGACAACAGTACACTTCGCTTGTTGTACAACAAAGATTATGTTACTGCGTTTGACTTGAAATACAGAATACCTATGTGGACATCTTTTACCCTCAAAAGAGGAGTAAGTGGGACATTTGAGAGTATATTTTCTTTATAAAATTTTACAGAACTCTTTATGTTTGTAAATTAATACAATTTACACAAATTTCACATTATAGCTACTCCAGCAATTGGTAGTCAAAACAATGATACAACATGTTACATAGCACAATGATAAGCATAAAAATGTTCGTAATAATCAACATTATGCGAATGTATGTTATATTAATTTGATTTTTTTTAATATTGTTTCATATTTGTGAAGGTTTTGTTTAAAGGGGTCATGCATATAGAGTTCATGAATGAGTTTCAGTTTAGAATTAGTTTAGAGTTCATGAATGGATCTATTCACAATATAATTCAACGTTACTGTCATTCACTTTTTAACACCAGGTTATAGAAGAGTGATTTTACACATCAGAATGGCGACACCCGCGCAAGGTTCACATCGAAGTTTTTATCGAAACTATGGTAAATTATCGTCCAGAACTTGACGATGTCCATTTATTCGAGTTTAATTAGTAAAGTGAGAAAATAAAAAAACATTAGCTTGGAGATAATGGTATATTCGCCAAGATGCCTTGACGATTCGTTTTTGTTAAAAATCGTCTAGATCAATCAAATTATATTGCCCGTATGTCGCCATTCCATTACATAGGCACCCTAATATATATAGTAGTGTAAAATTAAAAGCAAAATATTTTATGTATTCTTACAAAATAAATCACTTGATAGTAACATATGGATGTCGATATCCAAAGGGGAGAAAGATTCAGTTCCGACCTATTTGTTCTTGCTTCAAATTTAGATGCAATTGTCCAGTGGTAACTTAAAGAAACTTAAACTTCATAATTAGGATATCAAAGAGCAATTTGTTGTAAACATGGTCTCTTGACAATAGCGTACTCGGAAAAATCTAGAGGCGCTTCGCATAAGAACCTAAAGAATTTTTAGTCTCTTGCTTACGATAGAGACGCAAATTAAAACAATGCCTGGGGGGGTGTGATGTACCCTCGAAACGACTGTAGTTATAAGTTTGTAATACTATACGTTTCTGAGATAGAATTTATCAAACCATATCATTCGTTATGTGAAAAGTTCAGATATATATATATATATATATATTAAATAAAATAATAGTACTTAATCTTAAACACTTTCTCATCTAGATTTGTAATGTTGCCATAGTTTATGATGCTGTACGTTTTTGTAGGTAAACATCACTAAACTGGATGAAGTCTGCTGGAGAGGAGATGCCAGGATTCCTATTTACGATGCAGCAAATTGTAAAGACTATGAGAACCCCAGAGTTACGAAGAACTATATAGTGCAGCGACCTGTTTATTCGCCAGGTATGATTAAATTCCGTTTTAGATATTAGCTTTGTATAAAATTTAGAAGTACGTAAAACACATGCATACGAGGGCTGTTCCATAAAGAATTATCACAATTTTTTTATTCGCATAATATAGCGTACGCAGATTTAATTTTATGTTACATTGTTAGAATATGTGGTAAAGTTTTCATTTCTTTCTTTCCAAGTAGTACACCAGTTTCAGCCGTGTAAGTTCAGACACATTCAGTATCGCCAACCGGATCGATGGAGGCGATCCGTTGAAATTTTGCTTTCCCATGACGAAATCGTCATCCGAAGCTTACGGAACGCCATAGCAGGCTTATGAAGCTTCTGTTCTTCTCTGTAGCACAGCTAGAAGATGGTTTATATTATTTAAGGAAGAGAGACAATCAACTTCAAAGGAAGATGAACCCGTAGCTCCAGTCACTGTGTTTACAGACGTCAACATTTACACGGATGCTTCTAATATCAGAGAAGACACGTCGAATAACATTACGAGCAGAAATACTGCAAATATCATTGGGTGCAATGTTTCCATTCCACTACTTAAAAAAATAAAATTCAGATTGCTTGATGGGCACCACTTTTTTGAAATAGTAATATTCTCCATATTTAATGACAGATTAAATAATGAGAATATAAGGCGAATTAAACTTCTGTTCAACCACGCTTCTAAGAACTCCGGTTGGCAGATTGCCAAGCCGATTCCATTCACACTGTAGGAAGAATAGCTCCGGCAAAAGAAGCAAAAAATCACCGCTCTTTATCTTAGGCAGCGTACTTACGGCTTACGGACTTCCCCATTTTCGGCATGGACTAGCTATTTTCGCCCATGCGCAGTTCGCTCCAGGTTTCTATTAAGTGTGGTGCATCAGTATTTCAAACAAGTTGTGGCAATTAAGCAATTTGTATAAAAAAGTAGCGGACTGGTGACACTGATTTGGTGGCTACCTATACATTAGTAACAGAAAAAAAAATTGAACATGAAAAGTGTTTGTGCGCAGTGTGTTCCGAGACTCTGCATACCCAAACAAGGGTATTCACGTGCAGGTTTTTTTTTTTTTTTTGCAGATAATTTGATATTACAGGAAAATGAGTAGCTTATTTTGTTTAATTCCCTAATGTGAAGAAACACCTTCGTGGAAACTATTCTTCGTCATCAGAATCAGTTATCGAGGCATGGAAGCCTATTTTGAAGGACCTATCAAAAATGGCTTTGGGACAAGTGCATTGCATCGAATGGGGTGTACTCTGAAAAGGATTATCAAAATTTGAGCGATGAGTTAGCAGTGTATGTTGTTATAAAAAATATTATCATTCTTTATTGAATAGTCCTCGTATATGTATTGCAATTTAAATTATTTTATTTAACTTAACTTGGTTCATGTGTGTAAAGATAGAATTTTGTAATTTATTTTTTTATACATTTTTATTTAACTGAGTTCATGTAAATGTTCGGTGCAATTTTGTAATCGATTTTTCACTTATTTCGTTATATACTAGAATGATAAAAAATATGTATACAGGTGTATTTCTGATGACAATATAACCTTCTTTTAAACTCTTTGACTTAACTTAACTTGAATCATGTACGTAAAGATAAATTTTTATAATCGAGTTTTCATTCACTTCTTTATATGCTAGAATTATAAAAAATATGTACACTTATTTCCGATAACAGTACAGCTATTTTATGATCTTTTATTTAACTTGGTTCATGTATGTAACGATGGAATTTTGTAATCGATTTTTCACTCACTTCCTGATTTATTAGAATTATAAAAATTGTGTTACACCGGTGTGTTTCCGATGAAAACAACATTTTAATACATTTATAACTAAATTAACTAAATTAATAAATTAATTTTAATGTATTTTCTTTTAGCAAGGCGTGGGTGATAAATCGTCAAATATTATTTTAAATAAATAGTATGGTTGCAACTGCATACGAGTTACAAAAATGGAGTTAATTAGACGTCAAACTAAGATTTCTAAAATATGCCAACTGGTTGTAAAACTACAACAATGAAATATTTTAAACACACACACACAAAAAAAGGAAATAAAAAATATATAAAGAATAAAGAGTGTAAATACGCTTCTTTATGTATAATTTTACCAAATGAAAAATATTTTTCATTTGGTAAAATTAATAATGGATTTCTGACGTTTTTGACATTTTTCTTATTATACACATTGAAAAAAAAATTAAATACAAACAATGTTCAGGCTACCAGTAAAATAAGAAAAAAACATTAACAAATATAATATTTTATATTTTGTTAAATATTATTGTTATGTCTTAGAAATACAAAGACAGGGTGGCGAGCGTCCAGGGAATATTTCTATAATTATATACCACTTCTCCCTATAGAAATATTCATCGCCTAGCTATCTTAACTAGCGTAGGCTTTTAAGGTGTATCGGCTGCCTCTTTAAACGGAGTTCCCTGTCTGTTTAGCAATCGTGGGGAAAAGATGAAATTTTTGCTCGAAACTAAACAAAGAATTAGAAAATTGGTAAAATTATTTTACTATTATGGAGGAAAAATAAGTTATTTTCTATGTTTTCTAATCTCCAGTGTGTTTTAATATTAGAGGCAGAAAATATGTTACGTTTTTAAAAATATATAAATTGAAAGAATTTTAATTTCATGAAAATGTAATTTTTCAGCAAGAAAGGCGCTTTCAAATCCAAAAATAATTTGAACTATGCTTATTTCAAATTTGCTGAATTATATAAAAGAGTTCCTTTATAAGAGTTAATTTTTGACTAGAAGTAACTCTATCTTTCATGTTGCTGTAGGTTTTTCAGATGCTTCCAATAGTCACGAAGCATCGTACATCACGAATTCTATCCCCAAGTCTTTAAATCACACAAAAATATTGGAGAAGCCGATGAATCAAATGCTTGCTAAATGGGCCTCCCAGAGTGGAGAACTGAATGTTATAACAGGACCTGCCTTTGATCTTTCTGCGACTGGCATTAGACCACCCATTGGTAGATTAATGTAAGTATTAAGATGTAAATATTATTCTCTTTAATTTGTTCATCTGTACATATAGAAATTCATATAAAGTAAAAGGTTTTTAATTTCATGGAAGTACTCGTTCGGCTTTACACCAATATTAATTTTTATGTCTTTATATTGAAATTATTTACAATGTAATAGAAAATACAGCTGAAATATTTAGGGTGCAAATATTTCAATTGGAAATATTTGTTCGTAATGTTAAGAAATTTACAAGAATTTCATTAGACAAATTTATAATTGGATCCTCACGTTTCACCAATATTGACGTTGTATATCAAAAATGTTTTCAATATTTTACTGGCATTACAAGCTATATTACTAAAGTGTAAACCCACTTATTCAGTAATATTTGTGAAGGAAGAGCATTTTCTGCAATTTCTAAATAAAATTATTTTTACACCACGGTTTTTTTTTTTTAAAATTCCGTATGCGTGTCTGTGGGTTGGGTTGATTTCTGACGTCCAATTATCAACACGAGGGATATATGCCCTAGGGGAGAGTGCCCTCCGTCGGGGTCTTTTTAAGGGATCTTAACCCGTATTTACGGCAAGGTTCAAAGAAAACAACGGAAAACTCCGAACGGTTAGGTCGACGAGCGCGACAGGGGTTTGAACCCACCACCTCCCGTCTACCAGCTTCGAGAACAGAACCTCTCAGCGTGTGTCTGTGTGTAACCATGCTATGCATTTTAGCACTCCAGGCTTGTTGCCATGGTAAACGTCGAATGATCTAAGACTTTAAGGCAAAGAAATTCGCAACATAAATGTATCTTCACCTTAATTAAGGATGGCGATTACCAATCAATTTTTTTGATTAATTTAGAAAATTACGTGTTATATCGGGCTCTAGAAATAGGACGATTTATGACCAAATCGATCGTTTTCCATCATACTATATGAATGTATATTTATTTGGTGAGTTATTTTGTTTTAAATCTTGATTTGTTCTGAAGTTATTACGGTAAAAAAAAAAGGCACGCCAAAATTCCTCGTGCCACAATAATAATTATGAGACAATTAAACAAACCAAGATGAAATAACCCTCTGTGAAACCGCAATTTCATTCACAAATGGGTTTGGGTTGGGAATATTGGTTCTGTAAGTGGTTTACTTCTTGAAAATATTGTCTATATTCTCTTTCAATCTTTACCCAATGATGGATGAATAATGGCATAAGATTATATATTTTTTTAAATGGATAGTGTACGAATACTAGTGAAATACTCTTTGCAGAACTTTAGAAAAATAATTAACTAATAGATTATTTTTACTTATTGAGCTTTATTAGGCAATAAATGTAAGTGAAATATTATGTTTGTAATATTTTGATGATTTTCATAACATACTTATCGTTAATAAAGGGTTACTGTACTGCGACCTAATTAGCATTAAACACAACTTTTTTGTTTTCAATAAAGAGGTATAATAAAGAAATAGACCGATTTCAATTTCTTTTTGAATTGTTTCTTTGTATGTTTTATTTAAATTTGAAATAAAACATTCTAGGAGGCTTCATGAGAAAACAGGTCCCATAGTTGCACCAACTCACATATTTGTCATTGCAACATGGTGTAAAGTCAAGAAAAGTTCTTTGAAAGACTGTAGTCCATCTAAGTTAGATGCGCATGCTTTCCTGTTGCCGAATCAACCATACATAAATAACTGTGAGGTATGTAATACGAGCATTTGTTTTTTTAAGTAAAATAAATAAATAAATAAATAATATAAAATAAAATAACACAAATAAAATAAACAAGTAACTATACAGGGTGCCTCAAAATGAACACTCAAACTTTAAAATTCAATTCTTCATGATATATTATAAATATACAGATAAAATAAATGATATGTTTATAAGATAGCTCAAAAATTTTGCATACAATAATTTTAAAATAATTAAATATTTTTACTCAATAGATGTCGCTGCGAAGTGTCCTCATGGAGAAAATGATCAAGCTGACTTCTAAACACAAACTTATCTTTTTTACGTTTTAACAGTTAACAGAATGAAGTTAACCTTGATTCATTTTTATATGTAAATTTGAGCATTCTCATAAGTTCTGGCAACGCGACGCCATCTGTTGGCTAAAATATATCTAGTTTTTAAAGCTACAGTGAACGAAATTTATAAACCACCTTATAGACAGGTCAATTATTTCGTTTTTATAATTATTATTTTTAAGAAATTATTGAATTTTAATATTCGGGAATCTTTTTTGCAACATCGTGCATATATATAATATTAAAAATCTGCATATTGATTCAAAATAATCATTTAATGAATTTCCATTATTATTATTTTTCAAATGTATTCTACGAATATTTAAAATACAACGTACATTTTAACAAATGTTATTTTATAATAAAAATAAGTATTTATAATATTTGTAAGCACTCGTGAATTGTTCTTTCTATAAATATTTTTGGTACTTTCGTGTTATAGTGGTCCCCACAATTACGATTATGCTAAGGTTTGCAGATATGACTTCGGCAAGATAACCACAAAGCATGCATCATATATACGCATATATATTCTCCAAATTCTCGTATATGTGTCATATACGTCATTATATACAAATTATTTACGTCTTGTATGTCATATACACATCATGTACGTCTTATATGCACATGTCATAGATATACATCATATATGCGTCATATATGACTATAACTTGGCCATATGCGTCATGAAATGTTATATACATCATATATTATAATGCCATATATGCCTTATAAGTTGGGCGATAAATTTTGGTCGCTTGACGATTCATCCATGGGAGTTGTTGTAACACGAAAATACTATGTTTTTAATATAATATTTATGATGTTATGAAGATTATAAAATTTTTATGCTTTACTGATTAATGTTTGTATATAATGTTTTATACAAATTAAATATATTATATTAAAATACAACGTACATTTTAACAAATGTTATTTTATAATAAAAATAAGTATTTATAATATTTGTAAGCACTCGTGAATTGTTCTTTCTATAAATATTTTTGGTACTTTCGTGTTATAGTGGTCCCCACAATTACGATTATGCTAAGGTTTGCAGATATGATTTCGGCAAGATAACCACAAAGCATGCATCATATATACGCATATATATTCTCCAAATTCTCGTATATGTGTCATATACGTCATTATATACATATTATTTACGTCTTGTATGTCATATACACATCATGTACGTCTTATATGCACATGTAATAGATATACATCATATATGCGTCATATGTGACTATAACTTGGCCATATGCGTCATGGAATGTTATGTACATCATATATTATAATGCCATATATGCCTTATAATTTGGGCGATAAATTTTGGTCGCTTGACGATTCGTTCATGGGAGCTGTTGTAACACGAAAATACCATATGTTTTTAATATAATATTTATGATGTTATGAACATTATAAAATTTTTATGCTTTACTGATCAATGTTTGTATATAATGTTTTTAGCCCGCTGCAGCAGTCATTTCAAGGAATGCAGCCAGAGTTGTTGACGTCGAAAAGTTGTCTGGAATATCTTTTTATACAGGATTACCGATATATGAAGCTATCAGACTGAGAACTATTATGCCAGAAAGATCTTTATGAAATATTTAATCAATTTAAATTAATAAAAATTGCAATTTTGTTTTTAAAAGTGTGTATTTTATTTTCACGATTATGTGAATCCACAGAAAGTTTCATCTCAGAATTATTTTTTGAAGTAACATGTACTTAGCATTGTGGGATGTAGATGCTTTGAAAAAAGATGTGTATTTAATATTAGACACAGTAATTTAAATGAACTATTAGACAAATTCTAATACTTATTGTTCAGTAAAACTATTATAAAATACTGATTTGATTTAAAACATTACTAGCTGGCACAGGAACTCGACGTTTTTCATTTGCATGATATTTCGATTTTTGTGGAAAAAAAAAAAAGAAATTTATTTTAATTCTACTTTGAGAAAATATTTATAATATTAATTTTATTATTTTTTTTATTTCAGAAATATTTTTTGAAGTAACATGTACTTAACATTGTGGGATGTAGGTGCTTTGAAAAAAGATGTGTATTTAATACAATGTAGACACAGTAATTTAAATGAACTGTTAGACAAAAAAAAAATCTAATACTTATTGTTCAGTAAAACTATTATAAATACTGTTTTGATTCAAAAAATTACTAGCTGGCGTTGGAACACGATGTGTTCCATTTGCATTGTATGAGATATTTTGATTTTTGTCGGAAAAAAAAGAAATATATTTTAATTTTACTTTGAGAAAAGATTTATAATATTAATTTTATTAAATTTCTTATTCTAAAGCAAGAAATCATGTTTACAATGTAAATGAACTGAAAACTACGAAAATTACATTTTGCATGTTACCGGGTGTCCCAAAAATGACTAATGGATTTTAAAATTCAATATCTTGCAAACGGTGACAGATATTAAAAAAATTCTTGCAGGGGGTTATGTATGATGTCAGGAGTCTTTTTTACTGTGATTCTTAATTTTAGTTCGAATTTCAAACAATAGATGGCGCTGATAGCGATTAGCGTTCAGTCGAGGCTGAAACTGACGCCATTCAGCATTGAAGCGCCGCCCCCTGAATACTAGATGGCGACTGTCGCAGGCGAATTTCTTTTTCAGAATTTGGACAGTCCCTCGAATTTCAACACCAATAATTTCTAAAAGTTTTCTTCGCCTAGTTTTTCTAAGATCAAATAAGTCCAAGAACAATTTTAGATATTAGTGTTGAAGTTCTAGGGACCGCTCAAACGCTGAAAAAAATCCACATGCGAAAGTCGCCATCTAGTATTCAAGGGGCTGTTCTTCAATGCTGAGAGGCGTCAGTTTCGGCCCCGACTGAACGCCAATCGCTGTCAGCGACATCTATTGTTTGAAATTCGAACTAAAATCAAGAATCACTGTGCAAAAACTCCTGACATCATACATAACCCTCCTGCAAGTATTTTTTAAATATCTGTCACCGTTTGCAAGTTATTGAATTTTAAAATCCATCAGTCATTTTTGGGACACCCGGTACGTGATTATGATGCAATTATAGTAGAATGGCTTAATAAGAAAATGGAGACAAACGAGAAATAAATTTCCCTTGGTCGAGAGGATTTTGTATAAAAATTTAGAGATCTTGTCATTATTGAAATGTTAATGTTTATTTGCTTGTCTAACTCGTCCACCTGAATATCGCGAAATTTTATAGTGTGGGTTGTAATGACATGGACAAAATATTTTAATCTGAGCATATGCCCTGTACGTATGTCCAGAATACAGTGCTGAAAACTGCAAGTTCTCTTACAATCCATTCATTTATATTTTAAACAAATTCAGAAAGTATTATTTGATGCGAATCAATAATATTAAAATATTTCACCTTTTTGATAATAATTTTAGTAAACGTGTAAGTAACTTTTATAAGAATATTCTTTTCATTACCTTTTTTAAATGTTAACTAAAAACCATTAAGGTGTCTAATACCTTTTGAAGTTTTTTCACCGCCAGTGGCCGCCATTTTGTTTCAAAATTTCGGACCAAGCTGGCCAACGAACTCGGTCGAGACATTGGTGAACTTAATACACGCAATTAGTTTTATCCAAATTGATTTATAAATACGACTGTTATCGTATGACATGGATTATATATATATATATATCAACATTTGAACGGGGTGCACAGATTTCAAAAGATATAAATCCCCTTAAATCAATTTATTCGAACAAAACGAAAATAATATTTGTTCACAATTTCGGATAGCAGATAAAAAATTTAGTATCTCAAAAACTAAAATAAAATTTTAATTCTAAGGGATCATATGACATCCTCCGATCCATGCGGACAACTGGTGTTAATTTCATCGCCGAAGCGTTCTATATTCAAGGAGCAGTAATTGTGAAATACAAACAGACAATCAGATTTAGTAATATAATAGATTCAAAGAAATTTTTTTTCAAATAACACGGAACTATTCTTTTATGATATATCACATGCGTTTATTTATTTATTTTAAATCAATAGCATTTCTTGTGGAAATGATTGTTATAAGTGTAATAATTACAAGCATAAATCTAAAATATATTCAAAATGTCGGTAACCTATACTGTTGTAATTTTACTGCTGCAGAAGAAAAATACAATTTTTAAGACTTTAGTAGCAGAAGATTGATTTTGGAGCAATATTAGTTACAATTCAGAATAGTTTTTAGCAATTTTTTATAGTACGTAATAAACAAAAAATCTATTCAAAGTGAGTTAGTTCTAATTGATGAAGGAAAAAAGACACCATTTTCATTTGTGAAAAGTTAATGTATGCGATGAATTTTGTCGTAAGGCATCATACATATATTAAAATTGAATCTAATTTTAAATTTCCAACACCACAATTTCATTACACAACATTGAAAAAAACATTTAAAATAAAAATGAAAATTTTCATCAATTTTGAATCAAATACTAGTAAAATATAAATTATGTACTAAAAAAAATAAATAAAAGTAACTAAATTTTCTAAATTTCTAAAATTCGATTGTTTAGCTTAGTTATGAGTCTGAAATTTTGTTACTAATGCAATGTAATAATATTTTAACATTGCAGATTATTCCTGCATTATACATTTCTTTTCATATGTAACAGCTGTTTGCTGAATGTATTACAAATTCTTTTTAAGTTACCATAAATAAATAAATGCCACTATAGAAGTGTTTCTCTAATTAAATTTATTTACATCAATTTTTTTTACAACAATTGAACATTTAGATAAAATCATCTTATTCCACTATAAAACCAAAATATTTATGAGAAAAGTCCTAAAATGTAAATAATCACTTTTACAAGCATTCTATAAAAAGTACTATAAAAGTTTAACGAATGAACAAATATTGGAGATTCTTAAATGTAACAACATCAAAAATACAAGTATTTGCATGGGTTATTGTTATTTTGTAGTATTTTTCTATCGTTTGTTTATTTAAATTCAGACTTTTAGGTACAACATAGCAGATTTTTATTATCACTCAAAAATCTATGACATTTTATTGCTATAATTATTAGCTTTGAATACTTTAAATTATTATGATTAAAGATTATTATGATTATGATTCAATTATTATGATTATTATTTTAAATTATTAAGATCAAAGCTGAGTCAGCGCAGATTTAAAAAAAATGTAGGAAAACAATCGTATGTTAAATTATATATTGTTAATGATATTGATTTCTGTACTCTAAACTAAATAGAAAGTACAAAGGGATATTATAGTGTGGTCATAATGCGATCTGTTTTTATATAAGATTAAGAAAGTTGAAAAACTCAATCATTATTAAACATTTGGAAATGCTGTTTGCAGAAAACGATAAACAAAACTGTAGAGTTTGTGATGGTTATCAATAAATCTGCATGTTTGCACTGCTACATCTTGTAGCACGACAGATGTCCAGGCGGTATTTCGTTTCTGCAGGTATTGTCTAGCTTCACTGGATTAACCGTTACAGGAGCAGCTACAATTCTCTGATGCAAATTCCCCAAATCCATGACTTGGACTGGTGTGAACGATGTTTTATGTTTCCCCAACAGAAGACGTTCAGAAGAATTAGATTTGGGGATCTTAGGCTATGTTATTGGACCATTTTTGCTAATCGAATGTTCAGGAACATTAGATATCCAAATGATGCCGCAAAGTTCAGATATTCATCTTTCATTTGCAGTAAACGGCGCTTTCACGGATATGTTATTGAGCTATTTTCAACTTTCCTATTGATAATTTTTGCCATGGACACCCTGTATTGTGAGAATGATTTAGATGAAAGGCAGAAAAATGGTCTTGAAATGTTCTTCAGACGATCGTAGTGAAATATTCTAACTACTTTTTTCAAAGGTATTGGAAAGTTCGCTTATCAATACTATTTTGTAGTTTATTATAGACGCGGGTGAGAGAAGGTTGATAGGTACAATTTTATTGCTGTATCTAACTGGACGCATTAGTTTGAAATTTTTCTTATTATTGCTTCAGATTTTGATGCAGACTGATACATCCTTATTTTGTGTTGATCTAGTATGAAGTTCTGCACGAATTAAAAAAATATATATTAAAATTATCCATGTTCTTAATTCGTTTTTGAAATTACTGATAAAGTAAGTTAAAGTAATATAAATTAAATTAATCAAAAATAAGTATTTAATAAATAATAATAATTTATTTATTTTTGTTAAAAAAAGCCCCAAAGAAATTCGAAATGTTAAAAAATAAACAGACCATATTGAAAATGCCAAATTTCGCATTTTTCAATCCTGGCTAGTTAAAGTTATGGGCAAATTCTTCACAAGAGAGGGAGTGAATGCCAATCAAATATAATTAATTTACTATATAATCCTATTTTTTAAATAGTAATGTGACACAATGTAGTTAAACGTTAATGTTGATTTTTTGGAATTAATGTTAATTTTCAAGAAAATGTTTAACAATTTTGATGAAGGATTTTAAAAATGGGCACAGAACTTTAAAAAAAAATGTTTTATTATTTGGAACAATTTACTAATAAAAAATTATTGATTTGGTATAAAGTTACATATAAAGGTATACATTATTTAGACGTTTTTAAACTTTAAAGATTTTAGTCCTGTAGCTCAGAATGGGTGAAAATGAGAAAAAGAGAGCCAGTAAAAACTCATTCGGAAACTACGGGAATGTTGCGGAATTTACTTATTGTATTACTACCATATTCGGAAGTCCTTTTTCTGATACGGAATTTGAATTTTCTTGAACATGTTATACATACCGCAATTTACTCGAATAACTTTTGCTCGCGTGTATTTTTCGCACATTTTACTTCTAATACACAATTTTTTGAAAAGATAAAAACTTCGCGCAATTTTTGCATTTAGAATATGAGATAATATGAATTGATGAAGTGGAATTTCGTAATAACATAATTTCTCTCATGCTTTTTGTCTCTTTACTGGATGTTAAAACAAAGTCAATTTTTTTTAGTAACTTATAATGTTTTACTGCCGGTCGCTCATCTGTTAACTTTTAACTCATTGACTTTTTTCTTAAAAAATAAACAATTTTATTTCGATTCAACCAACAGAAAGAAACGTACGTTCTGGAAGTTAAATTTTAACAAAGTACCTAAGATAAAATACATTTTGCCTGAAATTTCTATTTTGAAATAGCTTGCTTTGTGGACAAAATTGTAACAAATCGGCAAACAGATAACGAAAATAAAATACTTTGTAAAATAAGAGTAGTTTCATTTAAACTCAGTTTTCTTTTAGAAAATTTATATTCCTTGCCATATTATAACATAAAAAAAATATACAATGTTTTTTGCGCTAACTCAAAGTTAATATAGTTATTATTGTGAAATGGTCTTGAATAATTAAAAAGGATCGTTTTCACCTAGTATAAAAAAGTTAATTAAATGAAGTTCAAACTAAAATGTATATATTTTGTTTGCTTTACTTGTTGATTCATTAAATTATTTTTTTCTCTTGAACATCGCAATTTCTGCTATAAGTCCAAATTCTCATTGAAGAAAATTTAATGTCAACGAGCATTCTTTAAATAGACTTGCGTAGTTTCTGTACCCCTAGTTTTTTTTTTTTAACCAATTAAATAACCAAAAAGGTGCGAAAAATATGCGAGTAACTATGATCTATGTATTTTGAATATAATTCACAGGTAAACCTTCCGTAAAGGTAAAATGTTTTACACAGTTATGTCAATTCACGAATAAAGTATATTTCTTCTAACTTTCTCATAGACATAAGGCTCAATGTTATAAGTCAATTTGAAGTTTGCTTCATTCAGAAATATTCATACAAAGTTTGAATGAGCTATAATATCCCAAGGTATCCTATACTAAAGGGAAAAATTAAACTGATAAAAATGGTTTAAGCAATATTTTTGAAGAAAAAAGAAATTCAGAGGCGTATCTGTTATTTTCTAATCAAATATAAAATGAAAATGTGTATTCTTCAAGGAATGTCCATCACTGTAATCAACTTCATTTCATTTTACAACATCGACTCCATCGTGCACGGGGATCAACTTTACTTTCGTACATAAGTCCATCGAAAGAAGCTGGAAATATATAACAAAAATTATAATAAGGATCAAAAGTTAATTAAAAAATACTGTATGCAAAAAAATACAAGTAGAATACAAATATTGAATAAGAATCATTAGAATGTCTGTTACAAGAACTTTGTTTTACTCATACGGAAAGCGTTCCATAAAAGATGAGACTAAACTAGTACCAAAACAATATTGGTCCAATCTTGTTTTGTATTGTTTGCATTGCCTATATATTGGCTATAACTGAGCCAATATCAGCATGAAGTACTGCCCCAGCATATAGAAGTTTTTACATTTTCCCGAAATTGCACCAATATGCAGGGTGTCCCAAAATCATTGTCTTCGACTTTTATTCCTTAAACATTGATCATAAGCATATATTATAAATTACAAAATTACGTAAATAAAGTTACAGAATTTTATGAAATCGACTAAAATCTTCAGGGGATTAAATTTGAAGAAATACAAAATTTAAAATTTTATATGGCTCCCGTACAAAAAATTTCCCAATGAATAAAAACGCTAATAAGATCATTTAACACTGAACATTTCAACACTGAGTAAAATACACTAATAAGGTCATTTACAGATTTTCAGCATTTTATCACAAAAAGGCACAGAAATGTGAAAATACATAAATGCTCACTTAAACCGCTTTTCGATACCTGGGTACGAATTCGTAAAAGAGAAAAATCATGTCCGATGATCGCGTTTCAGGGGCCGTATACAAATTACGAAAGAAAACAATGATTGCATAAATAAATAATAATTGTGCTATTTATAGGTACAAAAGTACCTAAAATTGTAGAACGAACAATTTTACGTAAATATTACAAAGGTTGTTCAAAACGTTTTCCATCCATGCCAATAGAGCGCTGCATTCGTCTGATAACACTTCTGGGCACTCTATCAAGTTCTTGCTTAGTGATGTCAAGACAACAACCTTAAATGCGTTGTTGCAATTCTGCTTTATTTAAGGGAGGTGACAAATACACTGCTCAAAACAATTAAAGGATATTTGAAGTTTTATATAAAATAAAGATATAAACGAAATTTTTTTTGCCGAAAATAGAAGAAGAGAATCACAAATGCAAATTTTTCTGGTTTTCAAACTGTGGAGTATGCAAATTTTGAGTTCGACGTCAAAAACGTCGCTTCAGCGGCAGCGAATGAAATTTGACTTTCAACTGGATAAAAGAGAATGAAGACAAGGATGATCGGCATTCAGTAATTGCTTTGTTTCGATGAGTACGATGTCTCAGCGAAGTCATTTGACAGATTCAGAAGCTTGGAGAATTGTTGGTAGGTTAGAAGGGGGCCAAACTCAAGCCGAAGTAGCGCAAGTCATTGGAGTGTCACAAAGTGTCATTTCCAGGATCTGGAACCGTTTTTTGGAGAGTGGATGTGCAGGCCGAAGACCAGGGCAAGGTCGTAGACGGGCAACAACGCCCAATGAAGATCGGTATTTAGCGTTAACAGCTCGGAGACACCGAAACATGAACGCTACTCTTCTCCAACAACACCTTCGCTCGGCTACAGGCACCACGATTTCAACTCAGACTGTCCGAAACCGGCTCCATGCTGTAGGTCTGTATGCTCGCCGACCGATGGTATGTGTTAGATTAACATCAAGGCATCGTCGCGACCGCAGGGAGTGGGCAACCGAGCATGTCAACTGGAGGAGAAATGAATGGAGCAATATTCTGTTTTCTGACGAGTCCCGTTTTTCTGTGCATCCGGATAATAGGCGTATTTTCATCTGGAGGGACCGTGGCAGTAGGAATAATCCTGCGTTCGTGCACGAAAGTGTCAGATTTGGCGGTGGAGGAGTGTTGGTGTATGGTGGCATCTCCATTGACGGGCGCACTGACCTCTACATCATTCGAGATGGAGCTCTGACTGGTCGCCGATATAGGGATGAGATCCTCAGACCTATTGTAGTCCCTTACGCTGCAGCAATCGGAGATAACTTCATTTTAATGGACGATAACTGCAGGCCACATCGTACAAACCTGGTGGAGGATTTCCTTTTCGAGGAAGGAATCGTTCGAATGGAATGGCCAGCGTGTTCTCCAGACATGAATCCAATCGAGCACGTTTGGGACGCTCTAGGAAGACGAGTTTCTGGCCGCCAACAACCCCCACAAACTCTCCAAGAACTGGAAAGAGCTCTTCTGGAAGAGTGGGGCAGAATACCTCAACTCGTCATTAATAGCCTCATTGAGTCCATGCCTCAAAGGTGTGCAACGTTGCTGGCCGCCCGTGGAAACCATACCCCTACTGAAAATGATTTTCTTTGAAGAAAACACCTTTTCTTATTCTTTTTTTTCTCATATGCACAAATTGTGTTTTTTTCCTTTTGTACACAAATGCGCAATAAAATGCATTTTTTTCTGCCAAACATGTGTAATTTATTCTCATATAACCTACTATGTCTGTCGACCATGTATCAATCAGCTAAAAAGTTTCCCAGATACAAAATCCACCTAAAACTGCAATATCCTTTAATTGTTTTGAGCAGTGTAAACAGCTGTGCGTAAACGACTTCACAAATGAAAATCCTTAGGCGTTAAATCAAGGGATATAGGGGGAAATTCGACTGGCCAATGGAAGTCACTTGTCTGGAAACTCGTTATTTAACCAGTGTTTCACAACTGTGAGCTGGTAATCCGTCCTGTTGAAACCAAACATGTGGATGTACTGTTAGAGGCATTTCATCCATAAAATCAGAAATAACCACATTCAAAATCTCATTAACATATCTGTATCCCGTCAACGTACCATCATACAGTATGGATCCAAGCAAAAGTTTTCTGAAAATACCACACCATACATTCACAGAAAATTGCTTCTGATGATGAATATCACGTACCACGAATGGATTTGTGTCAGACCAGAAATGCGCATTATGAGGATTTATGCATCACTCTTGTTTAAAACAGCATTTGTCAGTCCAAATAATGTTTTTCAGGAAAGAGCGATTTGCATCTTCCTGATTAAGAGCCCAATTACAAAAATCTAGACGGCTCCTGTCGTTACACACCATGAATGCTAAACGGATGCTATTTACTTCGTCTTAGTATTCTCCACACTTCATCAGTTGAGTGAAGTCTGGGAGCCTAGTCTACGTACAGGATGTACTTCCGTACAGAGGTACTTCCTCTTTCACGCATTCGTTGCACTAATCGGAAAATAAATATCCCAGAAGGATGTCGAGAATTGGGTTGAGTACGCTGAAATTCCCGTGCAGTTTCCTTAGCATCGTGATTGCATAAACTTTACAGTATTAGCATTTCAAAAAGTTCTTCATTGCTGTATTGCGACATTCTGTCTGTGCAGTCTAATTACAACTCTCAAAATTTAACAGGAATGTGAAATTCTTAAGATTCGCTTAGACTGCCCGGCTATGCGCGTTACTCTTACATAAGCGATGCTATTGACAATTGGCAGAGAACAAACAACTTTCTCATGTAATGACGCATGTGTTGTGATTATGTGACACACTGATCAGAGGCAGATATTTGCATATGCGAACATTTATAAGCTGTTTTAATGTTCAGTGACTGTACCATTTCCAAGTTTTATTTTGCGATTCATCATGTAAAATTTTAAGATATTTTTCACGAAGCATACTTTTGTAAATTTATAAATAAATCTAAAGATAAGAGCCATATTTTATTTTCTTATCATGCATTTCTGCATCGTGTCATCTGCACTCTAGCTGTAAACATTTACATTTTAATTTATGATTAACCCTTCACAAACTTTGTTTAAACATATCTCTGCGGCTTTTTATGATTAAATGCTGAAATTTTGTACATGATCTTATTAGAGTATGGGACACATTTTACTCACTGAAAACTTTTTGTTCGGGGGCCGTATAAAAATTTAAATTTTGTATTTCTTCAGATTTTATCCCGTGAAAATTTTAATCGATTTCATACAATTCTGTACTCTTTTTTATGTAACTTTGTCATTTATAATATATGTCTATGATCAAGATTTAAGAAATAAAAGTGAATGTTTTTGGGAAACCCTGTATAAGAAATGATTAGCAATTTTATTGCAAAAATTTCTAAATTAAAGTTAATATTTCATAATATTTGTATTGCATTTCAAATATATCCAATGAAAGCCAATATTTCTGTAATAGTGGCATTTCGTTACTAATATTTCCAATGCAAAGCCATTAGTTTAAAGTTTCTGGTTCACTGGAGTTATTTGCGATGAATGGAATACCAACGCAACATTGGACACCAATATAATCAATTTAACTAATATTGATTTTCTACTAGTGTAATATCATAGACAATCAGAAATAAAGTACTTAGGAAACACGTCGTTCTTTGTTAAATTATCTTCCTTCGAATGATATACAAGAGTTCCATCATTTATTTCACATTTTAAAGAAACTGAAGAAAACTTTTTCAGGAAGCTAGTTAAAACAGTGTACAACTGAAATAATGTCAGCATCTGTATTGAACTTTCTATTACAAGATTCTCTTCCAGATCACGGAACCATCTAAAAATCATCGAATTACCAAAACATATTTTTACAATCTTAATTCCTAAAAATAAAACGTTTGGGATCTGATGTTACTAAACTATAAATCCAACAAAAGAAATTTACTATAGATTCTGACATTATTTTAACCGTACAGGGCATATGACAATAGCTGAAGCAAAATGCCTTCTCCACTTGTTTCGAAAAGAAAACTAATCAAAGTAATTATAACATGCTACATGAGGGAAGATATTATAACAAAGAATAATGTATTGTTTGCTGTATCCTGAATTTCTTAATTTTGTGTGAGTTTACTATGAGTTTTTATGAATGGGTTTTTTAATCATTAAATTTAGTGGAAAAAGCTACATGATATTGATTGTCTGTGCCATTAGGTAAGCATTTTCATCAAAAGCCAAAAATGGCACAAAATGTTTTGTAGAATATCTGATATTTTGAAAATGGTTAATATTTTTAAATTCAAACTATTAGCTCACACTCTCTCTATATATATTTTGTTCAAATTTTCAATCGTTAATAAAATATATTCTATTCATCCACTCAAGTTCAAATAAATTTTTTTAAACTTGTAGTGGATGACACTTTACGTTAATACAGTTTTTCAAGTATTAATTCATTAATTAAATTTAATTAATTAATTTTAGTTTTAAATGGGAGAAAAAAATCCTCCCATTGTTTTCATAAATGAAATGAAAGATTTATCTCAAATGAGTGATGCTACAGAAATAAAATACCGCAACGATGATTATAAAATAATGTTCAATAACGATAACGTGGGACATTAATGCTGCACGGGTCTATTTTATATATTTATGATTAAAAAGTATGAATTGACTTAAATTTTTTTTATATTACTTGTTGGTTTAACGAAAGACTCTTTGAAATAAGATAAATTACCTTCCCATCTTCCCGTCTTTGTCTCCAGCATATCTATGTCTTCTGTTGTGAATGCAGGTACTGGCTGACTCCTGTAAAATGTCTTCTTTATCAGTGTGTCATTCACTTCCACTTCGTCGACGGCAATCCAGTTGATGCCGTCATCGCTTGCGATGTAGGCACGTTTCCTTTTATCGAAAGCATACGTTCGGGCTAGTTTCTTGTCGTATCCAATTATTCCGCCGACGCTTCTCGGAAGAACTGTAAAAAACAAATAATAATAAACGTTACGTAAATGTGATATTGATGTTTGAGTTCATTCAATTTTCCAATTTACACATATAACACCCATAAACAGGAGATGTCATAAAGAAGAAAATGCAAATTATTTCTAAAACAGAATAATTAACATTAAATTATCTTGTTGAAGTGGCATCAATAACTAATTAGTCGGATGTGCCAATCTCAAAACTTTCTCCTATCTCATACATGTTAATACTTCAAACAGAGTAATATTTTTAATTATGCATTTTAGAGACAAAAAATCGCTACCACAACGCTACCTTTCTTGAGAAAATCCCCATTTCCAAATGGAACCTGACGTCCATAGTCAAAAACATATATATGAAGTTTTGATATAAAAGAATGATGAAGGAACCGATGATATAAAAGGAAGGCACAAAAATCACTATCGCAGCATCCCCTTTCTGCGGAATATCCGTAATTTCAACATGAACAAAGTAGAATAAATTAGATATTGCCGATAGATATCGTTAGTTAGAATTAGGGTTCTCGCTGCCGATAGAGATTGCGCCAAACCACGACAAAATGTTGTATTTGGTGAGAAAACGAAAGATTAAAATCTCAAAACTGCAAGACGTGATTTTTTTTTTTGGCAACATTCTTAATAACAATATTGAATGATTGAAAACTTTTCAATGTAACTTATTATTTGTGTTTTGATTTTTCTTTCAGAACGCATTCACATTTTTTAATTTTTTTTTTTATTTAATTTAACTCACTAACATGGTATGACGAATGTCGAGTTACCTCGAGTTGTTTCATAAAATTGTTTAGAAAAAAATGGGGCTAGAATGTTTTTTCTCGAGTTTGCAAAGCATCTGTAATAAACTTTTTTTATTGGTTTTTATAACTAGTTGTTAAATTTAGATCAATAACTGTTCAAAAAACAATTACAAAAAATTGGAATACATATCTAAAAGAAAAAAGAGAGTTTGAAGAACACATTAAAATCAGCGTTTCACGGTGATCTATTGCTAACTAATTTGCTTTAGTTTTTTTTTTTTTGATTAGTCAAATTACTAAGGTTAGTCCAAAGCCCTGGTTACAACCATAAAAATTACAGAAATGTTTATTTGTAAAAAACATTGCAAACAAAAAGAAATAACATTGCTATTTTTTAAAAACATTTTTGCTTTTGATTCTTGAAGTGAATTTATTTTAATCATCAAATTAGCATCTATAATAATAAAACAAAGTTTCGTTCTGTGTGTGTGTGTGTGTGTGTGTCTTTTGGCGATGGCGAGGAAAATCTATCCCACCTAGAAGGCTGGAAATTTAGATTTAGGTAGTCCAAAACCTCTCCTGGTGTACCTGAACGTCAGAATTTTAATATTTTAATTACTTTCTGAAATATTAATTAAAATGCACGAAGAACTCTCATTAAAAATACGCTTTTTTTCTTCGGTTGGTTGGTTGTGTAGAATATCTTCTCAGAACACATTAAATAAATCAGCGTAACGATGCATAGATAAGGACTTATAACGAAATAGTGCCAACATGGATAGCAGTTACCTGCATATATCCAAGCTAGTGCAGCGCCATCTACTCACGGCATTACACAAACGCCACCTGTTTAAAACATTTCCAGGCACGTTTTTGTTCATTATAATTATCTGGGTTTAATGTTTTTTTTAAAACAGGACATATATTATTATGATAGACACTATTAATACAGAAAACTTTATTTAGCAGATTATTTGTTATATGATTGCGGGAATGGCGAGGGGTAAGTGTCTAATTACATTTAACAATTTTAACATTTTTTTTAGCTTCACCCGTAGCATTTAATTGTTGTTTTATATACAGAATACCGCTATTTTAAATCTCAGTTTCTCAGTAATATCTCAGTAATAATGTTCCGAACTTCTCCATTTAGATCTATTTTTACTAAATTATCGTAAAAATCAGCATTCATTGCTTCAAGGTGTATTTCTAAAAAGCAATTACCAGTATTTCCGAATAATAGCCTAAGCCAAATTTCAAATTAAGTTCCTGGCTTAACCAAATGAATCAATCTTTAAAGCTGTATAGTGATCCTCCTAATTAGTTATTTGCTGAAGGGCACTTGAACATTCGCCCCTCCTTTAAAGTTTTCTCTAACTATTCCCCGTTTCCATATCTCAGCAACTCTCTTTCCGATTTCAAGTGATTCCAAACATTATAATTAACTTAATAGTCACCCTTTATAACATTAAACTAAATTTATGAGTAGCGGTTGTCACTATTTTTGAATAATAGTTTAAGCCAAATTTCTAATTAAGTTCCTAGCTTAATCAAACGAACGAATTTTTAAAGATGCATAGTGGTTGTCCTAATTAGTCATTTGCTGAACGGCACTTGAACATCCCCTCCCCTCCGACACCACCTTCAAGGTTTTTTTACCTAACTATGCCCCGTTTCCGTATCTCAGCAACTATCTTTCCGATTTGAACGCAAGTGATTCCAAACATGATAATTAATAGTCAGCCTTTATAACATTAAACTAAATTTATGAGCAGAGGCTACCACTATTTCCGAATAACAGTTTAAGCCAAATTTGTAATAAAGTTTCTAGCTTAACCAAACGAACGAATTTTTAAAGATGCATAGTGGTCCTCCTAATTAATCATTTTCTGAAGGGCGCTTGAACATCCCCTCCCCCCCGGCCCCTCCTTCAAAGTATTTTCTCTAACTGTGCCCCGTTTCCGTATCTCCGCAACTATCTTTCCGATTTCAATGCAACTGATTCCAAACATTATAATTAACTTAATAGTCACCTTCTATAACATTAAAGTAAATTTATGAGTAGCGGTTACCACTATTTCCGAATAATAGTTTAAGGCAAATTTGTAATTAAGTTCCTAGCTTAAGCAAACGAACGAGTTTTTAAAGATGCATCGTAGTCCTCCTTATTAGTCATTTTCTGAAGGACACTTGAACATCCCCTTCACCTGGCACCTCACTTATGATTATTTTCTCTAACTGTGCCTTATTTCAATAACTCGGCGTATAATGTTCCATCTTCTCGAAACCAGCTCGATTTTGTCGCACGCCTACTATACAGTACCGTAGGCAACGTTGACCTGTCTCAAAGGTTCTTTCTGAAAGAGGTTGCTCCCCTGGCGGTGGAAGGGGAAAATAAAAGATTTTCCGGAGCGTGCGAGCGTGCCCGGTATACGGTGTCGAAGCCGTCGGAGACCTTAGCCAGAGTTTCGTTCTTTAAAAGACTTCAGTTTATTACACGGATTCGGGCAACGCCGGTCGAGTCAGCTAGTTTTATAATATTTTTAAATTTATAGTAATCTATATCTCCCTTTAGTGCAACTATTTTAGAAGAAATACTAATGGAATAAAAAATAATTAGTGTAAAGTATATGTAATTAAACTTTAACATACTTCTCCAAGAAGATCCAGTATCAACTGATGCAAAGCAAACCAAATTCCTGTAAAAGAATGGCAACGATGTAAAGTTAAATTTTACTCATATGTATTGAAAACTTCTAAAGGAAGTAAGAATTTACGCTTTTAAAGATGAAATGACATTAAAGTAATACAGGCAAATAAACAATTATCAAATCAAATAAAAATAGTTTAAAAAACCACTCTTTTATAAGCATTCAATGTTTAAACTAAAAATCACGCATAATTTTATAACTACAATATTCATGTAGTTCCAAAAAATTTCCGTTACAATACGTTAATTTGGAGTGGGACCTCGATAATTGAAACTTCGCTTTGAATTGTGTTTGATAGAAAGCAGGAACTAGCGAATTTATATTAAAAAATTAATTTTTGCTTTGTTTCTTTTTTAAGATATGGCAACAGGAAAGAAAAAAAAAAAACATTATTTAAACTATTTCTTCAGTATTTCTATTTTTTTTCTCAACGTAAAATCATAATTTAATTAATATTAAACTATTGAATGATAAAAGAGTATTTTTTTACTTATTACACTCCTTTGATTTTATTTATATTTTCTACTTTATTGCGGTTTCACAACCAGTTGGACAATTTGGTGAAAGTGATTCGGCGCGTAATTAACTCCATTGTTTTCGTAACTTTTAAGCAGTTGTAACCAAAAAGATTATTTGGCGATTTATATACTGCGGCCTACTAACGGGAAAATGCTTTAAAGTGAATTAATGAATTTATAGTTAAGTTCTATAAATATTATAATGTTGTTTTGCCATCGTAAACATGCCTGTATGCATACTTTTTATAATTCTACCATATTAGGAAAAGGGTGAAAAATCGATTACAAAATTCCATCTTTGCATACAAAAATCAAGCTAAGTTAAATAAACAAGTGTAAAAATAATAAAATATATATCAAGGAATATTTTCCAGTTAAAAAAAAGAATAAAAAGCAATAGAGAAAATGTTATTTTACTTATAAAATGTTCACCAGATACTCAAATTTATGTTAATCTTTTTTTTTTTTTTTTCCATTTACATTCAAGAAATTTATCGTAGTATTCTAATTACAAATGAAATAAATAAATAAAATGTAATTTAAAAAAAAAACATGCTTTCATTAAAATTAAGAAAAGGCAACTTATATCATAAAGTACAAATGTGTGCTTTGATCAATGATGACGTCATTGATTGAAACTTCATTGATGAAGTAATTGATGCGGGCAACAATTTGGTTAAAATAGATAAATGCTGCTACAATAGAGCTATTTTTTCAATTAATTTTAAACAATGACTAGATGGAACCCGTCAAAACTTGACGCAAAAAAATACTATAACAATATCAGTAAAATAAGCTTCTTTGTTTTTTTTTATGAAGGGTTGCGTATAAAACAGTCTTTCAAATATTTTATTAAAAATTTTTCCCCAGTCAAATACAGTACTATTTCCGACGCAAACTCCAAACAAACAATCCGTAAATAACTGTGTAATGCAAATCAGTTTGACATTACCACCATATTCCCCACGGCAAGAAAAAAAATTCATGGACATATGAACTATATACAAATAGTATATTCCTACGTTCATATCATATTCAGTAAATAACAGAACATAGTAAATAAAGCACACATCTCCCCCCCCCCTGTGATAATGCAACCGAATGAGCTCCTATGCGCATGTGCATTGCATCTGCCCAAAAGCACCGTCGAAATTCGACGTTAAAAAAGTTTTAAAATGATTAAATTAAAAGTTTTAAAATGTCTTCTTTAATCATTGTTCGTTTCAAATCCATATCTTCTAAAACGCATCCATTATTTTAAGCTAATCAATTTTTATGCAAAGATTAAGAAGTTTTTTACAGTAATAAATCTATCTGCAGATGAGGGGATTTTTAATGTTTTCAAGTGTCATTTATTTGTATGGTTTCTTCGGTTCCTTGACATAATCAGGATGACAGAGTTGCCAAGTCTCCGGATTTTTGCACACCAGTAATTTTTTAGAGAAAATGTTGTTCTCTTAAATCGTAAACTGCTCTGATTAAATAAAACAACATTTTCTGTACTAAATTACTGGTATCCAAAAAGCCGGAGACTTGGCAGATCTGGGATGATTATCCCTTTTCCATCACAGTTATTTATCACAGGGATATTTTACCTCTTATACAGTTGGCAAATGTAAAAAAATTAAAAAATGCAATTCCTAAGTATATCCTGATATCTGATGGAAAATATTCATCAACGAATTCAACATATCAATTTTATGTTCAACATAAACTAAAAAATAGTCTTTTTTTTTTTTTTTCCCTGACAGATTTTTGTTTAGCGCCAAAATGTTCTATCTTATGGATAATCTGATCTTATGATTTATCACTTAAAAAAAAATATATATATTATTCACTTTTTATGATGGTTAGGGTAATCTATTTTCAATTGTGGCAACTTTCCCAGGGGCTATTTTACATTATTGAAGTAAACTGGTGGTCATTGATAAGATAGAATTGAAAAACTTTTCATGCTTGAAAATTATTTAAAAAGTCGTTAAATTAATCGGCAATTTTCAAATAAATTTCAATCGAAAGCTAATTTTTTTTTCTAATTGATGATGTAAGAATTGAAATTGTAAAATGTAGTAAAAAATAGAAATTTGTAGTATTTCGAAGTGATGTAAGCGCGATGAAAGCTAAAGCGATAGCGCCTTTATGGTCACAACTGTTGTACATTTCTAAAAATTGCCACTGTATTTTGACTGGCGTCCAAAAGTGGAAAAACATTTTTTGACATCGAAAGAGAAATTCACAGTGAAAGAAATAGGACTTTGCGCTAATGAGGAACTGTTAAATGAACTTATAATAAATCTACCAAAATAATTCCTATGAAATATTAGTCTTACATTGTTTATTCTAGCTAAAATAACAATAATTATTTCAAGATTTTTTTCTACCATAACACTATTTTTAATAACTTTAAATTTCCTGAAATCCTTTACTTTTGTGATTTTTTTTATTAAAAAAGGAAATCTTCTATCCTATAATTTAAAAAAAAGCAATTGGTAACATGTAATCAAGGTATGCAATCAAGATGAAGAAATCAATGACGGCTCCAATTCTAATCTTTATAATTATGAATTCAAAAATCAGTAAAATTATGTCATGTTAACACAATCATATACATTTTTCTCTTTAGTTTTATCAATGTTAAAATGCACTTCAAGCTAAGCATAACGTCATTTTCACCGCCGCAAACTTTTCACACGTACTTCATATACCTTACATTAATGCTTAAACACCATGCACACAAATATAAATATATTTTGCATTTAATTGTAATGAAAAAATGGCTTCAACAAAGTTATAATGCATAATGATAAAATAAACCCAATGGACAATATTCCCGTGACGTCACAATAAATATGAATTCTTATTCGCTTATAAAACACGCGGATAAGTATTTTTACCGAAATTTAACTTGGAAATTAACAAATTCGGCCTTAAAACCGCATGCTTTTAATATTTATTATTTCTCTTTTATTCCCCCACAGAGTTCAGAAAATAAACTCTGTGCTTCGGAATAGTAGGCGTTATCCGATTATGACGTCATTAGCAGACGTCAAAGTTTAATTGAAAATTACGGTTAATTAATCAAATTTTCGAACAAACGAATGCACGATAACAAATCTGTGTCCAAATATCTTTCATTTAAAAAAAGAATGATGTAATTTGATGCAGTAGTTTGTTCTCACGGATTGTCGAAAGAAATCGCTTAGCGTTTTAAATATATAGATAACGTTATTTCTAAGGGGAAAATGCAAGTTTTGAGTCGATGTTGCCCCACTCCCAAATCCCCTAAGGGATAGAATAATAATAAAAAAAAAATCAATGTCCAATTCGTGTATTGCCCTCAAGACTACACATATATTCCAGATTTCAATGCTTTATGTCAACAGTAACTGAGTGAAAAATTAGTAATAAGATTTGACTGCCACATCCATACAGAAATGTAAGTTAATAGAAAGCATGTAATGTTTATATGAAACAACATGTTTATTGTCTGTGTATTTGTAAACATGATTTCGAGAAACTTTTTAAAGGCATGTAAATTGGAATATACATTTTCCTGCGTATTATAAAGAAATAACTGAACTTTCAACTTGATTTTTTTTTTACCTTTTACTTATGTTTTAAGTAAAATTTTCTCTGAACTTTTTATTTATTAGATGCTTACGACTGAACCGTTGCACAGAGGAGTATTTCTAAAAAAAGCTGGACAAAAGTCGAAAAATGAAGTTCGTTAAAAACCGCAATACTTTATTTGTTTGTATAGCTTAGTAGTGGGTGCTTCACGTAAACACTATCTTAGGAATGTTCGGTAACACTACCCGTCGCGTTATCAGTCTGAATACAGCTGTCGTGAATCGCAGATGTCTCTTTTCACTGCGCTGTTGTGAGAAGCGCATAATTTAATTGCATTTATCGTTGTATACAGTAAAGATCTGAAAAAACCCTTTATGGACAAAGAAATGGAAGGTATGTAGCTTAAATTACTGTATTTAGTTTTAGTTATAAATGAATATAATTATGAATAAAACTACATTGTTTTATCTTTAAAAATAAGTGTGATTTTTACAAGTTCTTTAAAATTATTAGTGATCTATAAATACGTTCCGCCCTTTTCCCGGCAAAACTTTTTGTTGTAATATAAAATTTAGATATTCCTTGTTATATTCATAAAATAAAATCTTGCCCCAATTTGCCCCATTTTTTTTTTACCCTTTTATAAAAAAAAATGGTATCAGAAGATGACGATATTTTGAAAACGAAAAATCTTCATTTTTCTTTTAGAAACTTCAGTGACAGCGAAAGATGTTTCAAGAAAGTTGCTGTTTGACTTGATGCAAGATTGTTCTAATAAGAAAATAGCTGAAAAATAATGTTTCATGGAAAGCAAGTTATAGAAATGACGAAATGCCCAGTAGATGAACAAGAATCAATAAAACGTTCGTTAAGCCGTTTCAATTCGGATTTTAAAGAAACATGGGAGACTGCTAAATAGGGAAAAAAGTTGCTTTTTTAAGGTAAATGAACATTGGCTTAACATAAAATTGGCTGAAGAAGTTGGCGACCAATAAAAGATTTTGTGGCAGAACCCTCTACCTTCCACTACAGGGTTCAGTAGGCCAATACGCTTCGTTTTGTTCATGAAACGAACTATACTTATAATGAAGAAATTGAATACATTGAAAATCAAGTTAAAAATCTTAAGAAAACTGATATACCTACTACTAATGGTAGTTTATAATATGTAAAACACACGCTGATACCTACTATGGTAGATACGAAGGTTTGCAATGCTGCGACAAGTACTTCATCAACAATGAGATGTTACATATGTGGAGAAACTTCAAAAAAATTTAATACGCTGGAGAAGAAGAATCCTGAAAATCCTGATGTCTTAAGATTCGGTTTATCAATTCTTCATGCACGGATTAGATTTTTTAAATCACTTTTGCATTTGTCATATAAAAATTCATTTTAAAAAGTGGCAAGCGAGAATCAATGAAGACAAAAATGTTGTGGCAGAAACAAAACAAAACAAAACAAAAAAAAAACGAATTCAAAATAGTTTCAAAGAAGAAATGGGTGTAGTAGATATTCCCAAGGCAGGTTTTGGCAACACGCAAGAGGAAAAGTATCAAGAAGATTTTTTGTGAACCCCAATACTGCTTCCCGAATCACTGGAATAAATTTTGACCTTATAAAAAGGTTCAAAGTAATTTTAGAGGCACTGTCAAGCAGATATAGAATTGATGTTAAGAAATTTGAAAATTACACCGAAGAAACTGCAAATCTTTATGTCGAATTATATGTGTGGCACCCAATGTCACCAACAGTACATAAAGTTTTAGTACATGGGTCCACAGTAATTAAACATGCAATATTACCTATCGGCCAACTTTCGGAGGAGGCTTCTGAAGCTAGAAACAAACATTTCCGCCAAAATAGGCAAAATTTTTCCTGAAGATTTTCTCGAGAGCAATATAATAAAGATGTTTTGAACAGACTTTTACTAAATTCTGATCCTTTTATAAGTAGTTCAAGACCAAAGCCTAAGAAAAAAAAGCAAGCCATTTTCTAGCGAAACAATAGAACTATTACTCCCAGAAGCACCATACGGACAACATCTAAAAAAAAGAGGAATATGAGGATGAAGATGAAACAGATGAAGATGAATCTGATAAGTTAAAGAAAATACTTTTTATAAATATGCAAAAAACTGAATATTTTATTAAATATCCTAAACGTTTATTCTGAATTGTTTTAAATATATAGTTTACTTTGTAAAAAACAAATATTTTTTTGTAAATTCGTAAAAAAAGTTATATGTTTTGTTAAAAAATTACATATAATGGCTCTAAATAGCTTTTCACAACATTTCAATTTGATATAGCTCACAAAATATTTTTGTCCACATTTTTCATAAAATACTCCTATGTGCGGTGGTCGGAAAGTAGTAATATTTATTAACACGACATAAAAACTATACATTCTTGTATTTTTAGAAATATTTTACTCGAATTGTCTAATACCTAATTCAGTCCATTTTGTTTTTTAGATACTTTCTTCAATCGATGAAAAAAAAAACTGGAAAATGAACCAGAATCTTTACAATCTTTTAAGAGATTTTGTAAAAATTACCGTAGAATGCTTTTTATTGTTTATTTATTTATTTAATTTTTGAATACAGTAGTCACCACTTAGCTATTCCCAACGATGTTTGTTTGTTTGGTTGATTTTATGACGGCCTATTATCAATACGAGGGATAAAGGCCCTGGGGGGAGTGAACTCCGTGGGTTTTTTCTAATCGATCGTAACCCGTATTTACGGCAAGGTTCTAAGAAAACCACGGAAAACTCCGAACGGTTAGGTCGAAGTGCACGACAGGGGTTTGAACCCAGCACCTCCCGCCTACCAGCTTTGAGAGCAGAACCTGTCAGCCACTGGTGGGGCCCCCAACGATGTTTGGCAACTATGTGTATTTCTTAGCTGCCAAATCTTCCAATTTTTGAATATCCTACTTTTGAATAGTAATCTTCGTTTTATATAATCTCAAATATATGTCATTAAATAAAGTCAATATTTCTATTTGGAATTAGTGGTACTCAAAAATCGGGAGACTAAGCACCTATGATATTTGCATTTTTAGCGACAGTTATGTTTTGTTTACGTTTTCAGTTATCTCTCAAAAGAATGGAAGATTGTTAAATATTTATTAAGGAAACACAAATGGTAAGGCAGAATTTGGGATTATAAATTCATGCTAACACTACTGTTAAGACAGATAAGACAAAATAAAAATGTAGCTCTTATAACATGACCGTAGACTGTAAGCATGATTACGGTCAGTTACACTTACTATAATTGGTCACATGGTCATATTTCAGTCAGATTGATTTGTTGTTTTATAATACGAATCACACACACACACAGACACACACACTCTTATTTATATATATATATATATACTGAGTGTCCCAAAACGGAGGGACCTATTGAAAATTAATTATTTTGAGAACGGTTAACGACAGAAATGTCCCGTTTGTTGCATCTTTATCATCTTTCTTAGAAAAGTAATTAATTTTTAAACTTCCGATTTAAAAATTAGGTTAAAATTTCATCAATAGGTTGTGCTGCAAGCTGAAAAAACTAAATGACAATATTAACGGAATTTAAATCCTTACGAATTCTTTCTGTGGGGACACTTAAAAGACAAAATTTAGCTACAAAATCTACAAAATTTAGCGGAACTGAAACATTTCATCTGTAAGGCAAGTGATGATTATTTCTGGTGAGACATATTCAGGGATATCGGATAGTTTTGTTATGCGACTACGTTATGTTATTGCTGCAAATGGCGGATATTTTGAAAATATTGTCATTTAGTATTTTCAGCTTACAGAGCCACCCTATCGGTAAAATTTTAAGCTAATTTTAAAATCGTATGGTTAAAAATTTATTGCTTTTCTAATAAAAATACAACAAATGGGGCATTTCTATCGTTAACCATTTTCAATTTATTTAATTTTTAAAACGGTCCCTCCTTTTTGGGACACCCGGTATATATATATTTAAAGGAGGAGAAAATTAAACTTGTTGAAACACTTACACCATATCATATTCAAGATCGCAGAAATAGATGATGTCTCTGCCAATATCCACTGAAAAGTGTCTTCCGTATTTATCTAAAAGAGAAATATAGCAAAGTTTTACTAATCTAAACCACATTTTAAAACTATTTTTTAAATATTTAAATCCAATATTATTTAAATTACTTTTAACTAAAACTCTTTTCTTCTTCTGAAAGTTTGCATGTACAAACAAAGGAATAATTTAAAAACGTACTTGTTTAATTATGCAGTTGCTTACAAAAGTACCTATAGTTTGTAATGAAATTTTTTTTCTGCTGTAAGCATTTTTTTTTCAGAAGAATCGATGGATAGATAAATAGAAATAGATAAATAAATAATGGGATTGTGTTACTGTCACACAAATATATAAAAAATGAAGAAGGCCATGGAATAAAAAAAAGTGAGAAGATGCAATAAAAAGAAATGTCATACATTTTAGCTTAATCACGCACAACGATTTAAACATTCTTACACGAAAATAGCGTCTTGCATGTAAATTCTTACATGTAAATAGTGTCTATAACACCATCGGGGATAATGAGAGAGGCGAAATCACATAAAACAAAGAGAAGATATCAAGCAGAGTTCATTCGATTATTTCATACTTTCTACCTTAATACATATACACTGTACTACAAAAACAATGTAAGTGTCCGCGCACGCGTTGGAAGGATGAAAATAAAAAATCAAACCTAAACAATAGGACAAAAAGACTGAAGGAGAAAAGCATGTATTATGAACAGGAGATAAACATATAATGTGAACAGGAGAAAAACATATATTATGAATTAATTACACTACATAATGTACTACAAAACCAATGTAAAAATCCGTGCAAGTGAACGAAAGATGAAAGAAACAATAGAACACTATGATAAAAAAGACATTAAGGGGGAAAATAATGTGTTGCGAATTAATAATATTACACGATGAACTACAAAGCTAATTTAGGTGTCGTATACAAAGGATGGAAGAATTAAGATAATTGTGATAAAAAGACAGACAGAAAGAAAACCATATATTATGCATTAATTACGCGATACGAAGCACTAAAAAACTTGGAAATTTGTTATTATCTTATTTTTACTTTTATCTAATTGTAATAACACGAGACTGTGAATTTATAGTTTTTCATTGCTTTCACCCAATGCTTTTCTTTTGTGCTTTAAAATATTACTATTTTTAAAATTTTAAATGAACAAACGAAAATAACAATAAAATATTTCTACCAATTATAGGAGTGAAAAAAAAGAAACAAATTAAAATAAATATTTGACAACCATTTTCTTGCTTAAGTTTAACATTAAATTTTTACTCTGTTGGAAAAATTTGTTTAACATTGACCACCTAAGGGATATAAGTAATTCGGGTTGAAATTTACACATATAAGTACTTTCTGTTTTTTATTTTGAAATAAGCATACTATGAATAAGTGGGGAAAAAATTATGTTTTCATGTGATAAATTCAATGGAGACTAAAGCTGTTATTTATAGGTTATATAAAAGTGCAAATTAGTGAAGAATAAATCTATAGTGAAGCATCTAATATAATAAAACAGTAAATGTATCATTTGTTGCTTATGGTACTATGAAAGAAAAGAGAGATAATCGTCAATTGGAACCTTATTGTTTATTCTGATGGTTTAAATTTGAAACAGAAAAAAACCTCTTTATCCGTATTTTTCAAAATTATTGTTTTCAGAAGGAAGGGTGCATGTTTCAGCATAGCCAATTGCGCATGTAAGAACTGGTTGTCAGGTCCATGTCATATTTTGCAAATTAACTGTAAGCGGTATTTTATTAACTTTAGCGTCACATTAACTATTTAGATCGTTTACCTTAGCATGCAAAGTCACGTTACTGACAAAGCAAAAAATAGTATTTATTCGGATATATGTAAAAAAAAAAGTCTCTCCTGGATTTCACTCCCGTGATTATTTAGATGCGGGAATACGTTAAATGGACTATATATAAATATAAATTTAAACAGAAATTTTATTTAGAAACATGTAACTTCTATTGAACAGTTGAACAGCTTAGGCATTTCTTGAGCTTCCTAGTTGACGCCAACTTTACGCCCTGTCTAGGAGTAGCTGTATTTCTAAAACTTAGGGAGCCGTAAAAGAGAAGAAGAAGAACTGTAGTCTAAGCTACATAAAAGTGAGTATAATTATAATTAAAAATAGAAAAGCGTTTGGGTTAGGATTAAAAATGAGACATAGAATTAAATTAAAAAACAAATATAGTAATTACATAAAAAAGGAAAAAATGTAAAATGATAAAATGTTAAATTTTTCAAAACAGTCCGGATTAAGGAGGAAAAGGACAGGACAAAGCATTTTCAATGATAACCATACATTTTTGTATTGTTTGTAGTAACAGTATGGATATAAAAGTGAAAAATTAAAGTATAATAATTTTATATATCTCTTTATATATATGTATATAAGTAAGAAGCTTAAAATAAATGCATGTTTAAAAAAAAAAAAAAAAAAAAAAAAAGGAAATGAAAATTAGGTATTATCTTTAAATAATCTTGAATCAATGTTGAATAACGCAATCTTTACCTATTGCCGGGGTTTCAGACATCGTAATCATCGTAATTCAGAAATAATCTCATTTGGGATATTATAGATATGTTTTAGAAACATAAAAAAATGACCCGTTTTATAAAGGAACAGATATTTAAATTACGTTTGATGATAATATTTCATTTGCATACATTTAAACATATTCTTTTTTCAAATAAAATTTCTGGTGCTAAACATGTTTATTTGATCTAATCTGGCAATAAAACAACTGATTCACAATACGTCAATCTCAAGTTAGTTTTTTTTTCTATATTTTATTCTGTGCAATGTTTTTAAATTTAATTTCAGACTACATAATATTTTATAGAGTAATTTTATTTTAAATAGATTTTTTATGCAATATGAGCGTGGGATCAATCATTTTATCATCCTCTGTCATAATTTTTTGAGAAAATGTAAATATTTATTGCAATAGGTCTGGTCGCGTGCCCGTTGCACTTTCATACTTGGTAAGAACAATTAAAATCAGTTTAAAATCCTGAAATTGTAAAATTTTTGCGAAAAGAAAAATTATCTGAAATTAGAGAAGACTGACTGGGATATTTGTTTGTAATATTTCCATTATATGCATATTTTCGATTTCTATTTTAGGTAAATGTAACAGGAAAAAATTACAAATTCACTTTTTAAAAATATTTTTTCATCATTATATTTAACTGGCTTTTCTTGTAGGAGTAGATTTATGCTATTTTGTTGCTTTTTCCTTGCCTTTTTGCGAACAATTCTCCACTGGAAAAAGTTAAACATCTCTTAATTTTTTTACTTATTTTTCTACTTAATTCTTATATTTTAATGATTTTTTACACATTTTTCTATTTTTTTCTCTTCCTGACAAATTGTCGCCTCATCTTCTCTTTACTTAACGCTAGTTAAATTTTATTGGCAGGCTATTCTCTCCTAATTGGCTGATGAAGTTTTCAGTCGAATCCTTTATTTATCTTTCCTATTGTAGTGCTACAGTTATACTTTTTTTCCCGTCTCCTCTAGGATGTGATATACAATTTCTCATATACAAGGAGTGGAGTTGATTGCAACTGGGAATTCCATTGATACACTCAACTATATCTGTTTCTGTTTCTATTTGACTGGCTTTCAACTAGTTTAATAAAGATTTCCTTTGAGTACAGGTCACCTGTTATAGTTTTAGTAGAGAAATGATACTATTTAGTAAAATAACGACATACTGGAGGTAAAATTTGATTGGTCGTGAGTATTTCTGACAAAAACAGATTTGGCGAGCCTAGCGTTACCACCAAGTTAATGTTTGTTTACTTATCCAACTCATGTAAGTTAAATCGTTTAAATGAGTATCGCCAAGTATTCTAACAAGAGTTACATAGTTTGGAGAAAAGCCATGCATCGGAGTACGTCCCTTGAGCATATGTTGCTATTCCGATAAATAAATGTTCTCCAGCTTTTAGTAATTCAAGTAATGAATATAAAATTTTCATATTTACTGTTTATGATTTAGCGTGTACTTACTTTTGTCATCTGAGTACCATGTCGGATCCGTTTTCGAGCAGGTAACTAGAAAATATAAAAGGAAATTAAATAATTGGAAGTTTAAAAAAAATAATAGGCTTAAAATTGAAGTGCGATAAGAAGTGAGACAATAAATTTTGACCTTCTAGCTTACACATATGATTATAAATGATTTACCTGAAGGTGATTTCTCACCGAGGTAGCAACCATACATTTCCATTTTGAGTCCAATGTATTTCGTGTCCTCTTCTCCCTTTTCTGCTTCTTCAATGACGACTCTCACAAATCGAGTTTGAATGGGCTTTTCCAGCTCGTCGAATGCTCTGTCTTTTCTGTAGACTAATTCAGTCACCTGTAGAAAAGAAAAATTATTTATTACATGTCAAATATTGAGTCTCCTCGGAGCCAAAGATATTACTGGGAAAATAGTTTGGAAGAGCAAGAATCTAAAGCTCAGCTTACTTGCTGGTCAATGGCAAAAATATGGTACCGGCGATGAATTTGCCAAAATGGCGATTTCGGAGAGCAATTTTAATACTAAAATTGTAGATAAAAGTTCGAGAAATCCAGTTATAGATTTGTTCGGAATTAAGTTATTCAAGATTGCACATAATCTGTAATGAAATCATAGAAAAGTTTTGCCAAAGTCATTTCTACATACTATAGCTATAGACAGAGCATCTGTGTTGAGAAAATACAATGAGTTTGTGAATTTATAAGCAAGTTTGCACATTTATTATTAGGGAAGTTCAGACTACACTTATCGACTGAATTGAAGAGAAATTTTTTGTTTTAGATTTTACATTTCTCCTGATGTTTTGATTGTTTGAGTTATGATAGTGTTTCGTGATTGTGGATTATTTGTAATACCATCATGTATTTATACACAGATCACATTTCAATTTACACTAGAATGAATTACTGAAACGTTTTTTCATGTAGCAGAACCATTTACGAAATATTTAATTTAACTGCATAAAATTCCTTGGTTACCCATTGTTCCAGAAACCATTTGATTATCTTCAAAAGCCCCTGGGATAACGACCAATCGAAAACTCCCTTTTAAAAACCGTTTTTGAAATAAAAGTGCCTCCTTGATCTCCATAACTTTCAGACATTCCATAACTTCCTCCATAACTTACTAACATTATGGGCAGCAAGAGGGGCCTTTTTCTTTTATAGACTTTTTTGTAAATCTTGAAAAATCTCTTGGTTTCTACTATTTCTGATTGGTTCTTATCATAAAAGAAACATTTCCGAAATCTACGAGAAAATCTAAAGTGTTAGAATGGCATCCTAATTGGTATCATATTCCATCCCATTCTGTAACAAATAGATGTTTAGAAAATTTTATTTAGACTTAGACAATCGGCTCGTGTAAAAAATATATATGTGCTTACTTCGTTAGCATATAACCAGTCAGATCCAGTATGACTGTATTGTAGTCTATAATGTGTAACGCTTCTAGTGTCGTCCACCTTGATGAATTCCAGTTTAGAAACCCTAGTTGTTCTTAAGAAATCGACTTGAAAGAATGGTTTGTGGGGACCCAGACGGAGAGCAGGAGACCAACCTAAGCGTGAAAAATTACAAAATACTTCTGAAATGCAATATAAAAATTGTATAAAATAGCACGTGTTAAAGGAATGTGTCTACCTACGGAAAAGCACGTATAACGAGTGAAAGCAAAACACGAAATTGCGATATTGCCAATTATCGAACATATTTTTTATTTTATAGTTAATGAAAGTTGTACAAAATAATTTGCCTCTCAACATAACTTATTAAAATTTTAAATATTTTATGAATGAGAGCCATATTTCATGTAAAGCATCTCACGAGAATATTGAATATTTAACATATTTAATTTTTTCGGTATGGCCCAGAGCCAGCCATGAGAGGTGTGCTGTGGGTGTAATACAGACCTTGGTTTTCACGCTTACAGGAGTTCCCTAATGACACTAAAATACTTTTTATCCTGACCGTTAATAATAACAAAAAATAAATAAATAAATAAATAACAATTTGAAAGTTTAATAGAGTAAAGAAAAAGAAACTTCTTTACTTTCAACGAACTTCTAGAACGAAACTAGCTCATATATGCAACTTCACTGCATTTTGGATAATAAGGGCAATAGATTAGAGTAATGTAGATAGTTTCACCTTTTTTGCCTCCACTCCTGATGTTATATGGTCCCAAATCTCTTTTGGCAGCTGATGAAGCACTTAACTGGCATTTATAAATTTTCTTAGGACTGTTTAAGCCTAGTACTTTGTAACATTCTGAAATGAAAACAAGATATTTTATTAGATTTCATTTGACCAATAATCAATTTTCCTTAATAAACACTATTTTGAGTAAATATCCTTATAAGTATTTATTTGCCGTACACATTTGTACAAAAATTAAAAAATTCGTCAAATTTTTATAATTTACGAAAATAGATAAAAATAGACGAATCTTTATCATCTTTATCTTATCTAAACTGTACGATATATAATTTCATTATAACATAATTTTATCTAAAACATGTTGCTATTCAGCTAAAATGGGAAATGTAAAAACCTTTTTTACTATTTCTTGTATTTAAAGTGATAAAAAGATCGTATTACGGAAAAGGATTACAAGTTATCTCCTGAAAATGCATCAATAGTTTTTATACTGGCAATATCCAGACTTACAAGAACAGAAGTGAAGAAATTTACAGTAATGAAGAAATGTACAGTAAGAATCAGATTAGATGTAGGTAGAGTTAACAACGAGTATTATATTGACCAAATGCTAAAACTTTATGCTTTTTATTTCACAATACAATTGTTGTTTCTACTCCGCGTGAAGAGTTAAAGTTATGCGTATTGGTATTCAATTGCTGCACACAATAGTAATATCGAAATTATTTATATCCCAAGTGGTATGATTTATCACATCCATCTAATTCCAAAGGAAACGTGTAGTACTTAATACAGAGCATTATTCTCTGCTACACATACGTTTATGAAAATTTATTGTGAAACATTGAATGGATTTTCGAGTAAGTTTTTTATGTACCATCTGAACACAGTAATTTTAGAAGATTGCAGCATATAAGGTAAGGTAACTATACCAGTATTGAACATTTTAAGTACATTGTTTGCCTATGTTTGATGCGTCGTTCTGAGTTTTATTGAGTGCGACAATAAAAAGGGTCCAATATCTTAAATAACTCTTTTTGCAAAAGACTGTGCAGCAGAAGTTGCTGCTTTAAATATTTCTCCACGCAAAATTATATTTTTTCTTAAAGCTTTAAGTGCAGCAGTAGTGGACACTTGTCTGCTCCAGTAGCGGGTATGTTCCATTTCTTCCAAAAAAATCAAATAAAAGTTAAAACTGGCTAATAAAACGCACTTGTTGCTTTATTGAGTTAATACAATAAAGCTTTTACTGAATGAATGAAGAATTCTTTTTAACATGACACATAACTCTTTATTCATAGAATTTTGCTATAATTAAGTCTTACATGTAAGTGGAATTTTAATCACAGCATTATGTAGAAACCTTATATATAACCAAGATTAGTAAATTCACTTTCAGTTGTTGCTGGAGTCTTGCGTATTCCAATCACCTTCTTTTACTTCTAAGGAACTTTCATAGGTTTTCTTCTTTACTTTTGCTAAAACCTTGTGGTTTTTCTGATAAGACGTCTTTGAAACATTTTAACAGTTTTTCTTCATTGAGACAGGATTTTATAGGCTTCGTTGATACTCTTTTTGTTTAAATTTTGACCCACTCGAGACAACATTGTGGGGATTCCTTCGCAAAATTGCATTAAATCATTTGCGTCCTGGTGGTTATTCACGAATAGGTCCTCGCGATCCAGTTCCGTCATTATTTATTGCATACTGTTTGTAACATTGTCCACTGTCACCCAGAAACCAGTTTTTGACACGGTTGTCCAGTAATGGATATGGTGATAGTTCGCGGTACCAGCAGTGGGCACCCATAAGAAATGCAAAATTAAAAAACAACCATAATAAATGAATTCTGTAAGGCAATTCTAGTTATATGGAAGCAGCAGATAAAAGAAAATCGTTTGAACCTCGGCACAAAAAACCACAAGTTGTGTTATCTTATTTCAAACTATCAGAAATCACGAAAAGAGGGCTGTATGGTCGTATTGTTCAAGTTGAATTGATATCACTCCGGAACTAATGGATTGAAGTCTATATAGTTCCAGGCGTTAACTCTAAAGCAGCAACATTATGTCAGGTGCGAATCTTTTTTTGACTTTTAATGTCCATTATTTGAATTAAAATTCATCAGTATCCACTACTCGTGCAGTGTTCACCACTGGTACCATTACCTTACCTGTAATTCTTATTACCTATAGTTATTAGTTACTACTTCGTGCTGTATCAAGAATATACATGTTTTTATTCTGAAATTAGTTATAGGATTGAATATTCTTTTTTATATTCTCGCTTATTCACTCTTTCACCTCTAGCGCATTTCATAGCATTTGAATTTCCTTGCACATATTCCGAAACCTCATCCTCTGGGATAAATGAATTGATAAATCACATCTCGCTTTATAAACACTCTTTATGTTGAATTTACAGAATTGTATTTTACGTTTTGGTTTAAAAAACAAATATAGGTTTAATACTTTACTTCATAATTAAAAAAATGCTTATAATTAATCAAATGAGGCGTTTAAAACCAAAGTAGATTCAGTCCAATTTTTTGGTTTTTCAACCGATTTTGAGATGAAATATTTTTCTACAGACATCAATTTGTTTGGTGGCATAAGAAACCAAGTCCTATGTTGAAAGTTTGAATAAAAAACGTTAGTTTCCTGCGATTTTGAATAAAATGCAATCGACGTGCAATGGAGTATAAAAGCTTTTACTTCAAAATATCTCTGAAAAAGGTTTTTTGGACTTGGTCCACTTTGATTCCGAACTCCGAACGTCTCAAATATAGTGTACATTTGATGAGGTTCATTAAATAGAGATGAAATGGAATCAGTTTTCTCTTACCTTGGCTGTTGACCACATACATGATGTAATCTACTGGACCACAATTAACAATAGTATCTGCTGTGGCAGGATTCGGGGATGGCTCTTCCCGGAATGTCTGAAGACACAATACTCTGTAGGGTGTGGTGGCGTTGATCTCGCCTCTTCCAAATCCTCTTTCATTTTTCGGATCAGCTAGTAAACTAACAGTGACGGTGGCCGAATCGGAAAACAAGAACTGTGGAATCTAGAAAAAATAAACGACAAATTTTACACAAGAACCAGCTTCGGATAAAATCGTCATGAAAATATAATTTGTATCAAGCTACACAATATTATGTTCTTTTTAGATTATATTGAAAAATTGGCTCCAATAATTTTTGTAATATAATGTCGATATTTTAAGTCGATATTTTCCGTACATTTATGAAACGTATAGGCGTATTCCTAAAAATGTTTTTTTTTAATGGACAGTCAATTTAACGGATACTTTACTTAAATTAAAGAAAATTTCTCGTGTGAAATGCCGATATTGGTACAATGTTGACCATTAAAGATTTTCATTGTAACGTCATTAAATATTACCAATATAAATAGTAGTATAATTTGTAGAATAAGGATTTTACTGGACCAATATTGGTTCGTTACCAGGTAGCATAAGTTCACTATTTAAATATGTTTCAGTTAAATTGCCATAATAGTTTTTGTACCAATGCGTATTTTATTCAGCTATGATGGTTACTTTGTCATGCAAAAAGTTTCATCTAATAATGAATTGTTTGTCAAGTTAATTTGTTCGTATAACTCTCTATGAATATTACATTACAGGAGTGCGTAGATACCACTGAACCCAGTACTAAGACATTTGGGGTGAGGGTACTTTGGAACATCTGTATAACACCCCAAAGTCTAACTTTAAAAATTTTTAATTAGATTTTTCTTGGAATTTAGTGTGACATCTTGTAGGGTGTTATATCAAAGAACACAGGTTAGAAATAACATTTTTTATTTTAATTTGTCCTTCATACGGGGAAAAATATGGAAAAATATATTTTTTTAAATTTGTCCTCTATACGGGGAAATATATTTCCCAAAATCGAAAAAACTTTTAATAGAGTAAATCTTGTTGCATAAGCTCAATGACATTGAGAAATTTCCGAAAATTTGTCCTTTGACCCCACTAGACCAAAACCATATCTTAGATTCTATCAGAGCCTTGAAGAAGAAATTTTGGACGTTATTGAATATCTTAACACAGGAATAGATCATGGAGAATTGTTTTCGAAATTTAAATCTCCTGCTCCCAACGGGGCAAAATCACATTTTAGAATATGTTGGTCTTAGGTAACAAACTTTGAAGGATGGTGAATCTTAGGACATAGACACGAAATACGAAATAACTTTCCGAAATTCATATATTTCCTACGCCATAGGGTGTAACAATAGATATCAGAATCTATTAACGGATTAATGGAAAAAAATTGTTGGATAGTTAATCTCAGGACATATGGAGATTTTTTTATTTAGACCCACCACCGAGTTGTGCATCACATCCCATTAGAGGAACACCTCCCCTCCCCCAGAGGCGGGTTAACCACCTACCGGGCCCCTAGGCTTAACACATTGCCCCCCCCCTCCTGCTCTATATGTATATACATTGACATACAACATATATATATATATATATATATGTATATATACATACAAACATACATACGCACACACACACATATACATACATTTTTTTTTAGGACAAAAAAAAAGTCACAAACTTTGCGCCGGGCCTTTAGTTTGTCGGGCCCCTAGGCTTCAGCCTACTCAGCCTATTTGGTAATCCGCCTCTGCCCTCCCCCTCACAATGAAAACTCACGAACGCCCTAGTTTGGGGGAAGTTCATATCACAGAGAAGTCTGCATGTGGGATATATTTTCGGATTACTATGGGAATTTAAATCAATAAAGTTTATATGTAAAACAGGCGAGATTTCTAGAGAAGGGAAAAACTGGTAAGCTAACCGCCAAGCTGGGCTCTCGGAGTCATACGCATGCACCAGGTGGGCCTGCTTTACTCAAGTACACCACACAGGTACATATTACCGGCCAAGGTGGAGTACTATCTAATGCCCATCACTCCTCCTCAACCCTGAAAACTCTTGGACGACTGATCATCGCAACAGCAAAACCCAAAGACTAAAGGGTTTTACCGCATAGCTCGGGGATCATGCCTCTGATTCTCCCAGGAACTCTGGGTAGACCGGACACTCACAGTAGCGCCGCGTCCGAAGCCTTAGCCCCAAGTTCGCCAGATACTCTTTTGCTTTACCAAAGTCGGTCAATGATAGTCTATATGAGACAAAAAACTAGAACTTCAACTATGGATATCTAGAGAAAATAAATGAAAACTATTGAAAATGAACAAGAACAATTTCTAAAGGTTACACCAAATTTTTTACACAACTCCACTTGATATGTTAACCAACATTGTAGTTTTAATAGCATCGAAATCTATATAAAAAATTATGTCTTACTTAACATTCATTTTGCACGAATTATAACTATAACTCGGTTATATAAGAAAAAGATTATCAAATAACATAATCAACTTACCATTATGTCAAGTCCACCATATTCAGGTATAAATTTCACATCGCCAACGACAGTGGCGTTGTTAAAAACAGTTTTATCAAATTCTACGTATGGTGGTAGATAAAGTCTAACAGTAGCATTATTGGGTTCAGCAGTAGATTCATTTTTATGCAGGACATGGACGGTAACATCTATGGGATCGCTAGAAACATTTAAATAATAATAATTTAAAACAAAAAAGAAAAATTCAGCAGAAACAAATTTTATTTTTGTACAATCAATTATTTAGAAATAATTTTAGTGCATAAAACACATGTTACAGTAACTGAAAAAACGATTTTGGTAAAAATTGATTTTTTTAAGAAGATAAAACACAAAATTTTATAAAAATATTCTTTTTTGAAGAAGAAAAATCTTTTTTAGGCTTAGAACACTTCAACCAGGGGTACAAAAGTATAAGCACCAATGGGCCGATTCCCACCACTAAATTTTTAGTATTCTTCGCCTAATAAGAATACTGATAAAATTATGCGAAGTATACTAATAAAATTTGACGAAGAATACTAAAAAAATTTAGTGGTGGGAATCAGCCTATTGGCGCCTTGATTTTTGCACCCCTGACTTCAACCATTTCAAGACCAAAGGTATTTAATTTTCTCCATATTTTGCATAAAATGTTAAGAATTATTCCCACTTAAAAAAAAAAAATTACCTATCACTGGCCCTTTAATAATTTATTTAATCTTTTATCTGGAATCAACACTAAAAAAGAGAATTTTTGATAAGTAGTTTATTAAAATGATTTTATTTATACAATCACAGTAGATTAAAAAAAATAATTTTTAAAATTTTATTCAAATCATTTGAAACTTTACAGAAATATCAAGACTAACTGCTTAGTTTTTAGCGATCAAAGAATTGTAAAAACTTTACATTTTGTAATGCGTATCTGCAAATAAGCGTCAGTTAACTATTTATTTAATAAAAGACTTCCAAAAAAGATATTATAAAATTCGTTAGCATATTTATATTGTTTAATGTATGTTTACGTAAAACTTTTCATCGGATGCTTAGCTTTTCATTTTTTCATTCTGGTGGTAATCCCGTTTTAATTTCATTAAGACCTAAAATTGTATGGTTGTCTTTCTGTCTGTTTTCTTCTAACTTTCTCACTAGATAGTCTTTCGTAAAAATTGATCAAACGTCACGAGTATTGAGTATTGTTTTAAGGTACAGAGTACTACTTTACGCAACGAGTATGTATTATTTCATAGAAAAAAAATTGGCATTTTGGAGATTTTTATGTCCCACACCACCTTTCAAAATTAAAAAACAAACAAACAAAAAAAAACAAACCAAAAAAAAAAAGACTACCACCACCACCACCACCACCAACAACAACAAAACACATTTTTTACTTTTGTAGCTTAAGAACTACTCTACAGCAAGGCGAACATATGGCCCAAGGTGGTACATACAGCAATTTCTATGGCGGGCAAAAAATACTATTAATTAATAATCATTATACAGATAAATGAAATTTTGCTTAACACGTACAAAAATAATGAAATTCATTTATACAAATTAACACATTATAACATTTATTTCTCTGTGATATTATATGGAACGTTTTTGACCTGTAATTATTTTACTTTTCTAGGGGAGTTTTTCTACATCGAACGTACAAAAGCAAAATTCTCATTGATAAAATATTAATACATTTTTATACAACTTGGTTATTAGATGTTGCATTAATGATGAGTTAAAAATTATTAAACTACATATTCGAAACTTAGAAAAAAATTATTCAAAAGTACGTGACACTTAAATGAATCATATTTCCGAATCGAAATTTCATACAATTAATTACAGATTAGAGTATATGCAGAAAATCGCTTTGCGATTTCTGTTCTTATTCATTTAATGCGTAAAAGCGACTGGCTCTATAAAGCAGTTTTTCGTATAAGCAGCATATGCACCAAATATTTTTTAATGTAAAAGTTTGACAAGTTACAATGTTGATAAATATCTTTTGTCAATATTTGACAGGCGCACGCTAAAAAGTTTTCCAACCCAGGTCTACAACTTATAGAATAAAATGACACGAATCGAATATAAATACGATAATTAGATCAAAAGGTATAATGATTTTTCTGCTGTAACTATACGTGCTTACCGCACATTCTTTCAGAATTTGAATTAATTTATCTCAGAGTATAGTTTTTCAAGATTTGTCACATTTAAATTGATATATCTAAATTTATACGAAAGATAAAATTTATATATCTTTGTACATTGTTTTTCAGCTAACATTTTTGAAAGTAATATGTTGACATAAACTATAATAGTAATATTTTTTATTTACTTCTCTGCAGTTCGAGACGCATTATAACCAATTCGGGACTAGCGTCATTTTACCGTAATTTCTGGCGTATAATCGGCGGATCAAACAATCATGTTTAGACCCAGGAATTTGTATAAATAGCATTTCTGGGTCTAAACATGATTGTTTGTTCCGCGGATTATACGCCGGAAATTACGGTAATAGGTCATGTATTTTCATTAAATATAATTTTGTCTTAACAATTATTTTTGTTATTATCTGCACGTAGCAATGACAGTATGTATCTATACATTTATTATTAAGACCTATGTTTGGGCTTTTAGTAATAATAATACTAATAATAAAAGTTTGCTTAATTTTCTTTATACCGTTGACGAATCTTTTATTTCAAACATATGTTTGACTTTTTAAATGAAAATTGGAGCTACGTATCCAAATGTATAATTTGTGATAAAACGTAAACAAAATATTAGAAAGTCGCTATATCTGTTTAATCTTGTTGTAATACGACATTTTCCAACGAATATTTTCTCCAAGCCTATTGCCATATGAATAGTCTGCAAAATAACTATATTCATTCGATTTCAGAAAACCTTAACTTTTATTATTAGGATATGTACTTTTAATATTATTAACGTAAAAGTATTTTTTTTTCCAAAATTGAACAAAAAACTAGTACCCGAAAGGCTTAAAGTTCAGATAAATCTCGATTCTATGTTTACAAAATTTACGTTTTCTCTCAAAAGAAACATAAACACGACAAACTCTTTGCGATATAAATTTTCCCGCATTTGTTGTTATATTTTACCGCTTCATTTGTCTCATTTCTCCGATTAGAAAAGCTAGAAGGGGTTTCTACCGTATTCATTTATAGAATTGCCAAGATTGGAGTGAAGACTTACCCACTTTGGTATGTTTTTGAGTTGTCCACGAGAACTTTCACATCCAGATCAGCTCTTTCTGTACCATCCCTTCTCACTTCGACCGGCTGTTCCACTTCGATGACTGCTTTACCAACTTCAGCAATAAACTTCAGTTTGAATACTTCTTCGTGTTTAGTTAGTGGATGATCAGACATTTCGACTTCGACTTCAATGGTGAGATCATCATCACCCTTTTCAGCCATGTTCATTTTATGGCTTAGTCCTAAAATAAAATATTTGTTATATTGCCGGCAGAGGCTGCACAAACCATCCCCTCATCGAGTTCACGAATGAAATTCTAGGATTATATAGAACTAGATTAGCATATTAAAATGGAACTGGTCTGCCAAGTCATATCTTGGTGGAAGCCCCTGCAGACTCAATTTTAGTGGTTGATTAGTAGGTCCCCCATTTAGTTTTATAACGAAATTCCCCCCCCCCCCCCCTCTGACGGGAAAAGTTCCCATTTTATTATGCTATCTGGTCCAGGAATTTCAGAAGAAAACTGAATGGGAACCTACCAATCAACCACTAAAATTTGATGTGCAACATGACGTGGCGGACCAGTTTCATTTTAATATGCTGATCGAGTTCTATACGTGAATTTAGCGAAGGAAAAGTTTACAAATAATATTTTAGTAAATATTGAGAGCAAAATAAAACTATTTTTTAGCAATGAATTTTCTCAAATTAGTTTTTATGAAATTTCCATTCGCAAAACAGTTTAAAAATTAGGACAGAAAATTACCATTTTTAGTTACAGTATTTCAAATTTTGATTTCTGGCTCAGAGACACAAGAAAATGTCAGAGAGAAACAGCTAATTTCAGAACTTAGTCAATTATATTTTGATAAGCAGCTAATCCAAAATCTATCTTTCATAATCAATGTGCTTTAAAGAATTTACATGCTTTCAAAAATATTATCAGCAAAAAACAAATGCTAAATTAACTTCACTTGGACATTAATTTATTTTAAAGAATTCTTAGTATTTCAAAAGAGTTGTTAACATTAAGAAAAATAAGAAGTAAAAAAGATAAATTATAAGAATAGATTTGTTTTCTATTCACATTGCTAAGTGTTCTGAATAGAAATCTGTATCTTGCTAAAATCAGAAGCTACAAGATGATATGGCCCTGAGAAGAAAATAAATATAATGTCAGTTCTGTAATCAAGAGTTTACAATCTTGCTGAACCATTTACTCTGATTTTAACAAATAACAACAAAAAATATTACAACTTCAAATCTGATTTGACTGTTTAGATGCCTTTTAAATTGTTGATGATTTTTTTTTTTACTTCGTGTAAAAGATCTAAAAGTAAAATTGTTTTTCCCAACCATCGACTGGTCAATGTATTCAAGGTGTGCTCACAAATTCTGCTTAATCTAAACTTTAGCATGATGTTTTTAGAAGACATTGTCATTAAAAAATTACCAATGCGTATTATAAAAGAAAAGTGAAGTAAATCCGTTTAAAGTTTTGGGGGATGCTGAAAATATATTTTGCTGTGTGTATATCTATGAGTACTAGATTTTGCTTAGTAAATATGCATTTTGAACTATTGGTACACCATGAAAATAATGGTAGCTTAATGGGTGTGGGGAAAGGGGGGGGGGTAGATTTCTACAATACACCATCCATTATTTTTGGTGATTTTGAACTTAAATATAAAACTAATATCAACAAGGTAGAAAATTTGTAAAATTAATATCAGTAGTAGAAACTGCAACCGAATGCAGTTGTCTAATCACTCTAATTTTTTCCCCTCTAAAACATATTTAACTGTGATATCTGTGAAACTATATTTGTGCAATAGAGTGTTTCATATTCTATTTATTTTATTTGATATACACTGAAAAAAAGTGTTGATTTTACAGTATAATACTAGCACCCCAGTTGCCAGTATTATACCGTAAAATCAACAGTAATAAACAGTAAAATAAACATTACTACGCTATTGCGCATGCGCGGCAGCGTATTACTGCTTATTTCAATCAAAACTTTTTTTCAAACAAAATCAAAACTTCAAACAAAATTTAAACAAAATCAAAACTTTTTTCAAACAAAATCAAAATTTCAAACAAAATCAAAACTTTTTTTGCAGTGTAGCTGCACTGAAACAAAAGATAAGTGTTTCTTAATTTACGAAAATATAATCTAACCACGAACGCTTCAGAAATCACTATATTTTCGAAAATCATTTTAAAAAACAAAGTTTCCTTTGTTGCTACTGATTTTCGAGTGTTTTTTTTATAGTGTATTAATCAGTTTTCTCAAAACGGAATATCGGTTTTTAGAATGCTATTTATTCTCAATTAAATATTTTCAGCTACGTAATTGAATTTATACATTCACGAGTAACAAAATTATATTAATTTTAATGTTATTGTTTGTGCTGTAAATTAATACTGTTTGTCTGCAAAACATGCTTGTTGAGCATAAAAATGTTCACTTGAGAATTGGTAGCATACGAAAAACCCATATTCCGAGTTGAGAAAACCGATTAATACACTATATAAACGATTAGAAAAAGTTTCCGAAAATCAGTGGCAGCAATACAATTTTTTTTTGATATGTGCTTCTTTAAACCTCGAAAATGTATTGATTTCTGAAGTTTCTAATGACAAAGAACGCTTTTCGGAATTAGTAGTAACGAGGTTGAGGTTATTGTATATTTTCGCCCGTGGTTATATTACATTTACCTAGATTACGAAACATCTGTCTCTTTTTACAGTGTGGGTCAAATTACCAATGGCTAAATGCAAACTTATTTACAAATACCAAAAGCATTTTTAATATTAAATAGGACCAGCATTGGTTATGAAAAGTTACATATGTCGAACTTTACTGAATGACTTAATAAAGATGATAATACATCGTTCACTTTTAAAATACTTTACCTAAATTAGTGAAAATTCCGATGTAAGCTCTTGCGACATCTTTCTGGGTTGTAAGTGTTGTTGAATTAAATATAACTTTCGGTTGTGGATACAACATTGGACAAGGTATGTTAATACCACCTGATTTTAACCTCATATTGTGGATGGTAAGAATTGAGCGACCGTCCTTCACAGGAGCCCTTGCTTCTGCGGTAACTTTAACGACAGCGTCCACAGGAACAGTGATATTAAAAGGAATCCATATCCGCTGATGGACTCTGATCGGATAAGGTTCGTCTTGGATAAGTTGTACTGTTGCATTTACCTAACAAAAGGAACAAATAAAAAATAAATAAATGTATTTAAAATTTAACAAATGTGTATGCAAGGAAAAAATTTCGTTCTGGCTGCTTATAACTGGAATTCTGCTGCATGGATTTTGATGGGACTATATACTTTAATTTTTCTGAAAAGGTTTTAGTATATTGCATATCATTCTACGTTGCTTAGTTATAGAATTATGGAGGGGGAAGTTCTATAATCCGGTGAACCCGACTATAAAAGACTAGCCTTTTTAAAATGTTCTAGTGGACGAATTTTGATGAGACTTGCATTGTTAGTAAGACAAGTTTTCAGGGATGATTTCAGTATATTGCGTTCTAAGTTGCTTAGTTATAGAATTATTGGGGGAAATTCAATAATCAGGTAAACTCGATTATAAAAGATTGGCGTTTTTAAAAAGTTCAAATTTACGAATTTTGGTGAGAAATTTACATTATTAGTTAGATTATTTTTCAGGGATGGCTTTAGTATATTGTATATTGTTGTACGTTGCTTAGGTTTCGATTTGTGGGGAAAGTTCTATTATGACGCGAACCCGATTATGAAAGATTATTAGACTTTTTCAATCATTGTTCTGGGCAGATTTTGATGAAACTTGCATTAGATAAATTTTCAGGGATGGTTTTAGTATGTTGCACTCTTATATCGGTCTTTGTCAAATCCTATTGGAAATGATCAACTATAAGAGTTGGTTCTTAAACAGCCGAAATTTTGTCTGACATATTAGAAAATATAATAGAGCAATGGCGTTGTTATCGTTTAGAACAATGTGGGAGTCCATTCCAAGTATAAGTCTATACTGCTTTAAAACACAATGTCAAATTCACCGATATATTTCGTTTGATTCAAGGTTCATTTGGCTAAACCAACCAGCGTAGCGGACGAAGCCTGCTAGTTATAATCATATAGTGCTAACCATAGTATATTTAAAAATAAGTATTTTTTCTATTAACAAATTAAAAAAGCGTATTCAAAACCCTAAACATAACAAGGTGGCCGTGAAATTACATAATAGATTCTGATTGCCTCTAGCAGGAAATCTGTTTTGCGAAATATAACAAAAGATCATATACGAGCTCAGTGAGACATGCGGTTTCGATATTTTAAAATAAAAGTACCAAAAGCCGCCTCCAGGAATTTTTTTTTAACAATACATGGCAACGTTTCTCGTTAACTGCAAACGTGGTTGAACAGGACCACCATTTTGATGAACTAATAACTACATGCGATACATGACAAAACTCGGAACATACTGACATGGATTTGCCTGACATGCAATGTTATTTAATCTTTTAACGTTAAATATCAGGAACATGCCCTTATTACAAAAAGTCGACTAATTTTTTACCTTAGTTTCAACCTGGTCTGGTTCTCTGGCAATTTTAAATTGAACACTGTTTATCTTCTTTCTCTTAGCTCCAACTGTAGCATAACCTTCAACACCAAAAGTATCTCTGATCTTTAGAGATCCATCGTCTAACGGTCTCATGGCCAAACGGATTGTAACCTAAAAAATAAATGTTAGTAAAAATTATGTTTAAACAATGCTGAGAGATAGACATGTAGGTAGAATGCTGCTGCCAAGCGTAAAAGTTGGCACAAAATGAGTCATTTGAAAAAAAAACATTATTGGTGCGAATGTGTTAACTTAAAAAATATCTAACATTTGAAAATTACAGACTTTCACAAACTATATATTATATCAATACAAATATATACTTAAAATAAAAGAACAAATAAATGTTATACAATGAAATTACGAAATAAAACGCAATTTCAACTGAAGGCATGAAATAGTAAATGTCTTCCAGCATTGCAGTAAACATTTATTTTTCGATTAAAGACGTCGTCACATGGAATTCTATGAGATTGGTTTGTAAATAAGGACAAACAATACCGCGCTGACTTTTATTACGCCATTTTACGTTGCCCCATTATCTTTCAACAGATTGGGTTTGACATCCAGGGTTAGCGTCAACAAAATTATATTTGTGATTTACTGGGAAAATTTCATAGATAGCATCTCGCATGTTTTTTTTATGTATAATTCTATGGCCCTAAAACAATTTTATTGCACCTTAATTATAATCAGGTAAATGCCAAATAATGAAATCCTTCTCAGAGTCAGCGAAAATGTAAGTTATAATTTTATAAAAAATATTTTGATACTAAAAATAGCAAATCAAGATGTTTTGTGTGGTTACGATTGAATAATAATAATAAAAAATGATTCACGTTCAATAAATAGCGAGTCAAAAGGTTTTGCATAGTTTGCAATAAAAATCCTTTACACACTGACAGAAATGAAATAAATGGCGCATTAGCATACATTTTGGCTTGATGTTGTTATAACAGAAAAGTACCTAAAGATGCATTACTCTGTAATGAGTGATTTAATACATACCTTGTTTTCTTCTTCTTTATTGTCTACAAATGTGTTACACACAAGACCTAAATTGTATACTGCTGTGTCATTATGTCCATCCGAGTCCGAACTACTGTATTAAACGAAAAACAAGAATATATAGGGGATGAGGGGTAATAGGAGAAGAAAAAACACTCTACACTAAACACCATATATTCCGGCGTATAATGCGTACTTTTGAAGCAAGAAAATTATCAAAATTTACAGGTGCGCATTATACGTCGAGTATAAAAATGAAATATTAAAAATTAAGGAAAGATAAATGATAATAATTCAGATTTCGATGTTAATGAAGAAGAAAATAAGACTTAATTAGTTGAATGATCCAGAGTACGACTCCAAACGCTTTGTAGGGCTTTAGATAGACAAGGCTTGGCACTATCGTATATCTTAGCTTCACATTTGCTCATTTTTAGGTGCTTTGGTAATTATATAAATACGTAGCACATATAGTCGCCGTCTGGTTCGGCCGTCTGGTCCATTAGATAAATTTGAAAAACATTTTTTGACATGAAAAGTTTACTTTAAAATGTTTAAAAAAAAAAACTAAAATTTTATCAAATTTGTAGAATGATTGAATTTTTTAAAAACGTCATTACAATCCTCGTTACAAAAATAAATAGATAAATGAATAATAAATAATAAATAATGATTAATTATAATGATAATAATAAATATTTTATCTTGTATTTATTAGTCCATTTGTTTTTAATTACCTTCAGCTATTTAAGTTTCACATTCTTATGAAAAACTGAAGAAGTAAAAATTTAAATAGATTCTGATAGGCATTTTTCTTCATTTTTTAATTAATTTTCCATTGTCTTCACAAAGTTTTCTATATTTGCAAGTCGACCACATAGATTATATTTACAGTTTGTCTTTCTTAATGAAATCATCATGTTCAAATTAAACAAATTCGGAGAGCAACTGATTTAAAATTTATTCCGAATAATATAATTAACAATTAACATAGAAATTTATGTTCAACTTAACTTTGATTATTTTACTTTTGATGTTCGCGAGTGCTTTTATTTTATTTTATTTTTTAGTTTTCGCTTTGTTTTTGCTTTTCTCTTAGTATTTTCTATGTTGTACAATTAGCACTATCGCTTACGAATTTTTAAAAAATATATTCATTAAATTGGTATAAGTTAAATACTATTCTAGATGGTAAAGAAAAAAATATTTTATACCAGATATGAGGCCTTGATGCTTAATAGGTGTTGTCAAAAAGAAATTTAGTTGAAAAACCATTTTAAAACAGTGATTTTAATAGCTTAGGTTAGAAGCCTCATATGAGATCCAAATGACGGAGAGGGTTAATGTATACAAATGTTAGTATAATGCATATTTATATAAATACTATGTTAAATATAAGTTATATTAAAAAACCAATATAAAAATTAACAATCTCCTACAGGGCTCGTACAGTTCTTGCTCTTGAGCAGCATCTGACTACCACCAAAGCAAACTTCTACCATTTCCCCTCCTAAAAGTAATTATTTAATTGCGATTAAATAAAGCACAAATTACTTTTCGAAAAAGTTGCGGAAGTTTGTTTGGTAATCAGGACCTGCTATTGAGTAGCACTATTTTCGAATGGAATTTTTCTCCTTATTAAATGTCAAAAATTGTCTGATTAAATAAGGTAAATAAAGCGCAAATTACTTTTCGAAAAAGTTGCGGAAGTTTGTTTGGTAATCAGGACCTGCTCTTGAGTAGCACTATTTTCGAATCGAATTTTTCGCCTTATTAAATGTCAAAAATTGTCTGATTAAATAAGGTAAATATAACTATTCGGAAATAGCACTACTCAAAAGTAGAAACTTCTACTCCTTTCTTTGCATCATAAGATCAATTTTATATTGTGTACTAACTCAATGATTTTTCAAAACGGACACAATAAAACAAAAAACAATCCAGCTCTCTGAAATTTACCACTTGCAACAAAATTATATATATATATATATATATATATAATGTAAGCAAAAATAATTGCATAACGGAATTTACCTGGATGAGAAATTACTCTCAACCTGTACCGGGGAGAAGCAAGGATAATTTTTACCCCTGAACCAAATGCCGCCAAGGCACATGTCATACGGAAACTTCTTCTCGGCGTCTGCATTTCTTATCTCTACTATTACTGGAGCTAATTCGTTGGGCTCCAGTGATACATCCAAATCGACAACAACCGGGCTTCCCAGAGATATGGCTTTATTCGGGTACGCTTCCCTGAATGCAAGGGCTTTAGGATCTTTAGTATTCTGTAAGAATTAGAAAAAGCGATTTCTAATAATGCCGTTATTAATTAATGAATGACATTATTATAAAAGAAGGAACAAAAAGAAAACAAGAACGAAAAATAATTAAGAAATTTCATGTTTTCATAGAATGAAATGAGATATCTAAAAAACCACATAATTCCGTAAAAAATAGACTATTAGATACACTAAAAATTAGATAATTTTAAAAAACCTTTTTAGTTTTAACATGGCGGAAAACGAACGTCCGCAATTATCAATATTATGTTCTTAAAGTGCTATTACACGAACGTCAAGCTGTTGCTACTTCCAGGCGACACCCATGTTAACCTATGGCTTCAAAAGAATTACTGGAAAACCAAGCAACTTACTTTTTATTGTCGGAGCAATTTTGTCGCTTGTCGTACTTTGTCGTACGCTTGTCGTACCACCTTTTACGTCCTACCAATATCGCCCGGAACAGCCAATGAATTGTTTGGAAAATTTATGAGAAAAAAACCTTTCCCTGAAGAGCCAATGAAATGCTTGGAACGCTGACGAACCGCTTCAAATTATCACATGTAAATAATAGCACTTTTATTACACTCGATATTTTAAAGCGACAAAAATTGAAGCGACTTGTCGATTTTCCAAGCATTTGATTGGCTATTCAAGGACAGGCTTTTCCTTCCTCAGTTTTCCGAGCATTTCATTGGCTGTTCCGTGAGATTCCCAAACAAAGGAGCACCACAGGGAATCTATTCTGGTGTTATCGGAACGCTGAAACCGGTCGGAAAAAGCCTTCTTAGCGACAATTTGCTATTCTGGTGTAGTAGAGTCGAAATTTTGCCTATCGGAGCGGGTTGATTTTCGTCGGCGTTTTTCCGAGTGCTTCAAGCTGTCGAGATCGCAGCGGCAAGGCTCGGAAAGATTTTTTGTTTTAATTTGGAGGGGGGGGGGGGGTTGGAGCCCTTGTTTAACATAAAAAAAATAGAAAGAGGGCAGAGTCTTTTAATTACCAGGGCTCGTAAATAATTTAAAAAAAAAAAAATTATTACACTTAGCATGAAAACTTAATATAAAGGTCAACTAATTTAAAAGACACAATTTGCTTTTTACATTAAAAAAAAAAAAAATGTAGGATTTAATATCAAGAAAATGTTGTTTAATACAACAAAATTTGAAATACAAAATAGTTTCTGTAACTGAAAAATTGGAACGTAAATGCAAGCTTGTCTGCTTTTTCATTCCATAACCTGTTGTATACCTTGAACTAAATTAAGTAAGGCCTGAAAAGACTCTTTCTTATGAAGATTTAAATAACTTATTTAAATTTGACAGTGTTTCTTTTAATGGGTGTTCTACATTTACAAATTCAGCTTCAAAAGTTTTTTTTTTTTTTTTTTTTTTTTTTTTTTTTTTTTTTTGTGTGTGTGTGTGTGTGTGTGTGTGGGGGGGGGGGGGTGCTAAAGTCACTGCCAGAGGAAAAGTTCTTTATCTACAAAACGGTACAGTTAATAACAGCTGAAAAGATCATTTACACATGTTTTGAATAGTGTATTTACTCATACTGAAAGTATAAAAAAAATCCGAGTATATATTATATTTGATATTAAATGTCAAATATCGAAATTATCAAGCTTCATGATATTTTGAAAATATCGCATATATATCAATATCAACGAACGGTATTTATCACAAAATGTTACTTTCTTACATAAAGCTTTTTTACAAATCCTTTGAAAGTTTTTTAACTCAGAAATCTGTGTATTCTTTTTTTCTTATCAGTAGAAAAGGTGCAACTAATTTACTTACAGATTTGATTAATAAATCTATATTAATCCAGACAGAAAAAAAAATAATAAATTTTAAATTTACATAAAAAGAAATTAGTTCAAACACGGTATTAAAAACAATGCGTATATTTTAGACTTGTAAACAAATCAAAAGTTTCGGCGGAAAAACACGACAGCTGACACTTTTTTTCTGTTTAATATTAAAGCTGTTCTTAAATTAAAACTGTCTATTTTCTGACACATTCCTGAGTTCATTTTTATTCGCGAACACAGAAAATTGGTAGGTTTTCTTATTAAGAAACTGTGAAATCGAATAGCATTTCCCATTTTTCGATAAAGGCAAAGGATCTTTCAGAAAATGCAGACAAAATAGGCATTTTGAACCGAAATTACGAAAGCGACACCCGAAAAAGGTCGTCATGAGACAACAATCGCTTACAACTCAAAATATAATGCATCTATCTATCTATATATATAATAAAAATAAATAAAAGACGTTTTTCGATTCCAAATCACTTCAATTTTCATATCTACCAATTTCATGCTTTTACGTTTAAAAATAAGTCTGTGAATGTGCAGGGCTCGATCAAGCAAAAGAGAGGACGAAAGCCAGATCCTTTTGATATGCTGTCACAAAAATTAAACATGTTCTATGCCTGAGACTACTAATATAAATATATAACTACATATTTAGAAAAATATATAATTTGTGTTTAATCTTTTCCGACTCTAATTGTACAAAATATGAGTTATAATCAGTTCAAGGTCGAAATAGATTTACAATATTAGCCTTAAAATATTGCTCACTAAGTTTGGGACTCCTAAAATCAATGGGGCTCAGAGCCACGGCCTAGTTGGCACTTTCTTTAATCAGGCCCTGTGTTTGTGTCAGAAAATATCGCGTTGTTGAACGGAGAAAATATTTTTTTAGGTCCACTTTACAATATATATATATATATTTTTTAAATTTTCAAAACTTTTTAATATTTGTTTTTACGTTTAATGATTTAATTGATTCAAATTATCTTTTTCACTAAGAACCGCGATTTTCAATTTAATTTTTGATTAACATATTTAGTTATTTTTGAAATAAGTAATAAAGCGAATTGTGGTGATCTGTTTAAGTATTTAAAATATCAATAAATAAATAAAAAAACATTTGAACGACTTTCTTTAGAATCTTTCAATTGTCACAAAAATAATTAAATCTTGATGAATTTAAAAATGACTTTAATAAGGGAGGTGGGAGACATAAGTATAAATTAATATACTTATTTTATTTTATTTTTTAAGTATATTGTGGATTTTTGAGATAAAGAACAACTAATTACCCGAGTCCTTAAGCAAAGCTAGATTTTTTTTTCTGCAAAGATACAACTAAATTATATTTAAATATTCAGCCTAATTTACATTTTTTTCAGTACTGGTGTCACAGTTAAATGTTTATAATAATCGGTCTAAAGATACAAATAAATAAAAAAGTTACTATTTTATATTTATTTTTAAAAAAATTCGATTATATTCTTAAATATTCATGTAGAGCTTGGTAGAACCTACAAAAGTCCTCCTCCCCCTATTTAAAAAAATATTTTGCAGTGTATAAAAAAAAAAAAAAAAAAAAAAAAAAAAAAAATCTGACAATTTCACTGGAAATTTGCTAATCTTTTTCTGAGATCAAAATAGAGCAAAGTTACTTTCCAAAAATTTTGGTTCAAGAATAATAATAATAAATATTGTTTTATGCACAATTAAAAATGCAAATAGATATTTTTTTATTTTTCACTTTGGCCTGGAAATATTACACAGTTTGCAGGAACGGACACGCTAATATGAAACAATCGCATTCCCTCTTTCAACCCTTTTTTAAGATAACCCAAACATTCTTTTGCACTGGACAATAGCCCAAAGGAAAACAGCTGACATCCCCTCTCTCCCAAATAAACGAAAATACGTGCGTATTTGCATCTGATTGACTACAAACATGTCCGACTGCAAGCAGGGGATTTTCTGTCTTTCATCCTCTACTGTAGGATAACGATGTGAGACCAGAATAGCTTTTGTCGTGTATGTCCAATACCTGTCGTTATGAACTGGAGATTCCGGTTCCGACATGTAGTTATGATCCGATAACACCAGAATAGATTCCCAGGTGACAAAATTGCCACGACAGTAAAAAGTTGCTTGGTTTTTGAGCAACTTTTTTGAAGCCATAGGTTTAAAATGGTATCGCCCGAAAGTAGCGGTAACTTTGACGCCTCGTCTAAAAGCACTTTTAGTCAGTTCTGTAACCTAATTCCTTTGTGTGTCTCTGTAAATACACAATAAATGCTATACAATCCATAATCTATAGAAAACATGTTGTCGGACACTTCAGTGATTTCATTATGTTTGAAATATTATAATATCCGTAAAATGCATTGCAAACGATTTTTCTACATGATCATAACGTAATGGAATTCTTCTGTAGGTCCCTGTAAACAAATTATAAATGCTAATTTTTCCATACTCCCGATAAAGCATGTTGTAATTCATCTCAGTGATGCATATCGATCTCATTATTTTTTAAATATGTCATAACATTAATAAAATGCAACGGAAACGATTTTTCCCAATAGACCATAATGTAACGGAATTCTTGTGTATGTCACTGTAAACGAACTATAAATGCTACACATTTCTTTTTAAATTCGGGACATTCTATAGTAAACCTCAATAACACATAAAAATTTCATGGCAATCTGAGTATATTTACGAGAGTTAGAGCATCTACGGGCAGACAGAAGACAGACAAACCGAATTAAAGGACACTGCCTAATTGGCAGACTTAACTAAACATAATTTTATAAACTTTTTAACCAAAAAACGGACTTTTAAAACAACTATAAAGTAATTTACCAGGGACTTTTGGTGCACTCTGTATTAACATACAAATCCCTCCACCGTAAAACTATAGTTCTTCAAATTAATTGAGTGTACCGCAGAAATCTTGGGTAAATTTAAACGCTTTGCAATTTTGATTTTTTTTTACTGATTATTTACGTTATAAAAGTTTTCAACGATTAAAACATTGCTTTTTGGATTTCCCACAACAATCCTAGAAACAAAACCGTATAAATAGGCAGAAAAATCGTCTGGCAGGGACTTTCTCGCCAAACAAATAGCATTATATCATTTGGTGAAATCGTTAAAAATTCAATATTTTAAAGGTTTATTTATTTTCTGGTTTTTGTTGAATTTCTAAAAAGTAATGAACCAATTTTGATGAAACTTAAATGGGAGCAATTTGAGAGTGTCCTCTTTCAATTACATGAATCGGTCGCGTAGTTTCCGAATAATCGGTGAACAAACATAAAAAGAAAAAAAAGTAGTAACATAGTAAATAGTATACACGTCGAATTTGGAACCTCCTCTTTTTTACGACGTCGATTAAACATTAAGCATAAGATTTGATATTTTATGTTAATGGACAAGAGAAGAAGAAGTGGTTACTTGAATGAATGAGAGTATACGATTCCAAACACTTTTATGTAATCCTTGCAGGTAGGCTTAACAGTAGCGTATATCCTCACTTCATTGGCTCATTTTCTTTAAGCTTGTAGAGGAACTTCGGGTATCATGGAATAGTCGGGTAATATGAAATATAAAGGTTTCCGTTTGGTAAAGTGCTGCCACCAAGCGGAAATATCATAAACTACTTAAGAACGCTTCCAGAATGCGCAGTTCGTCGGTCGGAGTCAGGGCGCGTTCTGCGAATAAATATTTGTTTTTCGTTTTCGGAAAGTTTCAGAAAATAATTTTTCAACATTTTTTATTCATTATTAGAAATAATATTTTTACATTGATATTAAGCATAATGTACACCGAAATACTAACAGTTTATGATGTAATACTCGTTTTTTAGCTCGCGATTCACAAAAATATACATAGAGTAATTTTTTCCTAAACCGGCGGCGTCGGATTATATGCACTCAGAAAAAAGTTTTGTTTAATCAACAAAAATTTGGTTGACCCTTCAAAAGTTTTTGTTTAAATAAAGGCAATGGAAATTTTGTTTGAATCAACAAAAAAAAAATTTTTTTTTGCAATTCCCCACCAAAAAAAAAAAATTGTATTGTCAGCAAAAAATGTTTTGTTAATTCAAGTAAAATGGTTCAATTTTACTTGAATTTTGCTAAAACAACCAAAATGTATTCAACAAAACATGTTTTGTAGTTTTAAACAATTCCTTTTTCTGGGTGTGGAATACCAATATCTCATAATATTCCATGATTAGTGGCGCAAGGACAGATCCTTATATTTGTGTTTTGTGCAAATCTGAAGTATGAACTGGGGTATATTGGCGGGCGACATCGACGCTATATTTTGATCATGCTCTCTTGATACGATTGCATCTGTTTTTTGACAAATTTTGTTCGTTTGTTTTTATTTTTAACCCCCTATTCCATATTTCCCGGCTATCTCACAATACCCTCAAAATATGTTTTTTTTATTATTCTTATTTGTTTGCAAGGGATGAAATTTCATAAATTATTTTTTGTCTATAAAAACTATTCGCAGATAGTTGAAGTTTGCAATTGTATTCGGTTTTCGGGTTTTAAATAGTATCGGCCCAGTATTGCCTCAGTGTATTGCCTCAAATGTAAATAGTATATCATAATACCGGAAGTTCCTCTAATCGGGTTAGTTATTATACTTTTATTATAGATGAATAATATACATATATACATATGAACACATAAATATACAGGGTGGTTATAATATAAATATCCCTATTTGGAGGTGTCTGTAGCTTGAAGGAATAACCCGAATGAAACCAAAATCGGTAGACTTATTATTCGAGAAAGGTGAAGAGAAATGAAACAATAAAAATAATAATTGCAATAATCACCGACAGATGGCGCTACTGAGCGTGAAATGAAATGTGTAATACGAGAACAAAGAATTAAAACACGAAACCGGATGGCACACCTAATTTATTCGAAAATGTCAAAGTGAATGTCGTTACGCTTTCGCATGGCGTTGCCGATCATGTTCAGGTTCCACACGGCCATTATGTGCTGGAGGACACAATCCAGGCAGTGCACGATGTACCAAACGCGGAATGTAACGCATCAGGAGTGATGTTTCGCACATGTTTTGATATGAGGTAAAGTCATTGAGATTTTTGATACCTCCATGGTACACAATATTACACATTACATTTCACACTCAAAAGCGCCATCTGTCGGCGATTATTACTATTAATTTTTTTATTTTTCTATTCTTCTTCCCCCTTCTCAAATAGTAAGTGTACCAATTTTGGTTTAATTCCGGTTATTCCTTCAAGCTACAGACAGCTCCAAATAGAGATACTTATATTATAACCACTCGTTACATAATATATATATATATATATATATATATATATATATATATAATGTACATAATATACATAATATACATATGAATTGCAGTTATTATACTTTTTATTGATCTTTATTGTATTTTTATACCACATATCAAATGAAGGTTTCTTTGCAAAAAAGAGGGGTGCGACAAATATATTTAAGAATAGAGAAAAAAACAATCTCAAAACGTAGGTGATGCACGTTGTGCGCCGGAATATATGATAATTTAAAGAACAAAATCGAAAAATCCTGCGTCAAGCTTAGAATATAAAATATTTTCCAACACTTCCAGAATACTTTAACAAAAATTCACCGTTTAACAAGGTGAAAGATGATGTGTAAATAAACAATTTGAAAACGCATAATGCATTTGTAAACCCAATTTCAGAAATTACCATCAATAGTAGGGAAAATATCCGAATTATTTTGTGTAGTCCTGTATATGATCTACAGATTTGTAAACATACTACATAGGTTGCTAAAGTTTAATTCAGTTAGGAAACGCATAGCACAGCTGAAAATTCTTCTTCAGCAATTTTCGTCGATATTCAGAAATGTACTTTCTTTGTGTGTAAATCTTTTGAGTTGCTCTGTATATGATCTGCAGAATTTATACACACCATGTAATAGGCAAAATATTAGTTAAACTTAAAAATGCTTACCACAACGGAAAACTCATTTCCAGCGATTATTTTAATAGACAATACTGTGACCGAATTCTTTTGTGTGTCTCTGCAAATGAACGATGAATGCTATGCACACCATATTCTATGATATATAGTAAGCCTATTGTAATGCACCTCAGTTATATATATCAATTTCAATGAGTTTGAGATAGTGTAATATCATTAAAATACAACGCAAATGAATTTTCCTCATATACCATAAAGCAACTGAATTCTTTTGAATGTCCCTGTAAACGAACTATAAATGCTATATATAAGACTAGACCATATTAAACTTTAATAACATATATAAATTGCATAGCAATACGAGTATATTTGAGCGAGTTAGAGTACGGACAGTCAGACAGACATACCGAATTCATAAACACTTTTCAACTATGTTGGAACCTGTTAACAACACTTATGAGGGAACCGTGCCCTAGTAATCTGTACCGGCTCTATTACTCATTTTACAGGCTTGGGTGTTCCAATTATTTTATCAAATCGCAGTATATGAGGCAACAAAATAAATAAAATGCACTGTTAAATATTTGCAGCAAACTGTCCAGTCATTTGACCGTTTTTACAGAAAACGGTTACATAATCGTAATTTAACTATATTCTGACCATAAAATGAGCAATAATATGGTCAGAATATAGTTAAATTACGATTGTGTAACCGTTTTCTACAAAAATGGTCAAATGACTGGACAGTATGTTGCAAATTTTTAACATGTACAGGTATCGCGAACGATAGAACAGAATATTTACCATAGTCGTGTCTGATGTTTCAGCGTTAAGATCCACTTTAATGTCAATGCTACCATCTTTCTGTCCTCCGCCAAACTTGACGCGCCACAGCAATTCCGTTTTAGCCTGTTTGCAAGTCGGTCCAATTCGTACCAGAGCTACGACTTTCAGTCGATCGTGTTCCACGTTCGAACGGAATCCTATTAGAAAATGCAAATAATCGCATGCAAATAAACATATGAAAGACATTTGTACATTCAAATATGACTTAAAGTACAGCATGCAGGGAAAACGCATTAATACGGACAGATTACGTCGGACATCCCTTAATCCGGAAAATAAAATAACAATAATAATAATAATAATAATAATAATAAACTAACAAGTCCGAATAAAAATGAAAACATATCTGTATTTTATGAACATTTAACCCATTGGGGACGAGCGACACGTATACGTGACGCTTAAGATACTCAGAATCCTCGATTATTCCCACCAGTTACTTTTAATTGTAAGCTTTGCCTTATTTAATGATAGAATTTCTGCAATTCAATTAGGCGAAAATTTCTGTTTTGAAAAACCGGTGGTAAAAGATTCAAATTCTGTAAAGGACGCTCGTCACGAAGGGGTTAAGGCATTTCCGTGAATTAGCCCTTTGACTACGGGTCGGGACATATACGTCCCATTGGAATGCTCTTTTATTCTAACAGTATCACTTTTGAAAGATAATCCCTGCCATACACTTATATTAGGGCATTTTAAAGAAAAATGCACCACAATAAAATAGTTTGTAAATTGTGGTAAGATTGAATATAAAAAATAGTCGCTAGTCCTGGCCCGTAGATAAAGGATTAATAGTTCAAGAAATTAGCTCTAAATATTAGTGTACTCTAAAAACGACATTTTAAAAACTAAGCAAAAAATATTCAAATCTGAGTATGTCGCATAGTCAAAATGGAGTTTGAAACATGTTTGAAACATGTATATACTCATTTCTGAAAACATGCACACACTCAAGAATAAAACATCATGTGCTCATATTTGAGAATGTCCATGTTTCAAAAATGAGTATGAACTGACTTCTATGTGCTCATTTTTGAGTATGTCCATGTTTCAAAAATGCGTTTGAACTGATCCTAATAATTTTTTAGTATGTCCATGTTTCAAAAATGAGTATGAACTAATTGAATATACCCATGTTTCAATATTCTGAGTATTTCTAGTATTTCAGAATTGAAGGCAATGGGTCGTCCTATTTGAAACAAAAAGTTTCATAACAAAATGAAAAAATCTATTTACTCAGATTTGAAAGCGCCATTTTTCTCAGTGTAGATTCTATTTAAGAATAAGATCAACGAATATCAGTAAGTTTCTTCAATCCAAGGCGATGTTTCAAACCAATGATATCCTGAATGTGTTAGAAAGATTCGTGTTGTTTAACGGGAAAAAGAAAATATTTAGGAACAGATCATGGATAAAATTTTTCATCATTTACCAAGAATTCGTGATTATTGATATTTCAACATACAAAATTTTAAATAAATTTACTCACCAATATTAGATAAAGCCAAAAATTTAAGTCCCGCCACTTTGTTACCATCCAGCGGATTATCGTGTGGCTCAAAGAACGGTTCCGTTTCTCGATCAATGCAAGGTAAATTCCTTCCGAAATTCTTCACTTTCAGGCCGCAAAGAGATGTGTCTTTACTTACGCCTTCGACTTCTATTGTGACCGTTGATATCGTCTGTATTTTTGTATCGACCCAAATTTCGACATCAAGTAAGTGTCCAGGTATGACTTTCTTTTCCGAGTCATAATGAACTGATGCATCGGGAAATTGTTCCTAGAAAAAAAATCCATGCCATTAATCTCAGCTCAACTTAACCCATTAAAGTCTAGCGTTGCATTAAGAGCCTACATCAGTTACGCGAAAAAGCGCGCAAGCTAATGTTAAGTCTATGGAAAGGTTCTTGCGCGATTTATCGCTCGCATTTTAATATTTTTAAATGATTTTTTTTTCATTGGATAGCTGAGGTCAATCTCCAACGCTGTTAGTTTTTACTTTTTCGATTTTTGTTGCAGATTTTTTATAAGCGGGCATTTTTAATTTTGGAACCAGTTGGAACCGGTTCTGAAAGTGAAAATACCCTTATATAAAATAACTGGAACCAAAATCGAAAAAGTAAAAACTAACAACGTTAGAGATCGATGTCAGCTATCCTATGCCAAAAAAATCATTTAAAAATATTAAAATGCGAGCGAGAAATCGCGCAAGAACCTTCCCATAGACTTAACATTAGCTTGAGCGTTTCTTCGCGTGACTAGCGTAGGCTCTTAAAGTCTAGCGTTGCATTAAGAGCCTACATCAGTCACGCGAAGAAACGCTCAAGCTAATGTTAAGTCTATGGGAAGGTCCTTGCGCGATTTCTTGCTCGCATTTTAATATTTTTAAATGATTTGTTTTGCATAGGATAGCTGAGGCCGATCCCTAACGTTACTAGTTTTTATTTTTTTTATTTTAGTTACAGTTTTTTTATAAGCGGACATTTCTTATTTCAGAACCGGTTGGAACTGGTTCTGAAAGTGAAAGTATCCTTATATAAAAAAACTGGAACCAAAATCGAAAAAGTAAAAACTAACAACGTTAGGGGTCGGCTTCAGCTATCCTATGCAAAAAAAATTATTTAAAAATAGTAAAATGCGAGCGAGAAATCGCGCAAGAACCTTTCCATAGACTTAACATTAGCTTGAGCGTTTCTTCGCGTGACTAGCGTAGGCTCTTAATGCAACACATTAGGTAACAATACTTTTGTTGTTTGCACACCAGTAATACTGAAAAGACAATTTCGCTTTATTTGATGAGCAAAACCTCCTCGATAAAATAAGGCAAAAATTTATATTCCAGAAAAGCGGTATGAAATGCAATATTTCCATTTTTCAAGAGGAAAATAATTGTAGTGTTAATGGGTTAAAGCCGGTCATTGGTAAAACATAAAATATATTTTTTCTAATTTTTCAGAATAAAAATTCAAAGTAAAAATGATTTGATTTCATATGATGCCTGGTTCATAGTAGTTTCAACAAAGGTGTAGAGTCTTCTTTAAGATACAAAACATTTTATACGGGGCAAATTTTACGCGAGTGAAGAACATAACACACAAACTAATTACATATCAAAACGGGAGGTGCACTTTTAAATTTTCCAGGATTTGAACGTTTTGTCTTTATATTGTAGCTGATTGTATCGTGTCTGAAAGAAAATGCTCCACATGGTTTTGGCTACAGAGAAGTTTTTTGTTGTGAAAAACACATTTTTATTTTGATTCTTACAAAGGAAAACTTATTTTTTCTATGTCAACTGTTTTTTCTCGCGAATTAAAACTTTTTGCGACTTTTTTTTGTCTTCGATTTGCCTACGGATATACAAAAGGAATATTTTGTATGTAATATATCATATACCAATAAAAATAAAGTGAGGGTTAGAATAAAAACAAATAATTTTAACATCCCCAAAAACATTCAATAATTAAAACATCTAGTCTAAATTTACCCTCGGTTATGGAATTGCCACAAAACATTGCAAAATTTCTAAACACCTATAACATCAGAGTATATAGTGCTCTATTCATTTAAACAGTCCAATATAAATACTTAATGTTAATGTTAAAAATACTAAATACATAAATACTTAATGTTAAAATAAGACGTAGGCCAGACTTTAAGTTGAAACAATATTTACATGAAAGGGTGATTTTTTTTATTTTCTTCAAAATGCAATGCCGGAACGTCGTTCCGGTGCATTCCAGCACCATACCACCCATGATCAAAACATGAACTTGACAAAGCCAACAATGATCTGGGTGCCAGTGTTGCCAGATGGAGAAAAGTGAATTTTCCCAAAGATCCCTGAAATTTTCTCTAAATCAGTGTTTTTATTTTCAAAAATTTCTCTACTTGTTTCTACTCAAAAAAGTAAATTTTAAATATTAAATTCAGCAATATAAAAAATATTTAACCGTATCTATCTTAAAATTTTCTCCCAAATCAAGCCTTTTTAGAAAAATAATCCTCATATAAAAATAATTTACAAAAAGATTTAAATTCTTAGAATTTGCATATTTGTAAGTACAAAACAGGATTGTTCACGTTTCGCATCGAATAATAAATTAGAAATAGATACAAAATATTATAAAAATCTAAAAAAGTGAAGCATTTTGTCAAAAATGTTTGTCACGAAATAATGTCAAAGCTGACAAAAATTTTAACTCGTCTGAAAATTTAATATGACTTAATCAGATACGAAAAATAATGAAAAAATTCCCCAGTTTCCTCCCAAAAAATTAGAATTCTCCAAACGAATCCTTAGTAACTCTTTCACCAAAATATTCTTCTGAAGGCTCAGATTTCCCCAGAATAGGTTAAAATGCCCAATCTAGCAACACTGCTGGATACCATCTGGCATTAGGCTCATTTCTCAATAATTGGAACTCTACTAGAAATCTGTTCGTTTTATATATACATCCAAAAGTCATGTATTCCCTTTATCATTTAAGTTCTTTAATATAGCACTGTATAATGCTCATTTCCAAACTTCGTTTACTTTCTATATTCTTGTTTAGTGTGTTTAAATATTCACTTCCTAACAAATAATTTAATATCCCTTCCACAAAATGAAGTTTGAAACTGGAGCTCGGTTTGGTCGTCGTATACGACGTTGCCATAATTACAGCTATTGACGATAAAAGAAAAACACGACCTTCAGATTCCTATTTTAATGAAAATGAGTATTATACTCCGCTATTTTAGATTATCATAACAAATTAATTAACTTTAAGATTATTTTTCCATTTATAATATTAGTTTTTTCGTTGCATTGCATAAGTTACTGATGGAAGTTACTCTTTGATTTTGGGATATGAGATATCGAAATTTATTTACGTAACCTAAGATGGCCCTACGAGAATTTCTTTCCAAGCAAATTTGTGTGAATTATAAATACTAGGAAATCTGTTTTCAGTCCAGAAATATAGCAAACTATAGTTGCCTGCGCTTTTAGAGGCTGCGCATTGACGCACTGCAATAACTTGCATTCGGATTATTGTTTTTACCCTATTTTCTTTATTTTTGTGATACGAATTGTAACCATTGGTTTAAAAATTTTAATATATGTTGAATAGAGATAGAGTATTCGTTACATGAAAGCCTGTTATTTTAAAAAATATCATTCATCTTTCTGAAAAATCGAATAGATTCATATTTGTGAAATGCATGCATAAATTTTATGTCTGAAAATATAAATGTATGCATGTGAAAAAGTAAAATTTCTTTTTTTCTTTATGAAAAATTTAACAGGAAAAATATTTCCGTTAAATCATACTCTGACTGAGCTAAACATTCGCTTATAATTTTTTTTTTGTCTGACAAGGGTAGTTAGGGCATACACAATTTTTTTTGTCTTATACTTGTTTGAAAGTTGGTTTGAAAGTTGACCCCCCACTGCTGACCATTTTCCTTCCTTGGTGTGTAATTTACCAGCTTTCTAGTAGATACCCTTCTCTAACCTGTTTTTTTAATCTTTTTTCTTCATACTGTATAGGAGTTTTCACAACACTCTTTAAGGAATTCCAACAATTAACTGACAATCCATTTTCAAATTTGATATTAAATACATGAGTTGAATTTGTTTATATTTAAGTTACGTCAAGAAAAGATCGTGAAAGAAGTTGAGTTGTATAAGCACTTCATATAACAGAAATATGCAAAACTGTGATCGGCTTACGGGCACGAATTTTTTCCGACACTAGCCAGCCCTGCAAAATTCATTGCTGGAGAACTTGCTTTGCAAATGATTACTTCCATAAACTGATATTTTTTTCGCTATCTGAAGAACGAATCACTTATGTTTACTTAGAATGAGGTATTAGACTGTCAATCTAATTTCAACGGAAGGTATCTCAGAATATATACCTATTTGAATGTAACTCATCTCTCAAACATTTATTTTAACGATCTTTCTAAAAAAGTAACTTTTATGTAGTTTTATTCGAAAAAAATAATTTTTAGTAAAAACTAGCTTACCCGCCCGGCGTTGCCCGTGCCAACAACCTTACATGTACCTGAAATCAGTGTTGAACATTTTTTTTTATTTTTAAACAAATCTAATGTTGGGGGCCCCACTACCTTAGACAGCAAACACTGGGCGTGCCATACACACTCCCATATATTACCGTAAGTCGAGTCGAAAGAGTCATACCCCTTCATAATCCAGCCCATAGAACCAGAGATAGAAAAGCACCCCTGGTGGTGAAAATCGAAAAGCTCTATCTATGTAGAGTCGAATGAGCCATACCCCGTCGTGATCCAGCCTATAGAACCAGATATTAAAGCACCACTTGTGGTGAAAATCCGAACTAAAATCAGTCAGCTCTATCGAGTCAGGTGGAAGGTGCCATACCCTATTGTGATCCAGCCCATAGAAACAGAGATAGGAAAGCACCCCTTAGTGGTGAAATTCAGAACTAAAATAGGTAAGCTCTATTGATGTTGTGTCGAATGAGCCAAACCGTGTCGTGATGTGACCTATAGAACCCGAGTTAGCTGCAAAATCCTTTAGTTACACCTTCCACCGCCAGGGGGCACAATATGTTCTATACGAACATAACTGAATTCATTAAGGTTATCGATGTCGAGTCGAATGAGGCATACCCCGTCATGATCCAGCCCATAGAACCAAAGATACGAAAGCGCCCCCCTGTGGTGAAAATCCGAACTAAAATCAGTAAGCTCTATTGATGTCGGGTGTAAAGAGCCATACAGTAATGACTTAACGAACTCCAGTGATCCAAGGTGATGATTAACATCCAGCACTTTTTATTAGGCATCGTTGATACACAAGTTAAAATAAGATGAACAATTAAAAAACATTACACTCTGCCATCAAAACCCCAGCGTACACAACCATCATATACTGTTCACGCGCACACATCATTTTCCGCTCACCATCGTCAGTTCAACTCTCTCTGCATCTCTCTTAGCTTAGCTCGGCTCACTTCTTTTTGACCTGCCAACTAACATCTCTTGCAGTCTCTTTGCATATCGAAAACTGTCCTTTCGATTCGATTACACGGCTTACACGGCAGTTAACCTCCGAAGCTAGGCGACAAAACCATGGACAAAAACTGGACAACTTTAGGCCAGCAACTCACGAATCAGGCTAGGCCATATATTTCTTCGGTCGTTACACTGCTCTCATTGGCTGGCTGCTTCGTTGCCGAAGCTATTTCATGGGAGGAGCTTGAAATAGCCTCGAACCCAAACTTCCATATACACGTTTTAATTTTTTTTTAAAAATCTAAATTAAAATTAAAAAATCCGGCCGCGAGGTATACTATCCGGTGACAACATCTACACATGACAAAAATTTCTGAGTCCTAGGTGTTATAATTACGGAGAAATCCGCGGGCAGGCAGACAGACACTTACTCTTTTATAGAGATAGAGATTGCAACCAGGTATATGAAAAGCGAGGCGTCAGCCTCGTATCTGTTTAGGACTGGCACATTATAATATAGACGATGATAACGCAAGTTTTTCAAAACAGGTTGGAGAAAGAAAGCCCTTAAAATTTTATATAATGATAACTATGAAATGTATTGAAAATATATAGCATATCGGGTATGGCATGTGCCATAATTTCTCACTTGACAAGGTGTATCTTGTTCTTAAGAGTCTGAACAATCATTTCAATGAAATAATACAAAAAAAAATTGTAACTTAAAAAAAATGACGTTCGCATACTTGCCAATCTTCAAATGTTCTTACTTAAAATGTGGCTTAATTTGACCCAGGTTAAACACGTTTTGAACCAGAAATATTCTCTGATACATCTTAATTTAATTAATTTTATGTTACTTTATAGAATGTGTTCATATCATTTCTGAAAACAAATTCTGGTACTAAAGTATTTGATATTTTACGTAAGAAGACTGAGAGATTGGCAGGTATGCGTTGCCCTTTTAAACAATTGCCTTAGGATTTAGGCTATCAGAATTCATTTGAATTACAAACCTCCGTCAAGTCTGGTGGTGCACTCTTTTTCAGAGTGTAGTTAGCCATCGCACTCCATATTGTGTTGGTAGATATGAGAAGTCCAGAGCTAATGGGATACTGCTCGTCATCCTTGACGATTGAAGTTGGAGGCAGTTCAACGACAACGGAAACTGTCGCGAAATTTTTGCCAGCAACTGGTAGGGCTCCGACATCACCCAACATGATGCTTGTCATGTCTGTCTTCAAACGATTTTTAGGATCTCTGAAGAATAAAGTAACAATAAATAATATTTAAAAACTAGCAAACATTAATTAATGGGACTCGGCACCCTTCACTTTTCGAAAAAATGACGAAAATATCAATTTTCCAATTTTTTAAAAATGCATTTATACATTGTTAGTATAGTCTGGCAAAATTACGTAATGATCAGATGATTATAAATACGTGAAAAAAGCCTTTTTACTGAGTTGCAATCATTAAATTCATTTTTCGTATATTACTGATTCATAAAGGTATCTTCAATAGAATTAGGGAGATGGGTACAAGAATGAATGCAATGTTTTTTTTTTTAATGTAAATATGAATAAATTTTTGTTTTTTATTCAATTTACGCATAGATATGGATGTTTGATTTTTTACCCCCTCAGAAACTGATGGTTTTATAGAAAAATAAATCCCTAAAGTTATGAAGAAATCCGAATTTATGAAAAAAAATGCAAAACTACAATTTTCTTAAATTTGTTTTAAAATTTAGCCATGATATTATGTTTGTTTTCGTGAAAATAATTTTGTTTAATAATTTTCTTTTATGATATATAAAAAGGTACAAGAAAGGCATACGTAAAAAAACATTCTAAGGGTACCGAAAGATGAGTATTTGAAGGACAGTTAACTATCAGGTTATTTTAATGTGTTCTATTTTAATATACAGGGTGTACATAAATGAATATCTCAATTTTACAGGGCTATTGAAAGAAAACAAAAAAAGTACAACCTTGTTGTTCATCGGAAAGAAAAAAATAACAGTTGAAATTTTAAATTCAACACAGTTATAAGTGTTCAATGCGAGTCCCTTTAGACACAAGAACGATATCGAGGCGGTATGATAACTCATCCCACACTTTTTTTCAGCATGTCCGGTGTTACTCTTTGAATGGATGCAGATATGCGTGTCCTAAGTTCATCAACGTCAGTTGGTAGCGGTGGAACATCAGATCTTTAATGAGCCCCCCCCCCCCCAAAAAAAAAAAATCATATGGAGTGCTGTTACGGCTCCGAGGAAGTCATTGATAAAGAGCAAGATCCCGCCATCTATCACCATCTTCGTAAATTTTCAACTGTTATTTTTGATTTCCGATGAACAACAAGGTTGTATTTTTCTTGTTTTCTTTTAATAGCCCTGAAAAGTTGGGATATTCATTTATGTACGAACAAAAATATAGTATTATGAAATCAAAACAATAAGTTAAAAACCAACGTGCATTTTATTAGGAGATTTTAAATAGAAATGTAAAAATTAAAATCACAAAAATAAAAATAAAAATAATTCTTATTAGAGAATAATATTTATTTTTGTGATTTTAATTTTTACATCTCTGTTTAAAATCTCGTAATAAAATGTACGTTGGTTAACAACTTATTGTTTTGGTTTCATATTTGAGTATGCAACGTAAAGTCCTTATTTATTATACAGTATTAGTTAAGCATGGATTCATCTTCAATGTTTGTCACCTTAATTTAGTTTTGGTAGACAAGTATGCTGTGTTTTGATATTTACACCACTTACTTTTCTATTTTATCGAAAGATGGCACATTAAAAATAAAATATTTATATGTTTTCATTTATTTTATTTTATCTTTGGGCTTTGAAGAACATTGATTGTATTCCTTTTTTTTTAATTACCAATAACGAGCTCTCTTTTCGTAATATGTATAATTATCTCTAAAAAGCATTCGAGTATATAATTTTTTGAGTAATTTCATTTTAACAAACAAACAAAAAAAAGTGATTGAGGATATAAGCTGTAATGGTACAGAATAGCGGAAAATAGTTAATAAATAGACATTTTTATCAAAATAATATTAATGAATTATTTCTCTTTGAAAATAAAAGAAAAACATCAAAAGAGAACCAATTTGATGACAACCTTCGCTATGCTTGTCTGTTTAAAAGCTAAATTGTCCATAAACTTGTAAAGAAAAATAAAAAGAATTGCCAACTCATTCTAAGATGTTGACAGTATAAAAATTTAACTACCATTTAACTTATAAATTTAAAGATATATAAGCATAGATCAAATACTTTGTGCGAATTTTAATTCATAAACCAAAAACAATAACAACGTTGTAAGTTGTAACGCACAAATATTAAAATTTGGCACAAAAAAACGCATACGGCCGTTTCAAGGATTCCTCGATCCCCTTCCTCAGTGAAAAAAAAAGAAGATAAAAATGGGTTTAAAGAACCCCTTAGTTATAGCCCCGAGTACTGGCTTGAATGAAAATGGTGAAGCAAGAGTTTATATATCCCAAAGAAATGACGTAGTTAACCAGAAATAACTGAAAAGAAGAGTCACTGCGCAGGATCCCTCCACACGTGCGAGAGAAAAGGGGTGCTGGTCATATCATTCACCAAGGATGAACTATGTTTGTGAATAAAGTAAGCCTCGTAAAAGTTGACATCTATAACTGAATCACATTTTTGGATAATTTTATATGACCAACACCCTTTTCCTCTCGCACGTGTGGAGGGATCCTGCGCAGTGACTCTTTTTTTCAGTTACTTCCGGTTAACTACGTCATTTCTTTGGGATATATAAACTCTTGCTTCAGCATTTTCATTAAAGCCAGTACTCGCGGCTATAACCGAAGGGTTCTTTAAACCCATTTTTATCCTTTTTTTTTTTTTTTTTTTTTTTTTCGCACTGAGGAAAGTGATCGAGGAATCCTTGAAACGGCCGTATGCGGTTTTTTTGTGCCGAATTTTTATGCGTTTTAATGTTTATGCGTTACAACGTTGTTATTGGTTTTGGTTTATGAATAAAGATATATAATTTATGCTAAAAAAATAGTTTTATGAACAAGTGGAATACATATCCCTTTTTAATTTTATAGATATATTAGTCCATGAAGTCTGAGACAGACTTTAAGTGTTGATGAGTAATAAAGAATATATATATTATTGCAGAGGATTATGTAGCCGAAATCGAATCTAATGACTGGGCGTTGCTAGGCAGAGAGAGTGGGGAGGCTTGATGTTCCGTTAAGGACACCTAGAGATAAAGGTGTATATATACTGAGTTCTGTCTCAAGATGTATGAAACACAAGTAAGATTATTAGCTTGATTGGCTTGTGAGTAAAATGGAATTGGATAAAACATGCGTGAAGGTTCATTTACATTATTGTGTTATTGCCTGGTCGTTAGAATAAAGATATATAATTTATGCTAAAAAAATAGTTTTATGAACAAGTGGAATATATATCCCTTTTTAATTTATGAACAAGTGGAATATATATCCCTTTTTAATTTTATAGATATATTAGTCAATGAAGTCCTAACAATAAGACCTAACCAATAAGACTCCAATAGATAACACAATAAGACCTAACATAAGACCTAACCAATCATCGTACTTCATTGATTGGTTGGATGTTACGATTTTAGCTAGGAACGCCAAGGTCTAGGACTGTATTTATATTATAATATAAATGCACATTAATGAGACACACGCACCTAAGAGAGCAGGTGAGAGATATTGATGTTTCTCAACCACTTTTGCAGAAACATAAAAATTAAGACTTACGGAAAAGTCGCACTTTTCACCAACGTGTACGCGTATTTCAATAAAAGAAATAAGACTTTGAAATGATTTTTGAATTCAAAATAGATATAGCATATAGCCGAAATTGTGAAAACAATTTTCAGATGACAGTGAGAAACGAAAGACAACTAATTATCGAACACTAAGCTAGGGCACTCCTCAGATAATTAGCGCAGTTTCTGAGCTTTTAGGTCAGGGAATTTTCAAGCCAGTATTATCCTTTATAAAACATGTATGGTTTTCCGAGCTTAAAATTGATTGGGATGTTCATGAATTATTTAATTTTCTCTGTCATGTTAAATTCATTTGAAAGTCAATCTTACTTGAAGCAAGTATAGTTATCCTTCGCTATACGTGATCTTACTTTACGCAGTTTGCTATAACGTAATTTAGGTAAAACAAACAACATTTTTTAAAACATGGCGTGAAAGAATTGCGCAAGATATATTTTTTTCTAACTTTACAGTTAATAAAAAATATTCCATTGCAAAATTTGAACTGGTAGTTATTTTTCTCTCTTTCAAATTACACGCATTCTCATGTTCAGATTATTAAAATAAATTCATTTTACGTGTTTTCGTGTTACGCGATGATTTTTCGAAATGAATTAATCGAGTAAAGCGGGGGACGTCTGTACACTGTGCGGTTTTATTCAAAATAACATATACTTACGTTTTGGCATACTTAGTGAAATTTGCATTTACTTCATCTTGGTGCATTCTTAGACAAGGGACATTTCGGCCGACTTCGCTGAGTTCTGCTCTGCAGATATGAACGGCTGGGAGTGGTGGGTTATTTTCACCAGATGCCTCCATGAATACTTCAGCGTAACCTTGTCCTTCTGGTACCCACATTGAGACATTGAGTACCACAGCTCCGCCCAGATATAAATATGGCCACGCAACGCCATTTTCAACAACCATAGTGGGTGCGGTGTAATCTCCCTGCATTGAAAATACATATGTACGATTATTACTCCTGTTGCATAAATATGATAATAAATACTTATAGGTCTCTGAAAAAGTTACAATTTTCGAACTATAAGAAATTTGAAATAACAAAAATTGGCTGCCTTAAAATACACTGCTGGCCATAAAAAATGCTACACCATGAAGGAATGCAAATAACAGAATGATATTTATTGGATAAATACATTATAATGGGAAGGACAAGTGATTACATTTTCAGAAAATTTGAGGTATATCCTGAGAAAACACTACCCAAAGCACCCACCTCTTGCCGCAATGCTAACCATGGAGTCGAACAGAGATTGGATGTCATGTACGGGTACATCAGTCCATGCAGCTTCAACACTATGCCACAGTTCATCAACCGTAGTGACGGGCGAGTGGTGGCGGGCCAGTCACTTAGAAACCATTGACAGGACATTTTCAATTGGTGAGAAATCAGGAGAACGAGCCGGCCAGGGCAACAGTCGAACATTTTCTGTATCAAGGAAGGTCAGGATAGTACGAGCAACATGCGGTCGTGCATTGTCCTGCTAAAACGTAGAGTTACGGAGGCATCGAAGATAAGGCAGAACCACGGGCCGTAACACATCAGAAATGTAACGGCTGCTGTTGAAATTGCCGGCAATGCGAACAAGACGTTACCGAGACGTGTATCCAATGGCACTTCATACCGTCACTCCAGGTGATATGACAGTATGGCGATTCGAATGCAAGCTGGCAATGTGCTTTTTCCACGATGCTGCCAAACATGGATGCTAGCATCATGATGCTGCATACAGAGACAGGATTCATCAAAGTCGAAGTGAGACGCCGTTCCTGCTTCATATACAGCATCATGATGCCAGCATCCATGTTTGGCAGCGTCGTGGAAAACGCACATTGCCAGCTTGCATTCGAATCGTCATACTGTCATATCACCTGGAGTGATGGTATGAAGTGCCATTGGATACACGTCTCGGTAACCTCTTGTTCGCTTTACCGGCAATTTCAACAGTAGCCGTTACATTTCTGATTTATTACGGCCCGTGGTTCTGCCTTATCTTCGATGCCTCCGCAACTCTACGTTTTAGCAGGACAATGCACAACCGCATGTTGCTCGTATTATCCTGACCTTCCTTGATACAGAACATGTTCGACTGTTCCCCAGGCCGGCACGTTCTCCTGATTTCTCACCAATTGAAAATGTCCTGTCAATGGCTTCTGAGCGACTGGCACGCCACCACTCGCCCGTCACTACGGTTGATGAACTGTGGAATAGTGTTGAAGCTGCATGGACTGATGTACCCGTACCTGACATCCAATCTCTGTTCGACTCCATGTCTAGGCAGATAAATGCTGTTATTGCGTCCAGAGGTTGCTGCTTTGGGTAGTGTTTTCTCAAGATCTATACCTCCAAATTTTCTGAAAATGTAATCAATTGTCCTTCCCATTATAATGTATTTGTCCAATAAATATCATTCTGTTATTTGCATTCCTTCATGGTGTAGCATTTTTTATGGCCAGCAGTATACATACAGCAGAACATATGAATATATAGTTAGATAAATATATCTTTCTAAAAACCTTTCCCAACTTTAAAAGCCAACAGCATTCCTATGGCCTATGGCTCCCGCATATCACCCGAATAGCCCTTTGAATAAATTTAAATTCAAATAAAATAATACATATTTGTAATTTTTACGTTTGAATTGAACATTTCCTTACCCGCGCTTGGATTGTAAGAGTCGGCAGTGAGACAGATTTCTCTGGAGTTCCTTGCGTTCCAATTTTAATTTCAGGAGTAAGAGATCTTCCTACTTCGTTCACACTCAAGGCACTTATTTTCATGACAAGGTGTATGTATATCATGGAGTCGTTGTATATCGCAGGATTTCTCTGAAATGCAAGAAAAAAAAATAAATGAAGGAAAACTACTTCTTAATAGAACCAAAAAATTAAGAAATCAAGGCCTTCCTAAAGAACCTTTCCTCTTCAGGCACAAGAAAAACGTGCTACCACTTTGAAGGCAGGAACAAAACTGAATGGAAATGGAAGGGGAGGGGAAAGATTAAAAAAAACAGCAATAAGAAAGCTTCAAATAAATATTTTTAAAACTGAAAGAACAAAAAAAAATAAGATATAGAAAGAAAATAAATTAATTAATTAGTTTAAGAATTAAAAACAAATTAGATAGAATAATAATTAAAAAAAGGGAGATTAAAAATATATAATATATATAAATATAAAAAATAAAAACAACAACAACAACAACAATAACAACAACAACAATAATAATAATAATAATAATAATAATAATAATAATAATAATAATATATGGTTGGATTGAACAAATTTTCCAAGCTGCAGAGAGCATAGTGGAATCAGATTTGTTTTATTAATTATAACCTCACGATTAAGATCAGTAGCTAAATTTTTGAGTAAGTCCGATTCTGAGATTCCGAATATAATTTTAGTATTTTGAAAAATAAAATCATGGACGGAATCTGAAGAATGCTTGGCAATAGAAGATTTAGAAATTTCTTGGTTAGAGAGACAAAACGGGGGTGTTATTTTAAGCGGGTTTCGAAATTTCTTTTAGTTTCACCTATCTATACTGATAAAATAAAGCGAGAACGCATGACTGACTGAGTGACTCATCAACGCAGGGTTGAAACGACTAAAGTCAGGATCTCGAAATTTGGCAGTAGATTACTGTTATGACCTAGACAAGAAATAAGAAAAGCTTTTTGAAAATCAACTACTAAAGGGGATAAATGGGAGGTCGAAAGTTTTAGGTCATTTCGACGTATTTCAGCAGCAGTTTTAGATGCTATTTAGCATAACAGATTTACTAAAAATATAGTTAAACGTGTATTTCAGAAATTTTAGAAACTCGTCCATTAAGGGGGTTAAATAGGGTTCGAAAGATTTTAAGTCATTTCGCCATATCTAGCTGTAGTTTTAGATAGGAGCATAAAATACAGCTAAACTAATCTGTTAAGAAATAGTTAAACATGTATTTTCTGCGATTTTTAGAGCTATTTTAGCGATTTCATCGCCAGCGTCGGTTATGAACCCGATTATGGAAGATTAGACGAACAAGCCAACTATTACTGATTTTTGATTGGATATTTTGCGCGACAATTTTCCAAGTTTTTTATTATTTTTATTTATTTATTTATTTATTTAATTTCATCATTTATAAATCTGAGGAGATTTACTATAATTGCACCAAAGTAACGTCATTTTTATTCTGGTTGTCGTTTTATCGATTTATTGGCGCGAAAGCACAGAGCTTCGTTATTGTGATCGTCGTATTTTTAGGCTACTGTATTTTTACTTATTTTACTCGGAAGTATTAGATAAATGCCTTTATTTTTGTATCACACCATTTTGTTCACTATTTTAATGCAATAAAAAATGTTTGAAACTAATAGCTTCAAATAAATATTTTTAAAACTGAAAGAGCAAAAAGAATGAAATAAAAAATAAGATAAAGAAAGAAAATAAATTAATTAATTAGTTTAAGAGTTACAAACAAATTAGATAGAATAATAATTAAAAAAAGGGCGATGCATAACAGTTTGAAGGTAGATGTACTGTAGAAAAATAAGTTTGTATTTTATAATTTTTTTTATATAAATTGCAACTTTATTTATCAACTAAAATATGAAATTATTATATATTCATCATTTTATTTATTTTACAAGAGTTTAATTTATTAATCATCTAGAATTGTCTTTATATTTAATCAAATGTTTACTTATATCTGAGATACTTTAAGGAATAAAGTTAAATCGATAAAAACAGAGATTAATGGGGTTCAAAAGAAAAATTATTATTTCAATTCTCCTAGTAATATAACTTTTTTTTCTCGGGAAGCTATTTCAATATTTTTTTACATTTTTTGATATCATAATCAGCTATATTTCAATCATTTAGTTTTTACTGAGATACCAATTCCTTTTTAGTAACGTTAATGCCAGGTTACCGTTCATCGACCAAGAAAGTGGGTCAACTTCAGGATATTTTTTCATAGAAAGAACAAAAATTGAATTTGCCCACTTATTAATAATAGTTTTTACTATAAAAAATATTTTTATTATACAATAATTATAATAATTGATGGAGATACTGCCAGTTGCATATGGATTGCTGTACACTGCACGACGCATCATCCTGCGCCGTGTAGTACACAGCTTGTCAAAGTCATTTGAAACAAATGAAATCGAATATTTCAGAACACATATTGCATTTCAGGTGTCATGGACCTATTTTTAGTAAAATTGAGCGAAATTCAGCAAAATACTAGTCGTTTACAAAAGTGTCATTTTTTCGCTTTTTTTTCTCTAACAGTAACCTGCTCGAAAATATTCTTGTTATTTATTTTATTTTACATACAAAAGGTTCATGAACCCACAAAATAAATAATCTTTAATTTTCAAACAGAGAAAAGTTACTTGATTTAATCATTTAAACGCTACTTTGCACGGCGAGCTGAAAATGTCGTTTCAAGAAAAATGCGCTTGAAGTTTCCCTAAAGAAAAAGAGTATACAAATTTTTAGTTACTAATCGTTGTATTTTGTAACTTACAGTTGGTCTGTGATTCCTTTATTTATACCTACGAAGCAAAGACTTCAGCACGCGTGCAGTTGTGTCCCGCCGGGTCCCGTATATCTGTTTTTCAGCTGGTCTGCGTTCGCTTTCAATTGGTTGTAACTTCTAAAACATTAGAGTGTATCAAATAAATTTTCGTTTTTTGAATGCTTTTATACCAAAGTATGTATAGCTGGCACTTTCTCACCCCCTATTGTTGAACATAAAATGGTATTTAAGAGGATACGTGCGGCTCTATATTCTATAATCATACAGGCTTCTTTCTTTCATTTTTAGTTCACATAAAGAGTGACACAAATGTTGAGATTTTATGTATCTTAAGGCATTATTTTAAACTAGGCCATAAAACCAATATAGTTTCCCGCAAAATTCATGCAGTTGGAGGCCAGGGCAAGAGTAGTGTCCGGACAGTTCAAAACAAATCCAAACGTTTTAATGAAGGAGACCCCAGCTTTAAAATCAAACACAGAAGTTACAGGTCATCAGTTAGGAATTTTGACCATTTGAAGAAAAAAAGAGGAGAATCCAACCACTAGTATCTAAAAACTGTCGGAGGAATTATAACGCACCAAGTACGCCACATGATAAGTTTTACACAATCTTAAACAAAGTTGCAGGGAGTCAAGAAAAAAACCGAAAGTGAAAATTCTTTTGATGATACATTCTAATATTTCTAAATTCTCCAAACCACTCAAGGGGCTTATTTTACACACTATAGGAATTTAAATTCTTTTTTTTTTAAATTGATTTTTTTCATAAACGGTAACTTTTCCTTAGAAAAAAAATCCTGTTTTTGCTTTCTTTTTTTTAAATTGCGTAACTATTATAATTTTCATTTTTTTTTTCGTGCCGAACTGTCAAGTTATATTTTAGATACAGCCAAAACTATTTTAAAAATTATAAGGCGTCATTTCAGTAGTTTCCGAGAAAAAGTTTCTATTGGTTTGCGCAAGTGGTGTTGGGTCCTTAAGGCGAAACCCACAATCCAGATAAATTCGAATCCAATTAAAAGTTATTGGAATTAACTCTATATTCAAGAAGTTCATCCTTCAAGACCGATGAAAATTTTTTCTAAGCTGAGTAGTTGTTTTTTCTAAAGCTTAATTTGAATTTTTTTTTATCCTCAAAACTCTGTTTTCAATCTAACTGAACTACTCTGTTTTCAATCTAAATCACCTATTAACATTTTGTATTTCGAGGCATTCCAGACCTCCAAAAACAGAATGACTAGCCAAGAAGTTACAAAATTCAAAAAATCATCCTGCATAATCATACGCATTCGATTTTAAAAGATCATGAGTGAACCCATAATTGCAATAAATTAAAAGTGTATTACAAAAAATCATTTACCTGATTAGTCACATGAATTCGGTTGAACCTGAATAGAAATTTACCATCAACAATTTCTGGATCGATGAATGTCGAATTTAAGTAGGGCACATCAAAGCTTCCTTTGTAGTTCCATAAGCGAGCTGAACACGCTTCCAGTCTCGGTATGCCCTTTAAGGTTTTTACGCTCACTTCCATGACGTAATCAGCGTATCCATTATTGGTGAGGTTCGACCATAAGGTGTAGATGGCCATGTCTCCAACAGCAACATGTTTAGTCGTCAGCTCACTTTGGGTGCTTTTAACTGTCACCATCTGAAATCGACACTGGTAATCAATAATGATGTTATAGATGTTAAAAGCACTGCTTTACCGTAAATGTGAGAATGTATTATGATTTAATTTGTTTGGGTCTAGAACTGTTTAAAATTTTGTGCAGTGACAGCAACCGCATTTTCTTGGTTTTCGTAATTTTCGTAAAATGCACAGTGTTAACCAATTAACGCGCGTCATTAGAAATTATAGCATTATTATTAATACTATTTGATTGGTTAATATTATACATACAATATTAACCGGCGGAATTGTTCTGCGACATCTTATATGTAAATGATGCTATAACAAATATACTTAATTGGATTGTATGAAATGTCATGTATTTTTCTTAGATCCAAGTGTTTCAACAAACATTTAGTGCGTAAAATGTTTAGTGCATGGTGATTATTTTGATTATTTTTATTTTAAATAAAAGCCAAGAAATTTCATTAAGAGTAGGTGGATATCAAATGAACGGAAAAACAGCAATAACAACACCAACAAATATTGTTTGATAAAGGGTAAGGTCATCTTTGCTATGTAATATGACCTAAATTCGTGAATACGTTATATGAGAAATAGTGAAAGTTCCATATAAAAACTGGTAGTGAGTAGAAACTCCAGACTTTGTTTTCAAATACACACGACAGTGGCTCAACGATAAGGGCGTCCGTGGACTCTGAAGACCAAACGTACTACTTAACTTTGCCTATATGCTTATTAAACCATGATTAGATAGCTATTACTGAATAGATATAACAATTGTCACCCTGATAAGCACGAATTCTTGCCGTAAACAATATATCATACGCTGGGTCTGGTTGATTAATGTTGCCGTAGGCATTACCAGTTATTTTAGTTTTCAGAATTACTATAGCACCTGAGATGGCTTCCTAAATGATGAAAAATCTCCTTTCGTGCTAAACTTTAGCATAGGACTATACGCTTATCAGTACTTTCGTTTTCAGAATTCAGCAATATAAAAACAAACTTATATCACAAATTATTTTTTTTAAAGTTTTTATTTCATGAACACCTATTGTTAAAGGTAGAGAAATTTTATAAATTTCTTTTTAGGACTTCGTTTCGTGACAGGTTACAGATGAAAGAGCTGCGCCACAATAGACCAATTGTCACAATTAAATGTTAATATTGTTTTTCACATTATTAAATACCAGAAATTCTATCATTAATTAAGCGAAGAATACTATTAAAATTTAGAGGTGACAATCGATCCACTGTGGCACAGCGCTACAAATTTTGATGCAACAACGTGTTGATCGAATAAATTCGACTTTTGATTATAATGCACCATTTAAAAAAACAATTTACAATTGGTTTAAAGAGTTCTATCGTGGAAGAAGGAGTGTGAGGGAAGAATCCCTTGATATTCGACAAAAAAATTCCGTGACTCTAGAAAACATCGATGATTTGGAATAAATGGTGCCTTTAGATTAAGGAACTTTCAATCTTTTTGCCTAAAAATTGCTTACTATCGCAAATTCCGAAAGGTAATTTTCGCCTTAATTAATCGCAAATTTTCTGTCATTAAATAAGGCACATTAAAAAAAATATCTAAAATAGTGGGAGCTTGGTGGTTTGCGGGCCACAGGTTGAAGACCCTAATTTAGATCGTCGGCTAATGCATGATGAAAATGAGGCATTTTTGACCATTTTAAGGACTTGAGTGACCTAAATGTTACACGTTAATTTGAAAATGAAAAAGCATGTGCACGCTGGATTACATGCTGCTTGATTCAAGCTCAAAGACAGGCTCGTGTCAAATGGTGCAAAAAATTATTGAAGTTCGGTGCAACAAAACATGCGTCTATGAGATTGTAACAGGCGAGCAAACTAGGATTTATTCCTATAACCCTACATCACCCTCACCTCACATCCTCCCCCCCCCCAAAAAAAAAAAAAAAAAAAAAAAAAAAAAACTTCACAAGCAATCGACAGTTTTTGTGTTTCAAAATTAACAGCCGGCAAAATGAAGTCCGACAAAAATTGCTCTTAAAAAATTATTGCTTCAATTTTTACTCAACATAGTTGGAGAATTTAAGAACTGGTATACTGCTACTAACTGGCATACTGCAGTTTGTTTGTCAGAAATAATTACTGAACTCAGAAAGGAAACCGTGCAACATCACATTATTCCTCATCCTACCAACACACACCTACCTACTACCTACACCAACCTACTACCTACTACCTACACCAACCTACTACCTACTACCTACACCAACCTACTACCTAATACCTACACCAACCTACTACCAACACTGCATTTCAAACTATAAATTATTTAAAGCAAAAAAAAAAATCGATTTCATGAGCCATTTATTTATTCGCCTTATTTATCTTCTAATGGCCTTTTTCTAGTTCCAATTCCTTAAACATAAAATTTGCTGCTAAATCAGTGATTTAGCAGACCAGTAGAAGTAAGTTGAAGCTTATGAATCACATGTTTCTACAATACAAATTTCTGAATATCATACCTGTTTTGAAAGTTGATGTTTTCGAGTGAAATAATGTTTTGATGCAAAGGATGAATATTTTGAAAAGCAATAAAACACATTATTTTAATATGAAAGACTTTTTTGTATAGTTTTCTAAAAAGATAAGTACTGGCCCTCATATTCTGAGTAGATGCTTGTTCTCCAGATATACACACGTTTTATTATGGGCAACAATATGAGAGATTCTTTTTAAAAAATGACTTTCTTACATGCATGAATTGACCAGGTATTATTGCTTGGGGCACTAATTTATACAATGTTTATTGCATTAGTATCTGCTTTGTTAGAAGTACTTTAGAATGGTATCGTTGATGAATGCAAAAGTATTTAGTAAGTAAGATACTTTTAAAAACAGTCGAAACAGAGGTTATGTCTAATCGTTTGCGTGTAAGTGGTTACTCACTTAAAAAAGAAAAAAAATTCATTCGCCGAACGCCCCTCCCCCGCAAAAATGTTTTTCTTTGCCATCGCCAGAATGCAATGCTTAACATTTTTTTTAACTTTGCAATATTTCATTTCTACCCTATGTGTTATTTTGTAGTAACAATGAATAAATAAATAATTAATCAGCCCAATCCACCTTACCCTAGAAATTTCCACTTCCCTTTAAATAGATAGATTAAAATCTTTAATGTTTTTGTTCTATTTTTTATAAAATAATTCTATTCTAAAAAGAGGTACCTGACGCTTCTGATCCTGTAATTCAATTTATTGTGACCTTTTTATTTTTTCGGCTTATGCCACAAAAACTATTACATACAAAAATATGAAAACTGGTAGTTTTATAGAGGGATGTATCATAAATATTTTGAAACAGTCAATTTTAAATCGAAGTATAATTTTAAGCACTATTTAATGATGAAATCAGTCAAAGTAGTTCTGCCTCGCTTCAGCGTACAAAGTTAAAAATATTTCAAACTCTTGAAAAAAAAAATCTTCTCTATTTCTTATTTGTCGTAAGAGTGAATAAATAATAAAAACATGTTAGCACACCCCACCCCTCTCAAAATTTACATTTCATGTCTTGTCCCTCTAGCAAAACGGGCAAATTTCTAGATATTGCTGCGAAGTGAAAAGCAGTAATTTTCCTTTTTTGGCAGTTTGATTGTTTTCACCCCTGAATATAAAACAATTCTGATTTCATAGCAAATTTATGTTCTTATAACAAATTATCATAACTATTTCTTTCTGTAATAATATATTAGTTGTTAATATACAACAGCAAGATATAAATTGGGGGCTTAGTTTGGTTATAAAATAATCTCTTTTCGTTTCTATGAGGATTACTTTGTCTGCATCTTTGCGAGGCACTAGTTTAATTTTGTGCTTCTCGGAGTACAGGACATCTCTTCCGACAGTGACAGTCATGGTGAATTCCACTTCCTTGTCGAGATGGGTTTCGTTGTTCAAAGCGTAAATAGCAAAAGTCACGTTGATGACGTTTCCTTCATCCCTTGGGGAGGTATAATCTCCTACAAAAAATAGGAAAACAAGAGCAATAATATCAAGAATGGAAAATCATGCGACAAACTATCTCCGACATTAGTAGAACTTTATTAAGAAATTTCACTTTCTTCATACAATGAAATGAGATATCTATATTGGCAATTCAACAAGTTGGAAACTGTACGTCGAACGTAATAAATGAGGTGCTTTCGTACTATAACTAGTTTTATAAATATTCAGAGCTTGGTGCAATAGGTGTTGCACTCTTACGCAAAAATGCATGAATACGAAATTTATTTTATGAGAAGATTTTCATATTATAGATATTAAGTTTATTTTATGAAATTAAGTTTTCAATACACTTTTACAAACAATTAATTACAATTCTGTTACATTAAAATTATACTATGCGCAAATATCCAATACAAGACAATGTGAAAAAAAAATATTGTTTTCATTTCAGTGAAATGAATTATATCGTCTGTTTATTATGATATGATTAATTTCCGTAATAAAATAAGTACATTTAGAGTTGGGAGCATTTTTTCTTTTGTTGACATTTACTGAAAATTCTAATGGAAAACTTAAGCCTAAGCATTGAAAATTTCAGAACTTGAAATCCATATTTAGATTCTTTTTCCATTTAATATCTATTTCTCCGGAAACATCTATCCAAAAAACTGTCGATAGATTATATATGATTGCTATAATTAAACAAATTTACTATACAAATTCGGTTTTTAAATTCAGTAATACGGAAATAATATAACTCCACCTTAAATATGACGTAATCACCATGGCAACCAAGAATCATTACCTATCATGGGATATCATTGAATTAATTACGTATGATAGGATTTAATCGAATGGAGAAAATTTTTATTAATATGTTTTTAAATTTTTATTCGATTTTCACAAAATTTTAAATGGTCCGACAAAAGTCTACAACGATTATAAATATATTAAATTTGAAACCATTCAGTTGGTAGTTTTTGAGCTATTACATGCGGACAGACGGATGGACCGGACGACGTTTATAGGTGCTACGTATTTATCTAATTACGAACCCACCTAAAAACACATAATTCAGTAAAAAAAAAAAAAAAAAAAAAAAAAAAAAAAAAAATATATATATATATATATATATATATATATATATATATTCAGTAATTTCTGTCCATATCCGGTAATGTGCGGTAATCTTTCGCGCAGCACTTGATATAATGTGTAGAATTTATACGCACCATGCAGTACACTGAAAAATTAGATGAGTTTAAAAATGCATACCACCGCGGAAAACGGACTTCCAGTAATTGGACTATTTTGACGAGCGTGGTTTGGCACATAATTAAACCATTGTTGTTGTAACAATAAATTTTTTTTGGCGATTTATCACCTGCAGTGGGCTAGTGAAAAATGCTTTAAAATTAATTCATTAACCTATAATTAAGTTCTAAAAATATTAAAATGCTGTACTGTCATCGGAAATATACTAGTGGACATAATATTCAGAATTCTAGTCTGTCAGGAAGTGAGTGAAAAATCGTTTACAAAATTCTATCTTTGGTTTGTAAATGATTAAACACTGTTAAAAATAAACCTGTAAAATTACGGGAAAAGTCCAGCAACAGAGATTCCAGTCATACACCGTAAAAAAAAAAAAAAAAAAAAAAAAAAAAATCATGCCTATCATTTTGTGCTGCCCGTAATTTACTTCCCTTAAAACAGGATATAATGCACTTTAAAACACAATAATACTTTACTTACTGTTCCGTAGAACGTTAGATAATCATCACAGAATCGCTTTTTTTAAGGGTTAAAAAATATGTTACGGTCGCGGTTAAATGACATTATTTTTCGAAACACGGCTGAAATGAAGGGTTACACCCAAGCGGAGCAAACTGTATGGGGTCGTACCGTATTTTTGCTAACAGATGTGCTAGAACTGTAAGAATATGTGGATTGCCTTTAATTTTCTAAGTATCTAAGGGATAAGGCCACTTATTTAGTGGATCAAACCGTTTTTCATCAAATAAGGCTGTTGCCCGTCAAAATTGAAGGGCAAACGCTCATAAATTTACAGTTTTTTCTGAGAGTGAATGATTAAATAAAAGAGTGTAGAAAGGCTTGATATTTAGGTAGCAGAATTTAAAAATCTGTTATTTCAATTTCCACTTACCAACATTCGTCATGATGCCAAGATTCATAGTTGCAGATGTATAAATGACGTCATCGTCAGAACCTTCTTTAGTTGTGTTGTAGAAATATATATTTTGAGGTACAGGGTCATAGTTTACATCAAAATCTATGAGAAACATATAAAAATATAACAGATTGTACTGAGAATTATTTTAATAAAAAACAAATTAAATATATTAAGGAAAGTAATTTCATCTTGAACTTATGTATGATATAAGATACAAAATGTCCATAAATTATTGTGGGGGTTTCCTTACCTCATAACTTTTTATTTGAGAACATAACGAAAAATATTATTACACATTCGTAAAGTGCACTGAAAAAGCTTTTTTCATAACACAAACAAAATTAAGTATCCTCCGCCAATTTATGCTGCTTCACATTGTGGAAGACTGAGACATGAGAATTCAAAATGACAAGTGCACAAGAAAAAAGCAATGCGCGTATTGTGGTTCTTCCAAACAAAACGAAAAATCTAACTTTATGCTCATAATTTATTAACAACTTTTAGAGAAAGTTCATAAAATTGTAATATTAATTGTTATTTGATTATAATCATTATTATATTAATAACGTTTTGAATTGAAACTTTAAGCATATGTAACTTTGTTTGTGTTATTAAAAAACTTAAAAAAGAGTTTTACTCTACGAATATTTAATAAAATGTTTCGTGATGTTCTTAAATAAAGAATTATAAGGTAAGGAAACCCGGACAATAATTTATGGACACATTTATATTAACCGACAAAAATATATTTATTTGAAGTTTAAATAATCATAAAATTATAAAACATGTACTACGTATTTTTAAAAACTTTTAGGGAATGATAAAAATATTTTTACAAAATGTCTTCATTACAGCACCATATATGTTTTACTGTTCTTACTGCCCGAGAGGTACTGCTCAGACTAGGATACCAAGTCTATGCAGCATAGATGTCCCTCCCGATTTCCTTCGATATATTAAAAAATATACAAAATTCATCCGCAGCTGAAACCACCAGTAAGCGCGACAGAGGGCGGGAAGGTGAACAATAGATAAACTCTGGGCAGAGGATGATCGACAGTTAATAGTTTACATTTTCATGGATATATGAGTAGCATTTTTTAAGTTTATAGATAAAACAAAAAATTAGGGCTCTTCCCTCAGAGGAATAATCTACTAGAGACCACATCTCTTTGTTATATTGTTGAAAATCCGGTTTCAGGATCAGCTCGGATTGGCGCTTTAAAAAATGTCTGTTTTGGCGGTGATCGCTTTCTTGGCAACTTCGATTTCATTGCTTGGAAAGCTTCAATTTGACACAATCATTTCACGAAATGTAACAAATTAATGTCAGATTTTTTTTTAAATTCTAAAAATGCATTAAATTTTGCAGGCATTATTAAAATAACAGAAAATCGAACAGTATTTACAGTATCTTTTTTTTTCTTACAAAAGTGAAGAATTTGTGGAAAGTTAGCAGTGACATGTTATAAAATATTATTTGATTTGATAATGTATTTTATAGGTTTTGAAAACTTGAAATCACATACTGTCTTTATTTAACAATACATTCTATAGAACATATTTTTGCTTCAATCCATAATTTTTGTTTTGCTTTTGATGTTCCAATTTAAAGGCATATTTTTTGCAATCTTTCATATATACGTACAGTGGCTCACAAAAGTGTTCGTACACTTACATATTTCAATAAAATAGTGCTCTATCCATTAATTAAAATTAATATTCCAGAATGGGTATTCAAGAATAAGATCTATAACTTATTCTTAACAAAACTACATAAAATATTTTAAATGCACAGTAAAACTTTATTTTGTAGAAATCAATAATCAAAAAATAACAAAAAAGTTACCTCACAAAAGTTTTCGTACACTTTAAAGAAATCGCTACATATTAGTAAATATTGTAACATTTTGTTAAATTAGTACTTAGTAGGGTATCCTTTAGCATCCACAACAGCTTTTAAACGCCTGGGAATAGATTTCACAAGTTTTTTTTGTAATTTTTGCATCAATGTTCATCCATTCATCGAACATTACAGTTTTTAGTTCGTTTTTCGTTTTAATATCGTGTTTTCGTATTCTAACCTACAGTTCTCTCCAAATATGTTCTATTGGGTTTAAATCCGGCGATTGAGGTGGTGTTTTCAGAACTTATGGACAATTATAAAGACACCAGAGGCGAACGTTGAGAGCCGTGTGCTTAGGATCGTTACCCTGATAAAAAACAAAGTTGTTTCCAATACCCAAATTTTGGGCTGATAATTTTAAATTGTCTTTTAAAATATTTAACTAAAGAGCATGATACATTATATCATCAATAAATACTAAATTACCTAGTCCTGATGCTGCCATGCACGCCCACACAAGGACACCTCCACCACAATGTTTAACTGTTCCATCTAAGTTCTTGGAATTAAGTTCTTCATTTTTTTCTTCTCCATACAATTATACGCCCATCATCGGAGCCAAAAACGCTAAATTTGCTTTCGTCTGCAAATAAGACATTATTCCAACGAGCAGGGAAGACCGAGCTATGCTCGGTCAAATTTAAATTTGAGTTCAAATATCATGACCCATGACCAAAATGACCCACTAATTGAATTTTCTCGAACATGTGACTTAGCCCAACAGTCTTCTCGTACCCAAAAACCATAGGATGCAAAATTTAGTGTAAATAGTCTGAGCCGTTTTAAGATAAAATAGCTTGACCCATAATGACCCATGACCAAAATGACCCACTAATTGAATTCTCTCGATCATGTGACCTAGCCCAACAGTCTTCTCGTGCTCGAAAGCCATTGGATGCAAAATTTAGTGTAAATTGAGCCGCTTTTTGATCTTGACCCACAATGACCCAGAAATGACCCACTAATCGAATTTTCTCGAACATGTGACCTAGCCCAATGATTTTCGCGTGCCCGAAACTCGTAGGATGCAAAATTTAATCAAAATCGTTAGAGCCATTTTTTAGATAAAATTAATTTGACCCGCTTTGACCCAAAAATGACTCACTAATCGAAAGTTCTCGAACATGTGACCCAGCCCAATAGTCTTCTCGTGCCCGAAAATAGTAGGATACAAAATTTCGTCAAAATCGTTTGAACCGTTTTTTAGATACAATTAGCTTGACCATGACCCAAAATGACCCAAAATGATCCACTAATTGAATTTTCTCGAACATGTGACCTAGCCGAACAGTCTTCTCGTGCCCGAAATCCATTGGATGCAAAATTTAGTGTAAATTGAGCCGCTTTTTAGATCTTGACCCACAATGACCCAGAAATGACCCACTAATCGAATTTTCTCGGACATGTGACCTAGCCCAATGATTTTATCGTGCTCGAAACTCGTAGGACACAAAATTTAATCAAAATTGTTAGAGCCGTTTTTTAGATAAAATTAATTTGACCCGCGTTGACCCACAAATGACCCACTAATCGAAAGTTCTCGAACATGTGACCCAGCCCAATAGTCTTCTCGTGCCCGAAAATGGTCGGATACAAAATTTCGTCAAAATAGTTTGAACCGTTTTTTAGATACAATTAGCTTGACCATGACCCTAAATGACCCTAAATGATCCACTAATCGAATTTTCTCGAACATGTGACCTAGCCCAATGGTTTTCTGGTGCCCCAAAACGGTAGGATACAAAATTTCGTCAAAATCGTTAGAGCCGTTTTTAAGATAAAATTTGCATATATATATATATAACCACACACAAGATTTGCACGTATTAGAATATATGATACGATTCGGGTTTATTTATCATTGATTTTGCGAAGGAAAGCCAGAGCTTTCTGTTTTTCGCACTAACAAAAAATTTTCTACGGGCAGAACGCCCATTTAATCCAGCTGATCTCAGAGCGCGTCAAACAGTTTCAGGTGAAAATGAAGTAGAATATTTTTCATTAAATTCAGTAGCAACTTTTCCAGCACTTAAACGTGGATTTTTTACAATTTTTCTAATTATAATTATTTGATCACGTTGTGTTAACTTTGACGGAGGACCTTTTCTTACTTTGTTTTCTATCCGATTCTTCTTTAAAGCGTTTTGTCACATACTGCACTGTAGAATTTGATAAATTAACTAATTTAGCAATATTTCTAACTGATTTACCACTATTATGATGAAAGATAATTAATTTTCGAATGCTGTTAGTTGTTTCTTTACAATTACGAGCTATTTTTAATAATAAATAGGATATTACGGAACAATCAAGCAAAATATTAAGTCAAACTATTTTTTAATGTCACCAAAATGCAAAAATAAAAATAGAATGACAGACGATAATTTTAATTATGAATTTATCCGAAAATGTTTCAGTGTACGAAGACTTTTGTGGCGTGTTTCTTCTCTCCCTCCTTCTATTTTTATTTTTAGATAAAAAAGAAAACAGTCAATATTAAAAAAAAATGCTGGGTGTTATTTGGAATAACATAGAGATGGTGTGAAAAAATATTGGACTTCATATTCTAAATCACTTCCAGGGAAAATCATTTTTACTGCAAAGTTTTAAAGTGTACGAACACTTTTGTGAGCCACTGTATATATATTTTTTGAAATTGAAAGTATAATTGTATTACAATATTTTTAATCAAAAGGAAAACATCGATAGATAACATATACGCATGTATAGAAAAAAAATATATAAATGCACAGTATTTATTTATTTATTTATTTATTTTATTTTTATTTATTTTTTTTTGTATGAAAAATAAAAATTCCAGGATATTTCATATCTACTAAGTTAGAACTTGTGTAATTGTTTCTCTGTTAAAATAACTATTATTTTGCATAAGTTTCTGAGAAGAAATAATTTGCAACTTTTGAATGCTATAAAAAAATAAGTTTAACTCTCAAGTGTTTTTTTTTTCTTTACAATTATTGAAAATAATAACCACAGGCAACTACTGAAGATGTTGACTTCTAAACAATACTTGCTATCATAATTAGATGCTATAAAACCTTCTCAAATACAAAATGGCTACTTTATGATTTTAGGTAGATTTCGTAAGAAATACTACCTATTACATTCTCCCCTATGTTGGAATTTCTGAAAAGTTTTTGCATATCTACGCCGATCATCACTTCCAGAACTCAAAACCACCCCCAATTCAAAACTTTTATCTATCTATCTAGATCACTTTTTATGGACACGATAATTTCAATAATTCTGTACAAATCTCTTCCAAACTGATACACAAAATTAAGGGGCATAAAATATTGGTCAAGTTCGATAATGGACAAAATCGAACCAGGGGGGGTGGATGAAAACAGAAAAAACCCATAACTTCTTAATTATGATACGTATCGAATCCGTTTAAAGTTATTAATACTTCTAGAAAAAGGGCCGAAAATTTATTTATGACAGATTTTTGATATCATTAAAAATGACCTCAAGGGGGGGGGGGATAGGGTTTAAGAAGAAAAGAATTCAAAACTTCGTCAATTCACAAGATATCAAATCTGCTTAAATTTATTATAAATCCTCTTAATAGTAGCTACAACTTTTACTTTGACAAGTTTTTTTTATAAGACCAACTCTTATAGCCCGAAAGGAAAAAAAAAAATTCTTTTCTACAGACACAGGTAGATTTTGAAGTGGGTGGTCTAAACTGCGCATCATGGCAAAAAGGTCATTTCTTCTGCAATTCCCAATAAACAGGTGCCCCACTATCTGTATTTTCAAAATCTACCTGTGCCTGTAGGCCGAGCCGTCAGGAAATTGTTTCATTAATTTGTGATGATAGGAAATGTATGAAATTGGCAGGTGTTCTTATTTAGAAAGTTTGTAATCAAAAGATGCTTTCAATAAAAGCAGAAGATATTTCAGAAAAGTCCGTCAGCATTTTGAACCGAATTTCCGATGCCGCAGCACTTGAAAGGAGAAAACTTTTGTCACATGACAGGAATCACTTATTGTACTGTCCTCTTAAAAAAATAAATTTTGAAATTTTCTTTATATAAAGTATAATAAAGAATTTTAAAAATTAAACATAGCTAAATTTTTACAGCTTGTTCGATAATTTTAATATTGAGTATTTTACATTTTATCACTTTATTACAAAATGGCAGACAATTAAGCTCTTGCTCAAACAAATTTTAGTCAATCTTTAGAAAAACAACAAGAGCACAGACAGACACAGACGCAATATAAAGTTTTGGCGGGAAAAGGGGGAAATTCCTCTAAGTAGATTTTGGCGGGAGAAAAACCAGTTTGGCAGAATAAATCTACCACCTCCACCTCTGATGCCGGTCATCGAAAAGGTTACCAATGTGGGGTCTAGTTTAGTGTATGGTCTAAAGCTCTTCCTCATATGATCGAATATTCGGACATTCTGAGCATTATCATGTTTGAATTGTGGCAATGAAAACATGCACCTTGAGGTGAGCAGAGATTCTTTCAGATATCGTGAAAACAACTGATTGTGTCACTAAATAAAAGCACTTTTACTAAGTTGTCTATTTAGTCTTATTTGCTTCTCTTTGGCGTTCTTTCTCTAACTCATCAATTTAAAAAGAGATATTTTTACATCATAATTCTAAATTGCAGTAATATCTCTGAGAAAACTACCTGTGTATAACAGAATCATGTCTAAAATAAAAAAAATCCATGATCCTGATGAAAAAACTACTGCACAAATACAGCTGTAGATCTACCTGCTACTACAAAAACCTGACTAAAATGATTACATCTTAGCAGATTTTAATATATTGTTAAAAGAAAAAACACATAGCGAGGAAGACCATATAGTAACAATTAGAGAGGTATTGTCAAATAAATATTTTTTAAAATAAGATATATCCATGACTTTAAAACATGTATTTACAAATTTAAAAACAGGATCACACATTTTATAGTTACTTTTCTGAATAGATCAATAAATTATGCATACAAATGATGTATTTGTATGCAGTATCCTCAAAAGAAACAAAAATTGTGCACCTTTGACACCGAGATTTCCAACAGTAACAACATCTGTTTCCTCCGGTCCAACTATGTCAAAAGTGAAATTGTCTGATTTCACTGCACAGTGGGTTACCATCACGTAGACGCCAGCGCTATCGAGTGGAATCTCCGAAGGTCCAACTAAATCTACTTCAATAGATCTGTCATCCTGTAAAAAAATATATCTTTTAATTTATTTATACACTTTAGCATAATAATTAATTTTACCCGATTATTTAACACAATTGGCTTCTATTTACGGAATATCTATTTTTTTTTTTTACCTCTAGGATATTTAAAATAATTTTTTTTCTATTAACTCTTACGCTCCCAGCGTTTCTTGTGCGCAACTTGGGAAATGACCAGCGACCAGTAGTACTAGAGTAAGCATTGTTTAAATCTTAGATGATGAATAATAGAAAATCAAATAGTGATTAAAAAAAAGAAAATAAATAATAAAAACTGATTAAAATTTCTATTTTTGACAAATAAAAAACGAGAAAAACAGCGAGAAGAAATTGGGCAAACACCGAAAAAGAGCTCAAAAGAAAAGACGCCCGCATAGGAAAGGCATATGCATGCAACTTAAGAATAAATCCATTGTGGGCAGCGACTTCGGTTGATAAAACCAGAAGTTAGAGAGAAAAGAAAAAAAAAAGACCCCAAAGTCGGAACTGTATCCAGAAAGCCCTATAGAACTTAATAACCTAAACCACTATGCCTCCTAACCAATATTAGTTACTAACAAAAAAAGTTGGTTAACGCCAATATACTTAATTTAGAAATTTGACCTAAACCAGAAACGTGGTAACTGAAATACTCACTATCGAAACTGAACGCCAAAACTATATGGTCGACGCAACTTTTTGAGCTGCATTCCGAGAAAGTGAAAACAGAGAAAAAGTTGTCAAAAGGTAAAGAGTTTTTTATAACGTAGGTGTATCTAATGATAAAACCAAGGCATGGAGTCACGAGAGTTTGGAATCGTCACGAGCGCCAAGCAAAAATTTTCAGCAGGGGAACACAGTAAAACTTTAAATAATTTACTAAATTTGCTTACTAAAATACTTACTAAAATGCTTTACCCGTACTAAATCTTTACTAAAAGGCGGATGCCTGTTCCAGCCCGACTCATTTGCTACGAAAAATGGCAACATTGCTTTACCACATTATCTTACAGTTAAAATTGTTTTATTACCTTATATTATAAGTTGTGATTGTAGAATAATCCCACAATCGTCCGTCACTAAACGATAACATTTCATCTCGGGATAATCGCTAAATTTTGCCTTTGTGAATTTTAGCTTCTCAACAATCGATTGTAGAACATCTCGATTGTAGAATTTGGGAATTAGTAGATGACTGTCTCGATAGTTATTTTCTACGATGACGATGGTTCTCGGTTGTTGAATTATCCACTATCGTACATCACTATATGTAACTATTTGCCAAGAATCGTATAATTTTTCTGGTCTCATAAAGTCATTTAATTCCTGCTAAATAGAAAGTCCACAAATACTTACCGTGAAATTGTGTACTGTGACTTCAGACTGTCCAACCCAAATATACGTCTCTTTGTCAAACTCTGCTCCTGCTGTCACTAAGTATTTTGATTCATATTGAGTTAAAATATTTTTTATTTGTGTGACAGAAAATTTAATGTAGATGGGTATTGGCTGGTCCTTTGTATTCTTTACGGTTCCAAAGTCTAAAATCGCTCTGTCGTACTGGAAGAAAATATAGCATCGTTAGGGAAAATAAATCATTATATCTATGTAAAGAAATACTATATCATCAAGATTAATTGCTCATCAGATTGTTTGGGTTGCCAAAATACATATCAGAAATTAATTACTGTATATCCCGGCGTATTACGCGCAACTTAAGTTTGAAACTAAGGTTTTCCCTTTTTAGGTGTTTTCACCGTATTATGCGCACTCCTACTTTACAAAACAAACTTCATCTTATGCTTAGCATAAAAATTGAATAAAGAATGTTGAAAACTGTAATAACTAACAAGAAATAAAGAAAAAAAAAGTGAGTAAATGTGATGCGAGAACGTGCGATAAGTTCAATGTTTATCAATTTAGAAATATCATTTCTTATGCTCATCATTTCTTAGTTTCTAATCTTTCATTTTTATATCCTTCGTATAATGCACACCTATGAAATTTGATGGGGTGTTTTTGTATGAAAACTGCGCGTTATACACCGGAATATGTAGTACTTTTAGGGATGTTCATTTAAACAGTGATAACAGGTTTCATAATCTCGCTAAGCCGTTAATATTTTACTGAGAGGGCAACAACAGTTGTGAAATTCTATAGAAAACGCTGTTATTGATGCACCTTTTCGTCGGGAACCGCTGAAGTAATTACAGTATATTTTTTAATTTTGTTGATATTATAATTAGCTTTTAATTTACATTTGTGTTTTACTGGAAAATCAATTTCTTTTTAGTTATGTTAATTAAATAAAAGGAAAAAAAACACTAGTTTTACTTACCCATCATACGTAGTATAGGGTAAGTCTTGTAATCGTTTTGAAAATCGAAATTTTTTTTTTGACGGATTTACACGTTTCAGACACTGGAGATTCCGAAAAACATATTTTTAGAAAAAAAATTTTGCCGTCCGTCTGTGTGTCTGTGTGTCTGTGTGTGTGTGTGTCTGTAAACGCTCTATCTCCCGAAAAAATTGAGATAGAGACTTGCAATTTGGTATGTACTTAGTATGTAATAATGGGAAGAAGCCTATTTCATTTCAATAACCTCGATTAACCGGAACTATTTTTTTCGGACTCTCGAAATATTCGTTCTGATGAAAGGTATATAAAAATTTTCGAAATTGTTTATTTTAAGAAATGAATATAAAAGACAATAAAAAAACATAAATTTTACATAAAGCATGAAGTCGATCGGATAATTAGTTGTCGAGATATTTGGAATCATATTTTCCACACTCTTCGATTTTTCATGACCCTGTATTTCATCCAAATTTCACTTCAAAGAGATATTTTAATTGGAAATTTGACGCTTAATCAGATGCAATAAACCGCTAGTTAATAGGATTATTATTTTTGGAGTTATAAGGAAAAACCTCTTTCAAGCAATTCAGTAATCGAGCCTTTAAAGTTTGTGACGTCATCAAGCCACGATTTTATTTGAATTGCAATGCATTTTATAAGTAGTTTACACATTTTTATTTTCATATTTTACATTATGCATATCCATGATGGGTAAGTATTACGGTGGCCCCCAACGACTAGTTTTTTTTCTTTGCAAAAGCACGTAACTATTGCAATTTTTAGATTTCCGTTCCAAATGAAATAACGGAACCATTACCAGGATCACTTTTTCTTTTGCCTGTCTGTCTGTACAAAACCATTTTTGTTTCAGGAACGGCGGATAGTATCAGGATTTAAATTAATATCTAGTAATAAAGTTACGGCTCCATTGTTTGATAAAAATTTCAAGTGTCTAATTCAATGCATAAAAAAGTTATGGTATTAAAACAACGTTTTTTAAAAATACCAATGCACTCTCAAAACCTAAGTGTGCTTCCCTATTGCCTGGAATCTTGAAATTTTGAACCAAATAAGGTCTTATAGTGTTAAAGGGATATATTATACATCTTAAAGATGTTCGGGGCCCCGAGCCCCTGAAAGGAGAAGTAAAACTAAATAAGGACAAAAGAAAGTGTTAATATTAGAACAGCGAAGTCATTATCAAAATAAATAAGAATATATTATAGTTGCACGATCTATGATATAATGATTTGAAAAGCCATCTTTCAAATTCTTCCGTACTCGTTCAGAATACGCACATTATTATTTTATTATTTTTATTTTTATTTGGAATTTTACTTCTATATTTGTTTACATAATTGTTTCTAGCAATTAAAATAAGTATAATTATTAGGTATTTAAAATTAGCTGTACCGCTCATTAAATATATATATGATTCTGAAATTTTACTGTGATGTGCTTTAGGTTATATGGATTATTTTTATATTAAATTCTCAAAACAAATATTTTCGTGATATTTTGAAATTTATTAGATAAGGAATTCGATTAAAAATTATTTAGTTAATTTTATAATGCGAGTAGAAGATTTCCAATTGAGTGAAAAAGTGTTCATGTCAGAAATCGAATCCCAAACGGCTAGTTTCAAAAGCTATCATTCTATCAACTGAGCTACTGTCGATAACCTTGGACTAGAGTCTTAGACTTGGGTCAGGTAATCCGATTTTACCTAAACCAGACTCGACCCGTGTTTCTGGTCAAGTCTACTTAACGGTGATTTTTTTTTCGTTGCGAGTTGGGTTCGATTCGGGTTGACATTAATTGTTTCGGGTTCGGGATGGGATTTTACTCTTGCGGATTATGTTCGGGTCGACCATATTTTTTAAAAAAAGACTAGAATATTTTTTCCGATGAAAAGAAACTATATATTTCAACATTAATGAGTTTTTATATGCTCATTTATCCACATAAAAAATAAAGTTGATATAAAAGATGTAATTGTAGACAATTTTTTCAAAATTGTTTTAAAATATGGATTAAGTTTCTTCCATTTCGTGTTCGGTTCAGATTTGGATTTAAGTATATCTTGTTCGGTTTGAAGTGCGTTGGGTTCTGGTAGGTTTTCGTGTTGACTTTAAATAGGATTTTCGGATTTGGGTTCGGTGAAGCCCGATCCACTACTCTCGACATTCACTCAGATAATCTTTAGGCATTGACATCTAGCCTTAAAAATTATCCATCCATTAAAAATAGCAAAACAGTTTGTATTGGTTTCCTGAGTGCACTTTATAGAAATAAACGAAGGTATTTTATTTAAGAAATACAGTTATGTTACCGCCGTCATGATTTCATCGCTGAGCAACATTTGAATATACGGATCACTTCCTTGACTAAAACTGAGTCCATCTTGCTTTCCATCCACTTCGACGTTGAAAAGTGCCAGCACAGGGGTGTAGTTGCCATTTCCGACCTCTTTTGTGAATAATTCCACTGTCAAATCTAGAGAGTCCGTCTTGGGGACTAAGATTTCGAGGTAGTAGTCCAAGCGTTTTCCTTCAGACATCGTCTCTAACTCTCCGCTTATTAGGGTGAAATTGAATTCAGTCAAGTAATTTTCGTTTTCAGTCTGCATGGAAAAGAAAATGAAGTAATTATTAAGCAACAAGAACAAGCAACATATACATACCAGGTGTGGCGGTTAATAATTCTTAATATTTTCATTAAAAAAACATGTATAATTTGGGAGAAAGGTAAAAAATGGTTTATTCAAAGTATGCACCATCGTTAGCTACACATTGTCGCCATCTCTCTGGCAAGTTATGGATGAGAAACCGAGAGAAACCGTGCATCTTTTGAGGTGGTCCAGTCATCAAGCCATTTCTCAATATCTCCGTAATTGTTTAAGTGTTTCCTGAAGAATGCGTGAGACATCGATGAAAACAAGAGGTAGTCGGAAGGGGCCAAGTTTTCTGAGTACGGCGGTTGGGGCAAGAGTTCCTAGCCAAGTGTAGAAATGGTGTCACTGACCGCTTTCGCTGTGTGTAATAAAGCATTGTATTTCTGCAAAAGCACTTTTCCGTGTCTTGTAACCCATTCTGATCGTTTTTCGATCAACGCATGTTTCAAATTACCATTTGTTGACTGTAGCGAACGGTATTAAGAGTCTACACTAGTCATGCGAAGAAACGCTTGCAATCAAAATCAAAAAAGTAAAAATGCGCAATGTTAGAGGCCGACCTCAAGTATCTTATGAAAAAAAATCAGTTAAAAATATTAAAATGTATGCGAGATATTTGAAAAGAACGTTCCCATAGGATGAACATTAGCTTGCGAGTATTTTCGCATCACTAGTGTAGCCTCTTAGCTGCTTCACCTGGTTTTAGAAGCTCTTGGTACACGACACTCTACTGATACCACCAAATGCACAGCATTGTCTTCTTTCTAAAGCGATTCGGTCTTGCTGTTGATATTGATGGTTGTCCGGGGTCAACCTATGATTTTCTGTTGTTTTTTTTTTTTTTGGGGGGGGGGGGGGGAGTTCTCGAGATATACCCATGTTTCGTCTCAAGACACAATCTGATGCAAAAAGTCTTTCTTTCATGCTGAGAAACCAAAACTTCCCAAACTTCTTCGCTTTTCCATATGTCTATCATTCAGCTGATGTGGTATCCATATTTCCTGCCTTCTGGATATTTTCCCATGGCATCCAAAATACCACAAATGGCGATTAGAATTTAACTTCTTTGTAATTTTTTGTTGAGTTTGCGTATCGTCTTCGTCCAATAATGCTTGCAATTCGCCATCGTCAAATTTTTTTCGGTTGACCTGGGCGTTCTTTATTTTCAAGTTGTCTTGCGTTCGGATATTATCAACGTAAATTCTCTGCAAGTATACAACAGCTTTCACTCACGTTATTCTTTTGATTGAACAAGAAACGTAGTACGTGCCGTGCCGCACATGATCTTTACTTGGCTTAAAACACGACATGTTTACTACACGAAAAAAATATGATGCTATCACGAAATCGTTTAAACATCAATGTCGTTTTGAAAAGTACTGTCATAGATAAAAATGACATAAGAAATTAGACGACGAACCAATCCTCGTTTCCAGCGCTATCTTTGGAAAAAAAATTAAGAATTACTAACCACTACAGCTGGTATATATCTATACTAATATTATAAAGGAGTAAAGATTGTTTTTTTGTTTGTTTGTTTGTTTGTAGGGGGTAATCTCTGGAACTACCGAACCGATTTCAACAGTGATGGTGGCAAATTCATGGTGACAACCTCTGCTCCAACATAGGCTATATTTTATGTCGGTGCCACTACCCCAGGGGGGTGCAGGAGCGAAAAACGTTCTAAAATTGCGATCTTTTCTATACTGAAGCAGCTAGAAATTTGAAATTTGGCATTGTAGTTACTTATAAGATGTAAATGCTCTCTAAGAACAAAAAAAAAAAAATTCGAAATTTAAAAGGGTGAGATGAGCGAAAAGCGTTCTAAAAACATTCTAAATTACAATTTCTATGGAATCTCTGGAACTACCGAACCGATTTCAAAAGTGATGGGGGAAAATTCATAGTGACAACCCCTACTCCAACATAGGATATATTTTTTTGTGGGTGCCACTATTCCCAGGAGGGTGCAGGAGCGAAAAACGTTCAAAAATTGCGATTTTGTTTATACTGAAGGAGCTAGAAATTTGAAATTTGGCATTGTAGTTACTTATAAGATGTAAATGCTCTCTAAAAACACATTCTAATAAAATTCGAAATTTAAAAGGGTGAAATGAGCGAAAAGCGTTCTAAAAACATTCTAAATTACAATTTCTATGGAATCTCTAAAACTACCGAACCGATTTCAAAAGTGATGGTGGCAAATTGGTGGTGACAATCTCTGCTCCAACAGCCTCTTTAATAAAAAACTATGCGTTTCTGATGACTGGGTTTTTCGCTAATTGTTGCCACAGATTAATCTCGGAAAATGTAACATTTGGAGTTACTGAAAAAAATAATAGCTCGAAAAGTATTTGTCAGAAAATTGTTAGGCAAACTGCGTTTAAAAGGTAAAAAATTGTATTTTTCTTGATATAATTTCAAATCTAATGATTATGCCATTTTTCAAATATTGAATTTAAAAAATTACTAAATTTCACAATGGAGTACCATAGCAAAACCTTCATGTGTAAAAATATAATGATAAGGGCGACGTGTCCTGGTGTGTATATTGGCTATAGCACGAGTCACAAATTATAGTAGCCTTATTATTCTGTTAAAATATAAAAGTGAATTATGAAATGTCAATATTTTGTTGGATTAAAAGTTCGTTATAAGAAATTGACCAGCGTAGCGGGCGTAGCTTGCTAGTATATATATATAAATAAAACTTTTGTTAATAATAACCATTAAATTACATAAATAATCGACAATAGATGAACCGATAATTATAAATACCAATTATATATACCAATAAATATATATACAAAACTGTAAGATTCGCAAAATTAAAATAGCTGGGAAAAAATACTAAAAGATATGTGATGAAGAAATCTAATTTGCAGAAGGTTGAAATCATTACAAGAAGCAAATGGAAACTTAAATAGTGAAACACTTTATCAAGAGCAATATTCCACTAATATAAGTAAAATGTAATTAATTTCTATTTGAGTAAATAGGCCTCATCCAAATTTATTATACTCAAATTGCCCGATTAATTAAGTAGTCAAATGTAAAAATATTGAATAAAAATGGACAAATATTGAATAACTGAACATGATATGTGCAAAAATCAATGATTAGGGAACATTATTAAATACAAAAATAGATTTAATAAAGAATTGATAAACAAAAAGAAAAATATAGAAGTAAAACCTACCCAAACTGTGACATTTTAACTATTATTATTATTATATATTATATTATATAATAATAATATATATGTTTAAGTTGGTGTTATGGTAATGTTTCATTTATGGTTATATATATATATATTATGTATAATATATATTATTATATATTTATATATATCTATAAATATAATATATATATAATAATATATTTATAGTTATATTAAATATTAGTATAATATTATAATTATTAATTAATAATATTAATAATACTATTATTATAATTATTATTATTATTTAATTAAACTATATATAATCTTAATAATGATAATAATAATGAAAGCTATTTTGAAATTAAACTAATTGCAGCACAAAGTTAAGAGGAAATGAAACGATATACTGAATGACAGTCGATATACTGAATGATAATCAATGCATATTTTTAGCAACATTACCGCCATCTATGAGAGAGAAGTAAGAAGATATATTTACAATTTATTAATGTGACTAACATAAAAAGAGATGTGTTTGTAAAAAGCACATATTAAATAAAATATTTAATAAACCAAATATTTATAAAATTATGAAATAATTACATTTATTTTCTGTTTTAATATATATATATATAGACAGATATAAAGGGATAGTTACGCGTAGGTTACTAATTTTTGACACAGCTCTAAACACAGTTGTCATTATTCTAAAAACAAATTATGAGCACAAAATATCCATTTTGAATATTCTAAAAGAACTAATATTCTGTATTTGGTGGGATAAAGACAGGGAGAGTGTTTTGAGTGCCTCAAACCAGGAGAAATTGTTACGCTTTAAAAAAAGACCTTATAATGAATGCCTGTTACAATATTGCATCGTGACAATACTAGGGCACGTAGAAGTTTGGTGGCCAGCCAAACCAACAAACTACAATAAGAAATATTGCCACATCCAGCGCACTCACCAGATATGGCATCATGCGATCACCATTTTTTTTAACTCGTTACAAAACAGCTTAGCAAAGCAGCAATTTCAGACTAAAGATGAGGTGTAAAAATCAATCGTGGCAAGACCAAGCCCTTTTTCGCCACGGAATCTCCATTAGCTACCTGAGCTACCTTGGCAAAATGTAGTAGAAGCTAATGATGACTACATTTATTAAGGTTTGTATTTTATTTGATTTTTAAGGATAATTTAAAAAAATGTTAAAACGAGTAGGCCTTTTTGTACATCTAATATATATATATATATATATATATATATTAAATGTTTAATTAGGAAAATTATTGCATATCAAGCTCAATAGTAGCTTACAAAAATGCAACAAATGTAATTAATTAAAAATATGAATTTACAAATGCATATACTCAAGAGTAAGCGTATATTAACAAACAGCAAACAGTATTAATCTATTAACTAGAAACAATTAAATTTTAAAGTTAAACCTTGAAACACCCAGGTAAAAGGATCGCCTTTTTTCATCAGTGGGTAGAAAAGGCGTAAAAAAAGAAAGAGAATTGCTAGGAACTAGAAAATATTTCCGTTATAAAGAGGTGGCATGAAAAATTAACTTACATACTTTTCATAAACATTGTTGATTTTCGAATGCAAAATTGTAAAGTATACAAACTTACCTTTGTAAAAAAAATCTATTTTTGAACGTCTCCAGGAATTTTAATATTACAAAATTTAAAAAGTTCATTTTAGCAATAACGATACAAATCTTCTCAAATGATAAATAAAGCTTTGGCGTAAAAAATTAACTCAGTGTCACCGTCTGTGGAGACTCTTATGAACAATTTAGATTATCTGCAGTGTTGGAAGATAGCAGCAATAAATAATACCATCTTTTAAAGCCGTCTGTGTAGGTAAGAGTGACTTTTGGATATGTTGCAGAGATGCAACGCGATGATACAAAGGATGAAGCTAAAAAAGATGTACTCACTTCTCTTTTTTTTCTTATATGCATTTCCTCCTCTGGAACCATATCGTCGCCTAACCAGGTAAGAGCATTTTGTTTAAAAACTTGCTGCAGATGATGATGCAAGTCATCAATTATGACTTTCAGCTGAAATTTAAAAGTGGAAAATATATATATATATATATATATATATATACAGGGTGTTTCACAAAGGACCCCTAACTTTAAAAATCAATAACTCGGAAACGGTGATAGATAGAAGCATGAAACCAGTGGTATGTTTATTAAAAAAATCGTAAGAATCTTATACATAAATCTCAAAATTTAGTTAAAAATAGCACCGATAGATGGCGCTGAGAGCGTTAAGAATCCTTCTAAAGAGAGTTCAGAAGCATCGAAGATTACGCCATTGAAATCTGACCGCTATTAGCGTATAGTAAAAATAATTCGCATTAAACTTTTTTGAAAAGCTCACGAATTATTTTCCCATCTGCGTCTTTTGCGACTTAAAATCGCGTTTGAAAACTTCTCCTTGTGGCAGTAGGACTCTGATTTAGTCGGTGGTCCTCCAACATAATAAACACACGTTCCACCACGGTATACATCACTTTCGGAATTATTTTCACTATACGCTAATAGCGGTCATATTTCAATAGCGAAATATTCGACGGCTAGTCTTTCTACGCTTCTGAACTCTCTTTAGAAGGATTCTTAACGCTCTCAGCGCCATGTATCGGTGCTATTTTTAACTAAATTTTGAGATTTATGTATAAGATTCTTACGATTTTTTTAATAAATATACCACTGGTTTCATGTTTCTATCTATCCCCGTTTCCGGGTTATTGATTTTTAAAGTTAGGGGTCCTTTGTGAAACACCCTGTATATATATATAATAAAAATGCAACTTGTTCCTAAATAAATTTTTAAAATAAATTTTATTTTAAAATTATTTTTACAGCTTTTAACACTTTCCAACATATTACTTACCCATCATACGTAATATAGGGTAAGTCTTGTAATCGTTTTGAAAATCGAAAAAAAAAATTGACGGATTTACACGTTTCAGACACTGGAGATTCCGAAAAACATATTTTTAGAAAAAAAAAATATTGCTTTCTGTGTGTCTGTGTATGTGCTTGTGTGTGTGTGTCTTTAAACGCTTTATCTCCCGAAAAAATGGAGATATAGACTTGAAATTTGGTATGTTACTTAGTTTGTAATAATGGGAAGAAGCTTATTGAATTTCAGTAACCTCGATTATTCGGAACTATTTTTTTCGGACTCTCGAAATATTCGTTCTGATAAAAGGTATATAAAAATTTTCGAAATTGTTTATTTTAAGGAGTGAATATAAAAGACAGTAAAAAAAACATAAATTTTGCATAAAGAATAAAGTCGATCAGATAATGAGTTGAACGAGATATTTGTAATTATATTTTCTGTACTCTTCGATTTTTCATTACTCTGTATTTCATTCAAATGTCAATTCAAAGATATTTTTTAATTGGAAATGAGACGCTTAATGCGACGCAGTAAACCGTTAGTTAATATGGTTATAAATTTTGGAGTTATAAGAATGTTTCTTTTACGCAATTCAGTAATAAAGCATTTAAAGTTTATGACGTCATCAAGCCACGATTTTATTCGAATTGCAATGCATTTTATAAATAGTTTACACGTTTTATTTTCATATTTTATATTATGCATATCCATGATGGGTAAGTATTACTTTGGCCTCAAACGACTAGTTTGAAGGGTATTTATGACTTTAGTTTCTATGTCTGTCTGTCTGACCAACTAACCGTGCTCTAACTCTCGTAAATTATACTTTGATCAGAATGTAATTTTTACATCTTATTAAGGTTTATGATAGAATTTTTGGTATTAAAAATAAAGTGTAGCATTTATAGTTCGTTTATATGGACACACAGAAATTTCGTTACATTATGGTTTATGTGGAAAAATCGTTTGCGCTGCATTTTATTGGTCTTAAGTTATTCCGAACAAAATAATATTGAAATGCATCACTGAGGTGGACTGCAAAATGCTTTCTTAGGAGTATAAAATATGTAGCATTTACAGTTTTTTTACAGTGACACATAACAGAATTATATTCTATTATAGATTTATGTGAAAAAATTGTTTGCGATGCATTTCAATGATGTTACGATACTTGAAACATAATGAAATTAAAAAGGATCACTGAGGGGCATTACAAGATGATTTCAATAGATTATTCAGTGCATAGCATTTATTGTTCATTTACAGAGACACGTAAAAAAATTCGCTTACAGAGCTGATGTTACGGTTGGTTTCAACAATTTTTTTTTTTTAATCTACATTAATTATTTAAATCACTTTCTCAACATTTATTTAAAAGCACTCTTTTTTTCTGTTTCTAATAAAAATTTAAATAAATAAAAGTAATTGTAATAATAATAATAAAATCAGTTTTTATTTTTTCTTCTTTCTTTTTCTTTTTGCAAAGTAAATTCAACGTTTATAGTCTAGCTTTGCTTCCTGTTTTCAAATACGAAAAGCAGACAGCAAGGGAGGGATGTTTTGTCAGTTAAAGACCGCACAGGTGGAAAATTTGGAGTCATCTAGTCTGATTTTGATATAAGAATAACCGACCGCCCTGTATAAGAATTACGTTATCTTATGAGTGTACTATATACGCAATTAGGCTTTGTAAGTTTACGACAGGCTTCAATTGGCTCTGCTATCAGGCGGATAGCTGGCACCCATGTAAACAGAGGCTAACAGGACCCCCCTTCAGCACACGCCATGGGGGTGATGCATGGCTTCCTTCCCCCATGAAGCGGCCGGCAGAGTGGAGCGGCAAGCTGTAGTCTTCACGAAGAGTCCATTTTTCCTTTTGTTTCCATTCCCGTACCCCTGGCAGAGTGGATCGGTCCCGTTTTTCAAGCAGCGCGGGAGAATGAATGTTTACGACACTTGTTGCTTGGCCAAGAGACCTGTCGTTTGACTCGTAAAAAAAATTCGACTTATTACGGGGCTCGAAGATTGGCCTGTGGGCTGGATCGCGAAGTTGTTGAAGGCGGACAGGTTTCTGGAAGGTTTTTTTTTGAGAGTGGGGCATTGATGGCCCTACATTAACTATCCTAAATCATGATGTTATGATGAAAAGAGGCTATAAGGGCATTTTCGAATTGCGGATCTATAACTGTTAACGAGAAATTAAGAAGAAGATATGTGTAGCCCGTTTTTTTTTTGGCGTAGTGGCGCTCCAAGATTATGACTTCTTAACCATCAGAAGTGATCATAGATATTGAACTAAACGGTCGTTAGAAGTCGTAGTGTTCTGAGTTACGGTGATGGCTATCTTCGAATAAAACACATGCTTCAGGAAGGTGAAATTACTGACTCCGATGGTGAAGTTCTGGACCGTAGAACGATTTTCCCCTCCGGACTAGATGATGGACCTAGTAGTTGATGGCAAGTGATGCAGTGAGATGAGAGGATTGATGAATGTTAGCTTGAAACCACATGGGTATTGTCTGAATTTTTCCCCAGCCTGAACACTCCAGCTTAAGTGCTTCATCAGATTTTGAAAAAGGACGAAATGCTCCTAAGTGCCCATTGACTAAAATTGTAGAACTCTCTACCTGTTGTAAGTACTATTTGCATAGTTTTTCTTTTTATTTATTTGTACCTCTTAAAAAAAAAATATATATATATGTTTGCTATACCAGAGTTTAAAAGTGAAATGAATATCTTTGGATAATTTCAATAAGAATTAACATTATGAACAGAAATAGTCTGTAGGTTAATATATAATGTTTGTATGTTTGAACGACCATTAAATGGTAATGTGATGATAATTTTAAAAATATGATGTGTAATTTAAAAGTAACCAGTGAGTGGTTTCAACTTAAAAGATCAGCTGTTATATTGTTTTATTAAGATTATTTTTGATAACTTAGTTGCTTCATTATTTTAAATGTTCAAATAAATTGTGTTTTTTTTGTTTATTATCAAAGATGGTATGTTTTTCTTTGTATAAATCTCTAAATAATTAATTTTTTATATTCACAGTAGACCTATAAGAATGGCCTAACCTTTCTGTGTGTAATAAAAAAAAAAAAGGGAGAGAAAATTCAACTTTATTAAATTAGGACTTTAAAATTTCTTAAGTTTAAATTCATAACTGACTGTTTTAATGAACATAAATTGAAGTTCACTTAATGTTATACAATCGTATTTTTGATCTTGATTTAAGGATGGATAGATTAATAAGTGAAACAGTAATATTAAATTTAATTTCATAAAATGTTAAATTAAGCTTTAACTCTCCTCTTTCAGAAACATTGTTCTTCTAAAATATACACCAAAATTGTTTTATTTTAAAAAGTAAAAAAAAAAAAAAAAAAAAAAAAAAAAAAAATATCCAGTTATTTTACACCACTATACGATTCTTGGTTAACCGATCGGATCTTGTTCAGAATCTCTATGGTTGTTCTAAAATTTTAGTACATCATCATATCCCTATTCTATTAACGGATTTAACTCTTTCCCCTTTTGGTCCTCATATTGGAGGAATTTCAGGTTGTCTGCATTTTTCCAAATTATATGATGATCACACTTTTGTTAATTTAATGTGTATGGAGATTTGAGCTTGATCGGGTTGGAGTGGAGTTGGGTGTTCTTTATGCAATCCAGTATGCTACTTGATTTAGAAATCTGTCGCCCCTTACTACATTTAATATTGTCTTAAAATGATGAGTTCAAAATTATCATTGTTGTATTAACCTATTCGGATTCTTAAGTTTTGATATTTTGATTAGTTTAATATAATTTGCTACCTTTTCCATGGCAACAGATTTCAGTGGAGCTAATCAGGGTATACTTATTTTTTCTAAATATTTAATTGTCAAGTGAAGATTGAGTAATAAATGAGCTTTTTAAGTTTAAGTAAGTTGTGTTTTAGAAAGAACCCCAAAACACCACAACACTGACTATGATCAATAATTGCTGGGAGTGAGTTTTCAGTTGAGGTATACATTTTAAAACTTATCTAAATTTTTATGTATTACGTGGTGTTTTTTGCCCTATTTAATCACTGTGATTAATTAAAACAAAAATATGATTTTAAAATTAGTGCTGAAAGTTTGCCTGATTTGCTCTCGTCACGTCAGTGACTATAGATTGTTTAATAGCCTATTAATTACATTGAGATTTCCCGGTTGGGTAAGTTTCGTGCTGTAGCGTAGGTTTTCTCTGGCATTATATAAACTTTCTCTTACAATAAATAAAGAAATAAACAAATAAAAATGCAATGGAAAAGAGTAAAAATGAGAATTAGAGGCCTCATTTACATTTGTTTTTGGTCCTTCTTAAATTTTAGTGGGGAAGTTCGTGTTTCACGTGCCTTTTGGATAATCCGGAATTGTGACCTCTTTAGCTGACTACAACCATGCTTGATTTTCCAATAAATATTGAAATCTAGTAACACAAACGACTGTACCGAGTTCGCAGAGCATGTATTTGATTGGTTTTGTGTAATACTCTAATACTATTTATATTTAAGAGTTGATTAACAAGTAAAAGTATCTCTCATACCAAAATTTTGTGTCAGTATCTCGCCCAAAGAATATAAAGAAGTTTTCACGTATCTAATACGAATGTTCGACTCTGAGAACAGATTCCATAAAAATTCTGTTGTATTTCTCGGTCAAAATAAATTTAAATCCTTACAACGTAAATTGTTCGATGTTTTCTGTTTAGCTCTTCTGTGTAAAATTCAGCATGAAACCAAAATACACAGAATGCAAATAACACTGTACAAAACAAACACTAATTTTGTAAAGTTATTCTACTGGCACCAGTAAAAAAAACTAATATATACTTTTATGATTAAATGTTCATTTTACAATTAAAAAGTAAGATAAAAATATCTCCCCCTATCATTGCAGGGGTGTCACAGGCAAATAAGTTATAATAATTGTAATGTAGATAAGACGTGCAGCTTTAAAAAAGCGCGGCGTAACTATCGCTATCTGATGCTGACAGGAGACGAATATAAAAGACCGTATTTTTTTTAAATAGTGATTAGGCAATTTAATGATGATTCTGAATAATTAAAAAGACGTATATAAATAATTTACTTACATTTATAAAATATTTTTTCCCATTTCTACAAACACACAAAAAAAGCAAAAATACGTTTTTGACAACGTAATGGGTAATCTGCTGAATTCGGTCCTTCGTTCTGTAGCAATCTCAAAAATACATGAAAAAATTCGTAAAAACCGCGATCACTGAAACGCATATCTGAACAATTCTTTTCTTAAAAGCAGAAAAAAAAAAAAAAAAAAAAAAAAAAAAAACATAAATGGATTCGGCCAAATTGTTGTATTGAAATCGCTAAAAATAGGAAATTCGTTAAAATCGCAATCACTATAACGATATTTAAAAAAAAAATCGCATTACATAAATTGTTAATATTATTCAAATTATTTTTTATAACTAAATATCGAAAAACAGAAACTTTCCATTTTTTCATTCAAATCACTTTCTATAACAAAATCAGATATTGAAAAATACTAACTTTCTATTTTTTCAATCGTTTTCTATAATATAATTATTATATATTGAAAAATACAAACTATAATTTTTGTTCAGTGAAATTCTTTTTTATAGCCCAATTAAATATTGAGAAATATAAAAATTTTCTTTAAAAAAAAAAAAAAAAAAAAAAAAAAAAAAAAAAAAAAAAAAAACTTTCCTTTGCTTGGATTCGAACTCAAGACCTCAGATTAGCTTAAAATAAAATTTAAATAAAGTCACCAGAAGTATTTCTAGTCAAGTGTGATTATCGCCAAGATACACTGTAAGAGTTACTGCCAAGAGCAACAACCAATCACATTGCGTGCTATGGTTCCAATCGACAAACATGTTTGGAAAAAAAAAAATTTCATCTAATCTACATCTGGTGGGCGTTCTCAGACGGTTTTTCCTTAGACTATCAAAGTAAAACCAGAAGGACCCGTGCGAAGCTTTCGCACAGCAATCTATGAGATTATTTCCTGGTACGTTTTAGCACTAATTTTTAATTAACTGATTTTTTTTTAAATTAAACAACGCGTTTTAACAATTAGTGGGTGTACTATCTCAGAAACTTGTTCAAAAACTTTTCGAATGATACTTTATTTCATCGTTGTATGTTTTGTATGTGCATAGAAAAAAAAGATGTTGAAAACAGAAATAATATATATGATGATTGTTTGTGTATAAGAAAATGGGAATAGATTGCCAGAAAAGTTTTTGCCAAATTACTTTCTCTCGCCAAGGTCATTTCTCTAGATTGCCAAGACTCCTATACTAAAAAAAAAGGGAATTATAAAAAAATTGAAACACTGAATCTGACGTTTAGGGAATTCATATATAAGCATTTCCTCAGATTTTGCAAAACTGTTCAAGACATGTCTTAAATACATAAATCAATATTTGGTACACCAATATTTTGCAGTCCTGTGGGAACTTAAACATGGGATGTTCAAACTTTGTGGTTCAGCAGCCATTTAACAGCTTAATGAAATATTAAAAAATAAATACTTACAATTTTTGTGAATCCTAATGATCTGTATATCTAAAAGGAAGATAATCCTAAAAATTACACAATCTACTGATGCTCCGATACAGTACGCATATACACATCCAAGATTAAAAAAAGAAAACAAATAAAAATAACTGACGCACGCGTAAAAAATAAATAAAATTCCAATTAAAAGCTCGATAATTTTCAAAAAGTACGCGCAAGAAATAAATTAACAATCTTATTTCAATTGCATTATAGGATGACGTCATCTGAGAATGCAGTATTTTATTTTGTTGGAAACACTGATTTGAGAAAACCTTTCTTTTCATTTATGAAAACAATGCCGATCTAATTTTTAATTAACTGCAATTTTTATTCAAAAACATGTTATAACGAATTGTTAAGTGTGCTATGTCAGAGCCCTGTTCAAAATCCTTTCATATGCTATCTCCTTCGTCGTTCTGCGTTTCGTATTTTCTGAGAAAAAGGGATGTTGACAGGAGAAATAATATATATGATTCCCTAGATTTCGCTAGATTCTCAAATCACGTGACTTATAGAAAAATACGGTATTTTGATTGTCTGACAATAAACATGTAAAATTTTCTGCACTGTGCTTTTATCTTGAACGAATACATATTATAATGACGATGGACAGAGTTTAAATATAAAAAACAGCGAGGGCGGAGTATAGATGTAAAAACATATTAATAGGTTTCTGGCGTAGAATCCGTAAATTAATACTGATAGCTTGATAGTTTGGAAAATTTATTGTTCACTAAAGAGTAATTTCTGATAAAACAAAATCAGCAAATTATATTAAAATTCATGAATACGCTTTAAACAAATTTTACACGGTCTTTTCCAACATCGCCCTTTATTATTCTCAGGTAGTCCTTGACTACTGTAAAACTCTTTTAAAATTATTTGCGATAAGAATCTATAATAATAATAATAATAAAAATAATAAAAATCCTTGAATAAGGGGGACAAAAAAACTGGAATAAAGTACCAATTTGCATAATTTTGGAGAATTTCCGGCTATTGTTATGCCTAATACTTAAAAGCTATAGAATAAAATTTCTTTATAGGATCCGGACGTTTAATTTTTTAGCAGATCTTTTCATCTAACATTCTTCTGTTTTACAAACATTATACTTCATTACGGGTATAATTATATCGAATTCTCCCTATGCACGTAATACGGGGTTTTTTAATAAAAGGAAATCAGATGGATGATTTATTTGATTTTACTTGAAAATACTAAAGGAAGAAAGAAAAACCTGATCAAATCCTCTTCCTTCCACTTTCTCCAAATGAAGGACCGTATGAGGGTAGTTTGACTTAAAAAGTTTCCAGTGATAAGATGCTGAAATCTGCAAATGATTTTTCTACTCTAACAGACTGAATGACAAAATAAGCAGTGCCCTTAGCTGGAGTAATTAACAACTGTAGGTCCAGGTGGTGATAATTTATTAGCCATATAGGATTCCGAGAAACGAAATGGTTGTGCGAGATTACTATTTCCGAACCTCGTTAACCAGAGTTGCTTGAAAACAATTTCTCCCCATCCATTTACTTCCTTTTTCCATGGTCATTCATCACACATGTCACATTTATCACTTTCTCATATTCATTCTCAGAAAAACACAGAAGAGTAAAAGAAAATCCCTCTTTTCTTAGGCTTTGGAAAAGTATTATTAGTTTTCTGAAAATTCCCTAAAAATAAGAAAGAATTCCGTAAATCCCCAAGTACACTTGAAGTACCCTAGATATAGGGATTTTCCCTTAAATCTGAGAACGCTCTTGTCATGGGTGTCAACTAAGAGGGAGATATAAATGGGGAAAATAGGGTCAAATATTTAAGATACGGTTTTCGGTATTGACTTTTCAAATCATTCGGAGGAATGGAGAGGGAATGGGGAAAAATTTGCGTTCTTATACATAAAAAACCCTTGTCATCTACGAAAGCATCACAGAATTAATAAAAGACGTCCCAAACAAAGCCATTAAATAATAAGCCCAGTCAGATAAATGGGAAACTTTTCGCAAGTTGAGAATAGCTCCATCTAGCGGTTGGGAGTGCTGCATTCGGCACCAAGAATATTTTAATAAAATTTTGCTTCTAAAATTAAAGCTTAAAATAAAGAGTTCATATTTTCTAAGAAAGTATTTTGTAAATTCCGGTGTCAGTCAGTAATTTCACATTTTACGAACATAATTTGTCTGTGCCGGAAAGGGTTAATTGCATAGTGATGTAAATTTCCATCACTTTTTATTTAACTTTTAATAAATAAATCAACTTCTTCGCCACCACTATATTTATATAGAAATATTAATCCAGTAAATTTCCACATTTCTTTTTAAATTTTAATTTTAGCTTTAATGTAAAAGATCCCAATAATTAGCAAGATTTTAAAGGAAGTGCAAAAACAAAACATCGATAAAAATCGTATAAAATATCGATATAAATAAATCGTATCGTTTCTCTGCGACCCACTTCTGTTTTGTTCTCCTTCCGCAGCAGAGGTTTGGCGCTAGTGTGTCGCTAACAAATTTAACACTATCTGACTGGGCTTATTAGGTGCGTTCGTAATTATATAAATACGTAGCACCTATAGTCGTCGCTTGGTCCGTCCGTCTGTCTGTCCGCATATAACAACGCAAAAACTACCCAACCAAATGGTTTGCAATTTAAAATATATTATCTTTGCAGAATTTTGTCGAGACATTTCAAATTTTATTAAAATCGAATCAAAACTTTAGGAGATATTAATAAAAATATTTATTAAGAAATTTGATTTTTTTTTTTAAATCGGTGCTTTTTTGTTAGAGGAGCTTCCGATGGATGTTAAATCGTCAAGCGACCGAGATACTTATTTTATTACAGAAATTAATCTGCAGACGATATAATTCATTTCACAGAATTAAAAATCATCAAGATCTGAATATTTATATAACTAGCTGATACATATATATCTGAATATTTATATAACTAGCTGATACATATATATCTGAATATTTATATAACTAGCTGATACATATATATCTGAATATTTATATAACTAGTTAAGATATTTGTATGAACAGTGTCATAAAATATATACTTAACTAGCTGTTTAACCCGTTCAACGCACGGGATATCATGAATTTAATTCTAAAACGTGCGTACGAACGCACCTCGTTTGTAACGTTTGACGTACAATTTCCAACTTGTTATTTAATGGCTTTGTCTATAGCTGAGTGACTGCAAAATTGAAATTTTATTTCAGTTACCTTTTACTCATTGTATTTTCTGGTGTGAGATTGAATATTTTGAAACATGTATGAAGGAGGTCAATATTACATGTGAAAATGGAGCTTTCACGTAAGAATGTAGCACTTAAAAAAAAACAAGAAAGGATACGATTTACTGATACAAAAACAGTGCCCAAAACTAGGTTTTGGGAATTCTACTTATTTTATCGCCATAAAGTAAATGTTGTCTCGTAAAATTCACCAATGGAATGTAAAAATCGGCTTGATCCAGGGAGAAGAACTTTATTGAAAAAAGAACAAAATTGACTATATTCTGCTAAAATATTTAAATCGGATTTATTTTAATAATGAAAAATTAAAAAACGCCGCAAAACGTGAAAAAACGATAAAAGTCTCATAAAAAATCGCATAAAAAATCTAATAAAAAATTGAAAATAGAACTTCGAGGTGCATAACTATAGAGGAAGGTACCTTCCTGCCAAATGTAGCTGTGTGTGCATCAATCTCATCAAAACACAGCGGACAGACAGACATATACAAACTCACACACTAACTTCTTTCTTTATACATTTTTTAAAAAATGTTTTCGAATTTCCTATTTACGTAATGAACTTTTCATTACTGAATATTTTTCGTTACTGAAGTTAAGCCGATCCAAACCTGGAAATATAATGAAGTAATCTATACTAATAAAATAAAGTTTCGATATGTGTGTGTGTTTGTCTGTTTGTTTGTCTGCGATGGCTAGCAAAATCTAGCCCACCTAGAAGAATTTAGGTGTGGATAGTCCGAGGTCTGGCCTGGTGCATCTGAGTCCCAGAATTTTAACATTTTCATAATTACCCAAGATATTAATTAGAATCTCATTACCCATCGCATCCGAAATGCCATCTTTTTCTGAAAATGGTGCAAAAGAAATGTGAAACTGCAAAATGACGTGTGTGTTGGGAGAGGGAAGAAAGATTTTAGGTTTACTGGTAAAAGATGGATTACCAGAATAACTTTTAACTACGCCTTTTCGACACATGTCGAAATAACAGAAACTATATGTATTATGTTTTTCAACACGAAAATTTGCAGATCTATATAAACAAAAAAATCGCAAATTCAAAAAATTCCATCCACAATTTTCAGAAATATTAATTAGAAATGTTTAATTTTTCGAGCAATTTAATCTTGCAATGAACAACATGTTTTCGATAAAAATTTGAGCCGCCACAGGTGTCGGGATAAAGAATGCGCAAAGAAAGAGGTACTAATAGACTCAAATTAACAATTCTAATTAAGCTACGATTTTAAAATTAACACCGTTAGAATTCTCTCTGTTTCCACATTACAAGTTTGTAAAAATTAAGATTATCCGATTCTTGTAACCGGAGATGTTTATTATTTGTCTAATTCCATGTGTGGATATAGTGTCAGTCACAGAGATGGAAATGGCTGTGGTGTTTGACTACCAGTATTATATTAAAGGAAAATTTGACCTATTCAATCTCATATATGTAAAATATCAACAGTGAAGAATTGTTTTTAAAAAATACCGGTGTCCAAGAACGGTACACTTTTGCGGCTATGTGACTTACACTACATTCACGCATGGAATTAGCCTATTTCGTATTAATTTGATTGCAGAAAAATAAATTATTTTAACGTTTTTTTTTCTTTTTTTTTCTTTTTTTTTTCTTTTTTTACGATTAAGCATAGCAGACAAGACATGTCTGTTATCTCTTGAATAAAGAAAGATACAAAACAAGTAATAAAAACTTTGAATGGTGCTATTAGAGGCTGTATAAAATTATTAAAAATATTGGATTTTTTTAATGGAAAATTATGCATTCTTTCTTAAAACAGGCTGAGAATTAAAATTTTCAAAAAATCCAAATAATCTACCAATAAGTTCTTATTTTATAAAAATTTTGATTTTTATGAAAAGAAATAAAAGCTTATTTGACAATGGGAGTGATAATTAAAGAAACGTTTGCATCGGGGTTTTCTTGAACAAATTGTTCGTTATACTTGCAGGTATGAGGAGGGGGGAGGTTAATGCCTTTTTATTTAGTATCGCATCTATTGTACTACGTCGAACACCCCCTAGCGGCGAATTTTTCACTAATTGAGAACTCTTACTAATTATAAAAAATGTATTACTCTGATTTAGATAAAAGAAATTTCATTTAAGAAATCGAACCACTCCCTTGATATAATGGATACCCGTGTCGAATGTTCGTATAGAACAAATTAGCGCCCTCTGGCGGTGGAAGGTTGAACTAAAGGACTTTGCAGCGCCACGCCTGTTATACGGTGCCGGAGTCAACGGGGACACGTGTCCTATCCATATGTCCATTGGAATACTACAAAACTGCTTTAGGGCAAATGTACGCACTTGAGCTATGCACAAAATGTAATATCATTTATAAAAAAAACTGAAAAATTTGACCCAAAGAACTATAACCTATAACCTCCCCTCAAGTTGTTATGACATATGTTGCTTTTTGATGTCATTGGAAACATTACAATTTATTTTATATCCAATGAAAAGTCTATATCAAAAATATAATATCTTAAAATATACAAAAGCCTGCAAAACTTTAAAAAAATACTGTCCTTTTCCTTTTTTTTTTTCGAAAATTTCTAAATAGAATACTTTGATTCGGCAATTCTCGACGAATGTTATTATTATCATTTTATTTATTATTATTATTTTTTTTTACTATTTATACAGCAAGTCAGATTCAATAAAATGTGATGCAATATTTGTGAAAAAGAAGGACTTTTGGAAAATTTATATAATTAATTTATTCGAGAAACAAGTAGCACACACATGGATTTGATTATTTGCATTAATATTATATTTAGTATAGAGAAATCTTAGTAAAAATACGTATCTGGTCAATTATTCCTCGGGTGTACTACATCACGCGGCTAGCGACTTTACAAACAACCATTGCTAGCGCGATTAAGAGCAACGTCAAATGACGATTGGCTGAAATATGTCACCGCCCACTGAATATTAGGCCTGATCCACCGCCCCCTGAATACTAGGCCTGAGCGCTGACACAAAAATGACGGCACTCGTGGGCCGATTTTGTAAATCCTTTGTTCGGTCCCCTAGTTTTACATCCCAATATTTTTTAAAAGTTTTCTTTGACTTATTGAATCTCAGACAAATAAGGCGGAGAAAACTTTTAGAAATTATTGGTTTTGAATTTCAAGGGACCGTACACACGCTGAAAAATTTCCGCCTACGACTGCATTAATTTTTGTGTCAGTGCTCAGTCACCGCCCCCTGAATATTAGGCCTGAGCGCTGACACAAAAATTAGTTCTGCGGTTTTTTGAAAATTGAAGCGCGGCTTCGTCTAGTTATTTTGCTACTGCTGATTATTAGGAGTGACTTTAGACGAGACTTTGAATGACTCTGAACTATTAGGAGTGACTTTGAATGATCCAGGTATGTAAATTCGGTCTTTTCTGTTTACGTTGCATAATTCTTGTTTGAGTTGTGGTTTAATTTTTCGGTTCTAAGAATGGAGAACCAAAAGTTTTATTTTCGTCAATTATGCTCTTTTATTTCAAGAAAGGTAAATATACTAGTCAGGTTACTCGTAAAATTTCTGCTGTATATGGACAATGTGTTATTTCACATAGGTTGTGTGAGAAGGTGGTGCGCTGAAATTTCGTTTTCGAAGATGATGCCTCCTCAGGACGACTGTAAAGGAGTCTTTAAAAAAAATTTGTAAAAGAGGACCTCTTAAAAGAATCTATCAAATGCTCATACACTGTACTTTTTGGAGTATTTAGTCTGTACGATAACTTCTGAACTGTGTAACGTGGATTTTCAGCGATAGCTTCTTTTAAGGAGTCCTCCTTTACAAGGAGCCCTCCTTTTTGATGGTCGTTCAAAGTTGCATCATCTCCGGGGCTGAAATTTCCGTGCTTAAACTTCTCAAACCACCTTCGAACTGTACCATGTGAAACAGAACTTTGCCCATATACAGCATAAATTTTAGGAGCAGTCTGATTAGCATTTTTACCTTTCTTTAAATAAAAGAGCATAATTGACGAAAATTATTTTTTCTAATCTTCATTTTTAGCAGTGCATTGAAATAAAAACTATGTCTCATTTCAAGCAAGAATTATGCAATGCAAGCAGAAAAGACCGAATATACATATCTGGGTCATTGAATGTTACTCCTTATCATCTGTAACAAAATAAATAAACAAAACCACGCTTCTCTTTGAAAAACAGCAGACTTTTAAGGATGACTCAATATATGTTTGCTATTATGTTTTAAAACAAAACCATGTTTTTATTCATGCTATGCTTTCATATCATTTAAGTATAGGCATTCTACAGAAGAATTAAGCACAAATCTCTGTTTAAATTAATTCAGTTCTTGTTAATTTCATTTGAATGTCAATGTGGGTTTAAACAAAAATCAAAACAGCCTAAGTTTTCTAAGTCTTTGTCAATAAATTTCAACTTTTTGTCTGTATTCGGATTGTAAAGGGGTGCATTTAACTAATTTTAGGGTGCTGAATTCTGTAGAATAATTGGATTTTCTCTACCACGTCACATATATTAGATACACAGCGGTTATGCAATGTCAACAGTGAAATATTTGACAAAAATTGACCATTTGAAATACAATATATATATATATATATATATATATATATATATATATATATAATATTTACCAATTAGTTTTCTTGATTACTTAACAAAAACTATGAACTAATACCAGCACGAAACTGTTGCACAGTAACCCATAATGTTAATATTAACAATGTTACCAGAGGGCCCGTGCGAATATTTCGCACTGAAATCTAATATTTTTTAGGTACTTCTCTATTATCCCGTCGACCACTTTTCATAACAAAAAAACTACCGCCAAACTGTAAGATTAAACGCCAAAAATGCAGTCCCATTTACTTGATGTCAGAATCATTATGCGTGTTTGCTACGTCATCTAGTGGTTTTACATTCGACATTTGCGTGTATTTTTCATTATGTTTTACTGATTTAGTAGTTATTTTATTAATTAAAATAACAATTGTGTCCTTAAATTCTTATATTTTATTTATTTATTTATTTTTTTATATTCCAATGGCAACGTTCTCCCGTTTATTTGGCGATAGTTTTTTGTTATGAAAAGTGGTCGACGGGATAATAGAGAAGTATCATTTTTTTATCGATATGCAATATTTATTAGATGCAGGTTTAAACTTCTAAAGAAAAAGCAAGGATAAAAATATCTGCAAACAACATTTAGTTGTTAGTCAAGCCAGAATATCATCTAATTTATTCCATCAAAGTTAGACTAAAAACTGATCCAAGATTGCTAAAGGCACGCGCGAGAAAAAAAAAAATTAACAATCGTATTTTGACTGCATTAGAGGATGACGTCATTCGCTTCGGGAAAACCATGGGAAATATTAATATAAAGATTTCAATTTCAATTTCGCTTTTTAATCATAAGTATAAAATAAACCCGTGCGGTGTTTTTTTTATAATAATTGCTATGAGCATCATATAATGTGGTATTCTATTTTTTTTTGGCAACAATAATTTCAGGAAAACCTTTCATTTCTTTCATGAAAACAAAGCCGATTTAATTTTTTAATTTCAGCAAATTTTAATCGAAAACATGTTTTTACGAATTGTTAAGTGGGCTATGTCAGAAGCCTGTTCTAAAACCTTTCATATGGTATCTCATTCGTTGTTCTGCGTTTCGTATTTTCTGAGTAAAAGGGATGTTGACAGGAGAAATAATATATAAGGATTTTTCAAAATAGGTTGATCTTTTTTTTTATATCAGAATGCATCCAAATAAAGGTTTTAGTCTACACAGTCATTCCTTTCCTCATTATTTGACAACAAAATGAAAAATATAATTTACATTTTGCCACGTATTTTACCATGTATGTAAAACAATCTAAAATTTTGTAAAACCCTTACGTGATAGAAAATTTCTGATAGCAGATTCTGATTCTACATGCAAAATTACATGCAAATTTTTTTTAATTACAAATTAGATACAAAATGGCTGTTGATTAGTGTAATTAGTTTACTAATTGGATAATTTAGAGACACAGAGAAAAAAAGTTTGTGAAATAACCATACCTGCAAATGAGCATATGGTGAAGAGCTAACTTTTCCTTTGCTTGAGCTTGCAGTTACTGTAAGATTATAAGTTCCTCCAGATTTTACTTTTGAGGCTTCTTTTACATGCACATCTCCGGTCACATTATTTATATGAAACAGATTCTCATCGTCACCGGCTGTAATTGTATAGCTGATTTCAGCACAGTCGCACAGCAAAGCATCCATGGGACAAGTTGTGCCCATGTCACCATCGTAGGCGAGAGCGGTGTAAATGGCGTCTGGATTCCATGGATCGCTGACAATAGCCGTATCTTCGGCTTTGATAAATTCAGGCAGAAAGTTGTCAACTAAAAATAAAATATATTTCAATGATTTCTTAACTTTTATTTTATAACACCGGGACTTTAATTAGAGTGGGTGGACGTTTCTTTTGGAATGGTTCTTAATTTGAATTTTTGTGAACTATATACAGGATGGCCAGAATTAAAACACACCTACTCCAACCTCTCTATATATTGAACTACTCAGTAAGCTTGAAATTTTGCGCACATACTATTCAAGACATGGGGAAACGGATTACGAGAAAAAATTAGTTCCAGAAACACCGATAGATGGAGCTGTACAACAGAAAATGTGAAATAAAGACAAAAATAATACTGAAATAATACTAAACTATGAATGTGTGGATTCACAGTCACATTTATTCTCAGACCTTTCTTTTTCAAAGAGGCTTCCCGCAATGGCCCTGTAACATGCACCGTGGCGTTTAACAGGCACAAAAGGATGCTCGAAACTTTTAGTGTACCCCATTTGCAACAGCGGGAATGTCTTACTTCAATTACCTTCATGCAAGATGGAGCACCACTACACATTATACTCTGTGTACAGTAGTTTCTTCGGCAACGTTTCATTATTGACAGAATCAATTGTCATGTCTTTTCTACAATCTGGCCACCTCGTTCTCAGGATCTTAATCCGTTTGATTTTCGGCTGTAGGGATATTTAAAAAATCTTGTTCAACGAGGATGTCTGGTAACCTTTGCAGATTTGAAAGAAAGTATCACTCTGCATATGAGAAGCATCTCAGCTGATCAGTTACGATCTGCAATTGAACAGTCTGCAATCTACAGACGGCAGATTTTACATCTTCAAGAAAGGAACCATAGTGAGCAACATTTCTTGCGTTGATAAGGTCTTTGTCAAATGAATGTTTGGTACGTTTAAATAAAATATGTTTACAATGTATATGTGTGTTTTTCATCATATGTCCAGCTGTGCAGCGCCATCTATCGGTGATTTCTGAAACTAATGTTTTCGCGTAATCCATTCCCATATGTCTTGAATAGTATGTGCACAAAATTTAAAGCTTATGCACGCAGTGATTCCATATATAGAGTGTTCGGAGTAGGGGTGTTTTAATTCTGGCCACCATGTACAAAAAATCCTAGTCCCTAGAAATTTAATACATGAATAAAAAATAATCGTTGAATCCTGAAATTTGATTTTACTATAAAACAACGATGTAACGTTATGGTTTGTAAATTCATATATCTTTAACAAAAAAGACGACGAAATTAAAATTAAAATGGCATTTAATCAAGTGAGTAGGAGCGCGTGTTGCTTTAATCTATGTTGGATTGGTTGGTTGATTTTATGACGGCCGATTATCTACACGAGGGATATAGACCCTAAGGGGGAGTGCCTTCCGTGGTTTTTTTTAAGGGATCCTATTTACGACAAGGTTTGAAGACAACCATGGAAAACTCCAAACGGTTAGGTCAACGAGCGCGACAGAGGTTTGAATCCAGCACTTCCCGTCCACCAGCTTTGAGAACAGAACCTCTCAGCCACTGGTGGAGCCTCTGTTGGATTGGAATAATGACTAAAGCAACTATCAACACTTAATTTGTCATTCGAGTAGAACGAAAAATGACAATAATAATAATAGATATATAGATAGATAGATAAATTAATTGTTTATATATTAATTATTAATCTGTTAATTAATCATCTGTACATATCATCATACAATTCGCTAATTGTATTTTTTCTTCTAATGCTACATATTTATAAAATATTATAGAATTCATTGAGAAAAAATAGTACATTATTAACATTTGTCTGCCTGAATCTTAAATAAAACTATTATTTGGCATGGAATTTTGAAAAAAAAAAAATGAATATTAAAGACACTTTCCACTGTTTAAGTCTCCATTTTTCTTTTTCCTTACGCTTTTCCTTTCACTTTTACAAATGAAATAGCGATTAAAATTATTATTAGCATACAGGACAAGTCACGAAGCCATATTATTTTCAGGCTGCAAGGGAAATCGTGTATACAAGTCACATTCATACAAGAACGTGCACTGCCAATTCTGAATAGAATGCTGCACTCAGCCTAATTTTGATTAACAACAACAACAAAAATAACAATAATAAGAAAATTGCCAATGCACCTTCATGATTCTCTGTTACGGTCAAAATTATCAAATGAATATTGTTATCATTATCATTTTCGTTCCTATCAACTGCAATGTTATCATGAGATTTTTTAATATTGTGTACGATTATTATTTTTTTTAAAAACATTGTCATCGCTAAAAAAACTAAGAAAATGATTATTTCTTCAAACATACTTTTAAAAATTGCAGACAAAACATAAAAAAAAAAAAAAACAATTCAAAGCGAGAATACTTAACACATTCTCATTTTAAATGTAATGGATTAAAATTTGCATTAATATAATGAGTAAAAATTTGTAATCGGCAGAAGTTAATTGTTTTCTGTTAACTGATAATTTTATGGTTCAAACAGTCTCAAAAATTGAGATTGAAAAAATTGCAATTTCTACACTTTACAGAAGAAAAAAGAAAGAAAGAAAGAAACTGAAAAAAAAAAGTTATAATAAACTGTTTATTTTACGAGAAAATCTCTCAACTATGTGCCAGTAAATAACTGTAGTTTTTTTCAGAAAAAAAAATTAACCGTATAATACAATATTTAACTATTAAAAGTAGAAAATTCGATTTATTTTCCACTGTAAAATAAATGACTTTAATGGTATTTCAGTTGACATATTCTCCCATAAAATCAGTAGAATTTGCAAATATTTTCAAGTGTTTGAATTTTTTTAAATTGCAAGCTTCTATCATTTTTTATAAATTACAAAGTAAAACACTTAAAAATATTATAGATTCTTTCCTTAGAAATATTCTTTAAATGCGGACCAGATTTTAAAAGTATATTTTTTAATTACAAACAACATTTTAATTATTTTTTTAACCGCTTAATTATTGTTGGCAACAGTCTGACGAAACATTTTCAACTTACCGTAATTCTGACAACTTTCTCCTTCCCAGCAAGGGTCACATTCGCAGATTGCTGCTTCATTGCAATCACCATGGTAGCAAGGGATCGATCTGGAAATGTGAAAAAATAAAGCATCAGTACAGGATTTTAATATGAGATAGTCAGCTTAAATAGTGCCTAGCGTGACTGATCGTCTAGTGTTGGATAGTGGAAATTTTGGTTATCAAGAAATTATTAATGATACATCAGATGCAGGAAAATGTCAAAGTCGAAGCAGGGATTATAGCGCAACATTATAATTTATTAAAAATATTTTTTTAAATCACACACACACACAAAAAAAAAAAAAAAAAAAAAAAAAAAAAAAAAAAAAAAAATGAAAAACCGAATTGGCTGGTCGATATTTTTAACTTAACGAAAATATCTTTTAATTTATTTCGCTAGAATTCTCCGTGAACCAAGCACCTTTCTCCAAAGACCTTTTTCTCAGCAGTCTTGTCTTGAAGGGACTATTGGAGCCCGACGCTGTGTGTTTTCTGTGGTTCAGAAAACACACAGCGTCATCTCGGAGGCCCGATTGGAGGGGCCGCAGTTTCGACTGTTTCACGACAAAACGGTTGTCTCTGGAAATACAGCTGAAACAAGAATTAAGGCGCAATATTATTATTTTTGTGATTAATTTTAGTGATGTGAAGCGGAGAAATAAATTAAAAGTCTGACTATGTTAATAAACGTAAAGTCTGACTATGTTAATAACCTAAAATTTCAGTATGTTAATAAATCAAAAGTCTGATTATGTTAATAACCTAAAATTTGACTATGTTAATAAACTAAAAGTCTGACTATGTTAATAAACCAAAGTCGGACTATGTTAATAAACCAAAAGCTTTATTAGTTTAATCTTATTGTAAATTAATCAAACAAGAAAATGTTTACGAATTGTTGAGATTCTAGTCAAAATTTAATTGTGAAATACAGGTGTTTCTAGATTGCAAATAATTAAAAAATATGTGAATTAAAATTGTGTTCACAACTTAAACTGTAAAGAAAAACCTATTTAAAAAATAAACCTAAAATTGAAAAATTAACAACATAATATAAAGGTCTTCTTGCATCACGGGTATTTTTTGTTCATATATAACAAACTCTCTCTACAGTGTAATATTTAAAAATATATTTCAGTTAAAATTTGGAATGTAATGCAAGTTTGCTACAGGCAATTATTTTGTTTATTATTTTGTGTACCAGTATTTCCAAATAATTATATCATCACACTTCTCTAGAAGAAATATGCAATGAAGATTATTATTTGGAAATAGTGATAGAAAAAATAATAAAATATTAGTCACCTGTGGTAACCCTATTATTGTTATAGAAAAATTGTAGCCCTTCAAAAGCTTCTGATTGGTCATTCCATTTTACATTGGATATGTGTTCCGAAAAGTTAGCCCATACGATGAAAATAAATACAGGGTGTTCCAAAAGTCCTTGACACGTTTTAAAATTCGATAAAAGATCAAGCAATTGGCGTACTACAGAAATTATTTCCGTATACAAACTGCATGTAAAGCAGGAATAATTGTATGTTTCTTATTAGCCATAGGCAATTCTTTTATTACAAATGACATATCATACGCAATATTATACATAATGTTTGCATAATATATTGTATATAATGCTATTCCTTACTATTTACGAACCATTACTTGCATAGCAATCTCTTGCAGGAATAATTGTATGTTTCTTATTGGCCATAGGCGATTCTTTTATTACAAATGACATATTATACGCAATATTATATATAATGTTTGCATAATATATTGTATATAATGCTATTCCTTACTGTTTACGAACCATTACTTGCATAGTAACCTCCTGCAGGAATAATTGTATGTTTTTTATTGGCCATTGGCAATTCTTTTATTACAAATGACATATTATACGCAATATTAACCATAATTTTTGCATAATACATTGTATATAATGCTATTCCTTACTATTTACGAACCATTACTTGCATAGTAACCTCTTCTTTCTCCCACCCAAAAACATTTTATTTAATTACTTATGAACGTCTTGAAACTTCGATAGTTGGTAAAATTATTATTATTATTATTATTATTATTACAGTAAAAATTCAATTATCAAAATTTCAATCGTATGGATCGCCAAATATCTGGATAGACATCAAGAGATAAAAAATATATAAATATATATGACAGATATCTTCTAAAATACCTATTTCTAAATAGCTCACAATGGTGTTTAAAATCTGATACAAAATACACTGTCGTAAGTAAAACATCTCGTGTTCAATTTGATCTTATGATTAATCTTTTTCTTTCTGTTCAATTTTCTCCGAGCAATGAAATGCGGAATGGGATAACTTTCCCACAAATGTTCGCTATTAAGACAGAGTAAGAAATATATTCTTAAAAATTATTTTTAAAAAATTATGAAAAGTTCCTAAATTGAGCAACCATTTTCAAACACATTTTATTCGAAAGTACTTTTTTTCCAGGTTTGATGATGTAAAAATTGAAATTATGTGATATTTAGATGTCGTATAGGATCTATAAAAGCAAAAGCGAAAGCGCACATCGTTGCCACTATCGTTATTAAAAAATATGTTCTTAAAAATTACTAAAAATTATATATAAAGAGTTCCTAAATTGAGCTGCTATTTTCAGACACATTTCATTTGAAAGTACGTTTTTTTCAGAGTTTGATGATGTAAAAATTGCAATTATGGGATTTTTAAAAGTATAGGATCAATAAAAAAAAAAAAAAAAAAGCGAAAGCGCATATCGTTGCCACTATCATTATACATTTCTAAGAATTGAAACCGTGTTCGACAGCCGTCCAAAAGTAAACTGTGTAGTTATGAACGCGAACACGGCATAAACGTCCGCAGGACTTCGTCGCTAAAACAAAAAAAATCGGCTAAATAATAGGTTATGCAAGTTCTGTCGTGTTTTCATACCTGTACGTAATTTTAATACCTTTAATACCGGTAAAATTTTCATACCCAATTTTCAAAAATACATACCCAAAATCAAAGCAATCAAGTATCATAGAAACTCAACAGAGTTTCTCGCCAAGCATGAGAAACAGCAATGCATTGAACCGTAAATGAAAGGAATTTCCGCCAATGGATGCCAAACGATTTTACAATTTTTTTTTAACTCTGTCTAGTTTATATTTTGCGGACGGGACAAAACGGGTTTTTGACACATCTATATCTCGCGTTCTATTTATGATAGAAACAAAATTCTTGATTCGATGGAATGGAGCGTGCCACGTGACTAAAAAATCAAAAGAAAAGCAAGATTTGTCGAATAGGTTTTCAGGAAATGCGATTTTAAAAGTGCTGTTTTTTGCACTTTTTAAATCTTGTACAGACCAAAAACTGTTGACAGGGCTACAGCAATGTGTAATTATCGGATTTTTACGTGGCTTACATCATTTGAATTGTTTTTATGAGTAGTTCAAACCTTTGTAAGTTTCATGTAAAAATATTTATTAGTTTTTGAGTTATATCAATTTAAAGTTATTGATTCCTATACTTAACATAAGCAAAAAACTGTTGACAGGGCTACAGCAATGTGTAATTATCGGATTTTTCCGTGGTTTACGTCATTTGAATTGTTTTTATGAGTAGTTCAAACTTTTGTAAGTTTCATGAAAAAATATTAATTAGTTTTTGATTTATATCAGTTTAAAGTTATTGATTCCTATACTTAACATATAGCAAAAAACTGTTGACAGGGCTACAGCAATGTGTAATTATCGGATTTTTGCGTGGTTTACGTCATTTGAATTGTTTTTATGAGTAGTTCAAACCTTTGTAAGTTTCATGATAAAAATATTAATTAGTTTTTGATTTATATCAGTTTAAAGTTATTGATTGCTATACTTAACATAGAGCAAAAAAATAATAAATGACCCAACTCTTTTAGAAAGGGTCGTATACACATGATATTAAGATATGTTATTGCAGTCTACCCAAGTAAGCTCCCTATTATAAAAAAATAGTAACATTTAAGGTTCGTTTACAGGTTCTCACAAAAGATCTTTTGATATAGGGCTAAATAATTGTGTAATTATTCGATTTTTACACGGTTTTCAGCAATTGCATTGTTTTTATGAGTAGTTCAAATGTTTAATATTTCGTTTAAAAATATGAATTAGTTTTTTTATGTATATTACTTTAAAGTGATTTATTCCTATACTTAAGATGAAGAAAAGAAATATTAAATGGTCTAATTCTTTTAAAAAAGAACGTATGCACAGGATGTTAAAATATGTTACTACGAACGACCTAAGTTAGCTTCCTATTGTAAAACAGAATTGTAGAATTTACTGTTCGTTTACAGGGTAACTCAAAAGATTTTTTAATAAGATTAAACAGTTGCGTAATTAGCGAATTTTTACGTTGAAGTACTTGATTCCTCAACATAGAGGAAAAACAATAGTATAAATAGCATAATTTTTGTCAAAGTGGCTATATACACAAGATATTCAAATATGTTACTGCATCCGATTCATTTAAACTCTCTATTGTTTGTATTGTTGAACCATGTACGTTTCGTTTACAGAGTCTCTTAGAAGATCTTGATTACATTACAACCGATGTATATTTACTGAGTGAGATGTATTTTAATGATTTTATACTGTTTCAATCTCTGTAAGGTTTTATTATCTTGCTTTAAAATTTAATACGCGTTCATTTTGTCCGCCTGAAAGCTCGTCGATCTTAAGCTCTAAATCTATTAAAATAGAGTATTTTCATCGATTAAAAAAAACTGTGTTTATTAATAAATGTATCAGGAATTGATTGAAAAAGCGATTAAAAAATTCCAACTTTACATTCATGCGCTGAGTAATAGAATGTAAAAATGTTGCTACCCCAAGATTAGAAGTTTTGCGTTTAAATATTTGCCGTTCATCGAATCTCCGGCTATGGCGAACTTAAAATGCTCTAAAAACGGGCCTAGAGCACAATGAAAAAGAAATATCTTCTTAAATTCCCCATAAAAATTAAAAATGCTATATTTCGTATACAATAGGTGATCGGTAACGAACTGTTCGGTTTACGAACAAATATACACGAACATGTCCTAATATATGTCCACATATATGTCCTAATTAATTCATGGACTGCCGAGGATTGAGGACCTATATTTTAATATCCCCGAATTGTAATGGACAGACAAGAAACATTAATTATGTATTTTGTGTCTTTATGTATTTTGTGCATTTAGTAAATATAATCCTTTTTGGTTTAATCACGCTCCTTTTTAAAATCTAATTTAAAGCTTTATGATTTATCAGATCAAAAATTTTAATAAAATTTTACATTTTTTTAAACGGTTCATTATGTAAACGCATTAGTCTTTGTGGTATATTTACAAAATCACACAAAATTTTGGAATACATGTCATCCTACGAACATTTTCTATTTTGAAATCACTTTAATAATTTTTATACTTTTGCAAACGTTGTGAATCTTATATTTTTCCGATTCTCGAAACGTTGAGTTAAAAAACTTAACAAATAAAAAAACTTTTAAGGTGCTCAGTAATTTTCAAGAATAATATTTAAGATATTAGTATAAAAATCCCTGTAAATTACAATGGTTTGTAGAAAAACAAATTTGATTATTCTCGGTAAAGTAAACTCATTGTTATAATTGACAAAAAAAAAAAGGTGCTTTTTATTTTTCCACATTTTTCTGAAACTGCAGTATTTTAATTACTTTGTAAACTACTGTAAAATTTTCTATTTTTTTGTTTTTTGAATGTATATAAACGGAGAGTGATATTAACAAAAGAAAAAGGAAAATAAACATGTCATAAATAATCTGATGAATACAATTTAAGGAAATGAATATAAAAGTTTCCCCGTTGCTATGGTAGCGACATGTACATTGGAATAAGTCACTCAATAAATTGTATAATTCTGATGTATAATTCTGTTTATAGCATCACAATTATTCTTTTATTTTTCCCCTTTCATCTCTCTTTTATCTTTTCTTTTCTGAATAAAAATGCGATCTGTGTAATTGAAATTAAACACCTTACAAAAAGGAGTGATATCTCATCAAAAACAACTCGTTGTAAATGATTCCGCCAAGCCACAAACCTAAAACGTCAGTCATAAAAAGAAGTGATATCACATAAAAAGAAACGATATAGAAGTGCATACTCCGAGTCCCGTGTAAAAATCTATCACCACTCATAATGTTTCCAAAGGACTCGGAGTGAGATACATTATGTGAGAACTGCTTGGCGACCTGCAGGCTTTTATAATATATGTAGTATATCAATTTTGAAAATCGAAAAAATAAATTTTTAATTTTTGTTATATCACTTTTATAAATATTTTTGTATGCGAAAGAACTGACAGAACGGATTTTTCTCCAGACTTATGCGATTCCGCTTACGTTAGAATTATTGCAATATATCTCAATTTAGTTAACGTTTATTATAAGGTGCATTGTTATTAATATGTGTATGATCATTATATATATATATATATATATATATATATATATATATATATATATATATATATATATATATATATATATATATATATATATATTTATTTATTACAAACTCAAAATCTTTACATGTTTACTTAAGAAATCTTCTTCGTAAGAGTGGTGTTTCTAGTTTAAATAATGGTAAATAAAATCAACAAATTAATTTTTCAAGCTCTTAAATAAGAAAAGACATGCAAACACAGAAGCTTCAGCTTTTTACAATTTTATGGGAGCAAAATAATTAAATGAATAAAAAAAAAATAAAAAATAAAAATAATAATATTCATATTTAATTGCAGGAAACGCGAACATTATAAAAGCCTGCAGGTCGCCAAGCAGTTTTCACATACTGTACCTCACTCCGAGTCCTTTGGAAACATTATGAGTGGTGATAGATTTTTACACGGGACTCGGAGTATGCACTTCTATATCGTTTCTTTTTATGTGATATCACTTCTTTTTATGGCTGACGTTTTAGGTTTGTGGCTTGGCGGGATCATTTACAACGAGTTGTTTTTGATGAGATTTAAGTTTTACCGGTGTTAAAGGTATTCGGCCTAATCCTATTTTAAGCCACCATTTGGCGCTTTTTAAAAATGATGCCACATTGGCGATTTCTAAATTGTTTACTTACATTTATCATATTGTAACTCACAATAAGCAAGTGGTAAAATGTTACCATTCTTAATTTTTAAATAGTTACACATAGGAAAAGTAATGAATTTAGCGATAAAAAGTCACTGAAAAATAGATTGCATTTATACGAGAGTAACAATGTAACGAATGTAAAATTTTATTGGTTTAAAACAATTTGGACAGAAGAATGATAATTTAAATACAGAATTATTAAATTAAACCATACACAGTTGATTTTTTTTAGATACCGCATTTATGAGTGAAATAAAATATTTTATTTGACAAATTTAATAAGATAGATATAAAAAAATAATATGAGCTGTAAAAAACAACGTTTTTATACACATTTCATCGATATTACATAAAAGTTAACAATTAATGTGAAGTTGAAAAAACGTAAATACACGAAATTCGTTAATGTCGCGATCACTGTACCGCACGAATGATCGCTTCGAGAACATGAAACCGAAAAAAAAACAATAACTGCATACAGCAACCTCGTCGTATCGGAATCCCCCAAAACACGAAATTAGTTAATGCCGCGATCACTGTACCGCACGTATGATCGCTTCGCGAACATGACACCGAAAAAAAAAAAAACATCACTGGATACATCAACCTCGTCATATCGGAATCCCCCCAAAAACACGAAATTCGTTAATGCTGCGATCACTGTACCGCACGTATGATCGCTTCGCGAACATGAAACCGAAAAAAAAAACATCACTGGATACAACAACCTCGTCGTATCGGAATCCTCAAAAATACACGAAATTCGTTAATGCCGCGATCACTGTACCGCACGTATGATCGCTTCGCGAACATAAAACCGTAAAAAACACATCACTCGATACAGCAACCTCGTCGTATCGGAAACCCAAAAAATACACGAAATTCATTAATGCCGCGATCACTGTACCGCACGTATGATCGCTTCACAAACATGAAATCGAAAAATAAACATCTGTGGATGCAGCAACCTCGTTGTATAGAGATCACAAAAATACACAAAATTTGTAAATGCGGTGATCACTATACCGCATGTATGATCGCTTCGTGAACATGACACTTCAATGAAAACTGCAATAAATTAATTTATACTGTTCTAAAGTCACAAGAGTAGCTACTCACATACATAAAAAAAAATCAGGTAAAAATAATTTAAATAACTAATAAATTATTTATAAATTATTAATTTATTAATTTATCATTATTAAACTTTTAAATAACTAATAAATCACTAAATATCATTAAAATACAAATAAACGTCGAATAAAGAATCACTTGATAACGTAACAAATACGTCATACGTAACAAACGCGTCATCACAAAAAATATTATTGCTCAGCCTTTCCAACAATAAAAGAGCTGCATCTGGCTAACTATCGACGATTTGGCACGATTTCGCTAAATGGTGGTCTCAAATAGGAACCAACCAAGGTGTTCAAATTAGGTATTAAAATACGACAGGACTTTTGCACCAACCTAATATATTTGGATAATCTTAAGTCAGTATTTAATTATTTTCAGTAATTCCCTATTTTTCTATTCTTAGATTTTAAAACTGGCTAAAAAATCACTTGTATTATTGTTATCAGAAGTATACGAGTACGAGAATTACTTCGAAAGACTTTTAAGAGCACAAAGGTGTGTTTTCGGCAGAACCATCAACTTTTTTGTACATGTTCAAATAACTTTATTACCTTTGATTATTGTACTGTATGTTTTTTACTTTCTTCTATCTATAATAGAAGATGTATTGTAATCGAAATTTTTTCGACTTCCAGTTTCCGACGGAATTTACACGTTTTAGGGGGTCACAGATTCCGAAAAACATGTTTTTACAAAATGTATGTCTGCCTGTATGTCCATGTGTCCGTGTGGCCGCGTGTGTGTCCTCTTTGTATGATTGAAAAGTGTATGAAGTTATGGATAGAATTGAACCAAATTTCATATATGTTTTTGACTATGGCCTGCAGGTCCCAGTTAAATTTGGGGATATTCTGGGATTCGCTTAAAGATTTCAGATTCAAAAAGCTGCACAAAAAAATTCGAATTTCTAAAAGATTTTTCCGCTAAATATTTGGCCTTGATCCAAAGATTCTGGAACAATTTTTGTTTTGTCTCTATCTTAAAAAATGGCTGAGATATAACATTTTGAAATTTTAGAGTGGCTGACATTTTAAACAAGACAGCAGGATTCCTCCATTAAAGGATTTAATTGATGAGTTTTAGTGAACATGCTTTTTGGCAAATTTTTCTTTCATTGTTGTAACCATCGTTCCAAATCTTATATTCTTAACACTATTCATATTCGCCAGAGTCAAACTTTCGCCAAGCTTGGCGACACTTGGCACAAAAATAGGTTGCCATAAATGAAGCTAACTGAACTTGGGCTATAGATGACGAATTTGGCCAAATTCTGATTCAAATTCAATATTGACGAGAACTAGGAATGAATCATTTGAAATCGGGTTCATGTTATTTTAGCTTAGTGTTTCCCAGTAAAATTAGCTAAAATCTTAAACCAAGGCTATCTTTTCCGAAATATCGAAAAATATTTCTTTCATAGGATTGATATTAGCGAGTGGGTGTTTTCGCGTGAGTGAAGTAGCCTCTTAAGTAATCCTGAGATATTACCGCACTAATCGAAACTACAGTAATTCGGAACAATCATTTAATGAAAAAAATGCAAAGCATCCACAGACAACTTTCTTAAAAACCCATTATACAAAATATGCATTATAATGGTGTACTGAAGGCTGTTCTCAAATCTAAACTCGCTACTTTCTGATACACTTTTTAATTCAATTTCTTTTCACAAACGCATGAAATTGGTAGGTGTGCTTATTCAGAAACTATGTAATCGAATTACGTTTTTTCTTTTTTGGTAAAGGCAAGAAGATCTTTCACAAGATACTGTCAAAGTCAGCGTTTTGAACCGAATTTCCGACCCTGAGGAGCAAGAACGGAGAAAAACTTGTCGGCACATGACACGAATCGCTTATAACTCGATAAGTAATTTATTTATTAAAAAAATGGAAAACTCTGTTTGATTCTAAATCGCTTCAATAGTCAGGCCTGCCAATTTTATGTCTGTGCGTTTAAAAATGAGTCAGAAAATGTGTCAGAAAATTTCGCGTTGTTCAGCATGTCATTTGAGAACTACCTTATTATAATTTTTGAAGTGTTGTTGTTAGACATTACATAATAATTATTAGTAGTACAGCTTATTCTAAACTTTTTACGTTAAATTTATCTTATTTACATGAGTTTCTATTAAAATATTTTTTTTAATTTAACAAATGACAATCGAAAAACATCAGAAAAATTTAGTTTAATTCTGCATTATTGTAAGTTTTCAGATTAATTATTTTAGTTTACTTTCAATTCGGTTAATTATTAAGAATTTACACAATTTCATTTTAAACATTATTATACAATTTGATTACTGAAAACTTACATACTTCTAATTTATTTAACCCTCTAGCCGCGGGCGATGTTTACATTTTCTTATATAAAACCTTATAATATTAATAACCTTATAATTAACCTCCTTCTAATATTTTTATTAGTCCCTTATAATAGTTATAAGGAATGAATGTCTCCGGAATTTACAAACAAATTTATTTCTCAATAAGTAAAAACAGTTTCTTCATGTACTTTATAAAAAACAAAGTTTTATTTCAAAATTCCGGTGGGAATGTGGCATTTATGGATTCAAAACATTTAAAAAAACCGCAGAACTTTCCGAATGAACTAATACACTGGTGTGCAAAAATTAAGGACGAGAAGGTTTTTCGAATGTAACGTCGCGCAGAAGATTTCCAAATCAACCAAAATCATACCATAAGATCTTCAAGATGTGAAAATATGGGACAAATGATAAAAACCATCTAAACAAAGAATCAAAAGGATATGAAAGTATTTTATTGAAAAGGTCACTTAGAGCACAAATGCAGAGAAGACAGAAACGTTCATCTTACAAGCACCTGGCAGGAAAAATTCAGTCTCTAATAGGGGATATGGTCACTCCTGACTACGATGCAGGATTTTCAACGTCTGTCCATGATGAGGACAAGGTTGTTTAGTAGCTTTTGAGGAATAGAGTCCCATTCCTCATGAAACGCCAATTTCAGTTCCGGGATCGTTGCTGGCACCTGATCACGTGATACCAAGCGTCTCCCTAGAAGGTCCCACACGTGTTCTATGGGATTAAGGTCCGGAGACTTTGCAGGCCAATCCATGCGTTGAATATCTTACCTCTCCAGGAGCTCTTCGGGAGCCGCTGAACGATGAGGGGGAGCGTTGTAGTCCATGAAGAGAAGGTCCGGACCCACATCACCTCTAAAAAGACGCACGTGAGGCAAGAGAATCTCGGCGCAGTAGCGGGCACCAGAGACGGAACCTCCTTGGAAGACGTGGAGGTCCGTACGGCTACCAAGCCTGATACCACCCCAAACAAGAGCTCCGTCACATCCAAAACGGTCCCTTTCAATGATGTTGGAGGGGTGATTACGTGTTCCCTGCTCTCTCCAGATGTGTATACGTCCAGAATCGCTCGTCATACTAAATCGGCTCTCATGCGTAAAGAGTACTCGACCCCACTCCTGTTGTGTCCAATTCTTATGTTCCTGACACTACAGAGAGGTACACACCTTACTGGTCTTTGTGCATACAGGCCACCTTTGTGCAGCCTCCTGTAAAACCTGATATCCGACGGGCAGTAGTCTGCTCCACCTGCCTTGCGATTTCTCCAGTTGTCTGACGCCTGTTTCTTTTCGCCTGTAGGCAAGGCAACACTAGATACCGGGCTTGCTCATTCACTCTCAAAACGTCACAAATGGTGGCTAGCCGCGACCAGCGATTGGTCCAAAGCAACGCGCCCATCGTTTTGTGCCAATCACTGTATGTCTTTCCTCCTAGTCAGCCACCTTTTGTGACGTCATCATAATGAATGAGCAAGCCCGGTATGTAGTGTAGCCCTGCTGTAGGACAATATAACGGTCCTCCGCTGTTGTTCTTGCGCGTGGGCGACCACTGTTGAATGCTCGGACAGCTGTCCCCTTCGTTTGAAATGCACTCAAGACTCGTGAAACGATGCTATGAGCGATACTCAACTCTTGTGCCACACTTCTCGCACTTCGACCTTCTTCCAACTTCCCAATGATTCGACCTCATGTAAAGTCATTCAAATGACATTTTCTGGATTGTCTCTTGGCCATATCACACAATAATAGCAAAAAAAAAAAAAAAGTCGCTGAAATCACTTTACACAGTGCAATAGATTTCACCAAATTTCTGAACGGTCACCGACTCTGTGCTTTTATCTGCTTAGCACTTCCTCCTTTTACGCCATATGTCATATATGGGCATGTCCTGCTTGCATTTGTTCTATCCCCTGATCGGTCTTTCATTTAGTTCTGTTGCCTTTTTTGGCTTTTATGCTAATTTATCAGCTCCGTAGTTAATTTTTGCACACAAGTGTATGTGAAATTATATATGTCTTATAATTTGTAAACGAATCTCTCTAATTCTAAATAAAAGAAGATAGACTCAACGAAGAAACAGAGTTTCTCGATGCTTAAGTACTATAAAAATTGTAGGCAACGTCAAAAGAGCGTACCCCGCGGAATTGTATAGAATAAGTGAAACGCGATAGGAGCGTTGCCCGCGGCTGGAGCGTTAAGGATGAAATCATTAATTCTTTCTGGTATCGCGTCAAATCATCGCCAACAAAAATATTAACATCAGAACATCTCCTTGATACATACATCAGCATCGACAAATGATAATTTTTTTGTAAAACGTGGATTTTTTTCTCATGTGCGTTGTAATTATGTCTTAGCAGGTTTTACTGTATATTCAAAAATCATTCCAAATTCTACATTTATTATAGACATTTAAACTAATGCGAAGTTTTGATTTATGCATATTTTTTAGTTTAAAAATGTTTTTATGTATCGAAAGGCTTCTTGTATGGGTCAAAAGTTAGATTTTACCTGCCATAGTAGCTCTGATGGGTTTGCATAAAAAAAATTATGGTTTTATATAATATAAATAACTTCATGGAGTATTCACTATATTTATAACAAAAATTTCACTTCTTGAAAATTTTCAAATGTAAAAAACGAAAAACTCAACATTCGTAGGTAATTACGAACATCGATGTAAACTTCCGTACAATGTAGGTTAATTTAACCGATGCTAAACACGTTTTAAACCACAATTTTTTTTAAAGAAATGCATTGAAATAGGTTCCGCGTAAGAGCATTAAAATAAATATATATTATGTTTTCAGATATATTTTCTGGTTAGAAAGGTCTTTCACCTGGATCAATTTAACTCGCATTGTACGGAAGTTTAGTTGAAGTTGGCATGTATGCATCATGTAGTTTGTAAATTTATATTTTACGGGTAATTTTAAAATTGAGTTTCAAAGAACATTAACATTTTTTAAATTTTTTTTTTTTTTTTTTTTGCTGAATTCAAGGAAAGTTTTAGATTTTTTAAAATGCAGAAAAGAATTAAATGTTAAAAAAAAATAATTGTTTGAAATTTCTCAAAGAATCTTTATTTTTTACTCCAATTTAATCCTGATGATAGGAAATTTTGATTTAACTATACACATCAATTCTAAGAAGAGTTTCTATTTAGCTGTCAAAAGGGTACACTTAAGGTTAATAAGTACTTTATCCGGATAGTCAAATAACTGGTTATGATTCAATCCGTCAGATAATACATTTTCCTATAAGACATTTTGGCCATTTAAAAGTGTTTAAAAATTCCCCATATTGATTTCTAATCTGCTTCATTTTTTATTTTTTTTTAATTTTTTATTTGCCAATGCTTTGTTGAGGCGTTGTTTTGACAAGTGATGTTTCGATGCCGATGTTTTGATGGGCGATGGCTTTGTTAATGACGTTTTCACGTAGAACCATTTCTGATTGCATATTTTTTTTTCTCATTTCAGAATACATTTTGTGTTAATATGATATTTAATTTTAGCTTCTTGCATGATTATTATTTTTTATTTGCAGACAAATTTGGCGCCATTTCGGTAAAAAAAAAAAAAAAAAAAAAAAAAAAAAAAAAAAAACGAGTCATACGTTCTATGCCTTTGTGCACTAATTCAATTTTTCTCCACATTAATTGAGGAGGTGTGTGAAATTTTATTTTAAATCGTATTAACTGAAAACTGAAAATCGCATTACTACTAGCATTTGGAAATTGAAACCATATAGAGAGAGTGAAATCTGTATTTGCCAATGACATTAAATCGCTAAACAAAAAAAGGTATAAATCTCACTTGAAGCAGGAGTCTCCTTCGCAGTCGATTAGTTTTTGCTCGCATATTTGGATACCTATAAAAGATGGACAGAGGAAATTAATATATATAAAGTATTTTGAAAAGATACACATAAACATCACAATATAATATCATTAAACAATGTAAAAAGTATCGAATATTTTTATCCGGAGGCGCACAGTAATGGAGGGTAATGTTTCCGATTGTCGAAAATACAAGGGTCTGTATTAGCTGATAAAATAGGAGTAGGAAGATGGCTTTTAATAAATGTGGTAACAAAATGTTTGTTTTCGCGCCCCAGCTGCCATAGGTTATTATATAGTTAGTGGCGGACTGTCCTGATTGTGGGCTTACCCGATGGCAAGTGGGTCCTCTGATATCTAAAACATTATTGACCCCTATGCTCTGTCTCTGTGTGTGACAGAGAGAGAGAGAGAGAGAGAGAGAAAGAAAGAAAATCAGAAAAATTCTTAAAATATTCTTCTTACATTTATATCAACATCTAATCAGTGTTTGCTGGTATGATGATATAGCTTTTTGGTATAGACTGCGCATAAACCAGGAAAAGGTTTATTTGCAATATCTGTTTAAATTTACAAATGATTTTTCTTATAGCTTATCTATTAGCGGAAATTCATGAGTATTATTAGTTTCTGCTTTTAAATATGCTTGTATACACTTATTTTTAATCAAGTTTCAAGTTTTTGATTATAAAAAATTCACCCTTAGCAGCGTGGAAAATAAAATAACCTAAATCTGTGTGACTAAATGCAAATAGCAACAAGAAGCAGAAATGTTTGAGGTCAATGTCACATTGCCTTGTTGTAAACTTGTTAAATGAATACTATAAGTAAAACTACTATTAACAAGTTAATCCAAATTGAAAAGAATTGTCACAAATTTTCTCAAGCAAAATATTATTCTACTCAGATTGATTTAACAGAGGATAGTACAGCATTTGACCAGTTATCAGTTTTATTATTCAGCATGAAACTCCTCACTTCGTGATGAACAGCACGTATACATGTTGTACAAGTTGTCCAAAATCCTTGAATTTGGACATCAGTATTTTTACACGGAAAATTACGTCTTCTAGAATCACAGAATTTCAGTAATTTAATAATTAAAAAAATTTCGTAAAAACTGGTGCCCCCCCCCCAAAAAAAACATATATATACAGGGTGATTATAATTAAAGTCCCACTTTCAAAATGCTGTAAAAAAGGAACCACTGGTCATAATGATTTCAACTTTGAACTGAATATACTGGAAGAAAGGGGAAACGGCAGGACATAAGAAAAAAGTTCCAAAGTATATCAATAGATGACGCTGTAAGCGGCATACTATGCAAATTAAATGATACTCATGCGCAATTAAAAACCGAATCATTATGTGCTTTTTATGCGGGATTTTGACCCAAGAACAATTAAAAACAAATTTTCCCCATCCAATGTGGTACGACTTTGCCGCGGTGGATGGGTTTTCCACTAACAGTACTACAACTGTTGACTGATTTGGAAGTCATTATTTTTCCGTCAAACAACCGAAACACTCATGCACATTGAACAGTACGGTAGGTTTACTGTGCAACTCATGCCAAAGCCGTTGTATTTCGATTAAAAATGTCACTTGTATCCGTATCCACTTTCGTTATGCCGCTTACAGCGCCATTTATGATACACTTTGGAACTTTTTATTTCTTATGCCATACCGTTTCCCCCTTTTTCCAGTATATTCAGTTCAAATTGGAAGTCATTCTGACCAGTGGTTCCTTTTTTACAGCACTGTGAAAGTGAGTCTTTAATTATAATCATCCTGCACACACACACACACACACATCTTCTAAAATAAAAGCGTAAGTCATGTGACTGTCATCAACAGTTCCGGGATGGCCGTTTCACTTTTTCATATGCCAGTCGGCCATTTTTATTCAAAATTATTTTTTCGAACAAAACTGCATAAAAGTTACATTTTAAGAAAGATCGTTCACAATAAATTAATATTTGAGAGATGACTTACGTTCAATTATGTATATATTCTGCAATAACTTCAGTCGAAATTAGGTTCGCAGTTCAAATTCTCTATTCATGAAAGTAAACAACAAAAAAAAAAGATTGATTCGTCGTGAACATTTAAAATATTAAATCATGGAGGTAATCATTCGCAAAGCAAGTTCTCCGCGAATGAATTTTTGGACCGCTGCCTCGCGTCAAAAAAATAATTCGCACCAGTGAGACAATCAAAGTTTACCATAATTATGTGCTATACAACTCAACTTTTCCGGACATTTTCTTGAAGTAAATTGAACTCATGTAATAATATTTAATGAGTCAGATTTTTAGCATTTTTAAAATCGCTAATACAGCTTTTATTTATCGCGTGTACAAATTAGAAACGATACTTTGATTTTGAAATCAAATGTTTTGATTTATGATATTATTTCTTATTTATTTATTTATTTTCTATTTAAATGAAAAGTGTAAAGTATTTTAAATTTATGTAATAAAATCTTCTAAAATAAAAGTGTAAGTCATGTGACTGTCATCAACAGTTCCGGGATGGCCGTTTCACTTTTTCATATGCCAGTCGGCCATTTTTATTCAAAATTATTTTTTCGAACAAAACTGCATAAAAGTTACATTTTAAGAAAGATCGTTCAAAATAAATTAATATTTGAGAGATGACTTACGTTCAATTATGTACACGAGCAGGGAAGACCGAGCTATGCTCGGTCAAAATTAAATTTGAGTTCAAATATCATAACCCATTACCAAAATGACCCACTAATTGAATTTTCTCGAACATGTGACTTAGCCCAACAGTCTTCTCATGCCGGAAAACCATAGGATGCAAAATTTAGTGTAAATTGAGCCGCTTTTTAGATATTGACCCACAGTGACCCAGAAATGACCCACTAATCGAATTTTCTCGAACATGTGACCTAGTCTAATGATTTTCGCGTGTCCGAAACTCGTAAAATACAAAATTTAATCAAAATCGTTAGAGCCGTTTTTTAGATAAAATTAATTTGACCCGCGTTGACCCAAAAATGACCCACTAATCGAAAGTTCTCGAACATGTGACCCAGCCCAATTGACTTCTCATGCCCGAAAATGGTCGAATACAAAATTTCGTCAAAATCGTTTGAACCGTTTTTAGATACAATTAGCTTGACCATGACCCAAAATGACCCAAAATGACCCACTAATTGAATTTTCTCGAACATGTGACCTAGCCCAACAGTCTTCTCGTGCCCGAAAACCATTGGATGCAAAATTTAGTGTAAATTCAGCCGCTTTTTAGATCTTGACCCACAATGACACAGAAATGACCCACTAATCGAATTTTCTCGGACATGCGACCTAGCCCAATGCTTTTATCGTGCTCGAAACTCGTAGGACACAAAATGTAATCAAAATCGTTAGAGCCGTTTTTTAGATAAAATTAATTTGACCCGCGTTGACCTAAAAATGACCCGCTAATCGAAAGTTCTCGAACATGTGACCCAGCCCAATTGATTTCTCATGCCCGAAAATGGTCGGATACAAAATTTCGTCAAAATCGTTTGAACCGTTTTTTAGATACAATTAGATACAATTTTTTTTTTGCGATTTCTAGATGACCCAAAATGACCCACTAATCGAATTCTTTCGAGCATGTGACCTAGCCCAATGGTTTTCTGGTGCCCCAAAACGGTAGGATACGAAATTTCGTTAAAATCGTTAAAGCCGTTTTTAAGATAATTTTTGCATATATATATATACGAGCAGGGAAGACCGAGCTATGCTCGGTCAAAATTATATTTGAGTTAAAATATCATGACCCATGACCAAAATGACCCACTAATTGAATTTTCTCGAACATGTGACTTAGCCCAACAGTCTTCTCGTGCCCGAAAACCATAGGATGCAAAATTTAGTGTAAATTGAACCGATTTTTAGATCTTGACCCACAATGACCCAGAAATGACCCACTAATCGAATTTTCTCGGACATGTGACCTAGCCTAATGATTTTCGCGTGCCCGAAACTCGTAGGATACAAAATTTAATCAAAATCGTTAGAGCCGTTTTTTAGATAAAATTAATTTGACCCGCTTTGACCCAAAAATGACCCACTAATCGAAAGTTCTCGAACATGTGACCCAGCCCAATAGTCTTCTCGTGCCCGAAAATAATCGGATACAAAATTTCGTCAAAATCGTTAGAACCATTTTTTAGATACAATTAGCTTGACCATGACCCAAAATGACCCAAAATGACCCACTAATTGAATTTTCTCGAACATGTGACCTAGCCCAACAGTCTTCTCGTACCCGAAAACCATTGAATGCAAAATTTAGTGTAAATTGGGCCGCTTTTTAGATCTTGACCCACAATGACCCAGAAATGACCCACTAATCGAATTTTCTCGGACATGCGACCTAGCCCAATGCTTTTATCGTGCTCGAAACTCGTAGGACACAAAATTTAATCAAAATCGTTAGAGCCGTTTTTTAGATAAAATTAATTTGACCCGCGTTGACCCAAAAATGACCCACTAATCGAAAGTTCTCGAACATGTGACCCAGCCCAATAGACTTCTCGTGCCCGAAAATGATCGGATACAAAACTTCGTCAAAATCGTTTGAACCGTTTTTTAGATACAATTAGCTAGACCATGACCCAAAATGACCCAAAATGACCCACTAATCGAATTTTCTCGAACATGTGACCTAGCCCAATGGTTTTCTGGTGTCCCAAAACGGTAGGATACGAAATTTCGCCAAAATCGTTAGAGCCGTTTTTAAGATAATTTTTGCATATATGTATATATATATATATATATATATATAACCACCCACAAGATTTGCTCGTATTAGAATATATGATATATATATATATAACCACCCACAAGATTTGCTCGTATTAGAATATATGATATGATATATTCTGCAATAACTTCAGTCGAAATTAGGTTCGCAGTTCAAATTCTTTATTCATGAAAGTAAACAAAAAAAAAAAAAAAAAGATTGATTCGTCGTGAACATTTAAAATATTAAATCATGGAGGTAATCATTCGCAAAGCAAGTTCTCCGCGAATGAATTTTTGGACCGCTGCCTCGCGTCAAAAAAATAATTCGCACCAGTGAGACAATCAAAATTTACCATAATTATGTGCTATACAACTCAACTTTTTCGGACATTTTCTTGACGTAAATTGAACTCATGTAATAATATTTAATGAGTCAGATTTTTAGCATTTTTAAAATCGCTAATACAGCTTTTATTTATCGCGTGTACAAATTAGAAACGATACTTTGATTTTGAAATCAAATGTTTTGATTTATGATATTATTTCTTATTTATTTATTTATTTTCTATTTAAATGAAAAGTGTAAAGTATTTTAAATTTATGTAATATAAGCATTTTAGATTAAAGTTAAGTATTTTAAATGACATGAGTGACAGGTTTATAATTTAAAATTAAGTTAATGTAGTATGAATGATGGTGATGGGAACAATATTTGGCGATTTATCATCTGCTCCCGGCTAACAAAAATACTCATAATAAAAAAAGGAAATAAAAATAAATAAATACTGATATACATATAAAAAATAATTTACAGAACTAAAAAAAAAATAAAAGTAAATAAACAACAATTTCCATAACAAAGTTTTCGCAAAATTGCCGGGGGGGGGGGGGGAATCGCGCCAACGTGTGTATGTGACACCTGTGCCCAAAAAATATGCGAAATGCTAACATGATCGCAAAAGTTCGTGATTTGTCTATTAGAATCTTCCGGTTTGGCAAAGGATTAAGGGAAAATTAAATTATGAATAAATGTAACGTGTTGCAATGTTTAACATACATTTAAGGGAGACCAAACTGGTCGCCAGTGGCGGCTAGTATATATATAATAAGCACGTAGTTTCTTGCGAAGGGGTTAAAATTATTGCCTGTGAGCTCATGTTTTCAGGTATACCCAGTAATGGTGGTAATTTACATTAAACTTCTGATCCAGGGGTCGGCAAGTAATTTTAAGTAGGGTCCTAATACTTTTGAAAATTTTTATCGAGGTCCAGAGAAAAAAACACTTAAGTAATATTAGTACTTATTAATTTTAAACTGTCATTTTTGCACATACATACATACACTATAGAATAGAAAAATCAGGTATTTGTTATAAAAAATTACTATATACACAAGTATACGTTCTGAAAAATTTTAGAAAAAAACAGATAACTGTTGAAAAATTAGTGCGAAAAATTACACTTGCGGTCTTGGGTTAGTTTTTTATAAGTTGGTTCACGTGGTGAACAGCTAATTCGAAGAGTGCTATTCAAATTGAAAATTTTTGGCGCCCCACGATTTGACCTTCCGCGGTCCGGAAGTGGACCGCGGTCCGCCAGTTGCCGGCCGTTGTTCTGATTATTTGATTGAATATTACAGCATCTTACAATTATGTTTATTTGATAACATAAATAGCCTTCATGCTTTCATGGGTGATATAAAGGTTTACACTTTGCTGATGTGACAGATCAACATATCAGTGATATGTCCATTCTTTGAATCTGTTGATAAGTGAAACAGCAAATATTGTGTATCTGCAATTTCTTTTTTCAATTTGTTCTAGAATTTAATATTTTTTGCGAAAACATTACAAGATAATGTCCATATCCAAGACTTTACAAATTTGATAAAACCTGGTAACCAGCAAAAAAATCTAGTCGTCAGTAAAAATATTTACCCCCCTCCTTTCCACACGCCGTCACTGATTTTCAAAAAGAACAAAAGATTTTTTTTATTAATTAATTGAGAAAAAAATAATAACAAGCATAGTTTAGAATTTTCCTCCTATTAGTAAATTTTATCCTCCGCGATTTTTGAAGTTTTTGCGATTTTCAATACAATTTTAGCATTTCCTTGCGCTTCGCGGCGATTTCTTCACATTCATAAAATAAATTCGATTTAAAATATTTAGCCTAATATATTACATTTTGTCTTCCGAGATTTTCAATACGATTTTTCGTGTCTTTTCATGGCGATTTTTTGACATTCGAAAATTAATTCCTTTTAAGATTTTTTTTTGTTTCCATCTGTAGTAAATTTGTTCCTCTCAGATTTTTAAATCTTTAGAATTTTTTTTTGCGATTTCTAGTGTTTTCTTTTTCTTTTTCTTTTTTGTTTGTTTTTGTAGCGATTTTTGTACTTAAGTAAAAGGAATCCGGTTGTAAAATTTTAGCACAATATATTAAATTTTGTCCTGTTTCCAATAAAATTTTTTCGGAATTCATACAATTATTTTTGAAATTTTCTATGCGATTTTCAGAGTTTTTTCCTGTTTCGCGGCAATATTTTGACGTTGTTAAAAGGAATTCGGTTAAAATTTAGACTAATATAGTAAATTTTGTCCTCTAATTTTACACTTTAGTGATGTTTAGAGCTTTTTCCCGTTTATGGACGATTTTTTGACGTTGTTAAAAGGAATTTGGTTTTAAACCTTTAGACTAATATAGTAAATTTTGTCATCCTCTATTTGTGAATGTTTGCGATTTTTCGCGTTCCGCGGCGATTTATTGACATTCGTTACAAGCATTCATTGCAAAGGTTTCAAACTATTAGCGTAATACAGTAAATTTTGCCCTCTGCAATTTTTGAAATTTTTATGTGATTTTCAAGTCGTTTTTTTTCGCGTTCCGTGGCGATTTATTGACATTCATATAAGAAATTTTTAACCTAATATAGTAAATTTTGACCGCTGCGATTTTCGAATTTATAGCGTTGTTTAATGTTTTTTTGTGTTCCACAGTAATTTTTTGACATTCGTGAAATAATTCCTGTTACAATGTTTTAGTCCACTATTAGTCAATTTTGTTATCTGTAATATTTTTTATTTTTAGCATTTTTTATCGTTTTACGACATTTTTTTGACATTCGTATAGGAATCTGGTTTCAACCTTTTAGCCTTATGTACTAAATTTTGTTCTCCGCAATTTTTGAATTTTTAGTGATTTTTAATGCGATTCTTAGAGTTTTTTCAAGTTGTCGCGTTTCTTGTTGAAATTTTTGACAGTTGTAAACAAAAATCAGTTTCAAACTTTTAGCTTATCATAGTAAATTTTGTTCTCCACGATTTTTGAAGTTTTTGTGATTTTTATTGCAATTTTCAATGCAATTTTTTGATATTCATAAAAGGAATTCTGTTTCAAGCATTTAGCCCAATATATTACATATTATATTCAGCGATTTTCAATGCGATTGTTAGCGTTTTTTGCGCCAATTTTTGACTTTTGGGAAGGAATTACTGTTAGAATGTATTAGCATACAGTAGTAATTTTTGTCCTCTGTGAATTTTGAATTTTTAGCGAGCTTGTTTTTGCGTTTCGCGGCGATTTTTCCACATTAGTAAAAGGAGTAAAGGTTTTAATCTTTTAGCTCAATATAATAAATTTTGTATTCTTTTCAATAAAGTTTATTCGAAATTCGTTCAGCGATTTTTATAATTTTTGCGAAATTTTTGTTCGATTTTTAGAGTTTTTCACGTTTTGCGGACATTTTTTTCGCTTGCAAAATGTTCTTCTACAATGAAAATTCATAAATGTCGTTAAACCGGTTAAATAATTCTTTTTTTTTAATTCTCTTGGCCCAACATAGTAAATTTTGTCCTCTGCGATTTTTGTATCCAAGTTTTAGTGTTTTTCCTCAATTCGTTGCACTTTTTCAACATTAGTAAAAGGAATCCATCATCAATCTTCTAGCCCAATACAGTATTTTTTTTTCTCTTTTCAACAAAGTTTATTCGGAAATGGAGGATTTTTTATATTTTTAGCGATTTTACATTACGATTTTTAGTTTTTTCGCGCGTCGTGCTATTTTTTTATGTGCCCGGGCAACACCGGTTGGCCAGTTAGTTAAATTATTCTAGCGAGTGAAAATAGAATTATTCTTTAACATCAGAGTGATATAATTAACGATTTTGACAAAGAAAATTCAAATACATATCTACAAGAAAGGGGGGGGGGGGTTAAATTTACAGCAATGCTGCTAAGAGTGCTGTAAAATTATCATAAAAAAAGGCTGAAGTAATACAAATTTGTTGTAAAATTTGAAAACAAAATTATTGTAAAATTAACTGCAAAAAATGCCGTGAATTTACAAATTTGCTGTTTACTCGTGATAAACAAAATTGCTGTAAATTTACAGCAAAATTTGATAGCAAACATATTTCCAGAATTTTTTGCTGTAAAGATACAGTGATTTTTTTCACAGTGTGGGGAAAATTCGTTTACTTTATAAAATATTTTAATGATGTTATACTATTTCAAGGATAATAAATCTAATATGCATTTCTGAGGTGCACACGCTTTCTGCACAAATATGTTTTCTGTAGAATATGAAGTGCAAAATATTTATCATTTATGTACAGAGTCACACAGAAGAAAACTGGTAATAGTACTGTCCATGAGCGATAAATGCTGGAAGTGCGTTTACAGTTTTGGTAGGCGTTTTTAAATTTAAATATTTTTTTAGTAACGTAGTTTGTTTAAACTCTGTCGATCATATATAATTCGTAAGCTTATTTTTTATGAGCGGGAGTTACTTGAGGGCGTTTTTGAATTGTGTTATGCATATTCCAGCTAAACTATATTTAGTATACTAAGAAAATTTAGTAGAATATAAATAAATTCATATACAGGGCTATGCTAAGAACTGGATACATTACCGTCTGTGGATGGTTATTTCTGAAAGTACGTTTACAGTTGTTATGGGTTTTCTTGATAGTATACTTAAAATATCTTCATTCACTTTATTAAACGGTGAAGTTCCGCTACAGTTATTCTAAAAGTGTAGGAAAGTGTTTCATAATCTATGTTTGATGCATGATTTTCCATTCTTGTTATTACTTTATTTTGGTTTTAATTGTTCTAATAATGAACTTACTTTGGATTAATAGGCGTTATTTTGGACTTAATATTTATGCAGCTAGACGAGCGTTACCACAGCATCACAGCATCACAACATATAAACATTTTATTTATACATATACCATTAATGTTTTTATGTACGATTTAATTGTGTTTGTATATTGAAATAGATAAATGGCTTTTTTATATTAAATAAATTGTACAAATATTGCAAAAAATGCTTATGTATATGAAACAGTGAATAGGTTGCCAGAAAATATGCATGAAAATTTCCTTTTCTCGCCAAGCCTATTTTCTCTATCTTTCCAAGCCTCCTATACTGGACAAGTACCTATACAGGGTCATTCATAATTCCCTCCGGGGTTTCGAAACGTTATAGTAAAAAAACGAAGACGAATATGAAAAAAAGAAACATATGAAATTATTCCGAAACTATTCAAGTTTTACTTTCATACATTACAGGTGTTCTATGTGTGAACCCTTGGTCACACGGCATACATCCATGCGATAGTCCAGTTCCTGACATACTCCGTTTCTTTAAATTTCCGGTACCACACATGAATTGTTTTGTCAGTTGGTCCCTGTTTTCGATATTTATTACGAAAGGCCCGTTGAACTGACACCACTGATTCAGATTTAAAGAAACGGAGTATGGCAGGAACTGGACTATCGCATGGATGTATGCCGTGTGACCAAGGGTTCACACATAGAACACCTATAATGTATGTAAGTAAAACTTGAATAGTTTCGGAATAATTTCATATGTTTCTTTTTTTCATTTTCGTCTTCGTTTTTTTACTATAACGTTTCGAAACCCCGGAGGGAATTATGAATGACCCTGTATATTCATTCATGCAGATATAAAATACAGCCAAAAATAGAACTACAATCGTAAATAACTTAGCTAAAAGCCATCAATTTGATGTTATGCGTTTAAAAAATGCATACTAAGTTAATCTTTTGTATTATTTTAGTTTGTTCCTATATTATTTAGAATTTTTAATGATTTTATGTATTTAATAAATGTTTATTAAATTACTGTTTTTTACGAAATTGGTCATTGATAATGGCAAACATGATTAGCGATTAACAACAATTTTTGGTGATCTATCTTTCTGGCAGGAATAATATGTAAGCACCAAATTAACTGACGATTTATTTTGAAATTTGATTCACTAAATATTATTATATTAGTTGGATTTGTTAACACTTAACTTACATCAAGAAAAGATCGTAAAGGAAGTGGAGTTGTATAGTATTTTACCTAACAGAATTTTGCTAAACTCTGATTGGCTTATAGGCGCAAATTATTTGTTTAACAATAAATAGCGAAATTTATTGCTCGAGAACTTGCTTTGCCAATGGTTTACCTCCATGATTTAATATTTTTATAGTTCACGATGAACGAATCTCTTGTGTTTGTTTACTTTGATGGAATGAGATATTGGGTTGTCAGCCTAATTTCAACTGAAGGTATCTCAGAATATATAGATATTTGAATGTAACTCCTATCTAAAATATAATTTTTTAAAAACAATCTTTCTAAATATGTAATTTTTATGCAGTTTTATTCGAAAAAATAATTGTGAGTATAAATGGACTCCTGGCATATGAAAAGGGAAATGGCCAGCCCGGAAAACCAAAAATTGTTTTCCTCAGTCACATGACTTGCGCTTTTATTATGTAGATTAATTATTAAATGCTCTTTTTATACGCCATAGTGGACTCAATTCGAATCCTCTCGTCTCTGGTATCATTGTTTAGATATGTACTCTATCCATTAAAAACTCACAATTTATAGAATTATAAATATAATTTTTTATAGATATAGATATACATACAGATATAATTATTTATATAATTCAAATTAATTCAAACAAATAAGAATCAACATGCATCAAGCACAGATTACGTAACACTTTCCTACACATTCAGCATAGTGTAATAAAACTTCACCGTTTTACACTGCAAAAAAAATTGTTGATTTTACAGTATAATACTGGCAGCTGCGATGTCAGTATTATACTGTAAAATCAATTTTTTTACAGTGTATAAGGTGAAAGATGATTTCTAAGTAAACAATTTTGAAAACTCATACAACATTTGAAAGCACAATTTCGAGAGTTGCCTTCTAAAGTTGGAAAGAATAATTTTTTTTTATGATTCTCTATATATGATCTATCTATCGATTGGTATTATGCATATTATGCTACATATTATGCTTAAATTTAGTTTAGTTAGAAAACGCTTAACACAGTTGAAAATTCACTTTTATCGATTTCCGCCATTAAACGGGGATGTATTCGAATTTTTTTGTACAACCCTGTACCTATATAATATATACACTTTAAGTAATATGAAAAAAATTGTTAAATTAAAAAATGGATATCATAACTGAAAACGCACTTCCAGCAATTATCGCTCATAGACAGTGCTGTAACCGAACACTTTTGTGTGTCGCTGTATATGAACGATAAATACTATGTGCACTATTTTCAACAGTAAGCATCTTGTTGTGCATATAAGTGATATACATCGTGTCCGAGAAAGGCCTTTATCATTCTAAACATTAATAACAAAAATACTAACAGGTGAAATGGAATGCAATTTTCTGCAAAATAATGAAGAAATCTAAGAGTTTTTTCTGGTATCAATGAAACTGCATGAATTACTTAATTAGTGTTTTACGAACGATGGATTGGTCGTGGAGGACCCATGCATTGGCCTCCGCGATCGCCCGACATAACTCCACTGGATATCTTTTTGTGGAGGTTATGTTAAAGGAGGGTTTATCAAACACACGTTTCTGAAAAATCCGTTCTGAATTCTGAAACAAGTATTAGATTGCGGTGCGAAATCTTCGCACGGGTGCACTAGTATGATATAACAAACAAAAAGGAAAAACAAAAATATGTGGTATTAAACGATATCATAGTAACATCCAGGAAAATCAAGTTCAAAAAACGCATTTATTTTACTAGATAAACATTAATAAAATTTTGATTTTTATACGTTCAAACTATCTGTTTTTTAACACTTTCCAACATAGTTTAAAAATGTTTATGAATTCGGTTCGTCTGTCTGTCTCTCTGTCCGCGCTCTAACTCGTGTAAATACAGTCGGATTGCCATGTAATTGATATATGTTATTGAGGTTGACCATAGCATGTTCGGTATTGAAAATGAAGTGTGTAGCATTTATGGTTAGATTACAGGGGCAATCGAAAGTACTCCAATACACTACGGTCAATGGAAAAAATCGTTTTCAGTGCATTTTAATAATGTTTCACTATTTCAGTCAGAATAAAATTGATAAGTATCACTGAGGTAGACGACAACATGTTTCTATAGAGTATAAGAATAAGTAGCAAATATAATTTGTTTACAGGGACACTCAAAAGTATTCTGTTACATTTCTGTACAATGGGGACAAATCGTTTGCAGTACATTTTAACGATGTTACACTGTTTCAAACATAATGAAATTTATATGCGTCACTGGAGTGGCTGGCAACAGGATGTATATGGAGTATAGAGTAAGTAGCATTTATACTTCTTTTACAGGAACGCACAAAAGTATTCCATTGCATTAATATCTATGGGGAAAAATCGTTTGCAGTGAATTTTAATGCACATTACTGAGGTGCATTAGAGCGTGTTTTCTGTAGATTTATTAAGTGCGTATGCGAATATTTCATTTATTTACAGAGACACTCAAAATATTTCGGTTACAGAATTGACCATGAGCCATAACTGCTGTATTTGAGTTTTAAGCTGTGATATGCATTTAAAATGTTTATTTTTACAGTATTATGAGGTGTGTATTTCATATACAGTGTTCTACGATATAGAATTCGCACACATTATCAGCTATGGACAGCAATTCCAGTAAATGAATCTTACTGCTTGTGATTAATTTTAATGTTTATTTAGATATCTCATTTCATTGTATGAGAAAAAAATGACATTTCTTAATAATATTCCGATGGTGTTGGAAAGTGTTTCAGAATCTACGCCGTGGTGCATAATTTTTTCGTTCTTGTTTATTTATTTATTTATTTATTTTTCCATGAAAAACTCTACAAATTTTTTAACTTTTGTCTAGACTTCAAAAACATTAAAAAAAATAATAAAAAAAAAAAACTTCTATACCCCTTGGAAGGGCCGATTCACTGAAACTCCTCGATCGCGAAATCTCCATGTTTAACCTATGAGAAAATTTCAAAGAAAGGGGTCAATTTATTGAAAAATTTACTCATTAGGAGCCTACGCTAGTCACGCGAAGAAACGCTCCAGCTAATGTTAAATCTATGGGAAGGTTCTTGCGTGATTTCTCGCTCGCATTTCAATATTTTTAAATGATTTTTTTTTGCATAGGATAGCTGAGGTCTATCTCTAACGTTGTTAGTTTTTACTTTTTTGATTTAGGTTACAGTTTTTTTTATAAGTGGACATTTTCAATTTTGAAACCGGTTTGAACCGGTTCTGTAAGTGAAAGTAATCTTATATAAAAAAACTGGAACCAAAATCGAAAAAAGTAAAAACTAACAACGTTAGAGATCGACCTCAGCTATCCTATGCAAAAAAAAAAAAAAAAAAAAAAAAAAAAAATCATTTAAAAATATTGAAATGCGAGCGAGAAATCACGCAAGAACCTTCCCATATACTTAACATTAGCTTGAGCATTTTTTTTCATGACTGATGTAGGCTCTTAATATAATTATCGGAATGCAATTTTCACCATCAGAAAGTAGATGTCAGATGCCAACGAGGTGTATTTTTAAAAACTGTCTCCTTAGATATTAAGTATTTTTAAGAAGATGATAAAATTTCAAAGTTTATAGGTTTTTTTAAGTATTTAAAAATGAATCAGACATCTTTTAAAAACGCATCTAGTCAGCATTTGATGTCTGCTTTATGGTTGTGAAAACCGTATTTTGATAATTATATTAGGTAATAAGTAATCACGCACTTAATTTCCCCCATAGGTTAACATGGGATATCGCGATCAGGGAATTTCAGTGAAGCGACCTCTAAAAGGGGCATATGAGTTTTTCGGCTTAAAAAATAAACATATTTTATTACATGTTTTTGACGTCTAGAAGCAAGGTAGAAATATGTAGGCTGTTTCATGAAAAAGACCCACATATTTTAAACCTACAAAAACCAAACTTTTATTAATGTTTATAAAAAAAATACGTCTTTAGGACTGGATTTTCCTTGATGCTGCATGACGTTTAGCGCTACGTATTCCGTCAATTTCAGTGCCCCCCCCCCCCTTTAAACGGTTGATTCATATCTCCGGAGATACATTATAAGCGGCGGTTATTGTAACAATAATTTTCTAAAGTAATATATAGTACTTACCTTTAACAGTTGATGCTAATAAAACTAGAAGAATAAACCATTTAAATACAAGAATCCCGTGCAGTTCTTGAATGAACATCTTTTCGTGTTTATAAGTATCGGCACGCGGGCAGTGCCTAATTGTGAATGCAGTGATTTTCTTGTCTTGTCCGGGCGTTGTCTTTGTTTAGAGAGGGATGTTACCCTGGCAGCAAACATATCGTGCGTAACACGTTCATGAATTTATCAAACGCTTTTTACATTACTAGTACCGCGGGTTTACTGGGGCTTGTAAAAATTTTGATAGGCCGTTGTGTAACAGATTTATTTTTAGACTCACAAAACACAGGTAGAGCGATTGAAGGTTAGAAAAGGGATATTTTTCTTCATAATCTTATTATTTTGAGAGTGAGAAGTAAAAATATTAGCTTTGGCATAGATTATGACGTTTTTTTTTCCAATCTTACAAATTCACAGCATTTACAAGTCTTTATGTCCCAAATTATGAATTAAGTAAAATACCACCACAATAGCTTTTCCTTAGTATCTGAAGTTAGATTAGCGAAATTATAATTATATTATAAAGCAAAAACATATCCGTGAGTAACTCTGACGTCATATTGACGGCATTTGTTTCCGGATAATATTAATGAAATTAAAACATTATTAATAAATGAATAGAAGAATAAATTTAATATAAGAATTTAACAGATGTGTAATCGAACTACGCGCTTAAACACTGAAATAATAAGGATAAAAAAGTCTGCTGTAAGTAGCGAAATCAATGGCGATTTCTTCGGCTAATATTTCCTAGCATACGGCCGATACGGAAATATCGCTTATAATAAATTTCAAAACTTTATTTGAATGAATAATTGATATTTTTCACATCGATATATCTTTGGGGGGTGTTTCCGCGGTTATTGTTAGTGGGTAATCACAAAAATATACTAAATGTAAAAAATCTATATGAAAAATTTTCAATGAAAACTGACTTTTACCTATGTTCTGTACGCTGGGCAATATATTCTGTAACCCGGGTTGGGTTGGGTTGATTATTTACGGTCAATTATCTACACTTTGGATATAGGCCCGGGGGGATCTTTCGTGGGGGTCTTTCTAAGGGAACCTAACCCGTATTTACGCATGGATAAATCCACGGCTCGATGAAAACCACGAAAACTCCGAACGATTAGGCCGACGGGCGCGATTGGGATCGAACCCAGCACCTCCCGTCTACCAGCTTCGAGAGCAGAACCTCTCAGCCACTGGTGGGGCATTCTGTAATCCGGAAAACACGGGTTAGATCGGGGCCTCCGAGATGTCGCTGTGTGTCCTACACCGGGCCTGCTACAAGTATTAGTGACGTCACAGTAGTGATCCACTTTGGTCAAAGTATCGCAGCAGAAAGATGTAATAAAAAGAGCATTTTCGCTCTTATAATTTGTGATTACATAAATAATATTAAATTTCATAATCGTGAAATAAAAGGGAATTAATATACTTGTTTTATTAAAGGAAATCAAAAGTTTTAAATTAAAAAAATGCTAAGATTAATAAATCAGATTGAACCCATTGACTTACCTTTTCCTAAACACATTATTTTACAATAAATACACGTACAAAAAATATAATAAATCTACCAAAAACTTTACAAAATCAATCCCATTCCTCCCTTTTACAACTACATACCATAATTTAACCATCAAAACACAATAAATGTCAATTTAAATACAGAAATCGACATTTTTTAACTATAGAGACATTGGCACTTTTTTTTAACGCTTTGGCGTAATCCGGGCTTCAGAAAGTTAGATATGTTTTAAAATTATATACACAATTATGAAAACAAACCTAATGTACTTTTATGTTTATTTATATATGTATAAAATTATTTATATATACAATTCTGTTCTACCTGCATATAAAAAGAGATAAATGGCTTCTTTATATTAAATAAATTATATAAATATTGAAAAAAAAATACTTATTTATATGAAACTACGAATAGGTTGCCAGAAAATATTTTGCAACTTTCCTTCTCTCGCCATAAGTCTTTTTCGGTACTTTTCGGTTAGCCGGGCGCCAGTGATACATGCACATATATAAATATATATATTAATTCATACATATATGTGTGTGTAGATATGTGTATATATATATATATATATATATATATGTGTGTGTGTAGATATATGTGTATATATATGTGTGTGTATATATGTATATATATCACTGGCGCCCGGCTAACCGAAAAGTACCCAATTTTCTATCTTGACTTTGTAACTGATTTGTAATATTTTAAAAATTGTCTATTTATTGTACTTGGGTCTAGGACATAATAACCACTCAAAATAACTTATCAAAAGATTTATTTTCATATATTTGTACACTTAAGTTAGCTAAAATGTTAAATTGAACTACATAGAATTACTAAGTTGTGTAAATCAGTTACTTTTAATTTTATAAACAAAGCACATCACTCACTTCTAACTAAATGTATCCAGATATTAGTCAATTTATTACAGTATTTCTTTCAAAATCATTTTTTAAACTGTTTATCGTCTGCTTCTTTTATTTATTTATTTTTTTTCTAAAGATCATTTGACTCTTTTGGATTTGGAAGTACAAATTCAATCAAATATGCCAGATTATTTCCATTACAGTAGGCTAGACATTTGTTGTTAGGTTTTTTTTCTCTGCACAAGTTCAATACCATCATATTAATTCTAGCTTCACGAATTATGAAAAGTATATCGAAACATTTAATGAAAACCACTTCTGTTGAATTGTAAAAATAATTATCACAAGGTAATTTTCGTAGCTAAAATTTCTTCTTTTCATTATCAGTAGCGAATTTGAAGACTTAGATTAGAAACTAGGAGCACAGCATTTTCTTCTCTTTATTTTATAGATATAATCTACACTTTCTTTAATAATTATAATCAATAATTATTGATAGCATTATAATCTAAATACACTGAAAAATATTATTAATTACTATATGAAACAATAAATAAAATCAAAATACTGTCGTAAACAATCCGTACAAACGAACAAAGTACATGAAAATTTTTAAGTTATTATGGATCACTGTTTTGACGTCAGCAGGTTGTGACGTCACCTGTAGCAGGCCCGGTGTAGGACACACAGCGACATCTCGGAGGCCCCGGTTAGATCCCCTTCTTTATATAATTGAAATAAATTAATAATTTATTAAGTAAACTTATGTTTTTGATCTTGTAACAATAATCTATCCTATATATATAAAATCCTAATGAAACGAATTTGTGAAACGATTTTATGAAACGATTTTATGAAACGAATTTATGAAACGATTTTATGAAACGACTGATTAAACGACTGATTATGTTTCAGGGCTATTTTAAATAAAATATTAAACGCTTGATGGTGAAATTAATACCAATTGTCCATAAAAATCCGCGGTTGTCGAAACTGGTCATAGAATTTTGAAATTGGAATTAGTTTTCGAGATATTAATTTTTTTCTAATTTTAATGACATTTCTGTAATGATGGCAACTAATTACTCAGTTTTTTTGTGACAAAAAAGGGAAAAAAATTGAAAAGGATCCCGATAGGGATTATTGATTTCTTTTTATTCGTCATTTTCAAATTGAAATTGAATTTATCTTTTATTTCAATCGATAATGAAGACAAGATTGTGATTAAATTATGTTTTTCAGGAAAATTTGAAAAAAAAAAAATCACATTTCTATCGTTGTCAGGATTCAATCATCTGTCAGCATTTAATTTAATTTATAAACTGAAAATGTTTTGAATAAATTCGTCCAAATGACGTCATTTATGTAAACGTAAAAGAAAGGAGCAAAAAAATATTTATACAATTTGTTTAGCGTAAAATGTCATTTATCCTATTTTATATATAATCAGAAGTAATTTGTATAGAAAAAACAATAATAATATACGAATAATTAAAATACGCATATAAACAAAAAAATCGTCGAATTTGTTTCCATGGCTGTTAATGTCATTTGGCACCAAATCTCACTTTCTGATGCCCGAATTGCGCCAAGCATTTTTAAAAAAAGCGTCAAGACCCCTATAATAGAAAAGCACCAAAAGCTCATTGGGTTTGTTTTCATAACTTTTGGCAACAAATCTATGTATATTAACGAATCTATCCTTTTTCGAAGCTCGAATTACGCCAAACCTAAAAGCAAAGGATCCTATACTGGAAAAGTACCCGATTTTCTTATGGACAATATTCAAGTGACACAACAAGGTGTAAAATTATCGCGGATAGCAAATTTGTTTAAATATGTCATCAATTGATGCCGAATAAATGCAGGCATGCATGCACAAAATGTTTAATTAATTTTGTATGATAAATAATTATTAGAAATTCGTATATACATATTAATTAAAATAAATAATTTACATATTTAAAATAACATGAAAATATGCATGATGGCGCACTAAAATAGAGAGAAAATTAAAACCTGTTACTGAAAATGTCTATAACAGTACTTTTCAATACCGTGGTTCTTAATGTTATTCACAAGCACATAGCTGCCAACTTTTACGCTTTTTTGTTACCACTAAAATTTTACAGTACATTTATACTTATTAAATTGCCGAAATCATGTGATTCAATAATGCAAAAAATTCCATTAATTTTTAGTGGTAGCAAAAAAGCGTAAAAGTTGACAGCTATGCAAGCAGATGGAATTTTTCTCATCCTTAAACGCAAAGAAAGAATAGAATACAGATAGTTGTTATAAAAGTCCGAGAGGTAGCCACAATTTAAACCTACCATTTTATACAAGCTGGTTTTCAAGTTGTAATTGATTTTACTTATCAATCCCGAAAACAGTCGTCAGTTGTCGCAACAGCTGGGTATGAGGACATGGTAATAAAAAAATTAAAACGTTAAAAGCATGGCAACCCAATTACAGATTTACCAATATTTTTAAAACAAACCACGCTGTCAAGTTTTTAGAGGCTTCGAAGTCTGAGCGGGGGTTGGCGAGCATAGCTCGCAGGGGGTAGGCCCCCTAGTAATAATATTACTAGGGGGCCTATAATATTACTAGTAATAATATTAATAATCCTAGTAAATTTAGAAATGATTCGTTCATTAAAACTGACTTTTAACTTTGCTTTTTTATAAAATATTTACAGTAATACAAATAATATATATATATATATATTTCAATTTCTCAATCCTTAAAACATAATAAAAGTACGTAAATGCATAATGAGTTTATATGTAAATGAGACATTTTCTTGGGTGTAAAATTTTCCATTGTACATGCTTCAACTGTATAAAAGTTATCCATGTGTAAATGTTTGATAAAACATTCGTTTAAAAAAAAAATATTTACAAGGAGAGGACCAAACTTGGTAATCACAGATTTTAATTATTTTTACATACGTTGTTGGGTAGAAGTCCTTTGGTATCAGGTTCAAGGGATTTTATACAATGCTCCTTAGTTCTCGAGAAATGGTAAGACCCCCACGGAGGGCACTCCCCCCAGGGCCTATATCCCTCGTGTTGATAATCGGCCGTCATAAAATCAACCAACCATTTCGACAAATGGGGGTGTCTAATATTTTAACAAAACTTAAATACTTACTTTGTAACGAAATTTCTGCATGGGTCGTAGCTTAGTTGTTATGGCGCCTTCTCGTTGATCCGAGGGCACGGGTTCGAAACCGGGACTAGACACGGTTCTCTTTCTTTTTTCTTGTTTTATAAATATACTTGTAATTACAATTTAATAATCTCAATTAAAAATTAATATCTTACATTAATTATAATGCTAATATATTTAAATTTAAATTTAATTTATTTGACTTTTAAGCCTGATTTTGAGATATTAAATATTTCTTATCATTTAAAGAGATTTTTTTTTTTTTTAAATGGATCCATTATTGACTAGTAAAAATTACAAAATCGTTACAAAATCATACCTTATTTTATTAATTATAAATTAATTCAAAGCATATTACAAATCATACGTATTACAAATTTAAAAATCTTTAATATGAAAAAAAAAAATGTTGTAATTTAATTCTTATGCTAAATTTTAATATATTTAGGCTTCTTACTTTAAAAACAGAGTAGTATTATCATTGCATTGACTTCCCTTGTTAAGGCAATAGTATACAAATGATGTTTATTTAAAATCAGGAATTGACACAACTGTTCAATATCATTGCATCGATAAATCATATATGAAATACATTTTTAAAGTGATTAAAAAAATTAACTGTTTAATGATGTTTTTATACAACGATTTATTTACAAATAAAAACCAAATCGGTTAACATTATAATTAATGCACAATATTATAATTTTTAATTAGGATTATTAAATAATAATTACAAGTATATTTATAAAACAAAAAATGAGAAAAACAAATGTAGCTCGTCTGGTTTCGAACCCGGGCCCTCGGATCAACGAGCAGACGCCATAACAACTGAGCTAGAACCAATGAAGTGATTTAGTTATAAAGTAAGTATTTAAGTTGTGTTAAAATATTAGAACCCCCCCCCCCCATTTCTCGAGAACTAAGGAGCGTTGTATAGAATCCCTTGAACCTGAGACTAAGGGGCTTCTATCCTACAACATATATAAAAATAATCAAAATCTGTAATTACCAAGCTTGGTCCTCTTCTTGTTAGATTTTTAAAAATAGCAGTGTTTTTTAAACAAGGTGTCTTAATTTTTAAGAAAAATATATTGCATGAAATATAAAATTTTTTTGAATTTTTAGAGGTGTTAAATATATTTTACATCAATTTTTGTTTACTAGTACTCCGTATTACGAGTAAGTTGATGCTTTTTAATCCCTGTTTAGTTTCTTCTTCTTATATTAAAAAGTTTATTAAAATAACGGCTTAATAATATCACAAATATTTCATAAGAAATTTTAGAAAGCTAATAACGACTTCATTTTTTTCTGTTTTCAATCTCCTCTGAGAATGGTGAACAATTGTTTATTAAAATTAAATTTCATAAATAATTTAAACAAAATACATAATGGCTTCAGATTTTCAATTTTTTGATTACCTTTCGGGATTTGAGTTCGGAAATCTTAGTGTAACTGTGTCATTTTGTATAGTAAAATTTCGCCTTAAAAAAAACCCCAGAAAAGTTAGAGAAACTGTTAGAAATTTTTATTAGATAAAATTAAACACCATAGAATAGCTGTATTTCGCACGGAAAAATAACTCCATTCTTCATCAGGTTTGCAGAAACGTGTACTAATACGTTGCAGCAGAAACAAAAATAAAAAGATAAAGAATGCACTTGATCAGTTTTGTCTTTCATATTTCTTACATTAATATACTGCTACGTGTGTACATTACCAACTAATGGTTCGCTCACTGCTAAGCGAAATGAATGGTATCCTGGGGTAACATGCATTGTGATTTTTTTTTTCTGTACGCTTGATAGGGTGAAACCCCCAGTAACTGACTCGTTAAGGATTTTTTCTTGTTCAAATCACTATTAGAAAGTTTAAAATCTATTAAAAAAAACCTACCTTTGTTTTTGAAAGTATAGTAAAGATACATTAAAAAACTAATGTTGACAATATTTTGAAAAATTATACTTTTGATTACTAAAAATTAATTTTTGTCATGAATATCGTCAATATCTCAAGAAACTGACACCATCCCTTTTTTGAAAAAACAATAGCTGAAAAATAGCTTATAACATTTAAGACAAATAAGTTACCCTATATGACATTACTTTGAGTTGGGTTGATTATTGACGGCAATTATCTACACTTGGGATATAAGCCCGGGGAGAGTGCCCTTCGTGGGGGTCTTTCTAAGGGAACCTAACCCGTATTTACGCATGGATAAATCCACGGCTCGAAGAAAACCACGAAAACTCCGAACGATTAGGCCGACGGGCGCGATTGGGATCGAACCCAGCACCTCCCGTCTACCAGACATTACTTTGAAGAATTGTACAAGAAAATGCTTACTTGAGTTAGATTTCTACTGAAGTGTAAATCTGTACTGAAGTGTGAATGTTAGGTGTCAATAATTGAGGTTTTCACCTTTTTTTTTTTTTTTTTTTTTTTTTCATTTTTGCCAGATAAACTAGAATTCTCATTTATGTAGTTCGAGGAAAAGTATCGGTTGACGTTTCTTGAGAGTATGACGATTTATAAACAAAACGCAAGAATTACGACGATTTATAAACAAAACGCAAGAATTACGACTTTTTCTGAACATGATTAGAGAAAGATTTAATAAATCACCTTATGTGCACCATGAAACAAGAAAAAAAAAGCCACGGGGGGAGGGGGGAAAGGGGATTATCACTCTTTGGATTTTCAAATTTAATTAACTTTTTTTTTTTTTTTTTTATCCCTGACGATATTGAGAAAAAAAGCTATTCTTTTCAAATGATTTAAAATAATTAAAAACTAAAAGAAAAGGAACTAAAGATTTTTCATCAGAGCAGGGGAAGTGAACTCTCCTCCCCCGGAACCCTTCCATGAAAGACTGTTTTAAGTTTATATGTCTTTTACGCTCATGTATCAAAATATTTTCGTGTATCGGGGAGAATGCCCTGATGAGAAAATAATACATTGTTTCAATTCTTCATTTTGAAAAAGCTAGTAGAAATATTTTTGTATTCAATTTATCTTTAATATGTCTTATTTGTTACATTTCTGTATTGTTTCTGTGTTGATATTTTTACAAATTGTCTTGCAGATGGGGTTCTGATAGAAAATTCTTAGTTTAGTTTATTTCATGTTTATATTCTTTATTTAGAAAAAAAAAAGAAAGAAAAAACTAGTTTTTGGAGGCCACCGTAATACTTACCCATCATCGATATGCATAATATAAAATATGAAAATGAAACGTGTGTAAACTACTTATAAATAGCATTGCAATTCGAATAAAATCGTGGCCTGATGACGTCATAAGCTTTAAATGCTCTATTACTGAATTGCGTAAAAGAAACATCCTTATATATTAACTCCCAAATTGATAATCATATTAACTAACGGCTTACTGGGTCGGATTAAGCGTCTCATTTCCAATTAAATGAATCCAATTCTTGGAATTTAAATTTTTGTATTAAAATTTGAATGAAATATAGGGCCATGAAAAATCGAAGAGTGTGGAATATATAATTACAAATATCTCGGCAACTCATTATCCGATCGACCTCATTCTTTATGCAAAATTTATTGTTTTATTTATTGTCTTTTATATTCACTCCTTAAAATAAACAATTTCGAAAATTTGTATATACCTTTTATCAGAACGAATATTTCGAGAGCCCGAAAAAAATTGTTCTGGATAATCGATGTTACTGAAATTCAATAAGCTTCTTCCCATTATTACATACTAAGTACATACTAAATTTTAAGTCTCTATCTCAATTCGTTTGGGAGATAGAGCGTTCACAGACACACACATACACACAGACAGACGGACGGCAAAATTTCTTTTCTAAAAATATGTTTTTCGGAATCTCCAGTGTCTGAAACGTGTAAATCCGTGATTTTTTTTTTCGATTTTCAAAACGATTACAAGACTTACCCTATACTACGTATGATGGGTAAGTAAAAAGCAGCATCTTTGTCAGCCGATTACAGGCACATTTGTTTCGAAATTCCATCCCTTCTTGGATTTTGTACTGCGCGTTCCCATGGGTCAAATGAACACAAATTATAGCATCTAATTGAATGTCAACTTGTTCTGACTCCTGATGGCGACTAAAAAATGGCTGACTAAACAGGTGACGATTTTCAGCTTCTGTGTATTTTTGTTTCACTTTTGAAGAAAAAGTTTTGCTCTCAAATTTCACTAAATCCAATAGAAAACACAGCTGTGAGTTTCCTAAAAAGATTAGGTCAAAGTTATCACGTAAACTCTAAACTATTTCAGATGATGAAAAATAATGACGATGACTAATGATGAATATAATGTGGAATGCTTTCTGCTTAGTTTTATTTTGACGCGATTATATGATATTTCAATTTTAAAGTGCATTTTACCGCATTATATAACAGCTTGCTAAATGTTTTTTTTCTTTTTTTATGATTTTACGGAATATTTAGTTATATTTATTTTTCTCTTAGACCCATGGCAGATATAAGGATGAAACAATTTATTTATTTTCTTTTTCTACGAGATTTTTTTCATTTGTAAAAATAAAATGAAAAAATGGTAAATAAAAACATCTAAAAGTATGTTTATTCTAGAAGAAGAGCTTATAAAAATTTTATGATTAAGGGGACTCAGCACCCAAAACAAACAAAAAATTATTATAAAAAAAAAATTGTATATTATTATGTAAATGTCAAATAGAAATAGTTTAATTAAAAAAAAATTAAATTATTTTTTCGAAAAAAAAAATCAGTTTTAATCTCTTTTTCAAAACGCTACTGGTATTTTATTTTTAAAAAAATTCAGATTTTTTTTTTTTTTTTTTTTTTTTTTTTTTTTTTTTGTGCTGGTTATTAATGATATTTTGAACAGATTTAAGGATCGGATTTTTCTTTTAATAGCAATAGTTTTAGAGAAAACAAAAAAATTAACTAAATACAAATGAAAAAAAAAAAAACAGAACAAGTCACTAGTTTTTGTACATACCGGGTGTCCCAAAAATGACTGATGGATTTTAAAATTCAATAACTAGCAAACGGTGACAGATATTTAAAAAATTCTTGCAGGAGGGTTATGTACGATGTCGGGAGTTTTTTTACTGTGATTCTTGATTTTAGTTCGAATTTCAAACAATAGATGGCGCTGACAGCGGTTGGCGCTCATTCGAGGCCGAAACTGACGTCACTGAGCATTGATGCGAAGAAAGGAGATTAAGGCTATGCAGTGGGTCTCATTCGAGTGATCTGGGATTCTGAATCGGGGCCTAAGAGCAAAATTGTACTGGCGAATGAAACCCACTCCATAGCCTTAATCTCCTTTCTTCGCATCAATGCTGAGTGACGTCAGTTTCGGCCTCGAATGAGCGCCAACCGCTGTCAGCGCCATCTATTGTTTGAAATTCGAACTAAAATCAAGAATCACAGTAAAAAATCTCCCGACATCATACATAACCCTCCTGCAAGAATTTTTTTAATATCTGTCACCGTTTGCTAGTTATTGAAATTTAAAATCCATCAGTCATTTTTGGGACACCCGGTATGAATTTCTTAATAAAGAAGTTATAAAAATATTAAAAATTGGATCCTTAAATCTTTTACATATAGTATGATGTTCAACTGGAAAAAAATGCAAGCACTTTCATTCATATCTGGAAAAACCTTAGCATTTTAGAAACATGTAAAATCTGAAAAACACGAACTGAGATAAACGGGTTTAAAGATTTCATTCGCCCATAATTTTATTAAATCTTTAAAAATTTTCCTTCACTGCTTAATTTTTTCCTGTGCAAAATTATAATGAAAATATTTTGTGAAATCCCATGAAGCTTTTTTCAATAATTACAATTTCGATATTTTAAACTTATTTTATTTTAATATCCATTGATTATTTTATTTTATTTATTTATTTAATTTTTGTAATGTACTACGCAATTACAGATATAACTGTTCATACGCATCCTTCCAGGGATATTGCAGCGCAGAGCTGTGCCTTTTTTAAACACTTTTTAACATTTTCCAACCTAGTTGAAAAGTGTTTATGACTTCGGTTTGTCTGGACATACGGCCGTCTGCCGTCTGGCCATCTATCCGTGCTCTAACTCCCGTATATATGCTCGGATTGCTCTGCAATTTTTATATGTTATTGTCGTTATCTATAGCATGTTCCCTATTTCAACGGAAGTTTGTAGCACTTATTGTTTTTTTACAGGGACACTCAAAAGAATTCAGTTACATTGCGGTCTATGGGGAACAACACCATCGAGTTTGTATGATTTTCTATTTTTAAATGAAAATCTATCGAAACGAACCTCGAGTTGGGGGCCGACCGCCTTCGGCAGCGTAGAATGATGATATTTAATTGCAAAAGACAAATTTAACAAATTTAACACAAATTTTACAAATTTAACACTTTCCAACCTAGTTGAAAAGTGTTTATGACTTCGGTTTGTCTGGCCGTCTGCCGTCTGGCCATCTATCCGTGCTCTAACTCCCGTAAATATGCTTGGAATGCCCTGCAATTTTTATATGTTATTGTCGTTATCTATAGCATGTTCCCTATTTCAACTGAAGTGTGTAGCACTTATAGTTTTTTTACAGGGACACTCAAAAGAATTCCGTTACATTACGGTCTATGGGGAAAAATCATTTGCGGTTTATTTTAATGATACAATTTCAAACACACTGTAATTTATATATATCTCTAAGGTGCATTACAAGAAGCTTAATATGGAATAGGATGTGCATAGCACTTATAGTTACTTTACAGGGACAGTCAAAAGAATTCCGTTACATTACGTCTATGGAGAAAAATCGTCTGCGGTTTATTTAAATAATGTTTCACTATTTTAAACGCATTGAAATTTATATATATCACTAAGGTGCATTACAAGAGGCTTACTACAGAATATTGTGTGTATAGCAGTCATCGTTCATTTACAGGGACACACAAAAGAATTCTCTACTGTCTGTTAACAATAATTCCCCGGAAGTACGTTTTACTGAACGCGATTTTAAATTTAACTCGCTTTTTGTCTATTACGTGGTGTGTATAAATTCTGTAGATCCTATACAGGGAAGCACAAAAGTTCGCGAACACATTTCCGTTTATTGACAGAAACTCCAGACGGAGAATTTTAAACTGTGCTACGCGTTTCCTATAACTGAACTAAAATTTAGCATCCTATGTAGTATATATACAAATCTATAGATCCTATACAGGGCTGAATAAAAGTATTCGGATATTTTTCCGAATATTGTATATGTTGGAAATTCCTGAAATTATGTTTTTAAATGTGTTATGCGCTTTCCAAATTGTTTACTTAGATGTTATCTTTTAGCTTATTAAACGGTATGATTTGTAAAATTATTTTGGAACCGTTGGAAAGTGTTACATAATCTATCCTTGACGCATGATTTTTCGTTCTTGTTTGATTGCACAACGCTATTTTAGTGTGGGTAATGCATTTTTTTTATGGATGCCATGCCGAACAGTTGCCGAACAGTTGATGTCGGTTAAGGGGCTTCCGAGTTGCAAACAACTTAACGCCCAGTCTATTGCGAGTAGAGTGTCTTCTATTAATTGAGCCGTTGTGAAAAGTTAAGATGTAGTATTAACTACAAGATAAAGGAACAATTACAATAAAAATATAGATGTAAACTTTAAAAAAAAGACATAATAACTTTGCAATAATAAGGTAAAGCGAAATAGATTAAAGATAGAGTCGAAATATTGGGAAGAAAGTGAAATGGTATAGCTGTAGTTATAACTAACTAGTAGTAAGTAAGTTGAAAAAGTAAAAAATAGGGTTCGGAACGTGTTCGTGAAACAGCACATAAATGCCAGGTGGTAAAAAGGCCGACAAAGTATAAACAAAAAAGGCACTCAAAAGAGCCGTAATGTTTTCTTTGGTATAGAAGTAGAGGAAAAGTAGCGGTCCGACCCCGGGTGGAGGGCGTAGGGCATGGTGCATGGTGCAGCACCTGCCCTCAGCCCTCCACCCAAAGTGCAGCACCTGCCCACATGCCCTCCACTCGAAGTGCAGCTCAGCTCCTCCACTAGAAGTGCAGCTTAGCTCCTCCACTCGAAGTACAGCTCAGCCCTCCACCCAAAGTGCAGCACCTGCCCACATGCCCTCCACTCGAAGTGCAGCTCAGCTCCTCCACCCTGAAGTGCAGCACCTGCCCACCGCTCAAAGTGCCCTCCACCACCTAAGATAAGGATTTCTACTATAAGATAAGGGGATTAACGTTATTTAATTTTAATTGGGGAACTTAGAAATTTTTCAAAGCTAATTTTTTTTTCTAAACGAGAGTACGCAGTTTGAATAGGAGTATATGCAGTAGAAGTGAATGAATAATTAAAAATAATAATTAAAAAGGGTCATTAATTAATTTTAATTGGGGAACTTAGAAAATTTTCGAAGCAATTTTTTTTTTCAACGAGAGTATACAGTTTGAATATGAGTGTATGCAGTAGAAGTGAATGAATAATTAAAAATAATAATTAAAAAGGATCATTAATTTTAATTGGGGAACTTAGAAATTTTTCGAAGCAAATTTTTTTTTTCTAAACGAGAGTACGCAGTTTGAATAGGAGTATATGCAGTAGAAGTGAATGAATAATTAAAAATAATAATTAAAAAGGGTCATTAATTAGTTTTAATTGGGGAACTTCGAAATTTTTCGAAGCAATTTTTTTTTTCGCGTAGAAATATCTATTACAGTGCAAGGTGAATTTTAACGAATTACAAATTTAATTAATTTTAATTGGGGAACTTAGACATTTTTCGAAGCAATTTTTCTTTTCAACGAGAGTATACAGTTTGAATATGAGTGTATGCAGTAGAAGTGAATGAATAATTAAAAATTATAATTAAAAAGGATCATTAATTTTAATTGGGGAACTTAGAAATTTTTCGAAGCAAATTTTTTTTTTCTAAACGTGAGTACGCAGTTTGAATAGGAGTATATGCAGTAGAAGTGAATGAATAATTAAAAATAATAATTAAAAAGGGTCATTAATTAGTTTTAATTGGGGAACTTAGAAATTTTTCGAAGCAATTTTTTTTTCGCGTAGAAATATCTATTACAGTACAAGGTGAATTTTAACGAATTACAAATTTAATTAATTTTAATTGGGGAACTTAGACATTTTTCGAAGCATTTTTTTTTTCTAAACGAGAGTATGCAGTAGAAGTGAATTAAATAAATTAAAATGGTCATTCATTAAATTTAATTGTAGAACTTCAGAAATTTTTGCTATTTTTAGTTTTAAAAATTGCCAAAAAATAGAATTTTTAGTTTTAAAAGTCGCCAAAAGTAGAATTTTTAGAGTTAAAAGTCGCCAAAAGTAGGATTTTCAGCTGAAAGTAATCTAAGATATAAACTCTCAACTGAAATGAATTTTGCCTTAAGGTGTGAGCTTTTAGCTAGAAGTGACCTAGAGTCAAAACTTCCTGGTCCCAGGAATCATCACGGGAGTTATAGTAAAAAATACAGGGTCACGTATGAATTATACAGCACTAAATTTAACAGCTCGCCCCCTCCCCCCCTACCTTTTTTTACTCAGAGGGGCCCATCGATAGCCTAACAATACACACTTAAAAAAACTAGATGATAAAAAAAACAGAATTTTAACGTATATATAAAGTAGTAAATAAACAAGAATGAAAAATCATGCGTAGCGACATAATTCATGAATCACTTTCCAACATCATTGACATGTTATGTGAACAAAATATAATTTTACCAGCTAGTGCATAGTTAATTAAAATAGTGAACAGATCCCCTTTTTAATAAAAAGGAACCCTTCACAAAAATCCATTTATGCATAAGGACCCTTCATAAAATCAGATAATTTACACTTTACCCTGTTTTTTTTTCAATTCAAGTTAGGTTAAAAGTAAAGCTTACACATCGATATGTTCAAAATATAGAAATCCTTCAAAAGAAACTAGAAAAAGTTAAAGATTTAAGCCCTACTCATAAAATAATGCGACTACCCAGCGGCCTTCACAAATAATATAACCCTATTCCTATTCGAATCCCAGCGCCCTTCGTAAAATAAATCCAATAGATTCATGTTATTTTATGGCGGCAGAAATACGAGAGACCTTTCATAAAAATCCAAGATCACTGTTTGAAAGAAAAGGCCCCTTCACAATGTACCCTGTAAAAATATTTTAAGAAATAGACTGCTATTCTCAAATGAATACGAATTAATGCAATGTAAAAAATAGGTTTTACACGAATGCATTTTTAGTATAACGTTCAAAATATAGATTTTAGAAAAAAAAATTACATATTTCACCAAATTTATCATACAAATCTGTAAAATAGGGTAGAGCGTTTCATGAAAAATAATTGAATTTCGAGTGATTATGCTTTAAAATACATATTTATAACTGAAACTAAGAAATGAATGTTACCCCATCAACAGACGGATTGCTCAATCATAATGAGTCATATTATTGGATAAGCGAAGATCTTGCTTTGACACGGTGAATCACGCGCGATAAGGAATACGGCTATTGGGATTTTTCACAAATTTAATCAGTTTCTAAGACATTTCGTGTAGTCCTATATAGGTTCTACTCTTCATATATACATATGGTGATATATATACAGGGTCATTCATAATTCCCTCCGGGGTTTCGAAACGTTATAGTAAAAAAACGAAGACGAATATGAAAAAAAGAAACATATGAAATTATTCCGAAACTATTCAAGTTTTACTTACATATATTACAGGTGTTCTATGTGTGAACCCTTGGTCACACGGCATACATCCATGCGATAGTCCAGTTCCTGCCATACTCCGTTTCTTTAAATCTGAATCAGTGGTGTCAGTTCAACGGGCCTTTCGTAATAATTATCGAAAACAGGGACCAACTGACAAAACAATTCATGTGTGGTACCGGAAATTTAAAGAAACGGAGTATGGCCGGAACTGGACTATCGCATGGATGTATGCCGTGTGACCAAGGGTTCACACATAGAACACCTGTAATGTATGTAAGTAAAACTTGAATAGTTTCGGAATAATTTCATATGTTTCTTTTTAACATATTCGTCTTCGTTTTTTTACTATAACGTTTCGAAACCCCGGAGGGAATTATGAATGACCCTGTATATATATATATATATATATATATATATATATATATATATACTAAAATCTGTTAAGTTTTAAAAGGTTTCACTGTGTATTTAATGAAAAATAAGAACTAAGAAATAGCCATTAAGCGATACCCTTAAGAATTTTGAGGATAAGAGACGGATTTTAATGAATTTGATACAGGTTAGGGTAAAAAAAAGACAGGGTCCCCTATAAGATATATGAATTAAATAACATAAAATTAAGTATATCTATGATCTAATATTTATATCGTTTAACATTTTAAAATTCTATTAAAAGTATGTACATAAGTATGCTTGTGAAAGGCTATTTTTAAGACGAAACATTGTGTGAAGTGTCCTGTGTTAAGGTTAAAACTTTCGTGAAGGACTCTGTTTTAAAGTTTCGTGAAGGGGTCTGTTTGAAGGATCCTGTTTTTAAATAACTTAAGAACACACAATTTATTCCTAAACTTTCAACTCGATTCGTTATATATGCTTCCCTGAGAATTCAATCAAAAATAATAACTAAGAAATAAAATTAACAATACTAATTAAGAGGCAGCTTTAAGAATTTTTAGAATAAGAGATTGGTTTTAATTAAATAGGTTAATGAACCTAATTCGATACAAGTCTTACTAAAATAGAAATTACACTAAAAATACAGAGTCCCCTACAATATATGAATTATACTCCACTAAATTTAATAGCACCCTCCCCTATTTTCATAGAAATGGCTTCAATATAATTTAGGCTAACAATATACACTTCAAAAAATACATAGTGACCACAAGAAGGACAGGAATTCGAAATGTACTACTACTTAAGTAAAATATAATTTCTCTTATCGCATAAAATATATTAACAAGTCCTGTAAAAATATATTGACAAGACTATATGAACTATTAATACATGATTTAAAACATATTGGTTATACAAAACACACACACACACACATATATATATATATATATATATATATATATATATATATGTTCTCAACCTAGAGAACAAGCAGGATTTCGAAGTGGATTTAGCACAATGGATCATATTCAAACAGTAAGGGAAGTTATAGGAAAACATAAAGAATATAATTTACCTCTCTGTCTTGCCTTTATTGATTATGAAAAAGCATTTGATTCGGTCTACACATCTGCAGTAATTACTTCTCTGGAGAACATTGGTATAGACAAACCTTATATCAATATCATAAAGAAGATCTACAAGAAAGCAACAGCCACCATCCGTTTGGACAAAGGAAAAGCGAAGATCAAGCTTGAAAGAGGAGTAAGACAAGGAGACACCATTTCGCCTAAGCTTTTTACTGCTGTCTTAGAGAGTATTTTCAAGAAGCTGGATTGGGAAAACAAAGGGATTAGAATAAATGGGGAATATTTAAGCCATCTCCGGTTTGCTGATGACATTTTAATTTTCAGTAATAGCCCTGAAGAATTGCAAAATATGCTAAAAGATTTGGCAGAAGCTAGCATTAATGTGGGATTAAAAATAAATTTGGAAAAGACTAAGGTGATGTTCAATTCATTTGCATCAAAAAAGAAAATCGTCTACAACAACACTGAGATTAAAGATGTTGAAAGTTATGTGTACCTTGGACAAGAAATATCTTCAGACAACAGTATCATGAATGAAATCAATAGAAGAATAAGAAATGGATGGAGTGCTTTTGGGAAGAACAATATTATTCTGAAAAGTAACATGCCTCTTTGTTTGAAAAGAAAGGTGTTTAACCAATGTGTTTTGCCTGCACTAACTTATGGAGCAGAAACTTGGACACTAACAAAACGGATGGTACAAAGATTACAAACAACACAGCGAAGTATGGAAAGATGTATGCTAGGCATAACCAGAAGAGACCGAAAGAGAATAACGTGGATAAGAAGTCAGACGAAAGTTTTTGACATTATCGAGAGAATTAAATGGCTAAAATGGAAATGGGCTGGGCACATTGCAAGAAGACAAGACAATAGATGGAGCACAAACACCCTACAGTGGTATCCCAGAGATGTAAAACGACCAAGAAGACGACCTCAAGTAAGATGGAGTGACGAAATCAGAAAAGTGGCCGGTGTTAATTGGATGACTAAAGCACTAGACAGGCAACAATGGAAAAATCTGGGGGAGACCTACATCCAGCAGTGGATTGAAAACGGTTGATGATGATGATGATGATATATATATATATAAATTTATCGTTACCTTAAAATTTCAAGCATGATTTACTCGACTTCACAGAAATTCAACTGGATTCTTCCCCACGTGGTTTGATGACATCACTGATCGCGATAACATTCTAGATAAGATTCACTGATAAGAACACATTTCAATTCACTTCTTCTAAAGAAAGTATACGAGTTGATTCTAAGGTCTAGGTATATAGATATATAGTAGGTTAGTAGTAATATATTTTTAAAGTACTTTTTATTTTGTTTTAAAAGAAATGGTTATTTTTCTCTTTACGTAGGGTAGTCAAAATTGAAACATAAAATATTAAATTTAATATTTAGTAATACAAAGACTTACGCATACAGAAACGCATGTGGTGAAAATTTATAGATATTAAACCCTGCTTATAAAATAATTCGACTATTTATATATATTTTTTTTTCATTCATGTGCATGACATATAATTATAAAATTTAATTTTTTTTTGTTGTTGGTAAGGATAATTCAAAAAACTCATGCAATAAAACGCTTGTGAAACCGAAAATTGGATATAATCTGTGTTCTAATTGTGAAAAAGTATTAGGTTGGAAACGTATACATGATTACAATCATCTATCAGAGACGTATACAGGGAAGCTGTACATATGGAATGTAACTTGAACTTTAAGCAGTGTAAAACAATTCCTGTTATATTCCATAACTCGAAAAACTATGATGGTCATCATATTATGACAAAGCTAGGAAAGTTCAAAGATCATGAAATCGACGTGATTGTCTCTTCTTCTATGAAGAATTGTATAACCTTTAAAATCAGAAAGCCAACATGTCCTATTTATAGGGCCTTCATATATTATTTTCGTTTGCGCTGGTTTTGAACCCGCGAACTTCAGCTTGGACTTATTATTGATCCGCTAACCATTGGGCTGTCCGTGCCCTGATGCTTTCTCGCTTTCTTATAAATACTATCTATTACAATCACACTTTTTTCGACTCGTGATATATCATTTGAATTGACCTATATATATGTTGGGTTTGCTATACTAGAGGTCTCTAAACTTTGCATATATGACTTTCATTATAACTTGATATAGAATACTTAACATATTCAAACACAAATAATATTTATAAGGATATAGAACAATGTCGTGATTTCTTTAACTTCTCTAAGTATTCAAAACCACATCGTCTAACCCGCACAAGTTTCGAACCCACAAATATATAATCAGACTTGTCATTTTATACCCAGGACGCTAACCACAGGGCTAAGTGAGCCCCCGCTTATTTTATAGTCACCACGCTAACTATTGGGCTTAGTGAGCCCCTGGCGAACTTATACCCACCACGCTAACTACTGGGCTTAGTGAACCCCCGCTTATTTTATAGCCACCATGCTAACCACAGGGCTAAGTGAGTCCCCGCTTATTTTATAGTCACCATGCTAACTATTAGGCTGATTGAGCACCAGGCTATTTTATACCCACCACGCTAAGTATTAGGCTGAGTGAGCCCCAGGCTATTTTATACCCACCACGCTAACTACTGGGTTGAGTGAGCCCCAGGCTATTTTATACCCAACACGCTTACTGGGCTTAGTGTGCCCCCGCTTATTTTATAGCTACCACGATAACCACAGGGCTAAGTGAGCCCCCACTTATTATATAGTCAACACGATAACTACTGAGCTGATTAAGACCCAGGTATTTTATAACCATCACACTAACTACTGGGCTGAGTGAGCCCCAGGTTATTTAGTCGCATGAATATGATTTCCAAGGTATATGTCCTAACTTGATTTAGACCATGGCCTATGGTAAGATAAAGCTGGGAAGTAAATTGGTAAACTATGTATCTCGAAAACTCACTTGTATTTTATTAAATATCTGCAGAAATTAGCATAGTTTATTAAAATTATATACATTCTCATTAGTTTATGAATCTACTAACTTATAATATCTATATGGTAACTTGGATTATTAGTATTCCCAATTAAAAATTTCTTTTGTAGATTTAATATGATAAACACTAACATGAGACTGACTTAACTTTTACCATTTTCATTTCAACTTAGTTTTAGGAAATTTATCTACATAGCTTTAAATTTTACTGTTTAGTAAGTCTATTATTTCAAAGTATTATTTTTTAGTTCTAATATTCAAAACATATTCATATCGTTTTACATAGTAGGTATCAAATTATTTTAAACTCATATTAAAAAAATATATATATACAAATACTATTCTTACCTAACACGCCAGCTAGCTAAGCACCCAACCGTCTCACACCAAGACTCTGAGAAAAATGAATGCTTGTTCAGGGCCTTATCAGCTAATATAATCACTGATAAGACTTGATCACGTGACATGTGACGTCACTGTTTCAGTGATATCACGTGACCATGTGGTATCATTCAATACGTCACCAATGACGTCAGAGATCACGTGACTAGCTCATAAAAGAACCAATTGCTAATTGCAATTAACAATTTACCTCTAATTGATTTGTATAATATATATAAATAAATTAATACATGATTTTTCCATGTATTATTTCGTAATACATAGCACATGTACTATGTTTTACGAAATAATAGAAAAATCATGCATTAATTTATCTATATATATTATACAAATCAATTAAAGGTAAATTGTTAATTGCAATTAGCAATTGGTTCTTTTATGAGCTAGTCACGTGATCTCTGACGCCATTGGTGACGTATTGAATGATACCACATGGTCACGTGATATCACTTAAACAGTGACGTCACATGTCACGTGATCAAGTCTTATCAGTGATTATATTAGCTGATAAGGCCCTGAACAAGCATTCACTTTTCTCAGAGTCTTGGTGTGAGACGGTTGGGTGCTTAGCTAGCTGGCGTGTTAGGTAAGAATAGTATTTATATAATATATTTAATATGAGTTTAAAATAATTTGATACCTACTATGTAAAACGATATGAATATGTTTTGAATATTAGAACTAAAAAATAATACTTTAAAATAATAGACTTACTAAACAGTAAAATTTAAAGCTATGTAGATAAATTTCCTAAAACTAAGTTGAAATGAAAATGGTAAAAGTTTAGTCAGTCTCATGTTAGTGTTTATCATATTAAATCTACAAAAGAAATTTTTAATTGGGAATACTAATAATCCAAGTTATCATATAGATATTATAAGTTAGTAGATTCATAAACTAATGAGAATGTATATAATTTTAATAAACTATGCTAATTTCTGCAGATATTTAATAAAATACAAGTGAGTCTTCGAGGTAGATAGTTTAAAATTTACTTCCCAGCTTTATCTTACCATAGACCATGGTCTAAATCAAGTTAGGACATATACCTTGGAAATCATATTCATGCGACTAAATAACCTGGGGCTCACTCAGCCCAGTAGTTAGCGTGATGGTTATAAAATACCTGGGGCTTAATCAGCCCAGTAGTTATCGTGTTGACTATATAATAAGTGGGGGCTCACTTAGCCCTGTGGTTATCGTGGTAGCTATAAAATAAGCGGGGGCACACTAAGCCCAGTAAGCGTGTTGGGTATAAAATAGCCTGGGGCTCACTCAGCCCAGTAGTTAGCGTGGTGGGTATAAAATAGCCTGGGGCTCACTCAGCCTAATACTTAGCGTGGTGGGTATAAAATAGCCTGGTGCTCACTTAGCCTAAAAGTTAGCATGGTGACTATAAAATAAGCGGGGACTCACTTAGCCCTGTGGTTAGCATGGTGGCTATAAAATAAGCGGGGGTTCACTAAGCCCAGTAGTTAGCGTGGTGGGTATAAGTTAGCCTGGGGCTCACTAAGCCCAATAGTTAGCGTGGTGACTATAAAATAAGCGGGGGCTCACTTAGCCCTGTGGTTAGCGTCCTGGGTATAAAATGACAAGTCTGATTATATATTTGTGGGTTCGAAACTTGTGCGGTTTAGACGATGTGGTTTTGAATACTTAGAGAAGTTAAAGAAATCACGACATTGTTCTATATCCTTATAAATATTATTTGTGTTTGAATATGTTAAGTATTCTATATCAAGTTATAATGAAAGTCATATATGCAAAGTTTAGAGACCTCTAGTATAGCATACCCAACATATATATAGGTCAATTCAAATGATATGTCACGAGTCGAAAAAAGTGTGATTGTAATAGATAGTATTTATAAGAAAGCGAGAAAGCATCAGGGCACGGACAGCCCAATGGTTAGCGTATCAATAATAAGTCCAAGCTGAAGTCCGCGGGTTCAAAACCAGCGCAAACGAAAATAATATATGAAGGCCCTATAAATAGGACATGTTGGCTTTCTGATTTTAAAGGTTATATAATTCTTCATAGAAGAAGAGACAATCACGTCGATTTCATGATCTTTGAACTTTCCTAGCTTTGTCATAATATGATGACCATCATAGTTTTTCGAGTTATGGAATATAACAGGAATTGTTTTACACTGCTTATAGTTCAAGTTACATTCCATATGTACAGCTTCCCTGTATACATCTCTGATAGATGATTGTAATCATGTATACGTTTCCAACCTAATACTTTTTCACAATTAGAACACAGATTATATCCAATTTTCGGTTTCACAAGCGTTTTATTGCATGAGTTTTTTGAATTATCCTTACCAACAAAAAAAAAAAATTGAATTTTATAATTATATGTCATGCACATGAATGAAAAAAAAATATATATAAATAGTCGCATTATTTTATAAGCAGGGTTTAATATCTATAACTTTTCACCACATGCGTTTCTGTATGCGTAAGTCTTTGTATTACTAAAGATTAAATTTAATATTTTATGTTTCAATTTTGACTGCCCTACGTAAAGAGAAAAATAACCATTTCTTTTAAAACAAAATAAAAAGTACTTTAAAAATATATTACTACTAACCTACTATATATCTATATACCTAGACCTTAGAATCAACTCGTATACTTTCTTTAGAAGAAATGAATTGAAATGTGTCCATGTGTTCTTATCAGTGAATCTTATCTAGAATGTTATCACGATCAGTGATGTCATCAAACCACGTGGTGAAGAATCCAGTTGAATTTCTGTGAAGTCGAGTAAATCATGCTTGAAATTTTAAGGTAACTATATATATATATATGTTTTGTATAACCAATATGTTTTAAATCATGTATTAATAGTTCATATAGTCTTGTCAATATATTTTTACAGGACTTGTTAATATATTTTATTCGATAAGAGAAATTATATTTTACTTAAGTAGTAGTACATTTCGAATTACTGTCCTTCTTGTGGTCACTATGTATTTTTTGAAGTGTATATTGTTAGCCTAAATTATATTGAAGCCATTTCTATGAAAATAGGGGAGGGTGCTATTAAATTTAGTGGAGTATAATTCATATATTGTAGGGGACTCTGTATTTTTAGTGTAATTTCTATTTTAGTAAGACTTGTATCGAATTAGGTTCATTAACCTATTTAATTAAAACCAATCTCTTATTCCAAAAATTCTTAAGGCTGCCTCTTAATTAGTATTGTTAATTTCATTTCTTAGTTATTATTTTTGATTGAATACTCAATGAAGCATATATAACGAATCGAGTTGAAAGTTTAGGAATAAATTGTGTGTTCTTAAGTTATTTAAAAACAGGATCCTTCAAACAGACCCCTTCACGAAACTTTAAAACAGAGCCCTTCACGAAAGTTTTAACCTTAACACAGGACACTTCACGCAATGTTTCGTCTTAAAAATAGACCTTTCACAAGCATACTAATGTATATACTTTTAATAGAATTTTAAAATGTTAAACGATATAAATATTAGATCTAAATTTAAATCATTTTTTTACATTCAGTGAATAATTCTAGTCAAAATTCACGCATGTTCGAGCCTGTTAGTTAAATATGACATACACTAATAAGATTAGCTAATGATTCATTTTCTCATATGGTTAATAGTAGCAATCATTTCTCATAACTGTAAGTGTTTGTATGAAGTATGCAAAATTTATGATTTATGATTATTTTATTTTTCAGTCTTATAATACCTATTTATTCTGTATTCTACCATATGCCTTATCCATGACGTCACGATATCCCGTGGTTTTAAGAGATAAACAAACACATTACCGTTCAGTTGTTGTAAGACAAGCATAGTAGAAGATCGAATTTGTATGAAGTCCAGTACATTATGATTACACTTTTTAGGTAAGATAACTTTATGTGTATTTTTTCAATATTAAAAACAAACATTTTTTTGAAATAATGCCGTAACTAAATAGTACAATATATATTTTATAAAAACAAAGTCAAAAGGTTAGTTATCCTATACATTCCTCAAAAGAAATTTTTAAGTTAAAATACTAAAAACTCAATTTAGTATATTTTTTTCTATACTTTGCAATACAAAAAGCATAAACGAATTCAATTTAATTTTAATTTTATGTTATTTAATTCATATATCTTATAGGGGGCCCTGTATTTTTTTACCCTAACCTGTATCAAATTCATTAAAATCCGTCTCTTATCCTCAAAATTCTTAAGGGTATCGCTTAATGGCTATTTCTTAGTTCTTATATTTCATTAAATACACAGTGAAGCCTTTTAAAACTTAACAGATTTTAGTATATATATATATATATATATATATATATCACCATATGTATATATGAAGAGTAGAACCTATATAGGACTACACGAAATGTCTCAGAAACTGATTAAATTTGTGAAAAAGCCCAATAGCCGCATTCCTTATCGCGAGTGATTCACCGTGTCAAAGCAAGATCTTCGCTTATCTAATAATATGACTCATTATGATTGAGCAATCCGTCTGTTGATGGGGTAACATTCATTTCTTAGTTTCAGTTATAAATATGTATTTTAAAGCATAATCACTCGAAATTCAGTTATTTTTCATGAAACGCTCTACCCTATTTTACAGATTTGTATGATAAATTTGGTGAAATATGTAATTTTTTTTTCTAAAATCTATATTTTGAACGTTATACTAAAATGCATTCGTGTAAAACCTATTTTTTACATTGCATGAATTCGTATTCATTTGAGAATAGCAGTCTATTTCTTAAAATATTTTTACAGGGTACATTGTGAAGGGGCCTTTTCTTTCAAACAGTGATCTTGGATTTTTATGAAAGGTCTCTCGTATTTCTGTCGCCATAAAGTAACATGAATCTATTGGATTTATTTTACGAAGGGCGCTGGGATTCGAATAGGAATAGGGTTATATTATTTGTGAATTCCGCTGGGTAGTCGCATTATTTTATGAGTAGGGCTTAAATCTTTAACTTTTTCTAGTTTCTTTTGAAGGATTTCTATATTTTGAACGTATCGATGTGTAAGCTTTACTTTTAACCTAACTTGAATAGAAAAAAAAACAGGGTAAAGTGTAAATTATCTGATTTTATGAAGGGTCCTTATGCATAAATGGATTTTTGTGAAGGGTTCCTTTTTATTAAAAAGGGGATCTGTTCACTATTTTAATTAACTATGCACTAGCTGGTAAAATTATATTTTGTTCACATAACATGTCAATGATGTTGGAAAGTGATTCATGAATTATGTCGCTACGCATGATTTTTCATTCTTGTTTATTTACTACTTAAGATAAACGTTAAAATTCTGTTTTTTTTATCATCTAGTTTTTTGAAGTGTGTATTGTTAGGCTATCGAAGGGCCCCTCTGGGTAAAAAAAGGGAGTGGGGGGAGGGGGCGAGCTGTTAAATTTAGTGCTGTATAATTCATACGTGACCCTGTATTTTTTACTATAACTCCCGTGATGATTCCTGGGACCAGGAAGTTTTGACTCTAGGTCACTTCCAGCTAAAAGCTCACACCTTAAGGCAAAATTCATTTCAGTTGAGAGTTTATATCTTAGATTACTTTCAGCTGAAAATCCTACTTTTGGCGACTTTTAACTCTAAAAATTCTACTTTTGGCGACTTTTAAAACTAAAAATTCTATTTTTTGGCAATTTTTAAAACTAAAAATAGCAAAAATTTCTTAAGTACTACAATTAAATTTAATGAATGACCATTTTTAATTTATTTCGTTCACTTCTACTGCATACACTCATATTCAAACTGCATACTCTCGTTTAGAAAAAAAAATGCTTCGAAAAATGGATAAGTTCCCCAATTAAAATTAATTAAATTTGTAATTCGCTAAAATTCACCTTGTACTGTAATAGATATTTCTACGCGAAAAAAAAAATTGCTTCGAAAAATTTCTAAGTTCCCCAATTAAAATTAATTAATGACCCTTTTTAATTATTATTTTTAATTATTCATTCACTTCTACTGCATACACTCATATTCAAACTGCATACTCTCGTTTAGAAAAAAAAATTCTTCGAAATATGTCTAAGTCCCCCAATTAAAATTAATTAAATTTGTAATTCGTTAAAATTCACCTTGTACTGTAATAGATATTTCTACGCGAAAAAAAAATTGCTTCGAAAAATTTCTAAGTTCCCCAATTAAAATTAATTAATGACCCTTTTTAATTATTATTTTTAATTATTCATTCACTTCTACTGTATATACTCCTATTCAAACTGCGTACTCTCGTTTAGAAAAAAAAAAAATTTGCTTCGAAAAATTTCTAAGTTCCCCAATTAAAATTAAAGCTCCTTTTTAATTATTATTTTTAATTATTCATTCACTTCTACTGCATACATTCATATTCAAACTGTATACTCTCGTTGAAAAAAAAATTGCTTCGAAAAATTTCTAAGTTCCCCAATTAAAATTAATTAATGACTCTTTTTAATTATTATTTTTAATTATTCATTCACTTCTACTGCATATACTCCTATTCAAACTGCGTACTCTCGTTTAGAAAAAAAAAATTGCTTCGAAAAATTTCTAAGTTCCCCAATTAAAATTAATTAACGTTAATCCCCTTATCTTATAGTAGAAATCCTTATCCTAGGTGGTGGAGGGTACTTCGAGCGGTGGGCAGGTGCTGCACTTCGGGTGGAGGAGATGAGCTGCACTTCGAGTGGAGGGCATGTGGGCAGGTGCTGCACTTTGGGTGGAGGGCTGAGCTGCACTTCGAGTGGAGGAGCTGAGCTGCACTTCGAGTGGAGGGCATGTGGGCAGGTGCTGCACTTTGGGTGGTGGGCTGAGGGCAGGTGCTGCACCATGCACCATGCCCTACGCCCTCCACCCGGGGTCGGACCGCTACTTTTCCTCTACTTATAGATTAGATGTTAAGTTTTAATTAAGGAATTAGGTATTTATAATGTGGAAAAAAATTATTAAGTAAAAAATAAAACGAGAGAAATTTACAGTTATGGTGAAAAAATGGTACAGTTATGGTTTTCACTAATTCTCACAGTCCATAATGCTTGAATATTTTGTTCTTTTACGGTGATGTGGTTCGGAAGCGTATGGATACCGTACTGTTTTTACTTCATTTTTTTCACAAAAAAAAAAAAAAAAAAAAAAAAAAAAAAAAAAAAAAAAACTTTATACGTTTCTGGTTGGTAAGGTTGGTATCGATTTCAAATATATATATATTTTTTTAATTAAGTTTCAGAAGAAATATGAACTGTAACCTATAATTTTTTTAAAAACAGATATAGACTTCTAGAGGCTATAAATATGCGAATAAAAATTACTGCTCATTCCGCCAAGTAGTTTTTGAGTGATGCTTGAGAACTACCCGTATTATCTTTTTTTTTTTTTTTTTTTTTTTTTTTTTTTTGCAACGCTTACAAATGAATTTAACATTAGGAGTTACAAATTTTAAACCTTCATAATTCCTAAACTACTTGACCGAACGACTTTCCATTTTGTATGATAAGGTAAACTTTACCAAATAAATCAAATATGACGTCAAAACTAGTTGTTTGCATTGAAAATATCAGTTTTTAATACAATTTCAGTGTGAAGACGACCCCCTTCTCCTAAGCTTATTTTATTAAGATAAATTAAAATAAGACATATTTCCCATGCGAATGGCTGTTTCCGTTTTTTCCTTTTCTTTCTTTCTTTTCTTTTTGTCTGGGGGAAGGGGGGGGGGTTGACTGCTTATGACATTTACACTAATGCTCATAAGTTAAGGATAATAACCAGACACTTTTGATTTTAGAAGTCGAATATCTACAGAAATGCTTAACAAATCGTCCTTGAACTTCGGGGATGTAAAGAACATATTTGATCTGATATTTTACAGTGAAGATTTAGTCACGAGGGCAAATAGGAATCACACAATAAATTGAATAAGAAAATAATATTTCTTATCATCCTGTTATAAGAAATGCTCGAAATGGTCTGTCATTGTAGCAAATGACTATACGGGTCCTGTACAACGTTTGCATGCACCTGTGTAAAAACAGCACGTACACTCGTGAATATATACACTTTTCTGTAAAAAATTCAACTTTGTTAGCATGCAGTTATTTTAATCCAAATTTAACACCACTTTCCAAAAATTTAACAGCATGCAGTAGAAACATTATACTGCAATAAAAAAATGAATATGTATTGTATATTTGATAAGATATGATCACTTGTGTGAAATAACTTTTAACAAAGGTGTAGACATTAACGAATGATACCTGAGTAAATTCAAGCAAAACCTCTATGTTTTCTCCTTTGAAAAGTGTGTAAATAAATAAATTCTACAAAGTATTAAAAAAATATTTATTTATAAATCAAATAGATTTCAAAAATACATCGCATATCAACTTCTGCATAAAAATAGATAATAATCTTTCTTAATAAAAACTTCTCTTTACTGTTAATTTTAAACTCCTTTTTCATCCTTTAGAACCATATTTTTTACCTACAAACGTAAATAGAAAATAGTATTAAACACAATTAATAAAACATAAATTACACACATAGTGAATATACAAAGACTTACAAATAATAAAGATAAAAATGCGTTAATACAACAAGCCTTTTCCTAGTATATCTAATTATTTCAAGATTTACAGAAGTATTTATAAAAGTATAGTTTCTTTTGCTGCCACTGATTTTCGGAAACGTTTCCGAGAAGTTTTTATAGTGTATTAATCAGTTAATTTAATCCGAAATATCGTTTTTAGGAAGTGATTAATTCTCAATAAAACATTTTTAGCTGTGTAGCTGAATTCATGCATGGAAAAATAACAAAACATATTATTAATTTTAATGCTAATGTTAATCATGTTAGTTAATCATGTTTGTCTGTAAAACATGTTTGTTAGTCATGTAAATGTTTACTTGAAAATTGATAACACCTGAAAAACATTTATTACAGGCTGCGAAACTTCATTATTACACTATAAAAACTGTTCGGAAACGTTTTCGAAAATCGGTAGCAGCAAAAGAAACATTGTTTTTATAAACGCTTCTTGGAATCTCGAAAATATATTGGTTTATGAAATTTCTAAACATAAAAAAACGCTTTTCGGAATCGGGGATAACTCGGAAGAGGTTATTGTATATTTTCATTCCTAGTTACATTTTTCGAGATTACAAAATGTTTTTTTTTTTTTTCCCTAACAGTGTATGGTTGGCCATATTTTGTTAGACTAATGAAGCTCAAATATACATTGTAAAATTTTTAATGATTCAGAAACTCAGAAAACCTATTTAGATAACCAATCTGTCAAAGACTTTCTGTAGAGTGCTAATTTTCTGTTGTTTGAAATATGAGATCTGATAGAAAACTAGCAAGCTACTCCCATTGCGCATTTTCCAAATGAACCTTGAAACAAACAAAACTGTGATTTCTACTTTTCATTTAAAAATAATATGGACTTTCACCTGGAAAGTCCTTCCTATTTGCTGAATACGATACGAACGCCATTGCGAATGAAAAAATTCGAGCTATTAAGAAGCAACACTTTTAGTTGATCATTTATAGTAGAGTTTGGTAGGGAAATGTGGCCGTTATGACCAACATAAATTAAAATGTTCTCTAGTCACCACACTACTGTAAAAAAAGAGCATTACAATTATTTCAGAGATTCACTATTGCACTTAAATAACTTTCGGGTGATTAATTTTCGTTTGTTAGTTCATGAACTCCGGGCCTCTCAGTCTGTTACTATGTGTGGTTCTGGTTCTGGTAGCCTAAATACAGTCTCACCCTACGTTACATTATACTCGTATTTCGTAATATCCGTCTTCTTCTGGCAGATCTACTAATGTTTTCTATCTTTGGATACCAGCAGCGTAAATGCAGTCAAAATTGTAATTAATTAGTTGCACACAAAAACAGTGTTTACATTTCATATTTAAAAAAAATTATGAATCATAAAAAAAGTTAAAGCTAAATTGTTTCAATAAAACTTAAATAACGTCATTTTCGCTGTCTTCTTATTTTATATACCAGTTTTAATCATGTAGCCATTAACCTGGAAAAAACCCCGATAACTGATTCTGGTGGAAAAATAAACCTCTAGTTTGCATCCAATAAATACTCACTAATCTTCCGTAATCATGTCAACAGCCAAGTTTGACGTTAACCATTAGAAGTGTATGCAACGATATGGTTACAAATGTACTAGAGTCAGCTACAAAATGAAATTAATTACGCACCAAACTACGTTCCATTAAATAATGTAAAATTGCTGTTCAATGAATTATAGATCTTTCACCAACAAAATTCTTTTGATAAATAAATTTAGTTATGCAACATTTTTAGTAATAGACTTTTTCGTAAATACTTGAACCGAAGATTTTTTTTTTTTGCATTTCATTAATCAGCATAATAATACGGAAAAATAAATAGACTTTCTATTTCTTTTATTTTTAAGATTATAGTATTCGCCAGTCTGTTGTCTAAATAAACCATTATAATGAACATAATCGTTAATTTGTCACTAAGTTTAGAGGCTAGGGCTGTGCATGAGCCGAAATTGCTTTATAATGATCGAAATTTTATCTAATCTGAATTTCAGGTTCTTTTCTTCTTACGTAGACTAAAATGATAAATCAGCAAATACTGTTCCATTAGCCATCATTGTCAGTTCAAAGTATTTTTCCGTACATTGCAAATATTGCATTTTTAGTGATAGTAAAATAACTGCTGATAGAAAATATATAATAGTAAATCTTCTTTTGTCCGTTGCCTTCATTATGAAAAACCATAAATTTACTATTTGATGAGTACAAATTGCATATAATCTTCTACAATCGGATTCACCGTCCAGAATCCCCTTTAAATATAAAAGAAACTTACAACAATACAGTAAATACGCCAATTGCCGTCTGTCCTGAGAGTACGGAAGATTAGTTCAATATCTTTTAAAAATCTTCAAAAAGAAGAAAATATATGCAAAAATACTAAAAAGAAATGACGAATTAAAAATAATATCGAAAATTTATTACGGCCAGCAATTTTTATTGCAAAATGTTTTATTTTGTGATAGTAATAACGCATAGCTGTATAAAATAATCTTTATTTCTTAACATTTGAAACCGTGAATATTTTTATATGAGAAATTAGCTATATGCTAAGGTATATAAAAAAAACAATATTTGCTTATTTGAGTGCGAAGCCATGAAAATCAGAAGTTTGGGGAAAACAAACCGGCATGTTTCCGTAATAAAATATGGTGAACAAAATTTTAAATGTCTCAAATTAAATTATCGTACAATGTGTGTATGGCAAACATTTACACTAAAATTTCAATATTTGACTCCAATTTAATAAAATTAATTTCTATTTATATAATTTATATTTGAACATAAAAAAATACTCCAAAAATGTTGCTGTGCACTTGAAAAAAAAAAACCAGTATTGTGAACATCTTTTGGACCGATGTCAAGCCTTATGTCTTTTTGACTTACAATCAAAATGCTTGTCGTCAAAAATAAAATCAAAATCGTAATTGTCTGAGTACAACGAAGACTCATACACAGCGCAGTATTACTTTGCCCCATATATAGCTACGATGGATATTAAAACCTTTCGTCAAGCATAACTCAAAAAATATTTAACGGATTTCGTTCAAATTTTTACAGCAGGTACCTATAAAGGTGACAACGACGTCTATTTATCACCAAGAATAAATGTCAAACCGTTTGGAAATTATATTAAAAAAAATAGATAAAAAAGCACAATTAAAGCACATACGTCACGAAAATTTTGTGCGTACGTCATTTTCACCGGCGAGAGATTTTCGTAGACAATCGGAATTGAAAAGTTCATGGAGTACATGGAGCAAAAAAATATGCACGCACTAATATTCAGCACAATAAAATATATTTCAATTTAGTAGAAATCGAAAATTAATCTGGATTTTTTTTCAGTTTGAAACAAAAACCCCGCAATAACTTAGTAGACTTGGTATTAGAGATTTGGCGCAAATATCAGCAATAGAAGCTTTTTTTATTTCGCGTGTGTAAATTAAAAAAAAATTATTGGGTGTTTAAATAAAAGGTTTCGATTTATGGCATTATTTCATTTTTTTTTCTCTTTTTAGCATTTTAAATGGGATTAATGAAAGGCATGTATTTTAAATTAAATGAGTGAAAGGTTTATATTTAAATGAAATGAATTCAATATGAAAATGTTATAGGGACAATATTTGGCGATTTATCAACTGCGCCAGGATAACATAAAAGTACCAATATATCAAACGGTATGTAGTATTGTGAAATGAAACAATTATACTATAATCACCCATCGTACAAGAAAAAAACTAATATTCTGCATTCAGAGGGAAAAATTCATCTCCTGTGCCGTAAGATTTGGCGAGTTCTTTTTTGGTGATAAGTTTTTCGATGTGATTGTTGGGATCTGCAGGATTTGCTTACTTTTTATAAATCTTATTTTTTGGCAGATGTAGTATTATGTAAATATATTTTTTTGCAGATATTTTTCTATTTTGTATATTTGGCATTCTATTTTGTATATTTTCTATTTGGCATTTGGAAAAGAGATTTTTACCTTTTTATCTGTGCCGTCGGAAATATTAAAAAATAAAAAAATTTACATATATCAAGCGTTTAATTTTTATACGGACCACTTCTCCATTTTTAGATTTTAAATGCTATTTATTATTTACTAGCCGTTTATTAATTGTTTACAATTTACCCCCCTGACAATAACAATTATTTATCACAAAAATGCCTCTTAGGTTTGTTAAATAAGTTCGTTTATGTATTTTCATTACTTATTAAAATATCGAATATGGCGATAAAATTTTATTTTTGCATCGTGCTTAAATTTTTAAGATGCTTTAATAAACATGCTTTAATAAACATGCTTTAATAAAAACATGCTTTAATAAACGTATGTTTGTAAATATTTGAAAAACATGTTTTACCGCTCTCTTGAAAAATTTTGTAAGATGCTAAAACTACCTTTTGGCACCATTTTTAATTTTTTTCGCCAACCGACATAGAATACGAAACATTTCCCCATTCAGATACACGGGCAAGGCTGGTCTCAAACAAGAGTAAAGCTAGCAACAATATTGTTTTAACTCTATAAGAGTTACAGTAATGATATTAAATGCTCCGATTGGCTTTGGGGCCAATTACGAAAGTTTCTCCTAAAAAAAAAACTGTAGAAGTATTTTACATTTGTTTCAAATGAAGCTCGGTCTACAAGGTATTGTACAAACAACACTAATGGCATGGAGGCAAAAGTTTTAATTTAAATGTATATATTTAAAACCCTACCCCCCCCCCTCAAAAAAAAAAGTTACAGTAATGAATTTAAAATGGCGTTAAGCCACGCTTTCTGACATCAGCAATTGGCTGCAAACGCGATAACGAAACTTTCACTTTACTTAATAACATGTAGCTAATATAGCCCTCAGGATACTTTGCAGTTATACAGACCTTGTGGTTTTTTTTAAAAAAGCATGAGACAATTCAGGTTTAAGAAGTTGAGATTTACTGTCAAATGATATAAACAACTATGAACACAAAACTGATGAATTATTATTCAGGTTTATGTATGTATTTAAAAAAAAAGTGCATCTGATTACACTTATTAGATAAATTACTTCTTTTTGCATTTAATAACTGATAAACGGCTTCTGTATATTAAATAAATTGTTTAAATATTGGGAAGAAGTGGCGAGAGGTAGAAAGACGAGTAAACAAACGGGTAGACAGACGGGTAGTGAGATGGGTAGAGAGGAGTAGCGACATAGGTATGCTGACGGGTAGAGAAACGAATAGGCAGACGGCTAGAGAGAAAGGTAAAAACAGGGTTGACAGAGGGGTAGCGAGATGGGTCACGAGACGGGTAGCGAACGCGACAGGAATGTAGAGAGAAAGGTTGCGAGACGCGTAGCGTGGTAGATAAAGAGACGCGTAGAGAGATGAGTACAGAGACGAGTTGACTGATGGGTAATGAGATTGGTAGCGAGACGGGTAAAGAGTCGGGTACAAAAACAGACGGATAGTGAGACGGGTATACAGACGAGTAGAGAGACAGTAGATGGGTACGGAGATGGGTAAGAAGATGGGGGAGGGGCGTATAGCCAGACGGGTAGAGAGACAGATAGACAAGTTGTGAGACAGATAGACAAATGGGTAGCGAAGTGGATAGAGACACGGCTAGACATACAAGTAGTTAGACGGATAGACAGACGGTTAGAGAAATAGATTGGCGGGTAGCGAGACCGGTAGAGAAATATAGAGAAAGGTAGCGAGACGTGCAGAGAGATAGACAATCGGTTAGAGAGACGGACAGAAGAACGGATAGGGAAACAGACAGATTGTGGAGAGACAGAGAGACAGGCAAAAGAAAAGTCTGCGGATTGGCGCAGTAAAGGCGCAGAGGGCAGAGCCTCCTAGAGAATAATCAAGAAGTATCTGTTAAGCTTAACTTTGAAATATATATAATTTTTCAATTTTGCCGATATGGAGATTTAATGTAAAAGTTATTTTACAGAAGTCATCGAAAGATTTTTTGTATACTTTAATAGTATTTTAGACTATAGTTTTGCAATCTGTTTTGTAGCAAAGCATGCTATCAATGTGGTTTGAAGTGTAAGAGTGTCTATAAACAGTTATACGAATAATAGCTATATAATCAAGGGAGAAAAATTTTAAATTCACTCACAAACAAAGGTGCAACAATGAAGTTAAATTTGCGTTAAGCCACGCTTGATAGAATAATCTATTGGCTGCAAATCCAATTACGTAACTTTAAAAAGCTTAGCGTTTTAAGAGATCCGGCGTTTTTTTTTTTTTTCAAGTTTTGCGCAATACGCGCTTAAGAAAATGAGATTCTTTGCCACATGTTAAAAAAAATTATGACAACACATCTGATGAACGGTACTTCTTTTCTATTTTTTTAACAGTGTATATGAATTTATATATGATATTTTGTAATTCTATCATTTAATTTGCTCTTTTATTTATATTGTAATTGTTAACCCTTATGTTCTCAGCAATATCACTCAGACTAATCCCTTTGAGTGAAGTCCTAGTTAAACAAATAACATGTAACTCACAAGTAGAGTCATTTTTATAATTACATCTGCTAGTTTCTTCTGTAAGTCACATACTGGAGGAATTAGATATATATATATATATATATATATATACAGGGTGTAACTGAAATGCTTCAACAAACTTTGAGGAATGATAGTACTCATGAAGATGAACAAAAAATGCAATAGAACACGGGGTCGCAAATGACATTTAACCCTTTCAGGGACAGTGGTATGTCTAAAAAACCACTTAATTTTAATTACAAAACGCCACAATGGCACCAGAATTTTGCTAAAATCTTTTCCATTTAATATTTATGTGAAATATAGCCTTTTTCTTAATTACAAACAATTTTTTTTTGTAAATTTCGGTGCCAGTCCATTTTCAGACGCATTTTCTCTATTTTTATCCTTTAAGCCTTTTTGGGGCAAACTACTTTTAGTACTAAAATGTTGAAATAAATGTCTGGCACCGGAATTTATAAAAAAATTTGTTTGTAAATAAGAAAAAGGCTATATTTCACATACATATTAAATGGAAAAGATTTTAGCAAACTTCTGGTGACATTATGGCGTTTTGGAATTAAAATTAAACGCTTTCATAAACATACCACTGCCCCTGAAGGGGTTAAACGTCATTTGCGACCCCATGTTCCATTGCATTTTTTGTTCGTCTTCATGAGTACTATCATCCCTCAAAGTTTGTTGAAGCATTTCAATTACACCCTAAACAACAAATCAAAAGCAAAATTGTTACTCAAATAGCCAAATTTTAAATGCATTTTTCCTAGCCTGAGGTAAAATATATATCGCAAATATTGTTCAAATTCCAATCTTTCACATTGAATAATTTTTTTAAGCATTGCGTATAATCTTTTTCATATTTAAATTAAATATTTTCGTTTTATAATATTATCTCTCATCAAAACGGTTTTCCCTTTTTTTTTCTTTTTCCTATATTTATTTGTTTAGTTATTTATTTTGTTTTTAAATAAAATTGCTAATTTTTTTAAATTTTTTTTTCAAGGTGTTTGTATGTTTGTATTATTTTCTAAATGATATTACCGTTTCATTTCTTTCACCAACGATAATGGTCGCCAAAAAAGCACCAATGTTAATCTTTTCTTCCAAAATAACAGAACTTCTCATAATTATGTAACTAATCTACGTAGAACGATATGTTACAAACTAAAACCCTCCCTGAAAAATTATATATCTAACAGTACAAGTTTCATCAAAATCCATCCAGGAGAACTCGAGTTATAAGTATAGTAGCTGGAATGAAATTTCCATTTGTATTTGACTGTCAACAACATGTTACGATTACAGTACGCTTGTTCAAATGAGAAATTTAAAGTGTTTGTGGCATTTTTACCCGTTATGTCGATTTCTTTTGTATACTGATACATAATTCTTCGATTATGGTTCATATTCATGAGCAAATAGGTGAATGTAAAGTCACAAAAAAAGTCAAAGGTGGTATGGACAGTTAACTTCGACGTGAACCTATAGTGGCACTTTACAGACTAAATTTGTCACCGAAACTTATTTTAAAAGGTCGAGTGATAAAAATCGTATGATGCATAGAAACAGCGATTTCCCGAAAGTTTTAGATACTGAAATTAACATTGTCGTATTATTTCTTAGCAAAAAGTGCATAAATAAGAAATCGTTCCACTGAAGGAAGATTTTACCTAATTTAGCAGAAAGCGATGGAAAGGCTGACTATTAAAATCTTTTGTAATTTCTAGCACTCTGCTGGTTGTATCTTATGGGTCCCATGCATTATTAGATACAAATTCTGATTAATGTATCGGTATTCGGGAATACTTTAGGAATAAAGAGTATTCGTTGATCGAGAATGTGTATTTTTATTTACGAATCTCTTTTCATCAAATTGAAAGCGAAAATTCCGTAACGTTTTCTATAAATCCATAAATATTCGTATCCATTACTCCACGTTCGGATTTTAAAAACCTGCATCTATAGATGTTATGCAATACATCTGGAACAATTCCTACTTGGAAATTGTTAACGAAGTATAAAAACATATGAAAAATAAATTACGCATTGTCCGTTCAGTAGATATACACTGAAGATACAAAACATTTTAATCATCAACCTAACACCTTATTGGTCCACATTTAACTCATTCAATAGATTGAATATATGCGGTAATTGATTGTATAAAGTTTGCAGGCACAACGCCGCGTACCAAATGTTCAAACGCAGGATCCATTATTAACTAATTACAGCACCATTTGCATAAATTAAACAGCTGTGGATTGTGAAATCGGAGGTGTCGTTCCACGACGTCCCACAGATCCTCAATTAGTTTAAGATCAGGAGAATTAGACCAGCCAGGACGATACGTCTAATTCTGATTAATACTGTAGAAACAATGTGGACACATTCTACACCTTGTGACAGGCGACGTTGTGCTGCTGTAACAGTCCTTTGATGTTTGCTAGAACAGATGTTATGAACATGTAACTGGTCTGTAATGATAATCGCGTTGTTCACATCTTTCATAGTGATGTCTACGACAACAACGTATCAACCCCGACGCTACGCACGACCTCTACAGCATTTGTCAGCCTCTATCAACCTCAGCTGCATTGGTTCAGCAGCTGTTCCTCGGGCAGTCGAAGAATTGGAACCCTGCTACAATATTATATTAAAAAAATTGGGATTTGTCTGACAAGGAAACACATTTTTATACTATTTTAAGGGTCCAATAGCAATTCTCAGTTATCTACTGTAAGAGAAAACAACTATTATATGAGTCAGAAACGGAACTTTGGTGAGTCAACGGTAAGGAAATTCGATATGTAACAGTTTTCACTGAAATGTGTGCTCCAAAATATATCTGCGTTGCCCAACATTTAAATGTTGACTATTTGAGCACTGTACTGGCGGCGATTGCACTTTATCAAATGTGATAATCTACAGTGCCTCGTTTCACCACTAGTAATCCCCTTTTCTGTAGATACTAATTAACGCAGCATGCGAACAGCCGACCAGCTTAGCCGTTTTCGAAATTTTCACTTCTAGGCGTGAAGAATTTTCACTTTAAGGCGTATTGAAATCTGCATTTTGTAAAACTCATATAAATCTCGGTCATTCCCCCTGACGATAGAACAAAACACTCCAAATGATAGCTGCGATTGCCTTGTATAGTATTACACCCTTACAAAGTCGTCAAAAGAGTTGTACATCAATCGGCAGCTGCCAAGCTTCGAGGATTGGGGTGATTATAATTTTTTGGATCTTTCGTGTGAAAGTATGATAAAAAAAAAAAAAAAAAACATTATTAAAATTGAACCCTTAAAATACAAAATTGAATCATCTTTATGCTATAGTGATGATAATTGAAACATGTGTCTACTATTTGATTCGTGAGATTGACGGATAGCATACACCTCGATATGGTAAATTACCTATGTATAAGGAGGGTTATCTGTTGTATGAGATTTAAATATTCGCATCTGTAACTGAAATTTCTAATTAAAAAAAAGTCTGCATCTGGAAATCATAAAAGGTTACACCTGGAATAGTTCCTAGTTAGTATGTGTTAATGAAGATTCGAAAGACAAAGAAAAGGAATTTTTAACAGATTGACCGTTCTTTAGATATAGATTGAGCGATGGCACAAGCTTCCCGATGTGTTATCCCATAACTGTCAATATCTCCCAATTCATCTGTAAAATGTAGGTTAATTTGACCGAAGTTATACACGTTTCAAAGCAGAAATTGTTTTTTAAAAAATAACGTAAAGAGGTTCCACGTAGAAACATTAAATTAAATAAAAAGATAAAATTTTCTGGTTCGAAACCAGGGTTGCCAGTTTGGCTTTTTTTTAAATTCTGGAATTTCGCATTCATACCAGAAATTTTCTGTAATGTTCTTTTCTTTATTTAATGACAGGCATTTCGTGATCGCTTAAAGTAAAAATTCTTCTTTCAGAATTTCCAGTATGAATTCGAAATTACTGATTTTAGAGAAAGGCCAAATTGGCAACCCTATTCGTAACGTGTTTAACCTGAATCAAATTGACACTTATTTTTACAGAAGAATAGCTGGATGTTCGCAATGTATGGTGTTGAATGTTAGCTATGTACCATGGGTGTTTCACGAATGTCAGTATTTGTATCCGTATATAAATATTCGCTTCCGTAAGTGTAGATGTTGACTTTCAGAAATCTGCAGCTCTAGATGTCATAAAATCTAATTTGTAGCAGTTCCTAATTGGAAAATGTTAATGAAGTATATAATAACAAAAAATAGCATGTAATTTTGAACAGATTAACCGTTCCAGAGATATAGATTTACGATATAGCAAATTGTTAGGTTCACGGGTAGAACACGTCTTACCTATATTGTGAGATATTCACATCAGTACCTCCACGTGATGATTTCTGTATCCGCTAATCTCATAAAATGCTACGTTTACAACATTCCCTAATTGGAAACTATTATTGAATGGTATACAAGCATTGAAATTTAATTTTTAATTTATGTTCTGATGTTGTTGAATTAGACATTTAGTAGGTATATATGATAAATTCATTCAAAATAATTAAACAATTGTAACTTACTTTGTACATCCAAATATTATGCAAACAGGAGAGTCATCTGGACAACACATATGACCAAAGATCGTGTTACAACAGTCACCACCTCCTAAAAGCAGCGGAAGGCATATTTTTTTTAAAGTAAAAGGCATTTTACATTATTTAATAAATTGCATTCACAATATCTCAAAAATCTGCAGTTATTCATAAAAAGTAAAATATGTAGTCCAAACTTTAATCTCTGTACTTATAAAGAATAAAACAATTGTAAATATAACATTTTTTTAAAACATGATTTATAAAATACTTGCAATTTTTCATCAATTATAAAAAATGTACCACATTTCCTTTTTCATAAAAATAGTCCACTTTGATATAAATATTTTTTTTAGTCTCCTTTTCTACCTTTCACGGAACTGAAGAACTACATGCAGAACGACAGAGCAAAATACACCTTTTCACCTAATAGTTTTCAAGCTTAGAGTGTTTAAATAATTATATAAAATTATATAAATATACAGAGATTACAGAATTAAACATCATAAAAACTTAATAATCAATAAATTATAAATCAAGTGTTAAATAAGACAAATATTTATATCAGAAAATAGTTTTACTCAAAAATCTGGAGGGTTTGGCACTGACAGCTATGTGATTGGTAATCAAACATGACGCTGTTGTATCGAATTGTACTGTAATAATTAAAAAAACCGGAATTTTTCATTTTCAATAAAATGTGAAACCTAAAGGATTTTTATAATATTACAATAGCATTTATTTATGTATAAAACGTATATTTGAATCTTAGAGAAATTAAAAAGTGCATAAGAAATCTCAACTATTATTAAATAAGTTAAAATTACTATGTAGTAGCATCATAAAATGAAATAAAATTTTCCGGCTAAACTTTTTATGAGTCCTTCATCAGATGTAAAAAAAGTCTATGAAGACAACTAGGACAAAAAAAACGGTAATTAAATGATAAACAGGAAGTATAAATAATTATTTTTCGTGACACATCAAGTGTAAACACAATATAACTCTGAAACTGAAAACTCCAAACCTTCTTTAAAAAAACGTTTCTTTTTCATTAATTACGTCCTAAATTATTACTTAAGAAAACTTTTTTTTAAATAATTTTCTCTGTCAAATCTAAAGATAAATTTGAAAATTTATATAATAAAAATATGAAATTTAGAAAAGATTTGTTCATTACTACAGACAATAAATCGATAGTTACTTAATAATTTGTTCAAATATAATAATGTATAATTTGTATAATAAATATGTATAATTTGTTGATAGTTAAATAATATGTTTTGAAATTCCCCAATTCTTATAAAACTATAAAATTAAAATTGTTGTGTTTTTATCTGTAAACGAAACATTTTTATTTTGTTGGATTTTACATTAAAATGAGAATCTTACGTTTTTTTTTTCAAGTGAAAAACCTATTTTGAACCAGAAAATTTAATTAATAAATTAAATCTAAAAGGAAACAAGTCGCATGTTATTAAAGTTACATAGAAACAAGTTGCATATTATTAAGTAATTTTTTTTTGTTCAAAATGTGTTTGTTTGATTAAAAAAATACTCTAGGTTGGCAGCTATGTATTACATATCTTTCAACAGCATAAAAGCTTACCGCATATAAACGATTATTTTACGGTAAAAAAATCCATATACAAATATTTGGCTTTGCAAAATCGGCACTGCTTTCTGTACAAACAAGTAAGGTAAAATATTTTATATTAAATGAAGGAAATCTAGACATGCTAAATAAATCTTACATAATTTTTTGTTGTTTTTGTTCACGGGACATGGAACGCATTCAGGGCATAATGGATTAAATGTCAATATTATTTTGAGCGAACGCACTCACCATATTGGATTTCAGGCAAAGATGGATTAGGACAACAACCCCATCCGCCATTGTCTTGCACGCAGCAACTCATGTAGTTCGGACACAATCGACTTCCTCCAGGGCAGGATTTATAAGGAGACTTTTCGCATATTTTACTAAGAGGCTTATCAAAAGCAGCCACGCTGTAAAAATCCCTGCCACTTTCATTTGTAGTAGCATCTGGAATACACTTTTCACGCCGGCGAAGATCACATCTGTAAATATGCAAAATAGTATCAATTATTGTTTATTATTATTACAAGAATAACTACATATTCTGATTATTTTTATTGGAATGTTCTTTAATTTTATAAACCGTAAATGCTTTTGAAGGAGGCTTTCATTTATAGAATGTTCGGTGGTAAACTTTTTTATAGTCTCAAAAGAAGTTCCGGAAAGAAAGTATTAAATCTTAAAAAATATAATAAGGTGCATTGACCAAATAAATTCTTACGTCTGAAAACGATAATTTTGTTTCAAAATTTGGGCACGTTTCGCCAAAAAAGGCATCATCCGCATAAAGACTTGTCAATTCATTTCACCAAACAACCGACCAAGTTCATTTCCTATGAAACATTAGCGAAATAGTGGACGTATATGTTTTAATTATCATCACGATAGTATAGAGATAAGATTTAATTTTGTATTTTTAATGGTTAAAATTTAATGTTTTCTGATTAAAATACTACATGCACACCAAAAATTCAAAATATTTTGACGATATTAGTGCGTTGCCTGTTAATATGATCATTAAATAAAAAAGCATTGCCGTCTACCTGTAATCAAAGTCAGTATTTACCGTAGGCTGTCACAATTGAAGCAGCGGAATTACAGCCATTGATCAATCGGCAGCAAATTTTAACGAAAGGCAAAGCTGAAGCCTACAATTCAGAGCATAAATATCGAGCCCGCGACCCACGGGCCGCAAATCTGTCACTATTTTCGTATAGAATAATTTATTTTATTTAACCACCTGAGGGACAGTTGTATATTAGTTAAACCGCTTAATTTTACACAAAATTTGTACCAGAAATTTTGAATAAAATTTTGTTTTTAACATTTACGTGAACAAAAATGTTTGAAATTGCATTTAGGTATTTTAAACGAAACTTTCAAAAATTCCGGTGTGAACGTAAATACTTGACCCGAAAGGGGTTAGTGACAGAAATATTGCAATTTAATTACGCGAAGAATCTAATTTGGAAATAATGGTAGTGAACGATTTTCAGATTAAAATGTTAGACACCCCAGGTTTAGAGGACAATATTAGATATGGAAATCCGCTACAACAGATCCACAAAAGTTTCGTTTTTGACTCCACGCCATTGTCGTTTAAGTTTGCAGTGGGAAAGTGACCTTAGTCATTTGACACTTTTACACTGCAAAAGCTTTGACTATTCAGACAAATACCGATTGCTCTTACAGCATGTTAATGGCAGGCTGAGAATTTTATTGGTCAAGAAAAAGCTGATGGATCAATATATAGCGTGTGTAACTCAGGTTGATAGCAAATTAATTTTTCTCTGGGCGACGTTCACATGGTCAGTTCTGGATTTTGTGGTGTTGTCGACATCACAATAAAAACTCATTGTCTATACGTACAAGTTACATACGCTCATGGCGTCTGTTTTCACAAGTGGTGATGGACTGTCACATGGTTTCTATAACATCTCTCGGGGTTTCACCTATCATCCTGATTGTCTAAGTACACGTATTTTAATAAAATTGAGCATGTGTGGTTACTTCATGTGACGACTCTTCCGATTTCACAATATATCGCCGCTTAATTTATGCAAAGTTGTACGGTACACAGCAGCTGAATTTTGTAATGCACTTGAAGAGTTGCGGCAAACATTAACGATGCTCAAGCAAAAATGAATGCGAAGTCTTTAGTTAGTCACATGATAAATTACCAATTTTTGGCCTCACTAGTTTTCTGTCAAACTCTACTTTATCAAATAAATTACGTGAGTAAAAAACTTTAGAGTGATACGATAGATGTTGCTACAGTGTTTTTTTTTTTTTTTTTTTTTTTTAATTACAAAAGCTTTTCAGCTAGAAAAGGATACAAGTTTTGAAGAAGGCTTGATTGACGCTAGTAAACTTCCCATAACCCCGATGTTAAGCTTGTATTTGATTCGAAGTGCTTACGCACAAAAAAATTATTTGATTATAAATCTGTAGGCAAATTCAAATTTTGCCTTTTGCGTGCAATGTTTTATCGAGTGGTAGATAAAGCAGTAGTATCAAAAATTATTTGGATTCTTCTGAAACTTCAAGGACCTGTTCAAGGACACCATAAGAAAACGTACAGCGGATCAGAAAGTTGGATTAACATAGTAGAACTGACTCAAACATAGATCATAAAACTGTCTGATACATATGCTTTGCGGGGAAATGCAAGTATTAAAGTCAATTCCTTGAAAGATTCAAAATACCATACAAATGTTTGAATTCTTTGGTTACAACAGTAGATCTTTCTGTGGTACTTGAAAAAAGGAGTTTTCTAAGATAAAAACTTATCTGAGATCACCAATCCAGCAAGAACATTTGAAGAGTTTAGCAGTTATGGCAGTTGAATCTCCAATTAGCCGCAGTTTAAACTTCGACTAATTTCTAAAAGAATTTTCAGAGAAAAAGAAATAAATAAAATTTTCTCACAGTAAAAGGCAATAATAATAGATCATTTTTCATATATATATTTGGAATGTTAAATGATTTTTAGAAGGAAATTAAAATAATTTATTTCCAACAGAGTACTTGAATTATATTTCTTTTTCCTAAATAAAAACTAAATCATAATTTTAATAAATTACAGTCAATAGAGTAAATATAATTAAAACTATGTAACTTTTTAGAGTTTGATATAAAAAATTTCCCTTGCTGTTTGTAGTTTGCATGCATGCAATTTTACATTAAGATGCGGGTTACATCCCTTTGGTCGCCTACCCCCCCCTTGCACACAATTTTTAAGTGCACATTTTAATTGATTTCCATTTTTACAATAGTTTTTTATGATTTTTCTCGTAATTTTGATTATACGGACATTGGTGTATGTTTGCTGGTGATCTCAGGGTTCATAGAAGTGTTTAATTTTGAGTACCACTATTTCCGAATAGTGATTTTCGCTAAATTATTCCATTACAAAAGCCGAAGATTATTCGAAAATAGTGGTTCCGAAAAATAAGCACCTGTACGTACCCTAAAATTAGGACTGATAAAAATCAGTCCTACATGAAATCACCCATGAAAGAGGAATTGGATAAAATTCTAGCAATTTAAATAATCTGTAAATGTATTTATATTTTTATATTTTTACTAATCTTATATTCGTTTGGTTTCAGACAATACTAAACATGATTATATATAGCATAATTTTATCCAAGAATGAAAAGAATTGAGTAAGACATGTTTTTATGAAAATTGTCTTTTTCCTGCGTTTTTTCCCTTATACATGACAATTTTGTTGCAAAACTTCCTAGTTTTCTCTAAATATAGGATAAATTGTGACAATGCTCGTTCAAAGTTTCGATTTCTAACACTGTAGAAAAATGTACAAATATTTTCTGAAACATTTGGAAATAATTTATCTAACTTCGTAATTATCCATGATATCATTTTTTTTTCCTTATTTTCGAAGAACGTTTTGAGACGGATCAATCTGCCTTAAGGGGTGTGCGACAGAGCCTCGAATCAGAAAAAAACTATATATTTTTTAATTTAAAAGAATATTGTTTAAATGCTTAACGTCCGCTTGCTTGTAAGTTACGTTATGACAAATGAATATATGATTAAACCTCCTAGTTTATAAATGTTTAAGTTTCCAAAAAGGAAATTGAACTAGTTAATACCACTATACTTAAAACAATCAAAAAAAGCTACTGACGCAGACAAACTGAGCTCTTGATACGGTACTGTTACTTATTATGACCAATGCTACACGCATGGGATTCTTTTTTTATTTTGAAATCTGATTTTGAAATGCTAAGTGTCCAGTATTATTGATGTCTTTTAGGAACGTCAAGAATTATTTTATTGATGACTAGCAAAACCCGCGGCTTTGCTCACGTAATTAGTGAAAAATGCCAAGTGGTATTCGTTGGCCTATTTTCATTAGAGGAAATTTTAATGCCACAGATAATTCAGAAATTACTAATTAAGCCACACTAATGTTGAAAAAAAAATCGAAAATTTAGAAAGTTTTTCGCTTTTTAATCCCCTCCCCCCCCTGTGGTAGTGTCACCGATATCAAATACAGCCTATGTTACAGCAGGGACTGTTACCATCACTTTTGAAAATGGTTCTGTAGTTCCTGAGATTTCATAGAAATTGTAATTTAGAATGTTTTTAGACCACTTTTCGTTCATCTCGACCTTTTAAATGTCGAATTTTTTTAGAATTTGTTCTTAGAGAGCATTTATACTTTATAAACAACTACCATGCCAAATTTCAAGATTCTAGTTCCTTCAGTATAAAAAAAATCGAAATTTTAGAAAGTTTTTCACTCTTGCACCTCCCTGTGGTAATGTCACCGACATAAAATATAGCCTATGTTACAGCAGGGACTGTCACCATCAATTTGCTACCATCACTTTTGAAAAGGGTTTGATAGTTCCAGAGATTCCATAGAAATTGTAATTTAGAATGTTTTTAGAACGCTTTTCGCTCATCTCCCCCTTTTAAATTTCGATTTTTTTAGAATTTGTTCTTAGAGTGCATTTACATCTTATAAGTAACTACCATGCCAAATTTCATGTCTCTAGCTCCTTCAGTATAAAAAAAAATCGAAATTTTAGAACGTTTTTCGCTCCTGCACTCCCCTGGAGGTTGTGGCACCAACATAAAATATAGCCTATGTTGAGCAAGTACTGTCACCATCAATTTGTCACCATCACTTTTGAAATCGCTTTAGTAGTTCGAGAGATAACCCCCTACAAACAAACAAACAAACAAACAAACAATCTTTACTACTTTATAATATTTGTATAGATTTCTAATGTATAATAACACATATTCACATTCTGTAAAAGTTAAAGAAAGTTTAAATTTGCATATTTTATTGTTTAATGAAATTTCCTGCTTTGTTATCCGAAAATCCCCGTACCTGTCGACACGCTTACGTATATCGTGTGTTTCCAAAAGATTATTGAAAGTTTGAGGAAAGGGCTTAACTACCTGGAAGCTGCTTCGCAAAAGTTTCTGCACTAGGCTTCTCTTTTATTAGGGACAGTTCTATAAAAAGACCCCTTTGATCTCCGTAAATTTTGAAAAAAGTATCTTTTAATTTTAAATACCTAACGTTTTCCCAAATTTTTAATTGTTCCTTCTTAAATGGCTTCTGAAAATAAAGGAGATGTGTCCAGAATTATGAATAACTACGAAGATACATGGAAGTTTCGAAAACATATTTGCTACATCAGGATTGTTTTCTGAATTTTCCTTAAAATATAAGAAAAAACTAGTATGTTGTGACCATCATAAAACTTTCTTCTATGTCATTATAATACATTAATTTAAATAGCGTAGTCACACAGCAACAGTTATAGATATTAAGTAAAATGACTTTTTTTCAATTTATCATAGAATTACCTTGATCAGTCAATAATAATATGAAAAATCAAGCTTGCTACATTGCATCAGTTTATTGTAGGCAAGATTAAGAATCTTTCCTCAAGCACAGAATACAAGCGCCCCCTATTGATCGATCAAAGTGAAAATGGAATCAGCATCTATTTATGTCAAGGTCTAACAGAATATGAAGTTTAATTAAATTTCATGTATAATTTTCCGTGATATAGCCATCGAAGAAATCGTGATAAAAACATCATAGCAGCGTCTTTTGTTAAGTGATATACATCCAAACCTTATCGGCATCTATATACCGGGTGATTATAATTAAAGTTACGATTTCAAAAATCGGTAATTTTAAAACTACTGGTCAGAATGACTTGATAGTTTAGCAGAACAATCGTGAGGCAATGGAATTTTGTTTGGCGAAGGAAAAAAAATAGTTCCAAATTGTGCCGATAGATGGCGTTGTCAGGGTAATGTCAGGGGAAAGACCAAAAATGTATTCTTGAACCCTTTCCGGCGCGGTGTAAATTTGTTTGCAAAATGATGAAATAATAGACTGACACCGGAATTTACAAACGAATCCATTAGTAAAAAGAAACTTGCTTATTTTCTGGTTCTTAATGAAAGGAAAATTTTAATTAAATATTCTTGGTGTTGTTTGTCAGTTTTAGAATTAAAATTGGGTGTCCTTTTTTGTGACCACCGCCCGTTAAAGGGTTAAACATAGGAATGATGTTGCCAAAAGGAAAAAAAATAGAGTTCAGAGATTTACTAAAAATTTATTAGCGAAAAGACAAGACTACGTGTTTACAGCGACGACAGCGATAGTGACAAAAAATGAAAAAAAAAAGAGTTTCATGGAACAAACACGTTACTGATTATTAAGGCATAAGTTGCTCAATATGCCCTCCGCCTTGTTCCGCTACTAATTGGAAGCGCAAAACGGCATGCTCCACAACAGATCGGAAGGTATCTGTACTAATGCAATGGGTGTGTTGTGTGATGCTTGCCTTCAAGTCGGCTAGATTCTGAATCCGCCCGCTATAAACAACATTCTTCAGGTACCCCCAAAGCCAGAAATCACACGGGTTTAAGTCGGGGGAACGTGGCGGCCACGTTGTTGGAAAATGGCGGCTTATGATCCTATCATCTCCGAAATTATCACTCAGTAGCTGCTTCACAGTAGTAGCAATGCGCGGAGGAGCGCCATCTTGCATGAATATTATGCGATCCACACACTGACGCTGTTGAAGTGCCTTAAGAACATGGTTACGCAAAAGTGCTTCATACCGCTTGCCAGTAACTGTGCAGGTAACGGGACCCGCAGGTGTGATCTCCTCGAAGAAAAATGGACCGACGATAAACGCTGCCGTTATTTCGCACCACACAGTGACCTTTTCAGACTGAAGAGGTAATGGCTGTAGCTGGGACGGATTCTCGGTCGCCCAGATCCTGCAATTTTGCGTATTTACAGAACCTTGCAAATGAAAGTGGGCTTCGTCAGACCACAGAATGTTCCATGGCCATCCGTTGTCCACTTCCATCCGGGCAAGAAATTGTAGTGCAAAAGATTGACGTGCTTCCAGGTCAGCAGGTAGCAACTCCTGCACATGAGTTATCTTGTACGGATAACAGCGTAAGACGTTCCGTAGGACTTTACGCACCGTGCTGTTCGGCATATCCAGCATTCGGCCAATCCCCCTATCACTGCTGATTCCAGCATCACTGTCAGTATGTTCCTGTAATGCTGTAGCCACATCTTCTACTGCCGCAGCTGAAACTGGTTTCCTTCCTCTACCCCGTTTAACGTCAAATGAACCGGTCTCTTCGAATTTAGAAATCATTTTTTGCAGACCATTTGTTGTTATTGGACCTTTTTTATGGATTTTAATGTCCGAAACTTCCTAATAGCTGTAAGTGCACAGTCATCGTTCTTATAAAAAAGCTTCAAGAGCAGAGCGCGATCCTTCATAGTCAGAGTCATGATGAAGCATTCAGGAAAAGAGCTGCTGCTCTGCATTTTTATGGTTGCTATGTCTGCGGTGCGCATGTCACGTATTAGTAATTTGCATATCTTCAGACAATGTGAACCCAGACAGCGCCATCTATGGGCACATTTTGAAACTTTTTTTTCCTTCGCCAAACAAAATTCCATTGCCTCACGATTGTTCTGCTAAAATATCAAGTCAATCTGACCAGTAGTTTTAATTAAAATTATCGATTTTTGAAATCGTAACTTTAATTATAATCACCCGGTATTTAATTAAAATTTTCCTTTCATTAAGAACCAAAAAAATAAGCAAGTTTCTTTTTACTAATGGATTCGTTTGTAAATTCCGGTGTCAGTCTATTATTTCATCATTTTGCAAACAAATTTACTCCGCGCCGGAAAGGGTTCAAGAATACATTTTTGGTCTTTCCTCTGACATTACCCTGACAAGCCATCTATCGGCACAATTTGGAACTATTTTTTTTCCTACGCCAAACAAAATTCCATTGCCTCACGATTGTTCTGCTAAAATATCAAGTCATTCTGACCAGTAGTTTTAAAATTATCGATTTTTGAAATCGTAACTTTAATTATAATCACCCGGTATATATCTAGGTTTAACATAGTTTGGAGTTTGATTAAATTTCGTGCGTTAGTTCTTGAGATATAGATATTTTGTAAATTGTGAAAAATGAAGCATGGTATTGCCACCTGTTGGGCGATATACCCCAAAACCTAATCAGCACTAATTTGTGTCGTCTAAATGAATCTTAAATTTTTTTTAATTCCGTGCAGTAGTTCGTGAACTAGAGCGTCTACAAAATTTGTATCACATGCAGACAAGCGCACAGACAGACTCACGGGCAGACATTTACTAAAAACAGTCAAATCTTGTTCAAGACCTTCTAAAATGTATAAATCCGTCGAAATCCGGAAATCAAAATTTTTTACGAATCCAATACTTTCTTCTTGTATATAGAAGAAAGAAAATAAAGTCACTGACAAGGGACCCTACCCAAAAGGTACACCCCGATTTCTATGAAACTTTCATCATAGAGAGTGGTATGATGAATAATGATACCAATCTTATTGGCCGTCGTCAAGGTTTACTATTTCTACGTATTATTTAGTATTAGGTATTATTTTAAATATTATATTTAAGTGTTAACTTTAAGTGTTATTTAATATTAAATGTTATTTTTAAGTATTATTTATATAGTAAATATACATGGTTTAAATGTGTAAATCTTGAAGAAAAGCCCGCGACATTCCAGAATCCAGGTGATTTTTGTTTCAAAACTAATGGAACTGAAATGTCATGGATGTGAAAAATTCCATTTTATAATTTGTGGATGATGTAAAAATGCATTGTGTTTTATTCATTTCTATATTAATTATCTTTTTCGTGACGATTGCGTTCTTTGGAATTATTGAACTAATTCTGAATATTTTATTCAGCGATTTTCATTAGTTGCATCTCTATAATAAAACCGTAAGTCATGTGACTGTCATCAACAGTTCCGGGATGGCCGTTTCACTTTTTCATATGCCAGGCGGCCATTTTTATTCAAAATTATTTTTCGCATAAAACTGCCTAAAATTTACATTTTTAGAAAGATCGTTCAAAATAAATTAATATTTGAGAGATGACTTACGTTCAATTATGTATATATTCTACAATAACTTCAGTTGAAATTAGCTTCACAGTTCAAATTCTCTATCCTTAAAGTAAACAAAAAAAAAAGATTCATTCGTCGTGAAGGTTTAAAATATTAAACCATTAAACCATGGAGATAATCGTTCGTAAAGTAAGTTTTCCGTGAATGATTTTTTGGAGCGCTGCCTGGTATTAAAAAAATAATTCGAACCAGGACCTGTGAGACATTTAACATTTACCATAATTCCGTTTGATGAAGTGCTTATACAACTCAACTTTCTTCCAAATCTTTTCTTGACGTAAGTCGAATGTAAACAAATACAACTCATGTAATAATATTTAATGAATCAAATTTTGAAATGATCAGTTAATTTGGTATTTATATATTATACGTGGCAGTAAGAGATATCACCGAAAATGATTGTTAATCGCCAATCATATTTACCATTGTTAATGACTAATCGCGTTCAAGACAGTAATTTAATATACATCTATGAAATATTAATAATATTATTAAGTACTTTTATGTTATTTGGGAGAAAAAATTTCGCCAATAGCACTTTTAAAATTGCCAATACCAGCTTTTATTTTTCGAGTGTGCAAATTAGAAACGATACTTTGATTTTGAAATCAAATGTTTTGATTTATGATATTATTTCTTATTTTTCTATTTTCTATTTTAAACTAAAAGTGTGAACGGCATGTATTTTAAATTCTAACAGCTGTCGCAAAAGCACCGAGGTTGGCACGATTTTTTTTTGCGCCATTTTGGCGAGAATACCCCATTTTCCTGTACCTGTTAGAGATTGCTAAAACAGCATCATTCTTTTATTTGATTATGAAATAGTTTATTTTATATTAAAAAACACAAAATTTTATTATAAAACACACACGAAGGTTAATTTATTCAGCCAATAATTATATCGCCAAAATGATATCCAGTGCCTCTGCGACAACTGTACCCAAACTGCATTAAATCTTATTAACTAAAATACGTTAATTGGCAATGGACCCAATTACGGAAAATTACTTAATATGTTTAAGAATCTCTGCATTAGCGAACATATTGCAACTGATAAGCAAACGAGCATGAAACATAAATGCTTAAATGGGATAAGCAGCTTTTGTCAAGAAAAATGAAATACATAACAAAAAAAAAAAAAAAAGCGAAATGCTACACTGATTGCAAAAGTTCTTGACTTGTCTGTTAGAATCTTCCGATTTGGAGAAGTATTAAGGAAAAAAATTAAAATAGGAATGAAAGTAACGTGTTACAATACTTAACATACATTTAAGGGAGACCAAACTGGTCGCCAGTGGCGGCTAGTCATAGATAATTTACAAATATTTTTTAAATAATAAACCTTGACGTATCTCTTCATCATATCAGGAGTACTCTCTATGATAAAAGATTCACTGGAATCGGGGTGTACCTTTTGGGTAGGGTCCTTGTGAGTAACATATTTACCTGTAACCATGTGGGCAACAGTGTTGCTCATCGGAGCAACAAACTGCTTGCGGCAATGGGCAGCATTTGCCTGGCGCACATTCAGTCGTTCCTGGAGGACATTGAAATACGGAGCTTGTGATGCAGGTAGCTTTTTTCGATGTTAGAGAGACCTGGCCGTTGTCATTTACAGCTCCGAGACATATTCCGGGTTGAAGACATACATATCCGTGTTCACAGCAGTATTCCTCTGCACAACAGACTGCTTCTGGATGAGGACAGCATCCGAAAGCACACTCAGTCTGATTTAGTTTGCAAGGCGGGTCGACGTGAACTGTAATAGCAGAGTTTGTGTTAGACGAAAAGGTGAAATTAATACAAAAATTCTTTTTACTTTAAAGTGACCGTAACACAATTCTATTGAACATATACAAAATATACCTTGATAATATTATAAAAATTGATAATACTCCACATTTCGTAATTGGTACACTATGCGAAATACATGCAAATTCCAGTATTTTGTTATTTCTGGTGGGTGTGATTTGTATCTGACTGCTCTGAAATCTTCAAAATGAAGCTTATTTACGCATACAAAGTGGTTGAGATGGAGATGGTTGACAATGGAGATTGTCATTTTTATTACACTCTTTTATTTAACTTAATTTGGTTTTTGGCCCATGAAATAGACTAAAATTTGATTATGTTATACTGACTTAATTATTTCACTTTTTAATATTAGAAGGTTTATCCTGTACGATTTGAACAATACTTTTTTGTATTTCGTTCGGATTTAAATGACTTACACAAGCTCAAAGTTAGTATTATTCGTAGTTTTGAAGAAAAACACGCCATTTTTCCTAATTTTACCTCAATTATTTATATTAGCGCAATCGTGGAACACTTTCTTCTTTAGATGTACTATATATATATTTTTTTTTTGTTTATATATATACATATATATATATCTAATACAAACGGAAATTTCGTTCCGACTGCTTATAATTCGAGTTTTGCTGAATGAGTTTTGATGGAACTTGCACTGTCAGATAGATAATTTTTCAGGGAAGGTTTTAGTATATAAGGGGCTGTACATATATAATGATATCAACATTTAGGTAATTTTGGATCCCCTCCACCGTTACGATATCATATGTTATCATTCCTCGACCCCAACCCCCCCCTTTTTTTTTAATGATATCGTTATCAATGTCTAAAAATTCTTTTTATTTTTACAGTCTTTTTTTTTGTTTGTTTATAAAAACTTATATGCAATATATTATATTGCAATAAGTTTGCAGTGATATAAAGATATTATTATACACATTTATTATTAGCATACTTTACGGATTCAAACGAAGTGAAGAAGTCAATAAAATATCACTATTATACATGAAATAACTTTATATAAAATAGCATCTAAAAGAGATAGTTATTATTTAAATGTATTTAAAAATATTTTATTGTTACACAATGCATTCCATGGTAATATTGTCTTTTTGCATTTGCCCCCTGAACGGGGAGGACTTAAGCAGGACTTCTAACCAACAAAACAAGCGGACAACATTATTTTCCTTTTCTTCACTTGTAAACACAGCAAGTATCATTTCCTGTTTTCTCTAACACTAAATTATATGCGCATATGGCAGAAGAACAGGAAAGCCGAACGGTGGGGTAGTCCATGTTTTGGAATGAAATGATTTTATAATCATTTAAAGGCATTAATTATAACTCCGATTCCGATTCAAAATTTCATTAAATTAATAGCTGGTTCCCATGTACACAAAAATTGCATTTTGATTTTGTTCTTAATTATTTAATGCATAAATTTCACCGATTCTTCTAACCAGTGTTACTTATAAACAGCATATGCTACAATATTGTATTACTTAACATTTGGCAAATTACAGTGTTTATAGATATTGATTGTGGATTTTTGGCTTGCGCGCTTAAAAAGGCTCATCATTTTTATCCTAGACCGTTGTTGTACAGATAGATGCCACTATACTTTTAAAAAATGAAGAAATAAACTTAGGAAATATTACTTTTCAACATATATATACCACAGTCGGTGGATTTATGAATCGTGTTACATATAAAGAAAACAAATTTGACTTTATTTAAATTAAAAATGGTTCATGAACCACCAATATATTATTTTCGTGAAACTTCTAATACACAGCTCTGAGGCTGATTTCTTTTTATAGTTGTCCGGAATACAAAAATCTCGAGAAAAAAATCACATTTTCGCATTTTTGGCTTTAACATATTCTAGAGAATAAAATAATGCAAACAGCATGTAAATATAGTAATTAAATTAAAATATTTAACACTTTTTTATGGCGTACTGCATGTGTTTACTTCTAATATTAAAATGCATTTATCGCGCATTCTACTTTTTCAAGATTTATTGTTTTTAAGTTGATAAATCTAATTTCTTTTAAAGATATAGTTATGAAACTTCGTACAATATTTTTGCATTTATATATTTGTTAAATTATCTTCTGACCTACATCCAACAGTAGATTGAGAGCGGTTGTGTTGATGATGATGATGATAATAGATATATCTATATATTTCAAGATGAAAATGAGTAAAAAACATTTATAAATAAAAAAAGTAAAATTTTGTGTCCCGGAATTATTTTAAATATGAATGCATAAGAAAATTGTTCTTACCTGACGTTGTTTCATTCGAAGATCCACAGTGAATTTGTCCTGCAAGGGAACATAAGAAGAAAACAGCAGTTCCAATTTGAAACATTTTTCTGTAATAATTAAAATTAAAATTGTTTCAAAACTAGTTAAAAACCCGTTAAATTACACTGTTCAATTTTTTAGTTCACAATTAAACCAACCTTACTACTGTGTAATTTGAAGACCTATTTGAAGAACTAGCACAATATAATTGTAAGAACTGGTTCAATGTAATTGGAAGAACTGATGCAATGTACTTGGAAGAACTGGTGTAATGTAACTTGGAAGATTTTTTAAAACTTTTTCTCCGAATGCATTTTTATTTTTTATAGAATACATAGAATTTTATATTTATGTTATAGAATTTTATAGAAGGCAATTTTTTATAGAATCTATAAAATATAGAAAGTTGAAAATTTTCATACTAGTAGCATATAGCTAATTTTTTGTTTTTCTAAAGCTATCTAAAATTATAAATGTAACTATAAGATGTACTTCAGAAAATATACTGGAAAATATTAATTATTTTACTGTAATTCCCTTAATGCTTCAGTAATAATTTTGTGCTCTTAACCAAATTTTAGAAACTGATTTAAAAACAAAAATAATAAGTAATGCATCAATTCGTAACAAATGAAATGAATTGAAATGTTGAAGAAAAAGTCTTTAAAAATGATTCCAGCTACACTACTGACGCAAATTACATACTACCTATAAGAGATAATTAAGTGAAAAGTTTGTTTCAATTTTTGTCAACATGTGGCACTAATCGAACAGTTGAATGCAACAAGCTTAAATTTGTTGAACCTCCTTTACATGCTGGGAGACGATAAAACTGAAAATAAGAAATTTTAGTTATCAATCACTGTCCAGCAGACGATACTTTTGAGTACCCAGTTTGATCGCAGTAGCATTCTTTACATAGTAACCACGGATATTTTAATTAATAGGCAAAATGTACATAAAGTAGCATTTGGAAACTTTAAAACAACAAGTTAATTATTATTATTTTAATCTAATAGTAAAGGACAATTGTTAACAAATTTGCAAAATAACCAGTAAAGCTGATTTATATGAACCAACTATATCCTAATGTAAATTTTTTGACTAATGATTTAACGATACAGACTAAATAAAGTTAGATCATTAATTGTCTTAATTAGCCAGAATTTCTGGATTCATTTTCTTTCTTTCTTTCCTTTTTTTCTTTACAACAACTTAATATAAATAAACAAACATTTAATGACTTCTGCAATTATATCTATATTATAAAGGACGAAAGAGTCCACGAGTAACGATGACGTTATTTTGGCGTTGGCAACAACTGACGATTAAATTTCGCTTTTAGAGACAGTTTTTAAACTTCAAAACATCGCACAATTTCAATCTTTGCACCGTTGAATAGGAGCAGAAATGTTCTTTCAAACACAATTTGTTTGAATATTCTATCACAATTTACTGATTGTTTATGATTTTAAAAATACCTTTCCAGCATGATTTAAAAAAAAAAATCTGACATCTCTATCGCGAGCAGACAATTATGAAAGATGAACCTGTTTACACTTAAAATGATATATGTAAGTTCAGAATTATTTTCCGGCTGATATTCCATGATGAAATTAAAACATAAGTAAAATAATATAAATAAAACATAAGTGCAACAGACATCTAATCGAACTAAGCGCTTAAATCACTGAATTTATCAGAATGAAAAAGGTTACTATAAGTAGCGAAATCTTAGGCGATTTCTTTGGCTATCACTCCTGGCATGCAGCTAATACGAAAGTATCGCTATTAATAAATTTTAAAACTTTATTTGAAAGCATAAAATATTGTAATTTCATTAAATTAAACTTCTCCTTGTACTACAGGTTTTATCTTATCCTTAAAAGAATACTTATTTTTCAACCTTGAACTTTTGAATGGATGCTTTGATTTTGACATTTTTTTTTGTCGGATAGGGCTTGTTCTAGGGGTGGCTCCATATGAATTTCATTAGAATAAAAAATGATATGTTTTTTTTTGTCTGATCATTTGCTTATATTTTAATTTAATTTATTTTAATTTATTTTAGTTTTCTGGGCTCTAACTTTAAAAAAAACAGTCAATCGTCACGAAATTTGAATATGTTGTTCAGATAAAGAGTTACTTTACGTTTTAAAATTAATCGTATAGTATTGTGTATAGTTTATTTGCAGCATGCCTGCTAAACCTTTCAGTAAGCGGAAACGCACAATGAAGGGCGTAATTAATAACATGGCTCAAAACATGCATAAAAATTATCTCACAGTATTAGTAGCGATACACGCCCACCTTATACGATGCAAATGCATCTCACAATGGAAGGATATAAGATCCCTGTGGTTAAGGGAAAAAAAAAATCAGAAAAAGTATAAACGTAGTAAATTTCGAATTATACATTCTTCTGCGAAGAGGATATCTCAAAACATTTTTGTAGGGAAAGCAGACATAAAATTTAATCTCGCCTATAATAGAAATAAAAGTGAACGAAAAATCATACGTCAAGCATAGGTTATGTAACACTTTCCAACACTTCGAAAATAATTTTACAAATCATTATCGTTTAATAAGTTGAAAGATAATATCTAAGTAAACAATTTGGAAAACGCATAACATATTTAAAAACATAATTTCAGGAATTAGCAACATTATTCGGAAAATATCCGAATACTTTTATGCAGCCCTGTATATGATCTATGTAATTGTATATGTACTAAATAGAATGCTAAATTTTAGTTCAGTTAGGATACTCGTAGCACAGTTTAAAATTCTCCTTTTGGAATTTCTGCCAATAAAGGGAAATGCATTCATAAACTTTTGTGCGGCCCCGTATATGATCTACAGAATTTATACATACCACGTAATAGACGAAAAATAAGTTAAATTTAAAATCGCGTTCAGCAACTGAAAACGCACTTCCAGGAATTATTGTGGCGAACAGACAGTCGCGAACTCTTTTGTGTGTTCCTGTAAATGAATGATGACTGCTAACACATAATATTCAATATCCTATAGTAAGCTTCCTGTAATGCACCTTAGTGATATATATAAATTTTAATACGTTTTAAATAGTGAAACATTATTAACATAAACCGCAAACGATTTTTCTCCATAGACCTATGTAACGGAATTCTTATGACTGTGCTTGTAAAGTAACTATAAATGCTATGCACACCCTTTTCCATAGTAAGCCTCTTGTAATGCACCTTAGTGATATATAAAAATTACAACGTGTTTGAAATAGTGTAACATCATTAAAATAAACCTCAATTAATTTTTCCCCATAGACCGTAATGCCACGGAATTCTTTTGACTGTCCCTGTGTGTGTCCTATAAGTGCTACATACTTTATTTTCAATACGGAACATGCCATAGTAAACCTCAATAACATATATTATTGCATGCCAGTCCAAATATATTTACACGAGTTAGAGCACGGACAGCCAGAAAGACAAACTGAATTCATAAACACTTTTCAACTATGTTGGAAAGTGTTAAAAATAAAAACATTTCGTCAAGCATAGATTATGAAACACTTTCCAGCACATACAGAATACTGTAACAAAACTTCACCGTTTAAAAATGTGAAAGATGAGATCTAACAAGGAAGGTCCTCCTTAAAGCGAATACTTAGAATTGTTTTTAAAAAGTGCTAATGAAACTACTCATGTACCTGATAAAGAATAAATCAAATTTAGCTGCGGAATGCAAGTATTAAATCTGTAAAAAAATAAAATACATTCGAGTATTTGGCTCAAAAAGACGCGATTTGGCAAACAACACTTTTTCCTCGCCAAATGCAAGCGATTTTAATGCATTTAAAAATTCATCGTTAAATGACTGTTTAAATGCGCAGTACTTTATTAATTTAAATTTAAACGATTAAATAGGGTTTTTTTCTATAAGCTTATATAACATATATACAAGTTGCGAGTTGCTGAAATTTTATAATTTTACACGGTTTCACTGGCTGGATAAGTTTTAAGTGTATTTTTACAGTAACTGCCCGAATAAGAACGCTCTCATTTCACATTTCGATATGGAATAAGTCGTTGTTTTCACGGCAACAGTACTTTTCTTTTCTGTTCTCCTACACTAACAATATCGAAGTCAAATTGAGGGTGCTCAGAAACAGACATTAATTTTTAGTTTGAAGCATTTTTAATCAAATTTAAATTTTGTTCTAAACCGTAGAATACAATCGTTAATTTTCTTTATTATATATATATATATATATATATATATATAAATGTGTATCGCAAAATCGTAGTTATAAACGTGTATTTATTTATGTTAAACCTATTTAAACTAGTCCAGTATGAAGAGTAAAATAAGTTTTCCCTTAAACAGAATTTATTATAAAAGAGTATTTTTTTCCCATTGTGTCGGAACAGCGGTAAATCACCAAAAATACGAAAATTTCACAATTTTTTAAGGACGTTATGTCGATGTTCCGCAGTAATTATTTTTATAAACATATATATCTTCATGAGAAGAATATTCTATATTTTTTTCAAAATTTTCTGAGTATGCGATTGTGGAGACTTTTCTTGTAAGTGCACAATTTGAAAAATGCATAAAAATTTTGAAAAGTCAATTTCGGCAATTACCGTCTATAGTCGGAAAAGAATTCAAGTTCTTTTGAGAATCCCTGTATATGATCTATAGATTTGTATATATATATATATTACATAGCATACTAAAATTTAGTTCAGTTAGGAAACACTTAACACGGCTGAAAATTACCTTTTATAAATTTTTGTCAATAAACGAAAATGTACTCGAATTCTTTTGTACAACCCTGTACATGATTTATATAATTTATGCACAGCAAGTACAGAAAAAAATCTTTATAGCGCAATTATATATAATGCAATTCTCAATATAACACACAATATCTCAGACGTAAACAATGTATTTTATATAACAATATAATAAATTATAACACCTTGTAATAATCTATTTCTTTTAAATGCTAAAAGGTGTAAATTAACAACATATTACAAATTAAAATAACTTTTATTAGGTTGTTTGACATGTTTCGACTCTGATACATAGTATAGCTGATATGAAGTATAATAGAAAAACCACAGCCCTGACAAGATTATATCAAGAACAAACCATCCAAATAAATTTCAATAAAAGTAAAATAATTTTTCCCTCCAGTCTATAGTATCCATCCATAATAAGAGAAACCATAGAGATACTAACATATAAAAATACAATATGTAACGATGCGGGTTCTTTTAACTTACCGAAATTGTGGCTCGCGTTACTCCATGGTTATAGATATGAAAATAAACAACCAAGTAAAAATAAAAGATAACGTGCGTAATTTTTAAAAAAGTACATGAAAATTAAATGATAGCATTTTAAATAATAACTTCAAAACCCATGCAATTATGTAATATTCTCGTTTATTTTTGTAAATGAATCGGAGTGAGTAGAAACATGTCAAACATCCTAATAAAAGTTATTTTAATTTGTATTATGTTGTTAATTTACACCTTTTAAGAAATAATGTATTTTATAGTGGAGAAATTTGTAAAAAAATTGCTAGTCTTTAGAAGATTAAATTGGATACATTATTTCATCCTTATTTCCTCAATTCGGAATTTTGTAATGATAAATTTTTTTATTACAATATTTTTTTTTTAATAATAAATGGTATAATGAATAAATATATAGGCATAATTGGACAAAATTTATAAAGTAAATTTAAGAATATGTGAAATAATCTATATTATACAAATATTTATAATCTGCACAACTTCAGGTTTCAAAGATACTTGCAATGTAAAGACACTGTAGTGTATATTGATATGTTTCAGACATATTTGTCTGAGTTCACATTGACGGAATTCATTTTGCGTGGTTTTAAAGATGTTTTTTTTAACGAAATTTGAAAACGTACCTATATTTTTAAAGGTATGGGAAAGAAAATTACACCTTTTTATCCTTATTTATAAAACAGTCAATGAGACAGTGTAACAACAACAACAAAAAAGCTGAACTTTCATGCAAGATGGAGAGAGGCGGGATCGCTTATTTTTCTAAATTTCACTTTTTGACATATCAAAAAAAGTTATTGCCCAATATTACCAATGTCCATCCTCATAATTTCGTTAAAAAAGTTTGCTATAAATAATAACTTTAAATTAGTAAAGAAACGTAAAATCACATGATTATATTTTTAAAGTATATTTTATGTTTTGATACGTGAAATAAACTAGCCGACACATATTTGAAAAAAATTCTCAAGCAAATAAATATTATTTTTTTTAAATAAAGCATCCTTTAAAATTGAGTTTTATTTTTTAAAATGCTAGTAGCAGGTAACCTTCAAAAATGCAGCAAGAAAATATGCATAAGCCGCCGCTTTGTACAGCCCTGATTTACAGGGACACTTCAAAACATTTAACGTGAGATCGTCTACTGCTCGTCAAAATGAGCTGTATTGGCAACAATCGGGTTAAAAATGATTGTGGATAACAATAAAATATTACCACAAAAGCGCTCGGTTGCGCTCGGTTCGCCTCCTTCTAAAATACGCCAACTTGTGTTCAATAAGTTAAGAAATAATTATTGGAAATCCGTTTAATATTTTCAAAAATTAAAGAAATGTTAAAAAAAGCTTTTATTAATTCTAGTAAAAAGAAAAAATAATGCTCGTACTTACATAAAATGCCTTCTGTCTTTCAAATGTGCTGCAAAATCTATGTGTTGCAAAACCTTTTTGAAACGATCGATTAATACAAAGTTTCTTATACAAGGGTGGTAAAATGCACTTTAATTATTGAAATATCATGTCATCGCCTCAAAATGAAACTAAAGAGAAAACATTCCACAGTTTTATTTTTATTTTTATTTTTGTCGTCATTGACCATCGTCATTATCTATCATAGTGCCAAATTGTTTATACAGTGCGTGATAACTTTGCCTTAACCTTATTAGAAAGTTGATGTACGTGTTGCCTATTGGAATTTAGTGAACTTAAAGAACAAACAATTATGATGTTTTTTTCGAAAGTGAAACTAAAATACAGGGAAACGAAAGATCACCATCTCTCAACATCCAGTGAAGAGATATCTTTATTCTCCATATCAGAGATATCGGTATTCTCTCATCATGAGTTAGAACAAGTTGGTATTCAGATACACGTTATAATTTATGCTCATTTGATCCATATGGGAACCCACAGAATAATAGGTGTTTTTCATATGAAAACAAATTTTTTTGGTGTTGCTAATGGACAATTAATAAAAAGCACATTAGATCTAAAAAATCTGTAGGAATTTTCAATTATTATTATTATTATTTTTTTTTGTTCCGTAACCCGGGAATTCCTAATTTTCATTAATAGACAAATGTATATATATATATATATATATATATATATATATAGCGTATAAAAACTTTAAAAGCAAGAAGTTTCTTAATTATTATTTTTATTTAAGTTTAATAGTAAAGAACAATTGTTAACAAATTTGCAAAATAACCATTAAAGCTGATATTTATCAGTAAACTGACTTGTTATGACTAATGATTTAACTGTACAATCTAACTACAGTTACATTGGTAACTGCCATAATTAGCCTAATTTTTATGGATACAGTTTGTTTCTTTCCTTTTTACTTACCCATCATACGAAGTATAGGGTAAGTCTTGTAATCGTTTTGAAAATCGAAAATTTTTTTTGACGGATTTACACGTTTCAGACACTGGAGATTCCGAAAAACACATTTTTAGAAAAAAAATTTTGCCGTCCGTCTGTGTGTCTGTGTGTGTGTCTGTGTGTCTGTAAACGCTCTATCTCCCGAAAAAATTGAGATAGAGACTTGTAATTTGGTATGTACTTAGTATGTAACAATGGGAAGAAGCCTATTTCATTTCAATAACCTCGATTAACCGGAACTATTTTTTTCGGACTCTCGAAATATTCGTTCTGATAAAAGGTATATAAAAATTTTCGAAATTGTTTATTTTAAGAAATGAATATAAAAGACAATAAAAAAACATAAATTTTGCATAAAGCATGAAGTCGATCGGATAATTAGTTGCCCAGATATTTGTAATCCTATTTTCCACACTCTTCGATTTTTCATGACCCTGTATTTCATCCAAATTTCACTTTAAAGATATATTTTAATTAGAAATTTGACGCTTAATCAGATGCAATAAACCGCTAGTTAATAGGATTATTATTTTTGGAGTTATAAGGAAAAACCTCTTTCAAGCAATTCAGTAATCGAGCCTTTAAAGTTTATGACGTCATCAAGCCACAATTTTATTTGAATTGCAATGAATTTTATAAGTAGTTTACACATTTTTATTTTAATATTTTACATTATGCATATCCATGATGGGTAAGTATTACGGTGGCCCCCAACGACTAGTTTAATATTGTCCAACATTGTGGAACAGTGTTTATGAATGCGGTTTCTCAGTTCATCTGTCCTTCTGTCTGATTGTCCGAGCTCTAATTCTCGTAAATGTAGTCCGATTGCTTTGTAACTGATATTATTTTGATTTACTATGGCGTGTTCGGTATTGAAAATTAAGTGTGCAGCACTCATGGTGCGTTTACATGGATACTCAAAAGTATCCCGTTAAATTATGATCATTGGGAAAAATCGTTTGCAATGTATTTTAACAATGTTATACTATTTCAAACATATTGAAATTGATATATATTACTGTGATGAACAACAAGATGCTTACTGTTGAATATGGTGCGCATAGCATTTATCATTCATATACAGGGACACACAAAATTGCTGTGTACTGTGTATGAACCATAATTGTTGTAAGTGCATTTTCAGTTTTGGCATGTATTTTTAAATATAACAATTTCATTTGGTTATTATTAGGTGTGTATAAATGATTTAGATCATATACAGAGCTGTACAAAAGAATTCGTAAACTTATACGTTTTTTGATGGAAATTACTGAAAGAGAATATTTAACTGTGTTTAGCGTTTGCTATCTGAACTAAATTTTATCATATGTTCTATATACGAATTTTGTTACAGTATTTATTCTGAATGTGCTGGAAAATATTTCATAATCTATGTTTGACGCATGGTTTTTCTTTCTTGTTCTTTTTTAAGTGGATTCGGCACCCAAAGTAAAAAAAATATCAACTTAAAAAGAAAATATTTTTGTATATTATTATGTAAATGTTAAATAGAAATAATTTAATACAAAAAACTAAAAAAAAAAATTTTTTTTTCGACAAAATTGAAAATAATTCAATTTTAACCACATATTTCAATACGCTACTAGTATTTTCTTTTTTTAAATTTTCAGTTAATTTATTTTGTGAAGGTCTTCAATGATATTTTGAATAGATTTAAGGATCGGAATTTTTTTAATATCAATAGTTTTAGAGAAAAAAAAAATTAACTAAATACAAGTAGAAAAAAGCGGAAAATATAACTAGTTTTATTAAAAATTGGATCCTTGAATCTTTTACATATAGTATGATGTTCAACTTGAAAAATAAATCAAGCACTTTCATTCATACCCGGTAAAGCCATAGCATTTTGAAAACAAGAAAAATCTAAAATTACATGAATTGAGATAAATGAGTTTAAAAATTTCATTTGCAATAAGAGGTTGTCGTGGTATTTAAAGGGACAAAATGACAACAGATGTTTGTTAAATCAGCCGTAACTATTGTTTTATTGAGAGTATCAGCCTGAAATGTTGTCAGGATGTAGTCGAAAGTACGTGGTATGTAACAAAATAAAAATCTGAAAATCAAAATTTTTACGAAATTTCGATATTTGTAGGGTGTCGAGTCCCCTTAACTACTTTATATAAATAAACAAACATAAAACGACTCCTATTAATTTTATTTATTTAATGAAAAAACAGTACTTTTTAGATGAAATGTAATTTTTTTTATGAAAATGCTAGTTCGGTCATTTCAGGAATTACGCGAGTTGAAACGAAGTAGACTGAAAAAGGAGAAGAAAATGATTTATCCGTTTCAGCAAAAGTTTTAATTTCCATATTTCAAGGTTTAATCACCTACTGGTCACTGGCGAGTAGTTATTTTCAGCTTGCAGACAACAATTTTCCCTTTTCATTAAACTGATCATGAAGCTTGAACATGTGAAATTGTTTATTATTTGATATTATGTGCTAGTTAATTTATCCGAATTTTCTTGATCAATGTGATCAAATCATGATATTTTTCGATTGTGTATTCAGAATATCTTTTCTTTCTCTTACAGAGAAAATGGTATCAATAAAGATGAAATAATCCCTAGTATTTTATTTTTTCGAAACAATAGAATAACCAAATTCTCACCATTACTGAAATTTCATTATAAATAAAAAAATTATTAACATCCCGGAAATTAATTTAAATTTCCAAATTTAGAGTGTTATTACAACATCTTCAGATCCTTAGGAATAATTGACGTTCATTTCAACAGGCAATTCGTCATTTTGTCGAAACAATAGATGTTCATTACCGACAAAAAGTCAAATTCTAATATCTAAGATGTGACGATAATTTTATTGAAATTTCAAAACATTTTTTAATACTTAAAATTGGTTGAATGTGCCAATCCCAAAACTTTCTTCAATCTCACATAGGTTTCGCATACACTAGAAAGAATCAGCACCAATTTATATCAAGGTCTTACTGAATCTAAAGTTTTATTAAATTCCGTGCATTAGTTCTTGAGATATGACTATTGCTAAAATCGTGTAAATCCTGCAAAATGCAGCACAACAGCGCCACCTGTTGGGAGATTTAGACAAAAATCTAATCAACAACAACTTATGTGAACGTCTAACTGAATCTGAAGTTTGATGAAAATCCGTGCATTAGTTCTTGAGATATAGTTATCGTGATAATAAGGAAAAATGTAGCATAGCAGCTCCACCTGTTGGGTTATTTACTCCCAAAACGTAAGCAGCATCTATTTGTGTCAAGATCTAACAGAATCTGAAGTCTGATGAAATTCCGTGCATTAGTTCTTGAAATATAGCTATAATAAAAATCATGAAAAAAGTGGTATAGCAGTGGCATCTGTTGGGATATCTACACCAAAGCGTAATCAGTGTGTATTTATGTCAAGGTCTAAATGAATCTGAAGTTTGATGAAAATAAGTGCGTTAGTTCTTGAGATAGAGCTATTGCGGAAATCGCGAAAAATGCAGCATAGCAGCGCCATCTATTGGGCGATTTTCGCCAAAAACTAATCAGCATCAGGGACTAACTGAATATAAAGTTTTATTAAATTTCGTGCATTCGTTCTTGAGATAGAGCGCCCACATATTTTTTGTCACATACAGACATACAAACAGACAGAGTCACACACTCACAGACAGACCTTTTCAGAAAACAGTCAAATCGTGTTCAGGATCTTCGAAAACAAGAAGTCGATAATTTTCATGAATACAATACTTTCTTCCTCTAAAGACAGAAGAAAGTAATAATGACACTATTCTAAATCATGCGCATAAGGAAATAAATTTACTGTAAAGCAGATTGTTCATCTACCGTTCGTGAAAATTACAAATCTTTTTTTCTATTTAAAAGACAATAAAAAAATAATATTATAAACTAAATTCTTATAACTAAAATTTACCTAAAAAGCTAATTATGTTGTCAAAATTAGATGATCGAATTGAAAATTTCAGTGTTCGGTAGAATTTCAGTACGAAGGGTTCTATGTTCGGCACTATGTTTATTTGTGGCTTAGGTGTGAAGAAAATACAATTACGACATCTGTTGGGAAAAACGAAATTATATTCCGAACAACCCAATATTTTACTTAAACGCACGCCACCTGGTGGCGGCTTTTTTCCTTAACTGACCCTCCCTCCTTTATTAATAAATCCAAATCTAATGCTCTGATTTCAACAGAACTAATTACATTTGACAAATTTAACATTTTTAGCTTTACCCGTAGCGTTTTACTGCTGTGTTATATATATTATACCGCAATTTTAAAATTATAGTTTTCGTAAAAATTAAATTTATGTTTCTAATAAAAGTACACAGCCTGTATTCAGTTGATGCATACAAACAGTCAAAGTTAGTGATTTGTTATTGAGCACTTGCCTGCCCGTGACCCCTCCCTCAAGGTTTTTTCTCTAACTGTGCTTTATTTCCATAACTCGGCTAATAATGTTCCAAACTTCTCCAAACCAGTTCCATTTTGCTAGATTATCGTAAAAATCAACATTCATAGTTTCAAGGTGTATTCTAAAAAGCAGTTACCAGTATTTCCGAATAATAGTCTAAGCCAATTTCAAATTAAGTTCCTAGCTTAACCAAATGAATCAATCTTTAAAGATGCATAGTGGTTCTCCTAATTTGTCATTTAAAGAAGGTCACTTGAATATCCGTTCCCCACCGGCCCTCCCTCAAGGCTCTTTCCTCTCTAACTGTGCCTTATTTCCATATCTCAGCAACTAATTTTCCGATTTCAGCGCAACTGATTCCAAACAATATATTTAACTTAATAATCAACCTCTGTAACATTAAAATAAATTTAAAAGTTATTTCTTAATAACAGTCTAAGACAAATTTCGAATTAAGTTCCTAGCTTAACCAAAGGAACGAATTTTTAAAGGTGCATAGTGGTCCTCCTAATTAGTTATTTGCTGAGGGGTACTTAAACATTCCCTCCCCCCGGCCCCTCCTTCAAGGTTTTTGTTCTAACTATGCCCCGTTTCCAGAACTCAGCAACTATCTTTCCGATTTCAATGCAGCTGATTCCAAACATTATAATTAACTTTCTGGTCACCCTCTATAATATTAAACTACATTTATGACTAGCGGTTACCACTATTTCTGAATTTTAGTTTGAGCCAAATTTGTAATTAAGTTCTTAGCTTAACCAAACGAACGAATTTTTAAAGATGCATAGTGGTCCTCCTAATTAGTCATTTGCTGAAGGACACTTTAACATCCTCTCCTGCCGGCACCTCCGTCAAGGTAATTTTTTCTAACTGTGCCTTATTTCAATAACTCGGCTAATAATGTTCCCATCTTCTCCAAACCAGCTCAATTTTATAACACGTCTACTATACAGTGCTGTAGGCAGCGGGATCTATCTCAGAGGTGCGTTCGGAAAGAGGTTTGTTTAGAATAGAATGCTCTCCTGGAGGTGTAAGGGGGAAAATGATTTTCCGGAGCGTACAATTACGGCCGGTATACAGTGTCGAAGGTATCGGAGACCTTGGCCAGAGTTTCAAGTTTAAAGATATTCAAATTTATTAGACGGTTTCGGGAAAGTCCGGGTGTGTCAGCTAGTTGAGAATAAAAAGGATATTGCTGACATTACTGACGTATTCCATTAACTGATTCTCAAGCTGAATTAATACACAAGTTTTGGCATAGGAAAACTCTGAAACAAACTTTAGCTAATACAGATTGCTATGCTATGGATTTAAACATATCTTGGAACTTTACAGGTGCAGCACAGTGGATTATTTTATGCGAGTACCTGGACAGAACCCATGAACAAATTTTTGGAGAACTAGTTTGTCTATAGCAGGAACTACTAAAGGAGATGATTTGTACAAGGCTGTTACTATATATTTCAACCAAGCTAGATTGGAGATGAAAAATGTTATATCGGTAACAGACGGGGCACCGAATCTTCAGAATAAAATACAAACAGCAGTACAAATAATTAACTTTATACGGTTAAAAGTATCTCTTAAGCCCTGTCAATTTAAATCATTTTTTTGGCGAGGCTGATGCTCCATAGCAAAGTAAAGGATTGGTGCTTGAAAGATTATTTTCAGTACTGGAGGACATCAAACAGTTTCTTTCAACTAGTGATCAAAATGTAGAAAGTGAGCATTTAGGCTTCCTTTTTGACATTGAAGAAAACGTAACAACCATCACACTTTTGCCTGATCTATTTAGGTAAACTTGAATCTCTTAAACCTCAAACTATAAAGTGAAGGAAAACTTGTGTGAACTTCTCTCAAAGTAAGAAATTTTTCAGAAAAGATTCACCTGCTCTTCTCCGAAGTTATAAGCGAAGAATGTTTATACTTTCCCCACCTTAACTCAAGTTGTGACAGTAATGAGGATACACCATGCACATAGCCATTTCGATATTTTTTGAAAAAACTTAAATCAGAATTTCAAGAAAGATTTACACTGACTTTAAAAAAATTGAGAACATTCTATATGTGGTCACCAATGCCTAATGGTTTATGGACTAGTGAAGAACCAGATGTTTTCAAAAGCAACAAACCTACGCTACAGTTGGAAACAGTCCAAGATGTTACAAGATGACATTTATATTCAAGTTCCAAAAACTCTTCATTAAAGATGCGTGGGAAAAATGTATCGAGAACTAAAAGCTTCATCCATAAAATTATGTATTATGTATCTCTCAAGTTATGTGTATGAAGCAGCAATCTCAAAAATGAACTTCATTAATGAAAATTAGGACTTCTCGGGTTACGGAACATAAAAAAAAATAATTGAAAATGCTAACAGATTTTTTACATCCAATATGTTTTTTAGTTGTCTATTAGTAACACCAAAAAGTTTTTTTCATATGAAAATTTCCTTTTATTGTGTGGGTTCAAATGGGTCAAATAAGCATAAATTGTAGCGTGTACTTGAATGACAATTTGTTCTATCTCCATCATGAGATAACACCGATTAAAGATATCTCTTCACTGGAAGCTGAGCTATGACGATCTTTCGTTTTTCTGTATTTTAGTTTCACTTTCGAAAAAAAACATCATAACTGTTTGTTCTCTAAGTTCATTAAATTCCAATAGACAACACATTTATCAGTTTTCTAATAAGGCTAGGGCAAAGTTATCACGTAACGTATAAACTATTTGGCACTATGAAAAATAATGACGATTATCAATGATGAAAAAATTAAAAAGAAAAAGAAAACTGTGGAATGCTTTCTCTTTAGTTTCATTTTGAAGCGATAACATAATATTTCAGTATTTAAAGTGCATATTACCGCCCTTATATAAGTCTTGGTATTAATCGATAGTTTCAAATAGGTTTTAAATACATAGAAGTTTTTTCAGGACATTTGAAAGACAGGAAGCATAATATGTAAGTACGAGTATTATTTTCTCTCCTTACTAGAACTAGTTCAAGCGTTTTTTCTTAAACATTTCTTTAATTTTTGAAAGTGAAACTTCATACGTAATTTTTAAGGGAAACATAAAACTGATTTCCAGTAATTGTTTCTTAACTTATTCCACGCAAGTTGGCGTATTTTAGAAGGATAGCTGAGGTCGATTTCTAACGTTGTTAGTTTTTACTTTTTCGAGTTTGGTTCCAATTTTTTTACATAAGGGCTCTTTCAATTTCAGAACCGGTTCCACCCGGTTCCAAAATTGAAAATGTCCGCTTATAAAAAAACTGTAACCAAAATCAAAAAAGTAAAAACTAACAACGTTAGAAATCGACCTCAGCTATCCTATACAAAAAAAAATCATTTAAAAATATTAAAATGCGAGCGAGAAATCCCGCAAGAACCTTCCCATAGACTTAACATTAGCTTGCGCCTTTCTTCGCGTGACTAGCGTAGGCTCTTAAACAGAAGAAATTGTTTGTTTGCGATCTGAAAATAATTATTCGCCAGTCACTAGTAGTCGAATAAACTTTGAAATATGACAATTAAAACTTTTATTGGAAGGGACAATTGATTTTTTAAAAATCTTTTTCCAGTCTATTTCGTTTCAACTCAGGTATTCACTGAAAGAAGAGAACTAGCATTTTCCTAAACAATTCCATTTCAAATAAAAATTGCTATTCTATCGTTTTATAAACTAGGTGATGTAGCTTGGCTTTCCCGGGTTACAAGAATATAGATGAAAACCATATTTTTTAAATAGAAAATTCTAAATGCCGGGACGTCATTTGAGGCTTACTGTGGAGACAAAAAAAGTATTTCGTGTCCGTCTGTCTGTCTGTCTGTCCCGCGTTAACTGTCTCAAAAGGTATCCAGTCAGCTTGATAACTGTCGCAAAAGGTATCCAACCAGATTGATATTTTGTAGATATATTGGTGAGGTACCCGGAATTAGGTTATAGTTTTTGGTTAAATTTGGTTCACTTCTTCGAAAAATATAGAACATTTCCTTTCTAGTCATAATGCTTTTCTACGGAAATTCAGATAATTTTAAAATTTTATCATTCAGCTGAAAAGAAAACTACACATTTGAATAAGTGATTTAAACACTAAATTAATGGTTGCTAAATTTCCGAAATAGAGATCTTAAATTAATCCGAGCAATTTGAAATTTTGAAAATATATGTATTAGAATTTCGAAATTAATTGCATAAATTATTGCGAAGTTTTATGCAACAATTCAGGAGACATAAAATATTTTAATTTCTCAAAATTCTAATGCATTTCTTTTTTTTCTATCTTTTAATAACTCGTTGTCTAACAACTGTATTTCAAAGCAACTAATAATAATAATAATAATAATAAATCAAGTAAATAGCATTATTTAGACGCATCATTTTATTAAGAAAATAGCTGATTTTCGGGTGATTTTAATTTTTAATGCATATTTTTTCTAATGAAATAGATGATTTCATTTAATTATTAAAGAAAGATGAAAAAATCGGTTTTCCAAACGAAAATCCTAAAAAATGTTGAATATGAAAACTGAATATAAGTGTCATAAGAGGAATTTGCATTTGTATAAGTATATTTATCAACCGAAATTTTATTTAATTTCAACAATATATGATGTTTCGTAGTTAAAATATAAGTATTATTTTAAGGATATGATAAAATCTCCAGTATAAGGAGATGGTTAATATATTGAAATTACAATAGCAAATGCATTCAAACATATATTCGAATAATTAAAAAGCACAATTACTGAAATTTGAGAACATAAAATTAAAGTGGCAATGGGGTTCAGGGGATGAAAAAATGTATTTTTATTCTGAAAAAAAAAATCAAGAATAAGTAGTTTATCATAGCATTGCATAAAATCGTGTTTAATGTGATACTTATAAAATTTCCAGAAGCTTCGATAAATCTTATATGCTTATAAATTTACATATAACTTTAAAAAATCGCATAGTAGGATATTAAATATTATGCAGATTATATTAAAATTTAGTGAGAATAATAAACAACGATTTGTAAAACTGAAGTTGAGTCCGTCCTTTGATCTGTATATTTACTAGTTTTTATACATTGATTATATTTTTTGGAATAATCACTAACACCATACATTGCACCAGTTTTTCCAATTGCATTGCACTACTTATTCCAATTATATTGCACCAGTTCTTCCATTAGTTCTTTAAATTACACTGTAGTAAGATTGGTTTAATTGTGAACTAAAAATTTCAACAGTGTACCTTAACGGATTTCAAACTAGTTCTGAAACAATTTTAATTTTCATTATTACAGAAAAATGTTTCTAATCGGAACTGCTATTTTCGTTCTATGTTCCCTTGCTGGACAAATTCATTGTGGATATTCGATCGAAACACCTTCAGGTAAGAACAATTGTCTTATTCACTCATATTTAAAATAATTCCGGGACACAAAATGTTACTTTTTAAAAACAACAAATCTTGAAAAAGTGTAATGCGTGATAAATGCCTTTAAATGTTAGAAGTAAACACATACAGTACGCCAGAAAAAATGTTAAATATATTTATTTAATTATTATGTTTACATGCTGTTTGCATCATTTTATTCTCTAGAATATATTAAAGCTAAAAACGTGAAAATGTGATTTTTTTCGAGAGAGTTTTGTATTCCGCACCACTATAAAAGGAAATCACGAAAATAATATTTTGGTGGTTCATGAACCATTTTGAATTTAGATAAAGTCAAATTTGTTTTCTTTATATGTAACACGATTCATGAATCCACAGACTGCGATATACATTTTTGAAAAGTAATATTTCCTAAGATTATTTCTGCATTTTTTAAAAGTATGGTGGCATATATCTATCTGCACAACAACGGTCTAGGATAGAAATGGTGAGCCTTTTTAAGTGCCCAAGCCCAAAATCCACAATTAATATCTACAATATCTATAAAAACTGTAACGTGCCGAAAGTTAAGTAATAAAATATTGTAGCATGTGTTGTTTATAAGTAACACTGGTTAGAAGAATCGGTGGCTTTCATGCATTAAATAACTAAGAACAAAAATCAAAATTCAATTTTTGTGTACATGGGAACCAGCTATTAATTTAATGCAATTTTGAATCGGAAATGATTCTCTAATGTGACACAGTAAATGCTGTATATAATAAGGACAAATTTCATATTTTATATTAGTATTCTTTAAATTTATCATTAATGGAACATCTAACTTATAATAAACCAATGCATAAAAATATTAATTTATTAATGAGATTGTTTTTTGACGCACATTCGATAAAGAAAGTTTTATAAATAGTTCATATTTTGTTATTTTTCGTAAAATGCATTGTAAAATTAATTCTTAAGAAAAAAATAAATAATTTGACTATAAGGGATTGTTGCTTACCTTCGTGCTTTTATGGAAACATTTTATCGTTGGTTGATTTATATCCTACCAGAATCTGAAAATTCTATTTGAAATTAACCCGAAATGCGATACGGATCCAAACAAAAAAGGGGAAAAAATCCTTGACACGAACCTTACGCACTTCAATCCAAAAGCGACATGAAATGAAAGAAAATTAATTCATATTTTAATGCAGTTATGGTAAAATACTCTATAATTATATAATTTCATATTTATATTTTATATGGAAAAATATGTATATCTATATATACTCAATGATAATCAGATATATAGTTTTTCCACCTGAAATATTATTGTACACTGTATTTTTAAAAACGGGGTTTAAAACCCGACCCACAAGAGTTAAAATCAATCCAAAGCCAACCCAAAGCCAAAAGAAATAGTGTCACTAAGACAACGAATAAAAGGAATTAGCACTGACCCGACCAGTCCCAAACTACGGTCTGGGTCACGTTCTGACAAAATCGTATTACCGATCCAATTCAAGACTCTAATTCACATTAATTTTAATTCTATTTTTGAAAATATCGCTCATTTTGACGCTCAATAGACAATAATATATATATTATTTTTTTTATGTGTCCCTGTAAAAAAACTATGCGCGATATACGAACGACCTATATAAAAATGTAAATCACTACTGTGCACCTTAACAACATCATAAAATTTCGTGACGATTGGACACTTTTTACGAAAGTTAAGACAAAAAAAAAAAAAAAAAAAAAGAAATAAGAAAAAAAAACAGAAAGACACACAACCACAATGTTATTAGACTCTGATGATATTGAAACGGAATCACGTACAGACTTTTCCAATAGATAAAAAAATATGAAAATTGGAGTATATGTTCAAGAGTTATGCGTGGACATGCATAGAAAAAATAGATTCAAATGAATTGTGTAACATCCTTCGTTTTGGAAGTCATTTAAAAATGGGTTCACTTGTGATTTTATTGCAGTGATTGTTTTATGAAATTTACTTTAAGAAAATGAAAATTTTCTAATTTGCTAGTCCTATAAAAATTATTTGCATTATGTGATATAATCTTTACGTCTTAAGCAAAATTTCGTTTATTTTAATAATAATAATAATAATAATAATAATAATAATAATAATAATAATAATAATGATAATATTTTTTATATATATAATGATAACGATTTATAAATTTTACGTAGAGAAATTGTCGTACTTGCTACCTCTGGCTCGCGTGCCATATATTTGCAATCCTTGGTCTAGGAAGAATTAATAAAAAAGTTAAATGTATTTTGAAGTGAAAGGTAACACTCTATTTTCCGCAAATGGTTACTAAAACATAATTATTTTTACTACACTAGCGGGTTCTGTCTTCTAAGTGTCAAACCCCATCCAGACCCCACAGGTTCTTAAAAAACGCTAATTTGTTCTGTTTTATATAGATTACCCGATTTACGGATTTAAAGATCGAATGATTAAGGACCAGTGACGATCTCCTGTTCTTTTCACTTTAATTCAACGATATTACAATTTGTTTATTTTCCTTTCCCAAACATATGATAAAATCAGATGTTAAATTTTGTAATTTCGAATCGTGAAAGAAAATAATAAAAGAAAAGAAAAGAACATATCACGTAAGTATTATATTGGCTCCACTTTAGGGTTACCTGTCATATCTACTTCTTTCTCTCTATTACTCATATTGAAACTGTCTTTGTATTATTCTCAAACGTTTGAAAAAGTCCGTTAAACTTCCAATATGACGTCAGATTAATTTTCTTCATATTAATTTTCTTTCATATTAATTAGCTTCATATTAATTTGCTTTCATTACTTTCTTCATATTAATTTGCTTCACATTAATTTGATTTCTGTACCTACACATAATCACACACCTTGTATTATTGAGAAATGTTTGAAAATTTCCAATTTATTACCAATATGAAGTCATATTGATCTTTTTTTCAGTTGGTGAAACTTTTTATTTCAGTTTCATTTATCACGTGGAAATCTTTCAATAGAAAATTAAATAATGTAGAAAGAATTTTATTGTCGATTTTTAATTGTTGGCAAATGCTATAACGAAAAATCTTTAAATTTAATAGAAAAAGGCTGTTAGATTTTTTTTTATCTCTCTATATTAAAATAATACGATTTTTTCAAAATTTTATGATTATCATCGTAACAGTAGATATTCAGCTGTAAGCAGACAAAATTTCAAGTCTGTAAGTGATACAGTTTCTGAGAACCGGCCCTTTGACGGACAGACAGAGAAGCGGGGCGAATAGGGTTTCTTGAGATGAACGAAACACTAAAAATGCCAATAAAGTATGTTTTAACCCTATACTACATAGTGATGCATAAATCAATCTTTTAAACTATGCCAAATCCATTAGAACTGGTGTGGGGGTGTCTACTCATTTACACACCTAAATTAGTTTTGTACTTAACCGTTGAGAAGAGGTAGAGATGAAGAGGGATTAGGTAACCCTAGGGCTCCTATAATAGGAGTCTTAGGTATATAGGAGCCTTAGATATGACGTCAGAAAGTGATTATAACGTCATATGAGTTTGAGGAACGTATTGAATCAGGATAAAAACCCGATTATGTAAATATTGGCACATTTTAACAATTCGAAGGTCTCTATACAACATGTTTAATTTTGAAATTGATATTTTTTTTAATATCGCATTTAGTCCATATCACAAATATTATCATTATTATTATTATTATTTTTGGAAAATGAAATTTATTTGGATTTATTAAAAAAAGGATAAAGTGTTTTGAAAGGAATATTAAACGAAACCCTTTGTGCGATCTTCAATCACACTTACCCACTTGTTTAATATTCAAGTGTAAATAGATTTTCCAATGCAGAAACTGTTTGGAAATATTATTATTTGGGTTTTTATGACGTAATTTTCCCCTATTCAATTATTTTCGCATGTAATAATTGTAATTGTTATAAAGTATTTTTTCTCTTTTAATATTTAGACGTAAATATAATTTTCAATTGTTAAATGTTTGGAAATAATATTATTTGCACTTTTTTTTAAATTTGACAACAACAGGTAAAAAAAGACTTTATGGAATAAATTGCTATTGAAATACTGAAATTTTGAAAAATATATAAAAAAATCGCAAAAAAGTAGACAAAAAAAAATGATTGGACTTTGCACACTGCAGTCTAGTCCAATATATGCTTCCAAAAGATGGTTAAACTGCTATACATAGTTTTTGACCCTATAAAACTTTTTTAACTAAACTGACCAATTTCAACATTAAATATCGCTTAAAAATAATTTATCGATTTAAAAACTTACCCTTAATTCTTACCATATTGTCAACAAAAATAAGGACTGGAAGTATATATATTGGATTAAGAACATCTAAAATAAAAATGCTAAGAGTATATGCTCAAGTAGTGTGTTGGGAAAGTTCTGGTGGTAATTAAAACAAGCTCGTATCACAATCAAACATGTAAGTTCGAAAATTGAATTTATTTTTTATATAACAATTGCTGAAAATTCCAACACTTTATTATTTTAGTTTACGCTAGAGATGAGAGAAAGACACTTTTCACTAATTTCAATATTAACTAGCTAACATACGTTTGATCAAGCAACATGCTAATATAATACATTTAAAATGCGCATTAATATCAGTATTAAAATTTTTGACGAATCCAACTCAGAACCTGATAACTTCATGGTCAGCAACTTAGCAAAGCTTAATTCACAATATCAGTGCCTAATCTAAAACATAAATACTAAAATTAATATATGACACCCAAGATATAAGAAAGGAAAATAAATAAATCCAACCACATATCCACATATTACTCAACTAAGCCTAATACATACAGACACATTGCAAAGTTACATTTTATCAGCATTACACAAAAATGTAATATAGTTAAGGATTAATAACGAAGTACACTTTATTCACAAATTATAGTTAAGAAATAACAATAAATCTTTATATATCGTTAAGATTAAATGAGACAAAATAAAAATATCTTGTGATCTCTGTTATCCTACACGTACACGGCAGATTCAATGGCCGACGATCTGTGATTGGCTGCAACGTGTTGCAATTGGATGGTAAAAGGTTGAACCAAACTTCAGGATTCACCAAAAAGAGAGTTTTTGAAATAGAGATTGAACGATCTTTTGGTACTTTTGCTGACTTTAAACCATATAATGGTACGACCAGGGTTCGGAAGTAGCGCTCTACAAGTTGCGAAACTACAGTAGCCACTAGTTTTTACAGTAGTTTGCAGTGTAGCGCACTACATTTTGAATAATGTAGTGTAGTGAGTAGCTCGATACAAAAAATCAATAGTTTGCAGTGTAGCGCACTACATTTTGAATAATGTAATGTAGTGAGTAGTGCGATACAAAAAATCAATAGTTTGCAGCGAGAACCGATGCTACTTTTAACGCTACTTCAGGAGAAAAATAACATTTTGCAAATCACATGGCCGAAACTTGCTTTTTTATGCAAATTTTTTTCTGTTCAACAAATTGCGAATCTCAGTGGCAAATCTCAGCTGCAGTGTATAGCAACGTTTCACATGAATGCATAGATTTTTTTCATTGACACTTGCTGCTAAAATAAAGTTCTAACCCAGCAAATGAATTGATTTTCTTACTAGCAACACTTTTCTATTTACTCATTATTAAGTCGTCATGTTTTAACGCTGGATTTCTTATTATTCGGAATTGCTTTATTTACAGATTTATTTATTGTTTCCAAGTTGTTTGTCTATAATTTTTTATATAATAATATCTCTCTTAATTTTTCTACGAAATTTTACTATGTGTATAAACTAACATTTTAGAGACAAACACAAAACATTTTCTTGTATGTTATATTTTTTAATTTTTTAATGTCTTCGGTCATGTCGCATTTATTTAATTATATCTTGGCAGACGCAATATATCGAAGGGTCGCGTTATTATTTAATCCGTGTCTTCAAATTAATAGTGATAATGGAACCCTTCGACAAAATCTAAAAGTAGCAAAGTAGTGACTACGTTTGAAAAGTAGTTTGTAGTCGCTACTTTTTAAAACATGTAGTTGTGGTTGTAGTTAACTACAGTTTCGCCCTTACGAAAATAGTTCATAGAGCTGTATAGAACTCTATAGAATTCTTTACAAGTTCTATAGAATAGCCATTCTATAGAATACTATTTCTATAGAGTTTTGAAGAGTTCTATAGAATACTTTTTCTAAAGAAAATGTTTCTATAGAAATTCTGTAGAATTTTTTTTTCTATCGAACAGTTTTTCTGTAGAGTACCATAAACCTTATAGAATTAAGTTCTATGAACTGATAATTGCATAGATTGGCTAAGCTTTGGGATTAGCCTGCTGTCTGCCATCTTGTTTTTAAATCGAAACATATTTGTTTTGTTTCTCATTTCCAAAATAATTTTCATCTATATTTACTTATTTTAAACACGTTATTTAAGTTTATTGACTAATTTATTTATATTTAATAATAAATTTACAATGTTTTGATTTAAAAAATGAGATGGCTGACCGCGGGCGATAAATCAAAACATTTGTTTTGTTTCTGACATAATCAAGTTAAATCAAAACATTTTAACTTTTATTATTAAATATAAATAAATTAGTCAATAAAATTAAATAAAGTGTTTATAATAAGTAAATATGGATGAAAATTATTTTGGAAATGAGAAACAAAACAAATATGTTTTGATTTAAAAAACAAGATAGCGGATAGCAAGCTAATCCCAAAGCTGTTCCTTTTTAATTTTAATGTATAGTTATAAATAAATTTATTTATAACTATACATTAAAATTAAAAAATAATAATTAATTTTGTAATATTTGATTTTAATATATAATAGTACTCCATAGATTTAATATGATTATATATATATAATTTCATTCAATTCTAATACATTGTGACTCTATTGTCAATGTAATAATATATATGTCGAACTACTGAATTAAATCCTGATTAATTAATTTCCTTATAATTCATTAATTTGTTGGTTAATTTTACATTAATTTGTAGTTAAATTTATAAAACCATCCATCTAATTTAATAAACTTTATTCACTTTAATAGTATTGTAATTTTTATTCAAATATTTTAATCTGAAGTATACACATTTAAACAATTGTTTCAGTTTTAACAAATAATTTATTAGACTTTTAAATATTTTTACAAGACTATATATGATTGGGAATGCAAATCACAAAAGAAATAAAGTTTAAATAGTGTAATAAGAGTTTTGAAATTGTCAATAGTTGTATCATACCGAAAGTATTGGTTCTTTGTCCGATCACTGAAGTCAAGCAGCATCGGGCGGGGTTACTGCTTGGGAGGGTGACCACCTGGATTCTATACATATTTTTATAAAAGCTCTATATTTTTTCTATAGATATTTTTATAGAAACTCTACAGATATTTCTATTGAATTTCTACAGATATTTCTATAGCTTTAGGTTAAACAAGCTTATAGAAAAACGGGCTATAATTCTATAGGATTCTATAATGCATTTTCTATAAATATTTTTCATAGAATTCTATAAAAAATTTTTGTAAGGGCGATAAAGTAGTTGTAGTTGTAGTTCGCTACAATAAAAAAGTAGTTTTTCCGACTCCTGGGTTCAACTTTGCAAGTAAATTTTTAACAGTGTACAAGCATGATCTAAGTAATATATAAGACATAATCTATACTAATATATAAGATTGAAGTGTCTCTCTATGATTTTCAGAAAAACACCTATTTCTAAATTCATTCGACTATTTAGACGATGACGTATATTCAAAAATAACATTTTTTTTTTTTTATGTTTGTCTGGAATAAACTCCGAGACGGTTGCATAACCAGCACTGAACTTGCCAGGGACAGATAGAGAATATTTTTTGTTACAATCTGCAGTTTATAGCATAGCATTCACATACCTAAAACAGTTTTTGAGAAAACAGAGAAAAACCTGTAAAATTAATCAATCAACCAATCGTTCAATGCTTAAAAACTCGGGAACTCATTAATCAGTTTTAAAGAATTTTACCGCGATTGAAAGGTCTAATTAGATTTATAAATTATAATAATTACGTTTTAGCTTATGGCTTATGTATTTTAATTTAAGTACTGAATCTGTATAGTATTTTTCCACAAAATATCAAAAATTCTTCCAAAATACAAATGTAACACTTCCAAGCTAGTCTATATTAATAAAAGAAAGATTTGACTGAGTGTCTCTGTGTGTGTGTTTTCAATGAATAACGATAACTAGGACCTCCATCCCTAGGTTTCTTTGATGGATTTTCGTTTAAAAATATAAAATCATACAACTTCGAAGTTTGTTTGAAAAAACAAACTGGTGCGTGCGTAGCACAGCTGGCGTACGCTGCCGAAGTAAGTGTTGGCCCCAAATCTAGATTCGTTTGGATTAGATTTTCGGTTACAAAAATGAAATCATACAAATTCGAGAGTGTACGCTTCTGAAGCCTATGGATCTCCGAACGCATTAGGTTCGTTTGAAAAGATTTTCGTCTAAAAATTTAAAATCATTCAACGCTGGTTTTAGGTACATTTAAGGTTATATACACGAGCCCGGGCAACGCCGAGCGGGTCTGCTAGTAAGCAATAAAATGAAATCATCCCATGCTAACAAAACTGATAGTTAATTTGAATATACAGTAGATACCGAACCAAAATCCGGAAAATTTTCTTTCGCTGATCAAATGATCCGTAATGTGAGTATTGTATTGCCACCGGAAACACACCTGTGAAAAAACATAATTTTTATAATTTTAGCATATCAAGAAGTGAGTGAAAATTACAATTTCCACCTTTACACACAAAAACTAATTTGAGTTAATAAAAGAGCGTAAAAATTCGCAAACATAATAACTTAAGTAAATTTAGGCTCACTAAAAATGTTTTCATGACATCAAAAATATACCCACCCCTGCAAAATAACCTCCCTGCGTCACTGTGTAGAACAGCGTTGCTGCTGATTTGCTTTGACTAGAAAATGAATTTTGTAGTCGATTTACTCCCGATTTTCTGATATTGTACCTTTTTATTTATTTTTTAATCATTAATCAGCAACAACCAAACCAGTTAACCCTTATTAATTTTAACACAATTATTACCATTGGTAAATAAATCATATGCGTTTACTAGCTCAGTTGGCAGAGCATTGGCCAAGCCCTCTTTCAGAGAGCCCTGACAGCTTAAGAGATCCCTGGTTCAAATCCTAACCTTGCCACTTTTTCACTTAGTTGAAAAATTACAACTCGTACAAAACAGTTGAAACAATTAAAATTGATTGAGTTATTTAATAATAAACAATTAGCACTATAATAAATAAAATAAATACTTCGGTGTGAAAAACAAATTCCGTCTGAAATGTGACTGTACAAGTTCAGTAGGGCTAATTATTTTTGGCAAATTATGTGTACCCGAATTAAATCGAAAGAATTGGATAAATGGTTAAGATTGATTCATATCATAATATAGACACGAAGCGTGTAATTCTTTTCTGCTGAATTCTGAAATTTATATTCCAGACCATGTCAACCAGTCTTGTGAACCTGGGGAAACTGAATGCCTTTTAGGGTGTTGCCCTTACGCACAAGCAGAATGTTGCACAGACGGATTTGAATGCTGTGAGAATGAAGGATTTGCATCCCCACAACTGGAATATGCGTCGAAGCTATAAATAACAGCGGCCAGATCTCTCTAACATCAACAAAATCTACACGCATCAGAAGCTTCCTACTTAAGTGTCCATCAGGAACCACTGAAACCTTCTAATATTAAAAAGTGAAATAATTAAGTCAGTATAATATAATTGAATTGTAGTCTATTTCATGGGCCAAAAACCAAATTAAGTTAAATAAAAGAGTGTAATAAAAATGACACTCTCCATTGTCAACCATCTCCATCTCAACCACTCTGTATGTGTAAAAAAGGTTCATTTTGAAGATTTCAGAGCAGTCGAATACAAATCACACCTACCAGAAAATAACAAAATACTGGAATTAGCATGTATTTCGCATGGTGTACCAATTACGAAATGTGGAGTATTATCAATTTTTATAACATTATCAACGTATATTTTGTGTATGTTCAATAAAATTGTGTTACGGTCACTTTAAAGTAAAAAGCATTTTTGTATTAATTTCACCGTTTCGTAACTCAAACTCTACTATTACAGTTCACGTCGACCCGTCTTGTCAACAAAATCAGACTGAGTGTGCTTTCGGATGCTGTCCTCATGCAGAAGCAGTCTGTTGTGCAGAAGGATACTGCTGTGAACACGGATATGTATGTCTTCCTCCCCGAATATGTCTCGGAGCTGTAAATGACAACGGCCAGGTCTCTCTAACATCGAAAAAAGCTACTCGTATCACAAGCTCCGTATTTCAATGTCCTCCAGGAACGAAGGAATGTGCGCCAGGCAAATGCTGCCCATTTGAGCATGGAGTTTGTTGTTTCGAAGGAAACTACTGTTGTCCAAATAGTTACATGTAAGTATGATACTCACAAGCGACCCTACACAAAAGGTACACCCCGATTCCAATGAAACTTTTATCATAGAGTGTACTCATGATATGAAGACGAATGATACAAATTTTATCGGTTCTCTTCAAAATTTAGTATTTTTAAAAGATTTGTAGAGTATCTATGATGCAACTAATGAACGCGCTAAATGTTTTATTCAAAAATGTTCCAATAATTTAAAACAAAGTAATAGTCAAAGAAATGATAATTAGTATAGAAATGAGTAAAACACAATGAATTTTTACACCATCCACAAATTATAAAATGGAATTTTTCACATCCATGACGTTCGGTTCCATTACTTGTGAAACAAAAATCACATCGATTCTGGAATGTCGCAGGTTTTTCTTAAAGATATCTACATTTAAACCATGTATATTTACTAAATAAATAATACCTATAAAATAATACTGAAAAATAATACATAAATATAATACATAAATATAATACTTAATAATATGCAATAAATAATACTTAAAAATAATACGTAATACTAAATAATACTTAGAAATAATAAACCTTGATGATGGCCGATAAAATTGGTGTCATTCTTTATCATATCACGAGTACTCTTTATGATAAAAGTTTCATCGAAATCGAGGTGTACCTTTTGGGTAGGGTCCCTTGTCAGTGACTTTATTTTCTTTCTTCTATATACAAGAAGAAAGTATTAGATTCGTAAAAAATTTCGATTTCCAGTTTTCGATGGATTTATACAGTTTAGAAGATCCTGAAAAAGATTTGACAGTTTATTGTAAATGTCTGCCCGTGAGTCTGTCTGTGTGCCTGTCTGCATGTGATACAAATTTTGTAGACGCTGTAGTTCACGAACTACTGCACGGAATTAAAAAAAAAACTTTTGATTCATTTAGACGACATAAATTAATGCTGATTAGATTTTGGTGTATATCGCCCAACAGGTGGCGCTGCCACGCTTCATTTTTCACAATTTCCAAAATATCTATATCTCAAGAACTAATGCCCGAAATTTCATCAACCTTCATATTATGTTAGACCTTGACATATATGGAGATGCTGATAAGATTTGGGTGTATATCACTCAACAATTGGCGCTGCTATGTTGTGTTTATCACAATTTCTGCGATGGCTGTATCACGGAAAATAATACGTGGAACTTAATTAAACTTCATATTCTAGACCTTGACATAAATAGATGCTGATTCAATTTTCATTTTGATCAGTCAATAGAGTGTGCTTGCATTCTTTGCTTGAGGAGAGATTCCTAATTTGCAATACAAAAAAATTATGCATTTTAGCAAGCGTGCTTTTTTCCTATTATTATTTACTGATCAAGGTAATTCTATGCTAAATTTAAAGAAAGATGTTATACTTAATACCCATAACTTCTGCTGTGTGAGTGTGCTATATAAATTAATGTATTATAATGATGTAGAAGAAAGTTTTATAATGGCCACAACATACTAGTTTTTTCTTATATTTTAAGGACAATTCAGAAAACTATCCTGATGTAGTAGATATCTTTTCACAACTTTCATGTATCTTCGTAGTTATTCATGATTCTGGACACATCTCCTTTATTTTGGGAAGCCATTTAAGAAGAAACAATTAGACATTTGGGAAAACAATAAGTATTTGGAATTAATAGATATATTTTTCAAAATTTACGGAGATCAAAAGGATGTTTTTATAGAGCTGTCCTTAGCAAAAGCAAAGCCTGTTGCAGAAACTTTTGCCGGACAACTTCCAGGTAGTTATGCTCCCCTCTCCTCCCCTCCTCAAACTTTCCACAATCTTTTGGAAAAAAAAAAAACATGGTATACGTATGCGTGTGGGCAGTATCGGGGATTTTCGGATAATAAAACGGGAAACTTTATTAACCCGAGAGCAGGCGCACCAGATATGACATACCATTGTGCGTACGGTTTTTACAATTGTCACCACTATTTTTTCGAAAAGTACTCTTCTACTAACTTTATCGAAAAATTTGTAACAATTTTCTCCGACTGAATAAGGTGACCATTATTATCTGAATTTGTTGGTGACAAAGTATAAAAAACATTCCTATCCCTTGGTATACGCGATTTCTCCCGGGGTAAACAATAAAATTTGCAACTTTAATGTAAATTTTCTTTTTACTTTTATAAAAACGTAAATATGTGTTATTATACGTTAGAAATAATCAATAAAATAATTGTTGCTGTTCTTAAAAGTCATCAATAGCACTGGGCTCTTAATAGTTCAAAATCAAACTTCAAAATAAAAAAGAATTACATGTGTGTAGCATTGGTTATAATAAGCACTAACAGTATCGTATCCGGAGCTCAGTTTGTCTGCGTCAGTAGCTTTTCTTGATTGTTTTAAATACAGTAGTATTAACTTGTTCGATTTCATTTTTGGAAATGTCAAACTTAAACACTTATAAATAAGCATTATAAATTTATAAATAAATTAATATAATATATTAATTTATCATAAAATAACTTACAATCAAACGAACGTTAAACATTTAAACAATATTCTTTTAAATGAAAAAAAAAAATTTTCTTTGTTTTCTGACGCGAGGACTTTCTAGGCATGCGGTCCTGTGCGATCGCATCTATTACACATCTGTAAGACAGATTGATCCGCCTCAAAATGCTCTTCGAACATAAGGGAAATTTTCTAATATCACGGATAATTATAAAGTGAGATAAAATATTTCCAAATTCAGAAAATCTTTGTACATTTTTCTACAGTGTTAGAAATCACAACTTTGAACGAGTATTGTAACAATTAGTCCTTTATTTAGAGAAAACTAGGAAGTTTTGTAACAAGATTGTCATGTATAAAGCAAAAGAGGCAGGGAGGGGACAATTTTCATAAAAACATTTCTTACTCAACATATTCTTTTCATTCTTGAATAAAAATGTGTTATAATCATGTTTAGTATTGTCTGAAACCAAAAGAATATAAGATTAGTAAAAATATAAATATATATAAATGCATTTCCAGACTATTTAAATTGCGAGAATTTTGTCCAATTTCTCTTTCATGGGTGGAAAGAAATAGAAATACTTGAAAAGTACGGGACAGATATGGATAATTTACATATGAACGAATATTATACTTTTACAGTTCTAAGTTAAATGAAAAGGATGATTTCGGGGGCGCCATTTCAGAACTTTATTGGGGGAGATACTTTGTGCGGGTACAAATTTTATTACATTTTGTTGTGCACACCTGATAAACAATTAATAGTTTTTTTCACGACCGGCCTTATGAGAGTCGGTGCCCATGGGGACCAATTTTTATCAGTCCTAATTTCAGGGTACGTACAGGTGCATAATTTTTGGAACCACCATATTAGATTAATAATCTTCGGCTTTTTTGTATTAAATAATTCAGCGAAAACTACTGTTTGGAAGTATTGGTACCCAAAATTAAACACTTTTATAAATCATGAGATCACCAGCAAACCTACACCAATGTCCGTATAATCAAAATTATATAAAAAAATCTTATAAGACTATGTCTCTGCTGTAAAAATGGAAAGCAATTAAAATGCGCTCTTAAAAATTTCAAATTAAACTCTTCGCTTAATTAAATTGCAATATTTCTGTCATTAATCCTTTTCGCGGCAAGTATTTGTGTTCACATCGGAATTTTTTCATTTTCATTAAAAAATGCCTATAATGCAATTTCAAACATTTTAAATGGTTTAACTAATATACATCTGTCCCTGAAGTGGTTAAATAAAATTAATTATTCTATACGAAAATAATGGCTGATTTACGGCCCACGGGTAACAGGCTCGACACGAATGCTCTAAATTGTACGCTTCTGCCTTGCCCTTCATTAAAATTTGTTCCAATTGATCAGTAGCTGTAATTCCACTTTACCAAATGTGACAGCCTATGGTGAATAATGACTTTTATTACAGGTGAACGACAAAGCTCTTTTATTTACTGATAATTTCCCCATCAGTAATCAACTTTCTGTAGATACAAATTGTTGCTTCATATGCTCAGCTGACTAGGTTAGCCGATTTTGAAATTCTGTTTTTAAGTTCTCGAGTCATTACGACCTGCTTGTTGTTGAACTCACTAAATTCTCAACTTTTACGCTTGACTATAATAACACGCAACACTCCTTTTGATAGCTGTGATTTCCTTGCACTGTTTTTATACATTTCCACGGTCGTCACAAGTTCTTTATCAACAGCGACTCACTGGGATCGTTAAAATATTTTGGAATTTTTGTTGTACCTGTATAATAAGAAAACATTAAATTTCTGACAATTAAAATGGAAAACTAAATCTTATCTCTATATCATCGAGATGATAACTGAAACATATACGTCCACTATTTCACTAATGTTTCATAAGAATTTAACTTGATCGGTTGTTTGGTAAAATGAATTGACAGGTTTTACGCGGAAGATGCCATTTTTAGCGAAACGTCCAAATATTTTGAAACAAAATTATCCTTTTTAGACGTATGATTTTATTTGGCCAATACACCTTATTTGGATTTTAAGATTTAACACTTTTTCTCCGGAACTACTTTTGAGAGAATATCAGAAATTTTTCCACCGAACATTCTATAAACGAAAGTCACGTAGAAAAGCATTTACAGTTTATATATTTAAAGAACGCTCCAATTGAATTATTCAGTATATGTTGTTATTTTTGTAATAATAATAATAATAATAAATAATAATAGTTACTTTTTTGCATATTTACAGATGTGATCTACCCCATAATAAATGTATTAAAGATACTACTACAAATAAGCATTTTTACAGTGTAGCTGCTTTTGATAAGCCTCTCCGTAAAATGAGCGAAAAGTCTCCTTATAAATCGTGCCCTGGAGGAAGTCGATTGTGTCCAAACTACATGAGTTGCTGCGTGCAAGACAATGGTGGTTGGGGTTGTTGTCCTAATCCATCTTTGCCTGAAATCCAATACGGTGAGTGCGTTCACTCAAAATAATGTTGAAATTTTATCAATTATGCCCTGATTGGTTTTTATGTCCCTTGAACAACAGCAACAACAAAATATGTAACATTTATTTAAGATGGCTAGATTTCATTCATTTAATGCAAAATATTTTACTGTACTTGTTAAAAAAGCTGTGCCGATTTTCCTAAGCCAAATATTTTTTTATGGATTTTCTACCGTAAAATAACCATTTATATACGGTGAGCTTTTATGCTGTTGAAAGCTTCCAAACTACAGTAATTTTTTTGAAATCAAACAAATATTTTTTGATAAATAAATTATTTAATTATATGCAACTTGAGCTGCTTCTATGCAGTACTTTTTAGATTTCATTTATTAATTAAATATTCTAGTTCAAAATATGTTTTTCACTTGAAAAAAAATAAAAACGTAAGTTTGGCATCTATGGTAATGTAACATCCAAAAAAATAAATATGTTTCGTTTACAGATCCACAGCAATTTTATTTTTATTGTTTGATAAGAATTGGGGAATTTTAAAAACATATTATTTGTTATTCTATGTATCGCTATAAGTTTTTATTAAAATACCTCTAACCATCAATTTATTTACAAAGGTTGGAGTGTCATAGCTGAGATTTTTTCCAACAGAGAGAAAATATGCCGGGACCAGGACTCGAACCCGGGTACTTTGGTTTGCCGTACCAACGCTCTCCCTACTGAGCTATCCCGACGATATCCTGGTTGATTTATTTCACTCTTATCTGTTGGACAAAGCTGCGAACTGCAGCGATAATTTCATTCATCTGAGCTATAACTAGAGCATTTTACATGATGAATCTGAAACAGCACGGAAACTCCTGTATACCATGTAATTAGGTCATAATGAACAGAGGAAAGTATATTCAACTAGGTAAATTATATCCAATGGTTGGAGTATCATAGTTGAGATTTTTTCCAACATAGAGAAAATATTCCCTCTGTTGGAAAAAATCTCAACTATGATACTCCAACCATTGGATATAATTTACCTAGTTGAATATACTTTCCTCTGTTCATTATGACATCAATTTATTGTCTGTAATTATGAACAAATCTTTTCTAAATTCTGTATTATTATTATATAAATTTTGAAATTTATCTTTAGAAGGGAAACTTATTCTAAAGAAAGTCTTCTTAATTCATAATTTAAAACGTAAGGAATGAAAAAGAAGCGTTTTCTAAAGAAGCTTTCAATTTTTCAGCTTCAGAGTTACATTGTGTTTCCATTTGATGTGACAAGAAAAATAATTATTTATACTTCCTGTTTATCTTTTAACTACCGATTTTTTTTTTACTAATTGGAGTAACACTTTGTTTCTTTGTGGGCATTGTCTTTATAGTCATCTTTTAACATCTGATGTAGGACTCATAAAAAATTTAGCTCGAATATTTTATTTTATTTTACGTTGTTACTACATGCAAGGTGTTTCACAAAGGACCCCTAACTTTAAAAATCAATAACCCGGATACGGTTATAGATAGAAACATTAAACCAGTGGTATGTTTAATAAAAAAATCGTAAGAATCTTATACATAAACCTCAAAATTTAGTTTAAAATAGTACCGACAGATGGCGCTGAGAGCGTTAAGAATCCTTCTACAGAGAGGTCAGAAGCGTAGAAAGACTTGCCGTTGAAGATTTCACCATTGAATCTGACCGCTATTAGCTTATAGTGAAAATACTTCCGAAAGTGATGTATACCGTGGAGGAACGTGTGTTTATTGTGTTGGAGTACCACCGATTAAATTAGAGTCATACTGCCTCAAGGAGAAGTTTTCAAACGCGATTTCAAGTCGCAAAAAGCCCAGATGGAAAAACAATTCGTGAGCTTTTCAAAAAATTTCATCAAACATACCGGTGACATACAGCAGAGAGTCAATGACAATTTCATTCTTCGTTTGCGATAAGTCTGTTGTGTAAAAGATGCACCTTTTGAATCAATTTTGATACGCCTATTTATCGCAGCGCCATCTATTGGCGCTATTTTTAACTAAATTTTGAGATTTATGGATAAGATTCTTACGATTTTTTTAATAAACACACTACTGGTTTCATGTTTCTCCCTATCACCGTTTCCGGGTTATTGATTTTTAAAGTTAGGGGTCCTTTGTGAAACACCCTGTAGTAATTTTAACTTATTTAATAATAGTTGCCATTGCATATACAATTAGTAATTTCTCTAGGATCCAAATATACGTTTTATATATAAATAAATGTTATTGTAATATTATAAAAATTCTTTAGGTTTCACATATTATTGAAAATGAAAAATTCCGTTATTTTTTTAATTATTACAGTAACATCCGATACAACAACCTCGTGTTTGATAACCAATCCCAAAGCTGTCAATGCCAAATCCTACAGATTTTTTAGTAAAACTATTTTCTGATATAAATCTTTGTCTTACTTATCACTTGTTATATATATATATATATATATATATATATAATATAAGGGAAAAAAAGAAGAAGAAATTTTAATATTTTGTTTAATTATGATTTTTTCTTGCTTGAATGCACTTTAAATATTTTTAATGTATTTTAATAATATATATTTTAATTACATGTTTCCGCTGTTTAATTATGTTATCTCTGTACATTTATGTAATTTGATATGATTATTTAAACAGTCTAAGCTTAAAAACTAATAGGTGAAAGGGTATATTTTGCTGTGTCGTTCTGAAAGTAGTTTTTCATTGCCGTGAAAGGAAGAAAATGAGACTTAAAAAATATTATATCAAAGTGGAGGATTTTTTTGAAAAAGCAAATGTGGTGCATTTTTTATAATTGATGAAAATTTGGAAGCAGTTTATAAACCATGTTAAAAAAATGTTTATGATATTTACAGTTTGTTTATTGTTTCTATGTACAGAAATTAAAAAAGTTTGGCCCACATCTTTTACTTTTTAAGGAATAATTGCAGATTGTGATATATTGCGAATGCAATTTAATAAATAATGTAAAATATATTTTACTCTTATAATATAGCTTTTTAAAAAGTCTCCGTCCGCTGTTTTAGGAGGTGGTGAGTGTTGTGACACGATCTTTGGCCATATGTGTTGTCCAGATGACTATCCTTTTTGCACAATATTTAGATGTACAAAGTAAGTTACGATTGTTTAATTATTTTGAATGAATTTATAATGCATACCTACTAAATGGTTAATTGAACAACATCAGAATGTAAATTAAAAATTAAATTTCAATGCTTGTATATCATCATTTATTAATATTTTAAAATTAGGGAATGTTGCAGACGTAGGACTTTAAGAGATTAGTGGATACCGAAATCAGCACATGGAGGTACGGATGTGAATATCTCACAATATCGAAGAGGCGTGTTGTACCCGTGATACCTTGCAATTTGTTATATCGGGAAGAGGCATCGGTGAATCGATATCTATTGAACGGTTAATCTGATCAGAATTACATTTTTATGCTATTATATACATCAGTAACACTTTCCAATTAGGAACTGCTACAGACGTTAGATTTTATGACATCTACAGCTGCAGATTTCTTAAAATCAGCATCTACACTTACGGATGTAAATATTTAACAAATACTGACATTCGTATAACAATCATGGTACATAGCTAATTCAACACAATACTTTAAAACCTCCAACTACTCTTACGTAAAAACGTGTATCAATTTGATTCAGGTTAAACACGTTTTGAACCAGAAAATTTTATTTTTTTAATTTAATGTTTCTACGTGGAACCTCTTTGTATTGTCTTTTAAAAAACAATTTCTAATTTGAAACGTGTTTAACGTGAGTCAAATTAGCCCACATTTCACGGATGAATTCTGAGAGATTGACAGGCATACGATAACATATCGGGAAGCTTGTGCTCAGAAGTCTGGAGAATTGGTTTCGCATGCTTTAAATGACAACAATACAAATCAACGAGCCTCAATCTCCGCTGGTTCGCTTGCTCGTCATTGCTCAACTGATAGATACAAGCAACGACTTCTTTACTGAATCGTTACTGGCGACAAAAAATGGTACCTGTACATTAATAAGATGCAGCGCAAGGAATGGCTTAGCCCCGGTAAACAAGCGACACCGCCCGTGAAACAAGGTCTTCATCCCCGTAAAACGATGTTGTACGTATGGTGGGACTGGGAAGGGATTATCCATTACAAATTGCTTGAACGGAACCAAACGATCAACGCGGAACTAGTACTCTATGTTCAACAGATGGAACGAATCAATACGGCTATGCAAAAGAAATGACCCAATTGGCAGCATGGAGTTCTTTTGCTGATTTACAACGCCCGCCCTCATATCGCCAATATGACTAAGGAAGCCATTCAAACGGATGGTTGGGAAGTGTCCCACATTCGCCGTACTCTCCCGATTTGGCATCAACAGACCACCTCTTTCGATCTCTTTCAAATGCTATGCTCTGAGTTCAGTTCAATACTGATGAAGAATTGAGAGCTTAGTTAAATGAATGTTTCGATTCCAAACCGGGTGATTTCTACCAACGAGGTAATGGAAATCTCGTTGAACGTTGGACAGACATTGTAAACAACAAGGGTAAATACATTATTGATTAATTATTTGTTAATTTTTATTAAAAAATGAACTTTAGAAAAATTTTAAGAAACGGCGGGAATTTAGTTGTCAGCCCAGTTGGCATTTCATAGTTGACATTTCATCATAATGGTATGAAATTTAACATAAATGAACTCGATCAAAGAAACAAAATATAGATTCCGGTAGAAAAAAATTATTAAAAAAAAACAGCGGGAACTTACTTGCTAACCCATTGTTACATACGCGTTTGTTGCAACGCGTAATAAAGTATATTACGCGTTGTTAGTACGCGTAATATATTCGTTTCTGAGGTTTCTAAAGATAAAGAACGTCTTTCAGAATCGTGGGTAGCTCGGAGCAGGTTATTGTACAGTTTCGGTTGTGCTTATATTATATTTTTCTTCATTAAGAAAAGCTTTTCTTTTTCGTTTATTTATTTATTTATTTATCTCTTTTTTTTTTACAGTTTTCGATATACTAAGAAATGTTTGTTGTATCATCGCGTTTTTATCTTTGTTATTTGTAAGTCTTTGTATGTATGTAATTCATGTTTTATTATTCGTGTTTAATACTATTTTACATTTACGTTTCTAGGTAAAGAATATGGTTCCAAAGGAGAAAAAGAAGTTTAAAATTAACAGTAAAGAGAAGTTTTTATTAAGAAAGATTATTATCTATTTTTTTCCAGTAGTTGATTTGCAATGTATATTTGAAATCTACTTGATTTATAAATAAAGCGTTTTCCAATGCTTTGTCGAATTTATTTATTGTTTGAATAACATTGAAACGATAGGTAAAATGTGTAACAGCATATCAATGATATTTCAGAGAAAAAAATAGATTTTCCTCTTCAAACGTTCAAAAGGGTCTCGTGTTTTATAGCACGAAATTAGAACAATAATGCATTGATTCACAACTCGTAGCATAGCCTTCAACTGCTACGATTTTTCAAATAGTAATCTTTTCGTTATTTAATCCCAGAAATATACGGTCTAGTAAAATGAATATTACTATTAGAAAATTGTATTCCCAGAAAATCGTAGGACTTTGCAACTATGCCTTAGATCTATCTGTAGTAGAGTCGAACTATCGCATATAGAATCGGGTCCATCGTCAATTTTAAACACTTTCCAACATAGTTGAAAAGAGTTTATGAATTCGGTTATGTCTGTCTGTCATATGTACGTGCTATACGTACTCGCGTAACTGTACTCGGATTGACATGCAATTCATATAATGTTATTGAGGTTTACTGTGGTTTGTTCAGTATTGAAAATGAAATGTGTAGCATTTTATGGTTCATTTACAGGGTAACTGAAAAAAAAAATACCGTTACATTATGGTCTATGGGAGGGAAATCGTTTGCGGTGCACTTTAATAATGTCATGTCATTTCAAACAAACTGAAACTGATATATATCACTGAGGTGAACTACGACAGGAATAAGGTGTAGAATAAGGTGTACATAGCATTCATCGTTCATTTACAGGGACACTAAAGGATTCGGTTATGCTTTCTATGAACAATAAATACTCGAAGTGCGTGAGTACGCGTTTTTAAATGTAACTGATTTTTTACATATTACTTAGTTAATATAAATGCAATAGTTCATGTACAGGGCTGTACAAAATACATCGAGTATCTCTGTATTTCTGTTTATTGACGAAAATCGTTGAAGGGGTATTTTCAACAGTGCTATGCGTTTCCTAACCGATTTAAATTTTAGAATACTATGCAGTATATATACAAATCACTTGATCCTGTACAGGACTGCACAAAAGAATAATGCATAGAATACTTTTATTCTATTCTTTTATTAGAATACTTTTCCGACTATTGACGCTAATTGCTGAGTTGGGTTTTCTGTTTGATTTTCCTTTCTTGTTGAACTTTTTAGATGCATTGATCTGTCAACATCAGAGAAAAAATGCCAAATAATAAAAAAAAATTTGTACGTCTAACTATTAAAAGGCTGTTTTCGTAAGACATAGCACTGTATCCAAAAATGCCAAAAAGCCTTTCACTTAATTAATTCTCTTCGTTCCCCCCTTTATTCGCCTCCGTACATAAACTCGCCCTGTCTGGTGGGGCGCTCCTATTGGTCTCTCCGTCACACGTGTTTTCTGATTCCGCTGTTGTTTTTGAAGAGGTCGCTGCCATTTCTTCTTGGCGCGTGCAAAAGACGCAAGCAAATTGGCATGGCTTAGGATTTTAAATCGGTTTTAATCTTTTCAATTGGCACTGATGATGGAGCTTTAGGGGCTCCGAAGCAGCTGTTTGCCAATTTATATATTTTTAATTCGGGCTATTTCACGTTGTACATTTATTTTTAATATTTTTAATATTTTTAATAGTACTGTATCGACTTTGGAATTAGCGTGTACTTACGGAATAAGCTTAGTTTAAAAATGTCCCTAAAATAATCCTTAGGACAGGACAATATTTATTTCGGGAAAATTTTAGAAAGAGCAACAATTTATAGCTGAAAATTAATACTATTACGCAAACAATCACAACGTCCCGTAAATTTTGGATAAGGCTGGTATAGTTGCCCTAATTAGGCCTCCCCCTCCATTTTTCTTTTTTATGGCAATCATTTTTGTAGTGCACATGTAACCTACATGCTCCAAATTTTATGTAGAGCATCATAAAAAATATTACTTTAATATAAATACCACATATAATAGTGTTTTTATTAAAAAACTATATCAATGAATTTGGCCATTTATCCCGGATCCTCAGGGTTCGACACCCAAGTTGATCGGGATAGATGCCCCTTTCGTAAAAGAATAGGAGATATAGGTAATTAACATTTACAATTCAAAATCTAGATTTACATTTGACATAATATCCTATTTATATTCAATTTACAATTATTTTTTTTTTTTGAAAAAAATATGAGCTTACATGATTTGCAAACTAATCATGCTCCCGTATCAAAGGATATTTTGCTATTCCCAATTCTTCGAATAAATAGATATACAAAATCTGAAGCCATTCGAATAATTCTAAACGAAAGCTAAACTTGTTAAAACTAAACTTAGAAGGATGACCCACCCACGCCCCGCCCTCTTATATTTGATGTACAAACTCTAAAAACTAATTCGGGAAGCAAAGGGTGTAGCCGGATAAGCATAGCGAAATGGCCCCAATGTCCGATGTTTGAAACAACATATGTGGTAATGAGGCTTACCAGGAGAATACAATATAGAGTGTTTATAGTGTCTGACCTTCAACTGTCCATGAGATAATTAGGAAAGTATGCGCCGGCGCCACTATTTTTCAAATGCGTTTTTCTCAGAAAGTATAAAAGTTAAAAAAGTTAAACCAACGCCAATTATTGAAGAATACATTAGTTCAAATTATTTATTTTTTTTCACATTTTTACTCAATTTTTAACATGGAAAAATAGACAAAAATATTTTTAAAAAATGTAATTAATATACTATTATTATATTTACACAACCAAAAAATTACTTAATAATGCTCAAAGTATGTACTTTAACCAAAAAAAATTTCGTTAAAATCGAAGATACGCTTTTTGAGTTATAACAAAAATAATGGTAACAACTTGTTAAAATATATTCCAAACTTTTCCTTTTTGTATTTTCAGAAATAAGCTGCTATCAATTGATTAGTCAATTGGTCAATATTTCTACTCGGGCAGGATGCGCAGTACGCCAAAATAAAAGAATGTTTCCATACATACCACTTCCTTATAGGCTTGTTTTGCGTTTGTAAACGTTCTGTTATTTTGGCGCATAATAATATCTCGCATAATAATAATTCTCGCATAATAATATATAGAACTGACAAATCAAATGGTAACTTTTGCCTACCATGCCTAGTACGATTGAATAAGCCTATACAGCTTCACACAGCACAATCGCGTGTACGTTGACTATATCCCTAACAGTTATAACATATACGACATTCAAAAGTATTGCTGTGATTGTCCTAATGGTAACAAGACTGTTGGGTGTTGCTCCCATGTGGAAGGTGTAATCACTGCCCAAAAATGGAAGCCGGCTAACCCTGATCGATGGCGCTACCGTATGGGACCTCCTGTTCTAATTTTTACATTGATAGCTTCATAGAAGTGTCTTTAAAATCTACAATTTTATTATTTTTTCAGTGATACTTGATTTTTTAAATTGAAGTTCACATGTAAACGAAAATTAATGTTTCTTTTAAAATATATTAAATATATTTTAAATATATTAAATATATTAAATATATTTGAAATATATTAAATCTATTAAATATATTTTAAATATATTAAATCTATTAAATATATTTTAAATATATTAAATCTATTAAATATATTTAATTGTCTTCTATTGCACTTGCAAAATAACCCTTTAAAAAAGTTAGCCTTGTAAAAGATGAATATAATACAGTTATAATTATTATATTCCGGTTTCTTTTAAACATTATTTAATCTATCAATAATATTTCATCAATCTCATAATTACATTTCTCATTGTTACCAAATTTAAAATAATTTAAAATATTCAAGCCACTGTTTCATTTCTTTCACATTTGTATTATCAATTGCTACAAGTAATTTTAATTTAACGCGCTACTTGGTATTTTGCATTAATCTTTTTAAAACTTGCTCATAGTTTTTGATCTATTAATTAAATTTTATAGTGTTAATAAATATTTTCACTCCATACACATTGTTTGTTTTATTTTCTATGGAAATCTATTTATAAATAAAGATCAGTGGTATTAATTTATGTATTATAATTAATTAAAGAATTTTTATATTAAAAACAAATATTTTAAATTAGAAATATCAGTTACTACCGCAATTTAAATTGTTATTTATAAAATAAAAGATAAAAAATACATTTGTGAAATTCTAGAAATTAATTACAAAGTTTATTTTCTAAGCTATATTTTTTAACTTTCCATATAAATATTCTCAATGCAGCCTTTGCTTACGTTATTTACTGATCACTACCTGCGTAATATATACGTTAATGTATTACAGAGGCAGCATACTGATACGTATTGAAATATGTCAGTTGTCGTCGATAGATGTCACTGTACTCTGGGAAAAAATTGACTTCCAATTTCTGTATGGGGGAAAACGCGATTACGATCGGCATTTACTATGAAGGAGGCAGTGGTGTAATATATTACCTATCTTATGGAAGATATTTGTCACGAATAATACGCCTTGCTGAGATATTAACAAAAATCTTTTCGATTGATAATATTAATGTTGTGATAAATGAAAATAGTGATGATGATGATTGAAATATTTTCGAAAAAAATTCTTTTTCTCAAATGTTATATAATTATCCCTTGTAGTAAAAAGTGAACTCTTAATCATTACTGATTAAAAATGCACTGTTATATGAAACAATATTAGTTAATATTGTAATGTTTAATCCATTGTTAAAAAAGGGCTTCTAAGCATCGCTCCTTTAATAGAAAAGTGACACAACTTAAAAATCGTCATTTTTGAGATGAAGACAGTTTTTAAGTCCTAAGCACTGATATTTTTATCTGGAAAAATGGCACAGTGGCAGTTCTTCTATTATGCTATCAGAGGGCAAAAGTGTCACTATGCTTTTTCAACGTATTTACATTATTCTTTGTGATAAATTGACACTTTTGAGTTGTTATTGCTACTGGAATAACCTAAATAAATTTATTAACTTAAAAAAAATCACAGGAAAAAAGTACACTTGAGAATCTTTTATTAATGAACAAAAGATTGTTTAATTAAAAAAAAAAATTAAAACAGCTGTACTGAAAATTTGTTATTTTTGAGTTATTGTAATTTTCTATTAAACCAGCGAGATATCTAATTATTTACAGACTATTACGTATGTACTTAAAACCCACTTATTGCATTTGTTTTTCAGTAACAATAGTACGCGCGTAACTGTACAAATTCAAACAGGAAAAGATAGGAAAATTCTAGCACATTGTTAGCATTATTTTTGTTATAACTCAAAAAGCGTATCTTCGATTTTAACAAACTTTTTTTTTTTTTTGCTTAAAGTATATGCTTTGAGTATTGTTCTGCAATTTTTTGGTTGGTGTAAATATAATATTACTATATTAATAATTAAAAAAATATATTTTTGTTGACTTTTCTATGTTAAAAATTGTGCAAAAATATGAAAAAAATATATAATATAAACTAATATATTGTTCAATAATTGGTGTTGGTTTCATTGTTTTAACTTTTAGAACATTTTGAGAAAAACGCATTTGAAAAATAGTGTCGCCAGCACGTAATTCTCCGATTACCGCAATGACAGTTCAAGGTCAGGGGCTAAAAATACTCTATATTATATTCTCATGGTATGCTTTATTACCATACATGTTATTTCAAACATAAACTGTGGGGGGCCATTTTGCTATGCTTATCCGGCTAGACCCTTTAATATTCTCAAATTAAATGGATTAGATTTTTATGTTTCTTAACCCATTCGCTTGGCATCAATTATATATATTACTTTTAAGTGCTAAAGGTGTAAAATTAACAACTGTAATATAAATTAAAATAACTTTTATTAGTTGTTTTACATGTTTCGACTCTTTCCGAGTCATTTTCAAAAACAAAATGAGAATATTCTAAAGCTGCACGGGCTTTTCTCATTATAAATTTTACAAAAATTTATTCAAGCTTTAGAATATTCTCATTTTGTTTTTGAAAATGACTCGGAAAGAGTCGAAACATGTAAAACAACTAATAAAAGTTATTTTAATTTATATTACAGTTGTTAATTTTACACCTTTAGCATTTAAAAGTAATATACTATTACAAGGTGTTATAATTTATTATATTGTTAGCAATTATATATTTTTATATTTTTTATATTTATATGGAAGTTTATATTATATATTTTTTTCACATTTTTGCACAATTTTTAACATAGAAAAGTAAACAAAAATATTAAAAAGAAATTATTAATATAGTAATATTATATTTACACCAACCAAAAAATTACAGAACAATGCTCAAAGCATATACTTTAAACAAAAAAAAAAGTTTGTTAAAATCGAAGATGCGCTTTTTGAGTTATAACAAAAATAATGCTAACAATGTGTTAGAATTTTCCTATCTTTTCCTGTTTGAATTTGTACAATTACGCGCGTACTATTGTTACTGCAAAACAAATGCAATAAGTGGGTTTTAAGTACATACGTAATAGTCTGTAAATAATTAGATATTTAAATTAGATATATATAGAATAATTAGATATTTGAATTTGGTTTCCCAATCTCAAAATACGAATTCGTACAAGAAATTTTGAAAGAAGAATTTTTATTTTGTGTAATCACGAAGTGTCTGTAATTAAATAAAGTAAATATTGCTATTAGTATTTTCTGGTATGAATTCAAACTTTCTAAATAAAATAAAATTACGGTAATTTGAACCCGGCAGTGAACGTGTTAATGAGTGAGTCAAAATATTTTATATATTCAACGAAGGTTCAACTTATGGAATTTAAATTAGGGTGTAAAAGAAAACTTTCCAACAATAAAAGAAATATCTTTCTTTGATAAATAAAACATTTATTTCAAGAAATAAATCAATGTAACTTCGTCTACTACGTTTTTTTTTATAATAACTGATAGTAGAAGAACGTCACTAACTTCAACACACGTCCAACAGCTGAAATACAGTGACTAGGACAACTAACCCGATGGGGCATCTAACCTTGATTTACCCTATACGAATGAAAAATTTCCTTTTACAATGAATGATAAATCTAGGCATTTTTTCGAACACATTTTTAATTATCATAATTATTAATTCCTATTCAAAATTAATTTCTTTTATAACTAATATTTGAAAAAAAAAATACGAGTTGTAAATTATTATTATTATTTTTAAACAGAAATCAATTTCTAGAATCTTTATATTTCTGAAACTATACGTCTATTTTGCAACAATTCAAAATTAGCTTAACATTAGGAGTTCAAAAATTTTCATTGACATAATCCCTAAACTAGTTGACCGGATCACGTTCAGTTTGGTATCCGAAGTAAAATGTACGAGTATAACTAGCGCTCAAAGGTTTCTGTACATTAAATTTATTAAATACTATTTATTAATTAATACACTCCTATTACCCCTATTTTTTTCATAATTTTAGTGTCAGTAGATTCGGAAATAGGAGGGGGGGGGGGACATATTTTCCCATTACACTTTTGACGAAATCTCTGAACATATAATACCTAAAATTAAAACAAATATATTTTTGAGTTCGATGTTACGCGATCTTTCGAACACTGATACCCTACATACTATAATGCCATAAATGATGGGAACTTTCAATTTTAGACATTTTTTCAAATATTTCAAAATATACATATCAGATTATTTTGGAATTTTAAGATTAAAAAGAAAAGGTTTGACTTCATATTTTTCAACGTCGATTTGATAAGGAGGACAATTAGGGGACTAACCAAAAATTAAAGAAAAAAAATAATACTTGGGATCACCCTGTAAAATAAAATTTACGAAATGATCTGTCGCTGCAGAATATACATAGGCAGACATTGTATATTATGTGCATTCATTTGTGTAAGAATAGCATGTATATTAATAGAGATATAGCAATTTTTTTAAAAAATTAAAAAAATTCTTGCATGTTTTTTGCTTATAATACACAGGGTTTTTAACCAAATTTAACGCCAATTTCAGAAAAATTGACAAAATGTAGTAGCAATAACATAGTGCTATTGGAATATAAATATATTAAATATTTAAGGAAATATGGGCAGTTGTATGAAATAATTTTTATCTGCGCATGCGCGAACGATATCAAGGAACTTTTTGCATAATTTAGTAGTCAACTCTCTGGAGCAACTTAATAAAAAAATCAGTCAAATATCGCAAAAAATTCAGAGAGATATCGGCATTAGAGTGAGCTGTTTTTTAGTTTCTGACTAAAACTCGCTGAATGATAAGGGATTGTCCACAAATTGTTATTTTTAAGTTATCTGAAAGCATTCGGAAAAAGTTTTTTGAAAAAGCTATTTAATTATAGTTTACGGTTATGTTTAGGAAGATTTTGATTCTAAACTACGATGAAAAGGAAAATATAGTCCATACATTGATTACAGTTAGGTAAATTGAGGTGTTTATAATAAAATTTTGTGAAATTTAGCCCAATACGCAAAACACTCTACAGTAAATTCTATCGCATGTATACGTATGTATTTTGTGTATAACGTATATTTATACATTTATATTATACATTTTATTATACAGATATATTTATATTATACAGATAAATTTATATTATACAGATATATTATACATTTTTCATAAGTTATGAGTCAATGACTTGAAATTTGATTTTTATAGTGATATTTCAATAGCTTTTCTTGGAAAACCAGCATGTACTGTACATGGCGATTTGTCACAAGACACCTTAGACATCTTATTACAGAGCTGACACTGGCGACTACTTTTTAATTATTTCTCGTACCACTTTTTCAAAATAAAAATTGTTCACATGCGCTTTAACAACATGTGTAAGAGAAACATAACACAAAATTTATTTTTTGAAAAGAATAGTGAAAATACACTGCTCAAAACAATTAAAGGATATTGCAGTTTTAGGTGGATTTTGTATCTGGGAAACTTTTTAGCTGATTGATACATGGTCGACAGACATAGTAGGTTATATGAGAATAAATTACACATGTTTGGCAGAAAAAAATGCATTTTATTGCGCATTTGTGCACAAAAGGAAAAAAACACAATTTGTGCATATGAGAAAAAAAGAATAAGAAAAGGTGTTTTCTTCAAAGAAAATCATTTTCAGTAGGGGGTATGGTTTCCACGGGTGGCCAGCAACGTTGAACACCTTTGAGGCATGGACTCAATGAGGCTATTAATGACGAGTTGGGGTATTCTCTCCCACTCTTCCAGAAGAGCTCTTTCCAGTTCTTGGAGAGTTTGTGGGGGTTGTTGGCGGCCAGAAACTCGTCTTCCTAGAGCGTCCCAAACGTGCTCGATTGGATTCATGTCTGGAGAACACGCTGGCCATTCCATTCGGACGATTCCTTCCTCGAAAAGGAAATCCTCCACCAGGTTTGCACGATGTGGCCTGCAGTTATCGTCCATTAAAATGAAGTTATCTCCGATTGCTGCAGCGTAAGGGACTACAATAGGTCTGAGGATCTCATCCCTATATCGGCGACCAGTCAGAGCTCCATCTCGAATGATGTACAGGTCAGTGTGCCCGTCAATGGAGATGCCACCATACACCAACACTCCTCCACCGCCAAATCTGACATTTTCGTGCACGAACGCAGGATTATTCCTACTGCCACGGTCCCTCCAGATGAAAATACGTCTATTATCCGGATGCACAGAAAAACGGGACTCGTCAGAAAACAGAATATTGCTCCATTCATTTCTACTCCAGTTGACATGCTCGGTTGCCCACTCCCTGCGGTCGTGACGATGCCTTGATGTTAATCTAACACATACCATCGGTCGGCGAGCATACAGACCTACAGCTTGGAGCCGGTTTCGGACAGTCTGAGTTGAAATCGTGGTGCCTGTAGCCGAGCGAAGGTGTTGTTGGAGAAGAGTAGCGTTCATGTTTCGGTGTCTCCGAGCTGTTAACGCTAAATACCGATCTTCATTGGGCGTTGTTGGCCGTCTACGACCTTGCCCTGGTCTTCGGCCTGCACATCCACTCTCCAAAAAACGGTTCCAGATCCTGGAAATGACACTTTGTGACACTCCAATGGCTTGCGCTACTTCGGCTTGAGTTTGGCCCCCTTCTAACGTATCAACAATTCTCCAAGCTTCTGAATCTGTCAAATGACTTCGCTGAGACATCGTACTCATCGAAACAAAGCAATCACTGAATGCCGATTATCCTTGTCTTCATTCTCTTTTATCCAGTTGAAAGTCAAATTTCATTCGCTGCCGCTGAAGCGACGTTTTTGACGTCGAACTCAAAATTTGCATACTCCACAGTTTGAAAACCAGAAAAATTTGCATTTGTGATTCTCTTCTTCTATTTTCGGCAAAAAAAATTTCGTTTATATCTTTATTTTATATAAAACTTCAAATATCCTTTAATTGTTTTGAGCAGTGTAGAATATAAAAATAATCGCTATTGGTAGTCCTGTCATTAGGACCGTAGGAAATCGGGGGGAGGGGGATGGATATTCTTCGAAAATCCATAGCATTGTATTTGTTAGACATTTGTGCTGCTCAAGGGTAAGAGGAGGGAGGGAGGGAGTAGATGCTGAATCCATTTTCAAAGCAACTTTAGCGAAGCGCACTTACTTTATGTTATGATGCCAAAATTTGTAAGTGTATTTTCATTTGTTATTAGTTTTTTCTTATTTTTTAAGTATCATTAATGAAATATATATTTTGTACCCTGATGTAATATTTCAAAACAACTTAAAACTGAATTTAATTCTTAATTAAATGAAAATAAAAATGAAATAATGCTTTGAAATAATGCGCAAACACATTTTGAATTTTCAATAAAATTAATTATTAATTAATCTACATATTTGCTTACTAATGAGAAGATCTATTATTAATTGATTTTCTTAGTTTCGCAGTTATTTTGAAAAAAAAAAAAACTGAGTTAGAAACTTATTTAGACACCCCTCTCCCTCTTAATTTTTAAACTGCGATGTTATTGCCCCTCATACTATGAGTTTAAAGGGGACTCAGCATAACTTTAGTATCGTGTAGGGCCATCCTCCGCCGCAATAACTGCTGCAACTCTTTGAGGTAAAACTTTCTATAAGTTTTCGATACGTTTCTGGAGGAATCTTGCTCCATTCATCCTGTAGAGTAGCAAACAGTTCTGTGGTGTTTTTCTCCGAGTTGGACTGGCTCTAAATAGGCGCTCTAACTCATCCCAAAGGTGTTCCATAGTGTTGAGGTCTGGACTTTGAGCTCGCCAGGGAAGGTTTTCCACACCAATTTCTTCAAACTACGTCTTAACAACACCTGATGTATGACATGGAGCATTGTCATGCTGAAACAGGTATGGAACAAGACCAAAGTGTTGCCATAATATCGGTAGCGCTGAATTATCCAGAATTGTTTTGTAGGTTTCGGCATTCATACTCCCAGAAATTAAAACAACAGGATCCCACCTCCGCCAAATTTCACTCTGGGTACGAAAGAGTCCTGTAAATATCGTTCGCCAGGCACTCGCCGCACACAAACACGTCCATTGGACTGCCAAAATTGCTAGCGTGATTCATCGCTCCATAGGATGTTTTTCCATTTTTCTACTGACCAGTGCCGTCGTTTGTTGAACCACTGTAATCGACGGGTCTTATTCAGATGCGTGATATTTGGCTTGTGAACTGCAGCTCGGCCATGAAAACCAAGTGCCACGATCTTCCGCCCAACGGTACGATCACTTGCATCATTAGTCGTAGACGATCAAAATTCCCCTGAAATCGCCTCTAAAGGAAGCCTTTCGGTTTGATTTCACAACACGTTTTAGGCATAGACGGTTCCGATCTATTACGTAATTTCCCAAAAAGCTATTGAAATATAACTGTAAAAATCAAATTACAAGTTATTGACCCATAACTTATGAAAAATGTATAATATATATTAGATTTTAGTTTATCATCTTCACTACTGGTATACAAATTACGTATATACAGAAAATACATAAATATGCCATAGAATTTACTGTAGAGTGTTTTGCGTATTGAACTAAATTTCAAAAAATTTTATTATGAACACCTCAATTTACCTAAATGTAATCAATGTATGGACTATATTTTCCTTTTCATCGTAGTTTAGAGTCAAAATCTTCCTAAACATAACAGTAAACTATAATTAAATAGCTTTTTCAAAAAACTTTTTCCGAACGCTTTCCGATAACTTAAAAATAACAATTTGTGGACAATCCCTTATCATTCAGCGAGTTTTAGTCAGAAACTAAAAAACAGCTCACTCTAATGCTGATATCTCTCTGAATTTTTGCGATATTTGACTGATTTTTTTTATTAAGTTGCTTCAGAGAGTTGACTACTAAATTATGCAAAAAGTTCCTTGATATCGTTCGCGCATGTGCAGATAAAAATTATTTCATACAACTGCTCATATTTCCTTAAATATTTAATATATTTATATTCCAATAGCACTATGTTATTGCTCCGACATTTTGTCAATTTGTCTGAAATTGGCGTTAAATTTGGTTAAAAACCCTGTGTGTTATAAGCAAAAAACATGCAAGAATTTTTTTAATTTTTAAAAAAAATCGCTATATCTCTATTAATATACATGCTATTCTTACACAAATGAATGCACATATTATACAATGTCTGCCTATGTATATTCTGCAGCGACAGATCATTTCGTGAATTTTATTTTACAGGGTGATCCCAAGTATTATTTTTTTTCTTTAATTTTTGGTTGGTCCCCTAATTGTCCTCCTTATCAAATCGACGTTGAAAAATATGAAGTCAAACCTGTTCTTTTTAATCCTAAAATTCCAAAATAATCTGATATGTATATTTTGAAATATTTGAAAAAATGTCTAAAACTGAAAGTTCCCATCATTTATGGCATTATAGTGTATGTAAAAAGATATGTAAAAATAAAGTTTTTTTTCCAAGTAACTTAATTAATATCTCGACTAATTACCGACAATGTTTTTCGAAAATCATTATCAAATATCCTTGGATGATTCTGCGTCGATAGATACCTGGAGCGCTCGTCAACACCCACGCTGCTGTCTGCCCGAAAAATAAAGTTTGTGTGCAACAGAAGAATGTGCTTTTCTCAAAAACTATGTTACTAAGAAAATTGCTAAAGTTTCCCTGCAAGGTTTAAATGAACGTCTACAACACCTAATTTTTTCATAATTTTAGTATCAGTAGATTCGGAAATAGAGTGGGGGATGGGGGGCATATTTTTTCAGTGCATGTTTGACGATATCTTTGAAAATGTAATACCTAAAATGAAAACAAGTATATTTATTTAGTTCGATATTACGAGATTTTACACACTATATCCCACGAGATATACACAAAGAAAACTTCTTTTTTTTTTCATGAAACTTAATTAACCCCCTAACTTTTTCCTAAACATATTTGTGAATGGCTAATAATCTGAAAATATGTGCGTAAAAAGGCTTTATGACTTTCCCAAGGTTGAACATTCCACGTCCCATAGTGTACGTGAAAAAGGGATCTGACAGACGGACAGACAGACACAGGAGTGACCATATAATGGTTCCGTTTTGACTTTTTAAGTACGGAATCCTAAAATTAGTTGTTAGTGTTAGTATATCGTATCGTAATTGTAATCGTAGCATTACATCTTAAATTTTATTGGATGATACTTTTGTGTAAGCTTTCTCGCACGTCCGGGAACATGACTGGCAGAATCCCAGACGAATTTATAAATATAAGTGATGTTCGATTTTCAGTTTTGTTACTATGTTTTTGTCATTGTGTAATGTTCTTTCGTAACTCAATATATATTCGATCCAAGGCCTCGTCTATTTATTTGCTTTGTTATTTCATCAGCAGAGCTTGGTTTAATTCGCAGACAGAGTGACGCTAGTCCCTTTTCATATTTATTGCTGTGGTTTTGAGAGAGAGAATTTATTTTTCTTTTGTTTCTGTTTTTTTTTTACACAGCGATGGAAAGTGAAAAAGAATTATACGGAGTTGCTCTTTTTGACGGCGACGGTAGAAATTTTTCTGTTTGGAAAAGGCGTGTCAAAGCCATATTTGCGGCGAAAGATTTGGATAAATTTTTAGACAATGAAGCAACAACTGAAACTGCGGAAGTTGTAAAATCGAAAAAGGCTTATGCTTTATTATTATCGCTTTTAAGCGATGGGGTTCTTGCGTCATTGCAAGAAGAAAATACTGCGCATAAGATATGGAATAACTTAGAACGAACATATGATACCAAGCGTGCAGTTAATCAAATTTTAATTAGAAAGAGGTTAGCAACTATTAAAAAGGATCGTGTTGTGTCGATGAGACGTCACATTGATGAAATAAATAAATTAATTTCGGAACTTAAAATTTCCGGTGCTGAAGTAAGTGAAACCGATACTATTGTTTATATTCTGATGTCGTTGCCTCAAGAATTTGAAAATGTTAAAACTGCGCTAGAAAATCAACCGAATACTGTTTTGACTCTAGATTTTGTCACACAACGGCTGTTAGATGCTGAAGCACTTCTGCTCGACTCAAAGAAAGAAAAATTGCAGTCCAAAACTGCTCATGATAATACCGCGTTTGTATCAACTCGCAAAGAATATGTGTGTAAAAACTGTAATTCAAAGGGGCACATAGCTAAATATTGCAGAAAGAAACTTACTTGTTTCAAATGTGGACTTCCTGGCCATTTTAAACGAAACTGTAAAGCTGTTAAAAATTCAAATAAGGAAAATTTGCTTTTTCAGCGGTATCTTTTGTTGCGGGGAACGTTAAAAAGAAAAGAATTTATAGTGGATTCTGGAGCGACTTCCCATATGTGCTCTAATGAGAAATATTTCACGTCTTTACAACCATCTTCAGGAACTATTAAGTGTGCGTCGAAAACAACGAATCTTGAAATTAAAGGTGTTGGAAATATTATTGGAAAATTATCAAACGAATGGAAATTACACTAAATAATGTTCTTTACGTACCAGATTTAAGTGGATAGTTGATTTCCGTTAGAAAAATCGAAAATGCAAATTATGCAGTTATTTTCAAGAATGAAAAGTTGTTCATAGAAAAAGGAAGAAATCGTTTTTGTTTTGGTGAACGTGATTCAAATGGACAATATGTTAGTTATTTTGTCCCAAATTATGAAACTGTTCTCACATCAAAAGAAAGTGATTCTGAAATTTGGCATCACAGAATGGGCCATCCAAGTGACAAAGTGTTGAAGGAAATTAAACTTCCAATACCCCTTTCTTTTTGTGATGTTTGTGTTCGAGCAAAACAGAGTGCAACACCAATGGGAAGAGGACCTAGGAAAAGAGAAAGTACCCAAATGACTGCTATTCATTCTGACATATGTGGCCCTATTGTTCCGAAAACTTTTTCTGGTGAATGCTATTTTATGACTATCATAGATGATTTTTCACTATTTACTGAAGTTCGATTATTGAAGCATAAAAGTGAAGCTTCAGAAGAATTGAAAGTTTTCTTAAAAACTAATCCTACAGTAAAGAAAATCAGATGCGATAACGGAAAGGAATATTTAAGTAATGATTTAGTGAATTTTACTCGAAATCTTGGTATAGTGATTGATCCCGCTCCTCCATACACTCCAGCTTTGAATGGAGTTGCTGAAAGATGCAAAAGATCGCTCCTGGATATAGGAAGGGCTTTAATTGCTGAATCACATTTACCTAAGACTTTTTGGGGTCAAGCTATTCTTACAGCAGCTTACTTGAAAAATCGAATGCCAAGCAGCTCCACTGAGAACTTAACGCCGTATTTCTTAAAATTTGGAGAAGATCCCGATTTGAAGCACATACGTGTTTTTGGATGCAGTGCCTACATGCTAGTTCCTTCCGTTCATCGTAAGAAGCTTGATGATAGGTCTAAACATATGATCTTCATAGGTTATTCTTCAATGGGATATCGATTGCTAGATCCTGAGACGAAACGCATAACTATTTCAAGAAATGTCAAATTTGATGAAGAGAAGAAGCATACCATAAACTCAAAACAACACATAGTGAAAAATTCAGAATTGACTGATTGTGAAATTAACCCAGATTCTCAAGAAAGAACTAGTGAAGAATCAGAGGATTCTGAAGAGAAAGAAGATAAAATGAGAAAATCCGACAGATCAAGAAAACAACCTATTCGGTATCCAGCTCCTGAGGTGTATGAAGCATTACTTTGCCAACAAGAAACTTTATCCTTTGATGAGATCAAATTTCTCCCTGTTGATGAACAACGTTTATGGAAGGAAGCTATGGATGCAGAGATAGAAAGCATGAAAATCAACAACGTCTGGGATCTCGAAAAATTATCACATGACAAACGAGCTATTTCCTGAAAATGGGTGTATACCATCAAAAGAGATGGACGTTATAAGGCTCGCCTTGTAGCCCGTGGATTTATGCAAAAAGATGGACTAGACTATAGTGAAACTTTCGCCCCTGTAATAAGTATGCCTGCTTTACGTTTAGTGCTTTTTGTGATTTTAAATGTTGACTTACATGCATTTGTTTTGGATGTAAAAACAGCTTTCCTGAATGGTAAGTTAAATGAACTTGTTTTTATGGATCAGCCGCAAGGCTATGATGACGAAAGTGGGTTAAAATGTAAACTCAAACGGAGTTTATATGGCCTGAAACAGGCCCCACGACAATGGTTTGAAAGGTTTCTTGAATTTGTTTCAAAATTTAAATTTAAATCTCTTGATAATGAATCTTGTATTTTTATTCGTTATAGTAATTGTCATAAAATAATTATTGCTCTGTATGTTGATGATATGCTTATAGCAGGTTCAGATTTAAATGAAACTAGTGTAGTTATTTCTTTACTCTCTAAAGAGTTTCATATGTCAAAATTAGAATGTGTTTCAGAATTTCTGGGTATTCAAATGAAATTTAAATCTGATAGTTTAATAATGGATCAAGAGTCTTATATATTTAAATTGTTAAGTAAATTTAATATGCTAGAATGTAAACCTAGTGATATTCCTATTTCTTCTAAATCCACTCCATCTGATTTCAAAAATGGAAAACCATTTAATGGTCCATACCTTGAACTTGTAGGTTGTTTATTGTATTTAGCATATATTTCACGACCTGATATTTTATATAGTGTTAATTGTTTGAGTCAAATGCAGGAAAATCCTACTGAAGTTGCATGGATTGCACTAAAGAAAATCTTAAGATATTTGAAAGGAACTTTGTCCTTAAAACTTGTGTATAAAAAGCAAAAATCTGATCCTAAATTATCTATGTATGTTGATTCTGATTGGGGGGCTAATACAAATGATAGAAAATCAGTATCAGGTTACATTTTAATGTTTTGTAACATGCCTGTTCTCTGGTGTTGTAATAAACAAAAATCAGTTGCATTATCTTCAACTGAAGCTGAAGTCATTGCCTTAACTAAAAGTTTGCAAGACCTGTTGTGGTTCAAAAATATTGCTTGTGAAATTGTAAGTATTAAGGATTTAGTTATTTCAGAGGATAATCAGTCTTGCATAAAATGTATCAGTAATGAAAGTAGTTATGGTAGAATGAAACATATAGATATAAAACTAAAATTTGTTCGTAATGTTGTAAAAGAAAATAATATCAAAATTGAATATATTCCTACAAATATGCAAATTGTTGATATGTTTACAAAGGCATTGCCTAAAGTTAAATTTTCTGAATTGTTGGTTCTTTGCTGTTTGTATAAGTAATGTTTTAACTCTGTCATACTTTTAGAGTTTGTTTATTGTAATTTTTTATTCTGTGTTTTCTATTGTAATGCTAGATTATGGGCGGGTGTTAGTATATCGTATCGTAATTGTAATCGTAGCATTACATCTTAAATTTTATTGGATGATACTTTTGTGTAAGCTTTCTCGCACGTCCGGGAACATGACTGGCAGAATCCCAGACGAATTTATAAATGTAAGTGATGTTCAATTTTCAGTTTAGTTACTATGTTTTTGTCATTGTGTAATGTTCTTTCGTAACTCAATATATATTCGATCCAAGGCCTCATCTATTTATTTGCTTTGTTATTTCATCAGTTAGTATTGGAAATTTTAATGTATGTTACAGTTTCAATATGTAGATGAGCCCCGAAGCATAATTTTTGTATAGTGGTCATTATAGTAGTTATTAATACTAATCAGTTGGTACCAGTGTCAAATATATATGATGATTTGCGTTAGAGTTAGTACAGGGAGAGGGTATACTTTTTCCCCCATGACTGTGCGTACCTGTTCGCTTCGCTTTTGTTTATTTAAATTTAAAAACAGTGGGCAAGATTGGGAGGGATTGCAGTTAATCTCTGCTTTTATGATCATCAGACAGCGGATTATGCACGTAAAATTTGTCAAAATGTGCAAATATGCACTAAAAGCCAACTATAAAAAGTCCAAAATATGCAGGTTATAACTTTTAATGAAAAAACACATCCTTTGAAAATTAGAACCTGTTTTCTTCAATTTTTATTATAACAAAACATAATTAATGTATCCCCCGCCCCTCGTCCACGCAGCTACCCTGACGGAGAAAAGTGCCAAATTTCAACAGTGATTTAAGGTATATTTTAGGTTATTATCACGGACTACGACGGACGGGTAAGCTAGTAAATAATAAATTCATATTCATATTTGAAAAAAATAATGAATTATGACTTACATTATCTTTTACATAAAAAAACACGAGTTTCGCCCAAAACATGGCTAAGTGCTTTTAAAACTGTGTTGTATTATTCGTTTTTAGGATATACAGAAATTTTACTTTTCGAGGTCTAAGGAGGCTGTCTTTTGTTTTCGAATGATCCGCAGAAAGAAACTTTTACCATAAAAAATTTCTAGAATTTGTTTGATATAAATTTTATTTAAATTGCATTTAATATTTCTATAAACTTTTTTGACAACTTATTGAATGTTTTGGTACTTTTCTTCATATAATATATTGTTCACATGCTTCTCTAGGGTTTAGACCGCTGGCTACTTAATAAAATTATTTATTTTATTTTCCGAAATTTCATCTCTAACGCTTTTTTTTTTATCTCTATGAAGAATTAAGAAAAAATACATAAACAATACATTTGATCCAAGAAACAGGCAGCAAAAGTGAGTGTTACTGTTTAGTAAATCAAAGTTGATGTAATTTTTAATATGTTGACGACCCCTATTTTCAAAATTGCATTCATATTCGGAAAGAAGACAATTTCTAGTCGAATGATACCTCTCGCATCTGTCAACAATAATTTGGCGATAAATATTTCAAAGAGGAGCTGAGCCTTACAAGCTCAAACAAGCCCAACTTCTCACCGATGAAAACAAACGAGTACGGATCGAAATATGGAAGAAGCTGCTGACGTGAGCTGCAACTCCTCATAGGGGCAGATCCTGTTTTCTGACGAAAAGCTATTCTCGGTGGAACAATTGTACAGTCGTCAGAATCATCGGAATTGGTCAACAACTTCTCCAAGCAAGTCTTCCATTGTTCATCATCGTCAAAATCCCAAATCTGTCATGGTGTGGGTAGGAATTTGTGCAGCAGGCAAAACTCCTCTTATTTTCATCGATTCTGGTGTCAAAATCAATAAAGATGTGTAATAAAAAGAGGTTCTTGCGGATGTGGTACTTCCCTGGGCACAAAAATATTTTGGAAACAGCTTTGGATGTTTCAGAAAGATTCCACGACTTCTCATTGAGCGAAATATATACAGGACTGGTGTCGGACCAATTTTCCAGAGTTCATCTCGGTACAAGAATGACCTCCAAACTCATGGAGCTCAACCTCTTGGGTTACAGTTTGTTGTTGATTTTGGAAGCAAGGGCTTCTGCCAAGCCTCACAAAAGTTTGGAAGTTCGGAATCGTTCGCTGATTCGGGAATGGAAGCGAATCACTCCGACCGAGCTGTCGTCAATTGGTGAAAATTTCGTCAAAAGTTTGCGTCTCTGCATCAAAGCAAAAAAGAGGACACTTTGAAGCAAAGTGATTTTTTATTTTGCTTAATACATTGTTGTTAATATTGTGAAAAAGTTTTTGTATTTTCATTAGCTAAGTCAAATTAGACCGTTACGTTATTTCTGGTCACCCTGTAAATGAGCTCTTTTCTAACGTATTACTGCATTTGATGGTTTTCCATATTTCGAAAATAGATATGAAACAATTTTTGCATTATTTTCTAAAAGATGTTTCACGCTAATTGAAAAAATTTAAATTATATGCATCCATATTCCATTAATATGGATACTGACTAATAATTTTGGACTAATGTGTAAATGTATATTAAATTTTGATTATAGCCTTTTGCTTATTATCGCGTTTTCGTGGTTTTCATATTCCGAGAATCGACATAGCTTTTTATTGTTCAGAGTATTTTAAAGTTTGAATTTAAGCGAGATTTATTTTCTAAATATCTATAGAACAATGAAAATAAAAACTTATAAACTTATAACTTATAATATCAGGTAAATACACTTCTTAAATACACAATAAAAATAAGTTAATGATACACATTTTAATAGAACGAGCAGGGAAGACCGAGCTATGCTCGGTCAAAATTAGCTTTGAGTTCAAATATCCTGACGCAATACCAAAATGACCCTCTAATCAAATTTTCTCAAGCATGTGACCTAGCCCAACATTCTTCTCGTGCCCAAAAACCATAGGAGGCAAAATTTAGTCAAAATATTCTGAGCCGTTTTTAAGCTAAAATAGCTTGACCCATAATGAACCATGACCAAAATGACCTACTAATTGAATTTTCTCGAACACATGACCTAGCCCAACAGTCTTCTCGTGTCCGAAAACCATAGGATGCAAAATTTAGTATAAATAGTCTGAGCCGTTTTTTAGATAAAATTAGCTTGACCCAAAATGACCCAAAAATGACCCACTAATCGATTTTTCTCGGACATGTGATCTAGCCCAATGATTTTGTCGTGCCCGAAACTCGTAGGACACAAAATTTAATCAAAATTGTTAGAGCCGTTTTTCAGATAAAATTAACATGACCCGGGCTGACCCCAAAGTTACCCACTAATCGAAAGTTCTCGAACATGTGACCCAGCCCAATAGTCTTCTCGTGCCCGAAAATGGTAAGACACAAAATTTAGTCAAAATCGTTTGAACCGTTTTTTAGATAGAATTAGCTTGACCCTGACCCTTGATGACCCTTGATGACCCACTAATCGAATTTTCTCGACGTGACCTACCTCAATGGTTTTCGGGTGCCACAAAACGGTAGAATACAAAATTTCGTCAAAATCGTTAGAGCCGTTTTTGAGATAAAATTTGCATATATATATATATATATATATATATATATATATATATATATATATAACCACACACAAGATTTGCCCGTATCCTAATAATATTATAAATCCGATTGTGTGCAAATGTTAGGCTGGAGCCAGCGTCAAAATGGAGAAATTAATGGCCCTGTATCTTTGCATATAGGTGGATTATAGCCCGGAAATGAACATAGACTGATTTTTGTTTATTTTATTCAAATACTTTTCTTAATAATTCAAAATTTGATTATTTTCATAGAGAATCAATGGTCATTTTTAGATAAAATTTAACCATTTTACTTTATCGTTGGTAGGGCTTTAATCGTTGCCAATAAATAAAAATGCGAAAAAATAATTTTTCCTCAACAACTAAGTTTCAATTGAGCAATTTTCACGTGAAAAATGAAAATAATTCAAAAGAAGATGAATTTCTGTGATATTTGAGACAACAATATGGAGTATTTGTTATTATACATGAAGTATGAATATCGGTTACATTAAAAAGATCTTTTTCTGTCAAAAACTGCGTTATAATCAGAAAGAAGAATTAACAATAATTATATTACTATTAAGAAAAAGATTTCGCTTGAACCATGGAACTATAAAAAGCATCCTTCTTGGCTTGAACAAATATGACGTCATAAATAGAACATGTATTTTCAAATATTCGTAATATTACAAAGAGCATGACTATCAGTGTATAATAAAAGTATATACATAATGGACGTCATATTTAAGATGAATAACTGAAATATTTTTTTGATACTGATTAATAATAAGCTTGAATATCAGTTACAAACAGATATGTGTTTTCTGCTAAAATTCACGTCATTATTGCCAGGGAAAGAAAATTAACAAGAATTATATCATTGAAAAGAGATTTCTCTGGGATCAAAGTGACGTCATAATAAAACGGGATTTTTTAAATATGTTTCAAGCGGAGCGTGTATCAATTTCATACATTAATAATCACTGAGTACAGTGAAAGAATAGAGAGGTAATGAACCGTAAAATCGGCATGCAATATGAAGCCGGTTATCGCTCAAATCATTAGGCCCAAGAGTTGACTTCATTGGATGGAGAGAGGCTGCACGTGGAACAATGACTGGATTCATTGGACGGGGAGAGGTTTTCGAAGCAAGCCGCCAGTTGTTTGGGCCGACTGTAGGGTTGCATTTTCAGCATCACGCCAAACATGAACATTTCATCTCTATTTATTCTCTGAACTCTGTGATTAATAATACAAGCATCAGTAAGGTTTATTAGGAAAAGAAAATTGAACTCAAGTCTATTAAGTTAAAATCTGACTGTGAGTATTTCGCAACTACTCCTCTTATTGCTGCTCCTCTTAACGAGATTTACTTAACACCGGTTATGTTTGATTCGAGGATGTCATATAAACTCTGAGAATTTAAAATTTTGAATTAGATTCAGAGATATTAATTTATTTTTTTTGTAAATTTTAACGAAATTTCTCTAAAAATGGTACTTAAATTACTCCATTTTTGTGGATAAAAAAGGAGAAATAAAACGGATTAATATATTTTTATGCCATTTTCTCATTAAAACTGAAAATAATTATTTTATTTTCAATTTGAATAGTTGGTGAAAAAAAAATCTTGATTACAGTAAAATTTCCGAAAAATAAAAACATATTTCCACATATTCAAACTTTATGAATCAATTTATTCTGGAGAGAAAAATCGCCTGTCAGCATATTGTCAAGAAATCGAGATTTGTTTCAGCTATAGATTAAACCAAGGACACAAATTTGCTGTTACATGCAAACGTAACACTTGCAGTTGCGAAGCTTTTTGCAACCCCAAATTACATGCAAACGTAACATTTACATGTAATTTGCACCCAAATTAATTATAATTTGAACCGTAATAAATGTTAATTTGCAATGAAAATTACATGCAAAAGTAATGTTTATATATAATTTTGGATTGCAAAAAGCTTTGCAATTTAAGTGTTACGTTTGAATGTAATTTTGGGCTGCAAAAAGCTTTGCAATTGAAGCTCCTTGCATTTAGGTGTAGAATTATTCCTCCCTATTCACAAGAATTGAATTTAAAGAAAAAGCATATACTGCAGTAGAACCTCCATAAGTTGACCACCCAAGGGACTGTAAGTAAGTGGTCAACATACGAAGGTGGTCAACTTAGGGAATTTTTAGAAAATATTTAGTACAATAATAGAAAAAAATTATAAACTTTTTTAGTATTTTTTAAGGAAAAATTTAGAAAAAAAAATAGCACTTACTCATTTTTATTTTTACTGAAGGTGCAGCACATTTTTAAAATTTTTGAAAGAATAATTCAATTTTTGTTTGAGACCTCTTTTTTGTTCAATAGGTAACTGCGAAAAGCACTTTCACAGTTTACAAGTCCATTAAGCATGCTTGGGCATTTTTCTGCAGCGAGATCTTTAAGTTGGTCCATCATGCGCTTTGTATGAGGTCCATCATCTTCTTTCAGATTTGGGTACTTTTCAGTTTCGTCGTCACTTGGATCATCATCCTCTTCGCCGTCCATTTCTTGTACCTTAGAGTCCTCGCTGTGCTTAGTTGCAGAGAGTATCTCATTGAAGATTGCTTCTGTGTCTGGCTCAACACATGTTACTAACTCATCGTCCATGGTAACATAATCTTCAAAATCAACTCCATCTAAAACTGGCAAGGGAGATAGAGGAAGCTCATCATCTTGCGCCGATGTTGTAGCTGTAACAAATCCAGCTTTCTTGAAGCAGTTCTTAATCGTGGTTTGCGTAACTTTGTTTCAAGCAGAATTAATCCAATGCATTCAAAGCATTTACTGACGCAGCTGTTGACGATGCCAATGCAAAAGGAGCACAAGTTTGATAATCACCCATTCCAGAAGTTGAGCTCTGTAATGTACTTTGAAGGACTGAATAATGCCTTGATATAAAGGTTGGGTTTTCGAATTTGTGTTTGTAGGGAAAAAATTAGCTTCACATTTGTGAGATTATTCATTTTCGGGTGGCTGGGGCAGTTGTCCACGGTAAGTAGAATAGACCGCTTCTCTTTCTTCATTTCTGAGACAATTCCTCTAACCCACTCTTCGAATAAAGCACTGGTCATCCGATCGGATATATTCGCTTTCCAAAAAACAGGAAGGTCTTCAGGTTTTACATTTTTAAATGCATGGGGTTTTGCGGATTTGCCGATAACCGTAGGCTTCAATTTCCCCCCAGTCATACTAGTACATAGACGAACAGTAAAACGCTGTTTTGAAAGTTTTCTTCTTTTGCAAATGTCACCCTTCATTACTAGACTTCTATCAGGCATTGCCTTAAAGAAAAGGCTGCACTCATCAGCATTAAAGATGTCGTTATCTTTAAAACCTTTAGCAAACTCTAGGAATTTTTTTAATACACTTCTCCATCACTTCAGCTGAAACCTCATTCGATTCCCCATACAAAACGTTTTGAGAAACCTCGTATCGTAGTTTGAATTTTTCAAGCCAACCTGCTGACGCTTGGAAGTCCTCTATTTCGAATTCTTTTGCAATTTTTTTTGCTACTTCCTGAAGCATAGGTCCCGATATTCTTGCATTGATTGATCTCATCTCTTTAAACCAACGAAATGTGGCTTCGTTCACAGCGTCGAGACACGTTTTCCTGCGTTTTTTTTCGGAGTCCCCCGTTTTCAGAAGAATATCTTTCCAGATATTCTCTCTTGCGTTTTAAAGTATTGCTCACAGTTGTCTTGCTCACACCAAATTTTTCCACTGTCATTTTTTGGCTGCTGCTTTCCAGAAAATTAAGAAGATTTATTTCTCCTTTAATTTAAGTTATTTTAGAGCTGTTCTTTGCGCCATTTTTAATGAAAATTCGCAAATAAACGACCGGTCCCGTCACGACGCGACATCCAGAAAAAAAGAACGAAATGTGCTTCACATGTGAGCGATACACGTTGTTTTCCAATTCTGCAAATAGCTACACCGCTGTGCATATCCCCCACTCCCCTGACATTTTTCGACAGATTCCAGGAATTCTGGTACTTCCCTCCCATTGTATCATGCTGGAAATGAACAATGAATGGAGCACCACAAGGGGGGCAAGTGTTGCTCAGATAAGACGAATGAGTGATAAAGAAATTTCTGGAAACCAGATGGAGAACAAACGAAGGAAAAAGCAAATTCAAGAAAACATCAGTGGTCAAGTTACAGAGAGTAAAACCTACTAAAAAGTGGTAAACATACAACTTACGGAGGTGGTCAACATAGAGAGGTAAATCTCCATTGAAAATGCATTTTGACCATTCAAACTAATAAATTTCGGTCAACATAGAGAGGTGGTCAACGTAGAGAGGTGGTCAACTTTGGAGGTTTCACTGTATTTCCAATGAATTATTTTGAAATGATGGCTGTTAAAACGTTTCTCAAAGTCGTTAAAAGTAAAATGGTTTATCAGGTAAAATTGACATTTCTTTTTACCCAATTCGTCGATTTACACGATTTTATTTGGCCGTCCTTTTTCCATTGATTGCAGTTCCCTTTTCGCGGTTATTTGGCACAAAATTTTACCTTTTTTAAAACTAATTTATATCAAGGCCCCTATAACAAAGAAATATCGTATTTTCTTCTATGAAATGTGATAAAGAGTTAGTTAATTATTTACGTTTTTAATTGTCGGGAGTGAAATATTTTGCTTGATTAGTACATTTATTTTTCTTTTAATGTTACGTGAAGAAAGTCACGGGTAACTGCTATTTAGAATATATGATTAATCTTTCTCCGTCTGCTCTAAAAGACGTCCTACCCATACAAGAGTAGAAAAAATGTTTTTGTATTTGTTTTGCATAGGGGCCTTGGCGTTTTATTTAAAGCTTAGTGCAATTCGGATTTCAGAAAGTGCGATTTGTTGTCAAACAATGTAAACAGCTATGAAAATAAACCTGATGAAGTTTTATGCTTGTTTATCTTTGTATTTAAGAAATTGCCACTGACTACATGAAATAGATAAATTACTTCTCTTTGTATATAAAAATAGATAAATGGCTTCTTTATATTAAATAATTTGAATAAATCTATCTACTTCTCTCTCTCTCTCGCTCTCTCTCTCTCTCCCTCTCTCTCTCTCTCTCTCTCTCTCTCTCTCTCTCTCTCTCTCTCTATATATATATATATATATATATATATATATATATAGACGTGTGTGTTTCTATATTTCGCTTTGCATCCACAACTACCCAGCCCAGACCATTGGTGTTTGCTTGTGGTAGTGGCCTCGAGTCTCCTATCGTGCACTATGGAAGTTGCATGCCGGTATCTGTGAGGGTATAGGAGGGTGTGGGAGGGTGGTTGAAAGTGGTCGACCTAGGGCATTTTCATATTTCGACCAAAGTGTTCTAAAAAATGTTTGGAATCTTCTTCAACGGGAATTGGTTAATTCAACTTAACATGAACTAATTAATATATAGATAACTAAGAAAGATAATTTCGCGCCCCCTAGCAGTGGAAATTGAAACTGAATGATATTGCAGCGCATGCGTAGCACGACTGTTATACAGTGCCGTAGGTAGCGAGGACGAGTGCCGGAGTTTCGTTCAGAAAGAGTTTTTTAGAACAGAATGCGCGTCGAAAATGACTATTTTTATCGAAATTGCAAAAGAAAGTTACTGATTTCCGGCAACGCAGGACACATCACGCATTGAATAAAAAATCGCTTGTGTGTTTAAAACAGTAAATAGGTTGCTAGAAATAGCAGTGAAAAGCTTTCTTCTTTTGCCAAGGCCATTCTCATATCTCGCCAAGCTTCCTATAAGAAACAAGTACTAAAGTTTTCTTTATGCTATCCTGCATTAGAACTCAATCATGAAGATAGAAGGTAAAAGGAGAACAATAAAGACAGGCTTTGAACCATGCAGTAGAGTCCTGCATCGGGTTGGGTTACCCGCTTTTACCCGCACCCGATCCAACCCGCGGTTCGGGCCGGTTGACTTCTACTTTTTTGCTGCGGGTCGGGTTCGGGTCGGGTTGACATTCCTTTTTTCTGGTTCGGGTCGGTTTCGGTTGGATATTTACTCTTGCTGGTCGGGTACGGGTTGACCGGCTTTTTCAAAAGAATGTCCAATATTTTTCAGATTTAATATATATTGCGCCACTGAGACAAGAGAAGGTAAAAACCTCCTTATTGGTTATTTAGCTCTCGCATGATGCCTTTGTTCTTGGACGACACCAAGTTCTGCAAACATGATTGCATCAAAACCACAAACGACTGAAAGAAACCCTTAATCAGCAATTTCACTTTTAAAGAACAGAGAATTTTGAAGCGCGAGAGTGATAAATGTGATGCCAGGAAACCAATGGCAGGGGCAAGTCAGACGTAAGTACAGGATTTAAAAATTAGAGATAAACCTTGGGAATATTAAATTAAAAAATTTTCCTTTTAATTCTGATTTTTAAAAATGTTTAATTTTTATCCTTTCATATATACAATAAGACTCCATAATGGACTATTTAGCTAACACTTTTTTAATTCCTGACACTTATATATTTGTACGCTTATACCTTGGAATTAGAGTCCTGCACGGATCGGGTTGTACCCGACCCGAACCCGCAAATTCCATTTGAAGTCAACCCGCAACCCGACCATTACCCGACAAAAAAATTTCCTTGACCCCCAACCCGACCCGAAACTGCAAAAATAAATTTGGTCGACCCGCAACCCAACCCGACCCGAACCCGCAATACATCAACCCGCAACCCGACCTTCACACGCGATGAAAGGACAATAAATCATGTTTTAATGCTATTATGAAAAGTAATGTACAATTATATCTCGTGTGATACCAATTTTATATTTTATATAGAAAAATGGACAAATTTATATTTTTTAATATTCAAATATAGTGCAACCTCGGAATAGCGGACACCTCAAGATCGTTGAATAGAGTCCTGCAGTGGGTCGGGTTGCTTCTGTTTATTTTTCGGGTCGGGGTGACTCTAATTTTCTTTCTGTGATTCAGGTTCAACCTTGAATAATTCTTCCGGCTCTTATTTAGGTTTTAGCATGTTTGATTGTTGGGATTTTTGCAAAAAGTTTGAACAGAACTATGTGTCAGAAGAAAATAAATACGTATTTGAATATGAATAAGTCAGGAGTCGGAAAAAATTACTTTTTTTAGTAGCGAACTACAACTACTTTATGAAAAATGTAGTTAACTACCACTATAACTATACTTGTTTTAAAAAGTAGCGACTACAAACTACTTTTCAAAAGTAGTCACTATTTCGCTACTTTTAGATTTTGTCGAAAGATTCAATCTACACTCGAAATTGAGGACACGGAATTAGAATTCTGCACGGGTCGGGTTGTGGGTCCGACCCGAACTAGAAAATTCTGCTTAAAGTCAACTGGAAACCGACCCGAACTCCAAAATATTTATATCCAAATTCGACCTGAAGCCGAAGTTAGAGAAAATTAATCCAAATTTCAATACAATTATGAAAAAGTAGTACACAATTATATCTCTAATATGAATTTTATCTTTTTGTATACAAATGAACGCATACACACTCAATATTCATATATAGTTTTTTTCATAAAAAAAAAAAAATCAGGACTCTCTTTTGAAATGTTTGATCAATGGCAACTTTCAATGATAACACTGTAATTGGAAAAAAAATATTTTAATTTACTTTGAAATTTATGCCCGAAAACCAAATTTCAAGTAACATGGACTAAAAGTTTTAGAGTCGCTTGTATCTAATTTTCATATCTGCATGATAAAACATCGGAAATTAATATTCGAAAAAACTGTAACTTATAACCTATAAATATTTTAGAAGTCTATTACTAGAAAATTCTAAAGTTCTTTAACTCTATAAAAAATAAATATGACAGTTAGTTCATAACTTAATAAATGACTGGAACAATTTAAAGAGATTCTTTAAATCACATTAATTTTTTTTTATAGGACTTACTACAGTAAAAGTAATTTCTGCAATCTTTTAAAATGATCTTGAAATTGACCTATATTTGAAAAGCTGTGGTGAATTTGGCCGGTGGTCCAACCCTTCCCCCGGAGAGAAATTTATAATTTCAGCACTGTTTGGAAAGTATTTTAGTTTAGCAGATATAAAAATTATACACCAGACAAGAAAAGGCTATCTATAATATTAAAATAAAGTTTCCCTCCGTGTGTCTGCCTGTTGGCGATGGCTAGTGAAAATCTAGCCAACCTAGAAGACTGAAAATTTAGAGTTAGGTAGACCAAACCCTCGTCTGATGCACCTGACACTCAGAATTTTTATTTTAATTTTTTAATGAAACATTAATTAAAATCTACAAAGAAATCTTATCAAAAATACTCTTTTTTGAGGGCGGGGGGTTGGTTGGTTGTATATTCTTCATAGAAGTAATTAAATAAACCAGAGCAGCGATGCATAGATAAGGACTTCTAACGAAAGAGTGTCAATATGGAGTGAGTTACAGCTGTGCTAATGTAGCGCCACCTGCACGTGCACACGACAAATTACACAGACACATCATCTGTTTGAAACATTTTCCAGGCACGTTTTTCTTCATGATAATTAGCTGGGTTTAAGGTTTTTTTTTACATGGCATATATTATTATGATAGATATTATTAATACAGAAAACTTTATTTAACAGCTTATTTGTTATATTTGCGGGGATGGAGAGGGGTAAGGGTCTAATTACATTTAACAATTTTTACATTTTTAGCTTTCCCCGTAGCGTTTAATTGCTGTTTTACATACGAATACCGCTATTTTAAATCTCAGCTAATATTGTTCCAAACTTCTGAAAACCAGTTCCATTTTTACTAAATTATCGTAAAAATCAGCATTCAAAAATCAGCAGGGGCTTCAAGGTGTATTTCTAGAAAGCAGTTACTAGTATCTTTGAATAATAGTCTAAGTCAAATTTCAAATTAAGTTCCTAGCTTAACGAAATGAATCAATCCCTAAAGATGAATAGTGATCCTTCTAATTTGTTATTTGCTGAAGTGCACTTGAACATTCGCTCCCACCTCCCCGGCCCCTCCTTCAAGGTTTTTTCCCTAACTATGCCCTGTTTCCCTAGCTCAGCAACTAACTTTCCGATTGCAACGCAACTGATTCCAAACATTATATTTAACTTAATAGTCACCCTCTATAGCATTAATCTAAATTTATGAGTGGTGGTTACCACTATTTCTGAATAATAGTTTAAGCCAAATTTGTAATTAAGTTTCTAGCTTAACCAAACGAACGAATTTTTAAAGATGCATAAGAGGATCTCTTATTTGTATGATGAAAAAATGAAATGATGTTTTATTTTATTATATTTTAAAATATATTATATTAGAATATGATACTATATTTTAAAAACAAAAATGATTACAAAAAAAAAACCTAATGTTGGTGATACAACCTGAAAATTGCATTAAATCATATTTTTAAACAAAAATCTGTCAAAACGAATCAAAAGTTGCTGGCCCCACTACCTTCGAAGCATACAACAAGCGTGTTCGATTGCAAACGAACCTCGAATTTCGAAGGGTTTAAATGTATTAAGTGAAAATCGTTCCAAACGAGCTAAGCGGTCGAAGTTATAGTGATTAATGGTTTAAATTCAGACATTTAGATGAATTTAGCTTTCATTTATGAGAAAACCTAAACAATAACAAACATGCCCCCGGCCCTTATTCTTTTAAAACGTGATATCATATCTTTCAGTAGTGACAATCTCTCTGAAAAGCACAATTCTATTAAAATGATATATGGGAAGGAACTGAGAAAGAAAGTCTGCCGAATTCGTGAAACGACTTCTAGAAAAAATATATTTTTTTTAAACTGTAAATATTAATAGACCGTTTCATTATATAATATTAATAGACCGTTAGAATTGTTAAAATACTGTGAATAAGTGATTTTTATTTATTTATTTTTGCATTTCTATAGTGAAAACGCGGTGGCATTTTAAAACTGCTGAAGAAACGGAATATATGAAAACGAACACGAAATCGACCTTTAATATGTATATATTTTTGAATCTCTATATATAAAAGCCGTTCTTGGTATGTTTGTTCCGTATACAAATCAACAGTTTTTATCCGCTTTGAACGAAACTTCATGTACACACGTTTTAGAACACGAGTAAAATTACTGTCAACTTTAAAAATTTCTCAGACCATTCTTTACCACTGTTTTCAAACATCTTCCATGTTTATCATTACAGAAATCTATTTTTCTTTTCAATTTTTACTGCAATTTCTTTCCCGTTGCCATAAAAAGAAACTATGTATGGGCAATATTTTTATTAACCAATAAAAATTCAGATTATCTCTATCCGAAACTGACGTAATTTGGGGCAGATAATGTGATTTTTTTCATACATTACAAAGATTACTACACTGGTGTGCAAAACTTAAGCAACAAACACAAAATGCTAATTTCTGAACACGTGAGTACTCAAAAGGAAATTCTATAAAGAGCAAGTGTAGGAAAGAGGTACTACCCTAACAGCACGGCCAGTCGATGTGAAGTCCCCTTGATGTCACACATGGTTAGAAGTGTCACAATTGCTACGGTGAATTAAAATATGGGATATTTCACTGTCTCATTATTACTCTCAAATGATTGTTGACACTGAAAAGTCACTGTGACTGTTGCTTTCTGATGGGCCTCCAGGTGACATTACAATGAAGTCCCCTTGTGATTCTCAAGTCACTGTCAGTGGAAGACTGAACTTTGAAGTCATTGTGAACATTCCATTGTGATGAGTCACCAAATAATGCCACAATGAAATCGCATGGTGACTTTCCGGTGATCGACACTCTATTGTGAACTCATCATTGCACTCCTTTGTGAAAAGTCACCAGATGATTTCATTTTCTGTGACTTGGGAACTCGTCACAGAACAGCTATCATGATGACTTTACAATGGCGTGTCAAAATGACAGTCACATGAGAGTCATAAGATGACTTCATTGTAAAGTCACCTGGTGACGCGTCAAAAAGCAGCAGTGATGGTGACTGTTCAGTGGAGTGACCAAATGAGAGAAAAAATGAGACGAATGAAAGATATCACATTTCTGTTCATTGTAGTGACTGTGACAATTGTGACCATTTGTGATTTCAAGAAGACTTCACATCGACTGTCTGTGCTGTTAGGGTAGTATCTATTTTCTACTCTTGATTTTTATAGAATTTCCTTTTGAGTTCTCACGTGTTCAGAAATTAGCATTTTGTGTTTGTTGCTTAAGTTTTGCACACTAGTGTATAAGTATATTTATTTAAATGTGTTTGGAGATAAAAATAAATAACTTAGCTCCTTATTTTATAAAGGTAATTGTTTCCATGAGTTTGTTAATATTAAAGTAAATTTTCCAAGAAATAAAATCATATTTTAGCGTATTCAAACTTCATGATTCAATTTATTCTACAAAATCAAAAATCATCTGTCAAACATTGACATTTATAAATCATTACATTGTAACTTTTTTCAGCTTGAGCTTCAACCAAGGAGACAAATTCTGTTTAAATTACATTGTAAATATAATTTCTGAGTTAAATTTAGTTTTTAATGATATTAATGTTTAAATTTTTTCTATGAGTACCGTAGTATTGGAACGCTTTCATGTTTTAAATAGATAATGTACATGTGACGTCACGCACTCAAGTGAAGGTGTTTCTCTCAACTAATTGTAGGTGAAAAGTAACAATTCTTGCAGAGTTAGTAATTCAGAATGTACTATTTACTGCACATAATATGCTATAATATATTGTTTATAATATTCTGACTACTTGAAAATTACGAGAAACGTAGCGCACCTTCAAGCAATTTAGCTCAACGTTTTGCCTACGTTAAGCTGACAAACATGCATATAGTTATCTATAAATATAAATGCATATTTGTACATGATTCATGAAGGGAATTTTTTTTTAAACTAGACAAGTGTCGGTTTATAGGAAAATCTATCCCCTGTGAAAGTGTCGTCATATTTTAAATCAGGTGAAAGTTTTCATTTAGAAAATATTAGTATTGTATAGCAATTACACAAATTAGAGTAATTTCCACAGAATATATTGTTTGTCAAAGCATAAGTTTAACATCCTTTTACCAGAATATTAAATTTCGATAAAATTTAATAAATATATTAAAGTCGATGTAAAAGTTGTTATCATATGGCAATTGTCATTGGAGAATGGAATTTGCATTTGACATCGTTCACGTGAAATTTAAAGAAGAGTCGACGCCACTAATTAAACAAGAAATTCCCCCCTTCTATTTTTAAATGCACCAAGATTTTAAAAAAGAGCAAGAGAAAAGCCAATTAAAAATCCAGGTATTAGTTATCTTTCTCTTATACTTATATAATTTGATATTTGTACATGATTCATGAAGGGAAAGAATTTTTTTTAACTAGACAAACATCGGTTCATAGGAAAATCTATACCCGATGAAATTGTCGTCATATTTTAAAGCATGTACCGGTTTTCATTCAGAAAATATTAGTATTTTATAGCAGTTAAACAAAGTACCGTAATTTGAACAGAATGTATTTGTCGCCAAAGCGTATGTTTAACGTCCTTTTACCGTACAATCTTCCAGAATATTAAATTTCGATAAAATTTAATAAATATATTAAATCGATGTAAAAGTTGTTAGCATATGCAATTTTCATTAGAGAATGGAATTGCATTTGACATCGTTCACGTGAAATTTAAAGAAAAGTTCATGCAGCTAATTAAACAAGAAAATCCCTCTTCTATTTTTAAATGCACTATGATATTGAAAAAGAGCAAGAGAAAATACAATTAAAAATCCAGGTATTAGTTATCTTTCTCTTACACTTATATAATTCCTTACACTTTTAAAATATCTAAATCTATAGTTAAAAATGTCTCTTTAGGGTAATTTTTACCCCTCATTAGAATATATTCCTGTCAAATTTTGAAACTTCCATAATCTTAAACTACAACACAAAATACAATATGACAATGCTCCATAACTGGGGCGCTTTTTTCAGGTTGTTTTCGCAATTCAAATAAATAAGCAACTCTATTGCTTAACAAATAAGCATTTAGGCTTTGAAAGTTTTTGAAGTGTGATAAAATTCTGATTTTATTGGTAGAGCTAAAGCTGTTGAAAGTGTGGCACTATGAAATAAAAATACCAAAAATATATGAGGGTAAAAATATATTTTTCTACTTATTTTATTTATTTTAAAACATTTATGCTCCCCCACGTAATAATTAATTTTTTTAAATATCATATAATAATATCATATCATAAACTGTTTTGGAAAAGAAACATAATTTATGTTGGTTTTTAAATTATTCTAATCAAATAAAAAACATATCCAAAGTGACATGTTAATTAACAAATTTCCTCAAAAATATTTACTAATATATCACTTTGAAAAACATTCTTTGACACGCAAACTTAAATCAATTTATATGAACGGAATAAATGAAAATAGAATAAATAGAAAGGCTAAAATAGAACAAGAAAGAAAAAAAATGTGTTCAACACTTAATCTTAGTGAAAGATTATGAAATTTCAAGCTCATGAAAGAAATTTAAATGGTAATGTATATAAAACAGAAATACACAAATTGTGATTATTAGAAGAATTATCTACTATGAAATATGATAAAGAGTTTTATTAATTGTATATGTTGCTTAATTAATGCATTAATTTTCTTTAAATGTTACGTGAACGAAGTCACGGGTAACAGCTAGTAGTAAATATTAATATTACCATTAAAACAGGAAAACTACTGTGAATGAGTGGGTATTTATTTTTAATTAATTAATTAATTTATTTATTTTTGTATTTCCATCCGAGAAACTGGGAAACAATTTCAAAATTAAGAAAAAAATGTGAAAACGTGAAAAGGAATCAGAAAATATGAAAACTAACATAAAATTATACCTCAGAAAATGATTTTTTTTGGAAATAGTAAATATCAATATATTATTTTTTTAAAGAGACACTGTTAAAAACGAAAAGTAACTCTTTTTTTTCTTTGTAGCTTTATTCTGGTATTCCGGATGGCAGTTTAAAAATGCAGAAATGCAGAAAAAAAAATTGAAAAAGTGAACACTTGCAAGCAATCGATCTCCTGAAGAAAATAATTTTTGAAATAGTAAATATTAATATATTTTTAAATGAAAGGTACTGTTAGAACCGAAAAGTTACAGCAAAAAGATTTGCATTCTCCTTCTTCTTCTTTTTAAAAATTGTAACTCCATGAATGTCAGATCGATTGCGATTTCAAAATGCGAAAAGAACGAAACCTTTTCCTTTCGTCTGCTCAAAGAACCGAGGAAAGTCCGGACAGGTGCAGATACAATTAGTGGCACGATGGAAGCTTGCCATTTTGTAATTATAATTAGTTTTTAACTAATATCTCGGCTAATTACCAAAAATTGAAAACTCTGATCATCATGCTATATTTATCCAAATTTGAAACTTCTATGTGCGCTCTAGATTTTCCTAGTAATCGTCAACAAACGGACACAAACATAAGACAAACAGCTTTCTTTTATTAATATAGTTAGTATGTATACGCTAATAGAATATTTCGCTAGTTGTTCAACAGATGGTAATTTTTCTTTTCTTTTTATATTTATTTATTATTAAGGCCCACTATTGGCTCAAAAATTGTGTGAACATTCTTTGAAATAGCCTGTATTTTACAACTAAATGTAACATAATGTATGTAGATTGGAGGAAAAAAAATCAGTTGATATATCCTGAGAAAAAGAAGATGTATAAACAAAGTGGAAGAATTGTGATGAGAATTCTAAAATGTGATGAGAGAATACCGATAAAAGATATCTCTATAGAGGTGACTTAGAGATGCTGATCTTTTGCTTCACTATTTTAGTTTCATTTTAGAAGAAAACAGTATAGAATTTTCCGATCGAAGTTCGGAAAAATTCCAATAATAAAAAAAAAAACGCAGATATCAGTTTTCTTATAAGGTTAAGTCAAAGGTCTCTAAGCAAAGACAAATCATATACATTCAATTTAGTTTCATTTTGATGCGATGATGTATTTCAATGAATAAACTTCCTGATACAGCTACTATAAAAGATCTTAACAGTAATAGATCTTTTAAAAAAAAGTTTTGCAACACATTGACGCTACTTGGACGACAAAAGTCGATTTAAAAGTGTAATATGTAAGTACGAACATTATTTTTCCTTTTCATTCGAATTCAACAGAGCTTAATAAAACTTTTTAAACATTTATTTCAGTTATAAAGGTAAAACTTGTAAATTGATTTAGGAATCTAGACAACTAACATACATCATCAACTATTCATTTTCTGTTGACCATATGCAGACAACGGAGAAAGTGATTCTTTTTAAAAATGCAGAATGTACAAATTCAAACATTCCATTTTTAGATGCGTCGTAATTATATAATAAATACGTAGCACCTATAGTCGTCGTCTGGTCCGTCCGTCTGTCCGTCTGTGCGCATATAACAGCGCAAAAACTACCCAATCGAATGGTTAGATATTTAATATATATTTCAGAATTTTGTCGAGTTATTTCAAATTTTATGAAAATCGAATCAAAACTTAAAAAGATATTAATTAAAGTTTTCTTCATTCTATTAAATCCTATCATCGGTAATTAATTCAATGATATTCCGTGATAAGTAATGATTCTAGGTTTCCATGTGATTACGTTCTATTTAATATAAAGTCATATTATTTCCGTATTACTGAATTTAAAAATCAAATTTGTATACTAAAATTGTTTAATTATAGCAATCCTATAATCTACCGACAGTTTTTTGGATAGATGTTTCCGAAGAAATAGATATTAAATGGAAAAGGAGTCTAAATATGGATTTCAAGTTCTGAAATTTTTAAAGCTAGGCTTAAGGCCTATTGGCATTTTCAGTAAATTTCAACCAAAGATAAAATGTTGCCAACTTAAAATTTACTTATTTTATTACGGAAATTAATCATATCATAATAACAGACGATATAATTCATTTCACTGAAATAATAACAGTGATTTTCTTTACATCGTCTTCTATTGGATATTTACGCATAGTATAATTTTAATGTAACAGAATTGTAATCAATTGTTTGTAAAAGTGTATTGAAACTTAATATCACAAACAAAAATTAAAATCTCTATAATATGAATATCTACACATAAAATAAATTTTGCATTCATGCATTTTTGCATAAGAGTGCAACAGCTATTGCACCAAGATCTGAATACCGATAAAATTGGTTACAGTACGAACGCATTCATTTGTAACATTTGACGTACAATTGCTAACTTGTTTAAATTTATAAAACTTGGTGAAACTTGTTCTTTTCTGGATCTTTTGCAAATAAACAATACAATATTACATCACCCCAACCTTTTTATAAAGAATAAAAAAAGTTGTTTACTAGTACCCAATTTGCATTAATGCGGGATTTTCTTCTTAGACGAAAGTGATTTCACGAATTTGTCAGAAAATAGTGAAAGTGGATTTAAGAATATATTTAACAAATGACATTGCTAAAAGTTTAATTAAATTGTCATTTCCTGTAAGGCTACGAGATTTATTGTTATTTAAAAATAAATAAATACCATGCAAAAATATGGAAATTGCACTATTAAAATACGGAAATTGCACTATTAAATTACTGATTTCTTACCCGATAAGCATGATTACTAGTAAAATTCTGAATATTTTCTGATAGAAATATTTTACGAATGTGTTAGAAATCAGCGAATGCGGATTTCAGAATATCCATAGACGGCTGTGCTGGAAGATTAATTAAATTGTCATTTTCAAAAATGCTATCGAAATTATTTTTATTTAAAATAATTCATATAAAAATATACAAAAATAAATAAAAATTCTGTAAAAAAATACGGAAGTTGTACTAGAAAAATACGCAATTTTTATAGTGTCAAAATAACAAGAAATAATATAGCCTTAGTGAAGTTGACAATTCAATTAGCACTGTCATCTGCAAAGGATAATCTCAAATCCATATTAGCTATTTCTTGACACATTATTGAATTTCACATTATTGAATTCATTATTGAATTACTGGAAATTATGGAACTATTACGTCTTTAAAGTTACACTGTATAAAAAGGACAGATGTTTCTTAATATATGAAAAAATAATGTAATCGCGTAAGAAAATAAACCGCTTCCACATTATCCACCATTCTGAAAACCGTTCTTTATCTTTAGAAACCTCAGAAACTTATACATTTTCGAGATTTGAAAAAGCATTTATACATACGTATGAACAAAAATTTTATTTTGCTGCCACCGATTTTCGGAAACGTTTCCAGAAATTTTATAGTGTATTAATCAATTTTATTAAACCAGAATATCAGTTTTTAGGATGCTATCAATTCTCAGTTAAACATTTTCAACAGAGTAACTGAATTTATGAGTAACAAAATAACATTAATTTTTATCTTAATTTTATAGTGTATTAATCATTTTTATTAAACCAGAATATCAGTGTTTAGGATGCTATCAATTCTCAGTTAAACATTTTCAGCAGAGTAACTGAATTTATGAGTAACAAAATAACATTAATTTTTATCTTAATTTTATAGTGTATTAATCAGTTTTATTAAACCAGAATATCAGTGTTTAGGATGCTATCAATTCTCAGTTAAACATTTTCAACAGAGTAACTGAATTTATGAGTAACAAAATAACATTAATTTTTATCTTAATTTTATAGTGTATTAATCAGTTTTATTAAACCAGAATATCAGTGTTTAGGATGCTATCAATTCTCAGTTAAACATTTTCAACAGAGTAACTGAATTTATGAGTAACAAAATAACATTAATTTTTATCTTAATTTTAATTATCTTAATTTATCATGTTTGCCTGTAAAATATGTTTGTTGAACATGAACTTGTTTATTTTAGATTTGATAGCAACCAAAAAACTTATATAGTCCAAATTGAGAAAATTGATTAATGCACTTTAAAAACCACACAAAAACGTTTCCGAAAATCAGTGGCATCAAAATATACTTTTCTTTTTAAATGCTTCTTTAAATTTCCCAAATATATTGTTTTCTGAGCTTTCTGAAGATAAAGAACGCTTTTCCGAATCTTGGGTAAATCGGAAGAGGTTATTGTATTTTTTCGTTTGTGATTATTTTTTATTTTCCTTAATTAAGAAATGTTTGTCTCTTTTTATAGTATATAATCAAACGACATCATGTCAAGTGCCTTTTTCTTATGACTAGGAAATATTTTAGCTAAACTTTGGTAGCGATTAAGTATTTTTCATTTTGAGGCTAAACACAAATATCGTTTTCTTGTGTGTCACATTGATCCGGATTGAGTTCGTAGAGGAAAAAAAAATGAAAGTGCCTTTTTGTACATAACAAATTCTTTCGATAATTTTGCAATGTAACTGTATTCGATGGCAGTATAAGGCAAAGGTGGCTAACCTTTTCAAAATCGCGTACCAAATTTTTTCAAAAGATATTTTATATTGCGATGAGGTGCCAACTAAACAACAAATTTAGCGGATCAAAAAGCAGTGAAAGTTACTTGAAAGGTTTTATTAAGATTGTTTTTTTTTGTATGATTAACATTTACGCTTTTAATACACTGTATTAATTTAGTAACAATTATATTTTCGAAAAAAAAATTAATAATCAACATGATGCCACTAAATGCTGTTTCTTTTCTCACATATTCAATGAAAAATAATTAATATCAGGTTCATACTTAGTTACTTTCAACGGGATACAAGCTGAATTGGAGTAAACTGTCTTCCTTTTAATTTTTTCATGTTATTCATTTGCGAAAATAATGACTCGCAGACAGACGGAAAAATTGTTAAACTAAAAAATGCTAACCTCTGTCTGGAGTTAATTTCGAAGTTGTCACACTCTTTTTTTAAAACTTTTTTTTATATAATACTTTACCTTTGTGATTATTTCCACATTTTTTCGAAGTTTGTTAAATTTTTGAGCCTATACTGAAGTTGAATAAAAAACAATGAAAAGTTTAAATTTCCAGTGAATCGATTTTTGACAAGTTCAGATTATTCAATTTTGTGTATTTTGTACCTGGAATTAGAATCTCAATCAACACAGTGCCGAAAATATTCTGTTGCATGCCACTTATGGCAAGTGTGCCATAGATTCTTTCTCCCTGATATAAGGTCTTCGGTGACATATTCATTAACCGATTTTGATTCAGTCATATTTGAAAAAAAAAAGACAAAGTTAACTTTGCATATTCTACAAATTAATTCTTTTAATCTTCAGGTAGCAATGACATGCACTTCAAAATTTGAAATTCGACTTGTTATATACACTAAAAAAATGACGTATAACAATATTAATGTTTGGAACTAGGTACAATTTTTTGCACATCGATATAAGCGTACAAATTTACAATTCAATAGGTAGTCAGTCAAAAGAAATTATGAAAATTTCTGATCAATTTAATAAAAAAAATCTTTTTGAAGTTATTTTAATAAACAATTCATCAGCGCAAAATACATGTTTGTAATTATTAATTGGGAATGAACAACTATGGCACAGATACCATATATATCTTTTTCAAAAATTAAGAAATCTATGCTTTAAGTATTTTTATTAAATATATTTTCCCTTTCGGCACTGTCGTATTTTATATACATTCCCGGCTGTTATAACGCGCACCCATTTTGGTCCTTTTCTTTCAACGATAACTTTTAGTCAAAATCATACATATTGTTTTTAGATTATCATTAAAGTACTTTAATCGGTCTCCCACATATCAATGTAAATGAAATTATACAAGGCATAAAATGTTTCCTTTCTCATGGTCAGTTTTGACTTCATAAGGCATCCAGATGTTAATCCCATCGTGCTGGTGCCTTATAACATATTTCCAAAATATCTTTCTTGCATTTTCTCAAAACAACTAACCGCCAAAATTCTATTTCACTCTCTTTTTAGCCAAAGTGCACTCTTCGCCAAAAAAGATTTCCCTACCCCTGACGTCAGTTATAAAACTGATATGATGTATCCGTATTGGTTACAGCATCCCACGCAAAAAAGTATAACTCTCTTGGCTTTAAAGTGTATATCGTTTGGCGTATTTTCCAACGCACGCTGTCATTATCAAAAAGATACACTCTCTCTGATCTCAGCCGATGTAACATCTCTAAAAATGATCCGGCCCCTTGGCCACCCTTATAGTACTCTCCAAAAACACTTTCGCACTTTTCAAAATTTGGATATGCAGCCCAAGTTCTTGATATTCTTACTTCGCTCCCCTGTCAAAAATTTTGATTGTCACCCCTTCTTATATGCCTGAGAATTATTAACTGTGGAGTAACTTCATGGTTATGTCATTTTTCATCGTTTTAAAATAAAGAAAAGGTGTTTGTCAAAATTCTTCTTGATTCTTCCTCGTTTAAACAAAACTCTTCCAGTTCTCAACAGGATGTCGTCATCTCGAGTTGTTGCGGGAACAACTTTTAAAAATCACTATACGTCTTAAAATTTCTCACACTGTATCTTCGCCAGGGTGTCCGTCAATAAAGAAATATATTGATGAAGAAAGAAATACCACTCTCTGTTAATTCTAGTTTATATTTTTTTCGGAACTATAATATTAATGATAAGATGTTATATTATGATACTCTTTGCATATCTATTTCTTTTATTATATACTGTCACAAATATTTTACTCCTTTTTTTACTTCGATTCAATTTTTCGGTATTTTTGATACACTTCCCTACTATATGGGTAATTTTTTTCCAGACAACTGCTCTTATGAATATTTTTCTTTCTATTTCATACGTTAATGTTTTTGTTGTTTACACACCTGTGTGTATAGATGGTTCGTCTCTTTTCGTTTGACTGTTTAGCGTACGGAAATGGTAGGGCGATTAGAGGTATATTTTTACGTCGAGATTTTTTTGGTGCGGGTCGTCAGAAATTTTTCGCATATTAAATAAGTGTAACTGATCCATACACACAGCTTAATTTATCTTTTACCTTCGTTTTATTTTCGACATTTCAGGTGTAGACATTTCTTCTTCTCAGCATCACTGTTCTTTTAAAATAAAAATAATACATAAATAATTCAAAATAAATTGTTATTAAAAAATAAAGACAAAATAAATTTGGCGTCACACCTTTTCCTTTGGCACATTCTTGCAGAAATTTACAGCAAACAGCTTTTTTAAATTTCCTTTGCTAGAAATAAGTAATGACATTTTTTTGATTTAAATTAATTCCTTTGTTTCTGTTTTTTCTCTGTAATCAGAAATTTATCTTTCTTCTAAACGTTGGTTGTAGTTTAAAATTCTTTGTGGTTCTGATTCCTTTTCTTTTCTGAAACATAACTTATTGAGGGCTGATACCTTTTGTTATCAGATTATTATTTTTGTGAGTCTGATTCCTTTGTTTTTCAGATATATAACTTATTGAGGGCTGATACATTTTGTTATCAGATTATTTTTTTGTGAGTCTGATTACTTTGTTTTCAGATATATAACTTATTGAGGGCTGATACCTTCTGCTATCAGATTTTTATTTTTGTGAGTCTGATTCCTTTGTTTTCAGATATAACTTATCGAGGGCTGATACCTTTTGTTATCAGAATATTTTTGAGAGTCTGATTCCATTGTTTGCAGATATACAATTTATTGAGCTCTGATACCCTTTGTTATCAGAAAATTATTTGTGTGACTAGTTCCCCTTTGTAACCAGAATTTGTTTACAGTTTTATCACTTAGTTTTCTCCGGTCTGATTCCTTTGTAATCCAAAACTTTTCTTTTTCTTTTATTCATTATTACTACATTTCTATACTTAAGATTCATATTCACTGATAGGTATGGTCGAGCATTCACACATACCGTTATCTTTTTCGCACTTCACATGTTAGTGTATACATTAATTTTCTATTGCTCTTTACATATACTTATACACTATGTCATCGTTTTTAGGGTTTCGTTCATTTCACGAAACCCTATTGCTCTCTCACCGTTGTCTGTCACAGAGCCATTCTCGAAAACTATGTAACTTACAGAGTTGAAACTTTGTGTATAAATCAGAACATCAGCTGTGAAGAGCTGAAAATATTAAAATTTGAAAAATTCGTATTATTTTAATAACTAGAGATAAAAAAACAAAATTCTAACAGCCTTTTCTTATTAAATTTACACATTTTTCGTTATAGCAGATGCCAAAAATTAAAAATCCATGATGAAATTCTTTCTACAATAATTAATTTTCTATCAGACGATTTCCACGTGAAAAATAAAAATGAAATAAAAAGTTTCACCAATTGAAAAAAAGAGATTAATATGAAATAAAAATGATTGACGTCATAGTGGTAATAAAACAGAAAGATTTCTCAATAATACAAGGAGTATGAGTATGTGTGCATGTACATAAAGCAGATTAATTACACGTCATTAGAGAATTAAAAAGAAAATCTGACGTCATATCGGAAGTTTAACGCATTTTTCAAATGTTTCAGAATAATACAAAGCGAATATGAATATGAGTAATAGAGAATAGTAAATATATGAGTTTGAGGAATGTATTGAATCATGATAAAAACACGATTATGGAAATATTCGCATATTTTAACATTTTGAAGGTGTACAACATGTTTAATTTTGAAATTATTTTTTTTAAATATCGCATTTAGTCCACATGACAGATATTATTATGACAGAATATAATAGCGGGCCTCACCCGCTATCGGGCCGGTTCAGATATTCGAAAAACCAAGAAAAATAGACAGTTTTTTTTTTTTTTTTTTTTAGAAAATGAAATTTATTTGGATTTTTTAAAGAAAGGATAAAGTGTTTTGAAAGGAATATTAAACGAAACCCTTTGTGCGATCTTCGATCACACTTACCCACTTGTTTTTTTATTTTCAAAGTTACATCACTTTACATGCCACCTTCACTTTATCAATTAGAAAGGATTTTGAACGTTATTTCAGTGTATAAATCCCATAATCGTTTGTAAAATTTGGACTTATGTTCATTTTTGTATTCTATGATATGCCTTCTTACTTCGATAACGTACATTTTGTTTTTCTAAATATTGCTCAGGTGTAAACATCTCTCTCTCATCGAACATACATAATGTTAACACCTGTATTTCACACTATATAGATTATAGGGATATTTTAGGCATTTTTATATTTTCTTTTCTCACTTGTAGAAGTAGATCCTTCATAAAAAAATTTCACAATTCTTCTATTCGTATTGTTTTTTTGTTTTTTTTTAATATTTCAGAAATTCTTTAGAGATACATTAAAAATTGTTATGTAAAGAAATTTATTAATGAAAGTTTTAAATAATTTTTCATAATGATTACAACTATTATGGGTTATTCCAAAATTATTTATTCAATTGCTATTTTAATATTAGGTGAAGATAACCCCTTTTAAGTACTATAATAATTTAATTGTTGTCCAGGTTAGATAAAAAATAAAATAAAATAAAATAAAATAAAATAAAATAAAATAAGATTTATATAAATTATGCAATTATTAAATTACAAGGTGGTTTTGTAAATTGTTTATGCACATTTCCCGATTATTAGACAAAATTTTTATATTTTCATTTGGTATATGTGTCTTTGTAACCTCTATTGTGTCATTGTCTTTGTAACCTCTATTGTATCATTGTCTTTGTAACCTCTATTGTGTCATTTTTATATTGTATAATTGTAACTATTTTTTTTTCGTTTCTCAATATTGAAATATTTGTGTTTATATTTCACTATGGCCAGAAGTTAAAGTGAAAAGTTTAACTGTGCATATTGTAATCTTCGAAATAAAATATGAGACAAAATGTGACTATTTATACAAGTGCACTAATAATATCAGAATATCAATAGGCATGCCATTTTTTCAGAAAATGATATATTATTTATGCAGCCAAAAACAACTATATTCATGTTGATAATTGAACTTTTGAAAGACACTGAAATATATTTTGCTGCAATTTGAAAATTTTATGGCCATTTATTATACTAGTATGAAGATTTTTGGTAGTACTACATTTTTTTATTTACAAAATTGTATGCATACTTATTTTATTATTATTTCTATATATTGATATTGTGTATTATATTTTCAGGGTGACATTCTAAATTTTTCAAAATCTTGTGAAGGGGTGATATATATATGGTAAAGATACCATATATATCTTTTTCAAAAATTAAGAAATCTATGCTTTAAGTATTTTTATTAAATATATTTTCACTTTCGGCACTATCGTATTTTATATACATTCCCGGCTGTTATAACGCGACCCATTTTGGTTTTTTACTTTCAACGAGAACTTTTAGTCAAAATCATACATATTGTTTTTAGATTATCATTAACGTACTTTAATCGGTCTCCCACATATCAATGTAAATGAAATTATACAAGGCATAAAATGTTTCCTTTCTCATGGCCAGTTTTGACTTCATAAGGCATCCAGATGTTAATCCCATCGTTCTGGCGCCTTATAACATATTTCCAAAATATCTTTCTTGCATTTTCTCAAAACAACTAACCGTCAAAATTCTATTTCACTCTCTTTTTAGCCAAAGAGCACTCTTCACCAAAAAAGATTTCCCTACCCTTGACGTCAGTTATGAAGCTGATATGATGTATCTGTATTGGTTATAGCATCCCACGCAAAAAAATACAACTCTCTTGGCTTTAAAGTGTAAATCGTTTGGCGTATTTTCCATTGCACGCTGTCATTATCAAAAAGACACTCTCTCTCTGATCTCAGCCGATGTAACATCTCTAAAAATGATCCGGCCCCTTGGCCACCCTTATAGTACTCTCCAAAAACACTTTCGCACTTTTCAAAATTTGGATATGCAGCCCAAGTTCTTGATATTCTTACTTCGCTCCCCTGTCAAAAATTTTGATTGTCACCCAGTGGCGATCGTCATGATACAATATGTGCTTCTTATATGTCTGAGAATTATTAACTGTGGAATAACTTCATGGATATGTCATTTTTCATCGTTTTAAAATAAAGAAAAGGTGTTTGTCAAAATTCTTCTTGATTCTTCCTCGCTCAAACAAAACTCTTCCAGTTCTCAACAGGATGTCGTCATCTCGAGTTGTTGCGGGAACAACTTTTAAAAATCACTATACGTCACTCGGGACCTATGTGCTTATGTCCCATTGAAAACAATTTCCCATAGTTTCAGATGCTACTACAATCTTCGTACATTCCATACTCCGAAGCGTCTTTATTTCTTTATCACAAACAACACCATAAAAAATAGTAAATTGAATGACACGTTTTATACAATTAGGCAAAATTTGTTAGGAAAGAACCTGATTGCTAAGTAGAAAAAAGAAATTCGAAAAATTAATATTTCACGCACTAACTATTTAATATGAATCACTTTACAGTGTGTTTATTTTCTGGGTAAACGCAACCTCTTCCTAAATTATATTTTCCAGCAATCACTTATTTTGTCACGAATGAATGTCACAAAATAGTTTATAGATTTTATTTCTTAAATAATTAAGCTCAATTATTTATCAACGGTTGGTTCAGATTCCGCTGGTTGGAATCTCTTCTCTGATCTCCTCTGCTTTAATTTATTTCTTATTTTAGTATCATTCCGGATTATGCATATATTGTGGTTTTCTGGTTCACTCTCTATTACCTCACTATTTGAACTTAATTTTATCATCTTTTTACTTTTTTTTCTTTCTTCAATTTTGTCACCTTATTTTATATAATTTTTTTCTCTAAACACCTTACCACATTGTCAGTATTTTCGTTCATTACAATTACCCTTTCAACAATTAGAACGAATTTATAACCAAACGTATCATGTTAAAATGTAGAAACAAACTGGTGTGTTGCATAAATAAGGGCAAAAAACTTCATAATAACATCGTAAAACTAAAAATTGCGTAAGGCCTTTCGAAAGAACTTTGTCTTTCTTAGTAGAAAAAAGTAATACGAAAAAAAATTTTCGGGCTAAATGTGCAAATTTCACCACTGTACCGTGTCTTAGTTTTTAGGCTAAAGTCAAATATTACTCGCTTGGCGTCTTCCAAAATTGTATTTTCCAGCAATCACTTATTTTGTCTTGAATAAATGTCACAAAATGGTTTATAGATTTTATTTCTTAAATAATTAAGCTTGTTCATTTATCAACGGTTGGTTCAGATTCGGCTGGTTGGAATCTCACATCTCCTCTGTTTTAACCTTTTTCTTATTATCACGCCCAATTATTCATATTTTGATAGTTTTCTGATTTAATACATATTACCTCACTATTTGAACTTAATTTTTATCATATTTCTATTTTTTTTTCTTTCTTAAATTTTGTCATCTTATTTTATATATTTTCTTCTCTAAATGCCTTAGCATATTTACGATATTTTCGTTTATTACAATTGACCCATCAACAATTAAAACAAATCTATAACTAATCTTGACATGCTAAAATGTAGAAACAAACTGGTATGTTCATAAATAAAAGCAAAAAACTTTATTAAAGCATCATAAAACTAAGAATTGAGCAAGGCCTTCCGAAAGAACTTTGTCTTTCTTAAAGTAGAAAAAAGTAATTCGAAACGTTATTTTTCTGTGGGCTAAATATTGGACTTTAACCTCTGTACTGTGTCTTAGTTTTTAGGCTAAAATCAAATAGTGCTCCCTGACGTCTTCCAAAATTATATTTTCCAGCAATCTCTCATTTTGTGTTGAATGAATGTCACAAAATAGTTTATAGATTTTATTTCTTAAATAATTATGCTCTATCATTTATCAACGGTTGAATACAGATTCGGCTGGTTGGAAACTAAGAACTAAAATAACTTCTTAAAACACCATAAAAACTTTAAAATGCGCTAGGCCTTTCGAAAGATCTGAGTCTTTTTTCGTCAGGCGCAAAAAGACGTGCGTCTACTATGAAAGCAGCAGCAAGACACTCTAGTCATAGTAGACGCACGTCTTTTTGCGCCTGACGAAGAAAGACTCAGATCTTTCGAAAGGCCTAGCGCATTTTAAAGTTTTTATGGTGTTTTAAGAAGTTATTTTAATTCTTAGTGTTTCACACCAATTTCAACTTATTTTATTTGGTTGGAAACTCTTTCCATATCGCCTCTATTTTAACTTTTTCTTATTATCACACCCGATTATTCATATTTTGGTAGTTTTCTGGTTTAATATCCATTATCTCACTATTTGAACTTAACTTTTATCATCTTTCTATTTTTTTTCTTTCTTCAATTTTGTCATCTTATTTTTATATATTTTCTTCCCTAAATACCTTAGCACATTAGCGATATTTTCATTTAATACAATTTGTCAATCAACAATTAAAACAAATCTATAAACAAACTTGACATGCTAAAAGTAGAAACAAACTGGTGCGTTCCATAAATAAATGCAAAATACTTCATAATAACATCATAAAACTAAAAATTGCGCAAGTACTTCTGAAAGAACTTTGTCTTTCATAAAATAGAAAAAAGTAATTCATACATTGGAATACAATTTAACAATTGGAATTTAACCAGTGTATTGTGTCTTAGTTTTTAGGCTGAAATCAAATGGTACTCCCTGGCCTCTTCCAAAATTATGTTTTCCAGAAATCGCTTATTTTGTCCCGACTGAATGTCACAAAATAGTTTATAGATTTTATTTCTTAAATGATATGCTCAATGATTTATCAACGGTTGGTTCAGATTCGGCTGGTTGGAATCTCTTCTCGTATCTCCTCTGCTTGAACTTATTCCTTATTTTAATATCAAACCCGATTATGCATATTTTGGTGGCTTTCTGGTTCACTCTCTATTACCTTACTATTTGTACTTAATTTTATCCTTTTTCTACTCTTTTTCTTTGTTCAATTTTGTCATCTTGTTTTATATAATTTTCTTCTCTAAATACCTTAGCACATTTGTCATATTTACGTTTATTACAATTTTCCTATCGAATGATAAAACAAATATATAGGAACACGACATATTCTTCAGCAGCATTTTAGTGTAATAAATGTGCAGAATGTCTTTAAATGTGATAATTAATGAAACAAATAAGTTAATCAGAAACACCAACCTAGCCTTCCAATTTAGAGGCGACATAAGTCCAGAAGTTAATGTTAATGTTTTAGCTGTCAATGGTGGCTTTTGTTTCACTGAGGATGTATTATGTTTTTATTAAAATTAATGTTTGTTGGTTTCGTATTATGTTATTTTACAATATTCTATTGGCAATTTGAGAATGATGTTACTATTCTATTGAAATATTATTCTCTGTTTGTATTTTACAACTACAGAATAGGGAACGCAGCTGAATGAAATTAACCCATTGAGGGCGGAATAATTTTTCTCTTTAAAATGCAAAAATTGAATTTCGTACCAAGTTTTCCGAATAGCAACTTTTGAAAACTGACTTTGCCGACTTTCGTTTTTTATGCATGCTTTAAAAAGTCTGCATCCAATTTGGAAATCAAAATACGAAAAAACAAATTACACACACTTGACAAGGGTACATCTAACTTTAAAAGGTCGTTTTTGGTTTTAAACACCTTCCGTTGACTGGGAGTCACTTCTCGACTCCTCGATACACTCTTTTTCCTAGGAGGAAAGAAACTATACAGGGTGTCCCAGGATTATTGGGACAAACTTTAAGGGGAGGTAGGGGACATCACAAAGATTTCAGATTTGCATAGCAACCCATGGTCGGAAACGGCTTCGTTCCCCGTTAAGTGGTGTTGTTCACAATAGCATTGGAGCACCTCTAACATCTGCATATTATCGCATCTTTTTGTAAGAGGTGGTACCAAGCTTACTTGGCACTATGCCACAACATGGCAGATGCCATATGTGGTTTCAACATGATCCGAAACGTCATTGGAAAGTAGTATAACAGGGATAAGAAACGCACAAGACTGAGATCATCTGAAATAATTCATTGCTCAAAGATATTACATGTACTGTGGTAGATGATATGTGAAAACGTCACAAAAGATGTTCAAAGTTTTCATCATTGCTAGCGATGCATGCATTACACCGTCGGACCATGGATTGGCTGACTCGCTCAAATACACCTGGATTTTGTTGGATATCCGCAGATGCACAGACGAGTCTTGCAACCAAATCCATATCCTAATCCACAGGCGTTGCGTACACAGCACTTTTCAGTGCACCCCGAAAGAAAGAAATCTATGCTGCGTAAATCAAGAGAGCGTGGTGGCCAGGGAACCGGTCCACCACGGCCAATCCATCGATGACAAAACACCTGATTCAAATGTTCACTAACACATCTATCTGCCATAATAGGGAGGTCCCCATGATGTTGAAACCACATATGGCTTCTGACATGTTGTGGCATAGTGTCAAGTAAGCTTGGTACCACCTCTTACAAAAATATGCGATAATATGCAGATGTTAGAGGTGCTCCAATGCTATTCTGAACAACATCTCACCTAACGGCGAACGAAACCGTTTCCGACCATGGGTTACTATGCAAATCTGAATCCTTGTGATGTCCCCTATCTCCCCTTAAAGTTTGTCCCAATAATTTTGGGACACCCTGTATATCGATCTTTTAATACAACTTTTTTGTACAGTCTTCGGATACGTATAATTTATATCACATACAAAAATAATTTTAAAACCTTGGAACAATTCTAAGCATTTAAAACTAATTAAAATCTGCTCCGCTGCTCGCTTGCTTTGATCGTGAATCTGCTTGTGGCTTTTGCTTTCGATGTGAAATGAAAAAAAGAAATAAATAAAAAAGCACTTCTTTTACAACTAAATATTATCTTTCTACGCTGTCGAAGTCGGTCCGGTCCCAACACTAAGTTCGTTTGGATAGATTTTCATTTAAAAATATAAAATCAAAATAAACTTGAGTCATGAAAAAACACAACACTCAATTGAATCAAATTCACCTCTTACTATAATAAGTGTTTAAAAACAACACAAAATGTCACAAAAAACATATATGCATCATTTAATAAAAACTTTTACTTTAGGTGTTTTAAAATATACAAAACTGTATTTCACATTATAAACCTAGCGCTTTCGAGCCGTCCTGGCTCATCATCAGGGTTAAAAACATTAATACACAGATACACACAAAAACACACATAGTCTGAGACACCGTAAAAACATCAATGTCTGCTGAAGACAAGGTCAAACCATTATGAACAGGTCACTAGGGGTGGGAAGCATAGGGAGGGATGTGCCAATCTTATTTAATCTTGAACTATCTGTAAAAGATCTATTTTTCTTGAAAGAAAAATTTGAAAAGCTCGAAAGCGCTAGGTTTATAATGTGAAATACAGTTTTGTATATTTTAAAACACCTAAAGTAAAAGGTTTTATTAAATGATGCATATATGTTTTTTGTGACATTTTGTGTTGTTTTTGAACAATTAATATAAAATCATACAAACTCGATGGTGTGCGATGCCAAAGGAAGTGCCCCCCCCCCCTTTAGATTTAAGATCGTTTGGGAATAATTGCGTTTGAATATATATACAATCATTCAACATTGATTTTAGGTATATTTAAAGTTATTGTCACAGATCCGGGTGGCTCCGGGCGGCTCAACTAGTACATCTATAAAATATATAAAGTACATCTATAAAGTACATCTATAAAATCTACCAATAATTTGCAGTACAATAGCAGCTTATAAAAAAATCTTGCACTAATATATTAGTTGTAGCATACAAATATGAAATACTATGATAATAATAATAATACAGTAAATCTGTGAAAGTTGTCCACCATCTGGACACCATTTGTTGGTCAACATAAACAGAGAGCTTATGAAGGTACCGAATTTATAAAATTTGGTGTACTCTTTAAAGAAAAGAACTTAGACAAATAAACAACATATAAACGTGACTAACTTATTATGTTTCACTGTACAATATGCTTATTTGTATACTATAGCTATTATAGTAAGAATATAAAAGGTACGTCAACTTAAAGTGCCCATTTACATAAGGGAGAAAAATTCAAACGATTTTAGAAAGTCGAGTAACGAGATTTTCTATTTCTGCAAAATTGAAAATTTAATATTCCGACAAAGACGAATCTTTCAACTGTGTATACTTTAACAAATTATATCTGAGTAGATTCCAAACAAAACGGCCTCCTAAGTAAGTGTATGTTTTCAGTTTTGGAAAGTGTGTATGCGTAATTTCTAATCTGTGCTTTTCAGAGAGTAATTTTAATACACCACAAACTTGAAAGGTTTGTTGTTTATGTAAAAAGTATATATTTTTCATGATGCGCTTATTGTTTGAGGGGCGACTACAGTTGTGAATGAAAAGCCTTCAAGCACGCTGCAATTGAACCGGGATTTAAGTAAGATTACTCAAATTGAAGCACAGACAAAAATAAATTGAATTTTCTGTCAAGAAAACAGCGCTAGAAAATTATATAATATATTAGTTGTAGCATACAAATATGAAATACTATGATAATAATAATAATACAGTAAATCTGTGAAAGTTGTCCACCATCTGGACACCATTTGTTGGTCAACATAAACAGAGAGCATATGAAGGTACCGAATTTATAAAATTTGGTGTACTCTTTAAAGAAAAGAACTTAGACAAATAAACAACATATAAACGTGACTAACTTATTATGTTTCACTGTACAATATGCTTATTTGTATACTATAGCTATTATAGTAAGAATATAAAAGTTACGTCAACTTAAAGTGCCCATTTACATAAGGGAGAAAAATTCAAACGATTTTAGAAAGTCGAGTAACGAGATTTTCTATTTCTGCAAAATTGAAAATTTAATATTCCGTCAAAGACGAATCTTTCAACTGTGTATACTTTAACAAATTATATCTGAGTAGATTCCAAACAAAACGGCCTCCTAAGTAAGTGTATGTTTTCAGTTTTGGAAAGTGTGTATGCGTAATTTCTAATCTGTGCTTTTCAGAGAGTAATTTTAATACACCACAAACTTGAAAGGTTTGTTGTTTATGTAAAAAGTATATATTTTTCATGATGCGCTTATTGTTTGAGGGGCGACTACAGTTGTGAATGAAAAGCCTTCAAGCACGCTGCAATTGAACCGGGATTTAAGTAAGATTACTCAAATTGAAGCACAGACAAAAATAAATTGAATTTTCTGTCAAGAAAACAGCGCTAGAAGCTATGACTCAGACAGAATCTTTGATGACTTCTCTGTAATATTACAATTTTTTTCTAGTTTGTTTTTCTCAAGAGCTACTGAAGTGATTTCTACATTCTTTTATTTAACTAAATTTGTTTTTTTGTATGTAATGATAGAATTTTGTTATCGATTCTTAACTTGCTTCATCATTATGTCAGAAATTTACAAATTATATACAAAGGTGTATTTTCGATAAAAATACAATATTTTAATATTTTTAGAACTTAATTATAATTTAATAGCTTAATTTTAAGGCATTTTTCCATTAGCCCGCCATATGTGATAAATCTCAAAATATTATTTATGCGTATACAAGTTTACAACGACAATGGATTTAATAATGATGCACGAAACCTGGCTTGCGAAAAAAAGGACAATTGCCTGTGAAGCTGGGCTCCACCAGTGACTGAGATGTTCTGCTCTCAAAGCTGGTAGACTGGAGATGCTGGGCTTGAACCACTTACGCCCGTCGTCCTAATTTATGAGATTTCCATGGTTTTATTCGAACCTTGAGTAACTTTGGGTAAATGTGGTTAGGTTCCTTTAGAAAGATCCCCACGGAAGGCATCTTCTCTCGGTCTATATCACTCGAGTAGTTAATCGGCCGTAAAAAACAACACCAACACCAACGTCTGTGAAGATGTAACAACGAAATATTTTAAACACTAAAAGTACAAAATATAAATGAAAAATAAAGAGTGTAATATATATATATATATATTAAAAATACGCTTTAATCAATTAATAGTTTCATATTAATAAGATTATGATTGTATGTTGAGAAATCCATTTAGAAATCTTAAAAGGATAGTTTGAATATGGCTTTTTGTCCCTTCCAGTTACCATATCTGGAAAAAAAAAAAAAGAGCAAAATTATATATTTTTAAATAAATTTACTAGCTCACGATTGTAAAAAAATGCAGTGAATTTTCCATAATCGAGTTCAGTACCTACCTATTGTGACGGAAATTTTTCGTAAAATCATAAATTGCAGTCATGAGAGTAGGCGTAATTTTCAAGATAAACATTGAAGGCTTATAAAAGAGTGTATTTTAAAAAACTATTTATACTTTTATGTTTATTTTAAATTGTTCTGTCAATAACTAATATATAATTGGATCATGCGGCAGAAATAAAACATAAAAAATGCAATACTTACACAATTTCACAAACAAAAACATATACGTTTTTACAAAATTAACGTTACAGTTAATAAATGTAAGTTAACATAAATTAACGCAATCAGCAACTGATTTTACAGTAAAAGAAAACGATAATATCATTACTATTTACAATAGCAACAAAAAATTATGCATCCGGCATAGATTATGAAGCACTTTCCAACACTAACAGAACATTATTAAAAAGCTTAATGTTTTTCACACAATGAAATGAAATATCTAAATAAGCAATTTAAAAAAAAAACATATAAATCAGTAAAAATCCATTTTCAGCAATTGCTGTCTGTATATGGTAATGTCTGTGAATTCTTCCGTGCAGCCCTGTATATGATCTACAGAATTTCTACACAACACGTAATACACTATAAATTAGATAAGTATAAAATTGGATATTACAGTGGAAACCACACTTACAGCAATTAAATGATCAAAAGTCAGTCCTTTAACCGAATTATTTTGTGTTTCTCTGTGCATGAACGATAAATGCTAACACACTCAATAATCTATAGAAAATTAGTTGTATTGCACCTTTTAAATTTCATTGTGTTTGAAGTAGCATAACATCTCTAAAATGCACCGCAAACGATTTTTCTCCTTAGATCATAATGTAATGGACTTCATTTTATGCATCGCTGTAATTGACCTATAAAATCTACTTATTCTATACTCCAGAGATAGTATGTTCTAATCCACTTCAGTAATGCATATCGATCCCATTAAGTCTGAAATATCGTGAAATCAATAAAATGTTCCGCAAATTATTTTTCCACATAGAGCATAATGTATTGGAATTCTTTTGTGTGTCCCTGTAAACGAACTATATATGCTGCACACTCATTTTCAATACCGAACATTCTATCTTAAACCTTACTAAAAAATACAAATTTCATGGAAATACGAGTGCATTTACGATATTTAGAGTACTGATAGACAGACAGAGAAACCGAATTCATAAATACTTTTCAACTTTCGTTGGATATGGTTAAAAATGATATTCAAACAAATTCAGTGGTTGCCGAGGAAATGGAACATGAAAATTTGCTGTTTTTGATCAATTTCACAACCTATCTGCTCTCTTAAAATCAACACATTTTCCAATGACTTTATTTACTTATTTTCATTGCAGGACAATCTTTCTAATCGGAACTGCGGTTTTCATACTGTGTTTCTATGCAGGACAAATCCAATGTGGACCTCCACCTCTAACGCAAGTAGAAGTATCAGGTAAGAGTAATTTTATAATATATTTCTTAAATTTCAATGTCTATTTCTTAATCTCATTATATATATATATATATCTTAATTTTCAGAGTTTTCTGACACTGAAAACACGTTTTTTTCGTTTTTAGTGCCAGAACATTCATAAAATTCAAAGTACCATACTCGGTAAGTTTTGGCCGTAGGTGAATGAAATTATTACTGTTTTACTTGTTAGAACCTGGAGAACGTTTATCTAAATAGCACTCTTAGAACCAACGGTCCGTTAATAAATTTAAATTTTATAACTTAAAAAAATAACTATTTGGTTGTAAATGGTTTTTTATATGCTGAAAAGCAACATTTGAAACATTTTTGTAATTGGGAGGTACACTGCAAAAAAAAAAAAAAAAAAGTTCATTTTACAGTATAATACTAAATGATATCCCAACTGCCAGTATTATACCGTAAAATTAACAGTTATAAACTAAAAAACAGTAAAATAAGCAATAATACACTACCGCGCATGCGCAGCAGTGTATTATTGCTTATTTTACTGTTTTTTACTGTTCATTTTACGGTAAAATAATGGCAGCAGGGATGCCAGTATTATACTGTAAAATCAGCATTTTTTATTTCAGTGTAAAATTAACGGGCTGTGCACGAATGAGATTATCACTATAGGGGGGGGGGGAGGGGACTTATAGCACTTGATAACGTAAGATATCTCTAGGGACGGGAGATTTTGTCTTCTGATATCGTTATCATTTTTATCCAACCAACATTTTATTTTATTTTAATTTTGTAACTTTTTCTTTACATAAAAAATGTCTGTTATATACTTTTTTTAGTCTTATCTATTTTTATAAAAATAAAAAGTTATTATTAAAACCATTATATAAATGATTATAAAATAATTTCATTTCAAAATATGGAATATTCAAACTTTCGGCATTCCTGTTCTTCTGCCATATGTGCATGTGATTCGCTGTTGAGAATTCAGGTGAGAAATATGTTTGAAATGATACTTATTCTGATCACTTGTAAAGAAAGAGAAATAATGTTGTCCACTTTTTATGTTGATAAGCAATGCATTGTGTAACAAGCAATAAGCTATTACTAAATGCTTTTAAATTGTGACTATATCTTTTAGATGCTATTTGATATAAAGTTATTTCATGTATAATAGTGATATTTTATTAATTTCTTCTCTTCATTTGAATCCGTAAAGAATGCGAATAATAAATTAATAACCATGTCTGTATATCACTGCAAACGTATAAAAAGAAAAAATAATTTTTAGACATTGATAACGATATTATGAGGAGGGGGTATTCGAGGAATGATAGCATGTGATATCGCAAGGGGAGGTCACAGTCCAAAATTACCAAAATGTTGGTAATATATGTACAGCGCCTAACCTCTAAAACTAACGATTTACGAATTAGCTAGTTGTCAATGTCAAGAAGAGAATCTTGCATACGAAAACACGTGATTATTTCATTTGTACTAGTCAGAAGCTTTGGACAATAAATATTTAAAACAAAAGAAAGGTACAACGAGAACATTACATGACTGTAATTTTGTAATTGCAAATTTTTTCCATGAAAATACATGAAATCTGAATTCTTTTATACGAATGCATGGATAAATTAACATTATTTTAAATGAATGAATGTAAATTATTTTGCATTATAAATATAATATATTTCTTGAAAATTGGCATCAATGTGTTTTTTGAAGCAAAAATTAATTTTAAGACCTAGGTCTTTAATTTTCGAAAAACATGGTAATGTAATGGATAAGTGCATCGATTTCAATTTATTATATATGAGTGAAGTAAATTAGGCTTAATGGCTTATTTTACTCAAACAGAAATCAATTGCGATTGACTTGTATTGTGGAATATTGCCCTTGATAAAGTGTTTTGCAATGATGACAAATGAAATAGTCACGTGTTTCCGTATGCAAGATTCCCTGGACATTGATAACTAGCTGATTCGTAAACAGTTAGTTTTAGAGGTTAGGCGCTGTACATATATTACCAGCATTTTGGTAATTTTGGACTGCGATCTCCCCTTGCGATATCACATGCTATCATTCCTCGAATGCCCCTCCTTATGATATATGTTTCTATTTATTTCTTGTATTACTTTCACATGCTTGTGGGATTTTTTCTCTACGCACTTTTATTTATCCCCCTCCCTTTTTTTTAATTTGCCAATTTTACATTCTTGGATATACATTTTTGCATTGTAATATAATTATTGGTTCATACATATTATCGATTTTCAAGAGATATATACAGCGGTGTCGCAAAAATTTGAAACGCGCTTTAATTTTTTACTGTTTGAGATAGTAAACAACACAAATTGCAAAAGTTATCAAAATAAGGTAGGAATTAAAATGATATTGATGAAATATTCCAGTCATTAAATTTAAAGAAATTGCATTTTTACAATTTGTATACTCTCCCTGGTTCTTATAAGTATCATTCTGAAAAAAAATTCCCCATACCCTGAGAAATAAAATAAAAAACTCTATTCTTCTACGAGCAATATTCATCGAGTTACGCTATTTTGAATTTTACGAAATTTCAAAATTTTTAGACGCTGAAAAAGAACATACGATTTTTTAGTGCCGGTAAGCTCTAAAATTTCATACAATTCAAAGTATTAGAACTCGGCGAATTTTTGGTCGTAAAAGAATGATATTTTTACTGCTGCAGTTATCACAGCATGGAATTTTTTTCTAATTATAATTGATAAACCTAGGGACTATATACAAATTTAAAAAGTGTAACTTTTCATAAATTAATTACAGGATTATTTGATCAAAATAATTCATATACATATATATGTAACGATACGTAGATTTACGCATCCTCGTTACGTTATCTCACTTATTTTAGGTTTCTCATTTTTTGGGTGTAATGTTGGATGATTCAGAGAGTACAGTTTTTTCCTGGAATCCGATTTTATTCCTTTTTTAATTACAAGATCCTTTTGTTAGTCGAACACGGGATAGTTTGAGAGCCGCTTGATGTTAAAGGCTCATATTTTAGAAGTATTGAGCCTAGCCCGTTGAGAACAGCATTTTAAGGACGGGCCTAGCGACCGACCGTAAGTGTTTGAGCAGGTGACAGATGGGAAGGGCCCACGCAAGAACGTATGCTCCACCGTTTTGTTAAGGTTAATTCAGATGTTTAAAGCTAGAATGTGCTACTGAGAAGTGGGAGGATAAAAATAATCTTATTGGTTAATTAGCTCTCGCATGATGTCCGGGAAGTCCTGCAAAACCTGGTTGCATCAAAAACCACAAGCGACTCCAAAAAGCATAAGCTCAGCACTTTTTATTCTTAAAGATAGATTGAAATTGATGGATGAAACTAATAATTCTGAGGCTAGGAAACCAAGATAACAGGGGCAAATTAGATTTAAGTACGGGCTTTAAAAATTAGAGAAATATTTTGGGGATTTTAAATTTCAAATTTTGAACTTATAATTATAATTTTGCATTTTAAATTTTGAACTTTTAATTTTAATTTTGCATTTAAAAAAGGTTTAACTTTTTATCTTTTCATATATATGTATATATCGCTTAATAATAATAAAAATAAATTAATATTTGACATTTATGATAAAAGATCTGATTGTCCTTTTAATGTAAATATTTTTACGGATTATAATTCAGGTTTACATAATTCTGTTTATAAAAATATTTTGTTTAATAACTTACACAGAATAAAATATTTCTGCCCAGATGAGAATAAAAATAAAAATATTAAATTTATCAGTAACCTACAGTGTTGCCAGTAGGCTACTTTTTTTAAAATTCAGACTGTTTGTTTCCCACCACTTTTTTAAAATTGTGTAATTTGCCTTATTTAATGACAGGTGAAATAATGCGAGAATAAGATCAATTACACTATTTTAAAAAACTGGTGGGAATCAAACAATCGGAATTTAAAAAAAGTAGCCTACTGGCAACACTGAGTAACCAAGCTAAACTATATGGATATCCTAAATACATGGTATATTCAATAATTAATTAATTTAAATAAGTTGGTGCTTATATATATAAAGATTATAATATAAAGCTTATATATATATATAAAGCTTATCTATATATATTTATATATTATATATATAAAGCTTATCTATATATATTTATATATTATATATATAAAGCTTATCTATATATATATTTATATATTATATATATAAAGCTTAAATATATAAAAATTAGAGGAGGTTGGGTTCGTGGATGTTGTTTTATATCTATAAAATAAAAGCGCAAGCTATCTGATGAGGAAAACAAATACGGGCTGACCACTTCGCTTTCCCATGCCAAGCGATCATTTTTACTTAAAATTATTTTTTTTCGGATAAAAGTATATAAAAGGTACATTTTTAAAAAGATCGTTCAAAAAAATGTATGTTTGAGAGATGAGTTACATTAAGATATGTATAGATTTTGAGATAACTTCAGTTGAAATTGGGTTGACAGCCTAATATCTCACTCCATTAAAGTAAACAAACACAAGAGATTCGTTCAGCGTGAGTCATAAAAATATTAAACCATGATGATAATAATTCGCAAAGCAAGATCGCCATGATGAATTTTGTAGCGCTGCCTGGTGTTAAAAAAATCACGCCTGTATGTGTGGTATACGTAATAAGAGAAATGGCAAACGACGCATTAAGTTTCGACGTTCCTAAAATCAAAAGTGTACAAGTTTGTGTTTTTTCATAAGATGTAATGTACGATGCCAAGTTATGTTTGTTATTTCGACGAATATCTGCTGTCTACCAGTTTAATTCATGTCATGTTTCATCTTTGTTTTGTCCCAGTCCATCTATATATTTAAAACGCTAAGCATTTTCTTTCGACAATTCGTGGGAGCAAACTACTGCATCAAATTACACCATTCTTTTTTTTAATGAAAGATATTTGGACACAGATTTGTTATTGTGCATTCGTTTGTTCGAAAATGTAATTAAATAGCCTTAATTTTCAATTAAACTTTTACTTCTGCTTATGACGTCATAAAGTCGGCAACTCCCACTGTTGCGATGCATAGAGCTTATTCTCTGAACTCCGTGGTTCGCCAATCTTTTGACATTAGCTAATATCAACTAGATAATATTGTAACATTGTAATATCTATATATTTAAAACGCTAAGCATTTTCTTTCGACAATTCGTGAGAGCAAACTACTGCATCAAATTACACCATTCTTTTTTTTAATGAAAGATATTTGGACACAGATTTGTTATCGTGCATTCGTTTGTTCGAAAATGTAATTAAATAGCCTTAATTTTCAATTAAACTTTTACTTCTGCTTATGACGTCATAAAGTCGGCAACTCCCACTGTTGCCAATCATAGAGTTTATTCTCTATACTCTGTGTTTCGCCAATCTTTTGACCAAGACTCCCTTAACATAATATCAGACTTCACAATCCGGAGAAAGTCTATGGGTGAAAAGGTCCGCGGTAATTGCCAACTTATTAATTGACTTTCTCCGGAAAGTATCGCCGCCTGGTGGATACTACCGATACTAGCTCATAAGCAAATGCATAGAAAAAAATGGAGCTATGAAAAAATTTCGTGTTATTGACAAAATTTAAAAAATATATTTCGAATTACGCAAAAATAAATACGTAATATATATATATCGCACAATTATCATCAAGTTTTCAAAAATGTTGTTGAAAATGAAGATTTAAATATCAGATTAATTAATACATAATGTAGTATTCGTCAATCTTCTGTAATATCAGGTCCACAGCCAATGTTAGCGCCAAATTTGAGCGATGCTGGAAGAATGTAGTTCAAAGTGTACGGGAGTTACAACACTGGTTAAAAAATTAAATTAGTTTTGTGCCAAATTACACTTACTGTAACAAAAGCCATTTGGCTGTAGGCGGAAGAGTCCCCCAAACGTTATTACGGAAGAATCCCCCAAAAAAGATTTACAAACACCATAAGCGTAGCATGACAAGAATTTATTTTTAGGGAGGAAAGTTGGGGAGGGGTGGAGACACGTATAATTTAAGTGATTATTAAACATTTTTATGCTTTCCAAATTTTTAACAAGTTGGAAATTGTACGTCAAACGTGACAAATGAGGTGTGTTCAAACTATAGCTAGTTATATAAATATTCAGATCTTGATGATTTTTAATTCTGTGAAATGAATTCTATCGTCTGCAGATTAATTTCTGTAATAAAATAAGTATCTCGGTCGCTTGACGATTAAAAATCATCGCAAGCTCCTATAACAGAAAAGCACCGATTTAAAAAAAATTCAAATTTGTTAATAAATATTTTTATTAATATCTTCTAAAGTTTTGATTCGATTTTCATAAAATTTGAAATGTCTCGACAAAATTATGCAAAGATAATATATCTCAAATTTCAAACCATTCGGTCGGGTAACTTTTGCGTTGTTATATGCGGACAAACGGACGGACGGACAAATAGACAGACGGACGAACCAGGCGACGACAATAGGTGCTACGTATTTATATAATTACGAACGCACCTAAAAAAGTGTTTATGATTTCAGATCGTATGTTTGTCTGTCCATCCGTATAGTATAACAATAATAGTATTTATAATTCATACACATTAAATGGAACTATATTTATTATATATGACCGTTTGGTTTTTGTTATTTCAAACTAGTCGAATAAAAAAAGGAAATTATGCTTGCTTTCACTCATAAAGCTCGACACTTTCAAATTTTCTAGATCGATATAATCCTCAGCATCTGCTGAACGAATGGCAAGATTTCTTTTAGCAAATTTGTGATAATCTGATACTTTATATTAAATGAAACCACGGATAATCTTTCGTAATAGAGTCCATAGCCAAGTTGGCGTCAAACATGAGCGATGTTGGAAACAATGTGTTTTGGAATGTACCTGAGTTACAACAAAGAAATTAAATATGCGCCAGCGCCAAACCATGCTCGCAAGATACGCCAATTGGCTGTGGACCTAATTATGGAACTTCTCAAGTAAACTTCTCACTTCTTCATATATATAAACTTTCGACCACAAAATAGTGAAGTTTACGCTTAAAAGATATGTTAATCTAAAATGATACCCCATCACTTCAAAAATAAATAAAATGATAGACTAATAATTATAATAAATAAATAAATAAAATGATCAAAATGTGCATTAAAAAAAAAAGAAAAAGAAAGAAAGAAGAAACGATGATAAATTTATACGTAACATAAAATTCTAACTAAGAGAAAAGTCAAAATGTCTTTCATATATAATATGAAAATAGAAAAAATAGAAAATTACATTACATATTTACCTTTTCGAGATATAGATATTAGCAATTTGTTTCGAAGATCAATATCACTCGCAAACTCATGAAATGAGATTTTTCTTTCCTGATTTTTTTTCTTTATGTGATTTATACAAAGAAATACAGCAATAAACCATTTTGGTTTAACAGTAAAATAAGTTTATGTTATGAAAAAAAAAATGTCTCGAATATATGACAATTTTAAAATAAATAATTTTCATTTGAAGAGGACAAACATATAGTATACCGTAAAGAAAATGAAAAAACACATATGGAAAACAAAATAAAAAATACTCCTGTTACTGTCGTTAGATGGCGCCAATAGCAGGAGAACCATGTGCTTTTTAACCACGTGTATAGCGGTCAAAGGAAACTTGCTGATTGTGAGGCCTAGTACTATGATAAGGGGGCCTTGCTTTTGACATTAGCTAATATCAACTAGGTAATATTGTAACATTGTAATATAAAATCTTAAAAAACTTACTTAAAATTAGCTGTAATATAATCATATTAAAATATCTAAACATAAACATAGCAATATGAATAACAAATTTCACGTAAAATGTTGCAATTTAAATGATTCCAATTGAAACAAGAATTAGAGAGTTATCTCTGATGCCCAGCTAACATAAAAGTATCTATTTTATTTTATTTATTTACACACATATTTAATTTTATTATAAAACACCAGGTTGCCATACAAAGCAAAAATCGTCATTTTGGCGCTAAAAATGAACCCCGGTGCGTCTGCGATATCTGTAACGTTTTAATCAAAATTGTTTTGGTTGCACCGCACATTGCACAATTAATTAAATGCATCATTATTGTTGTTTTATCAGATTAAAAATAAGAAAAATTTGCACGATTTTTTTACCCCACCAATTTGGCGAAAACTTTGTTTTTGAATATTAGTTATAAATAGCATGGAATTTAATAGCACGTGATTTTTTATTTCAATATAAAAAATAAAATAACGTAATAAATGAAATAGTTTCTATTATTTTAAAAAAGGAAATGAAAATAAATAAATGATAGTTTGATATAAATAAATATTGATATACATAATACAAACAATTTATAGAATTAAAATAAAAAATAAAAGTAAATCAACAGCAATATAAGCAAAATAACCGGGTTATGTGAGGCATAAAATTACCATTTTGTTGCAATCGCGCCAATGTGGTGCGTATATGACATCTGTGCCGAAAATTTAATGCTTAACGGAATTCAGTTATTTGATCGATCGCAAATTTTGGTAATTTTCCGTTATACGGACACCATGCCATTCATGTAAATGTATTAAATGTGTGCTTGGCGACAATGGTGTCCGTATAACGGAAAAGTACCCAAATTTTTCTTAGTTCGGTCTATATCAAAAACAAACATTTTACAGGTAACAGGAAAATCGCCTAAAATGACAGCTTCATCAGCAGTTATGACAGCAAAGTTGTATAAAATCTAATAACCTGAATTTTACAACGTTTATGCGAAACACCACAGAGAACGCACTCTATTTTTATATAAGTAGGGGATATTTAAAATAATAAGAGAACTAACAACCTTCAATAATATAATGCATGAAAAAGTAAACAAATAAGTAATTCAGCAAATCTTAAAAATATGTGTTTCTGGTATTTCTCTATTATCCCGTCGACCACTTTTCATAGCAAAATAACTATCTCCAAACTGTAAAATTAAACGCCAAAACTGCAGTCCCTTTTCCTTGATGTCAAAAGCATTATACGACTTTCTTTTGTCATCAAGTGGTTTTTAATTCGACATTTGCGTGTATTTGTAATTATGTTTTAATGATTTATTAGTTATTTCATTAATTAAAATAATAATTGTGTCCTTAAGTTTTTATATTTTATTTATTTAATTATTTTGATATTCCAATGGCAACGTTCTCCCGTTTATTTGGCGTTACTGTTTGCGATAGTTTTTTGTTATGAAAAGTGGTTGACGGGATAATTGAGAAGTACCGTATTTCTTAATATAACTATAAAATGCAGAAAAATATTCTGGTACTTCTTCATTATCCCGTCGAAATTCCGTTCATTATCCCGTCGTCCCATTAAGAAAAAAACTATATCCAAATTAGGTACTTTTCAGTTAGCCGGCACCAGTAAAAAAAAACTAATAATAATAAACTTTTACTTCTGCGTATGACGTCATAAAGTCGGCAATAACTGCCAATGTGGCGAGGCACAGAGTAACGAGAAACTCTGTGGTTGCGAGGATAAAAGAAAAATAATAAATATTAAAAGCACGGGGCTTTTAGGCCTAATTTTTTAATTTGCAAGTTAAATTTCGGTGAAAATATGTATCCGCGTGTTTTATAAGCGAATAATAATTCATATTTATTGTGACGTCACCGGAATATTGTCCATTGGATTTATTTTACCATTATGCATTATAACTTTCTTGATACCATATTTTCTTTACAATTAAATACAATATATATTTTTTTTTGTATGCACGGTGTTTAAGCATACAAGTAACCTATACAATGCACGTGTGAAAAGTTTGCGCCGGGGAAAATTACGTTATGCTTAGCTTGAAATGCATTTTAACATTGATAAAACTAAAAAGAAAATTTGATTGTGTCAACATGACGTAATTGATTTTTAAATTTTTAATTTTAAAAGTATGTTGGAGTCTTTATTGGTTGCTTCATCCTGATTGCATACCTTAATTACATGTTACCATTTACTTTTTTTTAAATTATAGGTTAGAAGATTTCATTTTTTAATAAAGAAAATCACAAAAGTAAAGGATTTCAGGAAAATTAAAATTATTAAAAATAGTGTTATGGTAAAAAAATAAAAAAAAAAAAAAAAGAAATAATGATTGTATTTTTATCTAGAATAAACAATATAAGGCTAATATTTTACAGGAATTATTTTGGTAGGTTTGTTATAAGTTCATTTAACAGTTCCTTATTAGGGGCAAAGTCATATTTCTTTCGATGTCAAAAAATGTTAGCTACTTTTGGACGCCAGCCAAAACACAGTGGCAATTTTTAGAATGTATAGCGGTTGTGACAACAAACGGCGCTATTGCTTTAGCTTTCATCGTGCTTACATCACTTCTAAATACTTCAAATTATCAATTTATTTACTGCATTTTACTGCATTTTACAATTTCAGTTCTTACATCAGCAATTAGAAAAAAAAATTAGTTTTCGATTGAAATTTATTTGAAAACTGAATTTTTAAATAATTTTCAAGCATGAAATATTTTTCAATTCTATCTCAACAATGATCATCAGTTTGCTTTAATAATGTAACATAGTCCCTGGGAAAGTTGCCCCAATTGAAAATAGATTTTCCTAACCATCATAAAAACTGAAAAAAAAAAAAAAATAAAACCCCCTACTAAATCATAAGATCAGATTATCCATAAGATAGAGCATTTTGGCGCTAAACTAAAATCTATCAAAAAAAAAAAAAAAAAAATTAGTTTATGATTAACATAAAATTGATATGTTGAATTCGTTAATATGTTGCATCAGAATATGCTAGGAACTGTATTTTATTATTTTTTTAAAGATCTGTTGGTTATTTAACTGTATAAAAGGAAAAAATCCCCGACTGTGATGGAAAATGAATAATCATCCTGATTATGTAAAGGAACCGAAGAAATAATACAAATGAATTACATTTGAAAACATTAAAAATCTCCCTTATCTGCAGATTGATTTATTATTGTAAAAAAAATTCTTCATCTTTACATAACAAGTAATATATAAAAAAATGTTCAAGTCAATTCCTACTTTTTAATCATAAATATATAAAATAAACCCTTGCAGCATTAATGTCCCACGTTATCTTTAATGAAATTTTTTTTTATAATCATCGTTGCGGTATTTTATTTTTGTGGCATCACTCATTTGAGGAAAATCTTTCATTTCATTCATGAAAACAATGGTACAAAAAATTTTCTCCCGTATAAAACTAAAATTAATTAATTTAATTTAATTAATTAATTAATATTTGAAAAAAAAACTGTATTAACATCAAGTGTCATACACAATAAGTTAAAAAAATGTATTTGAACTTGAGTGTTTGAATAGAAAGTATTTTATTAACGATTGAAAATTTGAACAAGATATATAAATATATAGGGAGTATGAGCTAATAGTAGGAATTGAAACATTGATTAGCTTATAACAATGGATGCGTTTCAGAAGATATGGATTTGAAACGAACAATGATTAAAGAAGACATTTTAAAACTTTTTTTTTAACGTCGAATTTCGCCGGCGCGTTTGGGGAGATGCAATGCATATGCGCATAGGAGCTCATTCGGTTGCATTATTACACGGTGTGGGGGGGGGGAGAGATGTGTGCTTTATTCACTATTTTCTTTTATTGACTGATAGATGAACGTAGGGATATACTATTTGTGTGATACTTCAAAATTCCAGGAAATTTTCTTTCTTGCCGTGGGGAATATGGCGGTAATATCAAACGGATTTGCATTATTACACAGTTGTTTACGGATTGTTTGTTTGGAGTTTGCATCGGACATAGTACTGTAATTCATTGTGGGAAAAAACTTTAAAAATATTGGAAAGACTGTTTCATACGCAAGATTATTTTACTAATATTGTTATTGTAATTTTTTTCCGTCAAATTTTGACGGGTTCCATCTAGTTTTTAGTAAAAATGTCAACAGTAAACTCCTGACTGTCCTGCTTGTGATCCTTCGTACTCTTCTGCCTAATTTAAAAAAAATATCCGTACTAAAATCAGGAATTACTTTGTCAAGGATTTGGAAGCAGGCGCCTTCTACAATCATACGATCCTTTTACGTGTTGTGTGAGAAATACAACGTACGACAGGAAAAGTGTAAATTAAAAAACTAAAAACTGTAAGTTTTGAACCTTATATCTTATGTCTAACTTTTAATATTTCTATAGTCATTTATGAATGAAAAATGAATTTTTTTTTTTCATTTTGTAAAGAATTAGGCTTACAAATGTTTTGTCTAACTTAAAACTGTATGTACTGTAATCATAAACTACATGATACATGATTTAAAAAAATCAATTGAATTAAACATTCCATAATTGATTTTAAAGTATGTACTATATTTTTATTTGTGGACTTTCTTTTTCCCTAATGAATTTTTAAAACATACAGTGCAGTACAAAACAAACATTTAAAAAGTTCTGGCCTCTACTCAGAGATCAGAAAATAATAATAATAATAATAATGGGTTTTCGTATTAAAAGTATGAAAAGGGGCAGGAAGTATGTATTTATAGCACTTTGACCTTTCCGGCCAGGTCCAGCCCCCCCCCCCTCCTCATTAAGCAAGATAGTCGGTAGTCAACTGTACCTAAACTTAGAAGATATTATTCAGCAAATCACACATCCAAGTTCTGAAAGAATAGTAAAATAAAAAATTTCCAATGAAAATTTAGACTTTTTTGTATCACTAAAATAGGTTTAAAATGAGACTGTTCAGTGTTTAAAATGCTATATTTCCCAAATAGTCCCTTATTCCTCTTTTAATAGCGGCAGCACTTGTGTAAGTGTTCAGAAGTGTACTTACTTTTGTAAGAATTGATCAGGCGTAAAATTTAATATATTTTTCAATATAAACATAGCACGATATTTCCACATTTTACTATCCAAGGATTGTTTTTATTTTAAGTAAATTCTCTGGCGCATTGGAAGCAAGCCTATTTTGTCCTGAGAAACTCTTCCTGCTTTGAGATTGAATAGTATCATTTATGATATGATTATCTATGTATATATACAGTAGAACCTAAATAATACGAGTCTGACAAGATCGAAGCATAGGAAAAATCAAAATCAAACTTTTTAAAATTTCCTGCAAATCGCAACTAAATCGGTTATAACGATATCCGTGTATAACGAATAATTTTTACGCTCCCTACGACTTCGTTTTAAGTGATTTGCACCACCATATCTATCTATCTATATACCTATATATGTGTATATGCAATGATAATAATAATAATAATGAATATAATAAAAGTTCTGCAATAAAAAAAAAAATTCTATCCGTAATATAACGGTACAATTTAACTCGGAATAATTGTTTTTTTATAAATTATGGCCACCGAAATTTTCTAGGGATTATGAATTAAGATTGAATTTCATTATATTCTATGCATGAAGCGTGATTTTTTTTTGTTTTTGTTTAATTCTTAACTTTATATTACAGTCCACGTTAACCAGTCTTGTGATTCGACTGAAACTCAATGCCCTTTAGGATGTTGCCCTTACGCAGAAGCAACATGTTGCATAGACGGATTTGAATGCTGTCCACATGGATATATATGTATTCCTCTCTTACTATGCATCAAAGCTGTAAATAACAACGGCCAGATGTCTCTAACTTCTAAAAAATCCACATCCGTCAGAAGCTCCCTACTTAAGTGCGCACCGGGAACGACTGGATGTGGGCCTGATAGATGTTGCATATATGAGCAAGGAGTTTGTTGTTCCGATGGCCAACACTGTTGCCCAAATGGTTATAGGTAAGTATAATAATATTCTGTGGGAAAAAGATTTACTAAACATCAGTATAACCTCCTAGTTATGTGCAATTCAAAAAATATGTTCCTTATCTTCATTAAACTTTAGGAAGAGAATGAGTCAGAAACCTCTGAAAATCAATAGGTTTTGGATAAGGGATATGTCTTTTTTTAAATGCATGGAAAGCAAATAAGTCTTTTTATTTCAGAAACATTTTTTTAATCTTCGGAAATTTAATGCTTTTTGAGGTTTCTGATTGCCTTTTCTCAAAATGCTTTATGTTTCCAAAATAAGAGAAAGAAAAAAGAGAAGATAAGAGAAAGTTCTTGCGATGACTGTTAGGCATCTAAAAGGCACGTTAAACTGTGTGTATTTTTAATTTCATTTGCTATCAATGTTCTGGCTTGGAATTTTACGAAAAGTTTGCACATTTTTTTTTTAATAAGGAAAATTTTATTGTTTGGTTTTTAACACTTTTTTATATGTATTCAAAATTACTGACAAACCAAAGACATCTGCATGATATAAAATCTGAACATTAGCCTCGAAGTTTAAATTAGAATCTATAATAATAAAGATAGAAGTTTGTCTCTCTGTGTGTGTGTTTGTCTGTTGTGTTTTGAAAGTAATGCTGCACGCAGAGCTACAAAATGTGGCGGGAAGTTACCCCTATATCTGCACCTCAAAGCTTGATTTTAAATTTTTTTTATTAGATTTTTTTTTTAAATTTTTATTTAATTTTTAGCATTTTTTTCACGTTTTGCGGCGATTTTTATACATTATTAATATAAATGAGTTTCCAATTTTTTAGCCCAATATTGTAAATTTCATTTTCTTTTCCACAAAATTTATTCGGAATTCATACAGAAATTTTATTTTTTTTCGAATTTTTTATGCAATTTTTAGCGTTTTTTTCGCGTTCTGTGGCGATTTTTTAACTCTCGTTAAAGGAATTCAGTTTCAAACTTTTAGTGTAATATAATAAATTTTGCCCTCCACGATCTTTAAATTTTTAGCGATTTTTAACGTTTGTTCGCGTTTTGCGGTGATTTTTTGACATTCGTAAAAAGGAAATCGGTCTTAAACTGTTAGCTGAATATAGTAAATTTTGTTCGCCTCGATTTTTGAATTTTAAGCGATTTTTTAAGCGCTTTTTAACGTCTTTTCGCGCTTTGTGACGTCTTTTTGACATTCCTTAAAGGAATACTGTTTCAAACGTTTAGCGTCATATAGTATATTTTGCTCTCCATGATTGTGGATTTTTAGCGATTTTTTATGGTTTTCTGTATTTAGCAGTGAATATTTGACATTCATAAAAGGAATTCGTAAAATAAATTTTAATATAGTAAATTTTGTCCTCCGCGATTTTTAGCAATTTTTTATGCTATGTTCAATGCGATATTTTGCATTTTTTTCGCGTTCCGTGGTGATTGTTTGACATTCGTCAAAAAATTCAAGTTACAATGCTTTAACCTTCCTACCCTGTTGAAAAAAAGTTACGTTTTACCTGAATGGGTCGATTAGACCCAGTTTAGTGTATATTTATTCTAGCTCAAAACAAGTATTTTTATCTAGCTTTATTTCATATATTATTTTTGTATTCACTATTAGAGACAACAAAATTTATAATTCTCAACCCCCCCCCCCCTCACTTTTTACTCCGCCCCCCTTCCCCTCTTACTTCCAATGGCTTGTTTGTATAAGCAATAACTTGGAAAATAATAATAAAAAATAGTGCAAATTTGTTTTATTTCCATTGTTCTTGAAACATTTTTATGATAAACAAGATTTACAGTACACATTTAGATGCTCCTGGCAAAGAAATGATAAGCATGAAGTACATCTCGTCTGTGTTTTTCGATCTCTCTTTGGACCACATTCTTTGCACCTTCCACGTTTATTTGAACTAATACTTTCTTTTTTTTCACCTGCTGACTTAGCCAATTTATTCTTTATGGTTACTCGGATATTTTGTTTCATCCTAATATTTCTGTGAGATTCGGTCAGCTGTTTGCCAAGTTCCTTTAGAAAAAGGCGCCTTTTGTATAGTTTGTTTTGATTGTAAGAAGGATTTACATGCATAAAAACAACATATGCATTTATTGAAGCTAGGTCAATTAAATTGTAGAATGAACACACAGGCCATCGCCTAGTGCCCTTTTGCATGTATACGCAGCAGCTAACTTATCAGTAGTATCTACCCCACCTTTAGTTTCATTATAACATAAAATTATATCTGGTTTCTTTTCTTTCTCAACTGAAACTTTGGCCTCGTGATGCATAGTTGAAAGGAGGATTACCGATTTGTTTTTTTTCGGCACATATGAAACAAGTGTCATATCTGGTTGAAAACCGAATAATGAGGAAAATGTTTCTCGCTCACGTGATGACTGAAATTCAGAAGGAATAAATGGCTTATTTTTCCTGAGAGTACCAATAATAGTTAATTTTTTCTTCAATAATTCTTTAGCAAGAATATAATCCGTGAAAAAATTATCAACCGTAATATTTCGAGCGGTACCCTCAATCGAAATTACCAGGCGCAACACAACATTTCTACCTTGATATTTTTCTCACTCACTTTCCAGTATAGATCCAGTATAGCTTTCCAGTATAGATCTCAGCAGCGCAAACATAAGATGTTTTGACATCAGACATCAACCACATTTTAATTCCATATTTCCCTCTTGGCTTTGACGGTATATATTGCCTAAATGGGCATTTACCACGGAAAGGCACAAGCTGTTCATCAATTGTAGCATTTTCGTAAGGAATGAACATCTTTGGCAACTGAGTAATAAACATATCAAATAATGATCTTATTGCAGCTAGCTTATCTAAACGACGCCGATTTGCTCTACTTTCTTTGTTGTCAAACCTAAGAAACTGTCTAATAATTTCAAAACGTTGCAAAGACATAGTTGCACGAAAAATGTCGCGGCCATCTTCTTCGCTCCATAATTCTTTGAGAGACTCTCCTGCTGATTTATATACACCAGCTAAAATTAGCAAACCTCTAAAAATAATATTATAAAAATTACTTCAAAATGAAAAAAAAAATGGTTAAATTTCAAACCGCGGAATCATTTGCATTTTTTTTAATTTATCTATAAATTATTGTAATAGAAGTTTAATTATTTTACCAATGTAAGCTTCAAATTCCTCAACAGAAACCAATGTGTATTTTTTATTCTTTTCTAAGCATGCTCTCTTCATTTCTCTGTTAGTTTCTTCTAGAATTAATTTGAACATGTCATCTGTAAAGAAAAGCTTCATTGCTGACACAGGGTGTTCAGTTATCCTCTGAATTGCAAAACGTGTAGGACCAGGGGTTAAATTCATAATGTTATGTTGTCTGTAAAATAATAATAGAAGTCAGAAAATACAAATGAATGTAAAATATATAAGAACAGGAGTAATGCTAAAGTCTGCATGACAGGGGGAAGGGGGGGGGGACTACAATTCCTCTAAATGGCATTTATTTCTTTTCCTAGCATATAAATTCCGAACAAATCTCTATAAATTTCCTCGAAGATAATTTTTTTCCATGATGGTGGAAGGGGGGGGGGGAAGGGTTACAAAGCTTGCAAAACCCCTGAATATGAACAATTTATATAAAATAAATATCGAATATAATAAATATAAATTATGTACTAGTACATACCGTTTTTTTATGTAGGTGGAGGGTATTTACACCATTCAGTTTTGTTGCGACTAATAAAGGAGGATGGAGACTCCGCCGTTTCACCTTCTGTATCGGAAACATCTGTTTTTTCATCAACCTCTTCGATGGATAAATGATCAGATTCATCTGTTTCAATCAAATCATTATCACTCCCTTTATCAGATTCATCACTAGGGAGCTCTTGCCAAAGCTTTCTGATTTCATCATCAGTAAGATTGCGCTTATTACGTGCCATATTGCATAAAAAATGGCTAAATACTCCAAAACAAGAAAAACATTACTTGAGTATATCAGTATGGTAGCGCCATCTATCGATCATTATTCGAAATACATACTATTTAATTGTTTTCCATGCATTTATACGCGATTAGTGGTATGGGTCGATTAGACCCATTCAGGTAATATGTGACTTTTTTTATTTTGGCTAAAAAAAAAAAAAATTCCTGAAGTCTGAAAAAATTATAAACCGAAGATATTTATCTGTTTGAGGAATACTTAAAATATAAGAGCATTTATTTAAAACCCGAGGGAGCTATCATGAAATAAAAAATAGAAATGGGTCGATTAGACCCATTCAGGGTAGGAAGGTTAAGGTATTACAGTACATTTTGTCCTCTAGTATTTTTTTAATTTTGCGATTTTTAGCGTTTTTGTTGTGTTTTGTGGAAGGAACCCGGTTTTAATCTTTTACGCAATATAGTTAATTTTGTCATCTCTTCAATGAAGCTCATACGGAATTCTTGCAGCGATTTTAGAATTTTTCTTGATTTTTACAGGGTTTTTTCTTTTTTTTCTTTTTCTTTTTCTTTTTTTTTTCTTTTTTTTTTCTTTTTTATTTTGCAGCGATTTTTTGACACCTGTAAAAGGAATCACTTTAGAACTTTTAGCTCAACATAGTAAATTTCGCCTTTCGCAATTTTCGATTTTTAAATGAGATTTTTAGCGTTTTTTCGCGTTTTGCAGTGATATTTTGACATTCGTAAAAGGAATTTTGTTTCAAACTTTTACCTTAATATAGAAAATTTTGTACTATTTTTAATAATTTTTTTTTTTTTTTTTTGGAATTTGTGCAGTGATTTTTAAGAGTTTTTTTGCGTTTTGCGAGACATTTTGATAGTTCCGGGAAACGCCGGGCGGGTCAGCTAGTTTAAAATATTGAAGATGTTTTTTTAATTCATTTTTAAAGCTTGTGGAATTTTTGAGAGTTTAAAAACCATTAAGTATACACTCTAAAAAAAAATCCGTGAAAATACAAGAGATTTTCCGTAAAATTTTACGGAGAAGTTTCATTTTTCCAAAACAACAGTACAATTTCCGTAAATGAAATTAGTTCCGTAAAGGAGATTTCAAATCCGTAGATATGCAGAAAGTTTTCCGTAAATTTGATGGATTTTTTTCAAAACAGTACAATGTCCGTATTTCCCCATTTCCGGAAATAGCGTTCAGAGGTTTGTATACAGATATCGTCTTGTTTGAAATGCGAATTAAGATTATTGTATTTACTAGGGTCCAGGATCTTCTAGGATCCAGGCCTGGACCGGTCCTACCCGTGGGCCTATTTTCTGTCATTAGACTCGGGCCAATCCTGGAGCTCATTCTAACCGGGCCCGTGTCTGGACGGTAATTTTTTGTGAAAATTATAATGATATTTTTAATTTTTTTAGTGAAATCTTTAGAAGTTTACTTTATTTATATAAATTACAGAATTTTTTTGGTTTTAAATCTACTTTTTTTTCTTTATAGTGCTTCAAATTATGAATTTTTTCACTGACATTTTAAAATTTTATTTTAATTTTATTAACGTGAGGCAATATTAGGTTATTAAAGGTTTCGTAAAATAATATCTTTGCAAATTATTGGTATTGAACAAAACTGATTTGTCTTATAAATTTGTGAATTAACCTAAAATTTATTATTTTATAAATTATAATTTTAGAAAGTTTATATTTTTTTCTTTAAATTTATAAAAATAATTAATGATTTTTTCTTTACTTTTATAAAAATGAAGTTTATAATTTTATAAATTTTATAATATATTTAGTTACTTTATAATTTTATAAAGTTTAAAATATATTTAGTTAGATTGTAATTTTATAAATTAAACTAAATTAATAAATCCAAATTTAAACATACCTATCCCAAGGTCATTAATTTCAAAATTTTCGCAAAAAAATCTATTTTTTTATTTTATTTTTTATTTTTTTAAAGGTTTCATAAAAATAATATTTTTGCAAATTATCGGTATGTAGCTGTTAAACTAAGCTGATTTGTCTTATAAATTTGTGAATTAATCTAAAATTTATTATTTTATAAATTATAATTTTACGAAGTTCATATTTTTTTCTTTAAATTTATAAAAAATAATTAATAACTTTTTGTTTACTTTTATAAAAATGAAGTTTATAATTTTATAAAGTTTATATTTATTTCGTTAGTTTATAATTTTATAAATTAAACTAAATTAATTTAAACTAAATTATCAAGTCCAAATTTAAACTTACCTATTCTAAGGTCATTAATTTAAATTTTTCTCTAAAAATCTTTTTTTTTTTTTTTTTTTTTTTATTATTATTCAGTTTAACAGAATCGTACACAAAAGCTCTCAGTAAAGATTAAATATAATAATTTAATTTATTATAAAATTGTTTATTCACATAAGTTTTTAAAATTAGAGATAAAGAAAATTTACTTTAATAGCATGTAATAAATACGTCTACTTAAGATAATTATTGTTTTTAGAATTGATAAATAGATCAACAGACAAATAATTTTAAAAAGTATATGTACTATTGCAAAAAGAAGCAATCATTTGTAATAATACAATGTTTTACGCATATAATACATAAAAAGTTAAAATTTATCTGTTATAAAGCATCAAATAATAAAGCAAGATATTAAAAATTATGAAAATAAAATATGGAAAAAATCGATCTAACTATAACACCTTTAAGTTTTTGCATCATTAAAAGTATGTAAAATAAATAACAACATTTGAGGAAACGAAGTGTCCGGTCTTAGCGTAATGGTACAGCGCGCCAGTTTACAACACAGAAGTTTCCGCGTTCGAACCCCATCATGGCGAGTGGTGGTTATTTACTGAAAACTCGCACAGAAATGAAAGAAAAAAAGTGTTGTAAAATGTTCTTTGAGAAATATATATATATTTTTTGGTCCTATAAAATTTATTTTAACAATATAAAAACATCTAAAAACCACTTAAGATATCTGTTAAAAAACGGAAATTTAAAAGCGGATATTTCAGAAATCACGGAAAATTTCCTGGAATTTACGGAATTTTTTCCCCGTTAAAATACGGAAATAGTACTGGCGTCTCGATTACCAGTACAATTTCCGTTTTTTTCAGGAAATTTTTTTACAGTGTATCATCGAAGTTCTACACTTCAGTAAACAAAAACAAATTATTGCAAACACGATATAATTTGTGGGCCATGTTGAAATCCATTATGAAGAAACATATGCGTGTTTTGCATAATGTGAGAAATTACAGGCTGTCCTTAAACAAACTGATGGTTTTTAAAAGGAGATTAAAAGCAAGAGGTGGCATATAATAAAGTTAATATATCAGGAGATTAATGTGTGATAATAATATCACCGATCAGAATCATACATCGGAAATATATCTGATTTCGAAGGACCCGAAATACAATTTTTCAACTAAGTTACGATTATATTTCGTGTGATTTATTTGCAGATTAAACTGTGCTAAAATTAATAAAATATAATTATGTTTCTATCGTTTTTTTGAAGCTCAATTACCTGAAATTTATTCTGTTGAACTGATTCAGACATCAGACTAGATGTCGTAATCAAGAAGGTTGTTTAGTTGAATTGTGTCCGCCTGATTTGTAGCTCAGTTGGCAGAGCATTGGCAACTTAAGCCCAAATTACCCTGGTTCGATTCCTGGCCTAGACAATTTTTCACTTAGTTGGAAAATTGCATTTCTTGTGATTTATTTACCAGTTAAAATAATTGTTCATTTAATTAAAAAGCATCTAGGTATTGAAAGTTATTAAGGCTTGATAAACATTTTGATACTTATATTGAGTTAATTTTTCTATTAATTTAGTATTAATAGTGAAATTACGCCTTAATATGTGAAACATATGAAATCATTTTTCAAATTGCTCTCAAAGCTTACTGTTTTAGTAGTTATTTTGTTACTGCTGGGAGATCTACAGCTGTGAAATAAAAATGCAATAAATATGTAAGAGTTAAATGTATTTTTAGTTTCTTTTCTTTTCTTTGTTTAACTTTTATGCTTCACCCCTTTTTAATTTCCTTTTTAAACAGTATAAATTTTCATTTTTGTTCAAAATGTTAAGTGTTTTGGAATAGAAATATAATGTTGTATGTTGAGTTTTCGATTATTATAATCCCCTCAAAATCATGTTGGAAGTGATCTGTTAATTAACAAAATTCCTCTGAAATACTTACTAATATAATCATATAAAACAACATTTTTTGTTATGAAACATAAATTAAATCAATATCCACGAACGATAAATGTAAAATAGATTAAATAGAAGTGATAAAATATAATACTACCAAGCATAAATATGTAAATTGGGATCATTTGAAGTATTGTCTACTATTAAATGTTATAAAAAGTTAGTTAATTATCGTGAGTGAAAATTTTCTCTTATTTAATGCATTCATTTTTCTTTAAGTCTTACACGAACGAAGTCACGGTTAAAGGCTAGTTATAAATGTAACAATAACTATTATTATTTTATGTATTTACAGTTGTGATGGACCCAATAAAAAATGTATTAAAGAAGCCAGAGGACAGTTTGGTGCTGCAGTTTATAAGCCTCTTAGAAAAATGAGCAAAAAGTCGCCTTATAAATCCTGTCCAGGTGGAAGTCGTATGTGTCCAGGCTACATGAGTTGCTGCATGAACGACAATGGTGAATGGGGTTGTTGTCCTAATCCATCTTTGCCTCATATCGGATATGGTGAGTGCGTAAATGTATTATAACATTGGAATATAACCCATTGTTCTTCTTCAGGACTTTAAGAGTTATTAAAATATAATGGTACATTTTGGCTTTTTATAAAAGATTACATTTTATAGTTTTATTTCCTGTGTGTGATTATCATCACAAATTTCTCCAATAAATGAAATAATAGCAATTTTTTCTAAGAAATAGTAATACATTTTTTAAACTGCTTATAAATGTTATTACCATTTCCCTGAAACCATAACGCCAAAACGCTATGGTAATGGCGTATTTGAGCACATAATTTTGTTAAATTAATGGCTTCAATTGCTTTATTCTTTGAGGCATAAATTTTGTATAATCTTTTCAATAAAGTTTAATTAATAAATTACGTATTTGAGCAACAATAAATTTAGTAATCGATTAAGATTTGGTAATGGACATTTGGGACAAGTCTTGGTAATAATTTTTGGAACAAGGCTTGGTAATGACATTTAAAATTTTTCAATAAAAAAAATATATTTCATATTAAAACTAGTGCACGAACTAGTGGTAAGAAATGTTGACAAAAATTTAAAGTGTCATAGAACTTTTAAACCTTCAAAAAATTCAATCTTTCAAACATTATATACATTAAAGAGTAATTATTTCTAACACTTTAAAATAAAATGAGTGACACTCTTAATAGTTCTTAAATATGAAATAATTTCATACCGAGAACTTTAAAGTTATTTTTCTCAAAATGTGATTTGGGGACATTGCGCGGAAGCCAGTTAAAAAATTTTCAATTTTTTTCATTAAATTTTCAGGATATAGCTGTAGTGTATGTTAGGCTATATAAAGTGAACCTAAAGTTTCCTCTTTTTTTTTTTATTGATTTTTTTTTATTTTCTTGGCGTGATATTGCTGAAATTTTGAAAATTTTATATAAGCAAGGTACAGTTTTGTTTTTAAAACATAAAAACTCTATAAATAAACATTTTCAAAGGTTCAGTGTACGCGTCTCTCAAGTATAATTAGATACGAAAACTTTTCTTTTATATGCAGAAATTTTTTTATAATCATGCGGCTGTGATTCCATTTTTTTGCTCGACAAGTTTAAAAACCCATAAAACAACTAATTTTCCCCATTACGATCAGAAAAAAAAATTGTGAAATGAAAGAAGAAACAGATATCTAGTACCAACTTCAACAATTGTGTTTTTGTAATGTATACTTTTAAAGATATAAAATGACAAAAATGGTATTTTTTTTTCACTTAAATTTTCAGCAGACTGAAACTGCGCTGTAAATTAATAATACTGACAAAGGACGTGAATTAATTTTCACTTTGTAAAACAACGCATAACCAACATAGCGAAAAATGTGTCCAGACTGGGGATCGAACCCAGATGCCCTGGTATAGCGCACCAAGTGCTTTACCATTTAAGCCATCTGGACGCTATCCAATCTGGAATTTTTCACTTATACGTTGGCACGGCTACAACCTTGCAGCACAAGATGGAATGTCAAACATGAGCATACTAACCAGTGGCGTATCTGAGACGAATAAATTCCCAGCATCGAATAATATTGAATTTCCAATTAAATTTTCAGTCCTGCTGAAAATTTTCAGCTGCAATCATTTAAAAAAAAAATGTGAATATTAACCCTTCGAAAATAATTCGCGTGCCGGATTCACTTTTGAAATTTCGATTTCCTGCAATATATAAAACCGCATATCGGCTCTCTAAAATAACCAAACAAAAACAAACACACTTAAAGACATCTACGTTCTATCGGGTTTAGGAAGAAATCTTTAGTTAAAAAAAATTAACGTTAAGCCTTTCAGAAACGGTTTTAACCGTAAGTCAATTTCGCATTTTTAACGATTTCTCCTATCTTTAAAAATTCGAATCTGCGTTTAGAAACAAGATACGAAAAATTAAAGATACCGCGCCTAATCTACGTTCCTTTGCTTTTTAAAATCCGGTATCCGTTTTGAAAAATTTGAATTTTAACCCTCCGAAAAAATCGTTTACGAAACTCTCTCACACGATTTTCGTTTTTCGGCATCGGCATCAACTTGGGAAATGCGAATGCGGACAAATAGAAGAAACCAGATCCTAGTCACGTTCATTTTCTTCAAAACGCACCCTTAGATTTTTAAAAATATCTACATTAACCTTCTCGAAACCGGTCGTTTACGTAACCCACTTTCGCGATTTCCGCAATTTTGCAATGTTTACCCTTTCGTCGCAGAAATTTTGCATCGAAATGCACAAAATCCGACAGAAACTTAAAGTGGGAACATTCAGGTGTAGAAAGAAGCCTTCGACTTTAAAAAATTGGAATATTATCCATTTGGAAAAAAGTTGTTTTCCGCAACTCTTTTCTGCATTTCCGTTTTTATCCGCGCAAGCACAGATAATTCGAAGTTAAAAAAGTGTGTTTTCTTTCAGTGTCATTTTCTTATTTATTAATAATGTCAAACCAGAAATCGTTGTTCATTTTGCGTACAGAATTGAACGGGCTTTCTGGACGTATGATTGCTTTTGAGATATAATAATATCTTCACGGTTAAATTTCAAGTCTACTAGGACATCTGGTTGGGCTGAGTGTTCTGAAAAGGCCTCCTCCAAAACAGTTTACGCCCCTTGGCGGTGGAAGGTGGAACTACAGGAGTATCTCTGTTTCTATGTACCGGTTTACGACGAATTTTGACTCATTCGACTTGATACCGATAACCTTAAATATTTTAGTTGCACTTTCTACCGCCAGTATGCGCTTTCTGATCTCGGGTTCTATCAGGGCTACACTAAATACCGGGCTTGCTTATTCATTATTATGACGTCACAAATGGTTGCTGGACACGACGAAAGACATACAGTGATTGGCACAAAAAGATGGGTGCGTCGCTTTGTATTAATCGCTGGTCGCGGCCAGCGACTATTTTTGACGTAATAAGAATGAGCCCGGTATCTAGTGTTGCCTTGGTTCTATGGGCCCGATTACGACGGGGCTTGCCTCATTCGACTTGATTTCGATAGCCTTACAGATTTTAGTCCTATTCGTATAGAGCAGATTGTTATGATCACGGGCCCGGGCAACGCCGGATGGGTCAGCTAGTAAAACATAAAATTGGTATTAGAGATATAATAGTACATTACTTTTCATAATAGCATTAAAACATTATTTATTGTTCGTTCATTGAGGGTTCGGGTCGGATTGCGGGTTGACTGCAAACGGAATTTGCGGATTCGGGTCGGGTATAACCCGACGCATGCAGGACTCTAAGTCAGATCCACTTATGCGACTTATAATACATAGGATAAAAATAAGTTTGAAACGAATGGAAGTTCATAGACAACGTTCCGGAGCCGCAATTGATCAAGAATGCGCCACAACACCAAATGAAATGTTTGTTGAAGCTTGTGGATGAATAGCCCACCGTTATAAGCGGTGTATTCACCAGAACGGTAATAATTTTGAACATCTGTGGTAGGAGGAAAAGTTATAAATTTTATGTAGATTCTTTTGAAATTTAAATATTAAGTATACGTGAATAAAAACTAGAATTATGATCATTCAAAATGTGTATATGTAACGGTCAATTTGATAAATACGGTAATTATTAATACTAATCAGTTATTATTACTAATGTCCGATGATGATGAATGGTTTTAATTAATACTAACCACGGTTAATATTAATAATAACAATATTATTATTAATAATAGTAATAATAATTACCGGATTTATCATATTGACCTCAACATATACATTTTTCTGATCCCTGTATTATGAAATATTTATGACTTTTAAAATAAATTGCTGAAAACACACTGTTCGTTTTTTAGGAGGTGGTGAGTGTTGTGATACGATGTTTGGCCATATGTGTTGTCCAGATGATTTTCCTACTTGCACAGTAATCGGATGCATGGCGTAAGTTGCTTTTGTTTAAATATTTTTAATGAACTTATAATACACCTACATTTACTAAATTGATAAAAAATATCAAATAGTCAGTTAAAAATTAAATTTCAAATCCTTTATATCCAGCATTAGCGCTTTTAAACAAAGAGCTGTTGCAGACACCGTATTTTTATAGGATTTATAAATACCCACTTTAAAAATCAGTAGCTTAAGATACGAATTTTTCCCGATTTCTGGCAGGAATGTACTATTCATTACACACAGCTAATATACTACCGTGATCTCTCACTTATACGCGATGCTCAGTAATTACTTTCTCATACCACTATTTTAAAACAGTAAAATTCGATTTATAACTTCTGCGATTTAAGAAGCCGAAAATTACCTTATAAAAAAACTGGTGCGGAAAAATGATTTCCGTGTATCGCGTATAAGTGAGAGATCACTGTATATCGGAAAGCGTGTGCTATCAGTGAATACATAAGTTACTGCAAAAACAAAGTGGGAAAATTTACTGCTGATTTTGCATTAAAACATATCAACATTGTAATTCCACCATCAATTTACACTCTGTAATTTCAAAAGCACCGAAAAGGCCCTTTGTCACTTTTTTGACGGAGATTACTTTGAGACTTATAATCTATACGGCTGTTGTCTCGAATGATCCATATTTTTTATTCACAGAAAGACACACAGGATTTTAACAAATTACACAAATCTTCTTCTTGGGGACGGGATAGACACAGGGAAGTTGACAGCACTGAAGATGCACAGACAATGACACCCATGCCTCACCCGGGATTCAAACCCTGGGCCCTCACTGTGGCTGATGCCTCCGCTACCAACCACGCTGCCGGGCGGCACCCTCTGTCGGAAGCGTTTTGCAATCGCTGATATGTCAATTTGCGAATTATGGTGCTATTTTCAGTCATGCGCGTTCTGTGTTTTCTATTATAATTTCGTCTGGATATCGTTTAATATTAGATGCCCACTTATAATTTAAATAGTAAAGTGTTAAATTTATGTTTATTTATACTGTTGTTTTACTAGTATTACATAATTAGTGTTGTTATATATATGCAAGTTACGAATTTCGTGTTTTTGCCACGTGTATTGACGTAAAAAAGCTTTGTGTCAGTCGTGCAGAGATTAAGTATTTTGACTTTAAACCAATAAAGAGCTAAGTCACCCATTTTTGATACCTTAAATTATATATATATATTTTCTCAACGTGATATTAAGATATGCAAATCGGTGTTTTCTATTTGTGTCTTAAAGATAAAAAGTAAACTGTGAATTTTTTTCAGAAGGACAATCTAAAACTTTTTTATTTTACAGTCGTGTTCAAAATTGACAAATTGGACTTATATTAGTAAACAATGTCAGAAAAAAAAATATTTATGTGAGTAACTTGCTTTTTACGAAAAATGAACAATAATAACACTGTAAATGTCGCATTTTAAGCGGAAAACAAATGAAATATTTTAACAGTGTTTTCTAAGCATTTATTTTGAAAGATCCCGAAATGGCAGACTTGGTAGCTTTTAACTAGACAGTCAGACTCTTCTTATTTTGGCGATTTATATTGGGACAATTATGAAGGCTGCAATCTTCTTTTCATATGGAATTGAATAAGAAAATAGTAGATTGCCAGATATTAAAAGGTTTCACTTTATTTGTGTGACCACAGTTCAAGCGATAAATTCGATAAATTAGCAAAAACTCGGGGTTTTGTTGATCTTGAAAAATGCAACAATTTAAAATATTGTCAGAGTGCTTAAGTATCGATGAAGAAATGACTCCTTACACAGGCAGACATTCTGGAAACATGTAAATAAGAGGGAAAACTTAAAAAAACTTAATATAAATTATGATTCCTTGGTTCTTCACAAGGATATCAACTCAATTTGCAAGTTTATGTAGGAAAATAAAAACAAAAACAGTCTGAAAATAATATGCCCCTTAAAACACGAGTTAGTCTATATTTGATTGAGTGCGCTGAAAATCCTAGAAAAAGCAAAGTTTATTTTGGCAGTTTTGTAACTCGTTTTAATTATTAGAAGAAATGCGATACAGATGATTTCAGATAACACAAACTATAAAAGAAAATGGGCTACAAAATTGCCTCATAGTAATAGTAAGTTTTATTTAAAAAAAAAAAAGGGTTTTGTAATTTATTGCAAAAAAAAAAAGTTTTACTCTAGTTAAGTAAAAGTAATAAAGTTGGGATGGAGTCCATGGGACAAGAAAAGCGCTTGCTTTAGGAGCGATAAAGAACATAGAATTTTAGGCAATTTTGAAATTCTTGCACAACGAGATTCGCAGCCAAAGACGGACTACTCATACAAAGAGATCAGTTCTGTAGAGCATAGATGTCCCTCCCAGTACCATTTATTAAGGTTTTTTTTTTAAAGAACAATTTTCAGCTGGAGTTGAACCCGCCGGTAAACGCAACAGGAAGCGGGGTGAAAAATACTATGGCCATGACCAGAACTGACCGGATTTTGCAAAACAAAACCCTCGCTGTTGTAGAACAGATCTTCCTCCTACTTTTGAGATTTTTCTATAACGAAGATACACAAATTTTAGCACAAATTCATTTTCACTAGTATGTATGACCTTTTTCTTCAAGATAAACAAATAAGCTTTTTGTTTCTTACCTAAATCATACCTTCGTTGCCAAGGTATTTTTTTATAGTGTTGCCAGTTAACTCATTGTCAAAGAATACTTTTAAATTTGAAGTAAACAAAAATACTACGTCTGAACATATTTATACTTATATTAAATCATTAAAATTACAGACATTATAATACACTTTCATATAACATTAAAATTGGACGTTTCGGATTTACATGGAAAATCCCTCTTCAACAAACATTTTTCATAGCGTAAGTCATAGTTCAAAAATATCAACAAATAGAAAATGCCAATTTCTATTTGTTGATATTTTTGAACTATGACTTACGCTATGAAAAATGTTTGTTGAAGAGGGATTTTCCATGTAAATCCGAAACGTCCAATTTTAATGTTATATGAAAGTGTATTATAATGTCTATAATTTTAATGATTTAATATAAATACTTTTAAATCTTTAACGGGTTTTCTCTAAATTTTTCTCTTCTGGTTTAAATTCATTACTTATTTTGCCAGGGTAATTGACTTATTTGAAGTCAGGGTAACTGCGTTATCTTGCAACAATGAAAAAATTAAAACCTATGCAACTGACCTTAATCCATTTTAACGAACTGGCCTTTGGAATGTAATAACTCGTTATATATAATATCTATTGTTGTTGTAACTAGTTACAAACTGGAATCATAAAGAATTTTTAAGAATAACCATAGAGAATATAACGGAAAATGCCTTACAATTAATTTATTAATTCATAAATAAGCTCTAGAAATCCTTATATATTATTTCTCCTGTCAACATCCCTTTTACTCAGAAAATATGAAACGCAGAACAACGAATGAGATACCATATGAAAGGTTTTAGAACAGGCTTCTGACATAGCCCACTTAACAATTCGTTAAAACATGTTTTTGATTAAAATTTGCTGAAATTAAAAAATTAAATCGGCATTGTTTTCATGAAAGAAATGAAAGGTTTTCCTGAAATTATTGTTGCCAAAAAAATAAAATACCACATTATATGATGCTCATAGCAATTATTATAAAAAACACCGCACGGGTTTATTTTATACTTATGATTAAAAAGCGAAATTGAAATTGAAATGTTTAGATTGATATTTCTAAGTCCCATGGTTTTCCCGAAGCGGAGGATGTCATCCTCTAATGCAGTCAAAATACGATTGTTAATTTTTTTTCTCGCGCATGCCTTTAGCAATCTTGGATCAGTTTTTAGTCTAACTTTGATGGAATAAATTAGATGATATTCTGGCTTGACTAACAACTAAATGTTGTTTGCAGATATTTTTATCCTTGCTTTTTCTTTAGAAGTTTAAACCTGCATCTAATAAATATTACATATTGATAAAAAATGATACTTCTCTATTATCCCGTCGACCATTTTTCATAACAAAAAACTATCGCCAAATAAACGGGAGAACGTTGCCATTGGAATATCAAAAAATAAATAAAATATAAGAATTTAAGGACACAATTGTTGTTTTAATTAATAAAATAACTACTAAATCAGTAAAACATAATGAAAAATACACGCAAATGTCGAATGTAATACCACTAGAGGACGTAACAAACACGCATAATGATTCTGACATCAAGTAAATGGGACTGCATTTTTAGCGTTTAATCTTACAGTTTGTCGGTAGTTTTTTGTTATGAAAAGCGGTCGACGGGTTAATAGAGAAGTACCTAAAAAATATTAGATTTCAGTGCGAAATCTTCGCACGGGCCCTCTGGTATTAAAATAATACATCATCATCGAAACAAACTTGTGTTACATACATTTTATAGTTTCAGCTATCAGGAAGTGGGTGAAAAATCTATTACAATTTTTATTATCATTACATAACCATGTTAAGTTAAAATACAGGAGTGTAATAACATTTCATCAATAAATACAAGTTTTCTGTATTATAACACATGAGACGCTGAAAATGTTAGTTTAAATGGAACCTATTATCTAGAAAAGGATTGTTGTATCAACGAAGTTTCACCTTAATTATTTATATGCCTTTATATTTGTCATGTGTATAATTTTTACTTTCATGAATACTTCAATTTACTTTCATTAATTTATTCAACACTATTTTCTGTTTATACTTGTAGGTAAATAATATGGTTCACTTGGATGAAAAATGTATGGAAAACTAACAGTAAAGAGACTTTTTATTAAATTAAGCAAGATTATCTACTTTTATACGGTGGTTGTTATGCAATGTAATTTTTAACTCAAAATAAAGATTTTATAATGAATTGTGGAATTTATTTATTATTTGAATAATTTTAAAACTAATACACAAAATTTGTAGCAGCAGATCAGTTAAATGTTTCCAGAAAAACAAAATAGATTCTACACTCCCCTCTTTCAAATAGGCTTATGTTTTATAGCACGAAATTAAACTATTAATGCATTATCTGCAAGCTTTCGCTTAGCTGCCAACTGCTAAGATTTGTTGTAACCACTTTTTACGAATAGTAATCTTTGCTTTATTAAATTTCAGAAATCTACGATAAAATACGACGAATATTTCTATTAGAAAGTTGTGATGACAGAAACTCGTAGCAGTTGGGAGCTAAGTCTACGGGCGAAGCAGACCCTGATTATCTCATTTACACTTGGATACCGCCATTCTCCCCAATTGTGAGAGGACATTCGATCAACATTTTAAATGTGTTTAGATGCACTGATTTGTCTGATACAGTGGAAAAGAAAATCCAGATTACAATTTAAAAATAGTTTTATATTCTGCCGAAGCAGAGCCTGATTATCTCATTTATTTTGGATACAGCCATTCTTCCCTGATTGTGAAAGGCCATTCGATCGACATTTTAAATGTGTTTATATGCACTGATTTGTTTGATACAGCAGACAGATGTCTGCTGTATCCTCTACAGATTACAATACAGATTACAATTTAAAAATAATTTTATATTCTGCCCAATAAAAAGGCCTATCGCCATAATATTTTTCTAAATCTACAATTTTCATCAAATATTTATCAAGAAAGAAAAATCATACATCAAGCATAGATTATGAAACACTTTCCAACACTGATTATTTTAACAAGCCTTTGCTGTTTAATAAGGTAAATAAGATACCTAAATAAACATTTTAGATAACTCAAAACCCATTTGAAAACCAGATTTCAGAAATTGCAGGCCATAGCCAGAAAGGTCTGCGATTCTTTTGAGCAGTTCTGTATATAATCTATAGATTTTTATATATTCTATATAATATGCTACAATTTAGTTTAGTAAGAAAACATATAACACAATTGAAAATTCACTTTCAGCAGTTTCTACAATTAGACGGAAACATATTTTAATTATTTTGTACAGCCTTGTATATTACCTTAAGATTTTTATACACGTTACTAAAGGGATTTTTTCCCCAATTGGTCAATTAGGTCACTGTATTGTCTGTATCTTTTTGAGTTTTCTTGATATTTGAGTGGTCTTTTTGTATGAGCTGCTCAGTGAATGTTCGTGACTGACTTTATTTGGGGCACTAAATGCATGGCTGCCAAATTTACTCTTTTATAACCACTATTATTAAAAAGAAATGCTTTCATTTATTTATTGACAAAAACTTATGACATTAGACAAGGAAAATATTTCTTGTAAAAAAATATGGTTTGCAAATAATAAATGTTTCAGGCATGCCTTTAGCGCCCCCCAAAAAAGACACTCACGAGCCACCACGAGGGCTGCTCTATAGAATTGACTACGAAATCATGAAAAAAAAAAATCTTTTGTATACTTCGCGCTTGCACAGTTAAAAATTATTTCATAAAACTGTCCACATTTCATCAAGTATTCAATATTTGATTTTTTAATTGTAGTATATTGTTTCTACTGTTCTTGAAATCCAACTCGTGCTTTGCATCCTCGAAATTCAAGGACAATTTGTCAAGAATTTCAGTAGATAGTCGACAAACCGTGTAAAAAGCGAGAGCGTCCGGTCACTGTCCCTTAATTTTTGGACAGCAGTGTAAATAACACTTATATGCTAATAGTGTATTTTGTTATTTCAACAAATGATGATAAATTTTCTTTTATTTATCTATTTATTTATTATTATGGCATTACAAAATTTTTGACGAAAAAAGTGTATGAACTTTAAAAAATAGCCTGTATTTTACAACTAAATGTAACATAATATATGTAGACTGGAGGAAAAAAATCAGTTGATATATCCTGAGAGAAAGAAGATGCATAAACAAAGTGGAAGAATTGTGATTTTAGATTCTAAAATGTGATGAGAGAATACCGATAAAAGATATCGCTTCACAAGTGCCTGATAGATAGATGCTGATCTTTTGCTTCACTATTTTTGTTTCATTTTCGAGGAAAACAGTAGCGAAGTTCGCTAAATTCGAATAAACTACACAGATATCAGTTTTTTTATAAGATTAGATGAAAGATATGCTTGTAAAGCATGAAATAGTTGGAAATATTTCTGAGCAACGACGAATCAAAATCATTCAATTTAGTTTCATTTTGCTGTGATGATGTATTTCATTGAATAAACTTCTCGGTACAGCTACTACCAAATATCTTAATATTAAAAGATCATTTTAAAGAAGCGTTTTCAGCACATAGAAGCTATTTGGAGGATAAAAGTTGATTTCAAAGTGTAATATGTAAGTACGAACATTATTATTTTTTTTTTACTTGAATTTAACAGATCTGAATAAAATATTTTAAACATTATTTTCACTTTTTAAACTAAAACTTATAAGTTGATTTAGGAATTAAGACAAAAATGCTTCACTAACTATTGATTTTCTATTGACCGCATGCATTAAACGGAACAAGTAATTGTTTTTAAAAATACAGAATGTAGGAATTTAAGTGTTTTCTTTACATGATGTACAAAAAAATTAAGAAAACACATTAATTGTTACATGAGATTAAAATGTCGATTGATTATTTTTTCTAGAAAAATTTAAATAGAAATTGCTTATAAGTCCATCATCATATTGTAATAAAACAAAATATTTATTTTCCCATTTTATAATGTTTTGTGAAGTTTTTCCGTTTCTAGATCTTGTACCAATAAACCCTATTATAAGACCACCACAATCCTTTTATAAGACATACAAAAAATTTTTTGCTATTACAATTTGTACTACGGAATGTTTATTTCGATAAAAGTGATACCAAGGGGAAGGGACCCGGGTCTGTCGCCAATTTTGTCGCCAACTTGGCGAAATGTGTCAGAAAGTAGCGAATGGGGATTTGCGAATATTCTTTACAGTCTAATAAAATTGTCATTTTCACTAAGTCTACACGATTTATTTTTATTTAAAAATAAGTATAAAGTATGTAAAGATATAGTAATTGCAGTAGTAAAATATGGAATATTTTCTTATAAAAGTGTTTTCAAGAATGTGTCATAAGTCAGCGATTGTAGATTTGAGAATATCCATAGACGACAGAGTTAGAAGTTTAATTAAATTATCATTTTCACAAACAGTATATAGGATTTATTTTTATTTAAAAAGAAATAAAACTTCTGGAAAAATACGAAAATTACACTAGAAAAAAAATTGTAATTTTATACTGCAAAAATAACAAGAAATCACATGTCTTTAGTGAAAATGATCTATTCATTTACTACTGCCATCTGTCAAGGATTTTCTCAAATCTATATTCGCTATTTTTTGACACATTCATGAAATCACTTTCATCGAAAAAGATCTTTTCCGTAATAATACGGAAATTGTACTGGTATATAACGGATTTTTTAAATACAATGCAGGTCTAATTTAAAGTCTGAATTAAAAATTCTCAGCGTGGGTAACTGCTACTATTGCCAGATGTCCCGATTTTCAGGAATATCAAAACCTATCTCCCGGAACCACTGTGCAAAGCACCTGGATGATCCAATTTTTCTTAATATTAAAGTACTGGAAATTATGGAACTATCATGTTTTTAAAGTTATATTCAAACGAAATCATGTCATGGGCATTTTCTTTTGACTAGCAAATATTTTTAGCTAAACTTTGGTAGCAATTAACCATTTTTAATTTTGAGGATTGCGTTCGTAGAGAAAAAAAATAATGAAAATGACTTTTTGTACATAAATAATTCTTTCCCTAATTTTGCGATGTAACTGTATCCGATGACAGTAGAAAGCAGGTGTTGGGTACATTTTTACAACCGCGTGCCAAATTTTTTTCAAAAGATATTTTACATTACTATGACGGGCCAACTGAACTACAAATCTAGTGGATCAATAAACAATGAATCAAGATTATTTTGAATATTTTTATTAGAATTTTCTAATAATATATAAGTAACATTTACGTGTTTATTACACTGAAATAATTTAGTAACAATTATATTTTAGAAATAAAAAACATAATGCGATTAGATGCTGTTTCTTTTGTTACATATTCAATGAAAAATAATTAATATCAAGTTCAACTTTCAAAAGGACAAAAGCTGAACTAGAATAAAATGACCTTCTTTTAATTTTTTATATTATTCATTTGCAAAATAATGACTCGCAGACAGATGGAAAAATTGTTAAACTAGCAAATTCTAGCCTATTTCTGAAGTTAAATTCGAAGTTGCCATCCTTTTTCTTCGAAATTTTTATTTATAATACTTTACCTTTTGGACAATTTCCAAATTTTGTCGTAATTTTTTTAATATTTTAGCCTATACTGAAGTTAAATAAACGATTAAAAATGTTCAATTTCCAGTGAATTGTTTTTTGACAAGTTCAGATTATTCAAATTCGTACATTTTGTGTCTGAAATTAGAATCTCAATCGATACAGTGCGGAAAATATTCTGTTGCATGCCACTTATGGCACGCTTGCCATACATTCTCCGTCCCTGACATAAGGTTTTGGATGAGATATTAATTACTCAAAATAATCAAATATCTAGAAACCTGATTTTGATTGTCATATTTGAAAAAAAAATAGACAAAGTTAACTTTGTGTATTCTTCAAATTAATTATTTTATTCTTCAGATAACAATGATATGCACTTAAAAATTTGAAATTGGACGCTTTATAATCTAAAAAAGGACATGTAAAAATATAAATGTTTACACATAGGCACAATTGTTTGCACATCAATATAAGCGTATAAATTTAGAATTCAAAAGATAGTCAATCAAAAGATATTATGAAAATGTCTTATGAATTTAATAACAAAAAATGTTTCAAAACTTATTATTATGAACAATGCACCAGCACAAAATAAATGTTTGTAATTATTAATTGAGGAATAAACAACACAATAAACTACAGTAAATTGAATGACACGTCGTATACTAGTAGTAGGCAAAGTTTGTTACGCAAAAACCTAAATACTATGCAGAAAAAAGTACTTAGAAAATTTATTTATTTTCCGAGCTAACTGTTGAAACTCAATCACTGTACAATGTCTTTATTTTTAGATTAATCTCAACCCCTTAAGTATTCTAAAATTATATTTTCCGGCAATCGCTTATTTTGTATTGAATCTGTAAAATATTTTACAGATTTTATTTCATAAATAACTGTACTCAATCATTTATCAACGGTTGAATTTGGCTGGTCGAAATCTCTTCCCTTATTTCCTCTGTTTTAACTTTTTCCTTTGTCCAGTATAATACCCAATTATGCATATTTGGGGGAGTTTCTGGTTCACTCTCTATTATCTTAATATATTTAAACTGAATTTTATCATATTTTTTCTTTGTTCAGTTTTGTCATCTTATGATATATAATTTCTTTCTCTAAATACCCCACATTTGCAATATTTACGTTTATTACAACTGCCCTGTCAACAATTAGAACAAATTTATAACAAAACTTGACATGCGCAAATGTTGAACAAACTGGTGTGAGACATAAATAAATGCAAAAGGCTTCACAATAACATCATTCAATTATGATTTGCACAAGGCCTTTCAAAAGAATTTTGTGTTTCTTAAAGTAGGAACAAGAACGAACAATCATGCGTCAAGCATAGATTATGAAACACGTTCCAACACAGGCAGAAAACTGTAACGAAACTTAATGAAAAATACAGTTTTCGAAATTACCTTCCAGTGTCAAAAAAGTGGTCAAATTATTTTGTGCAGCCCTGTATATGACCAATAGATGTGGATATATACCATGATAAAATTTAGTTCGATTAGAATATCACATTTAGCAATTTTCGTCAATCGAAGGAAATTAACTCGAAATTTCTTATACAGCACTGTATATTATCTGAAGACTTTTGTACACACCACATATTAAGCTAAAAGGCAACTTAAAACTCACTCGCAGCAATTACCAACCGTGAACAACAATGTATCTTTTTCTTTGCGTAGCCCTGTATATGAATTTATTTATATTCCACAAACTTCTATTAGTCTACTAAATATAGTTCAGGAGAAAAATGCGTAACACAACTAAAAACTACCCTTATAAGCACTTAACTCCCATGGTTTGTAATACTTACGGATGTATATGAACAACCGAGTTTATAAACACACAAGTACTATGAAAAAATTCAGTTAAACTTAAAAATGCAAGCCAAAGTTGAAAACGCACTTATCACACAGACTGTAAATATCGCACCTCAGTAATGCATATAATTTTCATTATGTTTTAAAAAGTGAAATATCGCAAAATTACACTGCAAACGATTTTTCGCCATAGAACAATGTGAAACAGAATTCTTTTATTTGACCCTGTAAATGAATAATTAATGGCTTGCACCCATATTCTACAAAAAGCTTGATATAGTACTCGTCATAGTTATATACCAATTCCGTCATGTTTCAAATGACGTAACATCACCAAAATGCACTTGAAATGATTATTTCCCATTGACTGTAATGTAACGGAATACTTTTGACTGTCCCAGTAAAAAAACTGTAAGTGTTACACACTTCAGTTGAAATGGGGAACATGCTATAGTAAACAACAATAACGTACCAAAACTTCAGGGCGATCCGAGCATATTTACGCGAGTTAGAGCACGGCCAGACAAACCGAAGTCATAAACACTTTTTAACTAGGTTGGAAAGTATTAAAAAGTACTTCGAAAAATGAATTTATTTCGTGCTAAATACTGAAACTGAATTGCTGTACCGTGTCTTCATTTTTAGGCTAAACTCAAATAGAGCTTGCTTCCATGCGTATTCCAAAATGATGTTTTCCAGCAATCGCTTATTTTGTTTTGAATGAATGTCACAAAATAGTTTATTGATTTTATTTCATAAATAATTAACTACAAATCATTTCAATCAATCTACAAATCGACGTGGCGTATAGTGGAGTATTTGATGCAAAATCCTTGCCAAAAAGGCAGAAATTAAAATTTGCTCAACAATTGTAAAAAGCATATTTTATAATAGCTGACTACCTGGAGTGTAGATCAATGTCTATTTCAGGAGTATAAGTCATATCCATCGGCTCCTAGCCTCAGTTGAAGTGAAGGTTTCTTTGTGAAAATACGTGCTTTTTTGTTAGGTTTCAGCTTTGTTATTGTATTTAAATGTAAATTTTGACATATGCATTTAAATAATTTTACTTTTCATATAATAAAAAATAAGTAAAATTGAAAATGTGTTATTTTTAAGGCTTTTTATATCTAATTTATTGAAATACTAGCTGACCCGCCCGGCGTTTCCCGAGCCCGTGTAATAAACTCGAATCTTTTATAAAGCGAAACTCTGACCAAGGTCTCCGATGGTTTCGACACCGTATACCGGGCACGTATACCGCTCCGGAAAATCTTTTATTTCCCTCTTCCACCGCCAGGGGGGGCAAGCTCTTTCGCAAAGAACGTCTGAGACAGGTTAACGTTGCCTACGGTACTGTATAGTAGGCGTACGACAAAATTGAGCTGGTTTCGAGAAGATGGGAACATTATAAGCCAAGTTACTGAAATAAGGCACAATTAGGGAAAATAAACATGAGTGAGGTGCCGTGTGAAGGGGATGTTCAAGTGCCCTTCAGAAAATGACTAATTAGGAGGACTACGATGCATCTTTAAAAATTCGTTTGTTTGCTTAAGCTAGGAACTTAGTTACAAATTTGCCTTAAACTATTATTCGAAAATAGTGGTAACCGCTACTGATAAATTTAGTTTAATGTTATAAAGGGTGTCTATTAAGTTAATTATAATGTTTGGAATCACTTGCGTTCAAATCGGAAAGATAGTTGCTGAGATATGGAAACAGGGCATAGTTAGAGAAAAACTTTGAAGAAGGGGCCAGGGGGGAGGGGGGAGGGGATGTTCAAGTTCCCTTCAGCAAATGACTAATTAGGAGGACCACTATGCATCTTTAAAAATTTGTTCGTTTGGTTAAGCTAGAAACTTAATTACAAAATTGGCTTAAACTATTATTCGGAAATAGTGGTAGCCTCTACTCATAAATTTAGTTTAATGTTATAAAGGGTGTCTATTAAGTTAATTATAATGTTTGGAATCACTTGCGTTCAAGTCGGAAAGATAGTTGCTGAGATATGGAAACGGGGCATAGTTAGGTAAAAAAAACCTTGAAGGAGGGGTCGGGGTGGGGGAGGGGATGTTCAAGTGCCATTCAGCAAATGACTAATTAGGACAACCACTATGCATCTTTAAGAATTCGTTCGTTTGGTTAAGCTAGGAACATATTTAGAAATTTGGCTTAAACTATTATTCATAAATAGTGGTAACCGCTACTCATAAATTTAGTTTAATGTTATAAAGGGTGACTATTTAGTTAATTATAATGTTTGGAATCACTTGAAATCGGAAAGAGAGTTGCTGAGATATGGAAACGGGGAATAGTTAGAGAAAACTTTGAAGGAGGGCCCCAGAGGGGGGGGGGGTGGCGAATGTTCAAGTGACCTTCAGCAAATAACTAATTAGAGGATCACTATACATCTTTATAGATTGATTCATTTGATTAAGCTAGGAACTTAATTTGAAATTTAGCTTAGGCTATTATTCGGAAATACTGGTAATTGCTTTTTAGAAATACACCTTGAAGCAATGAATGCTGATTTTTACGATAATTTAGTAAAAATGGAACTAAATGGAGAAGTTCGAAACATTATTACTGAGATATTCCTGAGAAACTGAGATTTAAAATAGCGGTATTCTATATATAAAACAACAATTAAACGCTACGGGTTAAAATTGTTAAATGTAATTAGACACTTACCCCTCGCCATTCCCGCAAATATACAGTCCCTGGCCAAATTATTAGACGCAGTTGTTTTTATTATAATTTGTTAAATATCTGGAAAGATACATGAGGAATTATCTTGAAACTTTAGGAGTGTAAACAACATGATCAACGTCATATATTTCCGAGAAGATTTTTTCTTGAAACCCCATAAGGGGCCGTCAACAAATTGAAGAAAAACGAATACGTTTTTGATAACCCTGTAAAAACCAATATCACAAAAGCATTGAAACGGTATCACACGCTTAGGATGCTTATTGTAATAATTTGGGTTCATTTTTATGAAGATAGCATGTATACTCGAAGAGAAATTCAGGTTTTTCTAAAAACGGTCCCAAATTTTACGAAGTTTTTTGCTTATAATTTGCAGAGTTTTTAATATAAAAACAAGTTATTTTCAGAAAATATGACAAACAAAATTATACACAATACCCTGTAATCAGAATTAAAAAATAATAATAATTGCATGAAAAATGAGCAGGTTTACTAAATATTTTTTCACTGCGCATGCGCGAATTCAATCAAAATATACTGTGCATAATATATTAGCTAAATACATAGACCAACTTTTATGAAAGTCTCAAAAACATAGCTTGAAAATTCTGATAGTGATCGTCGATAGAATAAGCTCGAAATTCGCTGTTTCCAAAAGGAAGCAAAAAGATGAGGGGTTGTATCCAAATATACTAGCTTTTGAAAGTTGGCATAATAAGAATGAAGCGTCTCTCATTCTATATTTGATACAACCCCTCATCTTTTTGCTTCCTTTTGGGAACAGCGAATTTCGAGCTTATTCTATCGATGATCACTATCAGAATTTTCAAGCTATGTTTTTGAGACTTTCATAAAAGTTGGTCTATATATTTAGCTAATATATTATGCACAGTACATTTTGATTGAATTCGCGCATGCGCAGTGAAAAAATATTTAGTAAACCTGCTCATTTTTCATGCAATTTTTATTATTTTTTAATTCTGATTGCAGGGTATTGTGTATAATTTTGTTTGTCATATTTTCTGAAAATAACTTGCTTTTATATTAAAAACTCTGGAAATTATAAGCAAAAAACTTAGTAAAATTTGGGACTGTTTTTATAAAAACCTGAATTTCTCTTCGAGTATACATGATATCTTCATAAAAATGAACCCAAATTATTACAATAAGCCTCCTAAGCGTGTGATACCGTTTCAACGCTTTTGTGATATTGGTTTTTACAGGGTTATCAAAAACGTATTCGTTTTTCTTCAATTTGTTGACGGCCTCTTATGGGGTTTCAAGAAAAAATCTTCTCAGAAATATATGATGTTGATCATGTTGTTTACACTCCTAAAGTTTCAAGATAATACCTCATGTATCTTTCCAGATATTTAACAAATTATAATAAAAACAACTGCGTCTAATAATTTGGCCAGGGACTGTATAACAAATATTCTGTTAAATAAAGTTTTCTGTATTAATAGTCTCTATCATAATAATATATGTCCTGTTTAAAAAAAAAAACCTTAAACCCAGATAATTATAATGAAGAAAAACGTGCCTGTAACTGTCTTAAACAGGTGGCGTTTGTGTAATTTGCCGTGAGTAGATGGCGCTACATTAGCTTGGCTATATGCAGGTAACTGCAATCCATATTGGCACTATTTCGTTATAAGTCCTTAACTATGCATCGTTACTCTGATTTATTTAATGTGGTCTGAGAAGATATTCTACACAACCAACCAACCGAAGAAAAAAAAGCGTATTTTTAATGAGAGTTCTTTGTGCATTTTAATTAATATTTCAGAAAGTAATTAAAAGATTAAAATTCTGACGTATTGGTGCACCAGGAGAGGGTTTGCACTACCTAAATTTAAATTTTCAGCCTTCTAGGTGGGCTAGATTTTCCTAGCCATCGCCAATAGACACACACACAGACACACACATAGAGCGAAACTTTCTTTTAATATTAGTATAGATATTTACTGAAATATATTATCTAATTCTAATATATACAAATCTTTTTAATGCTGTGTAGAGGTTTGGTGGACCACGTTTGAAATATAATCGTATTGGTTATAGGTTTAAAGGCAATTAAAAAAAAATTCGCATATTGTTGCCATTTTTAGATATCAATGTTTTTTGGGAGAACAGCAAATGTATTAAAAACACACAAAAACCAGCATCTCTACACTATAGAGAACCAACTTTGCTAAATACTAAATGCAAGTAATATATTTATATCTTTACTATTATATAAAGAGAGAACGCCTGACTGACTGACTGGGTGACTCATCAACGCCCAGTTGAAACGACTAAAGTAAGGATCACGAAATTTATAGAGTAGATTGCTGTTATGACCTAGGCAAGCAATAAGAAAGGATTTTTCAAAGTTCACCCCGGAAAGGGTGGGAAGAGGGGGTCGAACGTTTTAGGTGGTTGCGGTATATCTCAGCAGCAGTTTTAGGTAGGAGCGCGAAATTCAGGAAAACAAATCTGTTAAAAAATGATTAAACACGTGTTTCAGCGATTTTAGAAATTCATCGCCGAAGGGGGTTAAAGGGGTGATCGAACGTTTTCAGTGATTTCGCCATATCGCAGCAGCAGTTTCAGGTAGGAGCGCGAAATTTAGGAAAACAAATCTACTAAAAAATTGTTTAACACGTATTTCAGCGATTTTAGAAATTTTCTCCTGAAGGAGGTTAAAGGGTTGCTCGAACGTTTTAGGTCTTTTCACCATATCTCAGCAGTAGTTTTAGATAGCAGCATGGAATTCAGGATAACAAATCTACTAAAAATTTAGTTAAACACGTATTTCAGTGATTTTAGAAATTCACCCACAAAGGGGATTAAATGGGGGGGGGGGAGGCGAAACTTTTAGGTTATTTTGCCATGTCTCAGCAACAGTTTTAAATAGAAGCATGAAATTCAGGATACAAATATACTAAAAAAATAGTTAAACACGTATTTAAGCAATTTCAGACATTCTACCACTAAGGTGGTTAAATGTGGAGGTCGAAAGTTTTAGAGCCATATGTCAGTAGCAGTTTTAGATAAGGGCATGAAATTCAGCATACCAAATTTATTAAAAAAGTATTTATACGCGTATTTCAGTGATTTTAGAAATTCAACCACTAAAGGGTGTTTGGCGGTCGAAAATTTTAAGTCATTTCGCCATATCTCAGCTGCAGTTTTAGGTAGGAGCATAAAATTTAGCTAAATCAATGTGCTAAAATATATTTAAACGCATATTTCAGTGACCTTAGAGCTAATTTAACGATTTCGTCGTTAGCGTCAGATATGAACTAGATTATTGAAGATTAGACGAATAAAACAGCTATTGCTGATTTTTGATTAAATATTTTGCGTAAGATATTTTTAAAAGGAGTGATTTTCGTGAGAGGAATATCTTTCTTACTCTCCATTGCCCCAAACTTATTTCTTATTGCAGTATCTTATACCTGATTATGCATATTTTTTCTAGTTCTTCTTGTTCACTATCTATAACCTTAGTATTAGAACTTAATTTTATCTTGTTTCATCTCTTTTTCTTTGTTCAATTTTGTCATATATTATATAATTTTCTTCTCTAAATACCTTAGCAGATTTGCAATATTTATGTTTATTACAATTACCCTATCAACGATTAGAATAAATTGATAGCAATACTTAACATATTCTTAAGCAGGATTTTAGTGTAACAAATCTACATAATGCTTTTTTAATGAGATAATTAATGAAATAAATAAGTTAATTTGAGGCACCAACCCAGCCTCATGGTTTACAAGCGGCATAAATCCACAAGGTATAATATTAATATTACATATGGCAATGATGACTTTCGGTACAATGAGGATGTACTACGATTTTATTAAAATTTATGGTTCTTGATTTCATCTTACGTTATTTTACAATACTACGGGATTCTGTCCACTACGAGCTACTCTCGCCACCCTCCTTTCAAACACCGCAAACTCTACAAAAACACTACTTTGATTGTCTGCTTTAAGACAATTATGGAAGATTGAATCATAATTAAACGACCAGTGGCAATCTCCTGTAATCGGGTTTCCATTCACTTTGATTGAGGGATTTTAAGGTCGAGTCAACTGCTGTCAAATAAAATTGCGTCATTTATTTTTTAGGCAAATTTTAGGCGTTCTAGGCAATTTTCTTCTGTGATTGGCTGATGCCCTCTTCTTTTCTATTGGCTTTTCCCGTAACATGTAAATCTTTCCCTCCCATTTCCTTTCAGTTTTGCTCCTGTCTTCAAAGTGGTTGCACGTCTTCTTTGCGCCTGACGAAGAAAGACAAAGTTCCTTCGAAAGGCCTTGCGCATTCTTTATTTTATGGTGTGTTATTAAGAAGTTTTTTATGCTGTTAACAACAATGTGTTACGATATCTTTTGAAGAATACACTACACGATACATATATAATTTTCAATAAACTTAATATCTCGGCTAATTACCGACAATGTTTTTCGAAAGTCATTATCAACCGACCATGGATGATTCTGCGTCAATAGGTACATCGAGCGACCCTCAACTACCCCGCTGAGCGTCCGCAAAGTTAAGTTTGTGTGTAACGAGACAATGCGATTTTCTGAAAAACTATGAGACCTAGAATAATCTCTATACTTTTTCTGTAAGGTTTAAATAAACTCCTTACTACTCCTAATTGTTTCATAATTTTAGTTTCAGTAGATTCGGAAATGGGGGACATATTTTTGCAGTACATTTTCGACAATATCTCTGAAAATATAACATTATAAATTAAATTATATATATATTTGAATTCGGTGTGTTACAAGATCTATAATTGACAATAACCCACACGATATACAAAAATAAAACATTTTTTGAAGTAACTTAATTGGCGCCCTTAAAATTTGCCTAAACATATTTGTGAATGGCTAAAAATCTATACATATCTGGGTCAATAGCCTTTATAACTTATCTCAAGTTTGAATAGTTTACGAAGAAAACGGCTGTGATAGACGGACATACGGACAAACACACGAGTTATAATGGTTTCGTTTTTACCTTTCATATATGGAACCCTAAATATGGCCTTTTCGGAGTATGAAATAAATCTACATCGAAATAATGAAAATTTTAATAAAAAATAACTATAAAAAACTCAAAAAGTTAGTCAAATTTAGAAAAAAATAATTGCACACTGCATACTGTAAGCGTGTCCACTATATCTCTTCAAATTATGATTAAACCACTACGCATTAATTTTTGTTGCTATAAACTTTTTAAACAGAACTACTATTTTGATCGACTTCAATATTAAATATCTCTTAAAATAATTTTACGATTTAAAAATTGTCTGCTTCAGTATGTTTATAGAACACTTCTATACTAGGACTTCCTTCAAAGGGATTAGTCTGAGTGATATTGCTGAGAACATAGGGTTAATAATTACAATATAAAGAAAAAGAGCAAATTAAATGATAGAATTACAAAATATCATATATAAATTCATATACACTGTTAAAAAAATAGAAAAGAAGATGTGATCATCAGATGTGTTGTCATAATTTTTTTTAACATGTGGCAAATAATCTCATTTTCATAAGTGCGTATTGCGCAAAACTTGAAAAAAAAAAAAAAAAAAAAAAAAAAAAAACGCCGGATCTTTTAAAACGCAAAGCTTTTTAAAGTTACGTAATTGGATTTGCAGCAAATAGATTATTCTATCAAGCGTGGCTTAACGCAAAATTAATTTCATTGTTGCACCTTTTTTTGTGTGTGAATTTAAAATTTTTCTTCCTTGATTATATATCTATTATTTCCCGTAAGGCATGGTGACGTCACGGCGACGTCACTGTGAAGTCACACTGTGACTTTGTGACCGTCGTCGTGACGTCACGTGACGTCGATGTGAAGTCATTGTGACGTAAATGCGAGGTCGTTATGGCCGTTTTCAAGGCTTTCTGTGACCTCACAATGTGACTACTTTGTGAAGTCACCGTGCGACTTAAATGTGAAAAATGTGACGAATCTGCATCGGATAGGGTGACCAGATTTTACCCGAATCCTATACGGATTGTTCGGATCAAAATTTTTTTATGGTTCAAGTTTGTGACGTTTGTGACGACACTGCACCGGGTCGGGTGACCAGATTTTACCCGAATCCAATCCAGAAACTTCGGATCAATCTTTTTGGATTTGTTTGGTTACAGAATAGATTTGGATTAGTTGTCGTGTGACCTGATTTTCGGGAACCCGATCTGACCCGAGTCGGGTATAATGTTTTTACTGTAAGTCTTGTTTGGAATAGAATCTTGCATACGACCGAGTAACCAGATTTTATCAGAAATTGTGTTACGATACAATTTCTGATGTCGGCTCGGATCTAGAGTCATACACGAATCCGGTTATATACTTCTTGAACATGATTGAATGTCAACTTGAACATGAATGATGGTTGACTGAAACTATATTTTGATTCAACCCGTATTCTTACCCTAACCCAGCAACAACAACAACAAAAAATCTGTAAGCCCACAACCCGACCGAACCTGATAAATGATTTCGCATGGATTCGGATAACAAGATTTCACCAAATACGGATAAGATCGACGATAAGGATTGGATCGGCAATCATTTTTATTGATGCAACTCGTATTCAAATTAAAACTTTGCATCTGATTGAGAAACCGGTTAACACGAAACTTTCTGACACATTTATGAACAAACTTTTAAACGCATGGCACTTGCATGCCTGATTATTAAAGCTATTTGGAATGAATAGCGTTTTCCATTTTTAGATAAATGTAATACTTAATATCAATGTTGGTCACGTTTTACCAGTTTCTGACGCTGCGCGTCGGAAATTTGGTTCAAAACACCGACTTTGATAGTGTTTTCTGAAACATCATCTGCCGTTACCAAAAAATGGATAACGCCATTCGATTATATATAGGGTAGATGTGCCAGTAATGGACACCCTTAAGGAATTTCTTTAACAATTATTTTTTAATTAATAGTTATAATTGTTGTATTCAACATTTTTTAATATTATATTACTTTACCAACAATATTTAACCATGCTCATAGTCACATTTCCCAATGTGAATCTAAATTTAATTGTAAATAACAGAAATAAATCAAAACACCCTAAATTCGAGTAATGGACACCTCACAAAAAGTAATAGATAATTGATATTATGATTGCATTTAAAACTAGAATTTAAAGATAGCATATTAATGAAATAAATAAAGCTGAATTTTTATTGGTTATTTTTTTATAAACCAAAAACATTGAAGGTGTCCCATTACTGGAAGGCGGTCCATTACTGGCACATCTACCCTATTCTGAATAAGAACACCTGCCAATTTCATGTATTTCCGAATAAAAATGAATTCAGAAATATGCCAGAAATTAGCTATTTTGTATTTGAGAACAACTTTAAAGAAAATATAAGTACACATTTTCAAATAAGCATTCTGAAAAATTTATATTAGGAATCAATTTAAATAATAGATATACCTATTGTGCGATATTATTAAATAATAAACATTGTATCAAGCAGTAAAACAGTTTTCGTTGTAAATGAAATATAGAACTTAAGATCATAAATGCCAAAAAAAAAAAAAATTATATATATTTTTTCTTTACAAATTATTTTATTTATAGTTTTTGATAGAATACTAAATGCAGAACTTAAATATAAATTTTTACAGGAAAAACATTCGATAACACAGCTGAAAAAATTACCTTAACTAGACAGTTATTTTATTGTTTCATCAATATTTATTATTTTTGTGCATCTAACATTGACATATCTCGACAAATAAATTATTCAATGCATTAAATTGTCACTTTTTTTTTCAAATATACCGGAAAATTATTTCTGGAAACCTACACTAGCAACGAAATTATTAAATTGCAAATCAAATATTAATAGTTTTAAAAATTGCAATGTTTTTAATTATAATGAATAACTATGAAAATTGAACTAAGAAACGCAAAATATTAAATAAATTCCTCATTTTATATAACACTTTACATTTAGAATACATATTCTTAGTAAATACAGTTTTTCCAAACAATCTATTTTAAAAAATATAAAACATTAAAGATAAAATTTAATACAAGTGATTTTTTAAAAGAAAATTTAAACATATTAACTTTTAAATAATGCACTATTAAATGTACTAGTACTAAACATGCACTATTAACAAAACTGCGAAGACATTAAAAGTTACCTGCTGATCTATAGATAAAGGGGTTATGATGGAATGCTCAAATCTGCTTCCCTTTCATTGAAAAATTAGAATGTAAATCCACTACAATAATTTTCAAATTATTCCAGCAGAAGCGATGTATTCATAGATCTGAGAAATCAAATATCACCCAGGCCTTATGAACACACCCGGCTAGACACAGTGAGATGTTAAAATGGATGGTTTACTTTAAAATGGAGATTGTTCACTTTAAAACGTTAATTTACTTACACAGTATAAATCTACAAACTTCAAAGAACCCAACAGACGCTAATCCTAGCTTCGAATGAGAAAAAGTCGTCTGCCTTCAATATGCGCGCGCAGTATTGTTTAAACACAACAAAATAACAGCTAGCAGATGTTTCCAACTTTTACCGCAAATGATATAGGAAGAAAACAATTTAAATAAAGACATTTCAAAACCTTTATAATTTATATGGCTGAAAAATAAACTTCTAATGATGCTATAATATTCTTTTTTTTATATGAGAGAGTTTTGTATTCTTAGAAATAAGCTGTGAAAATTTACATTTTTATATATTTTTTAATCCATTGCATTTGCTTTAGTCGTCAAAAATAAAGATATATTTTAAATAATAATTGATTTAATAGGCTTTATAAAGTAATTTCGATATAAATTTAAATTGCAATCAAATTTCCTAAGTATAAATTTTTCATTTTTTACACTCTATCGAAAAGAGCAATATATTTAATAGAGGTGACATCTTACTAAGCACTGGCCAGTTTTGGATAAATTGCTATAGGAATGACATATACTTTATAACATGTTTTTAATTCATTTTTGCTCGGAAATACACGAAATTGGCTCGTGTTTTGTTCAGAAACTATGTTATTGAAAGACCTTTTCCATTTTTTGTTAAAAGCAGAAGATCTTTCAGAAAAGAATGTCAAAGTCGGCGTTTTGATTTGAATATCCGACGTGACAGTGAAAAACTGGTCGTCACGTGACACGAATTGCTTATAACTCGATAAATAACTAAATTTCTATTTAAGGATTTTTACCTTTGTATTATATAGTATATTTTGTTAAATTTCATGAAAATGGTAATGAAAATTGTAAAAAATTATCTGCCTCATATATGTAGACAGATATTTATTTATTATTTTATTTTGGAAATACTCAATATATATAAATTGTGTGTGACAATATTTTTATTAATGATTTAGGTACATGACATAATTCAAATCTATATTTTATGAGTTTTTTTTTTTCAAATTCACTCTCCGATCACACCGTGAAGTCACAGAGTGTTGGCATTTTGGTCATAGGTTTTACGTGACTTATGTGACTTGCAGTGACGTCATTGCAACGTCACAAAAATTTTTAAAACTGTCAAAAAGTAATTTTCTTTATGTTATAAGATGTTCTAAAGTTTATTTTAAGTTTTCTTAGATCTCCAAGACGTTCACATTTTGGTCACAGTGTGACGTTACAAAGTGGTGGCATTTTGGTCACAGATGTGACGTGACGTACGTGACTCACATTGACGTCACAATGACGTCACTGTGACTGTGCATGCTATGCGGGTTGTATAACTGTTTATAAAAACTCTTACACTTCAAACCAGATTGATAGCATGCTTTTCTACAAACCAGATTGCAAAACTATAGTCTAAATTACTATTAAAGTATACAAAAAAATTTTCGATGACTTCTGTAAAATAACTTTTACATTAAATCTCCATATCGGCAAAATTGAAAAATTATATATATTTCTAAGTTAAGCTTAACAGATACTTCTTGATTATTCTCTAGGAGGCTCTCCCCCCTGTGCCTTTACTGCGCCAATCCGCAGACTTTTCTTTTGCCTGTCTGTCTGTCTCTCCACAATCAGTCTGTTTCCCTATCCGTTCTTCTGCCCGTCTCTCTAACCGATTCTCTGTCTCTTTACACGTCTCGCTACCTGTCTCTATATTTCTCTACCGGTCTCGCTACCTGCCAATCTATTTCTGTAACCGTCTGTCTATCCGTCTAACTACTTGTATGTCTAGCCGTGTCTCTATCCACTTCGCTACCCATTTGTCTATCTGTCTCACAACTTGTCTATCTGTCTCTCTACACGTCTGGTTATACGCCTCTCTACCCATCTTCTTACTCATCTGCGTACCCATCTACTGTCTCTCTACTCGTCTGTATACCCGTCTCACTACCAATCTCATTACCCGTCAGTCAACTCGTCTCTGTACTCATCTTTCTACTCGTCTCTTTACCTACCACGCTACGCGTCTCGCAACCTTTCTCGCTACATTCCTGTCTACCGGTGTTGCTACCCGTCTCGTGATCCATCTCGCTACCCCTCTGTCAACCCTCTTTTTGCATTTCTCTCTAGCCGTCTGTCTATTCGTTTCGCTACCCGTCAGCCTACCTATGTCGCTACTCGTCTCTCTACCCGTCTGTCTACCCGTTTGTTTACTCGTATTTCTACCTCTCGCCACCTCTTCCCAATATTTAAACAATCAATTTAATATACAGAACACGTTTATCAGTTATTAAATGCAAACAGAAGTAATTTATCTAATAAGTGTAATCAGATGCAATTTTTTTTAATACATACATAAACCTCAATAATAATTCATCAGTTTTGTGTTCATAGTTGTTTATATCATTTGACAGTAATTCTCAACTTCTTAAACCTGAATTGTCTCAAGCTTTTTAAAAAAACCACAAGGTCTGTATAACTGCAAAGTACCCTGAGGGCTATATTAGCTACATGTTATTAAGTTAAGTGAAAGTTTCGTTATCGCGTTTGCAGCCAATTGCTTATGTCAGAAAGCGTGGCTTAACGCCATTTTAAATTCATTACTGTAACTTTTTTTCCGGGGGGGGGGTAGGGGGGTAGGGGGGAAGGGTTTCAAATATATACATTTAAATTAAAACTTTTGCCTCCATGCCATTAGTGTTGTTTGTATTATTAACTAATACCTTGTACACCGAGTTTCATTTGAAACAAATGTAAAAGACTTCTTCTACAGTTTTTTCAGGAGAAACTTTCGTAATTGGGCCCAAAGCCAATCGGAGTATTTAATATCATTATTGTAACACTTATAGAGTTAAAACAATATTGTTGCTAGCTTTACTTTTGTTTGAGACCAGTCTTGCCTGTGTATCTGAATGGGGAAAAGTTTCGTATCCTATGTCGGTTGGCGAAAAAAAATTTAAATGGTGCCAAAAGGTAGTTTTAGCATCTTACAAAATTTTTCAAGAGAGCGGTAAAACATGTTTTTCAAATATTTACAAACATACGTTTATTAAAGCATGTTTTTGCACCATCTTAAAAATTGAAGCACAATGCTAAAATAAAATTTTATCGCGATATTCGATATTTTAATAAGTAATGAAAATACAAAAACAAACTTATTTAACAAACCTAAGAGGCATTTTTGTGATAAATAATTGTTATTTTCAGTTGGGGGGGGGGGTAAATTTTAAACAATTAATAAACGGCTAGTAAATAATAAACAGCATTTAAAATCTAAAAATGGAGAAGTGGTCCGTATAAAAATGCAAAACATAACATTACACGCTTGATATATGTAAATCTTTTTTTTTTTTTTTTTTTTTTTTAATATTTCCGAAGACACAGATAAAAAGGTAAAAATCTCTTTTCCAAATGCCAAATAGAAAATATACAAAATAGAATGCCAAATATACAAAATAGAAAAATATGTGCAAAAAATATATTTACATAATACTACATCTGCAAAAAATAAGATTTAGAAAAAGTAAGCCAAATCCTGCAGATCCCAACAATCACATCGAACAACTTATCACCAAAAAAGAACTCGCCAAATCTTACGGCACAGGAGATGGATTTTTTCCTCTGAATGCAGAATATTAGTTTTTTTTCTTGTACGATGGGTGATTATAATATAATTGTTTCATTTCACATACTACATATCGTTTGATATATTGGTACTTTTATGTTATCCTGGCGCAGTTGATAAATCGCCAAATATTGTTCCGATAACATTTTCATATTGAATTCATTTCATTTAAATATAAACCTTTCACTCATTTAATTTAAAATACATGCCTTTCATTAATCCCATTTAAAATGCTAAAAAGAGAAAAAAAAGAAATAATGCCATAAATCGAAACCTTTTATTTAAACACCAAAGAATTTTTTTTTATTTACACACGCGAAATAAAAAAAGCTGCTATTGCTGAGATTTGCGCCAAATCTCTAATACCAAGTCTACCAAGTTATTGCGGGGTTTTTCTTTCAAACAGAAAAAAATACAGATTAATTTTCGATTTCTACTAAATTGAAATATATTTTATTGTGCTGAATATTAGTGCGTGCATATTTTTTTGCTCCATGTGCTCCATGAACTTTTCAATTCCGATTGTCTACGAAAATCTCCCGCCGGTGAAAATGACGTACGCACAAAATTTTCGTGACGTATGTACTTTAATTGTGCTTTTTTATCTATTTTTTTAATATAATTTCCAAACGGTTTGACATTTATTCTTGGTAATAAATAGACGTCGTTGTCACCTTTATAGGTACCTGCTGTAAAAATTTGAACGAAATCCGTTAAATATTTTTTGAGTTATGCTGGACGAAAGGTTTTAATATCCATCGTAGCTATATATGGGGCAAAGTAATACTGCGCTGTGTATGAGTCTTCGTTGCACTCAGACAATAAACTTACCAATTTTTATATTTTTATATGCAATATTTTTCTTAATAATAGCCCAGAAAGAGCTCCGAACACAAACATTTCATTTATGGCGACAACAGCGGCGGTTACTTATTTTTTTAGTATAGAGAGATTCTATTGGCAATTCGAAAATGATGTAACTATTATATTGAAATCTTACTGTACTTTTGTATTTCACAATTATTCCTCCTAGAATATAGAACGCAGCATGATGAAATTAACATCAGTTACGAGGAATTTTAATATTTTAATTAGTTCCCAAGATATTAATTTTTTTTGTAACTTTGAAAGAAGTTTCTCTAAAGATGGCAACTAAATTAGTCTATATTTTAATTATTTTTAACAGAATCAATTGATTAGCAAAATAACTCATATGAATAGTAATTTTCCCATCTGAGCGAAAATTTGTCCAGATTGGGAGTCGGACCCAGAATCTTTGGCTTAAATTATCAATGTTCTTTCAATTGAGCTATCTGGAAGACATTCCAATCAGCACACTATTTGCTCAGAGCAACCAAGTTTGGCAATTTAAGTTAAAGGTTCTAGGTTCGAGTCCCAGCCTGGACACATTTTCGCTCAAATGGGAAAATTACTACTCTTATGTGTAAATTAGTCTATATTTGTGAAAAAAAGAAAAAGGTTAATAATGAAATATTGCCTGCTATTCGAAATGGTGAACAAATATGTAATTTTTCTTTTGTTTGAATAACTCGATTAAAAAAAATTAGTTTACATTCTCTTTTTAAAAATATAATGTAAAGAATATGCATATGACTTACTTCTAAATTTACTAAAATTATTATCAAAACGCTGAAATATTTTAATATTTTCGATCCATATGAAATGATAATTTCTGAATGTGTTGTGACAGAATATGGAGTTTTGAGCATGTAATCTGAACATTACGTACCGGGCATATGATCAGATTAAAAGATTGTTTACAAACCATAGCAATCCACACTACAGAAAAATTAATGACAATACGAGTGTCTTTACGAGAGTTAGAGTACAGACAGACAGACAGAGAAACCGAATTCATAAATACTTTTCAACTTCGTTGGATAGTGTTAAAAATGATATTTAAACAAATTCAGCGGTTCCCGAGGAAATGGAATATACAAATTTGCTGTTTTTAATCGAGTTCACAGCCTATCTGCTCTCTTAAAATCAACACATTTTGAAATTATTTTATTTACTTGTTTTCATTGCAGGACAATCTTTCGAATCGGAACTGCGGTTTTCATACTATGTTTCTATGCAGGACAAATCAAATGTGGACCTCCACGTCCAACACAAACAGAAGTGTCAGGTAAAAATAATTTTATAATCTATTTCTTAAATTTTAATGTATATTTCTTAATCTCATTTTATATATATCTTAATTTTCAGTGTTTTCATTTCACTAAAAACGCGTTTTTATGCTTTTAGTGCCAAAACATTCATAAAATTCAAAGTACTCTGTAAGTTTTGGCCGTAGATGAACAGATTATTGGGGTTTTATTTCTTAGAACATTGATAACGTTTCTATACAGAAGGAGTTCAAACATTTTTTAGACGATTTTCATGATACTTACAGAACTATTTTACATACAATATTTGTGTTTTAATGTTCAATTTGGTAATCCTTATTCTGAATTACATTTCTACACCGTAATTTCCTTAACAATAATGCTTTTTGTACATTTGGCAGAGGTATTTTGGACCATTCCACTTAAACAGCTTTTCAAAGTCCATGAAGGGTTGTATGTCGACGTTTGAATAACGCGACAAAATCTCAATATTCCATGTGTGATACATCAGGAGATTTAACGGGTATATCAGTGAAGGGTTACAAGCATTTAAATTGATCCAAGCTTCATCTATTGTAACAACATTCTTCCGTTTTCCTCTAGATAAATGCTTCTCATAAAGAATTATGCATCGTGTTCTGCGTTCGGCGATATGTGGTGGAAAAAGACGATAACCGCTGTTTTTTTTTTTAATTAAAATCAGCATTAATGATTTTGTTAACAGTTGACACTGAGAATGTTAACGATTTAGCAACAGTCCTTTGACTTGGAGGATTTTCTCTCTCTCTCTCTATATATATAACACTTAACAATAAAAATAAATTAACATTTGATATTTATGATAAAATACCTGATTTAATTTTAATATAAATATTTTTGCGCATTATAATTAAAGATTATATAGATCTGTTTATAAAATATTTTCCTTAATTACCAACACAGATTAAAATATTCATGATCAGATAAGACTTGACTAAAAATATTAAATTTATCAGTAATCAAGCTAAACTATATGGATATGCTAAATACAAGGTAAACTCAATAATATTTCATTTAAATAATTTCATGTTTATATACATATATAAAAAGAAATTGATTTTTATATACAAAATATAAATATCAGAGGAGGTTGGGTTCGAGGATGTTGGCGTATACATATGCGCGCACGCACACACACACACACACACACACACACACACACACACACATATATATATATATATATATATACTGGTAAAAATAAAATAAAATAAACACTGTAGCCATTGCTATGTTATTTCTTTAACTGTCTTACATAACACAGATTCGTACAATTTTAGTCGAAAGTACGCAATTTGTACGAATGGACGTGTCAAATTTTCGTCCAAAAGCATTCTGTACACTGTTAAAAATTTGCAGCAAACTGTCCAGGCATCCGACCGTTTTTATGGAGAACGGTTACATAAAAGTAATTATCTCTATTTTGACCATAATATAAGCAATAATATGGCCAGAATAGAGTTAAATTGTAGTTATCTAACAGTTTTCTATAAAAACGATCGAATGACTGGACAGTTTGCTGCAAATTTTTAACAGTGTATATCATCTAAATCTCATCAGTTTACGTCCAACTGTCACCACCTTTCTCGAAATAAGTACGTCTTTTAGACGAAAAAATTAACGTAAAATTAACATAAAATTAACCTAATATGGACGTCCAAAATTTAGCCATATTACATCCAAAAATACCTATATAGGGATTAAATATAGACTAATTTTAGCCGTAATACAGACGTCCAAAATTTGGCCATATTTCATCAGAAAAAAAAGAAAAAAAACTTATATCGGGGAGAAATACAGATGACTTTCGGCTGTAATATGGATGTGTCTATTAATCCAAATTATGTACTTTAGACCAGAGGTTCTCAATCTTTCACTGTCACGGAGCACCTTTAAAATTGGAAATTCCACCTGGAGCACTAAACGTTATCTAGCAGCTATATACTGTATTTAGCAAATAGAACAACAAAATAGCATTGACGATACAAGGCAGTTTCGTCATTTAAGCTTGCAGGACATTAGATTTCACCGTTTATTTTTTTCTGTGATAATTTCCCATTGCAGAAAGAAAACATACACATGAAAAAAATAATAATAAATTCAGGGCAAATATTGCAGATCCACAATTTGTTATTTTATTAATTTGGTATTATTACATTTGTTAAAATTTTAATTTTTTAATTGATTTCGTGAAACAGAAATTTAATGAAAAGTATGAGGCAGTTTTTATTTGCACAATCAGATTATATCTGGCTGAATTTCGGATAGTTGCAACTGAATATCTTGCTCTGCATTGAGACGTGATCTGTATTTCATTTTAGAAGCAGCGTATGCGAAGAACCCTGTTTTGCTTAAATAAGTGGTTGGGAAGGGCATGAGAATAAGCTTCGATTTATCTGATAGAATTTTAAATTAATCTTTTAGCGTACACCAAAAATCTAAAATTGATGTCTCAGTTTCAAACTTTGATCCTATTGCTTGATCTGATGTCAAATTAAGCAAGCATTATATTCCTGTGACGTCAGACAGGACGGTTTTTTGTATGTAGAGTATAGTGTTACAATTCAAAAGTTTTCTTTTATGTTCTTATACAGTCCTTATGGAAAATAAGAGTTCAAAGTATCAATCAAACACAAGAGACTTCAAACTTCTTTAAGATATCCGCAAGAATGTCTGATTCGAGTTCTTCTCCAAATTCTTTTGTTAGTGGAAAACAATCCAGGCTTCCGTTTTTGATTGACTCTACCCAATACTTCAGTTTCTTTTTAAATCCTTTCATTTTATCAGTAGCATCAAAAGCAGTTACTGCTTTTCCTTGAAGTAAAAGACATATACTTCAAACAAAAAAGCACTGTTTTGAGCTTTTACGTTATAAAATTATTTATTATAAAATTATTATTATTATTGATTTATTAAATTATTATTATTATTTATTAAATTATTATAATTAAATTATTATTATTAAATTATTATTATTATTATTATTATTATTATTAAATTATTATTATTATTAAATTATTATTATTTATTATTAAAGTTATGTTATTTATTAAAGTTTTAAAGTTATGTTAAAAAGTTGTGTTTTCTTTATTAGACCGGGAACTTATCAGCCCATGTTTTATCTATATATATAATATTTGTTGTTGTTTAAATCTTAACTTTATATTACAGTCCATGTTAACCAGTCTTGTGCACCGTATGAAACTGAATGTGCTTTTGGATGTTGCCCTTACGCACAAGCAGAATGTTGCGCAGACGGATTTGAATGCTGTCAACATGGACAGACATGCATTCCTCTCATCGGAATATGTATCGGAGCTGTAAATGACAACGACAAGATGTCTCTAACTTCAAAGAAATCCACACGAGTCAGAAGCTCCTTACTTAAGTGCCCACCAGAAACCACTAAATGTGGGCTAGGATGCTGCCTATATGAACATGGAGTTTGTTGCTCCGATGACCAACACTGTTGCCCAAATGGTTACAGGTAAGTGTGATAATATTCCGTGATTTTCTGTATAAAAATGTGAGCAAATGCAGAAACGTTTCGTTATATCGTTGTAAGGTTAAGTAAACATTAGTATAACCTCTTACAAGGAAAGTCTCCATAAGAGCATAGTCAGGAAAATTTGAAAAAAATACAGAATATTCTTCTCATGAGGATATATACGTTTATAAGAAAAAATTATTGCGGAATCCCGATATAAAGTCCGTAAAACAAATATGATAATTTTGTGTTTTGGCGATTTGTCGCAGATTGGCGACACAATGAAAAAAAAAGAAAACTGCCCAGTTAAACTGAGGGCATTGAGCTCACAGGCTATTCACACTAATTGTATATTATACACTTATTTCAAAGAATTTGAAATAAGCCCCTCGAAAAATAAAGAAATCGACAATATATTAAGGGGGATCATCCCCCGTACCCCCACCCCCTTATACTTAACAATTGAACCCCCAAACCTAATCAGGGAAGCCCTTTATTACAATGAACATATATACAAAATTCGAAGCAAATCGGATAATTCTGCATGAAAAACCCATTTATCTAAATTAAGGGGGATTACTCCCGTATCCCCCTTTATACTAAACCAATAAACCCCAAGACTAACCAGGGAAGCTCCTTACCACAATGAGCCTATATACAAAATTTGAAGAAAATCGGATAATTCTCCATGAAAAACACATTCATCTAAATTAAGGGGGGAGGATAAGCCCCCCCCCTTTACCCTCTTTATACTTAACCAAAGAACCTCCTAAACTAATCAGGAAAGCGCCTTATCACAATGAACCTATATACAAAATTTTAAGAAAATCGCATAATTATGCCTGAAAATCGCAGTTATCTAAATTAAGGGGGGGCAGGCCTCCGTTACCCCCTTTATACTTAAACAATGAATCCCCAAAACCAATCAGGAAAACGTTTTATCACCATTAACCTGTATACAAAATTTGAAGAAAATCGGATAATTCTGCATGAAAAACCCATTTATCTAAATTAAGGGGGGATTAGCCCCCCTTTCCCCCTTTATACTTAACCAATGAACCCCCAAAACTCTTCAGAGAAGCGCATTATCACAATGAACCTATATACAAAATTTGAAGAAAATCGAATAATTCTGCATAAAAACTCATTTATCTAAATTAGGGGGGGGGGGGTTATCCCCCGTTTCCCCCTTTATACTTAACCAATGAACCCCCAAAGCTATTGACAGAAGCGCATTATCAAAATGAACCTATATACAAAATTTGAAGAAAATGGGATAATTCTGCATGAAAAACCTATTTATCTAAATTATGGGGGGTTAGCCCCCCATTTGCCCCCTTTATGCTTAACCAATGAACCTCCAAAACTAATCAAGGAAGCGCCTTATCACAATGAACCTATATACAAAATTTGAAGAAAATCGAATAATTCTGCATAAAAACTCATTTATCTAAATTAGGGGAGGGTTATCCCCCCCTTTCCGCCTTTATACTTAACCAATGAACCCCCAAAACTATTGACAGAAGCACATTATCAAAATGAACCTATATACAAAATTTGAAGGAAATGGGATAATTCTGCATGAAAAACCTATTTATCTAAATTATGGGGGGTTAGCCCCCCCCCTTTATGCTTAGCCAATGAACCTCCAAAACTAATCAGGGAAGTGCCTTATCACAAGGAACCTATAAACAAAATTTAAAGTAAAACGGTTAGTTCTATCAAGAGTTATCGCGTTACGTACATACATACATACATACATACGTACGTACGTACATACAGAACCGGCGGGCACATGAGCTCTCAGGCTTTGATAGCCTGAGAGCTAAAAACAAATACGCTTTTATGATAAATTCTCATTTAGGATTCTCATTCTGCGGTTTAGAACAAAATTTCAATTAATTAACAATGCTTTAAACCAAAAATTAAAGTCCGATTCTGAGTGCTGTCAATTTGACTTCAATATTGTTAGTGTCAGGGACAACAAGAGAAAAGTATTGTTCCCATTGAAACAACGACTAATTCAATATTGAAATGTATAGTGAGACCGTTCTTAATCCGATATAGTTACTGTTAAAACAACCAAAACTTACCCAGCCGCTGAAACTGGGTGAAATTAAATAACTTCAGCAACTATACATATATTATATGATTTTAGAAAATAATAAACTATTTAATCGTTTAAATTTAAATTCATAAAGTACTGCAACACTCATTTAACCAAGGATTTTCAAATGTATTAAAATCGCTTTCATTTGGCTAAGAAAAAGCGTTGCTTGCCAAATCACGTCTTATTGCGCCAAATACTCGAAAATATTCTATTTTTTGCAGATTTTCTACTGGGATTCCGCAGTTAAATTTGACTGATTTTTCATGACATACATGAGTAGTTTCATTAGCATTTTTTTTTTCAAAATATTCTGAATATCCGCTTTAAGGAGACCTTCCAAATTAGTTATGTGAATTCTAAAAATATGCCCCTTGACCTTATTTTCATAAACCGTTAAGAAGAGAATCAGTCAGAAACCTCTGAAAATCAATAGGTTTGAATATTAAGAGATATGTCTTTATAAAATTCTATGGAAAGCAAAGAAGTTTTTTTATTTCAGAAACATTTCTGAATATATGGGATTTTTTTTTTTTTTTTTTTTTTGAGGTTTTTAATTGGTTTTTCGCAAAATGCTTTATGAAGATAAGAGAAATGTTTCCAAAATAAGAGAAAAAGAAGAGATAAGATAATAGAAAAATTTTGTGATGACCCCCAGGTATCCGAAAGGCAATTTGTTTAGATTTTTAATTTCGTTTGTTATCAATGTTCTGGCTTCAAATTTTATGAATAGTTTGCATATTGTTTTTTAATAAGGAATATTTTGAACTACACATACGTCAGTGTTACATATTGCTAACAAAGCGTATAACTGACAGAGTGAAAAATGTCCAGAACGGGAATCGAACTCGGACCCTTGGAATAGCGCTCCAATGCTTTACCATTGAGCTACGATGACGACACCCAGCTTGGCATCTTTCACTCTAATATGTTGGTACGGCGGCAAACGCAGCACAAGATGGAAAGGTCTTTCATGTATGTGATCTTTCATGTATGTTTCACGTATGTGTTTTGTTCATTAATTTAATGGTGTAATTCACTGCTAAAAATTAATTGGAAATTTAATTAAAATTATATATAATGAACTTTTAATTGTTTGACTTTTAATACTTTTTCTTTAATATACTTAAAATTACTGACAAACCAAGGACATTTTCGTGATTTAAAAATTTGAACATAGGTCTCAAAGTTTAAATTAGAATCTATAATAATAAAGACAGAAATTTGCCTATGTGTGTGTGTTTGTCTGCTGTTTTTTGAAGAGACCGCTTTCAGAGCTACAAGATTTGGCAAGAAGGCAACCTCTATATCTGCAGTTATGCATCTCGAAGCCCGATTTTCGATATTAGATTTATTTAATTTAATTTTTTATATGATTTTTAGCCTTTTTTCACGTTTTGTGGTGTTTTTTTCATTATTAAAATGAATCCGATTTCAATCTTTCAGCCCAATATAGTAAATTTTGTCCTCTTTTCAATAAAATTTATTTGGAATTCCGGTGATTTTTTAATTTTTTCATTCATTTGTTCAGGATAGCTCATTTGGCAGAGTATTGGCAGGTTAAGCCAAAACGTACCTGGTTCGAATCCTGGACTGGACACTTTTTCACTGAGTTGGAAAATCGCATTTCGTGTACCAATTGAAATAATTTGTTTATTAATTAAAATAACTGAGCTAAAATTAATAAAATATGCATTTAGGCATTGAAAATCTTTCGGGCATGATCAAAAGTTTGTTATTGTTAGTAAATCTGCAGCTGTGAAAAATAAATATAATAAATTTGTAAGAGTTAAAGCTATTTTTTCGAGTTTTTTAAAACTTTTTAGATTTTATGCTTCCCCGCGTTTTAATTTCCTTTTTAAATAGTATATATATATTTCTTTTTGTTTAAAATGTGAAGTGTTACATATATATATATATATTCTTTTTTGTTTAAAATGTGAAGTGTTTTGGAATAGAAATATAATGCTGTATGTTGTTTTTTCGATCATTCTAATCCTTTCAAAATCATGTCTGAAGTGACCTGTTAATTAACAAATTTACTAACACAGTCCTATAAAACAATATTTTTTTAATACAAAACATACTCTAAATCAATATTCATGGACGATAAATGTAAAATAGAATAAATAGAACTCATAAAATATGATAAAAAGGAAGTATATTTGCCCAAGACTTGGAGATCTTAACGAAAGCATATGGAATTTTAAGCAAAAGAAGAATTTTAAATTATCGTATCTATGAAAAAATAAATATGTAAATTGGGAAGTATTATCTACTATAAAACGTTATAAAAATTTGGTTAATTGCTTTAATTATCGTGAGTGAAGTTTTTTTCTTAATTCACATGAATTAATTCTTCTTTAAATGTTACGTGAACGAAGTCACGGATAACGGCTAGTTATAAACGTAACAACAACTATTATTATTTTATATATTTTCAGGTGTGATATACCCGATAAAAAATGTATTAAAGAACCCAGAGGGTGGTTTAGTGCTGCAGTTTACAAGCCTCTCCGAAAAATGAGCGAAAAGTCGCCTTATAAATCCTGTCCAGGAGGGAGTCGTATTTGCCCAGGTTACATGAGTTGTTGCGTGAACGACAATGGTGGATGGGGTTGTTGTCCGAATCCATCTTTGCCTCATATCAGATATGGTGAGTGCATAATCTTGTATAATGTTGGAATTTAGCTCATTTCTTTCAATTAATGGTACATTTTGGCATTTTAAAAAATATTACATTTTACAGTTTTAATTCCTTATTATCGTCACAAATTACTCCATATACTGAAACAGTGGCAATTTTTCCTAATTAATAGTAATGAGTTTTTAAAACTGCCTAAAAGTGTCATTATCATTTCCCTAAAACCATAACTCGAAAACGCTATGGTAATGGCGTATTGGAGTTAATAATTTTGTTAAATTAATGGCTCAGATTGGTTCGTCTAATGGAGCGTAAATTTTGTATAATTCTTTCCGCAAAGTTTAATTAGTAAATATGTATTTGAGCATTAATAAACTTAGTTATGGCTCGAAATTTGGTAATGACATTTCCAATTTTCCAATTAAAAAATAAATAAATTATTTCATATTAAAATTAGTTTACGCGTAAACTAAGCTTGTTTCTTGCTAAGTATAAGCTATAAGCTATAAGCTAAGTATCTTGCAAATAAATGTTGACAAAAAATTTAAACATTCATGGCTGACTTGTTCAATTCACATCTTATTTGACAAGAGCCTAAAATTTACCGTTATCTGAAAAAGATGGTCCTTAAGGCGATTCTCAAAAAAGTATTTTTCCCCGGTTATCAAAGCGCAAAAATATTCCTCAATTTTTCTGACACATTTTTTTTTTCATAAAAGCATAATACTTGAAATTGTGTGTAATCGAAAAGTTTCTATTTCATTTTTCGATAAAGGAAACGCATTTTGAGTTATGTGCGATTGTTGTCTCAGAATGACAGTTTTTTGCCTTTCCTGGAAAGGGAAACCGTTCGAAAATTCGGTTCCAAACGGCAACTTTAAGAGAATTTTCTGAAAAATCAAGCCAGTTTGATTACATAGTTTCTTGGTAAAAGCACCTGCCAATTTGATACGTTTACAAATAAAAATGAATTGAAAAATTTGTCAGAAAGTAGCCAGTTTGGATTTGAGGACAGTTTAAAATTCCCATTTAAAAAATTTGATGTAATGCTCTTTAAACACATTTATATTTTATGCAAAATACTTTACTTAATCATTTTTAAAAGACACGACCGATTTTACGGAGTTAAATGTTTTTAACACTTCCTAAAATAGTTGAAAAGTGTTTGTGAATTCGATTTGTCTGTCTGTCCGTCTGTCGGTACTCTAACTCTCGTAAACATACTAGGCTTATCATAAAAATTTTATATGATATTGAGGTTTACTGTAAAATTGAAAATGGTGTGGGTAGCATGTATAGCTCGTTTACAGAGAAGCAAAAAAGAATTCGGTTACATTATGGTCTACGGGGAGAAATCATTTTCAATGCATTTTAATTATGTTACTATAATTCAAATATAATGAAATTCATATATATCTCTGAGGTAGATTAAAACATGCTTTCTCTCACGTATGCAATAAATAGCATTTCTAGTTCGTTTATAGGGGCGCACCCTGATGATGATGATACGCCAAACATAATGAAATTCAAAAGGCTCACTCAGGTGCACATCAAAATGGTTTCTGTAGATTAAGGAGTGCGTAGCATTTACCTTTATTTACAGAGACGCACAAAAGAATTCGTTCACAGAACGGACTATGACGTATTACATTGTATGAAAAACTGAAATTTTTTAATAATATTCTGTTAGTGTTCGAAAGTGTTTTATAATCTGTACCTGATGCATGATTTTTCGTACTTGTTTCAAATGGTTATTTTCTGCCAAATGAACATTTGTATATGGGCAGCTTTTATGTGGGTGAAAAGTAATGTAGTTGAAAATTTTACATTTAATAAAATATCGGCAGAATAAACCACAAATTTACTTTTATTATTGCATTAGAATTGAGAGGTTTCAAAAACAATATTACTTGTTAGTGGATTTATTGGTACACATATTTTACAAAAAAAGAAAAATAAGAATAAAATAATTAGAAAATAATAATAACTCGAAAAAGAATTACTTATAGCACTTCATTTATAAATTAGTTAGCGATAGATTTTTTTTTCTATCATCGTTTTCCCTCTGACCCTTCATTTATTTTAAATGAATTTATTATATAATGTGTTCAATGAATTTATACGTTTTATTTGAGTAAAAAGTTAAATTTAAAATAAGCTGCTTATCTATAATTTGTAATATATAAACGATGTTACAGTTATAAAAGTAGGTATTTGTGTTTATTGATGGGATTATAATATCTGTATTTTTATAGAATTTCATGCACTTTAAAAAAAATTCCAAGCTTAAAAAACGAATACTTGAACGAGTAGTTTTTGATTTTTGACTTGTATGTAGTTGTTTAATACCGTAAAATGAAGACAGGGGACTACATAAATCTAAAATTATCTTAAAACTGACGAGCTTTAATGAATCAGCAAATGTGGAAAATGTTAAATATAGTTGATGCAAGATAGTAAGTAGCTCATAGACCGGATATCCTAAAATGTACTGACTGATTTAAAAATTTCATAAGTTGTAAACGGTAACAGATAGTAAGAAAATTCTTGCGGAAGAGTAATGTATGGTATCAGGAGTTATTTTTACTGTGACTCCCGATTTTAGTTTCAAAAACAGCGATAGAGGGCGCTGAAAGCAATAGGCACCCAACTGAGGCCAAAACGAAATCACTTTGTACTGATGCGAAGCAAGGATGTTAAATATATGGACTGAGTTCAGAATCAGGTCTTAAGAACAAAATTGTATTGGTGAATGAGACCCACTCCATATACTTAATCTCCTTTCTTCACATTGATGCTGGGTGATTTCTGCTTCTGCCTCGATTGAAAATCTATTGCTCGCTACGCCATCTCTTGCTGGTAATTTGAACTAAAATCAGGAATCACAGTAAAAATAAACTCCTGACATCTTACATAACCCTCCTGGAAGAATATTTTGATATATTTGCAAGTTATTGAATTTTAGAATACGTCCGTCCATTTTAGGATACCCGATACTTTATGTATAGATTACAAACACATAAATATTATTTCGAGATGTATCTTTATGAATTACTTATGGAAATTTCACAGTATGAATTACTGCGAATACAACTTAACAAATACACTGGTGTACAAAATTAAGAGAATTTTCAGATTTGGTCAGTTATCTCTAGAACTACTGAACAGATTTTAATGAAATTTGGTATGAACATAGGTTGATATAATGAACATAAAATAACAGTTATAATACACAAGTATTATCGTGCGCAAGACTCATCAGCGTCGGAAGTTAAAAATCAGAGCTTGCAATATTCAACAAAAAAATGGGTTAAAGGTGATATGGTCCCCTCTTACAGCTATACAGCTCTCAAAACGTGAATTCATACCGGAAATCGGGCAGTTTATGAGTCTCTGTGGCAATTGGTCCCACTCGTCCAGTAACGTTGTTTTCAGGCCCTGAATGGTTCTGGGAGGTGGAATGCGAGTTGCAATTGCCCTTCCCAGAGCCACCCAGACATGCTCTATGGGATTTAGGTAAGAAGATCTGGCTGGCCAATCTATCCGGCGAATATCCTCACTTCCCAAATATTTTTTGACCAGATGAGCTCTGTGTGGGCGTGCGTTTTCGTCCATAAAAATGAAATCAGGGCCAACTTCACCCCTGAAAAGACGAACATGAGGCACAAAGATCGTATTCCTATACCTCACACCAGTCAAAGAGAGGCTCTGACAAACACATGGAGATCTGTGCGACTATCCAACAGGATGCCTGCCCAGACCATCAGCCCCCCGCTACCATATTGGTCAATTTCTCGGACATTGGAGGGAGGTAACTGGTCCCTGGTTCTCTCTATATGAAAGTAGGCTGAACCGGGACTCATCAATGAAGAGGACGGTTGCCCATTGATCCCAGCACCAATCTCTATGATCTTTGTACCATGCCAAACGGACTTCCTGTTTACAGAAGTAAGCGGGACACAAACACTAGGTCTTCTTGCAAACAGGCCTCTCTCATGAAGCCTTCTGAAAACAGGAACCCGTGGCCGCATAGAGGTCACGAGAGAGTTGAGGCGTAAAATGGCTGTCACGCCTCACTTTAATTGACAAATAACGATCTTCATTGGCTGTCGTGGCTCTTGGACGACCGTGGCCAGGCTTTTTTGACTGTTTGAATTTGAATTCAACCAATTGCTGTAAAAAAAAAAAAAAAAAACAAAAAAAAAAACAGAAATTTGCCGAAGTGTGCGAGCGAACGAAATGCGAATTTTGTCACGCGCGCTTAGAAAGCCTCTACCTCTACTATCTATTCCCACACACAAGTTTACGCTAACATATTCGACACACAATATTTGCATCTTTCTTATGAAGCAGTGTTTTACATTTCAGTTCAGCTCTTTTCATGAAATTCGACAAAATATGTAAATTCTCTTAATTTTGAAATGAAAACAAATATATGAAATATTTGTCACTTTTAAAATGAATCACTGAAAACACACTCTTTGTTTTTTTAGGAGGTGGTGAGTGTTGTGACACAATCTTCGGCCATATGTGCTGTCCAGACGACTTCCCTACTTGCAAAGTAATAGGATGTATGGCGTAAGTTGCGTTTCTTTAAATATTTTGAATGAATTTATAATACACCTATATTTACTAAATTGATAAAAATATCAAACCCGTTACCCCGTATCAGTTAAAAAATAAATTTGAAATCTTTCATATTTTTCATTAGCACTTTTCAATAAGGATCTGTTTCAGACGCAGTTTTTTATAAGATTTATAGATACCCACTTTAAAAATCAGCACCTGCAGGATATGAATATTCCCCGATTTCTGGCAGCGATGTACTACCATTGTACACAGCTAATATACAATATCGGAGAGCGTATGTACACATTCACTGTCGGGTTAAAACTACGAGAATTTTATTTTATTGAGAAATTTCGAATTCATACCAGAAAATACTAATAGCAATATTTACTTTATTTAATTACAGACATTTCATGATTATATAAAATAAAATTTCTTCTTTCGAAATTTCCGGTATGAATTCGTAATTTTAGATGGAAAAACCACAAGTATACTCGTGGTTGGCAGCGAATAACTAATTTCCAAAATTAGAGCCTGCAGTACGAATATAAATATTTTACAATTTCTGACAAGCGTTTTCTACTCATGATACATAAGTGATTTACCATATCAAGGAACGTGTCTCATTGGTGAATCTGTATCTACTGACAGAATATTCTGTTAAATATTCCATTTATATATTTTCCTGACTTTTATTAACATTTTTCAACTAGAAACGCTTGCAGACACAGCCTTTTATAACACCTGCAGACACGGATTTTCAAAATCAGCGCCTGTCGTACGGATAGCAAGGATATAAATATTTCACAATTTCTGACAGGCGTATCCTACACATGATACAAAACTATTTTATCATATCAGGGATCGTAATGAATCCACATTTATGGAACGATTAATTTGCTAAAACATTCATTTTATCTTTTTCTGCACTTTATCAGCACTGTAGGTATCTAATGACACATGCAGCTACGAATATATATATTTCCCAATTAATTTAGAGGTGCGTTTTACTGATGATAACTAACCAATGCATGCTTTTAGTGAACGTGGTATTACCGAGCTTTATTTACTTTTGAGACTTCTATGCAACACTGATACTACATTCATCATAAATTCATTTACACTGGTATGCATGACCGCTTTATTCATGATAAACAAACAATATTTCTTTTCTTTTTTCTTAACTAAATCATAACTTTGTTGCGAAGATAATGTTTATAATGTTGCCAGTTAACTCACTGTTACAGTTTACGGTTAAATGTTTAAAGTCTTTCCTCTACATTTTTTCACCTCTGGTTTAAACTTATAACTTCTTTTGCCAGAGATATTGTCCTATTTGAAGCCAGGGAAACTATGCTATTTTTCAACAATGGGAAAATTAATGCCAAAGCAACAGACACTTGTTCATTTTAGCGAGCGTGGCTTGGCGTATAATTAAGTTTATTGTTGTTGTAACTTGTAAACAGTTGTAATCATACAGAATATTTAAGAATAACCATAAAAAAGAAAACGGAAATGCCATAAAATTAAGTTATAAAATTATTAAAATAATGTATTGTCACTGAAAACACACCTGTGTATATAACTTTTATAGTTCTAGCTTATCAAAATTTGAGTGAGATATCGCTTACAAAATTCCATCTTTAAACATATGAACCAAGTCAAGTTAAAATAAAAGAGTGTAATAACACTTTATCAATAAACAAAAGTTTTCTATATTGTACTACAGGAGACTGCAATAATTAGTTTAAAACGAGCCTACTTATTAGAAAAGACTTGTTGTACGAACTCATTTTTATCTTAGTTATTTATATGTCTTCATAGGCACCTACTTCACTGGGGCAAATCAGGCAAACTTCCACCACTAATTTTAAAATGTTTTTTTGTCTTAATTAATCACAGTGGTTAAATAATACTTAGTGCTCGAATATTCCTGATTGCTTATTTCGCCTTCGTAAAGTCAGAGTCTATTTATACCTTTCTATTCACTTATGTGTATAGTTTTTACTATTATGAATAGTGCTTTATTAAACACTATTTTATATTTATGCTTGTAGGTAAACAATATGGCTCACTTGGATGAAAATTGCATGTAAAACTAACAGTAAGGAGACGTTTTTATTGAGTAACATTATCAAGTTTTATGTAGTGGTTGTTCTGCAATGTAATTTTTTGAAAGTTATTTCAAATCAAAATAAAGATTTTATAATGAACTGTTGAATTTATTTATTAATTGAACAATATTGAAACTTTACATCAAATTTGTAGCAGAAGATCTTTTTAATTTTTCCAGGAAAATAAATAGATTTTCCATTCCCTCCGCCCTAAATAGGCTCATGTTTTATAGCACGAAATTAGAATATTAATGAACTGATTCGCAATCCTTCGCATTGCTGTCAACTGCTAGGATTTCTTGTAACCGCTTTATCCGAATAGCCATCTTTGCTTTATTAAATCGCAGAAATCTACTATAAAGTAAAGCGAAGATTACTATTAGAAAAACTGAAGCAAAGACTGGTTATCTCATTTAAACTTGGATTCTACCATTCTCCCCTGATTGTGAAAGAATATTTGATTGACATTTTAAATGTATTTAATTGCACTGATTTGTATGATGATACAGTAGAAATAAAAACGACATATTTCAATTTAAAAATTCTACCCACTAATAAGCCTGTCACCATGATGCTTTTCAAATTAATGACTTTTGTAGATTAAAAGTGGATTAAAATAATCAATAGGACAGGCAAATATTTAATTCGGAAAAATTTTAGAAAGAGCAGAAATTTACAGAAGCGGTCAATCACTATTACACAATCTCAGCGTAATAGAGAATAATTAAGTAACGAATATTCCAAAACAGACCTTCAGATAGACACCGCTTGAGAACTTCACTAAATAGTATCATTGGACTGAAAAGATGAATGGCACCTCGCCCTGAAACGCGCCTGCTTTCAATGTTACTAATGCTGACGCCATCCTATACACGGAAAATTTGGTTTTTCGAACTTTTCAGCCCAAAGCTTGGCACGAAAGCTAGTAGGCAAATTCGCCAAGGAATCTACCAATTTCTTCAATTAGGTCGTCCCCCAAAACTCCGTCCACTCAACCTTGGCTGTTTACAACAACGTCTATTTAACCATACCTAATTCTCTTTAACTTTAGTTCCATCCACGACTGATGCGTTTCGGTCGAGCAATATCATAAATTAGCAGAAGTACCCGACTTTGCCCGTGTTAAACATGGGGGCTTTTCAGGTAAAATACATAAAAGTGAAATAATACGGCGATCACAATAACGAAGCTCTGTGTATTCGTATACATAAATCTTTTAAAAAGCCAAAAATCACGTTATTTCGGCGCAATCAAAGAAAAATACCTCAGTTTTACAAATGAGAATGCGCGGTTTTGTTTCTAACAGATGCATACAATTTCCAAAACAGTTATACAATTAATTTCGAATTTTTGATAAATGTATTGTCAAATTTTCAAAGCGTTCGGATTAATTTAACACTTCTAAATCGAAAGTTTAGCATCCACAATATAACATTTCAATCAATTATTAAAATGTGTCATTTTTTTCAGTGATTAATCAAACTTTAAAATAGTCTAAATTTCTATAGAAAAGCATTATGAAATAAAAAGAAATGTTGTATAATTTTCGAAAAAAAAAATTAAAAAAGGTACCTCACCAACATACCTATTTAATTACAAGCTCATGCTTGTAATTAAATAGGTATGTATGATCGAATGCTTTTTTGTGGCAGTTATCCTGGAACAGACCTAACACATAAGCTGATAAGTTCCCGGTCTAATAAAGAAAGCACAACTTTTTAACATAACTTTATAACTTTAATAAATAACATAACTTTAATAATAATAATAATCATTTAATAATAATAATAATAATTTAATAATAATAATAACAATAATAATTTAATAATAATAATAATAATTTAATAATAATAATAATAATTCAATAATAATAATAATAATTTTATAATAATTTTATAATAAATAATATAACTTTAATAATAATAATAATAATAATAATTTAATAATAATAATAATAATTTTATAATAATAATAATTTAATAATAATAATAATAATAATAATTTAATAATAATAATAATAATTTTATAATAATAATAATTTAATAATAATAATAATAATAATTTTATAATAATAATAATTTAATAATAATAATAATAATAATAATTTTATAATAATAATTTAATAATAATAATAATAATAATTTAATAATAATAATAATAATTTAATAATAATAATAATAATAATAATTTTATAATAATTTTATAATAATTTTATAATAAATAACATAATTTTATAACGAAAAATCTACAAACAGTGCTCTAAATCATCGACTCGTTGTTGTTTTTGGTCAAAAGTCAACACGGATGGCACCCACTTTGTCAACAGCTTTTTCATAGACAAATGTTCATTCAAAATAAAACCTACACGTTCCTTGGATATCTTCAGAGTCTGAGCTATCTCCTGCAACTTCACGTTATGGTTCACCAAAACGATTTTGTGAACTTTTTTTATGTTTTCCTGAGTAACCAGCTCTTTTGCGTGGTGCATCACTGGTGTCAGTACGACCACGTTTAAATTCAGCAAACCAGTCAATAATGATTGGTTTACCTGGTGCAGTGTCCGGATAACGCTTATCAAGCCAAACTTTTGTTTGAACGGTATTTTTTCCCATCAAAAACCAATTCATGAAATTCTTGTTTATCCATTTTACCTTTCTTCTATCTTTACAAGAAAAAAGTATTAGAATCATGAAAATTTTCGACTTCCGGTTTTTGACGGATTTATACGTTTTAGAAGGTCCTGAACACGAATTGACCATTTTTAGAAAATGTCTGTCTGTGACTCTGTCTGTCTGTATGTATGTGACAAATATTTTGTGGGCGCTCTATCTCAAGAACTAATGCACGAAATTTAATAAAACTTTATATTCAGTTAGTCCCTGATATAAATTGGTGCTGATTAGCTTTTGGTGAATATCGCCCAACAGGTGGCGCTGCTATGTTCCATTTTTCGCAATTTCCGCAATAGCTCTATCTCAAGAACTAATGCGCTTATTTTCATCAAACTTCAGGTTCAGTTAGACCTTGACATAAATAGACGCTGATTAAAGTTTGCTGTAGATATCCCAACAGGTGGCGCTGCTATACCACATTTTTTTCCATTTTTACGATAGCTATATCCTAAGAACTAATGCACGGAATTTCATCAAACTTCATATTCTGTTAGACCTTGACATAAATTGATGCTGCTTCCGTGTTCGTGTAAAATGCCCAAAAGGTGGCGCTGCTATGCTACTTTTTTCATTATTATCACGATAAATATATCTCAAGAACTAATGCACGGATTTTAATCAAACATCAGATTCAGTTAGACGTTAACATAAGTTGTTGTTGATTAGGTTTTGGTCTAAATCTCCGAACAGGTGGTGCTGCTATGCTGCATTCTGCAGGATTTACACCATTTTTGCAATAGTCATATCTCAAGAACTAATGCACGGAATTTAATAAAACTTTAGATTCAGTTAGACCTTGATATAAATTGGTGCTGATTCTTTTTAGTATATGCGAAATCTGCTTGAGATAGACGAAAGTTTTGGGATTGGAACATCCGACTAGTTTTGTTTATCAACAAAGTCGTTCAACTAAAACCACTCTCACGTTTTATCCACACGGCGAATCGTCTTGACATTGTTTCTGCTATTTTTTAAAGGTTAGTATTTACTAAAAAAGCATTGGTTCGGCAATTGCAACGCCATCTGTATGCCAGACCGGGTACTTATCAGCCGATGTGTTACAGACAGACTAAGTAACCAACAAACAGAAACCAGAAAGTTTGCGGTTCTCCACAAAAAGCCTCAACTGGCGTTTCGTCAATAAATGTATATCAATTCTTTCAAAATTGCTCCAAATAACCTCTTTTCAAATACTCAAAGATTGTAACTCCCTTTATAAGATTTCTGCAGTGAAATGGCGATTGATCACAGATAAGTAGTGTTACCAGTTTAGTGAACGTTTGAATACCATTGTTTCCGAATAGTAATATTTGCTTTATTTAATGACAGATATTGCGTGATTAAATAAAGGGAAGAAAATAAGAAATAGTGGTATTCAAAAATCCGCTAAATTTGCAACACTGTTAAAAAGGTGGTTTGTAATTATGACCGCAATTTACTTCTCATTCTGTCTGCTTTTGTGCACAATTTAGCTGCGCCAGTGTTCTGTTATTGAGGTAAACAGTTCAAAAGAAAACTCAGATAACATTTAACCACTTCGACGCTGAAGATTAATATGATTCTATAAAAAAAATAATAATATTTTATTTAGCTATTTGGATATCATAGAATATATATATATTTGTATTTTTATGTGTAATAAGGAGCCAATAATTTTAGGTACACATATGTTTACCTGAGTTTTCAATTAAACAAAAAACACAATATTCTCAATTGATAAAATGCATATAAAATAATTACTAATCTACATATTGTAATGTTCTTATATTTTTAAATTAAATCTTATTATTATTTAAAGAAATAATGAAATACAAATGTAATTTTTTAACATTTATTTTTATAAATATAGACATTTACATAAAAAAATATTTATTTGAATGGAAATTCTCAAATAAATTATTTTTAAAGATATATATATATAGATGTTACATTTCATACTCATTACACGGGTTCAGGATTTACATCCTAATAAACAATATTTCGAAGCATTTTTTCATCCACATATCGTTGTAGATGTCATACATTATCAAGCGGTGATTCTTTTCTAGGCTGGTTGAAAACTTTGCGTTGTTTTGGGGGTAACTCTTCTTCATCGGAACTTGTATTATACAGAGGTCTTTCCCTACGCGAAATACCAGATATATTGTCTTCATACTTTAAAAGTGCTAAAGTGTATTTATTCATTGTATATTTCATAAGGGAAATGTATTTCTTCAAAGCATTGGCTTTATGATAATGCAAGTAGTGAATAAAACAACTCGAAATTATAAGATCGACAAAATGTATAAACATGATCACAGTTATTTTTTTGGTTTTTGCTGAACAACGATAATACGCTAAACAGTACCGATCGCAAAGATCTGTAATACCGATAGCAGTATACATACGAACTAGAGTAGGCTGAGGAATGCAAATGTTTTCCTATTATTTTTTTCACCACCGAATGCAAGATGCATTTGACTCACTTCCTACACATGAAGTAATGCACTTGTTACCCTCCCATTGTAATACACATATTTTGTAATCGTCTCGTATCCACTCATCTTATTCGCCTCTCTTCAATTTTTGTCACTTTTAAGTTTCCGTTGAACCAAATTAGTTACATGACTATTTACTGACCCAACCAAGAAAATAGTTTGTTTGATTTGTTTGTTTTTTTCAACAACTATTGGGTAGATGTATTATTTGAATCTGGCGAAGATTTATTAAACCTTCATCGTTTCAATATCACTTGATATATTAGATAAATGACTTTGCTGTAAACTTGCGTCAATCTCTTCTCCAGTCACTATGCTTAGAAAAATAATTATTTAATAAAACTTTAAGAATTATAATAGCAGTATTTATTTACTATATATTCTAAATCATTAAGGAAGTTTAATCTACGGATTAATTAATTGCTTGGTAATTTTGTTAAAAAATTACATATTTTGAAAAAAAATATATTGTATAAAGTTTTAAAATAACTTTTAAAATTAGCTAGTAAAGTAGAAAAGAAGCACTAAAGACGCCTGTACAATGTACATTTGAAACATAATTACTGACTGTACAACTGGATAAACAGACTTCTAATATGTTGCACTAAATTCCTTTAAATGGACAAAGTACATGTTAGGTACATGTGTGTACCTAAGTATTATTCATAGAGCGTTTCAATAAAACTATTTTACAAGCAAAAACTACTCTAAACAGATAATGAAACATCAACATTTCAGTACGTAATTCGATTGTATCTATAAATGAGATTTAAAATAGGGTAAATTGTTTACTCTTCCGAGCTCTACGATTTGCCGCCATTTTAGGGAAATCACTTCTTTAAACCTTTCATGAGGAAGTTAGTCTCCGTGGTGCTATCTAAGGGATTCTTTATCAAGCTTAAAGGTTCATGAACGTCGATATAAAATCGAAAGTACAAATATTCCCACTATGGAATATTAGAAACAGATATTGCGAGGTCCGCATGAAGAGTTTAAGTAAATGTGATTTTGCATAATTTTAGAAAGTATCGATATTATCGGAAGATTGATCATTTTGTAAACAAGTATAAAAGCATTTCCTTTTTCATGTATATTATAATAGTGCAAATCATATGACTGTCATAAACATTTACGGGTGGACCGATTCGCTTTTCATATGCGAGGCGGCCATTTATACTCAAAATTATTTTTTCGAATAAAACTACATAAAAGTTACATTTTTAGAAAGATAGTTAAAAATAAATTAATGTTTGAGAGATAAGTTAAATTCAAATAGTATATATTCTGAGATAACTTCAGTTGAAATTAGGTTGACAACCTAATATCTCATTCCATCAAACGATCAAAGAAAACAAACACAAGCGGTTCGTTCATCGTGAGCGTTAAAGGTATTAAACCATGAAGGTATTCATTCGCCAAGCAAGTTCTCCCTCGATGCATTTTACAGCACTGTCTGGTATAAAAAAATAATTCGCGCCAGTAGCCAATCAAAGTTTAACATAATTTTGTTAGGTGAAGTGCTGTATATCTCAACTTCCTTCAAGATCTTTTCTTAATTAAATATAAACAAACCAATTCACATAATAACATTTAATGAATCAAATTTCAAAACAAATCGTCAGTTAATTTGGTACTTATGTATTACCCATGTCCAAAAAACAGACCACCAAAAATTTTTGTTAATCACCAATCATATTTGCCATTGTCAATTGCCAATCACGTTCAAAACAATAATTTAATAAACATTTATTAATTACATAACATCATTTAAATGGTAAATAATATAGAAGCAAACTATAATAATACAAAACAATAATTTACTATACATTTATTAAACACTTAACATCGGACTGACAGTTTTTAGACAAGATATTTTTTCGATGATATTTTTATCTCCTTCACAGAATTCGGCATCTAGAAGAAAGTCGGTGAATTTTAATCGGATTGCACGGCAGTGTTTAAAAATGGGTGAAAACGGGTACAGATGTCGCAGATGCGCCGGGGTTTCTTTTTGGTTCCAAAATAGCGATTTTTTTGTCTGGTGTGGAAACTCGGCAATTTTTGCATCGTGTGGTAACCTGGTGTTTTATAATAAAATTAAATGTGTGTGTAAATAAATAAAATAAAATAATATAAAAATAATAAATAAATAAAATTAAATGCGTGTGTTAAATTAAAATAATTTGTGTGATAAATAAAAATGTGCGTGTTAAGTAAAAATGTGTAGCGCCAAATAAAAACTGCGCCACCACCTGGTGCGACTGCGACATCCGTTCCGATACTGACAGAAAATATAGTTTAAAGGGGATGTAATTACGCCAATTCGCAGTGGATTCCCTTACGGAAGTTTACTTAATGTGTTTAAAAATCTCAGCATTAGCGAACGTATTGTAACTGATAAGCAAACGGAGAAGAGGTATAAATGCATAATTGAGTTAAGCATTTTTTTTTTTTTTTTTGAAGAAAGATGAAATACACAAGAACAAAAAATATACGAAATGCTGCGACGATCTCAAAGACTTCTTGATTTCTCTATTAGAACCTTACGATCAGTGATCTAGCGCCAGAGGCTACCAGAGCTAGTTGTTGAAGAATTATAATCACTTGGATGTGCATATAATTTGGATTTCATTTCCGCATGCTTCTGTAAATAATAAAAAGTGATATTATTATATATTATTCTATATATAGTAATGGTGAATCCTATTACCCAATCATGGTTGCTCTTCCCATCATATTTTCAATATAGTTTTCATCGCCTTATTTAATCGTAAAAACTTCTTGGAAAACTTATTGAAAAAAATATTAGAAATTACTGGTGGAAAAGAGCACGTTCAGTTTGAATCGGAGATTTTGCTTCTGATATGTACGCGTATTATAACTTGCAAGGGGATCCAACCCGGGTATACCAGTTTACAGACTAAGTGAAAACCATTTTTTTATTGAAACTCTAACAGATTTTTTACATTTAATATATTTTTTCGTTTTTTCACTAACAACACCAAAAACCATTTTGTAGGAATAATATCAATTATGTATTCAAATAAAATTTTGAAATTTATTAATAACGTTACTTTTATATTAGCCGCATGCCAGAAGTTAATACCTGAAGAAATCGCCAAAGATTTTGCTACTTACAACAGCCTTTTTTATTATGATTTTGTAAGTGCTATTAGCACATAATTCGATTGCATGTCTGTTAAATGTGTGTTTTATTTACATTATTTTATTTATTTATTTATTTGTTTATTGATGAAATTTTAAGTTTGTTATGGAACATTAGACGGAAACAAGTGCTCAACTATTTATATTGTTTAAAGTGTATATGGGTTAATCTTTCGCAATTGGGTTGCACGCGATAGAGATAGGTTTTTAAAAAATCATGCGTGATTATATTATTTTAAAATCCATAAAATATCAGTAAATGGAGATACAGTTTAAAAAAAAAAATTGCATTTGATTTTTTTTTTTTTTTTTTGCTATTGGACGGTGTAAAAAAATTAAATTGCACAATGCTTAGAAGTTTAAAAAAATTGCAGTAAAATTGAAATTTATTGGTCTAGTGTTGTCCGCCATCGATATAACGTCAGTGTCACTTATGGACATATTTTTGCTTTATAATATAGATTTAAGTAATAAATAATTTTCTTCTTTTCTGATAATTACGGGAATTTGTACATATATGTAATATTAATAAAATATTGGTACATAAAATTTGTATGAAAACTGAGCAATAAATAAAAACAGAGCAAAGCTTTGAAAATTGGTCAAAATAGCATCTTTTCAATTAATTGAAGGTGGTAATTCCCCTTAAAAATTTTCAACAGTATGATTGTTATCACTACTAATATTGTTGCGAGCTCGGGGTTCGAAAGGACTGATGCCAATATATAAGAACAATAAAAAGGCTTTATTCACTATAAACAGTGCAATACGATCACAAATATCTTCTGAAAATTACAAGATATTCAGTAATCTTCAAATCCAATAAAAGCGCAGCAAAATTTCACACAGAAACAATGCGTTCAATACGACGTACCAACGACAAAATCTATCCGAGTAACACAGTTCTCAATGCAAAGCCTCTCGTATGAATTCAATCGCAGTTGACAGACAACTAACTCAACTGAACTGATGGAGGTCCTTATATATTTTTCAGAGATCTTTCCAGATTATTCCAGAGCCTTCAGATGCTAGAAATTACCAGAAAGTGCTTTAACTTTCGATAGAGAACCCAAGCAAGAAAGGATCCCAATGTATAGGTATAAGGGGGGGTGGTTGCACAAAAAGTCGCCAAATCCGTCGCCAACTTGGCGACATTTGGCGATATATCGCCAAATTTGGCGACAAAAATAGGTCGCCAAAACCATCGCCAACTTGGCGATAAACCCATTCCTTGGCGATTTTCCAATAGAGCTCCATTATAAAACCGATGCTGTAAGGTTGTTTTTCTTGCAAACCACCTGAGGCCTTTAGCATTGAGTTACATGATGCTCAATAGGAAATACATTAATAATACTGCAATTTTCACAATAATAAAATAAAATAAATTTAAACAAATGGAATATTTACAGGTATATACAAAATTCATAACATTGCCCCCCTCTCAAGGACTGCACGTCCCGGGCAGTTCAACCTTTGATCGGAAAGCAAACCCGTTACCAACAAATGCTATACTATTCAAAGCACTTAAAGTTTACATGAAAAATAACAATTAAACACATGCATAATGCTGAATTATACAAAAAAATACACTTATGAAATTAAAGCATAGACATTATTACATACAAGTATTTAAATAATAATAATAATGATAATGCTAAGCAAAAGAAATTACTACATTAACTTATATACAAGACCATGGTCATACTAATTTACATTATTTACACTATTTACAATCAATGAACTAAGTACTATGGCCATAGTATGGAGCCAGCCTGTCGTAATGAACGACTCTAGGCTTCGAACTTGGTGACTTTCGGATCCGAATTACGACATCGTTCAGTCTGTTTAGGACTGTATAAGGACCGTCCCAGTGCGATTGCAGTTTGGGAGAAAGTCCTTTGCGTCGAGTCGGATTATAAAACCAAACCTTGTCACCTTCTTTGAATTGATGTCCCGTGGCTTTCGTGTCGTACCTGGTCTTCATCTTCTCCGTCTGTATGTTGATCCGCTCTCGAGCCAAGTTGTGGACGTCTTCAAATCGTGCCTGGAGATTCTGCACGTATCCCTCTGGCGATGAAGGCGCATCTGGAGGGCGACCAAAAAGCAGATCACAAGGTAGACGAAGATCACGACCGAAAAGCATCTGAGACGGGGAATAGCCGGTCGTTTCATGGACGGCGCTGCGATAGGCGAGGAGAAACAAGGGAAGTTTTTGGTCCCAGTCTTGTTGGTTTCTTGAAACTAGCAGTGAGAGGTTGTTGAGGATGGTACGATTAAACCTCTCAACCATGCCATCCGACTGTGGATGTAAAGGCGTCGTCCTAGTTTTGTCCATTCCGAGAAGTTGACAAAGACCCTCAATCACAGCAGATATGAAATTTCTCCCTTGGTCAGAATGCATTTGAAGGGGAACTCCATACCTTGATATCCACTGGTGTACCAAGGCATCCGCAACCGTAGAAGCTTCTTGATCAGGGATGGCATAAACTTCAGGCCATTTCGTGAAGTAGTCCATGACAACAAGGAGGTATTTGTTGCCATCAGCACTTCTTGGCAGAGGGCCTAGGATGTCAAGGGCGATGCGTTCGAAAGGTGCTCCTACATTGTAGAGATGTAGTCTTCCTCGGCTACGTTTCTTTGGTCCTTTCCGAGCTGCACATGCATCGCAAGATTTGCACCATCGTTTGACGTCAGCTCTCGCTTTTCCCCAGAAGAAGCGCTCTCGGACTCTGTGTAATGTTTTCATGACTCCAAAATGGCCACCAGTGGGACTGCCATGTAATTCCTTGAGGACGTCTGGGATTCGGGATCGAGGAAGTACCAATTGCCACCGAGATGTCTTCCCATCTTCCGATTCGAATTTTCGGAACAGGACACCATTCCTGACGTGGAGAGAGTTCCAAAGAGCCCAATATTGCTTCGTCGTAGGACTGTAAGTCGAGATGTCTTTCCAACTGGGCTTCGTGCTAGAAGATTCTAATAACTCCAAGATTGGTTTGATCTCAGAGTCTGCCATTTGATCTTCTCGAATCTTCTCATCACTCCAGGGATCTGGTGGCGTCAATAGTGAAGTCTTCGTCTGGCGTATGACATATTCGGGATTATACTTGCTCTCCGCTCTGGAACAATAGCGACAGCTCTCGGGACACGGTCTTCTTGATAGGGCATCGGCGTTTCCATGCGATGAGCCTTTGCGATGCCTGATGTCAAAGTCGTATTCCTGGAGTCGTTGTATCCATCTGGCTACTTGGCCCTCTGGGTTCTTAAAATTCATCAGCCATGTTAGGGATGCGTGGTCAGTACGAAGGAGAAATTTCCTGCCATAGAGATAGTGATGGAAGTGTTCTATGGCTTTCACTATAGCTAATAACTCCTTACGAGTGACGCAATAATTCCGCTCTGCTTTCGATAAACATTTGCTCCAGTATGCTACGACTCGTTCTTGGCCATCTATTTCTTGGGAAAGTACAGCGCCGACACTTTCATGACTGGCATCCGTGTCCACAATGAACTGTTTCTCGGGGTGCGGATAGGTAAGGACTGGAGAGGATGCGAGAGCTTCTTTCAGCCGCTGGAAGGAATTCTCGCATTCTTGTGTCCATAGAAACTTCTGCTTGCTTTCAGTGAGCCTATGCAATGGTCTTGCGATGTTGGAGAACCCCTGGACAAACTTTCTGTAATAAGTGCATAGTCCCAGAAAGCTTCGCAACTGATGGACATTTTCCGGACGCTTCCAGTTCTTTACTGCGGACACTTTTTCAGGATCTGTTCGAACACCTTCAGCTGAAATGATGTGTCCTAGATAATTTACTTCCCGTTGGAAGAACTTGCATTTCAAAGGGTTCAGCTTTAAATTCGCCGCTCTCAGCTTCGTTAACACTTTTCGAATATTTTCTAGATGTTCTTCAAACGTGCGGCCACCAATGATGACGTCGTCTAGGTAGATGAGACAAGCTTCAAAAGTCAGGCCTTTTAATACTGTCTCCATGAGGCGCTCGAACGTTGCTGGAGCATTGCAGAGCCCGAACGGCATAACTTTGAATTGCCAAAGTCCTTGTCCAGTAGTAAATGCGGTCTTCTCTTTGTCATCAGGATGGATCTCTACTTGCCAATATCCACTCTTCAAATCCAGTGTGGAAAACCATTTATGCCCTGAAAGAGTATCTAGCGTGTCGTCTATTATTGGTAGAGGATAGCTGTCCTTCTTCGTGATATCGTTAAGTTTTCGATAATCCACACAAAACCTTGTGGAGCCATCTTTCTTTCGGACCAACACGATGGGAGAGGCCCACGGACTTGATGACGGTTCGATGATGTCACTATTCTGCATCTCTTGTAAGAGCTTAGAAACCTCTTCTTGTTTTGCAAACGGCAAGCGTCTTGGATGCTGTTTAATCGGTGGATGGTCGGCAGTATCAATTCTATGACGTGTCAGAGAAGTGCGACCTATATCATTCTCGTTTTGTGAAAACACATCCGTAAATTCCTGGAACAGTCTTTCTGCGGCATGTCTCTGCTCAGGAGATAAATTCTCATTTCGTCCAATTTCAGGTGTCAAACTTGTAGGCGGCTCCGACAACGTCAAGCTCGGGTCTTTGCAAACACAGGTGACTGGAGCACAGGTAGCAAGCACTTCACCCTTCTGGATAATTCTAGACTTTTCACTTACATTCGCCATCCTCACGGGTATCACATCTCTCGACAGATCTACCAGCGCTGATGCTATTAGCACTCCTTTTGGGCTCTTCTCAGGATATCCAACCAAGCCACATTGAAAACTACTTTCGTTCTCAGTTAATCCAGGTATCATCATTTCGGTCCGAGGAGGGATGATAACATCTGCCTTGGCTGTGATCCGTTGAATAGACCCGGACTCATTTCCAAGTTTGAAAATAGTGACATCTTCTTGAGCAGAGCGTAACTCATTCTTCTTAAATTCCAGTGTAAATCCATGCTCTTTTAAAAAGTCCAGTCCGAGTATGAAAGGGTCTGAAATATCGGCCACATAGACTGTATGATGGTAAGCGGCGTTCCCAAACTTTATTTTCAATTTCATTCTTCCATGTATGTCGATCTTATCCCCGGTCACGGTTTGGAGGATAACACGGGGCGGGGTCCAGGAGAGTTTTTCTTTCAGCCGCTGAGCTAGATCTTTCCGAATGATGGTCACATTGGCTCCTGTATCGATGATCATATTACAGGGCAAATCATTCACACTTCCGACTAGAAAAACTCCGTTTTCGCCGCAACTTCTTGCAGAAATTTCACATACTTGAAAATGAGGCTTCTTAAGATCTGGCAACCTCCACCCCGTTAGATGACCGTTAATCAGTTTTCCTGCTCCTCCGTTCGCGGGTGCTGGGTCTTCAGTGCTGGGTCGTCTTGGGCAGTCGATTTGGATATGGCCTTCTCCACCGCATTTCCAGCACTTGATCTTCCTGTAAGGCTTGGTGGCCATTAAGGAGTTCATCTGTCTCATTATGTCCTTCATCTGCTGCTGTAAGCGCTCCACAGCTCTATCCGACGTCTCAGGCAGGTTGGCTGCTCGCACAAAGTGTCGATCTTTCCTAGTAGCTTGCTGGGCTGCCTCGAATTTCAGAGCGTAAACCAAAGCCCCTTTTAGATCATTGAGATCTGCAATCCGGAGTGCTGTCTCGATCTCAGGGTCACGCACACCATCGATAAAATGTTGCAGAGCTAAACTTTCTCTAATTTCAGTCGGACAGCCAGGATAAGCAAGGTGGGAAAGTCTCTCGACATCCGTAGCAAGCTCTTGCAGAGATTCAGTGGATTTCTGCTGCCGAGCTTTGAGCTGGAGTCTGCTATATTCCTTCATGCATTTCTCGCCAAAGCGCAATTCTAAGGCACTGACGAGCGTTTCAAAATCCAGCGGTTCATTTGCAGGCAAAGTCTGTAGGACGTCGGCAGCATCAGCTCTTAGAGAAGCAGCTAACTGGCAAGCCTTTGTCTGGGAATCCCATCCATTGGCGTCCGCTACGATCCCAAATTGTGTCTTAAAAACTGGCCATGAGGATTTTCCGTCATAGGTCGAGAGTTTAATAGAAGCCCGAGGAAGCATAGCTTGATACTTGACATCTTCGGGATAGTTTTCGGCAGTTATCTTTTGTTTCTTCACATTTTCCAACTCCTTTTCTACACTCTCAATCCTTTCTTCGACGGTCTTGGCGATCTTTTGAACTTTTCTTCTACTCTTTCTTCAACGGTCTCGGCGATCTTTTGAATTTCTTCTACTTTTCCTTCTATTTGTTGAAATCTTCCTTCAACTTTGTTTTCCACGCCGTCAATTCTGTCATTTAAAGATGTTATTTTATCCTCTATTAAGTCTTTCAACTCTCCAAGGTTGGTTGACATATCCTTCTTCATTTCATTTTTTAAGTCGCCAAGGTTGGCAGTCATTTTCTCATCCATCGCTGACATATCCTTCTTCATTTCTTCTTTCATCTCGCCAAGGTTGGTTGACATCTCAGCCTGATTCGCAGCTAATTTCTCCAATAATTGTTTCAGTTCAGCCTCCATTGCTCTGGTGATCGGCATTCAACCCCACTCCTGACACCAAATGTTGTGAGCTCGGGGTTCGAAAGGACTGATGCCAATATATAAGAACAAAAAAAAGGCTTTATTCACTATAAACAGTGCAATACGATCACAAATATCTTCTGAAAATTACAAGATATTCAGTAATCTTCAAATCCAATAAAAGCGCAGCAAAATTTCACACAGAAACAATGCGTTCAATACGACGTATCAACGACAAAATCTACCCGAGTAACACAGTTCTCAATGCAAAGCCTCTCGTATGAATTCAATCGCAGTTGACAGACAACTAACTCAACTGAACTGATGGAGGTCCTTATATAGGTTTCAGAGATCTTTCCAGATTATTCCAGAGCCTTCAGATGCTAGAAATTACCAGAAAGTGCTTTAACTTTCGATAGAGAACCCAAGCAAGAAAGGATCCCAATGTATAGGTATAAGGGGGGGTGGTTGCACAAAAAGTCGCCAAATCCATCGCCAACTTGGCGACATTTGGCGATATATCGCCAAATTTGGCGACAAAAATAGGTCGCCAAAACCATCGCCAACTTGGCGATAAACCCATTCCTTGGCGATTTTCCAATAGAGCTCCATTATAAAACCGATGCTGTAAGGTTGTTTTTCTTGCAAACCACCTGAGGCCTTTAGCATTGAGTTACATGATGCTCAATAGGAAATACATTAATAATACTGCAATTTTCACAATAATAAAATAAAATAAATTTAAACAAATGGAATATTTACAGGTATATACAAAATTCATAACAATATGTTTTATATTGTCCGCTATTTATCCCCCATTCTGTCTATCTTGTTCAAAATTTAATTTCGTACGTATCATTAAGGTAAGCGGCTCGAAATATACATCTTTTCAATTAGCCGAAGGTGGTAATTCCTCTTAGAATTTTTCAACAGTGTGATTGTTATCACATAATTTGTTTTATTATGTCCGCAATTTAGCTCCCATTCTGTCTATCTTGCCCGCAATTTAATTACGTAAGTATCATGAAGGTAAACGGTTTGAAAAAAAACCAGAGAGATTTAAGTTAATGCGATTTTGTATTATTTTAGAAAGTATGCGATAATATCGGAAGATTGGTCATTTTGCAAACAAATGTAAAAGCATTCTTTCTTCATTTTTCTTTTAAGTTATTTTAATCATTTGAATGTTGTTATCATTCAAATGTCGTTTCCGCATGCTTCTGGAAGTATTAAAAAGCGACACTTCTGTCTCTTAATCTTCAAATTGCTACCACATTCAAAAACATATTAGGGAAATATGAAGGAGATTACAGAAAAATACGGATTATCAAAGATCGGCGTTATTGTTTAAAACACGATTCATCTTAATCGTCGAAAACTTATCCAAGCATAAAAAATAGAGGGATTTGGAATTAATCGGAAACAGAGTTCCAATCTTGACTAGTTTGTATATGGGAGAACGGAGGCAACACTAAGAAAGACGGTAAGTTTGGTTTATATTATTAAATGTTATGTGCACACAAAGTTATACTTCTTTTAATTTTTAAAAGGCGTAAAATAAAAACATTATAAACAGTAAAATAAGTTTTATTAGATTGTTGACATGTTTCCATCTGAGCCATTATCAAAACAAATAAGAATATTCTATAATTGCACGGTCTATGAAATTATGATTTGAAACGGCATCATTAAATTTTTCACTTACTTTTTCAAATTACGCACTTTATTTTTTCAAATTTTTACTTGGGTGTTTATTTCCGTATTTGTAACCATGGAGTAACTCGAGCCACAATTTGGTCAGTTAAATGAGGCTGCATCGTTACATATTGTATATTTACGTATTAAAATCTCTATGGTTACACTTATAATGAATAGATTCTATAAATTAGAAAGAAAAATTATCTTACCTTCATTAAAATTTATTTGGATGGTTTCTTCTTGATATAATCTTGCTAGGACTGCAATTTTCTATTATACTTATTTTCAGTTATGTGCTATTTCTTTCTCTAACTAGATTTCCTGCTTGCCATGCCAATGTAATAATTCTTTAACGTGCGTAATTTGAAGTACATGAAAAATTAAATGATAGCGTTTCAAATAATAACTGCATAGACAGTGCAATTATAGAATATTCTTATTCGTTTTGATAATGGCTCAGATCAAGTCGAAACATGTCAAAAGTCTAATAAAACTTATTTTACGGTTTATAATGTTTTTATTTTGTGTCTTTTAGCAATTAAAAGAAATATATTATTACAAGGTGTTATAATTTGTTATATTTTCGCACAAAGTTATTTAAAATTGATTTAATGTTTTTTTAAATATAACACGGTAGGGTATTAATATTAATTATGGTAAAATATGGTAAAATACGCTAACATTTATGTACCCTTTTCTCAGGTACTATTTCAAATATTTCTTGTAATTATTTTGACAGCAATTAAACTATAAATTGATCGTTCGGTAAAAATAAAAAATAAAACAGTTACAACAGGTACTTGATTTAAAAAAACAATAATAATCACATGAAAGATAGATCACATTGATGTACTTTTTTCGTAAGAACTACTAAAGTTATTTCGATATTTTTTTGCTAGCTTTGGCAATAGTTAAATTATAGATTGATCGTTTGACAAGAAACAAACAAACAAACAAAAAATACATATACAATAGTTATTATTCAATTTTCACAGAAAAAATATATATAAATTAACGTATAATTGTTATATTTTTTATTGTTCTTTCTAGCAGAACAATCAATTTATAGTTTAGTAATCTACCAAAACTATTTAAAAAATATCGAAATCGCATATAAAAGGTACACGAATGTGAGCTATATTACATGTGATTTCGCATCTCTCCTTCCCCTCTTCAATTAGTTTTGCATGTGTCCAGTAACTTTTCATATTCAGTTTTTGAGTTTCTTATTTAATACTTGTATATTTATTAATTTTTAATTTTATTAATATTTTTTATACAGTAAACTTTCATTAATGTAGACTTCCAAGATAGGCTATTTTTTTTCTCCGCACTTACGAAAGTCCGCATTAAACAATGTAAACATTTGGATGATGTAAAGTAATTCCTTTCGTTGAATAAATTGAATTCTGTTTTTGACAGAAATTAAATAGGTTACCAACTTAATGCTAAATTAAGCAAGTATTAATGTAATTTAGAAATTATAGTAAAAAAAAAACAAGTTATACTGAAGAAAACATTATATGCACAGAAATTACGGTACTTACATAATTTAATTTTAATTAAAATAATATATCTTCTTTTTATGCGTTACTTGAACAAATAATATTTTTACCACATCATTTTTCAGTTTTGCGATACAATTAAAAATTAGGTCTGTTGTACTACATTTTAATTGATAATATCGATGAACAGACATAAGCAATTTTTGAACCTCTGATGGCTCTGATGGTAGAAGATTTTCTTTCTCTTCATTATTGCCACTGGCAATTTCTTGACCTCTCAACAACCCAAGCGACATTAAAGTTGTTTTTGAAAATGTATGGGAGTGTGTATAAAAGCGGTATTGATTCTGTTCCGTCAGGTTGTGACAAAAATGTCCGCATTATCCGATGAGTTGTAAAATTTAAACGATAGTATTAATTGCAAATAAAAAAAGAGGGGAAAGCTAAATTTTCCTCTTAACCTTAAATACATCTTAAGAGCTTACGCTAGTCACGCGAAGAAACGCTCCAGCTAATGTTAAGTCTATGGGAAGGTTATCGCGCGATTTCTCGCTCGCATTTTAATATTTTTAAATGATTCTTTTTTGCATAGGATAGCTGAGGTCGATCTCTAACGTTGTTAGTTTTTACTTTTTCGATTTTGGGTTCCAGTTTTTTTATATAAGGGTAATTTCACTTTCAGAACCGGTTCCAACCGGCTCCAAAATTGAAAATGCCCGCTTACAAAAAAAAACCCTTACCAAAATCAAAAAGGTAGAAACTAACAACGTTAGAGATCGACCTCATCTGTCCTATGCAAAAAGAATCATTTAAAAATATTAAAATGCGAGCGAGAAATCGCGCGATAACCTTCCCATAGACTTAACATTAGCTGGAGCGTTTCTTCGCGTGACTAGCGTAGGCTCTTAAGCGAAGACGCATTAAAGATAGCCCACTTTATTTTTTTATTCATATTAATGTTTGTCATGTCTAGTGTATGATTAATAAAACATAAATTGTGTTTAATTGATTTGCAAATATTACCAATATATATTGAAAATTTTGTTTGGAAAGAATTTACAGATGCCGGTGGTATTTTTTTAAATATAAAGTGTGGTACATTTGCCTGATTTATTTCGAGGGATAAACTGATTCGGATATTACGATGATTTTATTTTTAAAAAACCGCTGACCTATGTTTAATAGAAATTATTTCCCAGAGCTACGCTTTAAAATGACTGAATATAAATCAACGACGATCCTGAATTCCAGTACATAAATTGTTTTTTGTTCTCTACCAACTCTTAAAGTTTCTCTACGGATTTTGAAGCACCCTGTTCGTACTTCATACTTCAATGGGTTTCTTAAGGAAAGTTTCTACTTCTTTAGGTGATTTTTTTTTTCTTAACCATTGGGAAAATGGTTGTTGTTTTCGGTCGAGAATGGACATCTTGACGTCGTCACTTTATTTTTTAATCGTTTTTAACGAAATTCTGTAACTTTAGAAGAATTTTTCTTTGAATAAGCAATAGAAATGCATAAAATCGTTACAAAAATGTTAAAGTTACAAAAAGGATAGATGCAAACTATCAGATATGAAAAAAAGCGGAATTCAAACAGTGACGTCGGATGAGAAATCGTCTTATAAAGCAAACAACGTGATCTTCAATTTTAATTTCCTCAAAATACCTTTAGCTCAGACATCAATCTAAACAAGAGTTAAAGTTATTGTAGGTAAGACCGGGCAAAATATTAAGGTATATATTGAGGATAAGGTATAGCAATGGAAAATTGCGTTTTAATAGCTGCGGCGAAGGTTCAAACGAATATTTTTGCGAGGACAGAGAATTCCAGGATTTCTTCAACTGTAGTAATGGAAAATGCGTTTATTTGTAGATGGTTCCGATGAATATTTTTGAATAATAATTATTTTTAATTAATTTGAAAAAAAAAATAAAGCTTTCGTAACATTTTCCCAATGTTTGTTGTAATTTGTTTAATTACATTTTTTTTCTTTGTTGCATTTTTTTGCATCTCTTAAGTGTGTGGATTGTTGCCTTAAAGCTATTTCGTAATATTCCAATTTCTTATAATATTGTTTGCTCATTGAATGTAACGCCGCTCGTTGAACGTAACGTTATTGTAAAACTTTAAAGTTGCTTTCTTGAAACCATTTTTTTTCGAACTGGGCGACCATTTTTCTCGAGAACTGGTCAACCAATTTTCTTTATTTTTTATTAAAAAGACAACTAAGCATATTTTCTGGAGCTTATACCACCGAAATTATAATTTTCATTGATTAATTATTTTTTCGAGTTCTCAAAATGTAATAAACAGAAGCGATAAAAATTACCCATTTTTGTTCAAATGACCGCCGCTATTTCAAAAGTCAACTTTTAAAAATAAATGTTGCTATAAGCTCTAGAGAATTTTATGCATTTTCATAATGTGCGACCCAATTTGTTTCGGATGCTAGTGGCCGGAGAAAAACGGTCACTCGATTGCAAGTTCACGATGCTCACCTGCATGTATTCCCCGTCGCACAAGACGTATTATTTTTTTTTTACACGCAAAAATTTATATATATATATATATATATATATATAAGTGAAATATCAATACATATGATCCAAAAGTCCGAAGGTGATATATCTTTTTTTAAACTGAAACAAAATCGTTAAAATCATGTAAATTTTACGCCAAAGAAGTAGAACCTTCCCTTAAGTATTCTCATCAATCAGACTGTAACTATCCCTCTATAAATTTAAACCTATGGTTTCGGAATACATACGTATTTTTCAAATTTATCCGCTGAAAATAAAATTGTTTACCTTTTTTTTGTCTGTACACTCTTTTTGATAGATATTTCTTTCTTTTTTATTTGGTAAAATGTTTTTAAAATAGAGACTCAATTTTATATTTTTAGTGTTAAAATTTAAGTGAAAGAAAGCAACTGATTTTAGCACTTGAAATAAAATTATCTAAGTATTTTAGAAATATTTTGAGAAAAAAAATCCTTTAAGAAGAACAAACAACAGAAAAAAAAAGTAAAAACTTTAATTTTCCGAAGAGAAGTTTGAAAAATACATTCCGAGCCCCTACGTTTAACACTATGGTGGGGGATTTGGGGTCTGGCTGATAACAAGCCTTAAGTAAGCATAAGGGAGAATAAATTGTTTTCTGACACACTTTTAAATGTTTTAATTATATAGTTCTGGATGAGCTTCGAAAACTAAGAAAAGGGCAATGTTTTGGTTGTGTTCTCGCAACACTAATTGCTATTTTATTTTGTTATTCATATTATCGACTGAATTCTTTAGTGTATATTGCAAATATTACCAGTATATATTGAAAACATACTGAAAACTTTTGCTTGGAAAGAATATACAGATGCAGCCGGTATTTTTCTTTTATATAAAGTGTTGCACGTTTGCACGATTTGTTTATTTGTTTGTTTGTTTAAAGGGGTAAAATGGAATCGGATCTGACAATGTTTTTATTTTTTAAAAATGCCTACTTTTTTTTTAATAAAAAAAAGTTACGCTTTAAAAGAACTGCATAAATGGATAGTGGTTTAGCATTCCAGTACACATATTGTTTTTTTTTTTTTTTTGTATGGAATTTTGTAGTGATATTTGTTGCCTTTTATCACCCCTTAAAGTTTGTCTAAGGATTTTCAATCATTCTGTATGTACGTCATACTTCGATCTCTTTCTTAAATAAGCATAAAGGAAAATATTTTTTTTATCTGACACACTTTTAAATATTTTAATTGTATATATATTTTAGAAACGCTGCGAAATATTAGAAAAGGGCTATGTTCCTGTTATGTCCTCGCAACTGAAATGAAAATTTGCCAAAATATACCTTATTCTTTTCTAGATAAAACAGCAAACATTCAGTTCTTTTAAATGCTAAAAGGTGTAAATTAACAACATAATACAAATTAAAATAACTTTTATTAGGTTGTTTTACATGTTTCGACTCATCTGAGTCATTTTCAAAAACAAATGGTAACACGCAAAAATACAATATGTAACGATGCGGCATCTTTTAATTTACCGAAACTGGGGCTCGAGTTACTCCATGGTCATAGATATGAAAATAAACAACCAAGTAAAAATAAAAGATAACGCGCGTAATTTTTAAAAAAAGTACATGAAAATAATAACTTCCAACCCCGTGCAATTATGGAATATTCTCATTTGTTTTTGAAAATGACTCAGGTGAGTCGAAACATGTAAAACAACCTAATAAAAGCCATTTTAATTTGTATTATGTTGTTAATTTGCACCTTTTAGCATTTAAAAGGTGCATATTATTACAAGGTGTTATAATTTATTATATTATTAGCAAACATTCATTAAAAAGAACTAAATTTGAAGAGAAATTTGCACAGAAAATGTACATGGAATATATATGTTATTGCGCATGGATAAAATGATAAAAGTAATTAAAAAATATCAAAATAAAAATACAATTTGTAAAAAAAACTAGCAAATCTTCGTAATTAGATTAATCACCTAAACAAACATTTCAAATAGTGGAAAAAAGATAACTTTTAAACAGACTGTTTTTGAACAATTTTTATTGATTATTTAATACATTTTCCCTTTTGTCGTGAGTGTCTTTTTTCAAGGTATACATTTTTTGCATCTAGAATGTAATGCCAATTTTAACTTTTAGGTAAAAATGGATATTGCTGTAGAAAGATCTTACCCCACGCCTCTAGCAAATGTAACATTGTTGCCAATGCTTTTGATGTCACTGATGAGACAAAAGAATTGCCCTCGTATGGCCGAAAATGTCAAACGTGAATATGATTACATTATAGGTAATTACGTTTCTTTTTGTAATAAATTAAGGAGTAACACTACTTTGGCGCTTTGAAATTACAGCCTATTTTCGGGAACTGTTTTTAAGAAATGTGGAACGTTCATAAAAATTCATGTACACTAAATTATTATACATCAAGGATTTTCCGACAGCTCAACTGCGGCCAGCAGACATATAAGAAATTTTGTAGAGTAATCGTCACCTTATTTAATTTCGGAATTTGAATGAACTTTCTGTGATTAAATAAGGCAAATATTATTATACAAAATTACTGGTACATCTACGCCCGCGGATGAGTTGTTGGAAATCTCTGTTGAACAAATATTAAAGTAGAGAACTGTAATGTTTTAGTTCATACATTAAAAAATGGCGACTTTTCTGCAGATGGATGGGGACGCTTTGTAAAAGGGGGATCAAGCAATGAACATGATAACTCATTGTCGATTTAACCTAGAGCATTATTAGGCAAAAAAATAGTTTTTATACTCTAAAAACTAATGAAATGCGTAGTCTATTTAAGAAAATCTACAGTTTCAGAGAAATGGCATCAATTCTATGTAAAATATAAATTTACAATTCAAAAATTTCGTTATTGTTAAGTTAGACAAAAAAGTAAGATAAAAAAACGCTTCTAAAATTATTTTTACTGCTTACTCGTTGTGGCGCATTATACTTCTATAGCTCTAAAATTGCCCTTTCACTTTTGATAGTGATTTCTAACTTAAAAAATATAATTTTTGTGTGTATTTACAGTACTTAGAAATTTTGAGCCCTTTTATTACCTTTTAACAATCTACGAACAATCAAAACACATTAACCACATAACATTTTTGCTCGAACGCCGCACAGTGGGGTGTTTTCACGATCTAGGCGGACAAAATTATTGCGTTGAATTTTAATTAGTTTTTGATGGTTTTTCGAATGTATCACTAATAAAATACTCAAAGAGTGATAAATATTGAGTTTATTTAATTATTTACATTATTATTATTAAATTATTATTTATTTATATTATAATACTGTATTGTCATCGAAACTATACATGTATTCAAAGTTTCAGCGCAATCGGATAATTGAAAGTGGCTTAAAATTGACTTATAAGATTTGAACTATACATTCATACACTGCATGTTAATATTGGTTAATGATTTGCAAACTTTTGCAAGAGTTTTCTTAAGTTTCCAATACGTTAGAAATGGCACTTTAAATTTAAAAACTGCTTATTGTTTAAATATGTTTAATACTATGTTAAAAGTCAAGATAAATTTTAAAATAAAACAGAATAGTTACGACGTGCTTTCGAATTTACCGGAAACTAATGCAATCGTTGAAATTTCCTCAAACCAACTGCCTTCTTTACTGTCGTAGTCAATCGACACCTCTGATTTTTTTTTTTTTTTTTTTTTTTTTTTTTTTTTTTTTTTTTGACAAAACTCGTACGGATTTCGACAAAAGAGACATTTAGCTACCAGTTTTCACAGTCTTGTTAAATTTCGAGATAATCAGAAAAATGAACTTTGTCCACCTAGATCATGTAAACGCCCCACTGTGTGCTGCTCAGGCAAGAAGAGTTTGTTTCGTTACTAAAAGCTTTTGGATACAAATAATTTTTAACTGTAATATTTGCTTTATTAGCATTATTATTACTCTTAGCAGACATTTTTCGATGATATAAGGCAGATATTTTAGTATAAAAAAGTGGTGTTTTGTCCCTATTTTAAGTGTTTATTGTGGGGAAAAAAGAAAGAAAGAAAGAAAGAAAGAAAGAAAGTGTTAAGGGGTTAAGAAACTAAACCATCTTTATAATGATGGTAAACCTTTTGTAACTCATTTAGCAAGTTTTGTATTTATTATTTTAATTTTTTTTAAATAAATTATTTGAATTGGATTTTATGCAAAATACGTGCAGAAGACAATTTAATTTCTTTGTCGTTATTAATTTTCTGTTATTTTATATGTCCAATAATAAAATGCTTCTCTGATACAGAATCTCTTTTCGTTGTCTAATAATTCCTAAACTACGCCTAAGCTGTTAGTTTTAAAAGTATAGTTCTAGTTAAAAAAAAAAATGTTTCAAATGTTGTTTTTCATCATATTAAAAACCATTCATATCAAAAACAAAATATTTTTCCACCATTGTTTTTAAAAGTTTAAATACTTTTTTTAAGTTAAAAAAAATATTTTTTTATACTGTTTCTATGTTCTGTAAAGTTTAACTTGAAAAATTTTCTCCATATTCTAAGAAGTAAAACAATCTATTTTCTATTTTTGTAGGATCAAAATAAACCGAGATAAACGGAAAGACGCGTGTAGATATAATAAAACTTACTATTTTAGATATTAAACTTATTATTTAATATATTATAAAGCTTAATGTAAAATCTTAATGGTCCAAACATTTAATTACATCCTGAAAAACGGTTTACTTTATAATGTAGTTTCGCCATTACGCAATTTTCAAAATACAGTCAACTTTACGCTACTTCGCATATCTAATGCTGTAACAATAAAGAGAGGCGACAATAATAATAAAAAATTTTTGGTATAAGTAAAGACATAACTGCTAATAATGTCATCATATTACCGTAACTTTCTGTCTTTTGTTTTGGAAGGATTTCAAAAGAAAGAAATACGTAAATTTTCTGATCAACTAATTTTTCATTGTCACTAACGAAGGCGAAAGCCTTCATTTCTTACATTCTTAGTTTTTTATGATTGTTTTTCGACGGCGATAAAATTGCACTGTATTTTTTATTTTTCTTAACTCGGGAGGAGTCGCGCCTACCCAGATAATGAATGGTTTTTACATTGTCACCAATAAATACAATTAATAATCGTCACTTTATTCAGTCTGAGACAATTGTTACAAATTCTGATTGTAAATTGTAGATTACTTTTCGAAAAATAGTGGTGACAATTGTAAAAATCGTACGCACCCTGGGGTATGTCATACCCCGTGCGACTGCTCCCGGACTAAAATAGCGATAGAACGTTTTAATAGATGACTGTATAACCAGACTGAAATGTTTTTTTGCATTATTTTGCTTCGAAAATTGCTTAAATTTTATAAGCTAATGTAATTTCTATCCTATAAGTAGAATGGGGTAAAAAATATACCAATCTTTCTTTCATTACCTTTATGTAGAAAATATTTTGTATGAAATTGCAATATTGCAAACATTTTAGTTACAATTTAACATAAACACATAAGAATTGTCAATTTTCTATTTTTAATAATTATATTTTAAATGTATATACTTAATTGAAATATTGACTAATACTGCAACTTCTTTTGGATTATTTTTATTTTCATTCCAACGATGCACCATTATTTAAAAAATTTACTTTAATGCATTTTTAAGAAATAAGTTCTGAAAAAATATTGAATGGATATAACCCAAAATGTTGTTAAGAATATAGTTATGTGTAATTATTATTTTGCTGTTGGGGCTTAAATTATTCATCCTTTTAACAAGGACAGTTACTATTTTAAAAAGCTGTTTTTTTCCCAAATTAATGCTTGAAAATTTTACAGTTTCGGAAATTAATTGTTCAGTCAGATAATAAAAATGTAATTCTGTTAAATAACGTAATTATCTTATTTTAGTGGGTGCTGGCTCAGCAGGTTCTGTAGTTGCCAGTCGTTTATCGGAATTAAAATGTGTCAGTGTCTTATTGTTGGAAGCTGGTAAACCTCCACCACTTCTTACTGATGTACCAGCATTATCACGGTTCTTTTGGTTCACTGATTTAGACTGGCAGTACAAGACAGTGCCCCAAAAACGTACTGGAGTTCTATTAAACAACAGGGTATGTATTCTGAAAACATTATTTTCGATTGATTCTTAATTTAAATTCAAAGCTTGCCTGGTTTCCATTTATTGAAAAAATGTTATCCAGATTAAAAAAAAAAAATACTATTTATTGTTTGTTGGTTAAAGCGTGAGTTATTGAAAAATCATTATAAAATAAATGAAAGCTATTAAGTATGAGAAGAGAAGAAATTTTCTAAAAATAAAGTAAATATAAAGTTTTTTATTATGTTTACTGAAAAAAGACTTAAGAAATATTGTATACAAATGCAGAAAATATTACAGAAAAATTACAGGTTACATAAACTTTATATACATTTTTTTAAATAAGGGTGTCTTTCATTAAATTAGGTTACCGTCGTGGAAAAAGAAAGTTACCACCACTACTAACTCTGCCTTAAATGATCGTATAAACATGACAATGGTACCAACCAATTAACTGATAACTTCTATTAATTAATGCTACACTTAATTATGCTTCGGTGGTCGTCTACACATTGAAATTCTAACAAACTTTAAAATTTTCAATACTAACACTTAATTCTGACATGGTATTTGGATTTTTCGGTAAAATGTACCTTCGGGTACCAAACAAGAGGTTATTCGGTTAAGTGGTTTAGGTATTAGGCAGATGTAAAGTTTTCGAATTCTAATATTAAATTCGTTTTTAATTGTTGCAAAACAGATTGCAATAAAGTTTTTTTTATGTATAATAATAAGAAAAAAACTACTTTGGGGGGAATGAGCTGTGATTATGGATTCATATATTTGAAGCTTCTAGAAATCTATTTCTGTTAAAAGTTTTATAGCTTACAATACATAATTTTTAATATACACATTTTTAATATTAATTATATGATATTGTAATCCCTAAAAAAGTTAACAGAAGACTTTTTATAGGAGCTTAAAATATGTGAATTCAAAATTAAAACTCATTCGGTCAAGTAGTTTTTGAGTTATGATAAAAAAACTACCATGAATTAGAATCTGTATTGCAACAATTAAAAATTAATTTAACAATATAGGAGCTCAAAACTTTACATCTGTATAATTCGTAACCTATTTTACTGAATTAATTTCCGCTTGGTATTTGATTGTAAAATTTACCGAAGTATTCAAATATGATGTCAAAGTTAGATGATAATATTGAAAATTGTATAGTTTATTGCAATTTTAATATATAGACAACTCCTGAAGCATGATTTAAGTATAATATTAATTAGACGACGTTACTATTAAAAGGTTGATACTAGTGCCTTTTTTATACAATGATTTTTGGCAGAGTTAGTAGGGTGTATCATTTTTCCCCAGGAGTGTACATCGACAATGTATTTAAATATAATAAATCATTACTATCTCTTGATAAATTTCGCTTCAAAAGTTTACATTTGGTATCAAACCATGTGCATTAATCTAAAAATGTCAAAATTATTTTTTAAAAAATTGTTAAATTGAATCCTAAAATATATTGGATGAGCTTTTATTTATTAATAACAACAAAAAACAATAACAGTAACAATAATAATAATTATTATTTAGTAAAGTAAGACAACATAATAAAATAAAAAATAAAAATGTATTATTACACTTATTATTATTATTATGCCTCTTAATATGTACTTTTTGATATGTTGTGAAAATTAAGACAAAAGAAGTGAATTAAAAAAAAATTATAAAAAACACTGAGTTTTTCAAAGATTAAACAGGAAAAAAATAAAAGTATTGAAGTGCCGTATGTTGATTATACTATTTTTGTATTGTTACCAGGATTGTATACGAAACTTCCTAACATATTTTCAGACTCATTTTTAAACGTGAAAACATACTTCAAGCATCATTATAGAAGTAATTTGGAATCGAGCAGTTTTTCCCTTTTTTTCCATAAATTAATTACATCTTGAGTTATAAACTATTTTTGTCTTGGGACGCATTTTTTTTCCTTTCCCCTGCTATCGCATCTGGAAATTTGGTTCAAAATGCCAACTTTGGAAGCATTTCCTGAAAGGTAGTCTTGCCTTTACTAAAAAATGAAAAATATAAAACCTGTTCTATTACAAAGTATCTGAATAAGAATATCTGTAAATTTCATACATTTGCGAACAAAAATTAATTAAAAAAAGTCCTTCCGGCTTGTAACGGGAGGAAAAAGTAGCTTTCCTATATCTTTATTTTAAGGTTTTAGCTATTGTTAGGCGAAAGGATGAAATGAATGAACACGAATGAATACTAAAATGAAAAGAACACGATTACAGAGGATTTGCTAATACTGACTTTTAATAAGAAATTGGCGAAATTACTTAGTTATAGCCAAGTTATTGTAGCTTCAGTCATGGAGACATTTTTTGGGCACCAAATTTGGCGATATTTTGCCAAATGTCGCCAAGCTTGGCGATAATTTAACACTAAGGGATATGAATATAACTTTATGCGTATGTTTGGGAAAAGGAGAACAACAATGAAAGATAATTTGCGAGAAATCCCGCTCACTGAAAATCATAAATCAATCCGAGAATCGTTTTAATCTGCTATCTTGTTTTAAAATGTCAGCCACCCTAGAATTTCAAACTGGAATATCTCAGCCATTTTTTAAGATAGAGGCAAACAAAAAATGCTCCAGAATCCTTGTATCAAGGCCTAACTCTTAAACAAAAAATAAATTTGATTTTATGTTTTTTTTATATATTTTTGTTAGTTTTAAATCTTTTAGTGACCGCCATTTTGAAACAAGATGACGGACCAAACTGGCTAACGAACTCGGTCGACACATTGGTGAGCTTAATACACATACTTAATTACATCATTTATGACACAGATCATATATATATATATATATATATATATATATATATATATATATATATATACCGGGTGAACCAAAAGTTCGTTAAAACTTTAAAAATACATGAAAAAGGAAGAAATTATGATAAAGAAGTGTGGTTTGCAAGAAAAGTCTCACAAGGTAGTCGGATTTTTTTTAGCAGCAAAAAAATTTTTAGTTAAAAATGTCATTGTGGAGGTCGCTGACAACCCGAAACACAATAAACAGGACAACAGTACGCTCCATCCATTTATTCTTGCAATAACAATTGTTCAACATGACCTCCAAAACATTGTACGACACAACTAAGGCGACTCACGACGCCCGTTATAGCTCAATGCAACATGTCGGAATGAATTGCAGAAACTCTCCGTTCAAATAGAACAACTTCACCAACAACGCTCGATCGGGTAATGATAACATTCTGAAAGCGAATGTGAAATCCTCGTGTATCCCGGTCTTTTATTGCAGATTAATTTGTATCATTCTGCTGAATCTTTCGCATGTTAGCGCCATCGACAGGTGACTTTTTTAACTTTTTTTTTTTTTTTTTTTTTTTTTTTTTTCTGTTGCTATACAAAATCAGACTACCTTGTGAGGCCTTTCTTGCAAATCGCACTTTATCATAATTTCTTCCTTTTTATACATTTTTAAAGTTTTAACGAACTTTTGGTTCACCCGATATATATATCAACATTTCAACGGAGGGTGGTTTTGGGGTCTGTGGGTCATGATCGGTGAACATATACCGAAATTTTCCGGAATTGTTTTTCTTCGAACGGTTGCAATAGGTAGCTTTATACTTTTTGTAATGAAAACTACCTAAAATGTGTCAGAACGCAGCCAGGCTATTAGTAAAGTCCCCAATTTCCCTCGCTAATGTTAATGTTAAACCTATGGGCATAGGATGCATTCGTATCCTTAAATATCTCCTCAGGAAATTAATACGTTTTCTTTGTACACTTCTTAAAGGATATCTCTTTTTTTCTTAGTTGTCAAAATGTTTCTAAAGTATAAATTTAATTTTATGTGAAGTGTTAAAATCTTATTCAATTTCGCTAAGCGTTTTGACACATAAAATTCTAAATTATGTATATTCTTTAGAAATATTTTGAAAACTAAGAAAAAAAGAGAGATCCTTTAAGAAAAATACACAGAAAAAAGAAGTTAAAAATATTAATTTCCTAAGAAGATATTTTAAATATACGAATGCATTAATGCCCATGGGTTTAACATCGGTGATAAGGAACATCATTACATTGTTTTCTGTGTTGTTGTAGTATATTCAATCTGGTCATAATTATTCGTTATTTTTTTAATCTTTAAATAAGTATAATGTATTAGAAATTCATATTATAAACAGCAAGTTGTATGGCCTGGAGGAAAAGCTATTGGAGGATCCAGCATTTTGAACGGAATGTTATACGTACGGGGCAATCAAAGGAATTTTGACCAATGGGCAGCTGAAGGAGCTGAAGGGTGGAGCTACGCGGATGTTCTCCCGTATTTTAAGAAAATGGAAGATAACCGAGATTCCAACTACGTGGCTAATGGTATGATGGTGCCAGTTTCACTTTTTCAAAAGTTAAAATATATATATATATAAATCTGTATTAATTTCACATAGTATTTTAATCAGTCACTTACACTGTCAAAAAAAGACAGATGTTTCTTAATCCAGAAAAATATAATATAACCACGAAAGAAAATATACAATAAGCTCTTGCGAGTTACTAACAATTACGAAGAGCGTTCTTTAAGCATTAACGAAGTTTCTTTTGTTGGCTGATTTTCAGAAATGTTTTCGAACAGTTTTTATAGAGAATTAATCAGATTTCTCAAACCGTAATATTGTTTTTTCGTAATGCTGTCTATTCTCAAGTAAACATTTTCATGTTCAACAAACGTGTTTTACAGACAAAAAGGATAAATTAACAGCGTTAGCATTAACATTATAATGAATATTATATTGTTACTCTTGCGTGTATAAATGTAATTAAGCAGCTAAAATATTTAATTGAGATCTATAACATAATCCTAAACACTGATATTCCACTGCTCGGAAATGTTTTTGAAAATCAGTGGCAACAAAAAACATTGTTTTTATAAATAATTCTTTAAACATAAAAAATATGTCTGTTTTTGATGCCTCTAATGATAAAAAGCGCTTTTCGGAATCATGGTTAACTCGAAAAAGGTTATAGTATATTTTCATTAGTGATTATAGTATATTTTCGTAGATATAGAAACATTTTTCTTTTATTTCAGTGTAGAGTTTTAATATTTTATATTCAAGTTACAAATTTAAAAACAATGTTACATTAAAACTTTATTTGTTATTTTATGAAAAACTGATTTTGAATTTATAAATATATTAACATAAATTTCTCTACATTAATATTATTTGCATTGTGTAATATTATCTTAAACATGTTTGTCAAAAGACTTGGTACAAATCTTAACATTATCTGAATTATGTAACACTGTTTTAATATTATTTATTCTAGAGGAAGTACAGTAGTATATATATTTATATTGCCTTCAAGTGCACTATTATCTTTATATTGTTTACTAGGCACGTATTATACGTTCATCTGTCTTAACATTGTCAGTAAAACACAAATTTTGAAACAACACGATACGACTGATCAATTCGACACTGTGGGTTGCTCTAAATTCAGAAAATTTTCTTAATACATACACTGCAAAAAAAAAAAAAAAAAAAAAAAAAATGTTGATTTTACAGTATAATATACGTGGTAGTGTGTTACTGCTTATTTTACTATTTATTACTGTTAATTTTACGGTCTAATACTGGCAGCTGGGATGCCAGTATTATACTTAAAAATCAACATTTTTTTTTTCAGTGTAAGCATTAATATTTGTTGTGTTTAAAGAATTCATTTGCGTTGTGAAGTTATTGCTTTTGTACACTGTTAAACATTTTTGCTGGGTTGAACCAACTTTTGGTGCTACAGTTCTACAACCATAAAATTGCTAAATCTCGTTTCAACATTTGGAGCTCCTGTTGAGCCTAAACTCCAAATGTTGGAACAAGATTTTACCATTTTATGGCTGCAACAACTGCAGCACCAAAAGTTGGTTCAACCCTGCACAAAAGTTTTAACAGTGTATCTCTGCAGTATTCAACAAACATTAAACTACTGTAAATGCAAATTCATTTTTGTTTCAAAATGGTCTTTTTTCTAAAGACTAGTCGTTTGGGGCCACCGTAATACTTACCCATCATGGATATGCATAATATGAAATATGTAAATAAAATATGTGTAAACTATTTATAAAATGCATTGCAATTCGAATAAAATCCTGGCTTGATGACGTCATAAACTTTAAATCGAGGCTAACGAAAAAGACAGGCTACCGCGGTGCATTCCACTTATCTTATCGACGCGCTGAAGAGGAACCAACCTGCTGGCGCGATAAAAGTCCCTCAGGACTTGGGTTCGGTGGTCGTCTACGCGCCGGGCGCCGCAGCTTACTTTTATCTTTTTTTACAGAGCGCTAGAGTGACGTGATACTCTTTTCATACACTTGCATTGGTGCATTCGAGCATCACGTGACACCCGCGGTCTGTAAAAAAAGATACGCGTAAGGCACCGTGGTAGCCTTTCTTTTTCGTTAGCCTCGCTTTAAATGCTCTATTAAATTGCGTAAAAGAAACATCCCTATAACTCCAAAAATGATAATCATATTAACTAACCGTTTACTGCGTCGGATTAAGCATCTCATTTCCAATTAAAATATCTCTTTGAATTGAAATTTGGATGAAATACAGGGTGACGGAAAATCGAAGAGTGTGGGAAATAGGACTATAAATATCTCGGCAACGGATTATCCGATAGACTTCATTCTTTGTGCACAGTTTTTTTTTTTTATTATTGTCTTTTATATTCACTCTTTAAAATAAACAATTTCAAAAATCTTTATATACCTTTTATCAGAACGAATATTTCGAGGGTCCAAAAAAAAATAGTTCCGATAATCGATGTTACATAAATTCAATAAGCTTCTTCTCATTATTACATACTAAGTACATATCAAATTTCAAGTCTCTATCTCAATTTGTTCGGGAGATAGAGCGTTTAAAGACACACACATAGACAGACGGTCGGCAATTTTTTTTTTCTAAAAATATGTTTTTCGGAATCTCCAGTGTCTGAAAGTAAAGCCTTCAAAAATTTTTTTTTTCGATTTTCAAAACATTTACAAAAAATACTCTATACTACGTATGATGGGTAAGTAAAAAACACTAATTTTCCTATTAGTCTTCGTATTAAAATCCTAATTTTTAAAAATAAAAGTAAGAAATTCGATTAATTATGAACTTCTTCAATAACAAAAGCATTTAAAAGATTACAATTTTTATATGTCTCCTGTTGGCAAAAGTTTCTACAATGAGCTTAAAAAAATTTAAATAAACTAAAACATTTGAAAGCGTATCAAAACACGAAAAACTGTGTAATGCACTAAATTTAGATATTTTGCTTGATTCTAGTGGTGATTACTACTTAATTGCTTAATTAGTGCAAATGTTTTACAGGATATCATGGAGTGCGTGGACCACAAACAGTTCACCGGCCGCGGTATCAGCCTGAAATGAAAGATCCTGTATTCGAAGCTATTACATCTATGGGTTACAGAATAGTCGATCCTAATGGACCATTTCAGACTGGCAAGTACTTTTAAGAAGTTTTTATTTTGATTACTTCTGGATAAATTATCGTAAGAGATAAAATGTAAATTTTACAAGAAACATTTTTTTTGTTTAATTTATTTGCATTCGTAATTGCATTTTATTATTATTATTTTATTATTATTATTATTATTGTTATTGTTTTATGATTTTCTAGCTACATAGTTAACAATAACACTACTTTTGATAATGGAAAATTCTTATTTTGTCAAAAAATTTTAGTTTATAGTAATTTGACAGGAATGTTCAATTTGCTTAAGAGGCTTCATTTAGGAAGGGCTGGGTAGGGCAAGTTCCCTCCCCTCCACCCCTCCATGTTTCAGATTTTTAAAAAATCATTACCTGTTTCTTTAATTTTCTATTATTAGTTGAAATTTTTCATTTTTTGCCAATATATTAGCCACTACATGAAAATATTTAGGAAAAATTAATGAAAAAATATTAACAGAAAATCTGGATTTAGTGTATCTAACAAAATAATTTTTCCCTGTCCAAGCAAAATCTGAAATGACTCTCTAAATTTGCTTATGTTTAACGAGATTGTTAAACTTGGCTAGAAATAATTATTTTTAAGATATGTATTGTATAACTTACTTGAAATTTTTTATAACACCTTAACCAGGATTTGTTTTTGAAATTTTCATTGAAAAAAAAGGATCACTATAGCACAATAATGTACAAAAATTTAATTGTGATTTAAACATACCTAAAAAGCTTATGTATGTTTTTAGGTTTGTTTTTATGTATGTAAGCTTAAGTATATACTCAAACATGAAAATTAGAAAGCAGGCGAGCCTGTACAGGCAGATCAATACACAAACATTGCCCCTTTTAGTTAAAAAAGATTAAGTAAATCTCATGAAAATTAGTTAACCAGATCTATTTTACCCAATAGAAGATGACTGGATGAATTATAACAGTGGTCTTATAATTAAATCAATCACTTACTACAACCTAAAATACATGTTATATAAGAACTGGGAGTGGTATAGCTTCATAAATTAAAGAAATAATGGTTATAACGAAACATATTAATAAAAAAGTAATTATGAACAAAACATTTTATCAATTGACACGCAGGCAGTGCTAATATCATTCAATTCACTTTTCAAAGCAAATAGTGAAATAATTTTGTGGAAAATAACGTCAGTCATCAATGTTGAGTTCTATTCCACAAAACTATCATTTGGGCAAAACAGCTACAGATACAATTAATTTTAAGTAAACAATCTTCCGCAGACAATAGAAAGGGTCGAGGAAAATGTCTATTTGAGCTCACATTTTTACCTAAGTAAAATTTTGGCAGATGCTTAATTTAACAGATGCTTAAGTGGTACAGAATATGGTTTAGCTTAGCACTTTTTACTGATAGTACAACGTCTTATTTAACAGCAGAATTTCTGTTATTTAATAGGGAAAAGATTATTCTTTGAAAAAAGTATTTAAAATACAAAAATTTAGGTGCTTATGAAAGATGTTTTAAAAAATATACTTATGTGATGTGTTAAAAATTCTTAAAAAGAAAGCGCAGAAAAATTAAATGAAGTATTAGCAAAAGTATAAGAATTATGATATTAAACAATAAAAATTGTTTACATTAAACAACCGCATTAATTTCATAAAAGATAAAACTATGTAGAACATTACAGTAACGGTATTATCATCATGTTTGGCCTTATGTAGCATTTAAAAGAGATAAGCATATTCTTGAAGACATATTAAGTACGTATTACTAATATTTTCGTTAAGGAAAATAAAAGTTTCCTGTCCTAGAAATATAATGGCCTGAGGTCAAGCAAATTCCCTTACTTTCGTTATCCACACAAGACAATATCGAGTTTAGTTGAGAATAAAAAAGTGTCCTTCCCGTGAAGGAAATTCAAATAACAGTCTGAGGAAAATGGTAAGAATTCTTGAATAAAAAGTAATCACATATTTCTCGCCTCATTAGTTTTCAATTTTTTTATACTTGCACTGTGCTCCTGAATAATTGAGGTAAGAGGGAATATCTGTTGCATTAGTAAGGTTTAATGACTATAATTTTTAGCTGGATTAGTGGATAATTTTCGTAGCTTAACGGAAGAGCAATGCATAAATGTTGTGTTCTTATGTAACTGATTTAAAATATGGTTTGTCATAATGAATAATAAGCATAAATATTTGAAATTGGAAATTAAGTGCTGTTACTGAAAACTAATATAATTAATGTTAGTAGAATAACAAATGTTCATATAATGTATTTGTGTTTTTCACCTTTTTAGTTTTATAAAATAAGTCATGATGTAATGATGATGGTTTAAACACTTTCCGACATAGTTGAAAAGTGTTTATGAATTCGTTATCTCTTACCGTCCATCTGTCTGTCCGTGCTCCAACTCGTTCAAACATAGTCGGATTGTCATATAATTGATATATGTTATTGAGGTTTACCATGGCTGTTCAGAACTGAAAATGAAGTATGTAGCATTCATAGTTCGTTTGCACTCAAAAGAATTCCATTACACTCTGATTTATGGGGAAAATTTCTGAACGGGAATTTTCAACTGTGTTACGGGTTTCCTAAATGAGCTAAACTGTGCATACTTTGTAATATATATACAAATCTATTGATCATATACAGGGCTGTAAAAAAGAATATATTTTTTTCTGAACTGGTATTTCCTGAAATTGTGTTTTCAAATATGTTATGCGCTTTCCAAATTGTTTACTCAGAGATCATATTTCACTTTAATTAACTGTGATATTTTGTTACAGTTTTCAGAATGTGTTGGAATGTTTTCATAATCTATACTTGATACATGATTTATCTTTCTTTCCTTTTCTTTTTTTTTCTGTTTTTTCTTTTTTTTAATATAGGATGTTTTGTAGTTAGACATGTTTTGTGAGGAAAACATAAAAAGTAAATAAATAAACGATTAAAGCCATCAGAATATAGGTGTGTGTTTTAAATCATTCAAAATTGGCAGTTATTTTGATACATGCTAGAACCGTTAACAATTTTAATTCATAAAACATAATCGTACTTTCATTTTTATATGCATCAATCATTATTAAAGTTCCAAAATATTTTGCGGAAAATATCCCTGTTTTCATGATTTTGTGATAATGATTGTTTTATAATGTTGATAAATATTTCCTGTTTTTGATGTTAAAAAACAATTTTCTGACAAAAAAAATGACACCTTTTCACAAATTAGCCATCACATAAGAAATTGGGGACAGAAGTATTTCCTGAAAATGTTTTTATTCTTTGTTATAAGTAAAACTTTAAAACAGAGATAAACAAGTTCAAAGTTTAAAAACGATTGAAAAACTTAAAACCAGACTGAATCAAACATATTTGGATAACTTGATAATGATGACTTTTTTCTGCTTAAAGCTTCCAAACATAGAGTGCCATACCATAAGCATAGCCCGAGTAATTGACCATTTAGCAGAAATTTCTTCAAGTTTTATTTTTTTTCTTATATAATTATTGACAGATTTTTCTGCAAATATGCGTAAATACCAATTAATGCATGAAAATTACGAATCCGAAAAAAAATTCCCGTTTTCTTTTCTATAATTTAAATTATTAACAGTAAGTCAGAAATTTAAATTGCACCAGTTTTCATGATGCGAGCTGATCAGAATAATTGACCACCTGGACGCAGTAATTGACCAGGATGCACAAGTAATTGACCACTTTTTTTAGTATAAAAATCAAAATACAAATCTTCGTTTTAAAAACTAGTACCAAAAGACATACATACTGGTTGATCCACAAATATAGAAATCTTTTAAAAATAAATACTTTACAAACTAATGAAGGTTGAAAGGTACTAATTTTCAATATTTAAATGAAAATATAGATTGTCTAGTAAGTTCCTTTTTGATCCTTTTTTGAACTCCTGCAGTTACAGTCATAAATATAATGTCTATGTACAGTAAAATAGCCATAGTAACGTGGCCCCTATTAGATGAGACTGCTTACCGCGCCTCCTAGCGGCATAGTAATAGTAAGGCCTTAACGTATCGATTTAGTGCGAAAAGATATTTTGTGCACTTAACTGCGGAGAATAGTACTCTTCTGTTTTTGTTGTTTTTAAAAACATTTACGTCGCAAAAATCGTCATAAGGAAGCAACTACTTAAAATAGGAGGATTTTGGCGTCATTGCTCAATCTGTAGAATTCAATTAAAAGTATTTCATGTTTTTGTTTAGAGAAGGTGATATTGACACATTTCATAACATAAAAATGTTGGGAAATACACGTGTCTATTCACTGTATTCACGTGCACAAAGTGGCTTTTTGTACTAAATCCATACTACTGTACAACGTTATAATCAACTGTTTTTCTGTGTCTCTTATAGATTTCGATACATATACATTACCTTCCGCATTTCAAACTAAGAACTAAGAAATCTCATCGGAAAATTGTTGATCACTTTACTACATTTAGACATTTGTTTTATTGCTATAGCTGTCGACATTCGAAAGTTAAGGGGATAAGAAAGGACTTCACTGAAAACCCTGTATACATAAACAATTTTAATATAAATACAAAAATATCACTATAATAAGAAGAAAAGGAGTCTATAAAACATTATAGATTATTTTTAATTCATTTTCCTTTTTAGTATTACAGCGTAATGTTAAATAATATCACATCAAAATTAGTCATCATCTGACTCACGAAAATCAGAAAGACTTTAAGGACCACGGCAAATTCCTGTCCCATTTGCGAATAGATGTCTGATTTTTCTGTTGTTCTGCCTAAGTTAATACTTTCTGCGTCTGTTTTCCGAATATGGGGAGGAAATATTAATAAATCACTAGACCAAGTATCATCAGTTTTATTTTCTTGAAATGAGTTGGGATAATCATTAGCGTATTATTTCTTGAGTTGAAGCATTCTTTTTTGTATTCCAAATATTTTTTTTGTATTAGAGTTTGATTAGTTGCATAGCATGTGTTCTTGCTGCTGGTGTAAGGATATATAGAGGTCCAATTTTTTGTAACTTATGAATTTTCCTTTTTATTTTATATATTAAATTAGAATGAATAATATTCCATCTTCGGACACTTTTTCGAGTTTTCTATTTTTCAATTTTGTTTCAATAATTGCATATATCAAGTCCTGTTTAGAATATTTTAAAAATATTTTTGGTTATTCTATTAAAATTGCATTCAAATTTTATATGTTCTTAAACTAAGCAAACATTCTTATAACTTTACTATATTAACTTTTTGTTGATTTTAACTGTACCAGTTTATTTACAAAAAATCTGAACCAAACTTTATTTTTTTTTTATAATATACAGTGAATATTGTGTATTGTTCAAAATAATTTGTATTTGTAGTTACAAATATTTAAGGCTGACGTGAAAAAACTAAACTACTTGAAAATGTATTTAAACAGTAACTGACCAAGGAATTTCAATAAATAATCACAAAGTTTAATTAGTGGAGAAACCTCTTCATCCTAATTAAAAGTAACTGAATATTGCAATATAAGTGAGAATTTTTTGTGCTTGTTGTAGTTCTCAAAAGAAAATTTGAAAAAAAGGCCAAAATTCGGTGCTTTGCTATTGTGGTCGATTATTAATGCAGTTGACATAGTAAAATTGTATTTAGTTATTTTGAGAATTTATTGACACTGACTTGATTAACGTATTTACACTTCATCAGCTCCATTGCAGTAAGCATTACTTATTGGTTTTAAATAAATTTGTTGTTTTAAGTTAATTTTGTGTCATGTCGACTTTCTTACGTGGCAGGTCCGAGGGAGCTGTTACACTGTTACGTGTTCCATCAAGAAATTTGATTGTTAAAACCTTTATAAATTCCGTAAAACAACATTAATTGTTTTATGGGATCGTGCAAAATAACTATATTACATTCACTATCTATGGGTGGTTATGATGTGTAAAACATTTTAGCACAATATTTTTTTCAAAAGCATTTATGAATAAATGTTGATCAATCTGTGCGTCGAGAATTCTTGATCAACGATTTCACAAAGTTACAAGATAATGGCAAAATGCAAGTACGCTATCGATGCATATTATTGTATGTGTCTTGTTAAACATCGTTGCATTAACTTTTTTAATTATTTTATAGGGAGACATTAAAAAATTCGAACACATTACAAGCTATCAGCTATAATTATTTGAAGTACTTTTACTGACATTACATATTTTCTTTATTAATTAAATTTCATTATGTTACTTTAGAAATATTTGTGAATTCACTTTGTCAATCTGTCACGCAGTGTATCTATCATGGCATTTATCTACGCATCTATTTTTATGAGATCATAATTTCATAAAATAATCAGATACCCCATATAATTCAATAAGTTATTCAGAAATTGGCATATAATCTTTTGCAAAAGCTTTTTTCAGCTTTTGTAATCCGTAAAGTGGTCATATAAAACATACTTTAGTTTAAATCAGTGAGTCTTTCCCTTCTGAATGAAATTTTAACATATTTATTAAAATTTCCTATTTATCTGCATGTCATTTCATGCTCTAAATTTGCTAGAATTATTAGGATCTCAATGATAATTTAATAAGTTATCAAATTAGACTATGGCGTACTCTTTTACAAACATGATAAATATTACATGCCACTTTTCCTAACTACACTGCGTTTCTACCGTATTCTGTTGTGTTGTCCGGGAAATTTGTGCCATTTGGGAAAATTAAATCGTACCGGAAATTTCTATCATTTACTTCCGATAGCTAATGTTTAAGAATTAAGGGGCAGAAATTTCTGGTACGATTTATTTTTTCCAAACTGCACGAATTTTTCGGACAACCCAATATTTATCCATTCTAAGTTCATTTTAATGTGTTATATTTATATTATTATGTACACTGCTCAAAACAATTAAAGGATATTGAGCTTGTGGATGGATCTTGCAGCTGGGAAATTGTTTAGATGATTGATACATAATCGACCGACGTGGTAGGCTGTATGAGGAAAGAATTACACATGTTTGGCAGAAAAATGTATTGAGCATTGGAGGGTAATCTGTTCCTTTCATCCAGAAGAGCTTTTTCCAGTTCTTGGAGAGTTTTGTGAGGGTGGTAGGTGACCAGCAACTCGTCTGCCTAGAATGTCCCAAACATGCTCTATTGGGTTCATGTGCGGAGAACACGCTGGCCATTCCATTCGTATGATTCCTTCCTTGAAAAGGAAATAATCCACCAAGTGAGCACGATGTGGCCTACAATTGTCGTTCATTAACATGAAGTCACCTCCAATTTCTGCAGCGTAAGGGACTACATTAGATCTGAGGATCTCATCCCTATATCGCTGACCGGTCAGAGCTCCATTTCAAATGATGTGGAGGTCGGTGCACCTTTGAATGGAGATTGCAGCATAGACCATCATTCCGCCATCGCCAAATCAGACACTTCCTTGCACGAACGCAGGATTGTTTCTCGTGCCACGTTCCCTTCAGATGAAAATACGCCTATTATCAAGATGAACAGAAAAACGGGACTAGTCAGACAAAAGAATATTACGCCATTTATTTCTCCCCCAGTTCCCATACTCTGTTGCGCACTCCCTGTGGGCACCACACGGTACTTTGCTGTTAATGCAACACATACCATTGGTCTGAGAGAATACAGACCTACAGCGTGGAGCCGGTTTCGGACAGTTTGAATCGAAACTGTGGTACCAGTAATCGAGCGAATGTGTTGTTGAAGAAGAGTGGTATTCATATTTCGGTGTCTCCGAGCCGTCAGCATTAAATATCGATCTTCATTGGGCGTTACTGCATGTTGGCGACCTTTCCCTGGTCTTCGGCCTGCATGTACAGTCTCCAAAAGACGGTTCCAGATCCTAGAAATCACACTTTGTGAAACTCCAGTGGCTTCTGCTACTTCGGCTTGTGTATGCCCCCCGCCCCTTTTGACCGAGCAACAACTCTCCAAGCTTTTGATTCGGTTAAATGACTTCGTTGAGGCATCGCACTCATCGAAACAAAGCACTTACTGAATGTTGATCATTGCTTTCCGCTTTGTCTTGCAGTAAGTTGAAAGTCAGGTTTCATTCGCTGACGCTAAAGCGTCGTTTTTGACGTCAAACTCAAAATTTGCACACTCCAAAGTTTGAAAATGAGAAAAATTTGGATTTGTGACTCTCTTCTTCCAATTTCTGCAAAAAACATTTCGCTTATACCGTTATTTTATATAAGACTTACAATATACTTTAATTTGTTTGAGCAGTGTATATTAACAAAAGTTATCGCAAGAACTAAAATTAGAATTATGTACAGGGTGCGTAGAAATGTTTATTTTTCAGTAACACTACTTTGGAATAATAATCTTCGCCTTACTTAATAGCAGAATACTGCGTTTAAATAAGACGAAGATTATTATTCGAAAAAAGTAGTGCTCAAAAATATACACTTCGTATGCATCATTTTGTACTCGTAATTTGGGAAACATAGGCCATAATATAATTAGAGCTTAAATATATGCATGGATGCAATGCATGGATTTTACTCATTATTTTAATTTATTTTATATATATATATATACCCAATTTTGAGCAGTTACCTCGTATTTTGCTAAAAAATATGTTGAAAAAGCTTAAGATTAGATATTTAACGTTACTAAATATGATTTTTCCTTTAATGACATTTTTCAAGCTAAGAATATTTTTCATATAACATTTTTGAAGTGTAAAGCATAGCTGAAAACTTTTTAACTGTAATATATAAAGTAGGTTAAGCTTAATATGGAATAATACATATGTATAATAAACATGGTTTCGGGCGAATTTCACTCCTGAAAAGTAATTAAAATATTAATTGTAATTTACCTATACATATATATATTTGCAGTTTTTATAGATCGCTTTGTTTTAAGTATATATAATTCCATATGATGAATGTCACTTTAATGCTACAGAATCAATACAAATGTATTACAAAAGCAAAATGAGAAAATCATATTTTAAATTACTTGTTATTGATATACAAATTATTCATGAAGTGTATTCTTGTAGAGTTTTAGTATAGTGTAGTAATTAATACTATATAATTTTATATAACATTTTTATTTTACATTAACTCAATATCTTAAATTACAGGTTTTTATGACATACAATCTACGATGCGGGCTGGTCAAAGATGCAGTACAGCAAAAGCTTACCTAGTTCCAGCTGAAAATAGAACAAATTTGGATATATTACCCAATGCTTTTGTGAGAAAGGCAAGATAATAGTTCTAACATTATAAAAGACTTATTACTGCATGAAAAAATCAATTTAGGAGTGTAAATTTTACCACACATTTTATATAGCTTTCTAAGGTATCTGCAGGTAATATGGCCATCCTAAGGTTCGACATTTTTAAACAGTAGTAATAACTGATTTAAAAAAAATAATAATTGACTAAGAAAGTGGGCCCCCTTTTAGCACTGGAAAAAAAATTAAATTTAAGTTAGTCAAAACTTACACCTGTTGCCGTTTATTAAAAATAAATGCTAGTTGATGAAGGTAATATGCCCATAGGTGTCATAAAATGGAAAGGTCTATATTTAACGTAAAAAAAAAACACAAATTAGACAAAAAAAAATATTTTGAAAATTTATAAAAATAATAGAAAATTAAAAATAAACTAAAAAATAAACTAAAATAAACTAAATTTAGACAAGAATTAAAAAATAATAATAAATTTACGGAAAAAGTATTTTAAATTTGTTTTTTTAGCGCGTAGAGCGAATGAAAACTTTTGTATCTTAACTGGTAAGGCCGACACATTTATCATGCACTTAATTAGGACAACTAACACGTAATTTCAATATATATATATATAGCTTTTTCGCCCATTTGGCTATATTGCCAACAAAAACCAATTTTATAAAAGTGTTCGTAATTCTGTCTGCGCACTCCGATATTGAAATTCGTTTATACAGTTAAAACGAGCATTAAACCAGCTAAAATATTATGTACAATTTTGTTTATATAAGAAAAGTAACAAACTTAACAGCGACAAATGTATAATATACCAATACAACGAACAACGAACCAACAATGACTGCCCTCCTGGGCATGTGATCAAGGATTGCAGGCAACCCGGTACTAAACTATGTTCTTCTGACTTCCAGCGACTAGATTCAAGCGCTATCCTTTGGTTTTCACTGAAATTAATAACATTATTGAGGGTTGTCCATATTATCAGCATTGGCCATATTATCATCAGATACCTTACTTTATATCTTTTATATGTCAAACTCAGGATTTTTACTTGTTTTATTTGTTCATGCAAACCTTATTTTATTTCAAAAATTTTGCAGATCCTTATCAAGAAACGCAAAGCAGTTGGTGTGCAGTTTGATTATGAAGGAAAAACTTATGTCGTGAATGCAAAAAGAGAAGTCATCATATCGGCTGGAACCATAAATACAGCGCAAATACTTATGCTTTCAGGTATTGGACCAAGAAGAGAACTGGAGAGATTCAAGGTATTCATAAAAAGCTTTCGTTAAAAATTTCATGAGCCACTACACTGTAAAAAAGACAAATGTTTCTTAACCTACGAAAGTATAGTATAACCACGAAAGAAAACTAGTCGTCGGGGGCCATCGTAATACTTAACCATCATGGATATGTATAATATAAAATACGAAAATAAAACGTTTATAAACTATTTATAAAATGCATTGCAATTCGAATAAAATTGTGGCTTGATGAGGTCATAAACTTTAAATGCTCTATTACTGAATTATGTAAAAGAAACGTCCTTATAACTCCAAAAATGATAAACATATTAAAAGTTTACCGCGTCGGATTAAGCGTCTCATTTCCAATTAAAATATATCTTTGAATTAAAATTTGAATGAAATAGAGGGTCATTAAAAATGGAAGAGTGTGGAAAATAGGATTTCAAATATCTCGGCAACTAATTATCCGATCAACTTCATTCTTCTTGCAAAATTTATGTTTTTTTATTGTCTTTTATATTCACTCCTTAAAATAAACTATTTCAAAATATTTTATATACTTTTTGTATCAGAACGAATATTTCGAGAGTCCGAAAAAAATAGTTCCGGATAATCGAGGTTACTGAAATTCAATAGGCTTCTTCTCATTATTACATACTAAGTACATACCGAATTTCAAGTCTCTATCTCAATTTGTTCGGGAGATAGAGCGTTTACAGACACGCACACAGTCAGACGGACGACAATTTTTTTTTTCTAAAAATATGTTTTTCGGAATATCCAATGTCTGAAACTTGTAAATCCGTCAATCTTTTTTCGATTTTTAAAATGTTCACAATACTTACCCTATACTACGTAGGATGAGTAAGTAATGTACAATAACGTCTTCTGAGTTACCCCTGATGCCGTAAAGTGATCTTTACCTTTAGAAATCTCAAGAACCAATATATATTCGATATTTAAAGAAACATTTAAAAACAAATCTTCTTTTGCTGCCATCAGTTTTTGGAAACGTTTCCGAGTAGTTTCTATAGTGTGTTAATTAGTTTTCTCAAACTGGAATATCGATTTTTCGGATGCTATCAATTCTCAATTAAACATTTTGACCTGTGTAATTGAATTTGTACATGGAAGAATAACAAAATAATATTGATTTTAATGTTAATGTTAATGCTATTATTTTATCATGTTTTTCTGTAAAAAATGTTTGTTGAACATGAAAATGTTTACTTGAGAATGGATAGCATTCGAAAAAACCTACAATCCAGGTTGAGAAAACTGAATAATACACCATAGAAACCACTCAAAAATGTTTCCGAAAATCAGTGGCAGCAACAGAAATGTTGTTTTTGTAATGAACCTTGAAAAACTGAGTTATTGGTTTCTAAGATATAAAGAGAGAAAACTGCAAATTCCCAGCACACATTGGGAACACATTTGGAACACTTTGATTCAAAAAAAGTGTTCCAGCTACCTTAATGTGTTCCGAATATGCTCCGCTATAAAAAATGTGTTCTGAAAGTGTACCAAAAGTGTTCTGCTCAGGATATCTGTTAAATCTAAACTTGGGAACACATTTGAGTGGGAGCACACTTGGGCACACTTGTGAAATCATCGCTTTCAAAAAGTGCGCTCGAAAGGGTGCTGAACAAAAGAAGTGTTCTCAGAAGTATTCTAAAAACTGTTCCAAAAATAGCGCTTCAAAGTGTTCTAAAAAAGATGACGAAATAAGTGTTCTAAAAAGTGTATAAAGATTTGCAGTGAAGAAGAAAAATGGAAGAGGTTATTGTATATTTTCTTACGTGGTTATATTATATTTTCCTACATTAAGAGCTTACATGAGTCCTACGAAAAAACGCGCAAGCTAATGTTAAGTCTATGGGAAGGGTCTTAGCAGATTTCTCGCTCGCATTTTAATATTTTTAAATGAAGTTTTTTGCATAGGATAGCTGAGGTCTATCTCTAACGTTGTTCGATTTTACTTTTTTGAGTTCGGTTACAGTTTTTTTTATAAGCGGACATTTTTAATTTTGGAACCGGTAGGAACCAGTTCTGAAAATGAAAGTACTCTTATATATAAAAAAAAAACTGGAACACAAATAGGAAAAGTAAAAACTAACAACGTTAGAGATCTATCTTAGCTATCCTACGCAAAAAACATCATTTAAAAATATTAAAATGCGAGCGAGAAATCTGCCAAGAACCTTCCCATAGACTTAACATTAGCTTGCGCGTTTTTTTTTGCATGACTGATGTAGGCTCTTAAGAAAATTGGTATTTTTTTTACCAATGTATCTACTAATCATTAAAAAATATAAAGTAGGATTTTATTGGATAAAAAGCTTGTCTGTTTCCAGAAACACCACTGACCTATTTTTGTTTTGCGAAAGTTAAATGATTGACATTACAGGGTGTTTTATAATTCCAAAGTTTTGGAAGATCATACTTTAAAAAAGTTATTTATACTTAATATTTATAAATCGTGTACAATCTTGGAAATTATTCTCTATATGGTAAAATGAAAATTTCTGATTTTAATGCTTTATTTTAACTACTATTACCTACCAAAACTCCCTGAGGAATTATGAATCACTCTGTAAATTACATGTATTGTATTTTGTACGTCCAAAGGTCTCTGAGTAAACATTTAAGTCATTTCCTAACATGAAGTTTGAAGGTAAGCACTTTCTTTTAGAAACTCCTCCAAGAAAATGTTCTATTTAACACTAGAACGGCGGCAAATTTTACTCAAGTTTCATAAAAATATTTCTCACCAGAATTTTTATTTAAAACTTTTAACTTTTTCAATTAACTTATTTTTGTGCGGTATACAGTCCCTGGCCAAATTATTAGACGCAGTTGTTTTTATTATAATTTGTTAAATATTTCGAAAGATACATGAGGAATAATCTTGAAACTTTACGAGTGTAAACAACATGATAAACGTCATATATTTCCGAGAAGATTTTTTCTTGAAACCCCATAAGGGGCTGTCAACAAATTGAAGAAAAACGAATATCTTTTGGATAACCCTGTAAAAACTAATATCACAAAAACGTTGAAACGGTATCACACGCTTAGGAGGCTTATTGTAATAATTTGGGTTCATTTTTATGAAGATAGCATGTATACTCGAAGAGAAATTCAGGTTTTTATAAAAACGGTCCCAAATTTTACGAAGTTTTTTGCTTACAATTTGCATAGTTTTTAATATAAAAACAAGTTATTTTCAGAAAATATGACAAACAAAATTATACACAATACCCTGTAATCAGAATTAAAAAATAATAATAATTGCATGAAAAATGAGCAGGTTTCTAAATATTTTTTCACTGCGCATGCGCGAATTCAATCAAAATATACTGTGCATAATATATTAGCTAAATATATAGACCAACTTTTATGAAAGTCTCAAAAACATAGCTTGAAAATTCTGATAGTGATCGTCGATAAAATAAGCTCGAAATTCGCTGTTTCCAAAAGGAAGCAAAAAGATGAGGGGTTGTATCAAATATAGAATGAGAGACGCTTTCATTCTTATTATGTCAACTTTCAAAAGCTAGTATATTTGGATACAACCCCTCATCTTTTTGCTTCCTTTTGGAAACAGCGAATTTCGAGCTTATTCTATCGACGATCACTATCAGAATTTTCAAGCTATGTTTTTGAGACTTTCATAAAAGTTGGTCTATATATTTAGCTAATATATTATACACAGTATATTTTGATTGAATTCGCGCATGCACAGTGAAAAAATATTTAGTAAACCTGCTCATTTTTCATGCAATTTTTAATATTTTTTAATTCTGATTGCAGGGTATTGTCTATAATTTTGTTTGTCATATTTTCTGAAAATAACTTGTTTTTATATTAAAAACTCTGCAAATTATAAGCAAAAAACTTAGTAAAATTTGGGACTGTTTTTATAAAAACCTGAATTTCTCTTCGAGTATACATGCCATCTTCATAAAAATGAACCCAAATTATTACAATAAGCCTCCTAAGCGTGTGATATCGTTTCAACGCTTTTGTGATATTGGTTTTTACAGGGTTATCAAAAACGTATTAGTTTTTCTTCAATTTGTTGACGGCCCCTTATGGGGTTTCAAGAAAAAATCTTCTCGGAAATATATGACGTTGATCATGTTGTTTACACTCCTAAAGTTTCATGATAATTCCTCATGTATCTTTCCAGATATTTAACAAATTATAATAAAAACAACTGCGTCTAATAATTTGGCCAAGGGACTGTACATTTAACTTATTTTATGAAGAAATTTTCGGTTCGAATCGATACTTTTTCATTTGGTACGGGTCAAAATGACCCCTCATCGCCGTTCTAGTGTTAAGGGAATGTGTAAAAAATGGTCCTTTTGTCTGAGAAATACGCTACCTATATTGCAGAATTGTGTTCATAAACTTGTTTATGCATTTATATATATTACAATGATTACCTTTGAAAATAACATTGGATAGGCTAAATTACTAATAAAGGAATCTCATTGACATGCAAATCCTGTATTATATTTTCTATTATCCGAACTAAAGCAGACGTGAAAGAGACTAGATTGCTGAAAATACTGAATAAATTGCTATAAATAAAAAGCGTGAAACAAGTTACTACGGATTGCCACTAGAATTATTATAAACAACTGGCAAATTGAAAGTTAGCGACATCTTTTAGCACTGACAGAGTGTGCAATATCTTCAATAAACAGTTAAATCGCTGACTACGTCTCCTGGTTAAATAAATATAGATATTGGAGTTTAATATCGAAAACGTTAAATTACAAAATAATTTTTCTCTGACTTTATTTCTAAACAAATGCATTTGAGGCATTTCTTACGTGAGAAATATTTACTATACAGCATGCCTCAGTATCAGGCTTACAAAATTCAATAGGTGATTTCACACATTACAACAAACAATTTTTGTATAAGAAACTAAGGTGACAAATACAGGGTGCCTCACTCTAATCTACACATGGATTTTGTTTAATAAATTTAACAATTCTGGAGAATATTTTAACAGAATTTGCAACAGATTTATTTGGCTGTGTGTGAAATTTAACTTAATAACGAGAATCGATTGACGTGGTCACCACATGCCTTCAAACCGTTCTGAACTAAATGCTCCATATTTCGGAATGCAATTGACATTACATGCGTTGTCACTAACTCCGTTACTTTGTACTTTCAGCACTTTTCTTAATGCCATCGCATTTCGAACAAACGATCGCAACTTGTTTGAAAAGTTCGTTCGATATTATTAAATTTATTCATTATTTTTAAAGTTACTTATTATTGGATTAGTGTTAAAGTTATTCATGCATTATTGTAAAGTTATGAATAAAAATCGATTTCGGATAGGAGTGAAACAACCCTGTATTTTTAACTGAAAAAATTGGATTGCAATCCTGGTTTCTTATAGAAAAAGTTTTGCTATGGTGTGTTCTATCGCCTATCAAGGTCTGTAAGCCTGCTACTGGGGCATCTTATATAAAGATCTGATGAGCAGTAATAGAACATACATTAGATACGATAACAGTGATTAATGGATTTTGTCATTTATAATTACCAACAAAGCTTTTTTATTAATATTATTTTATCAATTAAAAAAAGAATAATAACAAAAATGTGTGTAATAGACATCCAGTAATGATTATTTTTTAAGTAAGGTAATTTGTTATTAAATTGTGCCATACACTGTTAAAAAAATTCAAAAACATTTACTGACACGGAATAAATGTTTCAATACTATTAAATTTATTCGTTATTCTTAAAGTTACTCATTATTAGGTTATTGTTACAGTTATTCATGCATCATTGTAAAAGTTACGAATAAAAATCCGTTTCGGATTGGAGAGAAACACCCTGTAATTTTAACTGAAAAAATGGATTGCGACCCTGATTTCATATACAAAAAGTTTTGCTATAGTGTGTTCTATCGCCTATCAAGGTCTGTAAGCCTGCTACTGAGGCATCTTGTATAAAGATCTGATGATCAGTAATAGAACATACATTAGATACGATAACGGTTATTAATGGATTTTGTCCTTTATAATTACCAACAGTGCTTTTTAATTAATATTATTTTGTCAACTGAAAAAGAATAATAACAAAGAAGTGTGTAATAGCCCATCGAATAATGACTATTTTTTACGTAAGATAATTTGTTATTAAATTGTGCCATACACTATTGAAAAAATGCAGAAACATTTACTCATACGGAATAAACGTTTACGAAAATTTAAACGTTAACTTTCACTTCGAATTTTGAAGACTACCAAGTGGAAACAGCCTTAAAATTGTGGTCCAAAAAGTTTTTTCTTTTCATATGTAACAATTTTCTGTTATTAAATGTTTAATTTTTTTAAATGTCGAAATGAGACTCTGTTCTTTTAATAATGTTTACTGGCCTCGCTGTTTTTGTAAAGATCGTGTTATTTTGTATATAATAGTAAAACATTTAATTGTATCCAGTGTTTGTATGGATAACAGAAAAATCCGTATATTTTCATTAAGTTTAGTGTAACCTTGAAGTCACATCTATGAAATTGAAAACTTTTTTCTTTAATCTTGTCATGACGAAAGAAACTTAATGAAAAGATAAGTATGGTCTGTAAAAAAAAAAATTGCTTTTATTTCTGCAGACTTTTATTTGTAAGGGAAAAAACTGCTTTTTTTCAGAGAAGCACTTTTCTGATTGTTTAATGAAGATAATTTTAATGTTTCCAGAAATGTGTCTAACTACGAGGTGAAATTAAATTAAGTACTAAATGTTTTTCCTATATCAGGAAAATTTTATATATATTTTTTTGCAGTGTACTAGTTTATTTAATACATACCAAAATAAGATTTCTTCATTTCAAACGTTATCTACGTATTTTAATGTTTTATAGGAGCTAATAATCGTTTATAAATGAATTTTTTATTTTGATGCAGATCCCAATTGTTGCTGACTTTCCGGTGGGTAGAAACCTTCAAGATCACTGTTCTTCAAATGTCGATTTCGAGCTAGACCCCTCCATACAGCCTGTAATGGAAAAACTAACGGATCTTAACAATATAGCACAGTATATCCGGAACAGAACGGGTAACTATCCTAACTTTATACAAAGATAATATAAAATAAACGTACCCTATTAATACGGCCACAGATATGTACATACATATATGTACATATGCATATATATATGTCACGATTTCACGTGAATCACCTTATTTTTTGTAAATCAAACTATCAAGACGAGAGTTTCCACCGAGGAGTTTGCAGTCGTAGCGCCGAGAATCCCAATTCATGGTGTGCGTACTGAAGGAAATAATAAGGCAGTCGATTCCAATCCACAGTTTATTAGAAATCCAGAAAAACTTTGAGGTTATGCTTTACTATTTCTCATGATAATTCCATAAATAATGACTTTTAGTACCATGGAGAGACTTGGTGAATTAAATTCAATGCTTGAAGAAGATACAAGATAGTAATAAGCAGCGTCGTATTGTCTATGGGCAGCCAAGGAGATTTATTCCAAAGTCGCGAAGTACGCGCGGGGGTTACATGTACATCGAGCTCCAGGAACAATCTGCTCTCTACGCGGAAAAAAAACAGAGTATAACTATTATCTAACGCTCATGAATACAGTGTCGTTAAAACAGTCTTTCGACCAATCAGCGCTACGGAACTAAATTTTCTGGCGCTATGATTTTGAAGAGGTCAGGCCGCAGGCTGATAAATCGCGGGAGAATATTTCTAGAATGTTTCGGAACAATCTGATTCCTTCAAACAAATAACAAAGAAAAAAAAATACGTAGGTTTTACCGAGTATGGGCAGGATGCCAAGATGAAAGCATGCCATTGAAACTGAGATTAGCTTTTATATTGTGAGAAAGAAATACTTTTTTGCCAGAAAACATAGGGAAATAAAATAAAAATATATAGGTTGTTATTTCAAGAGAATTAAAATATTTTTAGCTGGGAGATTGATATTTAAAAGAATTAAATTTTAGGATGTGTTTATTTAATGAAATAAAAAGTGTGTAATTTTAACAGAACAGCATTTAGAGCCATTTTTTTTAAGAGAATGAATTTAGAATAAAGCATTTTTAGCTAGGCGGAATTTTGACAATCTAAATACTAGAACGAGAAAATAATTTAGAATAATGGGATTTACACAGAATTATAGCTTTGATGAGGCCAACGGCCAAAAATTTAAAATTGCTTCATTTCCACATCCCCCCCCAAAAAAAAGCTTAGCTGAACAGCAGTTCCCTAACAGCTGTTCAAATAAGTGACATAAAAAATTGAGAATTTTTCTAAAATTAAAAAAAAAATTATAAAATTTTAAAATTTTGAAATGACCAAGAATCACGCACGAAGCAACTGCCTTAAAAATTTTGGAAGAATAGAAATCAGAAACATTTTTTAGAGTAAAGCATAACCTAAAATACATAAATTTTACAACAAGACTTACTTTTTGCTAGTGTAAATAAATGAGAATACATCAAGATAAACTTAAAAATAACTAACATAATAAATAATACTAATAACAACATAATATATAAAGAATTCAATATAATAAACAATAAAGATGGAAATTAATTCCATTGAAAAACTGAAGCTTCATACTTTCTAGTCCTCACTAAAACAGTCCCCACTAAAATTCAGTCCTCTTTCGTTTTTATTTTAATTTGGGATTGACCCCACTCTAATCTATGGTGCCACTCTTTTCGTGATCACACTGGAGATCAGAGCTATTTTATTCCATGAGTGGAATACTTGTGATAGCTACCTTATTTATGTTCATACTACACTTCATGGTATATTTACTATTTTGGTACCAAAATTGTAATATTCTCCTATTCATCATATATTGATATACCAAAATTCATCAACACTTTTGTAAATAGAATTCATTCTAAGCAGTTCACTCAATCAACTTTCAATTTGTCAACATTTTGTAAATAGAATTCTATTTTGTCTTAACAATAACATTTCTCAACACATTTCTAATATTCTCTTAATAAATAATAACATTAATAAATTTCTTCAAATAATAAATAATATCAACAAACTTCATTAGCTATTCTAACAATATATCACAAAAAATATTACATTCCATATAAAATTCTTGGTTGAGGGAAAAAAAAATATATAGCAAAATCTGTTTGTTTCCTTACTTGAAAAGATAAGGAAATAATTTTTTGCTAGCCGACTTGTGTATAAAAAAAATTAACAATATATTATATTTCTAATACTAAATAATTTAGATGCTCAAATATTTAGATAGGAATCACTCAACCAATAATTGTGAACATTAATATCCATTTCTGATACTCCTCTTTTAACTACTAAATCTATGGCATAATCGGGTATAGCTAATTACCAAAATTTAAGTGTAGAATCATATGCTTCTTGTTACACTTTTTTAAGTAATAAGCAAAATAATAATTATAATAACAAAAATAATAATAATAATAATAGTTGTTAGATCGATAGATGACAGAGAATTAGAACATAAAACTATTATATTTACACTATTGTAATCCTTATTTTTCAACTAATCTCTTCAAAACATTTCACTACAATATCACAATATCAACTTTTAGACTAATACAGAATATAAGCATTCAAGAATAATTCAAGACCTTTATTGTATTAAACAAAATAAATATAGCTACTGCGAATAATATAAATAATATTTACTAAAAACTGTAATTATATAGAATATTTAATTTAAATTTAATAGACTCAACAAAAATAAGTACCAAAACTAGTTAATCAGGCTAGAAGACTCCTAGTAATGTTGAGAAGTTATTGTTTACATTTAAAGTTAAATTGAATTACACAAGTAGTATCCCTGTGTCGACCCAAGAATATACCTGGTAAAAAGAATTTACTGTTAAATTTAGAAAAGTTTTTTTTTTTTTTTTTAATTCTGGTTATTGTAAATAAAAACTTTTGGAAGAATTTAATATATTGTTTTTACTAATGTTTGGTTGGTGTTGTGAACCTGTATGTGAAGTTGTTTGTGTTGGTTTTTGTGTATTTTCATGAAATAATTTGAAGTCATCTGGAAAATAATATGGTCTTAGTTTAGAAGCATGTGCAATTACTGAATTGGCTTTAGTTTCATAATTAAATCTATCTATTTCATAAGTAACTTCTGAAAGTTTGTTTATGATTTTGTATGGACCTGAAAAATTGGGTTCCAACTTCCTAGTATTGGGATATTCAAATTCTTCATAAATTACAAAATCATTTACTTTTAAAGGACACTCAACAAATTTCCTATCATATAACCTTTTATTTTTGAAATGAAATTCTTTAGTACGTTTTTTTGAAATTTTTAGTGCTGTTTGAACAGGTGGATAATACTTTTGATTTAAAGGAGAGTTATAAGGTAATTTGCCATAAAACAGATATGCTGGTGGGAAATTAGTTATGGAGTGGGGAATATTTTTTGTATTCTTGAATGACTTGATCTAATAACCGAGTTCATGGAGTTTTAGATGAGACTGAATTTACTTTACATTTTAATCTAGTGACTATTGTCTGGTTAACCCTTTCAACCTTCCCATTTGTTTGTGGATGAAGTGAAGAAGTAAATCTTTGTTTAATGTTATGTGTCTTGAGAATTTTTTTGAATTGAGGTGACTGGAATGCCTTGTGCCGATCACTGAGTATTGTTTGGGGAACCTGACTATTGAAAATTTGTTTTAAGCAATTAATATACGTGACTGATGTCCCATTTTTAGATGGAAAAGCCCAGAAATATCTTGTGGCATGATCTATTATTATGTGTAAAAATTCCTTTGTTGAGTTATAATAATTAAATCCACCCACAGTATCAATAGAGAGGCACTCAAAAGGTTGATCTGTGGCTGGCAGAGCTTGTAATAAGCCAAATCTTTTTGTTTTGGGTTTTTTATTTTTTTGACAAGTGTCACAATGTTTTACATACTGGGTTATATCTATTGTCATATTAGGCCAATAATAGTTTGGAGAAATTAAATTTTGCATTTTTTTAATACCCAAATATTCATAATTGTCATGTGCAATATGTAATTTTTTTTTCTTAAACCAATTGGTACTACCACTTTTCGAAATCCATGTTTTTTAAGTATAATTATTCCATTCTCTGATCGATATTTCCTATCATTTACATTTTCCTTATTCTGCATCTCTATTATTCATCTTTATCTAACAATAAATTAATATGCTGGTTGAAAAAAGTTACAGGGTTTTTGGACAACATGTCGGCTTCGACATTTGTTGACCCCTTTATATACTTGATTTCATACTCAAACATACTTAATTTTAAAGACTACCTGAATAATCTTCTTCTAGGATTCTTAACATTTTTTAACCATACTAGAGATGCATGGTCAGTATGGATGGTAAATCTGACTCCATGGAAATAATGATGGAATTTATCTAGAGTGTCAATAATTGCTAAACACTCTAACTCTGTAATGAAGTAATTCTGCTCATAACTCTTCAAATTCCTTGAATGGTAAGCAATCGGATGCAGAAACCCCTCTTTATCTGGTTGTTTAAGTACTGAACCTACTGCCATCTGTGAGGCGTCAACAAACATATGAAGCGGTAATTTAACATCATAAATTTTAAGAATGGATTTTTGGATTAAAATATTTTTCAATTTATTAAAAGAATCTTGAAATTCTGGAGTCCAATTCCATATTGTATTTTTTCTAAGTAATTTATTAAGAGGTTGTCGAATCTGAGCATATTTATCTATAAATTTATGATAAACATTTATTGATCCTAGAAAACTTTGCAATTGTTTAATATTTGTTGGGGGTTTTAATTTCTTTATAGTTTCAATATTTGCACTTGCAGGAGTTAGAATTCCATCATAAATTTTATATCCTAAAAAGTTAATCTTACTCTGAGCCAATTTACATTTGGATAATTTGAGTTTAATGTTTTCTAATTGACAAATTTTGAATATTTGATTTAAATGGTCAAGATGTTCTTTTAGAGAGGAGGAGAAAATTATAATATCATCGAAATAGTGGCAAGCAAAATCTATTTTGTATTTATTTAGGATTCTTCTAATAGTTCTATTGAAAATGGGGGCCCCGTTTTTATACTGAATGGGAGGACTAGCCATTCGAATAACCTAGAGCTAGTAGCAAAAGCTAATTTTTCAGTATCTGCGGGATGTATGGGTATGTGCCAGTAGCCAGACGCTAAGTCCAAAGTTGAAAAATACTGAGCACCACTTAATTTTTGGTAATCAATACATAATCTAGTCTTTTTGCCTTCCTCTCTTTTCATAGCCAAAGTGACAGGGGCCGAATAAGGACTATTGCTCTCTTTAATTAATCCTGCTTCTAACAATCCTTGAATTTGATTTTGAATTTCTTTTTCCTCAGCTGGTGAAGTTCTATAAGACCTCAAAGATATTGGTAGGTCAGATTTAAGATAAACGCGTTGCGGTTCAATATTAATTCTACCCACATCATATTTATGTTTAGCAAAAATATCCATGTAATCTTGAATTAATTCCCTTAAATCCCCATTTTGAATCAAATTTATCTCCCCCATTAGTTCACAATTAGAATTATTAACTTCGCGAGAAATTTGTGGAGCCATGAGTCTTCTATAATCTGGTTGCATTTCGTAGTCATTATTTTCCTCATTTGACTGCATAATTATATTATTACCACAGTTCTCAAAATTTAATTGTTCATCATGATAAAGATCCAAATCATTATGGTCTTCATTATTTTCAAAATTGTTATTCACTTGATAAAAAATTAAACTTGTTATAATGATCATACTTATTTTCAAAATTACTACTGTCATTTTCAATTTTTATACCTTCATTATTCACTTGTCGTACTTTATTAACATCAATAATATGAAAATGGAGAGCTTTCTCATTTTGTATGGCTACACCTCTATTTACAATTCTTTTCCCCTGTTTGACAATACAATGTTTACAATTAATTGTTAAATCAAATTTTGAACACTCTTTTAAGCCCAATATTTCATAATTTAGATCTATATTACAAACTAGAAAATCCACCCATTTACTAATTTTCCCAACCCTGATGAGCACTCTACACTTCTGATTAATTTCCATAAACCCTTTTGCTTGACCAATAATAGTAGTAGGTATTTTCTCAATTTTAGCATTAATTTTTACTACAAACTTTAATGGTAAAATGGCAATTGTGGAACCACTATCCACAATAGAAGGTAAATTAAAATTAGGGGTGTACCCATACACTTTTAATTGTCACTCATTACCGGGATTACAAGCAAAAGAAGAATCATTAGGAGTATCAGAGGGAGTAGTATTACTTCTAAAAGCACACTCTTTTTCTCAATGGTAAGCATTTCAGACCCCCTTATTGGTGCAAATTCTGCACTGTCTGCTTGGATAAATGTTCTGAAAATGATTGTTTTGTACAGGATTCCTATAATTAGGAAATCTCTGATTAAATTGTCGTGCTGGTAGCCAATTCCGAGGAGCATATTCTTGCCTAAGTGGTCGGAAAGGCTGATAATTTTGCCGAAAAGATTGCATTGGGAAACGGGGAGCAGAAAAATTTGGCTGACGATATGGTTGATTGATTGGTTGTCGGGTATTGGGTGGTGGAGAAACTTCAACAAATTGCTTCACAATCCTATACCAGTCAGTGGTATTTTCAGGATGATTTACATTGATGGAATTTTGATATTCTGGTCGTAATCCACCAGTCAATCCTTGTAACAGAATGGTTTCACTTAAGTTTAACTGCCTACCTATCTCCACCTTTTTTCTAAAACAATTTTCTAAGTCACTCAATTTATCCAGTTTGTGTGTAGTAAAATCAGAAAATTTTGGGCATTTTAAGTCAATAAACCTCTCTATTAAAATATTTACAACTTGTTCATAATCATCACAATTTAAACAATCATTAACATACACTTTAAGAGCTTCTCCCTTAAGATATTGAAACATATGATTAAATTTCCTTTCCTCATTCTTAATTTCTCTTATACAAATATGGTCGAAATACTCCAGCCACTGCAGAATCCCCATTCCCGAATCAGGGTCAAATGCAATCATTTTAATTTCATCCATTTTTCTGTTATTTCTATTAACATGAATATAAGAAGATATTCTATTTTCTTTACAAAGCCCCGATCTTAATAACATTGAAATAACAACAATAGAATTTAAATAATAACTAACAATAAAATAAAGATTCTTATCAAAAATATCCGAACAGTATAAAATCAACGAAATAAAAATATCAACCATAAAAACAAAAACTTACAAACTGCCGTATGTCTTCTTTTCCATTTTTACTTGGCTGCATGTCCATATTATAGAACTCTCCAACAGCACAAAATAAGAAATCAACAAAATAAAAATATCAGTCTCTTTTCCATTTATTCCGATCCGATGGCTAAACAATAACAGCGCTGTGAAAAGTGAAGTCTATATACTGGCATATAGTCGACTAAAAGAAAAATATCTGGCTATCCTTGTCGACTTGAAAAATAACTATGTCACGATTTCACGTGAATCACCTTATTTTTTTATAAATCAAATTATCAAGGCGAAAGTTTCCACCGAGGAGTTTGCAGTCGTAGCGCCGAGAATCCCAATTCATGGTGTGCGTACTGAAGGAAATAATAAGGCAGTCGATTCCAATTCACAGTTTATTAGAAATCCAGAAAACCTTTGAGGCTATGCTTTACTCCACGGTCGCGAAGTACGCGCCGGGGTTACATGTACATCGAGCTTCAGGAACAATCTGCTCTCTACGCGGGAAAAACCAGAGTATACCTATTATCTAACGCTCATGAATACAGTGCCGTTAAAACAGTCTTTCGACCAATCAGCGCTACGGAACTAAATTTTCTGGCGCTATGATTTTGAAGAGGTCAGGCCGCAGGCTGAAAAAGCGCGGGAGAATATTTCTAGAATGTTTCGGAACAATCCGATTCCTTCGAACAAATAAGAAAGAACAAAAAAATACGTAGGTTTTACCGAGTGTGGGCAGGATGCCAAGATGAAAGTTTTACACTGAAACTGAGATTAGCTTTTATATTTTGACAAAGAAATTCTTTTTTGCCCGAAAACATAGGGAAATAAAAATAAAAATATATAGGTTGTTATTTCAAGAGAATTAAAATATTTTTAGCTGGGAGATTGACATTTAAAAGAATTAAATTTTAGGATGTGTTTATTTAATGAAATAAAAAGGGTGTAATTTTAACAGAACAGCATTTAGAGCCATTTTTAAGAGAATGAATTCAGAATAAAGCATTTTTAGCTAGGCGGAATTTTGACAATCTAAATACTAGAACGAGAAAATAATTTAGAATAATGGGATTTACACAGAATTATAGCTTTGATGAAGCCAACGGCCACAAATTAAAAATTTGTTTCATATATATATATATATATATATATATATATATATCAGCATCATCCTCAACCGTTTTGTATCCACTGCTGGATGTACGTCTCCCCAAGATTTTTAAATTGTTTTCTGTCTACTGCTTTAGTCATCCAAATAACACCGGCCACTTTTCTAATTTTATCACGCCATCTTACTTGAGGTCGTCATATTGGTCGTTTTACATCTCTGGGATACCACTCTCCGTGGTCCTGACCCGACTCCTTCAGTGGAGGAGGTGACCGGGAGCGGAGCATTGCGCGGACACTACTTCGAATCGGCCGAGTAGGGAAGATGACCGAGCGCCTAACAAACGGAGTGTTCGTCGACACGACGGGAACAGGAGGTGACTGGTCTGGGTTCCTCATCGTTGGTCCGCCAGTGGGAAAGGAGTATCTGTTGCGCCGGAGTCACCACGCTATGACCCTTGTGGTTCACCCTTTAGAGTTGTGGGTTCGTCGGTCTCCTCCTCGCAAGCGCAGGTTCTCTGCGACGCGAGCACAGCCTGTGATCGGAAATTTCCGTAGGTGGTAGACAGACGACTCCGTAGGCCAATCCCAAGGTTCACGTGGATCTTGGGCAAAAGCTAGCAAATGCCAGCCGGATCCCTCCAAAACTTGACTAAGGAATTGACGGAAACACGATCGATCTCCGTAGAGCACGATCTCGTGATGACTCTGTTGTGCACCGATCGTCGGGAGATACGGCGTGCGACGAGACGGATTGCGACGTAACTATCTTCGACGAGACGGAGGCAGAAGTGAAAAAGTCCCAACACGAGTCCCACAAACTCGTGGAAGAGGACCTCACGAAATCCACTGAAGCTGGAGAGTTGTGAGCCGACCTCAACGGTCACCGCAGGAAGTGCCCGAATCGAGGAGACGGTCACCATCCGAAGGCGGTCAGGCAGGACCGCCAGGGACGCGAACGTTCTCTTCGAGGAAGCGACTAGCCCGCTTTCTGCCATGTGATTACGAGGAAACGGGCCGGAGGCTGCCGACTAACGCGGCATCGATCAGCTGAAACTCGAGACCTTGGTCCGAAACCAAGTCCGAGCACGTCTCTTGTGCAGCCAGCAGTTTCCACACCTGGCGGGCGGACTAGTGGCACGCCTACTAAGTTTCTTTTCTAATCTCGATCGGGCCCGTCTCTTTGGCGCTCTTAGAGGGAGTTTCCACGTCCTCTAGAGTCCGATAGTGGTGTCTTTAGGATTCTTTCGTTTTTGAGTGATATGCTATGTGGATGATCTCGTAGTTCTGGAGTTGTTGCTGTGTTACTGTCTAGTTCCGCCTAGGGAGGTTCAACCTTGCGCCAGACTGCGTAGGGATGACCTATCCGAATCCCGTCTATGGGAAAGAACCGAATTTCCTCGTGGTTCTGGGTTGGAGAGAGGCACCTTTCGCTCTTTTTTAGTGCATATAACATGTGAACCTCACGGCCGATGAGCCCAGTAGCTTGCTCTTCCATGCATGTCTATGATTGGAAGCCGTGGGAAAGCAAGAGCCGTCGGAGTAACTCGACATATGACCGAGGGACCGTCTCCCCCTATGGGGTTTCGCGAACGAAATCGTCGGGGGTTCTTCGGTGGTTCATCAGGTGTTCGTTCCACGCGGAAGTTTCCCATGAGTGGGATTACTGGCAAAACGACCTAGAGGTCGACACCTAGTAGAATGACCTGGGGGTCCGCAGTGGGGAGCGGCCTCAGGCCGATCGCAGCGCCGGAGCGAGACAAAGCTCCTGGTGCGTTATAAGCCCTTCAGAGGCTTGGGCGCGATGGTCGTTTACGCACGTCTGCGCCCTCGTGGGCACCTGACGGCGCAGGATAGTTTTATCTCTGCGATACCACTGTAGGGTGTTTGTGTTCCATCTATTGTCTTGTTTTCTTGCAATGTGCCCATTCCATTTCCATTTTAGCCGTTTAATTCTTTCGATGATGTCAAAAACTTTCGTCAGACTTCTTATCCAAATTATTCTCTTTCTGTCTCTTCTGGTTACGCCTAGCATACATCTTTCTATACTTCGCTGTGTTGTTTGTAATATTTGTACCATCCATTTTCTTAGCGTCCATGTTTCTGCTCCATAAGTTAGTGCAGGCAAAACACATTGGTTAAACACCTTTCTTTTCAAAGAAAGAGGCATGTTACTCTTCAGAATAATGTTGTTCTTCCCAAAAGCGCTCTATCTATTTCTTATTTTTCTATTGATTTCATTCATGATACTGTTGTACGATGATATTTCCTGTTCAAGGTGCTCATAACTTTGTAATATTTTAATGTCAGTGTTGTTTTAGACGATTTTCTTTTTTGATGCAAATGACATCAACATCACATTAGTATTTTCCAAATTTATTTTTAATCCAACATTAATGCTAGCTTCTGCCAAATCTTTTAACATATTTTCCAATCCTTCAGAGCTATTACTTAAAATTAATATGTAATCAACAAACCGGAGATGACTTAAATATTCCGCCATTTATCCTAATCCCTTTGTTTTCCCAATCCAGCTTGAAAATATTTTCTAAGACAGCAGTAAAAAGTTTAGGCGAAATGGTGTCTCCTTGTCTTACTCCTCTTCCAAGCTTGATCTTTGCTTTTCCTTTGTTCAAACGGATGATGGCTGTTGCTTTATTGTAAATCTTCTTTATGATATTCATGTAAGGTTTGTCTATACTAATGTCCTCCAGAGAACCAGCTACTGCAGATATGTAGATCTAATCAAACGCTTTTTGGTAATATTAAAGGCAAGACAGAGAGGTAAATCATATTCTTTATGTTTTTCTATAAGTTCTTTTACTGTTTGAATATGATCCATTGTGCTAAATCCACTTTGACATCCTGCTTGTTCTCTAGGTTGAGCTGAGTCCAGAGCTGATTCAAGTCTTGTCGTTAATTTGGTGAAAATTTTATAAATCACTGACAGTAAGCTGATTGGACTGTAGTTTTTTATGTTTTCCTTCTCCCCTTTCTTGTAAAGTAACACCATCACAGCATTATTCCAATCTTCTGGTACATCTGATTTTTCGAGATTTTTGGAAAACAGTAAGGCTAGCCTATTTGCAAATTTTTCTCCTGCTTCTTTGATAAGGTCAATAATAATTCCATCACTGCCGGTGTATTTACCTGTCATCCCTGGGATTATCTTTTCAGTTTCTATTATGTTTTTTCATGGATCACGTAGGTTGATTTCCCTTTGATCTTCATATTTATATAGATCGTTATAAAAATTTTCGACAATGTATACTATTTCATTATTGATTTTAGTGATTGTTCCATCTGCACTCTTCAGTGCAAAAGTACCTTTTTTTCCAACACACAGTTTGTACTTAGTTTATTTTAAACTTTTATTATCTTCTAGAACTTCCTTTACACGATCATAGTTAAATATTCTGTAGCACATTTTCTTGCCGTTTTACATAATTCTGCATATTGAATTCTTGATTTAGGATAGTTTTTCTTTATTTTAAAATCTCTGCGTTTCTTCATCAATCTTCTTGTTTCTTTTGTTATTGTCTTTGTCTGCTTTACTGTTGCTTCACCAGCTATCGTCCTTGCAATTTCTTGTAGAGTATTTGTTATTTTCTTGTTCACTAGTGTCACATCTTGCTCTTCTTCTAAAATTGATTGAAGTACTTGGGAACGATTTTTAAGTTGCAAATTAAATTCTTCTTTGTGTTTCTGGAGATTTAAAATATCGACTGATTTCTACGAGTGTTGCAAAACTTTCCACTTCGGTAAATGATGTATATTATGCATTAACAATAACTTTTGTTAAATAAACAAAATTCATTGTTAATAATGTATTTTCTTTTTAAATTACATGCGATAATTCAATTGAAGATGTAAAAAAGTTAGTAACAAAAAGTATTACGCTTTATATTTTCTGCTTAATTATACAAATGCACTGTTTTATGTAATATTTTGTAGTATTAGTGTATGTGACAATTTATTTCATTTAAAAATTATGTTTATAATGCAAAAAACTATTTTTTGATAAAATTTCCTTTACAATATACTATTACAATATACTATTGATAAATAATCAAAATAAATGCTCTTTATTCTATAATACTGATTGAATAAGCTTGTTGGAACTATGAAAGTTACTGCACTATTTTAAATGTAATATGATCTTTCTTCATTTATTTTTGCAGGTCCGCTCGGATCTTCTGAATTTTTCAATGCAATGGCTTTCTTGAAGAACAAAAAGATAGAGCCTGACGAAGATTTCCCTGATCACGAGATTCTCTTCGCTGAATCAAATTCTGGAATTGGATTACAGTTCGGTTTGACGCCAGAGGTACCATAAATCCATTTATAAACAACAGTGACGATTTTGAAATGACTCTCTATTACTGTGTACCTTTATGAAAATTTTCTGAGAAATTTAAGGAAAAATTAATTGCTTTTCAAAGAAAAGAAACGAATTCTGTTCTCAAATACAAACTGGATACTATGTGGCATATTTTTAACGCTTTACAATGTAGGTTGAGAAAAAAAAATTATGAATTCAGTTTGCTTGTCTGTCTGGCCGTCTCTATGTGCTCTCACTCCCATGAATATACTCGGTTTGATATGTAATTTTTATATGTTGATGAGGTTCACACTGTTCGCTATTGAATATGTTAGCTATTGAGAATGTTCGCTAGGGAAAATAAAGTGTCTAGCATTGATAGTTCATTTACAAGGACACAAAAACTATCCCGTTATATTATATTCTATGGAGGAAAATCGTTGCTTTAATTAAATTGCTTATTTAGATGTCTCATTTCATTTTATGAAAAAAAAAATCAAATTTCTTTATAATATTCTTTTGATGCTGGAAAGTGTTTCGTAATATATTCCTTATGCATGTTTTTTCGTTCTTGTTTAATCATCTTTGTTCTCAAGCGTATCGAATTGGCAGGTGCTCTTATTATAAAACTATGTAATCAAACTGTCTTTTTTTCATTTGTCGGTAAAGTCTGAAGCTTTTTTAGAAAATGCTATTAAAGTTGACATTTTGAATCGAATTTCTACACGTAACAGTAAAGAAAAGGGTCCTACCGTCCTGAGACGTCTAAAACTACCGTCCTGAGACAACAATCGCTTATAACTCAAAATGTAATTCCTTGATTGGAAAATGAAAAAAAAATGTGTTCGGTTACAAATCACTTCGATAATCATGCTTACAAGTGTCATGCTATTATGTTTAAAAATGAGTCAGAAATGCATCAGAAAAATATATTTTCGACCGCCTTAAGGGGGTAACAACAGATGCAAAAGCACAAGTAAAAAAGCTGATATCCTGTACCTTTCACACAAAAAGTACTGAAGCGATTTTAATTATATTTTAATAGTTTTGATATTGGTTAAACTATACATTTATCATTCGATGAAAAATAAAAATTAAAAATGCAAGAGTTACGTTAATTTTAATCCTTGAGTTTTTTTCGAAATTGTGTAGCTATTGTATTTTTTAATTTTATTTCTTCTTGAAGAATCAATTTATAGTTTAACTATTGCCAAAATTACTTAAAAAAATTATTGAAATCACTTCACTAGTTTTCGAGAGGAAATAAAAAAATATATATCAATGTCAATTATTCAAAATTTAATTTGGCAGCTTTTTTTTATCTCATAAAACATTAATTGTATAGCACGCTTTAAAATCTGAGATACATTTTAAAAACTAGTCGGATGTGTCAATCCCAAAACTTTCTTCTATCTCACAGAGGTTTCGCATACACTAAAAAGAATCAGCACCAATTTATATCAAGGTCTAACTGAAACTCAAGTTTTATTAAATTCCGTACATATTTCTTGAGATAGGACTATCGCTAAAATCGTGTAAATCCTGCAAAATGCTGCATAGCAGCGCCACCTGATAGGCAATTTTTACCAAAAACTAATCAGCACCAATTTATATCAGAGACTAACTGAATCTAAAGTTTTATTAAATTCCGAGCATTAGTTCTTGAGATAGAGCTATTGTGGAAATCGCGAAAAATGCTGCATAGCAGCGCCACCTGCCGGGTGATTTTTACCAAAAACTAATCAACACCAATTTATATCAGAGACTAACTGAATCTATAGTTTTATTAAATTCCGAGCATTATTTCTTGAGATAGAGCTATTGCGGAAATCGCGAAAAATGCTGCATAGCAGAGCCACCTGCCGGGCGATTTTTACCAAAAACTAATCAGCACCCATTTATATCAGGGACTAACTGAATATAAAGTTTTATTAAATTCCGAGCATTAGTTCTTGAGATAGAGCGCCCACAAAATTTTTGTCACAGACAGACATTTTCTAACTAGTCGGATGTGTCAATCCCAAAACTTTATTCTATCTCACACAGGTTTCGCATACACTAAAAAGAATCAGCACCAATTTATATCAAGGTCTAACTGAAACTCAAGTTTTATTAAATTCCGTGCAATATTTCTTGAGATAGGACTATCGCTAAAATCGTGTAAATCCTGCAAAATGCTGCATAGCAGCGGCACCTGCTGGACGATTTTTACCGAAAACTAATCAGCACCAATTTATATCAGGGACTAACTGAATCTAAAGTTTTATTAAATTCCGAGCATTTAGTTCTTGAGATAGAGCTATTGCGGAAATCGCAAAAAATGCTGCATAGCAGCACCACCTGCCGGGAGATTTTTACCAAAAACTAATCAGCACCCATTTATATCAGGGACTAACTGAATCTAAAATTTTATTAAATTCTGAGCATTAGTTCTAGAGATAGAGCTATTGCGGAAATCGCGAAAAATGCTGCATAGCAGCGCCACCTGCCGGGAGATATTTACTCAAAACTAATCAGCACCCATTTATATCAGGGATTAACAGAACCTAAAGTTTTATTAAATTCCGAGCATTAGTTCTTGAGATAAAGCTATTGCGGAAATCGCGAAAAATGCTGCATAGCAGTGCCACCTGCCGGGAGATTTTAACCCAAAACTAATCAGCACCAATTTATATCAGGGACTAACAGAATCTAAAGTTTTATAAAATTCCGAGCATTAGTTCTTGAGGTAGAGCGCCCACAAAATTTGTGTCACATACAGACAGACAGACAGACTCACAGACAGACATTTTCTAAAAACAGTCAAATCGTGTTCAGAACCTTCTAAAACGTATAAAACAGTCGAAAACCGGATGTCGAAAATTTTCATGAATCCAATACTTTTTTCTTGTAAAGATAGAAGAAAGTAATAATAATGATAGCGATGATAATCATTTGTAAAATGATAATAGTCCGTGACTAAGTCCTATGTAAAGAGAGGGGGGGGGCGGTGACTACATCCGAAAAACGATAGATAATATATCATTGAAAAATTAAAAATAATGTGTTCTTTTACCGGAAATGATGACAGAATCTTCAACTGAAACACGCTAATATGAAGATTGTATGATCGTTTTAGATGATTTTCAAAGAGGTTTCTATTCTTTGATGCCGATACAGGACCATACAGAAATACCATGGGCCCCGGTAATAGTTCCAATTCGCACCCCTCCCCTGCCCCCCACCGTAACCCTGATAAAATAAAACCTGTTAAGACAAAAACGTACAGGAAATTCTGTCTTAAATAGGTGTTTTTCGTCTTAAAAGGTATAAATGCATGGTATTTTTTTTGTTATACCATGATTTTTTTTCTCCCTTTACAGCAGAATTCCGTTATAAACAGCCTTTACGTATTAGAAAATAAATATATTGGATAGTATTTTTTTAGAAAATCTATATAGTGTTTTCTTATAATTTTGTTATTTTTATTTCACAGTAGAATTAAGTTTATGATGCATTGGTAACACCTTTTCATATCCTCGTCATATCCTGACATTTCCTTTCTCGTATCCTCTGCACTCCTAATGTGCCTACTCTTTGCAGATTGAAAATTGTATCCATCGTTCACTACCTGTTGAATGAAACAATTCATTTCAGAATTCAATGCAAAACCATTTGTACCCGGTTTTATCCCAACAGACGACCTGGATAACTGATGTGCACACTTCTACTTGACATCGAAATGTCATGTGAAAGCTATAGAAAACAATTGTTTACTTAATAACTAAATCGATCCATCAGGCTCGATTTATTTAAAGAGCAGAAGAAACGGCAAAAAATTAAAACTTTTGAATTGAATTTCTTTCTAGTTGCACGAAACACAGACAGTAATTTGCTTCAAAAGCCAATGGCACACTACTATGGGATGCTAAGGGATGTAGTTAAGATGGGATAGAGAGAAAACAGGGTACATCGGTTTAACCCCGCCTACCCGGTTTTACCCTACTCCCCCTCCCTTATTTAATTTTACTTTAAGCGTTAATATCTTATTCACAGCTTCATAGTTTAAGTAAGATTTTTACATTTGAAATATAAATTAAAATATATAATATCTTAGAAATATTTTCAAAAAGAAAGAAACAATACTTTAAGAAGGTTAAAGAAAACAAGAAGTTATAAATTTTAATTTTCTGATGAAAAAAACTTGAAAAATAGGATTGCGTTTTACACCCATAGGATTAACGTTTGAGGAAGAGAAATTGTGGTCTGACTGATAACGATCCTTAATAATCTCACATCAAATTACAGAATTTACATGGTACTACTTTCTAATTTTCGCTTTTATAATAAAATCAACCAACGTCAAGGGCGCATACTGTGGGAGTGTGTGACTCATGAGGTAGTGACTCCCCCACTCCCCTTCATTCCAAAACAAAAATCCGGCATTCTCTACACGTGAACGTTATGCAGATAATTTGAATATTTCCTAACTGGCTATTTTCATTCTTATACATGGGTTGCAAAAGAAGCAGCATGTAGAAAATATAAAAGATCATTGGAAATGCGATGCACCATTTAAATTTCATGAGTTAATAGAATTTTTTGTACTTCAGAACTCACGTCACGCGTATCACATGTGCGGGAAAGTTCAGTACTAAAGGAAGAAAGCAAGAAAAATGTCAAAGGGAAAATGATTTAAGAAAGTGTACAAATCATAAAAGATAAAATAGTCTTGCTGCTCTAATGTTCAAAATTTGCACATCTGCCTTCAATTATTTATCTCTTTAGTATAGATATTATGGAGCTCTATGGAAACGTGGAGCTCTAGATTGGAATTTCTTTCGGATATGACGGATTTACTGCGGTTTTCTTTTCTCGTTTTATTACCTTTTCTAGCTGTTTTGCGTCTACAGCTGTCTGTAGTGCTATCAAAGGATGGCAAAAACATCTTTGAAATCCATTATTATATTTTCGAGAGAATTGTGTTACATGCTTTATCAAATAAAGATAATAGATAAAAATATCTATATAAATGTTTTTCTGAAAAGATGCCACTTTATTTAAACAGCTTTAAATTGACCTACTAAAAAAATACATGCTTCTTTTATACAGGGTGCAATATGTTATCTGTCGCCGACCTTTAATTTCTCAACCGCTGGTCGAAGACATATAGTTCCATCTACGAAAACGTTTCAAATGAAGTATATATTCATGTTGTGGCATTGTTTAAAGTAAAAAAAAACAATTTTATAAAAATTACGAAATCTAACCTTTTATACGGTCCCCCAATCCTTATTGTTATATTTAGTAAAAGTTTACACATATCATAACAAATATAACACAAAAAGTTTGACTTCTGTACTACAAAAATTGACACAATTATTAAATTTCAAAATTTGAAAGTTTTGCATATGATGCATTTTGTCTATCATTGGAGATCAGCTAAAAATGGAATTAAAGTAATTCGAGATCGAAATCAGGGTGCAGTGTCCTTTTTAAGGCGAAACCACCTTTAGCCGGTATTGCCAAATCGTTGTATCACCAATTTTATCTAAACATTTGAGCTGACTTTTAGGGGTCGTATACAAAGCAAAGAATGAAATATTGAAATTAAACAAAAAATAAATATCAATTTATTATCTTATCAGAAAACGGTCTACTATAAAAATGAATACATCAAACGCCGGTATCTACTAGCAATACTGCTCAAAGTGTTCTCCATTGGTAGCAATGCACAATTGGATGCGTGACCGTACTGAGTCCTGGACACGTTGGAGCATAGCAGGTGTAACTGTGCGACAAGGAAGGATGGTGCGCTGCTTCAAATCAAACAGAGAAGTAGGCTCAGCCACATAGACCAGTACTTTAATGTAACCCCAGAGGAAGAAGTCCATGGGAGTCAAGTCCGGCGAACGCGGTAGCCACTCTACCGGAACACCATATCCAATGATCTGTTGACCGAATTCGGTTGCCAATATGCACGAACGTTTGATGATTGATGCGGAGGGGCCCCATCAAGTTGAAACTACACCTGTCATGCATGTTGGAGACGCAGCTCTTCATACCAGTCACGTACCGTGTTTTGTAGCAGGTGCAGGTAACGATCGCCCGTTAAGGTCCCATCGTAGAAGACGGGTCCAACAATCTGGGTTCCCCATATACCGCACCACACGTTCGTTAACAAGCGTACCTGGTGTCATACTGTGCAGGCGATGTGGAGGTTTTCCAGAGACCAGTAATGCACATTGTGCACGGTCACAATGCCACCCCGTGTAAATGTTGACTCGTCTGTCCACATAATGTCAGAAAGGAACGACGGATTTACCTCTAAGGTGTTGAGCATGAAATTACAATAATCAAATCGTCGTGCGTGGTCACCCAGCATGAATGCTTGCACCAGTGTCGGAGGATATGGATGCACACCATGTACATGTAACAAATGCCAGACATGCTGACGCGTTTATACACATGCTTCGTTTATTTCCGCCGTGCTCAGATGTAGATTTAAAAGGGCGAATTCCAGTAACTCCTCCGGTGTCACTCGAACATTACACTTTGCCTGTCTACTTGTTTTTGGTGCAAGTGCAACAGAGCCGGTCTCTCTAAGACGGTGCAATGCATCACTTATAGTTTCATGCGTTTGAGATGTCGATCCCTAAGGAAACATTCTGGCTCCTCGTAGCCGCTCTGGCATTCCTTTGATAGTCACCATAAATAAGTACCATTTCGGCATATTGCGTGTATGTATAGCCTCCCATAACGATCTCAGCGCTGAGTAGCATATCCACTACTAGATGGCTCCTGTTTTATCCCCGAACGTGTGGCGCTGCGGTACTATTGTAATTTGCATAATCCCGATTTTCATTCTCGTTATAGCTCGGCTCGTCGTTTGCATGACGCTGTCATTTATTTAGTTCTTAGTGAGTATGTTTTATTTTCCGGGTGTCGATTTTACCTACTTTGACTTTTGAATGTTGTTTGACCCATAAAAGTTAGCTCAAATTTTTAGATGAAATAACCCTCTTTGGTGATACCCCGATTTGTCGATACCGGATAAAGGTGGTGTCGCCGTAACAAGGACATTGCACCGTCGTTTCGATCTCGAATTACTTTTATTGATTTTTTAACTGATCCCTCAATAAAAGACAAAATCATGTGAAAAAATCGCAAACTTTGAAATTTAATAACTGTGTCAATTTTTGTAGTACAGAAGTCAAACTTTTTGCGTTATATCTGTTATGATATGTGTAAACTTTTACTAAATATAGCATTTGGGATTGACGGTTTTAAAAGTTAAAGACATTAAAAAGTTAGATTTCGTAATTTTTATAAAATTGATTTTTTACTTTAAACAATGCCACAACACGAGTATTTATTTCATTTGAAAAGTTTTTGTAAACGGTTGAGAAATTAAAGGTCGACGATAGATAACATATTGCACCCTGTATAAATTACCAATGAATGTGTGCGATGCTCAGCAATATTCGAGATTATTTGCTCCATTTTTTTTCATTAAATTTTAACTAACACCAGTTTTTAATCAAACAAAGTGTTTTAACGAAATATGAGTATACTATATCAAAAACATTTCTAATGAGGCCTCATTCATCGTTGTACATGGAAAAAGGGATGTTGACATCAGAAATAATATATTTGATTTTTTTCCCTTAAATTACAGGCTCAAGCCAAAATTTATGAACCGTACGAAGGAAAACCATTTTACAGTTGTTTCTCTAGTGCATTGCACCCTCGGAGCCGTGGTACTGTAACTCTGCAATCAAATGACCCACGTGACCCTCCTTTAATTGATCCGAATTACTTTGACGATGCCAGGGACATCGATGATTTAGTAGAAGGTAAGATTGGCAATATGTATTTCTTCAATTTAATATGCGCGAATAAAAGTTATGGGGTCATTCTACAGAAAATGTTACTTTTTCGTACGTGGTAGTTAATTTTTAACAGAATATTTTAAAAAAATTACGTAATAGAATACATTAAAAATATATAATTTGATGAAAATTGATTATTTGTAAAGCTTTTTATTTATTTTTTTCTATTGAATAAAGGTATACTCGTATACCTCTGTTACGCGTAACAACTAATTTTCTCTCTTAGCACCTTCACTTATTTTGTGAATGTGATAAATACACTATATTGCCAAAGGTGACCGGTCACTTGCGATTTTAGACGTTTTGTTAACTATCTAGAAAAATACATGAGGAATTAACCTGAAACTGCAGGTGTGTAAACAGTATAGTATAGGTTATATATTTCCGCGAAGATTTTTTCACGAAACCCCATAGAGGACTGTCCACGAATTGAAAAATAACGAATATCTTTTGGATAACCCTTTAAAAACTAAGGTAGCAAAGGAGTTCAAACTCGAGATTATTAATAAGTGGCTTATTGTAATATACTGTGTTCAATTTTACGAGGATAGCATGTATACTCGTAGAGAAATTAAGGTTTTTATAAAAACAGTCCCAAATTTCGCCTAGTTTTTTGCTTATAATTTGCAGAGTTTTTAATATAAAAAATAGTTCTTTTCAGAAAATATGACAAACAACATTGTACATAATACTCTGCAATCAGAATTAAAAAATAGTAAAAATTGGATGAAAAATGAGCAGTTTTACAAAAAAATGTTTCAGTGCGCATGTGCGAATGCAATCAAAATATAATATGCATAATGTATTAGCTAAGTATATAGAGCAACTTTTGTGAAAATCTCAAAATCATAGCTAGAAATTTCCTAAAATTATCGTCGATAGAATAAGCTCGAAATCTGTTGTTCCCAAAAGGAAGCAAAAATATGAGGGGTTGTATCCAAGTATAATAGTACGTACAATATTGTGTACGCTATCTTGGCACTAAGCAACATATATTTGATACAACCCCTCATCTGTTTGCTTCTTTTTGGGAACAACGGATTTCGAGCTTATTCTATCGACGATAATTTTCAGAATTTTCACGCTATGATTTTGAGACTTTCACAAAAGTTGCTCTATATACTTAGCTAATACATTATTCATATTATATTTTGATTGCATTCGCGCATGCGCAGTGAAACATTGTTTAGTAAACCTGTTCATTTTTCATCCAATCATGTATTTTTCTAGATATTTAACAAAACGTCTAAAATTGCAAGCGACCGGTCACCTTTGGCAATATAGTGTATATCATTCATTCAATAATGACAATGATAATAATGATGGTGGTAATTATGGTGAAGATGGTGTAAAATAAAATTATTTTGAAATTTTTGTGCTGCAGATATAATTGTTTTACAAAATGTTTTAGAAATTGATTGGTATTATTAGTTGTTATTGATTGTTATTGAGTAGTATTTAAAATATAGAACAGGCTAAAAATTTATTTGTAGTATGGTCCCTACTTGGCGAGTTTTTCTTCTCGACCAAAAAGGTCAATTAACAATTGTAAATAACAAAAATTGTAAATAATAATAGTTGTAAATAATAATAATAATTGTAATAACAATTGTAAATAACAAATATTGTAAATAATAATAATTGCAAATAACAATAATTGTAAATAATAATAATTGCAATAACAATTGTAAATAAGAAAGTTTCAAAAATTCGTTTCTGGATTTACTAATATAAATACAATACTCTGCACGTATAAAAATATTATTTCTCAATCTAAAACAATTAAAACTGAAATATAAAAGCAATGTCCTTGAAAAAAAATCTGCATTATGTTATATTTCAACCGTGACCTTATACAGGGTCATTCATAATTCCCTCCGGGGTTTCGAAACGTTATAGTAAAAAAACGAAGACGAAAATGAAAAAAAGAAACATATGAAATTATTCCGAAACTATTCAAGTGTTACTTACATACATTACAGGTGTTCTATGTGTGAACCCTTGGTCACACGGCATACATCCATGCGATAGTCCAGTTCCTGCCGTACTCCGTTTCTTTAAATTTCCGGTACCGCACATGAATTGTTTTGTCAGTGTGTCCCTGTTTTCGATATTTATTACGAAAGGCCCGTTGAACTGACACCACTGATTCAGATTTAAAGAAACGGAGTACGGCAGGAACTGGACTATCGCATGGATGTATGCCATGTGACCAAGTGTTCACACATAGAACACGTGTAATGTATGTAAGTAACACTTGAATAGTTTCGGAATAATTTCATATGTTTCTTTTTTTCGTATTCGTCTTCGTTTTTTTACTATAACGTTTCGAAACCCCGAAGGGAATTATGAATGACCCTGTATATTTGCCAGTTGCCGCTTGAAATACCTTACGATCTCCAAAAATGCATTAATCCTTCCTCTTTTCTGCAAATAAATTACGAAATATTTAAGCTTCTATATAGAACTGGAAATACCCAATCATCTTTCACTACAAAAGGGGGTTAAAAATTTCTTCAAACCAGGTAGGAACAATATTACCAGAGATAGGCCCACCAAAGTGGCCGCCTTTTCAGGCTAAATGCAAGCAGCCCGTATTTGACTTGAAGACAGAATAAATATAAATTCGATGGCCCTGTCATCTATTGACGGTCGTTATAAATAAAAGAATAGTTTGATTTTTTAAGAAGACTGTGTTAGCGCCCCCTTTTTTTGCGAAAGATGACGAAATTAGTATTTGTGCAATTTTTTGCTTATGAATTACATCCAATGAATAAAAGAATTTAGACATCATTAGAAGTCTAACGAAGTTTCGTAAAAGATCCGATTGTTACAAATATGAAAAAGTGCTTTTTACTACATTTTTTTTTTTTACTTTTAAATTAAATGCTTCGGAATTGTAATCTTTAAATTCCATTTTTTTTTTCAATTTGTGGTTTATTAATATATCAATAAGATGAAAATGATAAAACTTCAACATATATTTTTCTATTTACTCGATCCTTTTAATGAAAGGTTCCTATAGTGCATTTCATAAAATTAAGAATCAGATTTTCAGTAATATAAATAGTTGCAATTAATAATTTATAAATAATTTATTTTTTTAAAAATAAGAATGTTAAATAAATAATCATTTTTACTGTAAATTTACGTACACCATGAGCATAGGCAGGTTTGACTGTAAAATGAAAATATGTATTTAACTCGTGTATATAATTTTCTTACTTTAAACTTTCAATTCAACAATTTTTATTATTTCATATTTGACTTTATTATGGAAATATAAATAAATTGCTTTTGTTAGTTTCTTCTTAAAGGATTTTACAAAATGACTTCTGTGATTTTTAAATAGAGACATAAAATTAGTTTAAAATTTAACCATGTGGAATTTAAGACTTATTCCTTATGTATTTTGACAAGTTGAATGGGCTTTTGTCCATTTACACTTCAGAGTCACGATTTAGATTTGTTAGAATAGTCATTGTCTCAATATCAATTATGATGCTCAAGCGATAACTACGCATGTATTCAGGCAAAGAATATTTTTCGAGCATCTTCTAATATTTTTCAATTTCATTCCAAACTGCAGCTCTTGAGTCCGGTTTGCCCACTCGACCATCCCCAAGAATCAATGATAGAGAAAACACCAAATTATTATTTAAAATGTTGACAGCCATATTTCGGCTTTTGGATGAACTTCTTTGATATCAATTAAATGTAATTTATTATGATACCAGCTGGTGTAGCAACCCGATGTGTTGGGTTTGCATAACCTGATATCTTTCAATTTGTTTTTGGGATGGGGCGGGAATCTAATTTAATTCTACATTTAGAAAAGATTTACAATAATATTAAATTTATTAAATGTATTATTATATGCAATGACTCATGTTAGAAATGTAAATAAACTGAAAATTACAAAAAATACATTTTGCAAGTTACCTTATTTTGATACAATTGTAGTAAAATGCCTTTATAAAAATAATGGCGGCATACGGGCAATAAAACTGCATTTGGTTGAGAGGATTTTGGATTAAAATTTGGAGAGCTTTCCATTATTTCCAAGTTAATGTTTGTTTACTTGTCTAACTCGTCTAAGGAAATTTGTGCCGGCGAGTATATCGCCAAGTTCTATAGTGTGGATTGCTGTGGTTTGAACAAAAACTTTTCATCTGAGCATATGTCCTGTGCGTATATACTCAAAATTCCACATTTTATTGCGAGTCCATTCATTTACATTTGAAATAAATTCTGAAAATATTATTTCATACGAATCAATAATAGAAAAATCTTTTGGCTTTTTGATAATAATTTTACTAAATGAGGAAGTAAGTCATATGAATATTCTTTACATAAATTTTGAAAAGATAATGGAAATTAAAAATCATTAAATCGGTTTATTCAAGCAAAAGAAAATAAAGATATTTTTCACCATTTCTGATTGCAGACGATATCCTATTATTTACCCTTTAAAAAAAATGGAGTAATTGAGTTGCCATCTAACACATTTGTTTACCTTTAAATATAATTATTTCTGTGATGGTAAATTCTGTGATCGTATAGCAACTTAACAATTTGTTGATTTGAGTATTTACAATAACCCGACATTAATTTTTGGGGGTGTCTTGAACAGATATTAGATAGGAGAAAGTTTATTTCTTACTACAGTCATAGAATAATCTTAATGAAGTGAAGAAAAAGAAAGACATCTTTTCAACTTAAAAAAAAATCTACAATTTGCCAACATAATAGTTTAAAATGGGCTTTTCTTTTGGCCATTAAATTTTGCAGAGGAAACTTAATCCAACCCGGGCGACTTCTCATAAAGCCTCTGCTAGCACTAATCTTCACATTTATTAACGAGAATTTCTTCAGCTAAGCACTACATTGTAACAAAACTCACGGTAGCTCACACCCAACTGACTTTTTAAAGTGCGATCAAACTTATTTTTTTGTAAAACAGAGTAACCAATGTAAATTTAGAAAAAACTTTAAAATCATACGGTGAAAACGAAATTAACAGTTAACGTGAAGCAAAAATTGATATGCTGAACACAACCTTCTGTATACTAGGACTTTTCGCTGATTCAAAATGGCGGCTGTTAAAGGCGGACATTTTTTTTCACTTCATAAAACTGTATCATGGTTCAATGTCCAGGGAACCTTCCCTAAGCCCTTCCTATGCCCTCTTTTTGTCCCATGGAAACAGGTGAGGAGTTAGTTAGTAATTTTAGCTTACTCTAAGGTTTTTCAAAAAGCTGAATCAATAAATTCATTGATTTGATATCAGGGTTCATACTCGAGGCAGTTTTCTTCTTTCGTGAATTCCCAATATTTACAAAACATTCCAGGACCACATAGTTTAAGCCTTTTGCGACCAGAAAAAAATATGCTACTCAAAATTTCTTTTGACAGGAAATTTTGAATTTCATCATTAAAAATATTTATAAAAAATTATCAGGGATAAACATTATCTCCCGTATATTACGCATTTTTCAGAAAAGGAAAAAGAAATGTTAACATTTTTGCTTAGCATCATGATCAAGATTTTATGTAAAGCCCCATAGTTATGAAAAGAGTAACATCTTGATTCAATGCATTTCTACACAAAATAAAAGGAAAAATATCTGATAATTAAATTTATGAAAAATACCTGACATAAAAAATGATTGATTTTACTATATTAAGAATTTTAAATATTCTAAGGTTGAGTAGTACAAACAAATACCACATTTATTTATTTGTCAGTTTTTTAAATTTTTTCCCCTGTCTTCTTTTTCTTTATTAACATTTTCAGTAACCAGTTTTGAGTAATTATTTAATAGGATCTTATATACAACTTCCATTACATTTTAAAAATAAATAAAGATGTATTGAGTACAATATTTACATAAATTTTCATCTATGTCATTCATTACATTGTTAATATAAGGTTCACTAATTTTTAATAATAAATTCAGCTGACCTTCATGGGTGAGGAAATTATTATGAAATCTTCCAATAATTTTTCAAATATTATGATGCACATAATAGCACATAGAAGCAGTTTTAAATGTAAAAGTAATACGTGTTTTTATCCAGACAGATTTTTCGCTATATTCCAAACGAGATTGTTAAAACAGAAACCTATATTTTTTTTTAACTAAGTAATAAGAACTTAAGGAATTGCCTTGTATAAAAATTAGAAATTACAAAGGGTAATCAGCAAAGATTCAATTGTGAAAAGAAAATTAGCGTAATATTTTGTTAAGTGGCTATTGCGTGTATAAATGCATGTGAATGAAATATATTGGAGTTCTAATAAATTTAAAGCATTAAAAAAAAAAAAAAAAAAAAAAAAACAGTGGCACTCCGGGAGTGCCGACACAAGTGAAAACTTGAACAATTACGTGTGTATTTTTTGAATTGTTTACTTACGTGATGATGACCACCAGTTCTATTAATTTATCAGCAATGATAGATTTACAAATTCAAACTCAAAAGCACTGCAGTATAATATTTCTTATTTAAACAATATACAGTATATAATTATTAACACTTCACATTAGTAAGTTAATTGTAGGATACATTATATGTAGCTAGCTAAATCAAAGAAGAAAATAATGAATTTCAAGAATTGTCACAATTATAATATCTATGTTGAATTAACAGAAACGTGCGTTGAATTGTGTAGCAGCACTACTGAAAGCATTCCCTTTTTCTAACTCTCGTACATGTATTTCGGTAACCAATAGCGCAAAGGCAAGCATGCGGAGCGCGACGCGCCCGCCCCGCCCTATCTCAAACCGAACTATACACAATACATGTACAGACTTATATACAGAGGTGTCGGTTACAGTAACAGTGTCGCGAGTTCAGTGTTTTTTTCCCATCTCAAAAAATGCCCAACGCGCCTAAAGAAGTTTTCACTTCAAAAAAAAAAAAAAAAAAAAAAAAAAAAAAAAATTCATTTTTCTATTCAAATAATACTTTTTCTTTATATAGGTTTAAAAGTATGTAACCGAATCGGCAACAGTCCTGCTTTGAAGAAAGTTGGATCCGTGCCCCGGAGGACGCTGATTCCTGGTTGTGAAAAATATGCCAAAACCGAGGATGTATATTTGCGTTGTCAGGTGAGAGCTGTCATTATGACAGCCAGTCATCCAGTGGGTACTGCCAGAATGGGTGACCCCAAAGATCCAAGGACTGTAGTGGATTCAGAATTAAGGTAAACTATATATTTTGATATACTTTTCTTTTTGTCTAAAAAGACACATTTCTGAAAAATATTATCATATGTAAAATTGTTGGATGCACATCTGTCCACAAATGGACAATATTCTCATGACATCATGAGAAGAAAGTAAAATGGCGAATAAATCGTTTGTAGAGGCCTGCCGATTGTGGAGGGTTCGGGTCAATTTCTTTCATTAAAAACGGACTGAGACTTGTCCGGAGTTTCCTTTTTACTCGAAGCATAAGCATGTGTGCTTAAAAAAAAATTTTAATTATAGTCTAAAATTGCAAGAAATAATGACATTTTTTGTAGAAATTGAGTCAGGCCTAGCCTGTCCCATAAGGTTTATGTAACGACTGGGCTGTTCTCAGCCGAAATTTTGGATTGCATAACGGGCCGGGCCGGACTCGGACCGAACTTTTACCTTTTATATAGGTACGGAGCGGAGCTGCGCCTGGAAATGTCGAGCTTTGCAAATATCTAATCGTTTGTTTGCCATTTGTATATCTCCGAAGATTTTCTACAATTTATTTAGTCATATTATTTTGCTAACACTTTTACAGTATCAGAAACAGAATTAATGTAAATCAAACGTCTTTTTTCATTCTTTTATTTATAAATAATGAAAAATTTGATAAAAGAATTATTTTCAAAATATATATATAAAAATATCCTAAGTACTAAAAATCAACACCAAAATCATGAAGTTAAAAATATTTAAGTCAAATACATTTAAATTTAAACTAATTATCAACAAATAACCAATTTAAACATTTGAAACTTCACCCATTTTATGTGGATGTCGGCCAACACGTACTTTAATTTAATTTTAATATTAAATTCGATAATTGACACAAAATGATTCTGGAAATAACTGAAGATTCAGTATGATATTCAAATGTATTGCATACATTTCTATCATTTCCGTAACAGATTAAAAGATTAAGGAATTTTACAATAGTATAATTCTTTCAAATAGAAGTATTTTCAATGTTTTTCCAAAGAACTGAGTTTTTTATAGCTTCGAAACCAAAGGTAGAATATTGTCCATGGGTAGGATTTATTGATTGAAGAAAGCAGCTCAAATTTTGGTCAAACGAGTCTTTTAAAATTTTAGTATTTTAGTTGCAACTAGGCAACTCTAAAATTAGTTCATGCGTACCTGGGGCACATGAATTAACTATAATTCTAATAAATAGTAGAAGCTAGTACTTTTTCACTGGAATATTTGTTTCCTGTCAGTATCGGATATAAATAGCACATAATATCTAAAAACTATAACTGAACTAATGCGAGGTGGCCAATTAGCTTTCTTTCAAAATAGTAAGCAGAAAAAAAGTATTCAAAATTTTATTTATCTTAAAAGAAAGAAGATTTTATATAGAAGATTTTATTTCGTACTAAGTTTGCTTTATTGAGGACTACCATAACAACAGACCCCTAAAAAACAAGCAGTTTGCCTTTGACCATGCGATCTTTGCTTGTTTCCCCTCATTTTAATATTTGTATGCATGTGTTTTTTGAATTTGCACTGATGATGGAGTTTTAAAAACTTCGAAAAAGTTCTCTGCTGACAGCATTTTAACACATTATTGTTTATCGCATTTTTTATCGCATTTTTATAAATATTTCTATCACCTCTCCAAAAATTATAGATATTATTCCATAATATAATAAATCTGATTACTGTTTCAAAAATTCTGTTCATGAATAAAAACTGAATTTTGTTACTACAGTGACTATTTCTATCTATTCTTTCAAATATTATTTACATAAATTAACTCGCTTTTGTTATTACTTGCAGAGTGAAAACTTTAAAGGGATTGAGAGTCGTCGATGCTTCCGTAATGCCTAGAATTCCTTCGGGAAATATAAATGCTGCTACTATTATGATTGCAGAAAAAGCATCTGACATTATCAAGTCTAGCATAGAGTGCTATACTGAGGAAACGGACGACGACAGATTCCCGTTGTTAGAAGAAATTGCGTTTTCCGGAGGACCTATAAACCTGGCGCAGTCATCTGTACAAACATCCAACAAACGTAACACTCAAGATATCATTTTGGAAGATTCTCAAATTGCTCAAAAATCAACTGATAAGCGACAGCATGAACATGTTCCTCTTAATAAAAAACAATGGAATTCAGATTTGGAATCATCAGAGATACCACATCAGTCTAAAGACGTTTCAGGAACATCGCACAATTCTGGTAAATCAACGGATAAGGGTAAGTATGGATACGTTCCGGTCGATAAGAAACAAAGGATTTCAGATTTGCAATCATCAGAAAACCCAAATCAGTCGCAAGATAGCCTTTTGGTAACATCTAGAGATTCTGGTAAATCAACAGGTAAGCCACAGTATGGATATGTTCCTGTCAACAAGAAGGAAAGAAATTCAGATTTTCAATCATCAGAAGAACCAAGTCAGCATAAGGATAGCGTTTTGGTACTAACTCAGAGCTCTTATAAATCAACAGATAAACCAAAGTATGGATATGTTCCTGTCAACAAGTCAAAAAGAAATCCACTATTACAATCATCGAAAATACCAAGTCAGTATGAGGATAGCGGTTTGGTAGCATCTCAGAAATCTGATAAATCCACAGATAAGCCACAATATGGATATATTCCTCTTAACAAAAATAAATGGAAAGACATTTCGCCTAATGATTTTACAGAAAGTCAAGATGTTCTAAGTAGTGAGCCCTGGAATCGAGAAATTATTTCGCCTGATTTCACCGATTTCGTATTTTCTGGCAATAGAAGTTTGTTCCAAAACAGTAACAAACCTTTCGACACTTTGACCATCAGGCCTTACATTAAACAAGACATAAATAACACACGTACAGTAGATAATTTACGCCAAACAGAGTCTCTATCGGATAATCCCGAAAGAGAAGATCTTCAAACAGAGCCTGAAGCATCACAAAATGCATCTCCACCCAAGCCAAACAGACCTCAGAAAATACCATCAATACGTATACAGTCTCAAAAAAATACAAAGAGCGAATCAATCATATCTAAAAATAAAAAGCGATTACCGTCAAAATTTGATAGTTTGCGAGTAAAAATAGATAAACAAAAGTCTTTCCTCTTATCATTAGAGGACAATGCAAAGAAATTTGTGGAAGACGCTCAAGAAAATTCGAAACAATCTGTGCCTGATTCAAGCATCAAATCACCAACTGTAAACCCAAATGTTGAATCAGCTTCGGACTTTGAATCATACTTAAATTCAGACTCGAATGAAAGTAGGGATTTTAAATCTTCATGTGAGGACGATTTTTGCAATTCACTAGTGAAATTCATGGAATGCGGTGAAACCAAATCATGTCAGAAAAAGGCGGAGTTTGCTTCATTATTATATCAATTACTCTGTAACAATGAATGAATGCAGTGCGTCCCGTTAATATAGAGTAGATTTTTTAATTTTATTCAGTTATTTCAGATGTTCCCTGGAACAACTGATGTACAGTCTATGTAAAATCAACGTGTATAAACCAATGTATAAAGAAATAAAATATTTTTGTTTGTTTTGTAAAACACTTATTTATGTGCTAAAAAACAGATTAATGATTTTAATTTATACATTTGACATTAAAGGATATGGTGTATTTATTATTTTCATATAAAGGATGTGGGGTATTTATTCTTTGCACACACTATAATATTAAATTAGAAAGCTAGAAAAGAGAGAAGAAGAAATTCTCTCTATCTTTTGTTTTACTTATTACGGTAATGTTTTTAATAAAACCGAGCAAATTATTATGTTTAAATTTGAAGAAATGTTGTTATATATGAAGAATTCAATGACATATTAAATTAGATCTCAGATGATCTCCAATAACAGCTATTTTTTCATTTAATTAGAAGCGTGCCGAAAATCATTACGTTTGCTATACTGCAATATTAGATATTATAAACTTCTGAAAGAGCATTATTTAATGGTAAAAATCTTCACTTGGATTTTCTTATTGAAATAATTATAGAAAGTTCTTAATTTTCAACTTTTTGAAGAGCTTTTAATTCAAAGTTGTTTTAAATCAAAGGGCGAATCCAGTTGGAAAGTCACAGGTGTCATGACACTCCCCTTTATCAATAAAATTTCAGTATATTTTTCAGATAAAAATGCACATTGCATTTGAAAGTATGCTTCATTCAAGAGCATCCCTTTCCATCCTCTAAAAGGGATATGATTTCCTATAAATCAAGATTCAGATCCAATAATGTTTAAATCACCTATAATGAGTTATTGTGCTGTTTTTATTGAAATTTCGTAATATTCATTAATCTTCTTTATGAACTTCAATTAATTTACGTTTACTGGGCCCTCCTTACTAAAATTGAGAAAAAAATTCTAAGGAAATATTCGAAATTCAATGTTAAGCTAACGATGTGTTTTCTGCAGATATGATATAATTTCATAAATCAAATACTTTAGAAAATTTGGAATGAAAATCAATCCTTTTTCATATTTAAGACCTTAAGAAGATTACAATTCTGGAAATGTTTAAAAAGAACGAAACTAAATAAAGCAAATAAAAAAATATATATCTCCAGATTATATACCGTATAAGAATTGAGGTTTGAGTTGTAGATTTACTAAACAAAAAATAAATAAATAAATAAATAAACTGAAGATTTAACAAATTTGAAAAAATATATATATATCAGGTTTTTTTTATATATAGGTTGTACATATTTTTTTTTCTTTTGAATAGACAAAAGGAGTACCTAATACCTTGCGCAAAGATATCTGGTAAAAATATTTAACCTTTTGATTACGGTCCAAGACTGGCGACTGTTATTATATTCAGTCATACCACAATTTACAAAAAATTTTCTTTGTGGTAGATTTCTCTTGAAAATATCCTAGTATAAGTGTATGGCCGAGATTATTTTTTCAAAAGGTTGTGTGAATAGAATAGAAAAAAATAGCTGTTGGGACGTACGGTGTCAATGGCGTAGCTAAATTTTCAGTGCTCTGGTGCAAGTAAAACTGATGTACCCCCTATCTCTGAAAAAGGGCTGGCCAAATTTGTTTTCAGTTTAAAAAACCACATATGTTCTTATTTAGAATTAAAATCTTATTTCAAGGACAATATGAAATACAAATAAAGAAACATGTTAGCGTCAACAAATTCTGATGTTTCACTTATACATGACTTGTAAAATTTGAATGAAAAGTAAAAATGAAAAGAAAAAAGTACCCATACGTTATGAAATGCAGTTTTATCTGCTTTGCTGCATGCGTATTATAACTATGACTAAAGAGAAAACAAGTTATTTTAATATATAGATTGTTTCACTCCACAAAGAACAAAAATAAATGAATTGGCAACTTTAAATCTACTTTACAAACTTCAGTCGCCGCCAAATGTCATATAAAGTTATTAAACGTTTATCATTAACGTTGTCCTCACCAGTTCTGAATGCCTTGTTCATATGCAGCAAAATAAATAAATAAGTAAGTAAATGAAATAAAAATTGACTAGTTCCTTTTCAATATTTTAAAAACTATATAAATCGTTCTTAAAAATTGCAGGTTATATATATATATATATATATATATATATATATAGGGTTTTATATATATATGAAAAAACATTGGTTATATTATCAGCGTATGTAGGAAAAAGCAGAATCTGAAATTATGGCATAATACTTTGAATATTTCACTTTCAAAAAAATTGAATCAATAACATGACGTTTTCCACATTTTTCGAACATTTCTTTTCCTTGTGTCCATGTGGCAATAATACTTTAAGAGATCTAGATATATTTTACTTGCGAGAAACGACTAAAATAACAATTTTCAAAGTTTTGTTTAAATTAATAAATATCCCATAATTAAAAATATGCAAAAACGGATTTTTATTGCATCGGATTCTTTTTATAAATGATTCAGAGTTGCAGTCTTTAAGTTTATTTTTCTCAGTTTTTTTTACAGTATATCAGTCTGACCAAAATGCTAAAACTTGAGTATATATCTATTAGTTGACTTTATTTTTAATGAAAATTCCTTATGGTGCATTTAACAAATTTAAGGATAGGGTTTTCAGAAAGTTAAATGGTTATTTTTTTTTAAATAAAATGTTAATTGAAGTAATTTTTACTGTATTTTAACATATGTCATGACATTTCATTTGTTTTTTTTTCTTAAAATAATTAGCATTTCAGAAATCTAGTCCTTATAGTTAAATAGCCAACTTGTAATAAAAATATGTAAAACTAGTTAAATGTCCAAGTTTCTTCTATCTCATACATGTTAATACTTCAAAAAGCGTAATTTTTTATAATTATGCATTTTAGAATCCAAAGATGCAGCATAACAGCGTCACCTGTTATCTGATTTATACGAAAACCTAATCAGCACCAACTTATGTCAACGACTAACTGAATCTGAAGTTCTAACCACCATCCACTGAATATTAGGCCTAATCGCTAAAGCAAAAATTGATGCAGTCGTGGACGGAAATTTTTCAGCGTGTTTACAGTGTACAGTCCCTTGAAATTCCACACCAATAATTTTTAAGTTTTCTCCGCCTTAATTGTCTTAGATTCAATAAGTCCAAGTAAACTTTTAGAAAATACTTGGGTGTAAAATTAGGGAACCGTACAAAGGTTTTACAAAATCGGCCCACGAGCGCCACCATTTTTGTGTCAGCGTTCAGGCCTAGTATTCAGGGGGCGATGGTCTAACAGAATATGAAGTTTGATGAAATTCCGTGCATTAATTCTTGAGATATGACTATCGCTAAAATCGTATAGAACCTGAAAAATGCAGCATAGCAGTGCCATCTGTTGGAATATTTACGCTAAAAACTAATCAGACTCAATCTATATCAAGGTCTAATTGAATCTAAAGTTTTATTAAATTCCGTGCATTAGTTCTTAAGATAGAACGCTCACAAAATTTTTGTCACATAATACAGACAGACACACACAGAGACATGCATTTAGACTCAGGAACAGACAATTTTTTAAAACAGTCAAATCGTGTTCAGAACCTTCTAAAACGTATAATTCCGTCGAAGACCGGATGTCGAAATTTGTCATAAAGCTAATATTTTCTTCTTGTAAAAACAGAAGAGAAGAATGTAATAATTGCTTCAAAACGTTCAAAATTGTAGAAGAAGTGTGGTCTTAAAATTTTCTCAATTTTCTTTATAAAAAAAAAATGAAATATTTTAAATTTTACAAAAAAAATTTTCTTCATTAAATCCTTTTCTTTCATAAAATCGTTTAATAGCATGTCAAAAATGTGTTATAAAAAACTGAAATAAAATAAAAAGTTCAAAGGGTTGCCGAGTTTCCCTGTGTGTCTCGAACCGAGACACAAAATTTCATTTTATTTTTATTTTATTCTTTAATTATTAAAATGTATGCTTATTACATATATTCCGTTTTAAATCTATACTACTAATATTATAAAGAAGTAACGTTTGTTCGTTTGTATCTCTGGAACTACAGAACTGATTTCAAAAGTAATTGTGGTAAATTAAGGGTGAGAGTCCCTGCTCCAAAATAGCCTACATTTTATGTAAATGCAATTACCCCCAAGGGGATGTAGGAGCGAAAAATGTTTTAAATTTGCGATTTTTGTACCGAACGAGCTAGAAACTTGAAATTTGGCATAATAGTTACTTATAAGATGTAAATGCACTAAGAACAGTTTTTAAACAATTCAAAATTTAAAAGGGTGAAATGTGAGAAAAGCTTTCTAAAAACGTTCTAAATGGCGATTTCCAAGGATTTCTTAAGGATAGAAACTTGAAATTTTACATGACTGCTACTTTTAGGACGCAAATGCAAACACAGATGAGTTCTTAAAAAAATTGAAATTTAGAGGGCGAAATGAGCTGAAATCATTCTAAAAACGTTCTAAATTACGATATTTATAAAATTGTTAGAGATAGAAACGCGAAATTTGACATGGTTATTTTTTTAAGCCGTAAATACTCGAACAGAACAGTTTTAACCCTCTAATGCCCATGGTAGAATGTATTCTAGAAATTCCAAAATTAGGAAAATTGGAATTCACAACAGAAATAACAATTATAATTTTTTGTTATTTTGGACTGTCTGTAAAAAGAAATAAAGCAAAGATCTATAGATACCGATTTTCTGATATGAATTCGGAATATCTGAATTAAAAAATCCTATATTGGCAACACTGATGGTAGCATATTTTCTACCATAGACAGTACCAGGTTTTAAAGAAAATTCGAAATTTAAAAGGGTGAAATGCGCGAAAAGCGTTCTAAAAAAGTTCTGAATTACAATTTCTAAAAAATTATTGTTAAGGATAGAATCTTGAAATTTAATATCGCTACTACTTTTAAAAAACAAATATACGCACAGAACAGTTTTTTTTTTAATCGAAATTTAAAAAAGAGTGCAGGAGAAATAAGTGTTCTAAACTTACTATTTTTGTGATACTAGGGGCTAGAAACTTGAAATTTCTCATGGTGGTTACTTATAAGATACAAATACTTGCTAAGAATGGTTCCTAATAAAATTCGAAATTCAAAAAGGTGAAATGAGTGGAAAACGCGCTAAATTACGATTTCTATGGAACTTTACATATTATTTGTTAATTAATAAATTTAACATCCATTTCAAATACACCAAAAATATCACTTGGTATATATATCAACAACTACGCATGCAAAGCTGCGATTTTTGTTTGTGTAAAATATTTTTTAAAAAAATTAATTTAATTTTTCCAAATTAAAAAATATATATATTTATTTTAACTTACGAAACAGTCCACTACGAGAGGGAACCGTGACTACCTCTGTAGGTTTTCACACCCTTCGAGTTGTGGTAGAGCAAGTACGGGTTGGAACATCCCGACTTAAGGCCTAGGGCCTGCTTCCCTTTTGGGTTTCCAGCTCCGAAGCTGTTGGGGGAAGCCAAGTGTGTCTCCAAATGTGTCTCCAAGTGTCTCGCGGTGACTCTCCGTGGTTTCACCGCGTATCACAACGGCGTACGTCGTCGACACGTGGGTTCAAGGTTAGAGGGTCCGTAGGTGACGGTCCTCTGACCGGCCGAAGCGCCGCAGGGAGATAAACCTGCTGGGGTGATAAAAGTCCCTCAGGGCGCCTGCTGCGCAGCTTACTTTTAGCCTACGAAAAAATAATGCTTTTTGTTTCAATTTTGATTACAGAGAAAAAAAAAATTCAGGAGTTACAAAAATATAATTTATTAATAATAATAATAATCTCTCTGTTCTAAAAAAAAAAAAAAAAAAAAAAAAACTTAACATTGTTGCTGCCGTAATTGAATTTATTGTGACAATTTCTCTTTCTCAGCTTATACTGCAAAAACTATTTCATTTAAAAACATAAAAACTGGTAGTTTTATAGAGAAATGTATAATAAACACCCTAAAGTAAACAGTTTTTAAATCGAAGAATTATGCCGAGGACTATTTAATAATGAAATCGGTCAAGGTAGTTCATTTAAATAAATTTCATAGGATAAAAAAATATGCATAACAATTTAACCATTTTTTGCAGGTACCTTATTCACTCCATTGTGATGTTCAATGTCTAATCATTTTTTTAATTTGTCTAATTTTTTAATAAAAAATTTTATAAAAAAGAATTTTTTTTTTTTTTTAATTAAAAATTTTATTGTCTGAATAGAGATTTAATGCATAGTTTGAAAAAAAGAACATTTTTTATCTATTGCTATAGATTTTAAAAAGCTCAAATAATAATGCTTTTAAACACTCTTCAGTTGCAAAATATATTTACACGTGAATATTAAAAAGTTAAGAAAACTTAAAATAATTAATGTATTAATTGCGAAAAGCGTTTAATGGTGAAAATTACGTCATATTATAACCATACATCTAAAAATATTTTCTTATAGCGTCGTTATAGAAGTCCGGGCGACAGCGACATTTTTTCTTAACCATTTTATACAAGTTGATTTTCAAACATGTAAATGATCACTGAATCAATCACGAAAAAAACTATCAACTGTCGCGGCAGCGGTTGACCTGGCTATAAGAACCGAAGAATCCTCGAGTCAAAGGGCATTCAATGGCATCCCGATTACAGAAGATCGCCACTGGTCCTGATAATATCATTCAATCTTCCGTAATCGGGCAATCTTTTTAAAGCAGATTAAATTAGCATGTTTTAAAAGCCTACTGAACCTAAATGGAGGGGGGGGGGTTGGCGAGAGTAAACTGGCAGGAAAAAGAGCCCGCTATTTGTTTTAAAGAAAAAAATCATTACTATGAATACGCTTTACTATTAGAATAATATTTTCAAAATTTTCTCTCAAACAAAAAATCCTGACGACAATTTAACCCACAAATAGGTGTGAATAATTGTATGAAGAAGACCTATAATTTTATCTCTTATAGATTTTCATATACCTTTAAATAGTTGAATCTTGAAAACATACATTCTGAGATCAATGGATTTAAAGTTTTAGGTACTCCTTACACAGACACAGACATCGCAATATAAAAATGGTTATGACTTTTGATCTAATTGTCATATTTCCATGCGTCACACTCTTCTAAAAACTCTAGAGTAATTTTTAAGCTCAAAAAGTTAATATGATTTTGTTGGTACTTTTCCGTTAACGCCAGTCAAAAATGACTTTTCCATTAGCGCGGCGCCAATTGTAACCAATGATAAGAATATTAAACAAAATTACGTTACTACGTTATTTACGTTATTACGTTACTAAGTTATTATGTTACTACTATGAGTAACCATACTAAGAGTAACCATATTTTGCGCTGTTGGCAGTGCAAGACAGAAATTACGTTATTAAGTTACTGCGTTACTACTACGTTCACGAGTAGGCATATTTGGCGTGTCACGCAAACGCTCATTTCCTGGAAGTATGTTGGTCTGGTAGTAAAACACCCAGGAGTAATGCCATTGAAATGTCGGAGAATAGGGATCCTGAATAGAGATTTATTCCTGAATATATATTCAGATCCCTAGTCGGAGATGTGTCGGAAGCGCCCTCTATAAAAAAAATGAGGACACCAAAGCTGTACGTCATTTTGAATAAAATAATTAACAAGGGAATGACCTACACGCAAACCGCAACAAAATCGATTAGTTTGTTCAATGTTTATGAGCGTTTAAAATCCCCCCCCCCCTCTATTCACAGTTCAATTTTCGCTAGTTACCCGATCCCAATGTTTTCGTTTTTTGGCTTAAAAGTTAAGTTAAAGTCTAAACTTTAGAATAATTTTAACCCCATACAAAAAATAACAGTAAAAACAGTCTGGGCGCGGGCGGGAGATGGCAGGCAAGCTGTCTTGGCTTAGGAGTTTTTAATTCGTTTTTACCTTTTGAATTGGCACTGAAGATGGAGCTTAAGGGCTTTGAAACAGCTGTTTGACAGTATAAATGATTTTAATTTGTGCTAATTTAACGTTGCACATTTATTTTTAATAAAAAGTAGTTGTTCGTTACTCTAAAGTCTAAAGAACCCTCTATCGACAATGTGTTACATTTGAGCGTAACCTTTAAAAAAATGTTTGAAGAAAATCGTGATATAAAGAATGATTTTAGCGAAAACCGCAAACGAATCGACCCTTTTTTCGGTTTTTTATCATCGTTTGAAGTTTTGGACCTTAAACTTTAATGGCCCCTAGCTCCTACAGAAGACGTTTGCGCCCCATGGTTTCCTATTTAATAATGTCTGTCTTCATATCTACTATCACCCCTCAAAGTATGTCGGTCTGATAGCGAAACACCCTGTATATAAACATTATCCCGGATCTAAAAAGTCAAACAACAATAAATCATTTTTGTATGACCGAAACTTACTCAGTTATAATACTTTGAATTCTATTAATTTTCAGCGTTAACGCGCTTTCTCGTCTCACAAAACCTGATTAATAAACTCTCATTTTGACCTTTTTATTAACACTGTCCAACCTAGTTGAAAAGTGTTTATGACTTCGGTTTGTCTGCCGTATGGCCTTCTAGACGTCTGCCGTATGGCCGTCTGCCGTCTGCCGTCTGCCGTCTGGCCGTGCTCTAACTCCCGTAAATATGCTCGGATTGCCCTGCAATTTTTATATGTTATTGTCGTCATCTATAGCATGTTCCCTATTTCAACTGAAGTGTGTAGCACTTATAGTTTTTTACAGGGACACTCAAGAGAATTCCGTTACATTACGGTCTATGGGGAAAAATCATTTGCGGTTTACTTTAATGATGCTACACAATTTCAAACAAATTTTAATTGATATATATCACTAAGGTGCATTACAAGAAGCTTAATATGGAATAAGGTGTGCATAGCACTTATAGTTACTTTACAGGGACAGTCAAAAGAATTCCGTTACATTACGTCTATGGAGAAAAATCGTCTGCGGTTTATTTAAATAATGTTTCAATATTTTAAACGCATTGAAATTTATATATATCACTAAGGTGCATTACAAGAGGCTTACTACAGAATATTGTGTGTATAGCAGTCATCGTTCATTTACAGGGACACACAAAAGAATTCTCTACTGTCTGTTAACAATAATTCCAGGAAGTGTGTTTTATGTTGCTGAACGCGATTTTAAATTTAACTCACTTTTTGTCTACTACTTGGTGTGTATAAATTCTGTAGATCATATACAGGGCAGCACAAAAGTTCGCGAACACATTTCCGTTTATTGACAAACTCCAGAAGGATAATTTTAAACTGTACTACGCGTTTCCTAACTAAACTAAAATTTAGCATCCTATGTAGTATGTATACAAATCTATAGATCATATACAGGGCTGAATAAAAGTATTCGGATATTTTTCCGAATATTGTATATGTTAGAAATTCCTGAAATTACTTTTTAAATATGTTATGCGTTTTCCAAATTGTTTACTTAGTTGTTATCTTTCAGCTTATTAAACGGTAATAATTTGTAAAATTATTTTGGAAGCGTTGGAAAGTGTTACATAATCTATGCTTGACGCATGATTTTTCGTTCTTGTTTAATTTATATATCAAAATTTAAAAAAACATAGTACCTCCCAATTCGTCTGTTTAACTTTATTGTTATTTTAGGATTATTGTCATTTCCATACGTAAATTTTATGAATTTTTACTTTGATTTATATATATATATATGATACCTTGACTATTTTAACGCAGTAAATAACTGAAAAAATTATAATTTTGGAAATAGATATTTAAAAACATAAACATGTCTTGAAAGAAAAATTCTCTATTCTTTTGCATCATTCGCGAAATCATTTGAGTTTATATAATGCATAAAACACGCATATGTTTTTATTTAACTTTTAACAGCTGTGACAGGAATTGCTGCGTAGCTACTGTGAGCGGCTTCTAAGATCACTTGATGATTGGAAGACAGATAAATGCCCGATTAACTCAGAGGATACTATTTCTGTACTTAACTTTGTGTAGAGGAATATTATAATTAAAATTTACCCATTCAGAAGTCTTTAACGATAGTACTAGAGCTCCAAACGAAACAAAATTCAAATAGTATCTGTAACTAAAAATGACAAGTTAAACTCTGAAAATGGAAAAAAGCAAAGTTTTGTGAGACCGCTAACAGCTATTAAGGGTTAAATACGAAGGAATCTAACAAAAGTATTCATTTTGCTATAAAACACAGATTATATTTAAGAAAATGGGTCAAAGTGCTATTTTTGAACGGATTTCCACAGTATGGAAGCCACGAAAAGATGTTCATTAATTAGTAATATTAGTAAAAAAAATATTATCAAACGTGTATTTACTTTTTAAAAAAATTTAAAAGATCTGAAATTAATTTGGTTTTTGAGTATGTTTCAAAGATTCGTTTTGATAAGAGGGGGGTAAAAATGGAGAGCAACCCTGATGATTTATTCCTACAGTATGGTATAGAGCTAACATCGATCTGTTACATTTTGCTTGTACAATATTATTTCTTTTTCAATTTGAAGTAACTTCTTTATGACATAAGCATAATTTAGTATGTTTATTTGCACGCCATTTGCAGCAACAAATTATTTATTTGATACAGAATCATTTTCTTTTTTCAATTCTTTGAAATGTTTAAAAATTGTCTACAAATATGTAAAAGTGCAGCGTAAAAATTTCTTGAAATGTTATGAGTATATTAACGAAATCAATTGGTTTGTGAGTAAGTTTCAAAGATTCAATTGGTGAAAGGGGAAAAAGATGAAGAGCAACCCTAATGATTTATTCTTATAATTTTATGATGCAAGACAACATTGAACTGTTATATTTTGCTTATACCATATTCTTTCCTCTTCAGTCTGTCGCAACATATTTAGTGATATAAACATAATTCAATTTTATTTCATTTATTTAGTTTATTCAAAATTTATTTATTTGATAACATTGTTGGCCTTTGCCTATAATAATTACAAACGAAAATTATATCAGTTCTATAACAAAGAGCTCAACTGTCCATTCTCCCCTAAATGATTTACACATTTGGCATCGGTGTATCAGGATAACTTTATGTGACCCTGTATAATTTTCAATAAAGAAAATCGTATAGTGATCCTTAATAACAGTCTCATAGCAATGAAAACGAATTTAAGAAAGTTAAATGGCGGCCATATTTAATTTTCGTGCTTGTAATTAGATTAATGATTAAAATAATCACGATTGAATTAGTTCAGATTAAATTAATCATGAAAAAATTCTTAAAGGGTATTTACTTTTTTTCAATTTCAATCAGGATTACATTCATATGATTAAATTTCGTGTGATTGAACATTTAGTCGACTAATCAATCAACTAAATGCCAACCCTTATCCAGTACAGAATGATTTATATGGCAGACACGTTTCGGTCCCCGCGGTAGTTAAAATATTTATAACACCGCTGCACTGTAAAAAAACCGCTGTAGTTTTACAGCAAAAAATGCTGGCAATATGGGTGCCAGCATATTTTGCTGTAAATTTACAGCTATTTTGTTTTTCATGGATAAACAGCACTTTTGTATATTCACAGCATTTTTTGCAGTTAATTTTACAGCAGTTCAGTTTTTTTTATTTTACAGTAAATTTGTAAATTTTTACAGCATTTTTTGCTGTTAATTTTACTGCACTCTTAATAGCATAACTGTAAAATTTTTATATATTTTTTTGTAGATATATATTTGTATCCCCCCTCCCCCCCCCTGTGTATTATTTATATTTATTTTGAATTTTTCTTATGATACTGAGACATATTTAACAGACTAAGAGCACTAAGTGTTATCTTTATGCTTACTTATATCATTGTTGTAATAACATTTTATATAATCAATTCTATTATACATATGTAAGATACAAATTTAGCACCATAAAACTAAATTATAAAATACACCAAAAAAATAATAAATAGAAAATTTCAAAGTATTATAACTCATTGCAAAGAGTGTTTCATATGCCAATTTCAAGTAGAATACTATACAATATGCATCGAAAACACTCAAAATATCTCTGGATACGAATTATTTTTTATTGTTAGATAATGAACAAAAAAAAAAAAAAAAAAAAAAAAAAAAAGCGATCTGCTGATATTTAATGCTGCAATAATAGTAAACAAACTTTTGAAATATTTTATGAATTAGTAAAACAGCGTATCCAGATTACTCAATAAATAAATTGAAAATCGCATTTAAAAATTTTAAAATAAACGCACGTAAAAAATAATCGATAAAATTTGAATATCACTGGCACAAAATCATCTTTAGTTGTAGTAAGACTGTTATTGAAAATTTAGTGAAGTACAATAAAATTCATTAACTAAATAACGCTATTTAAATAAGCACACAAAGTGAACCTAAACTTTTGGAGAATAAAATAATAATTATATGATTTAGATTAGTAATTATATTAAAATACAAACGGATAAAATGAAGTTTTGAAAAATACATAAAAGCGAAATAAAGCATATCTAAAGAATAAGGAACTTCGTTTCCTTTTTCTTTTAATGTGATACTAAGTAAATAATAATAAAGTTTTATGAGAAAACGCTAAATAAATTACTTAAAAATTAGATAAACTGCTAAAATAATGTTTTGTTATAATGGAAGCCAAAATATTTAATCTTTATACACGTTATTGACGTGAACGTTTATATACACGTGGTCATAAGCGAAATTTGTATCTTACATTATATAAGAGAACTGACTATTTTATGGTTATTAAATCAATGACAAAAATAAACATAAAAATAAAACTTACCCTTAATTTTTCAAATATTTATCCAGTCTCTATGCTCTAGTTTGTGTATCCAAAAACGACATTATGAATTGCAATAATAAGCACATATGAAGAACGACGCTACCATCGAACGACACTAACGCTAATAATACGCTGCTCTCTGGTCACTTCACACGCACCTGTGGGTAATCTCATTTGGAATGCGGTCCGGGTGCTTTCGCCGATCTTAAAAATACGACGATTCCTGTAAATCGGTATTGAAATTACAAAAATGCTGTTTTTTAATGTGAGTGAAGCTATTCACTGCAAAATCAGCAGTATTTTCCCCCGTTTTTTTTTACAGTGTGGGCGTTGGAACTTAAATGCTATTTTTTTCCCATATTTCGTTAATACGGTGGCGTTTAAACTTTAAGAAAAATATCTATTTTCTAAAACAGTTTTCTTTTTTCATTTTCCATACTTAAGGAATCATTAAATTTAAATCATTACTAGAACCCGCAGACGTTTTTAGCGTCCATGGGTTTAATTAAATTAATTCAACAACTGTGCGAAAATAATTATTTTTAATTGAGTACAGAAATACGTTTTTCATCGAAGTAGTTGAGGTCCAAAACAAGTTGAAATATTATAGAAATATCCCAATGATCCATGCATGATAGTAGACAAGTAATAAAAAATATATATTAAAAAATATTTTTACAAATCTTTATTTCGTTTTTGTTTTCTAATGTTTCGCTCTTGCGATTCATGCGCCTGGAGCAGTTTGCTCCAACTGCTTCACGGTAGCTAGGCCTCTGTACGGTGTTCAAACCCGGCAATCAGTGCCTGATTTATGGCAGGGCATTCGGGGCATGAGCCCAGGGCCCACGATTTTCAGGGGCTCCCAAATGCTACAGAAGATTTTTCAATTATTGACCAAAACAGTTTTAACCATTAAAAAACAAATTTAATATGGAAAAATCTGTTTATATATATTTTTTATTTAAAAATAACTTTTTAAGAGGCTACTTCACCCACGCGAAAACACTGGCTCGCTAATGTTAATCCTATGGGAAATTTTCTTTTAAATATCTCGTTTGCATTTCAATATATATGTATATTTTATTTTATTTATTTATTTTATTTGTTATTTATTTATTTATTTATTTATTTATTTATTTTTGCATTGGACAGCTTAGGTCGATTTCTACAAAGGCTGTTTTTTTTTTTTTTTTTTTTTTTTTTTTTTTTTTTATGTTTTCGTCTGTTTACAGTTTTATTTTATTATTTTATTTTTTAATATTATTATCATTTTTTAATTAGGATACTTTCACTTTCGGAACCGGTTTTAAAAGATCGAAATATCGTCAGCGTAACAACGAGATATATCACTAAAGATTGATTATGAGGCGTTATAAAAACTTTTACTGCTAAAAAATTGAAAAGAAAATCTATAAAAAATCATTAAATATGTATAAGGTATTTCTTCTGTGTCTTTTTAGTCTTTTTAGTCTTAAATCCTAACAGCAAGGAAATGTGAAACTAGTTTTTTGTATTTAATATGTATTTATAGTGTATGTATATATATTGTATTTATTTTTGTATTATAGGATGACATAGTTCGTAAAAATCTGGATTCTTAAATGCAAAATAGCCATATTTGTTAGAGTTTTTAGCAGGAATTTTACTTTTCATTTTACATTCTATTGTGTTTGTATTGTATTTTTATAAAATCGTATATTTTGTTTAAAAGAAGTATTTATAATAATTAGTTTATTAAGTGAGTTTTTTTATGATTGTGTCAAAGGAACTTCATTTTTTCCTGATTGTCTTTTAACGATTTATGTGCGGGGATGTACAGAATTCCATCTTTGGGATTGCCATATTTATTGCATTTTTATTTATTTTACCATTAAGACCCTCGTGGTTAACATATATGGAAATCCAGGTGGTCGTGCAAGCATTTGTATAAATTTAGTTTTTATTTCGATCAGTGAATGCTTGTGTTTGAAAAAAAAAAAGCTATTTGATAAATAGGATATGCTAATATTTAAAAAAATTATAGCTTGGTACTGCGGTAAATTTATTATTAGTTGTTGCATACTACATCATTCTAGATGTAGCGACTTGCACAGAGAAAGGTAATCAGCACAATATAATTTATTATAAAACTTCTATTTTATTAAAATATCATAATTAGGAAATAAGTTTTTAAAAGTAAATTAATGATTATCAAATTTAATTTTTTAAATTGATATTTTAAAGTAAGTATTAATGTCAAAAGTGATAATTTTAATAAGTACTGCTTTCAATAATATATTTTTTTACCCCAGGCCTCTCATTTGCAAGTGGGGGGCCCTATACGCATCTGTGCCCAGTGCCCCCAAATTTGTAAATAGGTCCCTGCCCGTAATCTAAAGGTTGTTAAAGGTTAGATATCCGATTCATCACATGAATCAAAATGAGTTAGAGGTGTATCAGTTAACAGGACCGTGCGAAGAGAAAACTGCGCCCGGGGCAAAGTTTCAATTTGCCCCTCCCCCATTCTTTTTGTGACAAGTAACACAAAGCCGATAAAGTAAAGAAACAGAAATAAATTCTATTGAATAAACATTTCGAGCTCATTTTGGAACTTTAAAAGGTTTAATTTTAATTCAGAAATTGCAAACAACTAAGTAGCATAAAAGAAAATTACACTTATTTATTGGAGAGTAAATGATATCTTGCGACAAAAAAAAAAAAAAAAAAAAAAAAAGAATGTTGAAGAGAGAAAAAGAAATTCTCCAGAAAATGATCGATGACCAAGAAATTAAAAAATTAATTAATTAAACCGTGATTGGTAGTATAAATTTGGCGCCCCCTCAATTTCCGGCCCGGGGCGAAGGCCCCCTTCGCCCCCCCCCTCTTCGCACGGCCCTGTCAGTTAACCACGATATAAATTTCAGTATCTTTTCAACAGTCTGGAACACAGGATATTTTCTTATACTCTATGCGGTTTAAGTCTTGAAATCTTTTATTCTATTATACTTAAATTTGTTCTTGCTAAAATACAGGGTGCGTCCGAAAAATGTATACATACACTGTTTAACGGGTCATAACTTTCTAATTTTCCTTTCTTTTCAAAGTCTAATTAATTGGAAATAATGAGTGGACCGAGATTAACTTTTGAAAAAAGTAAATTTATTTTGAAATACTATTGTATGTAATATGAAAATGTAGTAAAAGTACAAAAACAATACCGCAGGGAGTTTCAGGCAGATCTACCTATGCGACATAAATTCATCGGATAAAAGATAATCTTGAAACCAATAGATGTTCCTAGACATGAATGTGTCCATGAGTATAAATGTGAATGTGCCACAACGTCAAATGAAATTTTGTTGAAGTTTGTGAATCAACAGCCCACCGTTATCAGCAGTGTATTGACCAGAACGGCAATACTTTTGAACATCTGAGGAGGGAGGAAAAGTTATACATTTTATGTAGATTCTATTGCAATTTAAATATGAATTATACGTGAATAAAAACTTGAGCTATAATCATTCAAAGTGTGTATACATTTTTCTGACGCACCCTGCAGAATCGTTAAGCACATTCTGTTCATAATAAACGGAATATGAATCATTTTATTTTATAGATTCACCAATAGATGGCAGCAGCATAATTAACAAAAATAAATGTAATTACTTAAAACAAATTACATTAGAGATTTTATTTTCTAAGCTAAAATCCATTAATTGTATTTTCTAGATTTACATTCCCGTTATAAATAGATACATGGAAATGTATTTCATTATTTTCGATTTATATATCCGAAAAAACAAAATTTGTAAAGACTACTGAATATAAGTTTTTAGTATAAATAAAGATTAATATCAGTAACTTGATTGTAACAAAATGTCCATCATGATAACCATATGGGATTGATTTTTTAAATAGCGTAGCTGTCAAACTTTTCGATTTTTTTTAGTCAAATAAACAAATTTTGGATCACAAATTTTACTTAATAAATAAAATAAAATAAAGAAGCTCCATAAACACCAGATATATTTTATTAAATATTTCTTCTGTTTCAAAATATGTTTATTTGACTTGAGAAAAGCAGGAAGGTTGGCATCTATGTTAAAGTAATTGATATGAAACTTTTACTGTACCTCTGTACCATTACTGTACAAACCATAACAATTTTGAAATACGTGTGCAAGGGCGGACTAGGTAATTGAAAAAGGGGAGCTTGGATTTTTAGGTATTTAAACCGAGGTCTTTACAATAAGAAGAGTTTTGTTGTTCCTTGCACTTGCAAAATTTACTTCAATTTTAAGCAAAGATTTTATATTGTCTGCATTTTTATCTTCGAAAAATTTCTTGAAAAGACTCTCACATTATATACAGGCATTAGTTTTGATAAAACTGATTCATTTTCTAATTGATTTAAATACAGTTGGATAAGAGAAGAAAAAAAAACACCCCATACATTTTAATTACCGTATTGTTCAAAAAAAAAAAAAAAAAAGGGAAATAGCCTTTGTACTGGAAATTATGCTCCTTTAAATCTATGTTACAAAAACAGCATGGCATAATTTCCGAGCACAATGACTATTTCCGGTTTTTTTTTTCTGGAACGATTTGGTGATTAAAATATATATCATCTCGGTTTTTATTTATTTTTAATTTTTTTAGCCGACTTTATGTGATTAAAAACAAGTGAGATATTTAAACAATAAAACCTATTTATAAATAACACAGCAAAAAACAAGCATTTCTAGATTCTTGGTGATTATCTCTATAGATCTTCATGTCCGGAAGCGTTGGTAAAGAAAGCACATGTTTTGTACAGCTTAGGATTCGGCCTAGGGGCCGGTATCCTTCTTGGTTTCGTGACCGAGAGGTTCTGCTCTCAAAACTGATAGATGTTATGCGGCAATTTCCTTTAGTACATTGGCTCTGCCGTAATAGCGACCATGTTGTGAATCTCTAGGGATTAGGGGGTGATGCGCAGGTTGCGGCGCCCCTCCCCCCGCGGCCGTCGAGCACACGATTCATCCTGGTCGTGTTAGTTAATTTGCAAAGTCGGATTAAAAGTTTCTCACAACTTGGGTGTAGTGGTGCTCAGTGTTATCTACTGTAAAGTAGCCATTTTCTTTATCAGAATAACTATCTTCTCTGATAGAGAGCTCTCCCTTCCATCAGTATCGCCAGCTGATCAAAATGTGCATTCCGATTTTATAATTTAAAATGTATATATCGTAATATATATTTATGTACGTTATGTGTGGACTAGAACTCCTATAATAGGAGTTAAATTTTGTATTCATGCATTTTTACATAAGAGTGCAACAGTTATTGCACCAAGATCCGAATAATTATAAAACTAATTATAGTTCGAACGCACCTCATTTGTCACGTTTGACGTACAATTTCAAACTTTTTTAATACTTTTGGTCATCTAGGGAGCTAAATCTTTAAGTTAAATCATTTTCAATCTACTTATCTTACATTAAAGTAATATGAGGATATATATAATAAAAACCTTAAAGATTTTCATGCATTTTCTTTCAGAAGGGGAATTGTGTAAAATTTTTCAAGTACATATTAAAATATCAAGAGAACATTAGAATATTTTCTTCTTTATCAGAGAAAAAAATACTATTTTATTTCCTTTAGAACTACGAATGACTTGACAGATTATCAAATAGCTTAAAAGTAAATGGCAGGAAGTTAACTGGATTATGGCTAAATCAGAAAGTATTTTTTTACATGCGTTTATTCAGTTGCGCAGTTAATGCATATTCAAAAAGAACATCCATATACAACAGAATCTTTTAATTCTACTTTGCCACTGTGGAGAGATAAGTGGAAAAAGTAAGCTTTTTTTCTTCTTTATTGAAATAATTCTCTAGTAATTAAAATATTTTTAATATATATTTTTCTTTAATTATAGTTATTTTATTGAAGTTTTCATTTTTCACAGGACTAGATTTTTTTTTTCTAAGATATGGATTTTTCTGAATGACAGAAAATTGGAAAGTTTTATTAAAAGTTTCTCAGAACTTGGGTGAGGCGGTGCTCAGTTTTATAAATTGTAAAGTAGCCGTTTTCCTTCTCAGAATACCCATTTTCTCTGATATAGAGAGCTCTGCCTTTCATAAGTATCTCCAGCTGATCAACATATGCGTTCCGATTTAATTTAAAATGTACATATCGTAATATATATTTATGTACGTTATGTATTGACCGAAGCAAAATTATAAGGAAATTACTATTAATTCATCTATTTCTGCGATCCCCATTTTGAGATTTATCGATTTTATAAGGTTGGTAGTATTTAGTTTAGTTAGTTGAGAAATTTCATATTTTTTAGTATTAGTATTTCGAGTCAATCAATTTTAGAAGGTAGTTTTATTGGTAAAAGTTTCTTCATGACAGATATTGTAGAGTTAACAGGAACGCAGGCCTCGGTCAATAAACTACCGAAAATGTTGTGTGATATTATTATAAAGTATGGTAATAGATAGAGAAAAAGTGTATAGAATAGTTTAATCTTAATAAAATTTGTTTACATTTTTAAAAAATAAATAATTGTATAATTATTTCGGTTTCTGTTGTATTTTGAACTTTTGAATGAGGACATTTCGAAAGTTGACTTTAAAGCTTTTTTTTTTCATTTTAAGTTTTAATTTTGCACATTTATTACTTTTATTACTAGACTACAACATTAAACTTTTCAAGCAGACAAAAACAATTGGTAAAAGTTATGTTAATGACTACTAATGAATTGTCAATTTGTTGGGCATATATGCTCCACGCAAGGAACCACTCTTCTAGTACATAAGAAGAAATGATCCTTATTCGTGATATTTCCAACTTCTGTTTTTTAATGTATTTACACGTTTTTATAATGTCTTAAGTATAATTTGATTATTTTTGGAAATTGTATTTCTGTATGTATGTATGTTACACACATTTTGTAACCGCTTTAACTGGATAATTAATTAACATAATTTCATCATACTTAATAATCACATAGACCTTGACAGAAATTTGTCTAATTAGATTTTGGAGAACACTAGAGGTGGTGTTGCTACGCTGCGCTTTCATGATTTCATTGTTGAGTATATTTCAGCATCTATAAGATAGAATTGCAATAAATCTTTCATGTAAAAGTGTTATGTCCGAATTTCTTTGACGAGAAGACTTAAAAATATGTCAATTGATTAACTATTAGATTGTCAAAGTTTGCGCTCAATGGTTAACGTAATATCTGCCTCATCAGCGCTAAAGTAATAAAAAAGAACTATTTTTTAATACTTCAGGGATGATCAGGCAGGTCTGATTGTCATCGGATCGAGGCCAAACTTTGACAATCTCATCTTTAATTGACACCATTAGGTTTGTTCGTTATGAAAATAGAATCAAAATTCAAAAAGATATTAATAAAAGTTTTCTTCATTCTATTAAATTCTATCACACGCAATTAATTCATTGATATCCTATGATAGGTAATGATTCTAGGATGGCATGGTGATTACGTCCTATTTATGATGGAGTCCTGCTATTTCCGTATTACTGAATTTAAAAACCGAATTTGTATTCTAAAATTGTTTAATTATAGCAATCCTATAATCTATCGACAGTTTTTTGGATAGGTGTTTCTGGAAAAATAGTCTAAATATGGGTCTCAAGTTCTGAAATTTTGAAAGCTAGGCTCAAATTTCCCATTGGAATTTTCAGTAAGTGTCAACAAAAGATAAAATGTTGCTAACTTAAAATGTACTTATTTTAATTATATCATAATAACAGGCGATATAATTCATTTCACTGAAATAATAACGATGATTTTTTTACGTTGTTTTGTATTGGATATTTCCGGATAGTATAAGTTTAATATAGCAGAATTGTAATTAATTGTTTGTAAAAGTGTTTTGAAACTTAATTTCATAAAATAATATTAATATATATAATATGAAAATCTGTACATAAAATAAATTTTGTATTCATGCATTTTTGCATAAGAGTGCAACAGCTATTTCACCAAGATTTGAATATTTATAAAACTAGTTATAGTACGAACGCTCCTCATTTGTCACGTTTGACGTACAATTTCCAACTTGTTGCATCTAGAGAGCTAAATCTTAAAGTTAAATAATTTTCAATGGAGGGTATCTTACATTAAAATAATATTAGGATATATAATAAAAACCTTAAAGATTTTAATGCATTTTCTTTTAGAAGGGGAATTGTATAATTTTTTAAAGTAAATATTAAAATATCAAGCGCACATTAAAATATTTTCTTCTTTTTCAGAGAAAAAAAATATACTATTTTATTGAACTACGAATGACTGGACAGCTTACCAAATAGCGTACAAGTAAATGGCAGTGAAATGGCTTATGGTCGAATCAGAAAGTATTTTTTACATGCGTTTATTCAGTTGCGCAATTAATGCATATTCAAAAAGAACATCCATATGCAATAGAATATTTTAATTCTACTTTGCTACTGTGGAAAAAGTAAGCTTTTTTTCCTCTTTTATGTAACAATTCTCTAGTAATTGAAATATTTTTAATATATATTTTTCTTTAATCATAGTAATTTTATTGAAGTTTTCATTTTTTATAGAAATATATGGGCGGGTCCTATTTTACATACGCATTTTTAGATTTTTTTTTTTAAGATACGGATTTTTCGGCATGACAGGAATATTGTTTAAATAATCCCATATTTTATTTCTGTTGTCAACATCCCTTTTTCTAATCAAATAAAAAACGCAGAACGATAAATGAGATACCATATGAAAAGATTTTGAAGAGGTACACTCACATTTCGTTAAAACATGTAATTTGATTAAAAATTGAAATTAATTAATAAATTAAATCGGCATTGTTTTCATAAATAAAATGAAAGATTTTCCTCAAATTACTGTTTCTACAAAAATAAAATATCACTACAATAATTATAAAAAAAAAAGAAAAAAAATCAATAAAGAAAAAGTGGGACATAGTTGCTGTACGGGTTTATTTCATATTTATGATTAAAAAACAAAATTTAAATTCAAATGCTCAATTTCTTTTTCATTTTCTTTATCCTATATTTTTCTCCGAAACACATGATGTCACCCTCTAATGCAGTTAAAATACAATTGACATATTTTATTTATTTATTTATTTATTTATTTATATTTTTTGCGTTAGCTAACTTTGGTCAGATTTTACTGCAACCTTGATGGAATAAATGAGATGATATTCTGGCTTGATTAATGTTGCTTGCAGATATTTTTAGTCCTTAATTTTTTTTTAAAAACCTGTATCTTAAAAATATAGATACTGATAAAAAATATTAGACTGCAGTGCGAAATCCTCTTATAGGTCCACTGGTACACTATATTGCCAAAGGTGATTGGTCACTTGCAATTTGAGACGTTTTGTTAACTTTCTAGAAAAATACATGAGGAATTAACCTGAAACTGCAGGTGTGTAAACAGTATAGTATAGCATTATAGTATTGTAACAGTATAGTATTATAATTTGCAGAATTCTTAATATAAAAAAAAGTTATTTTGAGAAAATATGTCAAACAACATTGTACATAATACTCTGCCATCGGAATTAAAAAATAATAAAAATTGGATGAAAAATGAGCAGGTTTACTAAAAAAATGTTTCACTGCGCATGCGCGAATGCAATCAAAATATAATATGCATAATGTATTAGCTAAGTATATAGAGCAACTTTTGTGAAAGTCTCAAAATCATAGCTTGAAAATTCTGAAAATTATCGTCGATAGAATAAGCTCGAAATCCGTTGTTCCCAAAAAGAAGCAAAAATATGAGGGGTTGTATCAAATATCTGTTGATTAGTGCCAAGATAGCGTACACAATATTGCACGTAGTACTATATTTGGATACAACCCCTCATCTTTTTGCTTCCTTTTGGGAACAACGGATTTCGAGCTTCTTCTATCGACGATAATTTTCAGAATTTTCAAGCTATGATTTTGAGATTTTCACAAATGTTGCTCTATATACTAAGCTAATACATTATGCATATTATATTTAGATTGCGTTCGCGCATGCGCAGTGAAACATTTTTTAGTAAACCTGCTCATTTTTCATCCAATTTTTATTATTTTTTAATTCCGATTGCAGAGTATTATGTACAATGTTGTTTGACATATTTTCTCAAAATAACTTTTTTTTTATATTAAGAACTCTGCAAATTATAAGCAAAACACTTGGCGAAATTTGAGTCGGTTTTTATAAAAAACTTTAATTTCTCTTCGAATATTCATGCTATCCTCATAAAAATTAACACAGTATATTACAATAAACCACTTATTAATAATTTCGAGTTTGAACAATTTTGCTACATTAGTTTTTACAGGGTAATCCAAAAGATATTCGTTCTTTTTCAATTTGTTGACAGTTCCCTATGGGGTTTCGGGAAAAAATATTCACGGAAATATATAAGCTATACTATACTGTTTACACACCTGCAGTTTCAGGTTAATTCCTCATGTATTTTTCTAGATAGTTAACAAAACGTCTAAGTGACCAATCACCTTTGGCGTACCAGTGGACCTGTAAGAAGATTTCGCACTGCAGTCTAATATTTTTTATCAGTATCTATATTTTTAAGATACAGGTTTTAAAAAAATTAAGGACTAAAAATATGTTTTATATCATTTAGACAGCTTAATTTGATAGGTAAAAACAAGTTGGAAATTGTACGTTAAACGTGACAAAGGAGGTACTTTCGTACTGTAACTAGTTTTACGATGTAAAAAAAAAATCATCGTTATTATTTCAGTGAAATAAATTATATCGTCTGCTATGAGTGAAATTATCATGCCTTTTTTTTAGCACTTTCCAACCTAGTTGAAAAATGTTTATGACTTCGGTTTGTCCGTGCTCTAACTCCCGTAAATATGCTTTGATTATCCTGAATTTTTTTAATATTATTGTCGTTTACTATAGCATGTTCCCTATTTCAACAGAAGTATGTAGCTCTTGTAGTTTTATTACAGGGACAGTCAAAATTATTCCGTTCTATTACAGTCAATGGGGAATAATCGGTTCAAGCTCATTTTGATGGCGCAACGTCGTTTAAAACGTAATGAAATTGATATATAATTATGAAGCGAATTAAAACATGGTTTTTGTAGAATATGGGGTGCAAAGCATTTATTATTCATTTACAGCGTCAAACAAAAGAATTCTTTTACACATCGCAATATGGGGAAAATCGTCTTCAGTGTAATTTGGTGATATTTCACTATTTCAAACATAATGAAAATTATATGCATTACTGAGGTGCACTATAAATTGCTCTCTTGTGTGCATTGCGTTTATTTACAGGGACACACAAAAGATATTGGTTACAGTACTTGTGCGATATTTACAGTCTATGTGTGATAAGTGCGTTTTCAACTTTGGTTTGCATTTAAACTTTATTTTTTTCATAGTACGTGTGTGTTTATAAACTCGGTTGACCATATACAGGGCTACACAAGGAAATTCGTAAGTACTACAGACTATGGGAGTGAATTGCTTAAGGATAGTTTTTAATTGTGTTTACGCATTTTCGTGCTGAACTATATTTAGTAGACTAATAGAAGTTTGTGGAATATAAATAAATTCATATACAGGGCTACGAAAAAACAGATACATTGTCGTTTACGTTTGGCAATTGCTGCAAGTGAGTTTTAAGTTGCCTTTTAGCTTAATAGGTGGTGTGTACAAAAGTCTTCAGATAATATACAGGGCTGTACAAAATATTTCGAGAGAATTTCATCGATTGGCGAAAATTGCTAAATGTGAATATTCTAACTGAACTAAATTTTATCATACTATATATCCACATCTATTGATCATATACAGGACTGCACAAAATAATTCGACTACTTTTTTGACACTGGAAGGTAATTTCGAAAACTGTATTTTTCAATGTGTTATGTGTTTTCTAAACTGTTTACTTACATATCTTCTTCACCTTATTTAACTGTGAAGTTTCGTTATAGTTTTCTGGCTGTGTTGGAAATTGTTGCATAATCTATGTTTGACGCATGATTTTTCTTTCTTGTTTTTCTTATTACGTATGCCACGTTTACACATGCGATTTTTTTTCCACACCATACAGGGCTGCAAAATTCACCATGTAGATCTTACTTTGCGAATGATTACCTCTATGGTTTAATATTTCTATGACTCACAATGAAATAATCTCTTGTGTTTCTTTACTTTAATGGATTGAGATATTCGGCTGTTAACCTAATTTATACTGAAGTTATCTCAGGATCTATACAGTTTTTAATGTAACTCATTTCTCAAACAAACAATTTTTTTAACTATCTTTTTAAACATTGTCTGCATTCAAATACACTTTTCTCCGGGGGGGATTTCTGTGGCTCCGGGGGGGGGGGGCATTGTAGAGCTCCGTGGGATGGGGAGGAAATTGCACTTTTTAACCATTAAAAGCGTAAAATCTCAAAGATTCCGGGGGGACATTTGAATGCTCCGGGGGGAAATGGCCCCCCGGGGACACCCCCTGAATTCAACACTGCTTCAAAAAATGTAACTTTTATGCAATTTTATTAAAAAAAAATAATTTTTAATAAAAATGGCCGTTTCGTATACGAAAAAAGAAACGGTTAGCCCGTATTTGTTTTTCTCAGTCACATGATTAGCGCTTTTATTATATAGTTTACGTATGATGGGATTTAATATAATAAAGAAAACTTTTATTAATATCTATTTACGTTTTGATTCGACTTTCATAAAATTTGAAATGACTTGACAGAATTCTGCAACGATTATATACATTAAATTTCAAACCATTCGGTTGGGTAGTATTTGGGCTGTTATATGCGGATGGACGGACGGATCAGACGACGACTATAGGTGCTACGTATTTATATAATTACGAATGCACCTAAAAAGCAAAAATGGATACAATTAAGACAAAAAAAATCAAATTACAGAGAAAACTTTCGGAAACTAAAGATGATTTTCTAAAAGGAATGAAAGAGGAAAATGTTATTTCTCCTTAAAGTATAATTAAAAAAATAATAATAATAAGTTGTAGAGATGTAATGATATTGTTGAAAATGAGCATTAATATTAAATGTTATAACATAACCTGTACCAACCGTGGCCCAGTTAAATGAGTCAGCAGCCAATTTAAAGAAAGCTTAATTATAATTCACCGTTATAATAATCAATTTGTCCGGCAAAAATTCAAATCAGTGTTATATCATTATGAAATCTCTGGTAAAAAATCTGCCTTCATGCTTTTCAAAATTAAAATATTTTGTTAGAATATTTTTTTTTCGGAAGGGAAAGAAAAGGTCACATTCTTTTAAAAAATGTGTCATAAAAATGCATACATGAAATATGACATTTCGCAATATAAATATTGTTTAATAGCGTTCGTTTATTCCCTTTTTTAACACTTTCCAACATAATTGAAAACTGTATATAACTTCGGTTGATATCCGCTACTTACAAGGAAGGTATCCATAAACTCATACTCAGAAAAATTTGAAAAAAAATTACAGAATATTCTACTCATGAGGATATATATATGTCTATAAAAAAAATTCTGCGGAACCTCGATATAGGGTCCGTAAAACAATTATTAAAATTTCGCGTTTTTCGCTCTTTATTGCTGATTGGCGAAACAATGAAACAGAAAATACGCTTTTATGATCAATACTCTTTTAGGAAAAACTTATTCTACTCTTAATACTGAACTAGTTTAAGTAAGTTTAACTTAAATAAGTACATTTTTATAAATACGGTTTTGCCATATACATTTATATGTATATATAAATAAAACTAGCAGCCCTCCCTCGCTTTGCTTCGGGTTAACCTTGAAAACCTTCATCTCTTTGTGTTTTCTGTAGACCTTTTTAATGTGTACAATAACTAGTACATTATTTTGATAAATCTTGTAGGGTTCAGCCTGCGTTTGCAATGTATAAGCGGAAAAAATGAAATTATTTACGACATCACATTAAAAACCTCAAAAATAACAGTATTTCTCCACTATTTAATGGATGTTATTATACATATAAACCTTCCTCTTGAATCACTCTATCTATTAAAAAAACCGCATCAAAATCCGTTGCGTAGTTTTAAAGATTTAAGCGTACATAGGGATATAGGGACAGAAAAAGCGACTTAAACCTAAAAAATAATAGTATTTCTCCACTATTTAATGGATGTTATTATACATATAAACCTTCCTCTTGAATCACTCTATCTATTAAAAAAACCGCATCAAAATCCGTTGCATAGTTTTAAAGATTTAAGCGTACATAGGGATATAGGGACAGAAAAAGCGACTTAAACCTAAAAAATAACAGTATTTCTCCACTATTTAATGGATGTTATTATACATATAAACCTTCCTCTTGAATCACTCTATCTATTAAAAAAAACCGCATCAAAATCCGTTGCGTAGTTTTAAAGATTTAAGCGTACATAGGGATATAGGGACAGAAAAAGCGACTTTGTTTTATACTATGTTAAGATTACCGATCGCATTCTACGGTTTAGAACAAAATTTAAATTGATTAAAAAGCTTCAGACTAAGAATTATACTCCGATTCCTGACACTGTCGATTTCACTTTGTTATTGTTAGTGTCGGATACAATAAGATAAAACGGTACTTCTCTATTATCCCGTCAACCACTTTTCATAACAAAAAACTATCACCAAACTGTTAGATAAACGCCAAAAATGCAGTCCCATTTACTTGATGTCAGAAGCATTATACGTGTTTGTTATGTCATCAAGTGGTTTTTAATTCAACATTTGAGTGTATTTTTCATTATGTTTTACTGATTTATTAGTTGTTTCATCAATTAAAATAACAATTGTGTCCTTAAATTCTTATATTTTATTTATTTATTTATTTTGATATTCCAATGACAACGTTTTCCCGTTTATTTGGCGTTACAGTTTGGCGACAGTTTTTTGTTATGAAAAGTGGTCGACGGGATAATAGAGAAGTACCCATAAAACTATTGTTGGCATGGAAAAAACGACCTATTAAATATTGAAAAGTATATTAAAAGGCGTTCTTAATGGTCTGTTACTGTTAAAATACACTTAAAAATTATCCAGCCGATGAAACCGTGTAAAAAAAAAAAAAAAAAAAAAAAAAAAAAAAAAAAAAATCAGCAACATGCAACTTGTATATATTATATAAACTTATAGAAAAAATAATAAACTATTTAATAGGTTAAGTTTAAATTAATAAAGTATTGCGCATTTCAACAGTCATTTAACTAGGATTTTTCAATTGCATTAAAATTGCTTGCATTTGGTGAGGAAAAAGTGTTGCTCGCCAAATCGCGTCATTTCGCACCAAATACTCGAAAGATATAATTTTTTTTACAGAATTTCTACTCGGATTCCGCAGCTAAATTTCACTGATACTTTATTACGTACATGAAAAGTTTAATTAGGATTTTTCTCAAAATATTCTGAGTATCCGCTTTAAGAAGACCTTCCTTGTTAGGTGAATTATAACAGGCATAAGTGCATACACAGGGCTGTTTGAAAGAAACTGGATATATTGCCATATATGGATCATGATTGTAGGAAGTGCATTTTTAGTTATGTGTTTTATAGCTGAATTAATTTTTAGCATACTAAGTGGTGTGTATAAATATCCGCTGATATTATACAGAGTTGTATAAAATAATTCCAATACATTACAGTCTATAGACTAGACAGAAATCACTGAAAGTGAATTTTTAGCTGTATTATGCGTTTTTCAGTTGAATTAAATCTGAGCATACTGTGTGGTTTGTACAAAGCAATATAGATTATCTATAGGACTGGGGGAAAAACAATTCGAATACCTTACCCACTATGGACGGTAATCGATGAAATTAAGTTTTCAACTATGTTATTCATTTTGAGAATCATTCCGATCTAAATGACACCGAATGAAAAAAAAAAAACAGGTTCTATTTCAAAAGTATTACTTATTTTTTTGCAGATTCAACATGGATGCAACATGGAATCATTTAACTAGGTCTAGGTAACTATGTCTGTGTAGGTTAACTGACTGTATGCATGGAAAAACAATTCGAATACCTTACCCACTATGGAAGGTAATCGATGAAATTAAGTTTTCAACTATGTTATTCATTTTGAGAATATATTCCGATCTAAATGACACTGAATCAAAAAAACAGGTTCTATTTCAAAAGTATTACTTAATTTTTTTCAGATTCAAGATGGATGTGGACGTAGTAAATTCTACTACCGGAAATTCATTTCAAATCCCAATCTTAAATTCTGCTTTCCTCCCAACGCTTCTGATGTCTCTGTCCTTGCAGAAACATTCACCCAACACAGCTACAACGATAAGAAAAGAATACGATTACGTTATAGGTAAGTAAAAGTTTAAAATTTTTGTTGAAAATAAAAATGTATAAATGATACAGATAAATAATATCTAGGTGTCCCAAGAAATAATTGAAGCATGTGTAGAATATCTAACGAAAAGTTTGGTTACCAGTGATGTAAAATACCAGGGTATTTATTTTTAAGGTCAAATACTCGGGTAAGTACACATTGTGTGCATGTATGTATTTATTCTTCAATTGAATATAGCTGTGAAAAAATTCGTATACTGCTATTAGTTATAACGAATTACTGTGAAAGAAAGAACATTTTTGAACGTCAGACTTTTTACAACTCTATAATAAATTATAACACTTTGTAATAATATATTTCTTTTAAATGCTAAAAGGTGTGAATTAACAATATAATAAATACACAGTAAAATAACTTTTATTAGGTTGTTTGACATGTTTCGGCTCACTCCGAGCCATTTTAAAAAACAAATGAGAATATTCCATAATGGCACGGTCTTTGAAGTTATTATTTAAAATGCTATCATTTAATTTTCATGTACTTTTTAAAAATTACGCATGTTATCTTTTATTTTTACTTGGTTGTTTATTTTCATATCTGTAACCATGCGGTAATTCGAGCCACAATTTCGGTAAGTTAAACGATGCTGCATCGTTACATATTGTATTTTTGCGTGTTAGTACCTCTATGGTTTCTATTATTATGGGCTGGAGGGAAAAATTTCACTAGTTTACATGACTTTTGTTCATGAAATGAAACACATACGGTTACGTTACTTTGGGTATCTACATCTATGAAAAAATATTTTTAAAAATCCAGCAAGTTTTTTGACGAAGTTTAAGAAGATTTTTACAAAAAACTACATCTAAATAAACAATAGACAGTTAAAAATGGGTGATTTTTTCTCTTTTTTTATAAATATTTTCATCTGTATCTATCACAACAGACCAACAATAGTCACCTAGCATATTTTAGTTCCAAAAACCTTGATAATTTTGCTCAAATGATTTTAAATCTTGGTGAAGTCGCTCACCATGTTTATCACTCATACCACCAAGATTTTCTGGGAAAAAAATCTAAATGGGAATGCAAAAAATGATTTTTTAGTGACATATTTACACCCGTACGCTCGTAATTTTGCAATAAATTTTCAACAATCTAATTATAAATACCAACTTCTATACTAGGAGCAAGCAATTTCCACTGTTGCAGCCTGGAGCCAAGTAATTCCGATTTTGACTTAGACAACTGCAAATCTCTTATAAGATCATTGAAATCAGACTGAGTTATTAAATGTGGAGTCTACTCATCATCGACAAAGTTATATGATATTGATTGTTCAATGTCACTATGCCCGTGCATTGTAATACTACTTGATGTATCTGTGTGAGTTTGGTCACTTCTGCCAGGTGGTGTGGGAACTGATAAATCCCCCGGCACTGATGGTACACCTGCATATTTTATGCTATCTTTATTTTTTGAGTTAAAACCAAAAGTTTTTGTTAAACAAAAGTAACAATCGGTTACGTGGTTAGTTGGCTCTCTCCATATCATTGGTTTACCAAATTTCAGTGATCTATTTCTACCTGAATACCAGGAGCTGAGGACCAATCTGCAATTAGTGCAAATCACATGAGGAACCCAATTTTGATGTTGATTTGACACCAGAAATCCAAAATATTGTAAATAGGCTTCTTGCAATGGTTTTGTTATAGGAAAACAACGATTTAACTGAACAATTTTACCACAAACATAACAAAATCGGTTTGGATGTAGTTTACAAATTCTAGATGACATTTTTATATAAAAGTAAGACTTTTAGATCACACAGTTGTTTACAAAATAAAACGATAAGCGTATTTAAACAATTGCGGATAGATAAAAAACAAAGACCTTCATGTCTCAGAATTGCGACGTGTTACAAAAAAAAAAAAAAAAAAAAAATTCTTTTAACTACCGTCTATAGCCTACATAAATAATATATGTTTTATTTCATGAGCAAAAAAAAAAAAAATTAAACTAGTGATTTTACTTTTATTGAAATTTATTTGGATGGTTTCTTCTTGATATAATCTTGCTAGGGCTGTGGTTTTTCTATTATACTTAATATCAACTATATTGTTTATTTTCATATCTGTAACCATGGAGTAACTTGAGCTACAATTTTAGTAAGTTAAAAGCTATAGCAGTCATCAGCATATAGCTGCAAAATCCTTTAGTTCCACGTTCCATCGCCTGGGGGCACAATTTGTTTTGTACGAACATCCGACATGGGTACCCGTTGTATCAAAAGAGTTGAATGAACCAATTCCCGTCGAAATCGGATCCATAGAACTCGAGAAAATGACAAGCCCCCTGGCGGTGGAAAGTGGAACTAAACTCTGTAATGCGATTGAAAACCTAGTCGAATTATCCAAACCCCGTTGTGATCGGGCCCATAGAACCAGAGATAAGAATGCAAGTGCTCAACAACAAATCATTTACTTTGATTTATTGGTATACATCAAGTAAATATGGGTTGTATACTTTTATTAGGAACATAAATTTAATTTTGACGAAAATCGTTACTTGAAATTTCCAGTATTCTCTATATATAACATTTATAAAACTCTACGGTAGAAGCTAAAAATGTTACATTTCTTAAATGGAATTTATTTTGTGTAAATCAGAGCAAAGCGTTAACCCCCTCCCTCACCATACCCACAAATATAACGAATAATTTGTTTAAGAAAACCACCTTCTCCTACATTAACGCGATCATTAAAAAAATTATTATATTTTTCTGATAATTAGAACATAACGAAGACACTACGCTAAAATATCCGCCAGATGGCACCCCTTCCCATCCTCAATTTCAAATCTATATCTTAGTTAGTTATCTTAATTTTTGTTCATTAGTAAAAATTGGCAGTTATTTGCTTTCATTTTCGCAAACTAAATGGAGAGATCGGCCAGAGAAACAGATCTCTTTGTAGTTCAGTTTTTAATGAAAGCAGATCCCTGACTGAAAATTTCTCGGATTTTTTTCACTGGAACCGCCAGATTTTTGGAAGTTTTTTGTAAAAATTAAGAAAAATTACAGGCCAAATTTTACAAAAATTGCATTGTCAGATGCAGAAAATTTCAAATCGATATCTTAATTATTTTTCTTAAAATTCGCTAATTAGTAAATGAATCTCAAATTCGTTCATTTCTGTTTGCTAATCGAGAACAGTTGTTCTTTTCTTTAGCCATTTTCATGAAAACGTTTTGACTATACAGGACAAGTATAAAATTACGGATGAACGACTTAAGGCGATTCCTTAAACAAAGGAATCAAGAGAAAGAGTGTATATCATAATGAAACCATAAATTGTTGAATGAGATCAGATATACAGCTGCTATCTATGAATAGAAATTGCAATTAAATGGAAGTAACAGAAATTTATTCAAAGTAAAACATCTAATTAATAATATATGCTCATTGAACTAACATGTAAGAAATGTAACTCAATTTAAGTTATGAAAATTAAAGTAAAAAGCAAATAAATGCGGTGTAAGAGAAGATATTTAAAATATAAATTAATTTTAAATAGTTGTACAAATAAAATTTCTATAACAGTGCAGAATAATAAATATTAAATAATTAATATTTAAATAAAATTATTTTAACAGTGTGGAATAATAATTATTAATTAATTAATATACAATTAAAATTTTACAACAGTGCAGAATACAGGCATGCTTTCATTGTGTGACCGACACTTGAGCTTTATTATTTGTTTAACTATTTGAATGTGTTTTTTTTTTAAGTAAGTATATTCATGGAACAGTGTGCTACTAAAATCTTGTTGATTTAATATTTAGTTGGCGGGGGCTCTGCCGGTTCCGTCGTTGCCAGTCGACTTACAGAATTACCATGTGTTAGCGTTTTAGTATTGGAAGCCGGAGGACCTCCACCAGTGATTACTGAAGTGCCAAGTCTCGCAAGATTTTTCGTCTCGAGTGATCTGTCGTGGCAATACATGACAGCACTGCAAAAATACACAGGTTTTGGATTAATCAACAACGTAAGCAGTTTTTTATTTTGTACCTTTTTAAGAGAATAGCTATAGGACATACCGTAATTTCCGGCGTATAATCCGCAGCTCAAAGAGTCGTTTTTCGACCCAGAAATATTATTTTATAAAATGTAACTTAAAAGATCGCTGTAAATATTTAACTACAATTATTGAATAAAATTTCTGGGTCGAAAAACGACTCTTTGAGCTGCGGATTATACGCCGGAAATTACGGTACCTTTAGGACAGCGGTCGCCGACTGGTGGTCCACAAGAATATTTTAGTTGTCCAAAAAAAAAAAAAAAAATCTCTCTCTCTCTCTATCTATATATGGTTATTATTTGCAATTTTTATGCGTTATTAATAATAAATTCTGGTGTGAAATAGTTTTATAAAACTTGAGCAAAATTCCCGGTAGTTCTAGTGTTAAATAGGTTTTTTTTTCATATTGATAAAATAGAAACTCTCTGATCATTATTGTGAAAATATATGTAAAAAAATATTTCTACTTTCTAAAAATTTATATTAGTTTTCTGCGGAATTAAAAATTATTAATTTAAAGGTTCGTGAGTTCCGAAAATTTAGCATCATTGCCATAAAACGCATATTCATATTTTCGGGGGGGGGGGGGGGGTCCAAACTATGACAATTTACATTACAGAACTTGGCAACATTTGCTTACAGACGATTTTTTATAGAGTATTATTTTTTGTTGTCTGCTCAGTTTCAAGAGTTTTGTTCAACATATACAAGTACTGCAACAAGTAACTGCAATTTTCTTATAATTCTTAGTAACACAATGCAAAATAAAAGCACATTGCAACTTTATATATTTAAATGAAGAAAAGATGTAAGCAAACACTAGTTAAATTTCAGGTTTTAATGCCTTATTAAGCTTACAATCTTAATAATAAGGGAAATTTCTTTTAATCGTAAGTGAAATTGATTAAATGAAATCGAAGCTTTTAACTGATTTAATAAATAGGTTACGTAATTCAAATTACTTACTTAAGTGGAATTATAGGTTGTTTATTTCTAATGGTTAGAACTCCATTGATTATTTACTCCATACTAGTCCAGTTTATTTACTCCAATTATTTTCAAACAAAATATATAATATATATATATATATATGTTTGAAAAATTCTGTGTCCTTGATGTTTTGGAAAAATTGCATTAGAATAATAAGAAAAAAAGTTGTTCCTCTGCTTGTCTGTCCTTCCGTACTTCAATTTTCTTAAAAATAGTTAAAGCGAAAAGTAAGAATTATGTTAAGATAGACTACAGTATTTGTATATGAAGATAATCATTATATTGTATTTAGCAGCACTATTCAAATTTAATTTTGTAATAGATGTGTAAAGTTTTCGTTTTCAAACTGAAAATTTTGTAAAAGTAACTTGCTAAATAATCCCATATATCTGAGTGAATTGAATTTTGTTTTAATCGCATTTTTCCATATTTACAATAAAATCATTAACAATTTGGCTCAATTTTCCTGTGGGGAAAACTCCAACAAAGGAACTAACCAGTATATATGTATATATTTTTCTAATTTAAAACATCTTTGTATTTTAAATATTATTACTTTAAGCTAGTAATATAATACTGAAAACTACAATTGGTTCAAAGATTTCTGGTTCATCTCTTTTCAAATTTCTTGTAATAATCATGATCTTACATTTGCATTTAAAATACTTGCTAACAAAGTTACTATATATATATATATATATATATATATATATATATATGGGTGTGTGTGTGTATACCGGGTGTTTCAAAAGTTCAGTGCGAAAGTAAAACGTGATAAAAAAAAGATCTATGGGTCGGAGAGACATGTGGTTTGCAGATAAATATTCAGCGTGTTACGAGATTTTGTATGACACCAAAGATAATTCGTTCAAAATCCCGAAAATAGAGGGCCCTGCTGCAGATAATTCCATGTTGTTCACACAATGCAAGATTTGGATACAAAAACATTAGAGAATACTGCATGTACACTTTTAATACCCCAAAATAATAATGGTGCGTTATTTTATTGTAACTGAAAAATGGAAATATATCATCTGAAGTCATATGGCGTGAATCCAGGAAAGCACTGATAAAAGCGAGTGAGCAATATGGAATTATTCCATGGAATTCTAAGCAGCAGCGCCCTCTATTGTCGGAATTTTGAACTAATTTTGTTTTTGGTGTCATACAAAATCCTGTACCAAGCTGAATATTTATCTGCAAACTGCATATCTCTCCGACCCATAGATCTTTTTTTTATCGTGTTTTACTTTCGCATTGAACTTTTGAAACACCCGGTATATGTATATTTAAATGCAGTATAGTTATTTCTAACGTTCTTGTGTTAGTACCACCTGGTCTAGCTTTTTAATATACATAAATTAGGAAATTTTATTCGAAATAGCAATTATCATTTCCTGCTGGGAAAGCAATTGGAGGCTCCAGCGTGATAGATGGTTTAGTTTTTCTCAGAGGTAACCGGAAGAACTACGATAGGTGGGCAGCAGAAGGTGCAAAAGGCTGGAGCTATCAAGATGTTTTCCCGTATTTCTTGAAAATGGAAGACAACAGAGATCCCGAATATGTTGCAAATGGTATGTTTAACTTCTAGAACTCTCATTTTCTTTCAGCATTCTTTCACCGCCTTTGCATTTCTTTCAGAAATTAAAGAAGGATGATATTACATGTCATACTCGTTCGTTTAAGAAAAGCATAACTTGCGACCCCATCTTATTGGTAATAACCGAGTCTGAGTTTTTCGCTATCTAACTGATTCACCAGATTTGACCGTACTTGACTTTTTCTAGTTGGTCATTTAAAAGGACGGATCTACATGAATAAACCATTCACACTCTATGAGTTATGAGAGAACATTTTCTGTGAGACCCAGACCGTGGTGTGAGAGGTTCTGGTGTCCTTCAGAAATATCCAACATCGAGTTAAACTGTGTTTGGATACTCAGAAAGAGCATCTCAAGTACCTCCTGTGTCAACATCATTTCTTAAACATACAGGGTGTTTCACAAAGGACCCCTAACTTTAAAAATCAATAACCCGGAAACGGTGATAGGGAGAAACATCAAACCAATAGTATGTTTATTAAAAAAATCGTAAGAATCTTATATATAAACTAGGGGGCCTACCCCCTGCGAGCTACGCTCGCCAACCCCCGCTCAGACTTCGAGGCCTCTAAAAACATGACAGCGTGCTTTGTTTTAAAAATATTGGTAAATCTGTAATTGGGTTGCCATGCTTTTAAAGTTTTAATGGGGCATTTTTTTATTATCATGGCCTCATACACAGCTGTTGCGACAACTAATGACTGTTTTTGGTATTGATAAGTAAAATCAATTACACCTTGAAAACCAGCTTGTATGAAATGTTTAGGTTTAAACTGTGGCTACCTCTAAACTGTGGCTAATGCCTGACTTTTATAACAACGATCTGTATTCTATTCTTCCTTTGCGTTTGAGGAGGAGAAAAATTCCTTCTGCTTGTGAATAACATTAAGAACTGCGGTATTGAAAAGTACTATGTTATAGACATTTTCAGTAACAGGTTTTAATTTTCTCTCTATTTTAGTGCACCATCATGCATATTTTCATGTTATTTTAAATATGTAAATTATTTATTTAAATTAATATGTATATACGAATTTTCTAATAATTATTTATCATACAAAATTAATTAAATATTTTGTGCATGCATGCCTGCATTTATTCGGCTTCAATTGATGAGATATTTAAACAAATTTGCTATCCGAGATAATTTTACACCATGTTATGTTACTTGAATATTGTCCATAAGAAAATCGGGTACTTTTCCAGTATAGGATCCTTTGCTTTTAGGTTTGGCGTAATTCGAGTTTCAAAAAAGGATAGATTCGTCAATATACATATATTTGTTGCCAAAAGTTATGAAAACAAACCCAATGAACTTTTGGTGTCTTTTCTATTATAGGGGTCTTGACACTTTTTTAAAAAGCTTAGCGCAGTTCGGCATCAGAAAGTGAGATTTGATGCCAAGTGACATATACTATACAGCCATGGAAACAAATTCAACGATTTTTTTGTTTATATGCGTATTTTAATTATACGTATATTATTATTGTTGTTTCTATACAAATTAATTCTGATTATATATAAAATAGGATAAATGACATTTTACGCTAACCAAATTGTATAAATATTGAAAAAATGCTTCTGTATACGAAATGACAAAGTGAATAGGTTGACAGAAAGTATGTTGCCAAATTTCTTTTTCCGCCAAGGCTATTTTCTCTGTTTCGTCAAGGCCCCATATACTGGAAAAGCACCGAACTTTTATGCTTGTTTATACATGTATTTATATGTATATATACAATTTATTTATAATTGTCTTTCAATTTACCTCTTTTTGTACATAAAAATAAATAAATGGCTTCTTTATATTAAATAAATTGTATAAATATCGAAATAATTGCTTGTGTATATCAAAAAGAGAATAGATTGTTAGAAAACATGGTGCCGAATTTCAATTCATCGCCAAGGTCACTTTCTGTATCTCGCAAAGGCCCCTAAATTGGAAAAGTAACGAAAATCATTTTAATATATAACGTAATTTACACCTTAAGTGTGTTTCGAGTATAGTAATTTAATTATTTGTAGTTTTTTCTTCTCTTTGTTATTTATGTGTAAACATATAATTCATTATTAAAAAAGTAATGCTACTGAAATATTCATTTGTTTTAAACTTTAATAGCATTTCTCTAATATATAGGGAGCATTTTTTCCTTGCTGCCAATAAAAGAGAGAAAGGTGTAAATGTCATTTTACCATAATTGATGTCATATTCTCATTCAAATTGGAAAGAAAACCAAGCAGGATATTTTATTCTTGCGTTCAGTTGAGCAATTATTATTTTATATATTCGTTTCAAATATCCAAATTAGTGATTTTATAAGTTCGTTTACTTAAATTTTACAAAAAAATAACAAAATGATATCAATAAATAATAATTACTATTAATTCCCCCCCTTTCTTTTGCGTTTACATAAATGACATCATTTGGGCGAATTTATTCAAAATATTTTCAGTTTATAAATTAAATTAAATTCTTACAGACAATTGAATCCTGACGATAGAAATGTGATTTTTTTTTTTTCAAATTTTCCTGAAAAACATAATTTAATCACAATCTTGTCTTCATTATCGATTGAAATAAAAGATAAATTCAATTTCAATTTGAAAATCACGAATAAAAAGAAATCAATAATCCCTATCGGGATCCTTTTCAATTTTTTTCCCTTTTTTGTCACACAAAAAAACTGAGTAATTAGTTGCCATCATTACAGAAATGTCATTAAAATTAGAAAAAAATTAATATCTCGAAAACTAATTCCAATTTCAAAATTCTATTACCAGTTTTGACATCCGCGGATTTTTATGGACAATTGGTATTAATTTCATCATCAAGCGTTTAATATTTTATTAAAAATAGCCCTGAAACATAACCAGTCGTTTAATCAGTCGTTTCATAAAATCGTTTCATAAATTCGTTTCATAAAATCGTTTCACAAATTCGTTTCATTAGGATTTTATATATATAGGGTAGATATCAAAATTTAGTTAAAAATAGCACCGATAGATGGCGCCGCGATGAATAGGCGTATCAAAAGTGATACAAAAGGTGCACCTTTTACACAACAGACTTATCGCAAACGAAGAATGAAATTGTCATTGACTCTCTGCTGTATGTCGCCGGTCTGTTTGTTGAAATTTTTTGAAAAGCTCACGAATTGTTTTCCCATCTGGGCTTTTTGCGACTTGAAATCGCGTTTGAAAACTTCTCCTTGGAGCAGTAGGACTTTGATTTAATCGGTGGTACTCCAACATAATAAACACCTGTTCCTCCACGGTATACATCACTTTCGGAAGTATTTTCACTATAAGCTAATAGCGGTCAGATTTCAATGGCGAAATCTTCAACGGCAAGTCTTTCTATGCTTCTGAACTCTCTGTAGAAGGATTCTTAACGCTCTCAGTGCCATCTGTCGGTACTATTCTTAACTAAATTTTGAGATTTATGTATAAGATTCTTACGATTTTTTTATTAAATATACCACTGGTTTCATGTTTCTATCTATAACCGTTTCCGGGTTATTGATTTTTAAAGTAAGGGGTCCTTTGTGAAACACCCTGTATAAGTATGACATGTAACAGTGTTATTTTATTTCTTGTTGCATTTTTTTTCTAAAACAAACTTTTTGCAGCATTATTTTCTAGTGGGACAGATTGTATTATAATACTGTTTAACAATTTCAGGATATCATGCTGTGGGAGGACTTCAGACGATACAAAGGCCTCACTACCGAGCAGAATTCAAAAGCCCTCTTATTAATACACTAAAGTCTTTAGGCTATAAAGTTGTCGATCCTAATGCACGAAGACAGACAGGTAATATATCAGATTTTTTTTTTATATGCAGCTCTTTCATTCGCTATTGGGCAGAACTAATTTCATTCAATTTTATTATCACATTGACGGACAGTAGGAACAATTGAAGTTCGAAAATTGACACTATATGTTTTTGTAATTTTTAGAATATTAGAAGTATAGTTTTACTCTTTCTGCTTAAATAAACTTAATTTTGATTAATTCAGCACCTTTAATTAGGTTGCACTACACCCTTCACAACCACGTCAGGGTGGCTAGGGGTCATGAAAAAATACAGTCAAAAAAAGTGATAAACACCAGTATATTCTTATAGAAAAATGTATGTTGATTATTCGATCAAATAATCAATTTGAATTTTTCTATAAGAATATACTGGTAATTACCATTTTTTTACTGTATTTTTCCCTGACCACTAGCCACCCTGCACGTGCATACTGCAATACTGCAGCTGCAACTCGTACAACAGGTGGAAAACGAACTTCAACCTAAAAAATTGTTTTCAAAACATGACACTGGGCTTCTACTTGTACGCCGGTAAATGCACATTTGTACTGCTATAGCCAAAAGTGTCTAAAAACGACCGTTTCGTTTTGGGCGGCTATAGCTGTCATGCCACATTGTGAACTTAGCCGCAAGTGTCCGTCAACGTGTTAAAAAAATTCCGTTATTTTTCAGTTTTATTTGATTTACGTTATCTCAATGCTATACAAATAAATATTGTTAATAATCTTTAAAAAAATAATTTTTGTCCCAACGCAGTTTCTATTTGATTATATTTAAATGGACAATTTTCTTAGGCCAAACCAATTTTTATTAGAAAACCAAACTGAAAAAAAATTGTTTGATCCAAGAAAAAATTATTTAGCTCAACGAAACTTCCTATTTAAACATGGTCGGATATAAATTTTGTTGGGACAACAAAATATTTTTCTCTTTGTATGCAAATTTTACAGCTTGCTAATGAATACACATAGGATTTATGTCGGTCATTTCCTAAAATTCCTTATTAACTGCATTTTCATAGAAATCAAGAGTTTTCACTACTTCATTATATTGGCAATTTGCTATTGAATAAGTCTGGTTTTAATAAAATTGCTAATCAAATTATTAAACCATTAGTTTTAGAGATATACTTTGAAAGAATGTTTCAAAAGTTGTTTTACATCTCAATGATGTTGTTGTTAATTCTCAAATGATGTTCTCTAAAAATAACTTTATTGATATAAATGGCTTCCAATAGTAGAAGCCATTTACGTGAATAAAGTTATTTTTGTAAATGTTACCAATTTAAAATTTTTATCTGTCCCTGAAACCTCTAATTTATAGTTAGAAAAACCTTTTCCATGCTCTAACAAATAAATGTTTGTAGAACCTAATTTTATTGAGTTATGTTAGTTTGAATTTTATGATTCTCCAGGGTTTTCCGACATTCAGAACTCAAAGACGCGTTTTAAACGTTTTTCACTAAATATAATTTATAGAACCCAGAGAACTGTATAAAACTTTAATTTTCTACTTTTTCTGGAAACCCGGAACAGAAAGGCTTTTATAGATATCTTTACCCCCCATACACCGCTGAAGTCGTGACGTCATCAATATGGCGCTGGGCATAAACGATCGAAGTGCCCATTGAAATTACATGGACGTAATAAATAAAATTTTCTAGGAATAATAATTTTCATATTTAAGAACTTTTAATCACTTTTCTACAAAGTTTAAGGAACGCTTTTCATTATGAATTCACCAAACTTCTGATTTTGTGATTTAAATTTGATCAATTTATTAAAAACTCATTAGCTTAACTCTGGCTCGACAAACATGGCGGTTACTTACGTCTATTAAATTGGTGATATTTACATTCATGCATGTAAAGATATCTCTGTCCCTCTTTACTTATAAGTAAAACTTTTATTAATTTTAATTAATAATTTTAGTAATTTTATATTTAAAAAATTATTAAAGATATTTTATAATTTATAAATTATTTTAATACATAAATTATAAATAATATTTAAATTAAATATATAAATTATATATTAAATAATATATTAAATATATAAATTATGATATATTATAATAATATAAATAAATATAAAATATAATATATTAAATTATAATACTAAAATGATATACTATATTAAATTACTATTAAATGAATTTAAACACATTAAATTAATTATGTATTACATTAAATTAATATTATGAATAATTAATACTAATAATAAATAATATAAAATTAATTATTTTATATATATAAATAGTAAATTCGATTTTTTTCCCTTTTCTAGGGAGAGAACTTTAAATATATTGTTCCAATAAGTGCGTTGCCATATTGGAGATTTACTGGGGTTTTTTTTTTTCTTGCCAGGTAGAGAACTTTTAACAATATAGTTAAATGCGTTTTTATTTTATTTTATTTTATTTTATTTTATTTATTTTTTTTTTTTTGCAAGATATTAGATCCAATACGTGAGGTTAACATATTGGAAATGTTTGGTTATTTTTAGCTATCAGTGTGTGAAATCTAATTTTATTTTTCAGAGTAAATAATATTTAGCAAGATGTTAGTTCCATTAAGTGCGTGTAGCCATTTTGGTATTTCTTTTAAACTTGCATAGTTATTTATAAAATGAAAATCTAATTTTATTTTTCAGGGTTAATAATATTTTGCAAGATGTTAGTTCCAATAAGTGCGTGTAGTCATATTGGTAAATCTTTTAAGCTTGCATATAATTATTTATAAAATGAAAATTTAATTTGACTTCTACAATAATATTTGAGATTTTATGGGTTTATTTATGTTTTGTTAAAATGATATTACACAATAAATATAAATTATTTAAATGTTGACATATGTAAAAATAAATAGATAAAATAATTTTATACTGGAAAATTTACTTAATCTAAATAATTAATAGTTATTTAGATATTGTTTTAATCTTTAACTAGATGGCAGCACCATATAATAATTTTTAAAAAACTATTACTATTATTCTTTAGTATTATTTTTTAGTTATTGTTTATTATTATAAAACCAGATGGCAGCACCATATAAATTTTCACAATTTTTTTTTCTCTTTTACCTGAAAACTTGGAATAGAAGTGAAAATTTTAAATATTCCAATAATATAATATATATATTAAAATTATTTAAGTTAAAAAATATTTTTAGTAAATGAATTTACAGTTTTTATATTATTTATTTGTATTTTTATATTTTAAATTAGAAATAGTTAAAATCACAATGGTTAAATTAATAACTGCTACTTTTAGAAAATTAACTGTAATTTTAACTTGTACGTTTGAATTCACTTATTCACTTTACCATGTGCTTAGCACAAAACATTTTTGGCTTCGGATTCTGGACAAATTGATGTTGTAATGTACAGATTTTCTTTGTCTTCCTTTGTATTTATTTGTTTATAAATGGATTTATTTTCTTCCGTTTGATTTGTAGTGTTCTATTTTCAAAGGTATCCTTTTTTTTTTTCAATTTCTTTCCAATGATTGTTAGGGCTTGGTATTGTCACAAAATTTTGGCTTTAAGCTTGTGACAATTACAGAAAACAATCATTCTTTGCTTATAATGTGGTTTCCCAGCCCTTGAAAAAGTAAATTACATTATAAGCTTACATTTGTGTTTTTTTTTTTTTTTTTTTTTTTTTTTTTTTTTTTTTTTTTTTTTTTTACTTATGTTTCACTTTTTGAATAAATACTTCATTTGTTAGGACTATGTTTTATAATGTGTAATTTGACATAGCTATTTGGGGTAATAATTTCATTGCATTTGGTCAGTTACTTCTGTTTCAATGGTTAATTTTTGCAATAAGTTTATATATATATTTATTTATTTATTATATATATTAATTAATAATATATATATAATAAATAATAATAAATATTTATTATAAATTATAGATTATATTATAATTTTATTATAGTATTATCAATATTGATAATAATTATATTAACATATTTATATTTAATATAAATTAATAACATAAATAAAAATAATATTACAAATTATAAATGTAAATTATCATAGTAACATAATTTAATTATTATTAATTAAAAATAATTATAATATATCATATAATGTAATAATATGAACTAAAATATTAATTATTTAATATTAAAAATTATAATTAATAATAATAATAAAATATTTATAATTAACATTAATATTAATAAATAATTAATATTATATATAAATAATATTATATTGAATTATATTAAATTAATACTACATTAAATTAATAATATAATGTATTAAATTAAAATACTAAATTTTAATAGATTAAATATATAAAGTATTATAATATATGAATTATTAAAAATAATTTATTAATTTTAATTTGATTTTCTGTTTACTTATAATTAAAATATCAAATTATTGATCAATTTATTTATTAAATTATTAATTAATTATTTAATATATAAGTAAAGAGAGATAAATACATCTTGATAGATTTGAATGTAAATATCACCGACTCAGCCGATGTAAACAACCGCCATGTTTATCTGACTGGAGTTAAGTTAATGAGTTTTTAATAAATTATTCAAATTTAAAGCACAAAATCAGAAGTTTGGTGAATTCATAATGAAAAGCGTACCTTAAACTTTGCAGAACAGTGACTGAAAGTTCTTAAATATGAAAATTATTATTCCTAGAATAATTTATTTTTTACGTCCATGTTATTTCAATGGGCACTGCGATCTGTTTATGCCCAGCGCCATGTTGAAACGTCACACTTCAGCGGCGTATTGGAGGTATGCAATTATGAAAAGCAGTTTAGGAATAAGCTTTTGAGAAACAGTAACAACGGGCAGTCTATACCAGAATACTTTTATAAGGGAGTAGCGGCCTATTTATGTAATCAGATTCGAAGATTTTACCGATACAATGTCAACCCATATTCAGAACTTGTAGGTATTCGCTAAAACGATCCCACGTGTGAAAGAGTATTATTTTTAGAAATAGAACTTTCACTTGACAAGTTGGCGAAAATGGCAGTTTTCATAATGCCACCAACTTTTGTTGTCCAAAACTCTCTTGACGAATCAAATTTTATTGCCTCTATGTCGCTACCGTATTTTAAAGATGCTCTATCCTGTACTGCTTCTTATAAAAAATATGGTGATCTGTTAATAAAAGTAGTCTTATTTTCAGTGGCGTACCGCCAGGGGGGGGGACGATCATTTTACTACCAGTATAACTATATACTACATTTGGCCTTATTTAATCTTTGAACGGTATGAATTAAATAAGGCCAAATATAGTATATAAAAATACTGGTAGTAAAGCGATCCTGCCCCCCCCCCCCCTTGACGCTATGTCTCTGCCTTTTTAAACTCGAAATTGTGCATAATTCCTGAAGTAATAATATACTTTTCAGTTCTTAAATATATATATATATATATATAGGGAATATGGGGATGAATGGGACAAGGGATGGATGGGACGTTCTCATTATTTCAGGCAATAAACTTTTTTTTTAGTTGCTTCCTTTCCTCATAGATTTCACTACCATAGTGTGATTCAGAACCAAAAACAAGAGCACATGGCAGTTTTCAGTTTTCTTTAAATTTGCATTTCCTGAAAACTCTGCTTAAAAGTTTTTTTTTTTTTACATTTGAACTTACTTAAATATCTTACGCAATATAAACAATTAAGATATGGTGTAGTTTTTTATTTCAAGGCTCAATATTGGTAATTAAAATGAATGCATATTAACCATTGTGACAAAATAAGTTTTTAGACAAAATGGCTGACAACTGAATACATGCATCATAGGGATGATTGGGACATTTCAAATGGGATGAATGGAACTGTCTCATTCATCCCTAGAGGATGCTGAAAAATATATTTATTAACTAAATTATATTATATAGGTTGATAAATTAATAATTTATGGTAATTATTCTTTTAACATTGCATCCGCATTGTAGCCATCGTCTTCAGCCATTGAATGTTTCTGTTTATAGGCCTTTTAAGGCAAAGCTGAGATGAGTCCAAGATGATTGGCTAACAAATAATCCTGGAGATCATATTACAATTTATAATCTTTCAGCTTTTGCCAAGGAGGCATTTTTGTCAGCTTATAGTCCTTAACATTGAATACGGGGAGGAAAATGTTTGTGTCCCATTCATCCCTGATGTGGGGATGATTGGGACATAGAAGAACTTCTTTTTAAATTTCATTTATATTTCTGTGTAATAATAATCTTGAATAAATATTGTGCTTAAGATGTAGTCAAACACTTAAGGTATGACATGTGATATATAATCTTGATAATAACTTAAGTAAAATATTTAAAATAACGATTTTTGTGAAAATGTGCCATTCATCCCCCATCTCCCCTATATTTGAATTATAAAGTCTGGAAATAAAGCGGCCTTTTAATGTTCTAATTAAAAATGAATTAATGAGAACAAGCGAGACCACGCTTGTTGAAAAATTTTGTCCCATATTATGTTCTTAACTTTCAGAAGTCACCAGATTCTTAATAAAAAAGTTTTCATAGAAAAAGTACCAAAACATCTTTTTGTATTCCTTTTACAGGGGTCTATGATTTACAGGGTTTTATAAGATCCGGTCAACGATGCAGTGCAGCTAAAGCTTATTTAGTACCAGCTGATAATCGTACTAATTTGGACATATTCCCTAACGCCATGGTTCGAAAGGTACTGAATTGATCATAAAAATATGTTAAATTTACTTCCATTTATAAAATGTAAAACACGTCTTTCTATTCATCACGAGATTGCATTTTTTTTATTTCAGCTAGAAAATTGAGAAAATCGTTGTTAAATTTATGTAACTGACAATTTTTGGGTCGCATTAACAAGACTTTTCATTTTATTACACAACTACGGGGGAATTAGCAGCTCGAAGGAGTTAAATTGCGCAGCGCAACGTTATCGCAGAAAAACTGAAGTTATAATTCCTACATATATCTTTTATAATAATAATAACTTGATTAACTAAAGATATTTTTTTTCTAAACCAGACTTTTTAATACAGTTAATAAAATAAAATGGCAAAAAATACTAAAAGAAAACATGAAAATTACAATATATCAAGACGTTTCGTATCGCATCGCGACACTTCATTAGTTCATTTATCTACTGTCGATCGACACAGAAAAAAACAGAAAATCAGCCACAAACAGATTCAAAAACTGTAAAGTATTCATAAACGCAGAGTTTTTCTTGAGGTATGATTTTCACGCATGAAGAATTTAACACTAAATGAATCCGTCGCTATGCCGGGTGAATACACTATTTTAAAGAATACTTAACGATTTTTGTAACTGTTTGTGGCTGATTTTCTGTGTCTGTTCTGTTTCGATGACAGTAAATGAATGAACTGATGAGGTGTGGCGATGCGATACGAAACGTCTTAATGTATTGCAATTTTCATGGTTTATATATATAATATATATATAAAGTATTTTTTTGCCATTTTATTTTATTAACGGTATTAAAAAGTCTGATTTTGAAAAAAATTGATCTTTAATTGCTACTTACAGACTTGCAATGGTTTCATATTTTAAAAACTTGATTAACCATAGTTGACCAGATATATTTGTCATAATATCTCTGAAGATGTTTTTGTCTCCTTTAGTCACCTCTTCCATCGAAAATCTTATTATTTTTAATGTTTGACGTTTAAATAAAATAATTGTCTACCAGACAGGAAAAAAAATAACTGCATGTTTTTTAATCTAAGTTCATTTTGTCTGCTGTCACTGAATATTTCCTTTCCCTAATCAAATATATGCTCAATTTTTTTTTCTGATGTAATTTCAATCTTTCTATAAATAAACTATTTTCTGGCATACCACAAACAGTCTCATGTTTATAACATATGTGTTTTTCTATAAGAGGAAAGGAGGTGTTTTTGTCAAGTATTTCTTGGCAAATGCAATTAGTCAGACTTATTAGTAGTCCAGTATTGTTACTCCATTAACACGTTCACTTCCGGGTTAAAATGACCGGAATTTTATTTAATTTAGAAAGTTTGAATTCATACCAGAAAATACTAACAGCAATATTTACTTTATTTAATCACAGACATTTCGTGATTACATAAAATAAAAATTCTTCTTTCGAAATTTCCGGTACGAATTCGTTATTTTAGATTGCAAAACCACGAATATACTCGTGGTTTGCAGCGAATGGGTTAATTATCAGGTGTAATTATCATTTACGTGGGTAGTTTCAGGAGTTCCAAAACCCGGCAAATGGCCTGACTTTTCAGGATGCATAAATTCTTAATAATAAAACTTAATAATAAAAGTACCATGTTATTCATTAGACTGCATCGATTGGAACTTATTACAGTAAATCTTGTGAAAACAGAATCTATCTATAACGGAATATTTTATGATTTCGCCGAAAGAAATACCGTACAAATCTACCGGTAAAGACGGATGGACCGGGAGGCGGCAGCACAGACAATCACCTCATCGAGTTCACGGCTAAAATTCCAGAATTAGTTAAAACTCGATTCGCATATTAAAACGCAATCGGTCTGCCAAGTCATATCTTAGTGGAAAACACCTTAAAACTCGATTTTAGCGGTTGACTCGTAGGTTTATTATTGTGTTTTCCTGAACCCAAAGGTGCGAAAACATAGAGGACTGGGAGCAGAAACACACAATGGTAAATATACGAGCCAACCGCTAAAATGGGTTTTTTCGGGTGTTTTCCACCAAGATATGACTTGGCAGACCGATTGCGTTTTAATATGCGAATCAAGTTTTAACTAATTCTGGAATTTCAGCCGTGAACTCGATGAGGTGACTGTCTGTGCTGCCGCCTCCCGGTCTAGGAATATTTTTCTTTGCTTATCGATTCTGATTTTAGAGTTTTTATTGTGTTTTGTTTAATAAAACCTGTGAAAACGGAACTCATTTATAAAGGAATGCTGTCTCAAATGTAAAAATTTCATAGTCCCTACAAAAGGAATATCATGCAACTATACAATCAGAAATCTCTCTAAAAGGGAATTTGCTTCAGTTCTTAACAATTCCGCTTTCACAGATTTTACTGTATAAGATTAGTTATTGTGTTTATTTAATACAGTAAAAACCTACTAAGACGGAAGTTCAAGTGATTGGAGAAAAATTCCGTTTATGACAAGGTTTCGTCTTAGCAGGAGTAATTGTATAATATTCCTTTCATAGGGATAATGAATTTAATACATTTAAGATAAAATTCCGTTATAGACAGGTTCCATTTACATAGGATTTACTGCATTTTTATGTATTAATTTAGAAGCTTTTGATCCCCCCAGCTTTGTCCAACTTTTTTTATCTCCTTAGCTCGCTTTTTGTGAAAATGGACCTGGCAACGCTATTTATTAGGCAGTATAGTTCATTTTAATAAGAAAATAAAGTTAAGCATGTTTAAAGTCCCACCATTGGCAGAAATGCACTCTGTATTTATCCCGATGTTGGACACGTTGAGCATACTCAGGTTTTGTACGCTTTTACCACAATTTTTAATAGATTTTTCCCCTTATTTAAATTCAGAAAAGTATTACAAATCCTGCAATTAAACGAGACGTCTAAAATTTCTGCTATTTAAATATTAAATAAAAAAATTCTATTAAAGATTGTGGTAAAAGCGTACGAACCCTCATACTTAAATTAATTTTCTAATTAAAATAGCTTGTACCTTACTCACATGTCATAATTTTATTAGTAAATGTGCATCTATCATATAACGCCACACCTCTACATGCACTTAGTGGCATGTTTAAGCTGGTGTTTGGTTATAAAAAAAATTACAATTCTGGGCTTCTAATTTTTATATGCAAGATATCATTTTATACTAAATCTGTTGTTACCATCGTGGGGCGTAGGACCCAAAGTGGGTAATTTGATTTTTTAGGGAACAATTCCAGATTTGTTATGAATCCATTTCCTGTTAGTTCTTTTGTAAAAGTAATGTTGCAGACTAAAATTAAAAGGTACATATTAAAATTTCAAAAATTAAAATAATAATAAAAAAAATTTCTAAATATTTTTATTTAAAAGTTGAAAATATAAACTGTACTAGTTCTACGAAATCTTTTAAATAATTTTGACATTTTTATATATTTAAAAATTCTTTCTAACGTTTCTGATTGAAATAAACGTATTTTATAATTTTAGATAATGTTTTCGACTATTTGTTGAATGAGTTTTGTATTTCTTTTCGTTCTGCAATTTACGTCAAATGTAGTAACATTTTCGCATGAAAATATTCAAACCCGTAGCGTCGAGCAATCCTTTATAGAAATTTTAATACTTTTATGATCAGTAATTCCGATTGGAGATTTTTGCTAAATTTAATCGCAGAAATTCTCTGATTAAAAAGGAAAAATTTTACAGTTGAAAATTTCAGGTAGAAATAATCAACGATCCTGAGCACCCTATACATCAACTATGTCGCTCGTCACGCAGGGATTAAAACTGGCTGTCTTGATTCTTTATGCTCCGAGGATACTTTAAAATGCTAGTAGATCATATTGTTATATAAAAAAAAAATATTTCATTCATTCGTTACCTACGATACGATTCAGGATCAGTGCTAAATAACTTATTCTATCATCCATAGATAATATTCGTAGTACTGTGGAGCAAATCATATTTGAGAAGGACAATTTCTTGGCTATGTGTCTCAGTCTATCTTCGATTTTGCTGTGTGATGTGTGATAGTAAGTTTATGTTGTGAACCACCTCAACATTTGTAGATAACGCCACTGTATATTTCTTTCATATTTTTAAAAGTCTGTGAAATAAACTTATTTGTTTAATTAAAATATAAAATATAAAATTATTATTATTTTTATTATTTTTTTTGAAGTGGTACTTCAAATTGCTGGCAAAATAAGAAGAATGAAGCAATTGTTAATGTATTTACTTTGAACATAGGAACTGAAGAAAACACAGTCTGATATTTTTTCTTTTAAATGAAGGAGTTTTTCTTAGGTATTTTTTATTTTCATTTCGGGCAAAATATTCAAACATTTCAACTGTCCTATGTGGTTCCTAGCTGAACTAAATTTTAGCATACTCTGTAATATATACATACAAATCTATAGATCATTTATAGGGCTGTATAAAAGATTTCAGATATTTTCCCGACTATTGATGGTAACTTTTGAAAATGGGTTTTCAAAAGTGTTATGCGTTTTTCAAATAGTTTACTTAGACATCATTCTTTACCTGGGACAGTTTTGCTACAGTATTCTAAGTATGTTGGAAAGTGTTTCATAATCTATAATTGACGTATGAATTGTCGTTCTTGTTTTATTTTAAAATTATTATATGTTACAGATAGAATGGGGGAGGACATCATCTTTTCAGAGATGATTTGTTGGGGCGTGGCTAAAAAAGGTTGGAAAATACTTTACTAAATCAAGGTTGCTCCTAGAACTTTGAAATTTACTCTTTCCGTATCTCATATCGTTTCCGAGATAGGAACGTTAATTCCTCAGACTGTCACTAGGGGGCCAGGTACATCATCGTAGAGATCCCATATTAGAGAGAGATTGGACATTGACGAAATGTCTGCCATGTAAGTTCCAAAGCAGGTTGAACGTAGTAGAAAGCAATGCATTTTCATCACCGTCTAACACTTTTATAGTATTAAAATCATGGGAAATTCGTTTTATATGCCTGGAGAGTCATGAAAATACATTCCGTTTTGCTACGTTCCATCTGCTTTGGAACTTACATGGCGGACATTTTGTCAATGTCCAATCTCTCTATAACATAGGATCTCTACATCATCGTGCAACATATACCTGTTTTACTATACCTAGACACCACGTTTGTGGTTGTAACTAATCCAGTTCACCAGTTATTTGATTTAAAACGGGATTAAGAATTCACCTTTGTATACTTTATGTTTATAACGTAAAATGATACTTTTTTCCTTTCTCTTAGATCTTAATACAAAATGGACGAGCGGTTGGTGTACAATATGATTTTCAAGGCAGTACTTATGAAGTAAGAGCGAGAAGAGAAGTGATAGTGTCTGCTGGAACAACCAATACGGCCCAGCTTCTGCTACTATCTGGAATCGGTCCGAAAAAAGAATTAGAAAAATTCAAAGTAAAAATATGAGTTTAAATTTTCTTTCTGCTTAAGCTGCATTATTAGGAATATATTTTGTGGAATAAAAGGCATATTTATGGTATAGTTAATTATTATTTTTTTTAAATAAATTTTATTTTCTAAATTTTTTTATTTGGTTATAGACTGATATTAAAAATCCCTGACGGCTCGGCCTACAGGCACAGGTAGATTCCGAAGACGCAGACCATGGGGCGCCTGTTTGTTGGGAATTGCTGAAGAAATGACCTTTTGCCATGATGAGGCAGTTGGGACCGCCCACTTCGAAATCTAACTTGTTTGCAGGCGGAGCTGGCAGGGATTTTTTAGTTTTTAATTTTTTTTTTTTTGCTATAAGGGTTGGTCCTATAAAAAACTTGTCAATACAAAAGTTTTAGATAATATTAAGAAAATTTATAATAAATCCAAGCGGATTTGATATCTTGTGAATTGACGAAGTTATGAATTTTTTTCTTTTAAAACCCCCCTTTTTTCCCCCTCTTGGGGCCATTTTTAATGATATCAAAAATCTGTTATACATGAATTTTCGTCCCTTTTCTAAGAAGTAATAATACCTTTAAACGGATTCGATACGTATCATAATTAAGACGTTATGAGTTTTTTTCTGTTTTCACAAAAAGCACCTTGGGATGGGCAAAATCGAACCTTGGTTCGATTTTGCCCATTAACGAACTTGACCGAGATTTTATGCCCCTTGATTTTATGTATAAGAGTGGAAGAGATTTGTGCAGAATTATTGGAGTTATCGTGTCTATAAAAAAGTAACATAGATAGATAGATAGATAAAGTTTTGAACTGGGGGTGGTTCTGTTTTCTGGCAGTCATAATCGGCGTAGATCTGCAAAAATTTTTCAAAACTTCCAAGTTAGGGGAGAATGTAATAGGTAGTATTTCTTACGAAATCTACCTAAAAAATAAAACAGAAGATGAGCTCTGAATCTGTCACTAAAAACGCATTTTGTTGTTTTTAGTACCAGTAAACGTGAAAAATTCAAAAAATTCAAAGTATGATAACTCGGTAAGTTTTGGTCGTGTAAGAAGGTAATTTTTACTGTTTACTTAGAGCACAGAAAAAGCTTTTCAAATATAATTTATAGGACCCTGGAATCGTAAAAAAATTTACTTTCGTAACTTAAAAAAATAAAATAACTATTTTGATGTAAATGGATTTTTATATGATGAAGAGCAACATTTGAAACGCTTTGCAATTGGAAATAATCATTTAAAACTATGGTTATGGAATTATGATTTAGGAATTAGCTAATGATCAACGATAAGGACGAACACCCTGTTTAATGGAATTCTCAAGTGCTAAATGCTTCTAATAATTATAACCAAATGATCCAGACATTAGACATCTTTTTCATTTACAGACACGACACCGATAAATCGTACACGATTGTCGTTATCCGACATCATTTGCACGCAAAATGCATTCATATACAGTATGGCGACAAACTGTCAGTGAATCGGTGCGTGGAAAAGTGCGTAGTGTACTATGAATGCATTTTATGTGGACCGATGTCGGATAACGACAATCGTGTACGATTTATGGGTGTCGTGTCGGTAAATGAAAAAGCACTCTTACATCTGTCGACAATTTAAAAAATGTAATTGATTCCTCGAGTTTTTTTATTAAGATAATATACATTTAAAATACTTTTGAGAAATTTAAAAATAATGCATATAATTTTACAAAACTTTTAAACCACATAGTTCCTTATTCACTTCAATCGTCAGAAAGCTTCGTGTTGTTTATAATAAAAGAATTTGTTGCGGTTGTGGATTGGAATTAAAGGAAATTCCTCAATAGTTACTATTACTTTAATTTGTTGAAAAGATGGGTGTTATACATATTGCATGTATTAAACCCGAACGATGAAAAGGAGATATAATTTACAACTTAACTTTTACCGAATTAATTTTTCTTTCTTGTTTAGTCATTTGCTTATTTCTTTTAGATTCCTCAAGTTGCTGATCTTCCAGTTGGCATGAATCTGCAAGACCACGGTGGCAGTTTGGCTCATCTCCTCTTGCGACCTGAAATACCAACCACGACTGTAAAACTCTTAAATCCTGTCAATGCAGCCCAATATATTCAAACACGATCAGGTACAATACAAATCATAGAGCTTTCGTTTGTAAGCCGTAATTTTCGTAGATATAAAAAAGCTCAAAGATACGTGCATCATTACATATCTTTAAACATGAATAAGTAAGATTCATTTTTGAAAGATTTCTGATGACAACAAAATAAATGTTTATTATAATTGTCAAAAATTCTTAAAAACTTAAAATTATATCACACGCGTTTGTATTTAAATTCTGTGATAAATCTATTATTTAAATTCGGAATACGTGTTATGTAAAAAACATACAACTTCGAATGAATTTTGTTTTAATTAAAACTTATAAGTTATTTTGAAAGTACGGCAGTATCAAGGATTTCTTAAAAATGCAGAGGCTGTTCACACATTTTTCAAACGAGTTTAATTAATGATTTAAAAAATGGAATTATTTTGCAGGATACAACTTATTATTTGTAATTCATATTATCATCTCATACTTTCAAATTTATTCTTCTTTCTAGATGGCGCATGTAAACAAGCTGTGAATCGAAGGATACTTTTTTTGTTTGATTCTTATTCGGAAGTTTCAAATGATTGTAAAGCGCATAGTATAAACATTTCTAAGTTCAAATAAAGATAGATCACTATAAATCGGAAAATGCTATCCCGAAAATCAGTACTTAGTAAAAAGACTCTAAATGAAAAAAAAATTAAAAGAAAGACTCCTTTTCAAGGCTGAAAGCAAAGTTTCAGCTAAGGATTTATGACTGTCGCAATTTTTTCTTGCAATGGAAAAATAAAAATAAGAAGATTGGACAAAAATGTTACAATGAATTAATTTTATTACGAGACTGTTTTTCGTCCTATATTTACAGAAACAATTATTTCTCTCTCTCTCTCTCTTTTTTTTTTTTGAACGATTTTCAAAGAGTGAAACTGCAACAAAGCATAGTCACCGTTCATACTTGAAAAACTACCGCTGTATTCGTCGAAAAAATAAAATCTCCTACAGGTATTGCATTTATACCTTTCAAGATATTCCTAAGACCTCGTTTCACATGTGGTTTATTGTGGTCTGCTGTCTCTTTCAAAGCGCAAAACCACCGCAAATGAAAGTTTTTAAAGAGGCATGGGAAGCAATACCCCTGTAAATTTTACAAAAACCTTGGAAAGCATGGCGCAGAGTCCCAAAAGAAAATTTTCATGCAGATCATTTAAAAAAAATATTATGCACATTTTAAACATAAAAAACAACAACCACGAAATCGTCTAAAAAATGAGTGAACACCTTCTGTACACCGTTAAACACTCTCAGAAATACGTCCTTCAAATCACGGAAATTTTCCTGGATGGAGAATAATGGAGAAGTACCCAATTTTCTTATAGCATCGTTATACAATTCCCCGATGCAGCGATGCTGTTTACTTAGCCATTTTACACAAGTTGATTTTCAAATGTTTAATTGTTCTTATTTAATCAATCACGGAAACAGTTTTTAGCTGTTTCGACAGCAGTTGATTCGGCCTTAAAGTCCCTCACTCAAAGAAAAATGAATGGAAACACGATCTCCACTGGTCGTTTAATTATAATTAAAACTTCCGTAATCGTTTTAGAACTGGTGAAATTAGATTGTTTTTAGATGTTAGGCCCTGTTATGACTCTGCGGTGTCAGAACGGGGGTTGTCGAGCGTAGCTTGTAGAGTCCTCTAGTTAATTATATATTTCAAGAATATTTTCTGGCTGACCTTGGGGTCAATCAGGGGACCTCAGAGCCTTGAGTCAAGTGTCTTACCGTTAAGGCCAGCGGACGATTGCTTGAATAACAGTTTGAAACGATGATACGGGTTTTCTTCAAATGACGGCTTGGGACTTAAATAATTTGGGGTTTAGAAATTTGGCAATTTTGAAGTTAATTTCGGGGAGATTTCGTCATTATGAGATGATGGTTACGGTTTTAACACTTTAGTATTAGTAGAGGATAAAAAACATGATATATATATAGTCTTAATTTGGTTGTTAGATGTAAAATATAAATATTATATTTTTAATTAAACTCGAGAAAAAATGTTTGCTTCTTTGAGTAAAATTGTTTTTTTTGCAACTATTATATATTTTTTAAATGCGTTCGTTCAGAATATATTTTCAGTGTGATTGTTTTTATATAACTTTAAAAAATAGGATTGCTAATCCTTTTAAATGAATGAGAAAATTATTTGTTACTTCTTTAAATTCGAAAGCATTATTTTTGTTTATTGCTTTTTCGAGTAAAATCGATTTTTTTTCATTTAATTTAACTATTATATATATACTAGCCGCCACTGGCGACCAGTTTGGTCTCCCTTAAATGTATGTTAAGCACTGTAACACGTTACTTTTATTCATAATTTATTTTTTTTCCGTAATCCTTCGCCAAACCGGAAGATTCTAATAGACAAATCAAAAACTTTTTCGATCATGGTAGCATTTCGCATATTTTTTGTTGTTATGTATTTCATCTTTCTTGACAAAAACCGCTTAACCAGCTTAAGCATTTATGCTTCATATCCGTTTGCTTATCAGTTGCAATATGCTTGCTAATGAGGAGATTCTTAAACATATTAAGTAGTTTTCGGTAATTGGATCCATTGCCAAATGGCGTATTTTAGTTAATACGATTTGGTGCAATGAAGTCTATTTTGTGAAAGTCTTTAATGATATCCACCATTTACACTGAACCATATTGTTGCCAATATTTTTTTGTTTGTTTGTTTGTTTCTCGCTAACTTTGGCTGTAGACTTGATTACGGGAGAATCAAGAAGAAAATCTATCATTATTCTCATTTAAAACGTCTTGAATAATGTGACATAATCGGAGTGCATATTATAACACGTAATTTTCGAGTATGGTTTGGTGAAACATTGAACTTTTGGAAGCCAGTTTTGATAATCACGTAAATATGTCACACCAACATTACCGCCTATAATTCTAATTACAGCAACCCGTTTTTTCTCTCTATATTGCAACTCTATAGTTAATATAGTGCCCCGGTGCGTCTACGACAGCTGTTCCATCAGAACATTTGATTTCAAAATAAAAGTATCGTTTCTAATTTGCACACGCGAAAAATAAAAGCTGGTATTGGCGATTTTAAAAATTCTATTGGCGAGATTTGCGCCCAAATAACACAAAAGTACTTAATGATGTTATGTATTTTGTAAATGTATATTAAATTACTGTTTTGAAAGCGATTGGTCATTAATAATGGTAAATATGATTGGTGATTAACAATCATTTTCGGTGGTCTCTCTTCCTTTCACGTATAATACACAAATACCAAATTAACTGACAATTTGTTTCGAAATTTGATTCATTAAATATTATTACATGAGTTGTATTTGTTTAAATTCAGCTTACATCAAGAAAAGATAAAGAATGAAGTTGAGTTGTACAGCACATAATTATGGTAAACTTTGATTGTGTCACTGGTACGAATTATTTTTTTGACACCAGGCAGCGCTCCAAAAAATCTTTCATGGAAAACTAACTTTACGAACGATTATCTCCATGGTTTAATGGTTTAATATTTTAAACCTTCACGACGAATGAATCTTTTTTTTTTTTTTGTTTACTTTCATGGATAGAGAATTTGAACTGCGAAGCTAATTTCAACTGAAGTTATTGGAGAATATATACATAATTGAACGTAAGTCATCTCTCAAATATTAATTTATTTTGAACGATCTTTCTAAAAATGTCACATTTATGAAGTTTTATTCGAAAAAATAATTTTTAATAAAAATGGCCGCCTGGCATATGAAAAATTGAAACGGACATTCCGGAACTGTTGATGACAGTCACATGACTTACGGTTTTATTATAGAGATATATATATAATCTGTTTGTTTAGAATATATTTATGTGCGAATGATTTTTTATAACTTTAAAAAATAAATTGCAAATAATTTTAAATGAGTGGGAAAATTAATTGTTACTTTTTTAATTCGAAAGCACAATTTTTTAAAAATAAATTCGAAATTTTAATTTATTGAATTTTTATTTTGTCATTTCAAAAATAAATTGGATCTTTAGTATTAATAGAGCCAATATATATACAAATGCGTGCAGAGAATAAACGGAATTTTTCCCTCTTTTTCAGACTTTCTTTCAGAATTCATAGAAAAAGCATGTTTTCTAAGAGTATGGAAATTATTTGTTGAAAAATGAGGAATAATTTAGTGTATAAAGACGAGTTTTCCTGACAGTGAAGATTAAAGGCATTTTAGTGGTTGACTTTCAAATCAAATCTGTACGTAAAAATATTTAAAACTGCATACTACAATATATTCGAAGTGAAATAACAATACATTCTTTCATCAACTGCAGGTCCTTATGCAGCTACAGAATTTATTCAGTTATTGGCTCTTTTGAAAAATAATGTCACTCAACCAAAAAGGGATTTTCCAGACCATCAACTATACTTCATTGAAGCGCAAAATGAACTCGCTTTGACTCTTAATATAAAACCAGAGGTAAGTATTTTTTTTTTTTTTTTTTTTGTAAGAAAAATGAACAAAAAGTACTGCAAATTATCAGCTTTTTTATTATGCGTTTTTATTGGTTTGTCTGTCTGCCTGCGTTCTAACTAGCATAAATATACTCGGATTGCCATGAAATTAATATATGTTAACACGTTGTCCACATCTCAAACACGTGGTCTGCTGATAATGTATCTGTGGCCTGCAAAGCTTTTGGCATTTTCCCTATCTTTGATTCCGTTCATGTTAGATGCAGAAAATACTTTTTGCACGAAAACACTGCAGTGGTGTCAAGGTGGAAATTTTTTTTAATTCAAAATATGCGCCACTATTTCAGAATAGTAATCTTTGCTTTATTTAATGATTCCATGTATTTGTTCCGTGATGAAGTATATCGAAGGTTATTAGTAATGCAATTGATAGAAAATTCGAAAAATCAACATACAACCTTATGTTTCTATTCCAAAACACTTCACATCTTAATAAAAAGAAAGATATATGCTTTTTAAAAAGGAAAATAAAACGTGGTGAATCATGAAAGAAAAAAATAATAATAATAATAATAAAATCTTTAACTCGCGCATATTTATTGCATATTAATTTCTTAGTGTCACATTTGTAACAACTGTAGAATTATTAACATGTTTATCAAGCCCTTAACACCCGTAATGACTCTTAAAATTTGAATAAAAATAATCCACCATCTCACAACATTGCCGTGGAGTTAGAAATGGCAAACAACGGAAAATATATAGTATACCAGCTATTACCGTGACTTCGTTCACGTAATATTTACAGAAGAATAAATGCATTAATTAAGCAAAAAATTTGAATCACGATAGTTAAAAACGTGGACAATTAACAATCTCTTTATCATATTTTGTAGTAGAAAATACTTCTGATGATCCTAGTTTACATATTTATGTTTTTATGTATAGGATATCATTTAAATTTCTTTCATGAGCTTGAAATTTCGTGCGCTTTCTTTTAGATTATGTGTCGAATAAATTTAATTCCTTTTGTAATTCTCTTTTATGATTTCAATTTATTCTATTTTACATTAATTCCTGAGGCGTGGATACAAATGAAACAGTTTCAGTAACAACTCGGGTTGCAGTCACAAATCCTGCCAAACGCGATACAAATGAAACGCCATCCGGCTTCAGGCGTCACAAAGTTGTGACTGTTGTCATAAAAATTTGTTACTGCTTGGAAGTGGTCGCGAGCTGTCACAAGCCGGTAACAACTCTCCGAAACGTAAATAAAGCTTGTCAGCATAACACGTAGTGCGGTTTTTTTAAACAAATAGCACCAAATATTCAAGAAATAATCGTATTTAAACAGCGCCAACTAAAACTATTGTCAATATTATGTTTTTTCTTTTGTTTTCCCCTTTAAACCATGTTAAAATGCGGTCGATTTTATTTTCGAAAAATTTCATCCATATATTATTTAAAAGTATATTATATGAAAAGTATATTAAGTAAAAGTTATATTATATAAAAGTAAAAAAAAAAAAAAAAAAAAAAAAATAGAAAGAAAGTTTTTTAGATACGGGAATTGAAATATATAATATATGTATTTCACAACTTTAGATTTTTTTTTTCATTTTAATTTACCAATAAAAATTTGTTAACTAAACTCTAAACAGACAGGGAAAAAATACATAATTTTCCATTTCTTATCAATAAATGATAGTTTATATTGATTTCAAAAATCTATATTTATAAATATTTCATTTTAAAAACCCCACAAGTGCAAGATATGAGGTCTGTTTAATAATTTACTTTAAAAAATAAAATAAAACATTTAAGATGTAACAGATACGAAAATATGTTTTTTTTTTAATTAAAAAAAGCAATTAGAAAGAAAAATATTTTTTTATTAAAATTATTTTAGCAGTATAATGACTGTAGAAAGAAAACTATTTTTAAATAACATATAAGTTTTATAAATGTCAATAATTCATATATGATCTTGATATTTAAAAAAAATTTAATCATATTTATTTATAATTGTGAAAAAGTTTAATATCATACATTCCAACAAATTAATGCATGTAACACATTTTCAGTAATTTTTAAGATATCATTTATAAAAAAATAATAAATTTAGTATAGATTCTTCAAATTTAATGGATATATTGAATCATATTTTTAAAAATGTTTTCAACTATAAAAACTTCATTAAAGATTTCATATATCAATAAATGATAGTTTATATTGATTTCGCAAATCTATATTTATAAATATTTCATTTAAAAAACCCCACAAGTATAAGATATGAGATCCGTTTAATAATTTACTTTAAAAAATAACATAAAACATTCAAGATGTAACAGATACAAAAATATGTTTGTTTTGTTAAATTTAAAAAAAAAAGTAATTAGAAAGGAAAATATTTTTTTAATAAAATTATTTCAGCATTATAATGACTGTTGAAAGAAAACTATTTTTAAATAATATTATATCGGTTTTATAAATGTGAATAATTCATATATGATCTTGATATTTAAAACAAATTTAATCATATTTATTTAAAATTGTGAAAAAGTTTAATATCATACATTCCAACAAATTAATGTATGTAACATATTTTCAGTAATTTTTAAGATATCATTTATAAAAAAATAATACATTCAGTATAGATTTTTCAAATTTCATGGATATATTGAATCATACTTTAAAAAATGTTTTCAACAATAAAAACTGCATTAAAGATTTCATTTATCAAAAAAAGAATAATTGAAACGCTATCATTAAAAAAAATCATCATCGTGTTTAAGAGCATTCACAAAGAGGGAAAAAACTATCTACATAATCTAGTTTAAAATAAAAGCCTGAAAAATTAGACATATAAATGAAATTATGTTCTGGATAAATGAAATGGTTTCACATTTAAAATATTAAGAATGTATTTTGGAATTGTGGCTTATTCATAACATAATCAAGCGAGGGGTAAAATTTTTGAACAAATGTACCTGTAGTTCATTATTGAAGTATCCAGTGTATTCAGGATATATATATATATATACTATATATTAATTAATGGGGAATATAAATTTGAATTTTTCATTTTCATCAAGACCTCATGTACAAGACAATTTTTTAAAATATTAATATGCAACAAAAATAAGACATTAAAAAATCAAAATAAGCTTTTTTAAAAAAAAATGAAAATTGAAACAGCTTATTTTTCTTTTTGTCAGGGATCTCTGTCCACATGAATTCCTGCTAAAGATAAATTTGCATGAATTTAAAAGTAAAACAGAACAAAAAATTGTCTTCTATGGGGAGTTCAGGAAAAATGAGCTGATGAAAAATCCTCAGTTCCATTTTTGTTAGTGTTTAATTATTTTAAACAATTTGAGAATAATAAATTTTAATTTTTTTTTTTCGAAAATCATACAAGAAAAAGGAATTTTTTTAAATTAAATTTTAAAATCTGAGGAGGGACAATTGCTCTCCTTCCTTGTGGGCACCCATGATTGAAATCATAATGAAATGATGTATAAAATCAAAAATGTATAAATGGTGTCTCACTGCACTTGAATAAATAATATGACCAATGATTTTGTTATAAATCTAGAATGAAAAAGTATTGAATGAATTTGTAATTCAGTTTATATCTAACATTCATGCAAATTTTTTTTTAACTGTAAGATATTTTTTCATTTTTATAAAATACTGTTTTTCAATAATTAAATGTTTTTGAGCAGATGAAAGTCAATTTTTTAATCAAATACTCAGAAAAACATTTATAATGAACTATCCCGTATCAATAATAACCACTTAAAGGTGTGGATCTCAGAAAAGGAAGGTTAGTCCCCCCCCCTCTCTATCAATAAAAATAGCACAGAGCAGCATACTTTTTGTATGCCCCCCCCCCAATTTTTTTAATTTGAAATTATCTTGATTTTTTAAAAATAAAAATTCACTGTGAAAATGAATTTTAGCTTTGTTATTAACAGCAGAATTTTTTTTCAAGTACCCAAAGCAAATTTATTAGGTGTTTTAATTAATTTTATCTCCACTTTACAGAATTCAGTAGAACTTTATAACTACACTTTTTGTAAAAAATAACATTTTGTAGCGAGAGATTAAATCCTGTTACTCAAATTTAAGCCAAGCATAACTTTAAGTCATTCTGTTAAAGTTTTTCCTGTCTGGTGAGCTTGTTTTGTTTGCAAATTATACATTTTAAAACTGAAGAAAATAAAAATAATTAATATTGATAGTTTATATTGATTTCACAAATCTATATTTATAAATATTTCATTAAAAAAACCCCACAAGTATAAGATATGAGATCTGTTTAATAATTTACTTTAAAAAATAAAATAAAATTTTCAAGATGTAGCAGATACAAATATATATATATATTTTTTTAAAATTAAAAATAGCAATTAGAAAGGGAAATATTTTTTAAATAAAATTATTTTAAACAAATTGAGAACAATAAATTTTCATTTTTTTTTTCGAAAATCATACAAGAAAAAGAAAATGTAGTTAATTAAATTTTAAAATCTGAGGAGGGGCAATTGCCTTCCTTCCTCGTGGGCTTCCATGATTGAAATCATAATGAAATGATGTATAAAAGTAAATTCATATTAATGAGAAATGTATAAATGTTGTCTCACTGTACTTGAATAAATAAATCTATCCGGCCAATAAATCCATACCAATGATTTTGTTATAAATCTAGAATGAAAAAGCACTGAATGAATTTGTAATTCAGTTTATATCTAAAATTCATACAAATTTTTTCTTAACTGTAAGATATTTGTTCATTTTCATTGTTATAAAATACAGTTTTTCAATAATTAAATGTTTTTGAGCAGATAAAAGTCAATTTTTTAATCAAACACTCAGAAAAACATTCATAATGAACTATCCTGTATCAAAAACAGCCACACAAAGTTGGATTCAAGAAAGGGAAGGTTAGGCACCCCCCCCCACCTCCTTCCTGCATCAATAAAAATAGCACAGAGCAGCATACTTTTTGTATGCAATGCCCCCCCCCCTCCCCCAATTTTTGTAATTTGAAATTATCTTGTTTTTTTTTTTAAATAAAATTTCACTATTAAAATGAATTTTAGCTTTGTTATTAACAGCAGAATTTTTTTTTTTCAAGTACCCAAAGCATATTTATTTGGTATTTTAATTAATTTTACCTTCACTTAACAGAATTCAGTAGAACTTTATAACCTCTCTTTTTGAGAAAAATAACATTCTGTAACGAGATATTAAATCCAGTTACTCAAATTCAAACCAAGCGTAACTTTTTTAAGTCATTGTGTTAAAGTTTTTCCTTTCAGGTGCACTTGTTTTGTTGGCAAATAATACATTTTAAAACTGAAGAAAATAAAAATAATTAAAGAGTGTGCTTTCATGGAATGGAATTTTGTGAAGGACCTATTTTGTTAAGAGGAATTTTGAAAAGGGCCCTATTTTTTTTAAGGGTTTTTGTGAAGGAGCCCTAAATAGGCTCAAATTTTGTCTTCATCAATATCGACCCCTGCTTATAATAAAACTTTTCATGATAAACAAGAATGTGTTTTCAGAAAATCTTACCACCAAGGATTTTTTAATATCTAGCAAGATGCAATACCCAATGAAATTGGTGTGGCAAAATTTACACGACTCCAAAAATAATTCATTACTACAATACATTTATATATATATATTTTTTAATAAAATTAAGAAAAAAATATATAAAATGGATGGGTTTAGGGATAATAAAACACAATGCCATGTTCACATTACTGAAGTTGGGAGAAACATGAAATATAACTTGATATATTTTCTATAACTTTAGTTTTTAAAAGACTATTTAGAAAATCGCTATCCTCATTAAAAAATCTACTTGCCACTAATGAATAAATTGGTGTGATTTCCAACCCTGATCATAAATGTTATGATGTAAAAATTTTTATATGTAATCTCAATATTTTGTTTTATTAGTTAGCTTTCATGAAGTTTTGGTTCTAACAAACACACATACAGTAAAAAAAAAAAGTATATATTACAATGTGTAGAGTGTTTCAGTTTATTAATGTAGGGTTTTTCTGTTTACTACTAACATTTTCATGAACATTAATGAATTTTTGGGTGTTTTGATTTACAATGGAAAATATGACGGAAATTTATTATATATTAATGTTGAAAAAGTTAAAAAAATGTAACCAGATTAATATATTAAAAATTGTAATATAACAAATATAACTATAAATTAAATTAAAAAAATCCTTTAAGATGCATGCTTATGCTTATGCTTTGCTTATCTTATTTTTAAATTTGATATTTGTAATTCAGAGTATAAAAATATAAAGAAACAGTTTTTACAGCATAATATTGTGAAAAAAAGAAAGAAAATACAATTTCTATTTTAGAGCAGGAAATTAAATTTTATAGGAACACATTAATTATTAAAAAAAAAAAAAAAAAAAAAAAGAAAGAAAGAAAGAAAGAAAACTACTTACTTTTGACAAGTTTCAGTGTGCACAAGTCATGAGCAGCTTTTTTTAAATTCAAAATGTGATTCAGCCTGCAAGTATGCATTTAAGAGACCGAAGATTGATTATAAATCTTTCTAGCCTCCTAATCGCATTCCAACGGGCCAACACACATAGCAGCAACAGTAAAATAGATTCCAGTAGTCACATAACAGTAGAAGATTTAGTATATAAAACAACCAGGAGGGGGGGGGGAGACTATTTTAAATATGCAACACATCTTATGTAGATGACACAGACATATTGCAATTATAAATAATAAAAGGGGTCATATAAATGAGATTAATATAAAGTTAAAGGAAATTGTATATATAAAAGTTTGGAAAGATAAAAAGTGTTTTTTTTTTTTTGCTAAACAATCAGCATGTTATAGTTACAATTACAAAGCACAAATTTATTTAAACATTAATTTTAAGAAATACTGATTAGAAATAATAAGTGACAAAAAGGTCACAGTAATCGACAAATTCATTTTTTAAATAAATTTTTGGGGAGGGGGAGAATTGGAGAAAAATATATTGTAGGAAAGAATAAATAAGGAATTGACAACAAACTGATATAACATAAATTATAAATAAATATTACGCTAAACAACTTTTACTTGATATTAGATTAGAATTCTACCAAAAATTTAGCGTTAAAACTCGCCTATGTTAATTCAAAATTATTAAAAATAAATTGTATCGGTTCAAATCTAAAAAAATGGAAATATCTCCATATTTGCCGAGATTTTCAACATCCGTGAATCCGCCATTATAATACTTCTGAACCAATCATTGAAGCGTATGGTTGAAAATAATCGAATATTCGGTAACAACTTTGTGACGCCGCTGTCTTCATTTGTGACGGTCACAAGTGTTTCTTTTGTATCGCTCTTTTCATGCTAGTAACAAATTTCAGATTTGTGACCGTCACAGTTTGTTACTGTTACCGTTTCATTTGTATCCATTACTCATGGATATTGATTTCATTTATGTATTCGTGCCATAGATGCTTAATGTGATTTATGTTAGTAAATATGTTTGAAGAAATTGGTTAATGAGGAATTTGCACACATGAGGTAATCGGCCAACTTTATATTTTACTGATAATTCCAGACTCATAAATTTCAAAAATGTTCTCAAAAATGTAAAAAAATCGTTCAATAACTGTTAAATTAGGTTTAAAGTTACGAGAAAACCACGCGACTTGAAAACGCTGCGTGATTGGCTATGACGTCACTGTTCACGATATGCCAATGTTTACATTTCGTTTGCAAGCAGCGTTTTGGTTCTCGGCTCGGGTTTTGCAAGCATTTTGAATTTTTGTATATCGAATTTTATTTCTACTTTGGTCTTTACGATATTTTTATCAATCTCTCATTTTCGTTGTATCTCACTATTCCAAAAAAAAGTACTTAACTAATGCTGATGCCGCTGACGTAATTGAATTTATTGTGACATTTTGACTTTCTCGGCTTATAATACAGTAATTATTGCATATAACAACATGAAAACATGTAGTTTTGCAGAGAAATGTATAATAAATACGCTGAAGCAAGCAGTTTTTAAATCGAAGAATCATTTTATTAGCTATTTAATGTTAAAATTGGTCAAAATAGCTCATTTAAAAACTTTTATAGGATCAAAAACTATGCATAACAATTTAATAATCTTTCGTAGGCATACTTGACTAGATCGTGATGTGCAATATGCAAACATTTTTTTAATTTGTTAAATTTTTAACGTATTTTTCAAATTTTTCATTCAAAATTTCATTATTTAAATAAAGATTTAATTCATAGTTTGAAATAACATTTTTTCCCCATTGTTACCCGTTTTAAAATAGCCTAAATATGTCATAACATTTACAAAACTTTTCAATCGAAACATTTATTTACACCCGATAGTAAAAAAATAAAGAAACTTTAAAATAATTAAATTATTACGTGCGAAAAGCAATGAATGTTAAAAATCACTCCTAATTAAAACGATATATATTTAATTCGTCATATTTACATCATATAAACTATATTCTTATAGCATGTAAAATAAAACTTTTTTCTAAGCATTATAAAACTTTATATAACATTATAAAACGGGAATCAGCAACAGTTTTAACTTAAGACTGTTAAATCCAAAAGAGATACTTTCTGACACATTTCTGAATTCATTTTTGTTAGGAAACGCATGAAATAGGCAGGTGTTCTTATTCAGAAACTATGTAATCAAAGACGTTTTCTCTTTTCTGGGAAAGGCATAAGATCTTTCAAAAAACGCTGTCAAAGTCGGCGTTTTGAACTGAATTCTCGACACGGCAGCACGAGAAAAGGGAAAAACGTATGTCACGTGATACAAATTGGTTATAACTTGATAAGTAATTTATTTATTAAAAAAATGGAAAACTCATTTCGATTTCAAATAGCTTCAATAGTTATGCCTGCCAATTTCATGCTTTTGCGTTTAAAAATGAATCGCGTTGTTGAGAAGGCCATTTTAGAATCACCTTAACTATTTTATAACAGCAGATTTTCAAATCTTTAATTGATCTTTTTTAACTAATCACGAAAACAGACGTCAGCTTTTGCGACAACAGTGGATGCGGGCTGAGGCGCCGAAAATCCCCCACTCAAAGGGAAATAAACGGCAACCTGATTACAGGACATCGCCACTTCTTGTGATAATATCATTTAACCTTCCATAATCAGATAGTTTTTTAAACGAAGAAAATTAGCGTGTTTTTAAAGCCTGTGGGGGTCTGGATGGGAGTTGTCGAGCATAACTGTTAGGAGGGCATATATATGTCTATCCATATATTTAAAGCTGTTTGGTAATTCTGTCAAATAAAATATTCCATCGAAATTCGACCGAATACGCATGCGTCAAAAAATCACCGGCCAATGAGGTGAGGGTCTATGACTGTATCTACAAACGTGTTTGGGATCGTATCATCTGTTGTTTTTTTCTGTTGTCACGTTTCGTTAAACCTAGGAAGATATTTATCTAGAACTCACTGTGGAGTGTTTAGAAGGTATTTATTTTATTTATTTATTTTATTTATTGTAATTTGTATGAATACTTAGGTGTCCATTTCGGATTTACTGTTTAAAAATGAATTTAGGTTCATACGTTGGCGAAATCCCGATGGAATTTTTTTTTTTAGATCTCTATCATTTTGTTTATATAGCACAGAAAATAATTATTCAAACGTGTAGAACACGTAATACAAAATTGGACCACTTATGGTCTGTTTATTATCGGGAATGAATCTTATGGTGTTCCGATTGATAATGAAAACGATTATGTAAATATAATGTCAAAAGACAGTACGCACGGTAGTAATATTTTTATTATTATGTGTTCGAAAAAAGCAGAATCTGAGCATCTGAATATAAGTTATAAAATAAACAGAAATATATTATCTCTATTCGATTTAAAAGTTTTGTCATTACATAAGTGGGCTATTTTATTTGTAAAGAGTATGTATGCATTATATTGTTTGTATATGTATACAAATCTTTAGAATGTTTTGATTTGCAAACTCTTAATATTTGAATAATGTTTACATTATATTTGTTTGTATGTATACAAACAATATATGTATACAAAGAAGTATATATACAAACAATGTATAATGTATCATGTAACAATATTAATATTTACATTGTATTGTTTGTATGTATACAAATCTTGAATGTTTTAAATGGGCAAATTTGTAATGTTTTTTCTGTTATTTTTTTTAAATGTCAAAAAAAGATAAATTTTCAAACTTGGTATAAAAAACTTAGGTACTTTTCTCTATTATCCCATTGACCACTTTTCATAAGAAAACAGAAATATATTATCTCTATTCGATTTAAAAGTTTTGTCATTACATAAGTGGGCTATTTTATTTGTAAAGAGTATGTATGCATTATATTGTTTGTATGTATACAAATCTTTAGAATGTTTTGATTTGCAAACTCTTATTATTTGAATAATGTTTACATTATATTTGTTTGTATGTATACAAACAATATATGTATACAAAGAAGTATATATGCAAACAATGTATATAATGTATCATGTAACAATATTAATATTTACATTGTATTGTTTGTATATATACAAATCTTGAATGTTTTAAATGGGCAAATTTGTAATGTTTTTTATGTTATTTTTTTTAAATGTCAAAAAAAGATAAATTTTCAAACTTGGTATAAAAAACTTGAGTACTTCTCTATTATCCCATCGACCACTTTTCATAACAAAATACTATCGCCAAACTGTATGATTAAATGCCAAAAATGCAGTCCCATTTACTTGATGTCGAAAACATTATACGTGTTTTTTATGTCATCAAGTGGTTTTTAATTCAACATTTGCGTGTATTTTTCATTATGTTTATTTGATTTATTAGTTATTTCATTAATTAAAATAACAATTGTATCCTTAAATTCTTATATTTTATTTATTTATTTTGATATTCCAATGACAACGTTCTCCCATTTATTTGGCGATAGTTTTTTTTATGAAAAGTGGTCGATGAGATAATAGAGAAGTACCAAAACTTAATTACGTATATGAGTATATTCTTTGACAGTATTAATCATTACTCGATATTTTAAAACTGCATCATATTTGTAGAATTATATTAATTTAAACAATGCTTCTATTGAAGTGTGAAGAACCATATACCTCTATGAAGAACCATATATTTACATAATTGTCTTCATTAGCAATCGGAGCACCATAAGATTCATCCCCGATAATAAACAGACTATAAGTGGTCCAATTTTGTATTACGTGTTCTACAACTATTTTTACATACATTTGAATAATCATTTTCTGTACTATATAAACAAAATGATAGAGATCTAAAAAGACAATTTCCATCGGGATTGATTTCGCGAACGTTAAAAGAGCCTAAATTCATTTTTAAACAGTAAATCCAAAATGGACACCTAAGTATTCATACAAATTATAATAAATGAAATAAATAAATACCTTCTAAACACTCCACAGTGAGTTCTATATAAATACCTTCCTAGGTTTAACGCAAAGTGCAAGAAAAAAACAACAGGAGATGATCCCAAACACGTTTCTAGAGACCGTAATAGACCTTCACCTCATTGGCCGGTCCTACCGGAAGATTTTTTTTACGCATGCGTATTGGGTCGAATATTGTTGAAACATTTGACAAAATAAGCAAACTGCTTCCACCTAGGTATTTATACACAATACAACAAATAAAATAAATGCCTTCAAAACCCTTTTGATCATCACATCAGCGTGCAAGACAATTTTTTTTACCGGAAACCGTTTGATGAATTTCATTATTTTTCCGTTATCGATTGACAAATTTTACGATTTTACCGCTAACGATTGCTGAATTTCACAATTTATCGAGTATTGATTAACGAATTTCATGATTTTTTCCATGAACATTTGTCGAATTGCACAAAAAAAATTAAGAATATCGTCAAATTGTCTCGGGTAAAAAAATTTTGAATATTGTCAAATGCCATCGAGAAAAAAGTCTCTTTGTCAAATGATTTTGAAGAAAAAATCGGGAAATTCACAAAATGGTTTCGGAAAAAACTTCACCAAATGGTTTCAAAATTCTTTGAGTGACAGCGGGAAAAAAAATTTCATTTTACATTCAATCATCGCAATTGGCGAGTGTGACTAAGTTTTGCCAGTGGTGGCAATAACATCAATCACCAATTTCCAGTATTACTCGCCGATTGGTGAATGTTAATTTTGTCTTATATCACAAACTGTATTTACATATACTACTAGATATAATGATTACGAACCATGATTTTTCTGTTATTGGGCGAGATTCATGTTTTTTCAGCAATTCTTTGACGAAATTAGTGTTTTTTCAGCGATCGTTTGAAGAATTTCGCATTTTTCTCACGATCCTTAACGAAATTCGCATTTTCCACCAATTCTTTGATAAAATACATTTTATTCCGTAATTTTTAGACGAAATTTAGTAAAAAAGCGTGATCTTTTGGTGAAATTTCCTTTTTTGCGATTCTTTGACAAAATTTGCTTATCTTTCGTGATCCTTTTGCATAATTACGTTTTTTCTGTGGTCTTTTAACAAAAGTCATGTTTTCCCATGATCCTTTGATAAAGTAGTGTTTTTTCCTCAATCATTTGACAAAATCTGTTATTTTCCCCCCGCGAAGATTGGTTAGATGTTTTTAGTCTGCAGGTACCCTAAAAAGTCTGTGACGCCCGTTGCTGCATCGCACACATTCTTCCATGGGGCATCGAACGAAGTAAATTCAACCTAAAGAATCATTGTTTCATTCCTGACATTTCTCGAGAGAAACAACGTTCAACTCATTGACTGAATTGTAAAGGGCGAAATGTGTCAATTAGCAGAAAGTGTGCAATTTGTTCGTTCATGGAAAAAATCGTGAAATTCGTTAACCGATAGTCGATAAAATACGAAATTCGTCAATCGATAGCGGAAGAAGTGCAAAATTCATTAATCGACACAGTGGAAAAATTGCAAAATTCATCAACTGGTTTCGGGAGAAAAAATTTTCGAATATCGTCGAATGGCTTCGAAAAAAAAATTCACAATCTGCCAATTTCGGGGATGAAATTTGCCAAATGGTTTCAAAATTTGTCGCGCGACAGCAGAGAAAAAAATCTTTTTCCATTCAATCATCGCAATTGGTGAGTGTAACTATTATGTTTGACCAGTGGTGGCAATAAAGTCCATTGCCAAATTTTCAGTATTACTCGCTGTTTGGCAAGTGCTAATTTTGTCCTATACTTCAAAACCCTTTTGATCATCACATCAGTGTGCAGGACAATTTTTTTTACGGGAGATCATTTGATGAATTTCGTGATTTTTCCGTTATCGATTGACCAATTTTACTGCTATCGATTGTTGAATTTTATAATTTATCAACTATTGATTAGCGAATTTCATGATTTTTTCCATGAACGTTTGACGAATTACGCAAAAAAAAAATAAGAATATCGTTAAATTGTCTTGGGTAAAAAAAAAATTTAATATTGTCAAATGCCTTCGAGAAAAAAGTTGCAAGTTGAAACGGCTGTGACCTCTTTTTCATGTTATGCATCTCCGGTGTCCACCCCCCCACTCCCCCTCCCAAGTGGGACACTTTTCTAAATTTTGCACACACCCCTCATGTGATATATCGGTGGAAAAGTCTTTGACCACTTATTCATGTTATGCATCTCCGGGGTCCATCCCGCCCCCCCCCTAAGGGGAGCACTTTTCAAAATTTTGTTGACACCCCTCATGTCATACATTGTTGGAAAGGTCTGTGACTGCTTAATCATATTATGCATCTCCGGTGTCCATCTCCTCACTTTGCCCCCCCCCCCCAAAGGGTACTTTCTAAATTTTGCACATTACCCTCATGTTATATATCATTGGAAAGGTCTGTGACCACTTAATCATTTTATGCATCTCCAATGTCCATCTCCCCACTTTGCCCCCCCCCCCCACTCCCCAAGGGATACTTTTCTAAATTTTGTTGACACCCCTCATGTCATATATTGTTGGAAAGGTCTGTAACTGCTTAATCATATTATGCATCTCCGATGTCCATCTCCCCACTTTGCCCCCCCCCCAAAGGGTACTTTCTAAATTTTGCACATTACCCTCATGTTATATATCATTGGAAAGGTCTGTGACCACTTAATCATATTATGCATCTCCGATGTCCATCTCCCCACTTTGCCCCCCTTCCCCCCCCAAAGGGTACTTTCTAAATTTTGCACACAACCCTCATGTTATATATCATTGGAAAGGTCTGTGACCACTTAATCATATTATGCATCTCCAATGTCCATCTCCCCACTTTGCCCCCCCACCCCCTAAGGGATACTTTTCTAAATTTTGTTGACACCCCTCATGTCATATATCATTGGAAAGGTCTGTGACCACTTAATCATATTATGCATCTCCGATGCCCATCTCCCCACTTCCCCCCCCGAAGGGGTACTTTCTAAATTTTGCACATTACCCTCATGTTATATATCATTAGAAAGGTCTGTGACCACTTAATCATATTATGCATCTCCCATGTCTATCCCCCCACTTTGACCCCCCAAGGGTGTACTTTTCTAAATTTTGCACACACCCCTCATGTGATATATCGATGGAAAAGTCTGTGACCACTTAATCATATTATGCTCCCCACTATGAAATTTGACAAGTTAAAGCAACTATAAATTTTACTTTTATGGTATTATCAAGTTGTTTGCCGTCAAATTTTGACGGGTTCCATCTAGTATATATATATATATATATATATATATATGTATAAAAGAGAGAGAGAGAGAGAGAGAGATAGATAGATAGATAGACAGATAGATAGATAGATATGTGTGTGTGTGTGTGTGTGTGTGTGGTTTATATATCTAGTTCAAATGCATAAATATCTTATTATTTTTCCTAATCAAAGCTTATATTTTGATTTCTGCTAAAAAATACTGACGCGTCACAGAAATACATTTTTTTTCAGGTTAATTATAAATTTCAGTCTTTCTTTTATGCAAAAAAAATTAATTATATACTGGTATCTGACTGTTTGGACACATCATATCAAATTTATATATATATTATATATATAGGTTGTTGTATCAGTGCTTTATATATGTGTAAACGGATATTATAATTATGTTTAAATAAAAAGTGATAAAAAGTATTTATACTTCTGAAATTATTTCCACCTGGTTAAACAAACAAAAATATGAAAGGTAGTTTAACATTGGGGTTTGTAATGTTATATTAAAAAAAAAAAAAAAAAAAAAAAAACTTGAATCAATACATCTAAGTTATAAATTAAAAAGAAACCATCATGTTTGGTGATAAAATTTATCAACAAATTATTGTTTTGAGTTAAATTCCAATTAATTTATATTTTCATTCAAAATATATTAATTTTATGAATTAAATTAATCAAAACAATCATTTCCTTACTTTATATTTTAATAATGTATATAAATGAATCAAGGAGTTTTGTAAAATTATTGTAACGTTAGCAGATTACCCTCAAATTCTCAAATATCTGTCACACATTACCAGAAGTGCTTTTGCCTCTGTAGTATATTGGATGATTTATAAAAATAATTTTTTTCTAATAAAAAATAATTATTCTAACTCACAATATCGTATAACTTATAACTGGTATAAATATCTTATATTGCAATCATTTGTTTTTCTTCATCAAACTTACTTTAACTGTTTTTGTATTATACTATTTTTTTAAAAGGTCTTAAAAAATTAAGGATAACTTGTTTGTAGTTTGCGAGTTGTTTAGATCTTTAGTACATTTGTATTTTCTTAAAGATTCTATTACTTTTGATAATGTAATACCGACGAATTTTATTACAAGAAGAAAAGAAAACCCTCACAAACGCGCTATCCAAAGCGTAAACAAATGCTGCGTTTTTCTCCTTGTCATGAACTATGACGTCACAAGACTGGCGTAGTAAAAAGTGTCGTTTTCGGAACACGGTAAATAGTGCGCTATAAAAACTGTCAGAAGTCAACAATTACAGCTCAAAATTAAAAAAAAAACATACTGTTCTTCTTATCTTTCTGTTTTCTATTATATAAAAATAAAATTAGAAAACGTGAAAATTCCTCATTAACAGGTAACTTTAGGTATGACTTTGAGGTGATTAGAATAATCGAAAAATCAACATACAATTTTATGTTTCTATTAAAAAATACTACACATCTTGAAAAAAAGGAAGATATATATAATTTTAAAAGGAAATTGAAACGTGTGGTGAAGCATAAAAGAGAAAAAGTTTAAAAAAATGAAAGAAACTAAAAATATATTTAACTCTTATGTATTTTTTGTATTTTTATTTCACAGCTGTAGATATACTAACAGTATCAAAATAACTACTAAAACAGTGCGCTTTGCCAGCAATTTGAAAAATGATTTCACATGTTTAGGCGTAATTTCACTGCTGTAAATTAATTGAAAAATTGCAATTAATTCAAAATAAGTATCAAAATGATCATCAAGCACTTTAACTCACATATATTTATTCCATTTTTATTTCACAGTGTCACATTTGTAACAGCTGTAGAACTACCAACAATATAAAAATGTTTATCACGCTCCAAAGACTCTTAAAGCCTAAATGCTTGTTTATTATGAAATAGAGCTGCTTATTACTTTCAATAGAAAATCTGTTATTTATGAAAAAGTACCCCGAATTATTTATAAACGTTATCATTTCGATTGTTGTGATGTAATTTAGGATTATGGACGTTTTGAAATTTGGCAGGAATATACTCCAATGGGAGAGGAGGGGGTAAATTACTTTGCAGAGATTTTTTCAACTATAGATTTAGCTATTTTTAAATTTAAAATAAGTATATAAATATCAGAAAAGGACAACTGATTAATATTGGGATTTTTTTATTGGCTTTTCGCTTTCACTTTTCTATAATCAAGGTGCTTTTAATACATAGCGGGTGTTGGGGAACTTTCTTGCGTAATTAGTGACATTGGCTCTTCTTTGAATTTCATGTGAACGATGTCACTGGCAAATACGAATCTCCAATGAAATTTAAATACTGACTTACACATCGACTTTAATATATTTAATCAATTTTAATAAACAGGATTCTAGGATATTGCACGTCAAAAGGATGATAAACTTATGTATTTGTGGATGATAAAGTCTGGGAAAATTGCACCACTTTGTGCTATTGCCAAAAAATACTAATATTTTTTAAATCAAAAATGACGCATGATTTAAAATATGAAGACGCTTTCACCAGGGATATCTTTTCCTACAAACTTGCTACAACAAATGCTTGTCTACATAAAAACTATTCTGTCACTTCAGGAATCATATACAAATATACATTTCTATTTATTTAAAAAAAATAGTTTCTTAAGCCTAAATATATATATCTTGATTTAAAAAAAAAAAAAAAAAAAAAAAAAAAAAAAAAAAAAAAAGATCGGAACATAATTCAAAATTCCTGTTTTATATATTAATGTATATTCATGAAATAACTTTTTCACGTAAAAAACCTACATTAAAAAGTTAAAATTTAATGAACGATAGCAGAAATTTCAATTTGGCCTAAAAATGGTCCAATCTTTCTAAATTACGCTTTATTTGTAATTATTAGGATTATAAACTTTAAATTGGACATGATTGTTACTTCTAAGACGTAAATGCTCGCACAGAACAGTTTCTTAATAGTTCGAAATTTAAAAGGGTGCAAGAGCAATAAAGTTCTAATATTACGATACCTGTGATACCGTTCGAGATAGAAACATGAAATTTGCCATGGTGGTTACTTTTAAGATGGAACCGCTTACTAAAAACTATTTCTAAACGATTCGAAATTTAAAAGCGTGAAATGAGCAGAAAACGTCCAAATATTTTTTTAATTGCGATATATTTGGAATTGTTGGGGATAGGAACTTGAAATTGTCGATGGTTTTTACTTTTAAGACGTAAATGCTCGTAATGAACACTTTCTACTAAATTTAAATATGTACAGGATCAACAAACGTTCTAATGTTGCGATATCTATGATACCGTTTAGGATAAAAACCTGAAATTTGGCTTGGTTTTTACTTTTAAGACGTAAATGCTCGTAATGAACACTTTCTCCTAAATTTAAATATGTACAGTATCGACAAACGTTCTAATGTTGCGATATCTATGATACCGTTTAGGATAAAAACCTGAAATTTGGCTTGGTGGTTACTTTTAAGATGTAAATACTCACTAAGAGCGGTTTATAAAAAAAATCGAAATTTAAATGTTTGAAACCTGAAATGTGACATGGTTCTTATTTTCAAGACATAAATGTTCTGACAACACAGTTTTTTTAAAGATCGAAATTTTAAAAGAACGAAATGAGCAGAAAATTTTCTAAAATTACTTTAGAACTAATAATCCGATTTAATTTTTATTTCCAGGACATTTCTGGTGAACTACTTAAAACGGCGCTACTTTTTATCTCTTGTCAGGCAACTGCCCTCAAAGAAATGTAAAAGCGACAAATGTTCTAAAATTGCAATTTCTTTGAATATGTTGAGGCTATAAAAATGAAATGTCACATAATGGTTACCTTTAAGATGTAAATGTTCGCTTAAAAAGGTTCTAAAAAAAATCGAAATTTAAATATGTGGAATGAAGCAAAACTGTTCCAAAAACTTTTTTAAAGTTTGTTTGTAATTGTCAGGTTTAAACATGAAATTCGTCATGGTATTTACTTTAAGGCCATAAATGCTCGCTCATAACAATTTATATAATTTCGAAATTTAAAACGGTGAAGTTGGCTATAAACGTTGAAAAATTACGATCTTACTTTGATATCTTACTTTTGAAGTACTGAACTGATTCCAAATATTTTCTAACGATAATAAGGGTGATAATCTCTGTCTAAAAATATACTATATTTTATCTCTGTACAAACAGCTCTCAAAGGAGTGGGAAAGCAAAACATTTTCTACAATTCCGATTTCTTTGAATCTGTTGAGACTAAAAAATGAAATTTGATATAGTGGTCACTTTTAAGACATAAATGCTCACTAAAGAACGCTTATTAAAGTATTCGAGGTTTAAAAGTATGAAGAGATTGTTAAACGTTTAATAATCATGATTGACTGAAACTATTGGGGCTAGAAATTTTGAATTTTACATGATGTTTTCATTAGAATGTGATTATCTCAAAGAAAAGTTTTGAAAAGAAAAAAAAACGAGCTTCAACTGGGTGAAATGGGACTAAATATTCTACTTTTATATTTCATTATGATTTTTCTGTTTATTACAATCTGATTCTCTCAAAGAAAAGTTTTGAAAAAAAAATCGAGTTTCAACTGGGTGAAATGGGAGTAAAATATTTTACAGTTATATTTCCATTAGGATTTTTCTGAAAGCTTCATCCTAGAAACTTTATATTTGGCATAGGGATAACTTCTAAATCGCAAGTGCGCACGAACAATGTTTTTCTTTTAATTTAAATTTTAAAATAAATGAAAAGTCAACTATTTGTCATGCCAGTGCTAAATATAACTTTTTTGCGCAATGGGATAAAACGCAAATATCAATGGCTGTTACAATTAATCAAAATGATCGAAATAAAGAAACAAGATTGTCAAATAGGTACGGAAGAATTTCATATTCAGCCTTTCGCCACATAAAAATGACAGTTAAATATACCAAACCAATTTTTCTCAATTAATTACTTGGAAGCAATTTTGATTTTTAAAGTGAATCAAGGTATATTAATACTATTAAATATTTAAAAAAATAATTTGTTTGTAGAAAATAGACTCTGTAACTACTGAACCAATTGTAAAAATTATCTTATTTTGTGATAGCTGATAAACATAGTTAACCCAAGTAGACTGCATTGTATGTATATTTTAGAAGGAGGTGGCTGTAAATGAATGGAATGGAGGTTTTCTCATTAATTCACGTTCGCCTAATGGGGCTCAAGAATAAAGATCCATCAAAATGTGACCTTATTACTAATATTTAAATTGTTTGCTGCAGTATAATTCCCTGTTAGTAGACGCACACGTACCACTTGACATATTTTAACAAACACGTGTTCAAAAAACCACGATTTTGCTAGTTGGAAGTCATTAGAATCTTTTTTTAAATGCAAAAAAAAGTTTAAAAACAGAAACCAGAAAAAAAGTACTAAACAATGTTTAATAGAAAAAATTAAAAGTTCGATGCGTAATTTATAATGGTGTAAATAGTTTCGAATCAATTTATGCTTATGCGGAAGAGTTTCAGAAATAAAAAAGAGAATATTCATTTATTCGTTGTGACAGGCTGTTGTATGGTTTGAAATTATTGTGGAAGTTTTCTGATTGCCTCTTATTCAATTACATGCAATTTTGCAGTTTTGTAAGTTTTTATGTAAGTTTTAATCTATGCTTAAAATGTGATTTTTCGTTTTTGTTTAACTCAACTTGGTTTTTGTATGTAAAGATGGAATTTTGCAATCGATTTTTCTCTAATTTTCTCATATGCTAGCGGGTCATTCCATGTCAAGTGGCCTAAATTTTGGCATGGTTCCTGCTCGACCCCCTTCATTTTTTATATAATTGATACAGGACATACATATAGGTATAAGATGGACATCTGCAAACAGTCAGTGTCAGAAATAGTATAGTTGAGGCGCTGGGGTCCTTTTGTAAAACTTACTATTTCATGGTCGCAGAAAAAACGACGAAACCACCCAGTTTGCCATCTTATTGCTCATGATACAAGAAACCATACTTATTGAAAAAACGTGATCTAGTACAACTTTTTGTGCTAAAAAACGTAATTAGAGTATTAAAAATCACAAATCAATATCTTTGTCATTACTTGGCCTCAAAGTAGGCCATACGGCCTGTCGCGAGGAATTTTACCCGTACTTTAACATGCTGTAACTACTGAAAAAAATTATTTTAAAAGTTTGCCACTTTAACAATTAATTACCTATGAAGGTGTCATAGAGCTGATGGAGTTGTTTCTTTCCTGCTTAAATATTCATTCATTTATTCAGCTGCGAAATCTTCTAAAAAATTAAAATGATCAATTCCACCCAATTTTCAGAAGCATATATCTCAAAAGAGACACTCCTGATATGATTACAGTTAGTACCACTGGAAAGAGCACATCTTAATATATAAGGAAAACTTTATTTCATTTTGGACCTCTTACATATAGGGGAAAAATAATAAAATTCAAAAGACCTATTTTACGCGATATTTCTTCTTCGAAGAACTTCCCTTTCAACGCATTTAACACAAATATTTTTATTTACAATGATAAATGTATACATAATTATCTCTTGTTGTGGTCCATGGTTGCTTCTGCTCTACCATACTGAATGATTGGTAACCGCGTCACCAAGGGGTCACGCCCGATATCCATGAAAGACTAGCTCCTGGGGATTCTTCAATAAAATTGACTATTTCATGGTCGAAGAAAAAATGATGAAATCACTACTTTTGCCCTCTTATTTCTCAAGATACAATAAATCTTACTTATTAAAAATAGGTGATCTAGTACAACGTTTTGTGCTAAAAAACATAATTGGAGTATTAAAAATAGCAAATCATTATCTTCGTCATTACTTGGGTTCAAAGTAGGCCATATGGCCTGTCTCGATGAATTTTACCCTTACTTTAACAAGCTGTATCTACTGAAAAAAGTAATTTAAACATTAGTCACTTTAGAAATATATTACCTATGAAGATGCCATAGAGCTGCTGAAGTTGTTTCTTTCCTGCTTAAATATTCAATATATTCAGCTGCGAAATCTCTTTAAAATAAAAATCATCAATTCTACCCCATTTTCAGAAGCGTATATCTCAAAAGGAACAGTTTTGATTTGATTACGATTAGTACCACTGAAAAGAGTACATTTTAATCTATTAGGAAAACTCTATCTCATTTTGGGCCTCTTAGATATAGTGTAAAAATAATGAAATTATTTGACCATATATGAACCACCAGCTTGTGATAACCCCATTTCCATCCATCAGATTGCCCTGCCATCTTAATAAATTAAGTAAACGATATCTCCTAGACAAGGACAACACTATTTTAGTATCAACAATTCAAGATCATCAACCATATAAATTTTTTTACACAAATTCCCAAAGTGGGATATTTGCAGTTCCTCCTGACAATCATGTTAATCATGTTATGTCCTGACATTATGTTAATGTATCCAATACATTAATACATGGGTATAATTTTTTCATAAGATTTTATTCAAGTTACTTATGATCATTCATATAAACCATATTTTTTACCTTTATTTTCAGTCTTTTAATAGTGAACGTTAAAATACTGGTTGTACCTTAACTTTTGGAGGTCAGTATATTAGGCGGGATTTTCATGATAAACATTAAATGCTTATAAATGAATGTATTTAAAAAAATCTATCTTTACTTTTATATTTCTTTCTATGAAAACAGCTTTATGGTACACTTGAAACACTTTTTTAACTAAATGTTTGATATTTATGATAGATTTTATGTAAGCTCAGTATGTCAGACGATGGATAATATATTTTATTCTTTTTTTAAATTGGTTAAATTTGGTGAAGTATGTTTACAGCAGATGTGAGAGGTAAAATAGGAAAAATTATAATAATTAATGCTCTTCTCACATGAACATGCTCTCCAAGGAAATTATGAAAATTTTGATGAATTACAGTTATTTTCAGTTTATTGAATAGAGTAAAAATGGTTCATGTTTTGTGATAATAAAAGACAGAATGGATAAGAAGAATAATCCAATTGTGGTAAAAATTCTGAAAAGTTCTCTAAACAAGTGGGTAAGTGTGATCGAAGTTCGCACAAAGTGCTTTGTTTAATATTCCTATCAAAATACTTTATCCTTTAATTAATAAATCCAAATAAATTTAATTTTCCAAAAAAAGTCATGTTTTTTATCAAGTAAAATTTACCGGTCTATGTTTTCGTTATATATATATATATATATATATATATATATAGCAATGTATGGCTAATATGCTGATGAAACCTCTCATTTCATTTTATTTGTGGTATTTAGGTATTTGGGACTTGATAATTCTGTCTAAATTCCACAAATTTCATTTCATTTCATTCATTTAATTCCATTTATACAATTTTTAATTTAATTTCTTATTCTTTTAATTTGTTTTTGTTTCCATATTCAGTGTGTTGAGGAATCTTTCATTGACAACTAATTATTACATACTTAATCATTATTTCATTGTTTAAGTTGGTGTTATGATAATGTTTCATTTATGGTTTTATATATATATATATATCTTAAACGGCCCGATACCAGGCGAAGCCCACTTTGATGTTTTCTATGAAAAATCAGGATTTTTCTAAAAAAATATATATAGGCCAAATTCGAAAATTTTTAGAAAATCTGAAATCCCATCCCATTTTAAGCAAGGATAGATAATTTTCATATCCAAAAATCCAATATTTTAAAAAAAATTATATAGCCCATAAAAATTCCAGTCCTCTTCAAATGCCTCATTTCTTTTCAGTTCTTCCTTTCCGCAGAAAGCGACGCTATGTCTGATCTAGAGTTGACATATTAAAAAATTCTTTTTAAACGATCCGATTAATTTAAGAAAATTATATCTCAGGATCTAATAATCTCAGCGTTATGAAAATTAGATTTCTGAATTCGTCGTTGAAAAATACGTATGTATAATTTTCAAATCGATAAATGCAATATTTGGAAAAAAATATGTATAATTTTCAAATCGATAAATGCAATATTTCAAAACAAATAATAGAGACGGAATTCTTCCACCATAATGAAACGCAGTTTTGATTAATTCTTTTCTCTGCAGACGGTTGTCTCTTTCCCGCACCTGCGTCTTTCATGAGATTAAAATTGATATTTTTTCGACTTAAAATTAAAATAAAATTAATTGATATCTCGGGTTTCCCTGGTGCGATTTTTTCGAAACTTGATTTTTTGAAATCGCGAATTTTTCTACCCTCGTATACCGAGTATCGCGTGGATCAGATTATTTATTCGATGCGCTTGAAAAGCGGGTTGAAAATGCGATAATTGCGGTTTGGTAGCTGCCCGGATCTTTCCGGTACGCCGACTATGCAACCCTTCCGACTCTTCCGGAGTTTCAGAAGGAATTTTCTTTGCAATTTGATTAAATTCTACGCTTTAGTTGAATATTTTTTCCAGTAAAAAGTGAGTTTTTACGGTTTAAATTAATAACTTGCGTTAATGAAGACATTTTCAAAATTTGTTAATTTCCAGTGTGACAGTAGGTATTCAGCTGTAAGTACACAGAATATCAAGTCTCTAACTTATACAGTTTCCGAGAACGGACTCTGTGACGGACAGACAGAGATCGAGACGAATAGGATTTCGTGAGATGTACGAAACCCTAAAAAGTTCCCTTTTTTCCGAAAAACAGAATAGATTTAAGTGTTTGGGTTTCTGCTGGTCTCCATTTATTTAAATGCGACAGACAAAATTGGCGGATGTATGGTGTGTATGGATTGGCGAAACCGTATCGAAGCGATTTGCTCCAAGCGTCGATTGCGAAAATACGTAGCTCATTTATTAGAAACTGAAATTTCAAAAACAGTAAAATTTATAGTGGAAAAGTAAGTGACAGGGATGCTTGAGTTAAGTTGATAGCGAGAAGAAACATAAGTTCCTTTCCGGTGTGAATTATCGCCAGGTACTTGCGTTATAGTCCAAGTGCTACATGACAAAAATAAGGTGAAAACTGCACATCGTGATACAGTTATAACGATTGGTCAGTATCTACTCTATATCAATACAAAGCATATAAGAAGGGGGGGGGGCATCGCGGAAAGTCGGGGGAATTCAAGATAGCGGCTGTTATTCAAAATGGCGTCATTTTCGGGAATTAGTGCAATTTCGTTTCTATTCATCGTATAAAAGCATGTTTGATGGAAATTCCGATGTTTTTAGATAAAAAATATTATTTGTAACACTTTACAGCACAGTCGAAATGTATTTATGAATTCAGTTTGCCTGTTTGTCTGTCTGTCTGGTCGTCTGTCTAGTCGCACACTAACTCGAACAGTAAAATTTATAATGGAAAAGTAAGTCATAGGGATGCTAGAGAAAAGTTGATAGCGAGAAGAAACATAAGTTCCTTTCCGGTGTGAATTATCGCCAGGTACTTGCGTTATATTAGTTCATTAATAAAAAGATAAAATCAATGCTAAAAGGAAAATCTTATAATTCTCTAATAAATTACACAGGGTTGCCTGCTGAAATCAGGATATGACTAGTAGCAACCTCCCAACATTAAGGATATTTTTGGACACTTTCTTACTTCATTGATTAAAAGATGAAATGAACGCTTATATCTTACTAATCACTATTGAAAGATTTAGGATTGCCAAATAAATTCTCTATGCGAGTAGTGGCACCAACAAAAAATAGATCTGTTTTTATGCACCTACATAGTCCATTACTTTGTTAAAAGTTTAAAACAACGCTAATACTTAGAATTTAAACATCTCCGTTAAAGTATATAGGGTTGCTGAGTTAAATCGCGATGAATTGCTTCATTTAAAAAATGAAATTAGTGCTAAAATGTAGAGATTAGACCTCTACTAAAATGTAAGATGTTGTTTAGAGAAATCGCGATATAACCAGAGGCAACCATTCAAAAAGTATATATATTTTTCAAAACTGGCTTATTTCTTCAATTCAAAGATGAAACCAGCGCAACCATGTAGATCTTACTGATATCTATTGAAATATACAGGATTGCCTAGTGCAATCACGATGCGATTTGTTGCAAGCCTCAAATAAAAGAGTTTACTTGGGGCACCTACGTAGTTTATTAATTAAAAGCTGAAACCAACGCAGCCATATACGTATTGTATGTATCACGTATTTCTACTAAAGTATGTAGGAAATAAATCCTATATATACATTTAGAGAATTGTACTCCCTACATTTTGCATTAGTTTAATCTTTTTATTAATAGAGTCCAAGCAAGCGACCAAAAGCAGCCGTCATTTTTTTAGCGTTGCCACTATTTACATCTCGGTTTCACAAAAAAACCTCTATAGTTTTTATTAGAGAATTGCAATCCCCACATTTTGCCTTTGGTTTCCTCTTTCAATTAATAAACTAAGCAAATGTCCATAACTCTAATTTTGAAAAGTTGCATCCCGATTTCACTCAGCAAGGCTTATATATATTTCAATGGTGTTCAGTAAGGTTAAGCGTTGGTTTCATATTTTAATTCATGAATTAAACAAAAATAGTCCAAAAACAGTCCTAATGTTTGGACGGATGCCACTAGTCGTATCCCGATTTCAGTAGGCAACCTTATCTTTTTAATAGAAAATTGTAAGATCTTCATTTCACCACTGATTTCAACTTTTAATTAATGAACTAAGTAAGTGACGGAATTCACACCGGAAGTGTGTTTTTGTGTCTGATCGGTACCAGCTATGCTCAGGCAACTCTATCACTTTTACGATTACAATAATTACGATCTTTTTTTGTAAAGTGAAACTTTTAATAAATGAGCTAGGATTTGTTTATTTTTGCAATCGCCGCTTGGACGTGAAAATTAAGAGTTTTTCTTTTACTATTCACAATCTTTCAAGCAATTTAGTTTATTTCCGCAATCTTTTGTAAACCCAAGTACAATTGTGTAACATAAGTCTTTTATTGATGAATAGTAATTTTTCCATATTGCTCAACATTCTTTCCTTTTTTTTTACTTACATAAGAATGAAATATCACATTATTTGTTTTAGGTTTATGCTCAGGTCTATGGACCTTACGAAGGTAGAGGTGTTCTTTTTTGTGTGTCACAGATACTAAATCCTAGAAGCAGAGGTACAGTAACATTACGTTCGGCAGATCCCTATGACCCTCCAATAATAGATCCTAACTATTACGAAGATCCAAAGGATATAGATGATATTGTGGAAGGTAAGAATAGAATGTAATTTAGAAATATAAACAAATGGTCTTAAAATTGCAATTTGGCCAAATTATGTTAAAAAAATTTCATACTTCACCAGTACTGTTTTGCTAAACTAAAATTACTGCTGACCTCACCAAACAATGTATAAATTTAAAGTCTCTTAAAATAACACAAAAATAGTCTTCAAATTTACAAAGAAAACAATTAAAATTTCAACTTTAAAATAATTTCTGTTAATCTATTTGATACTTGGAAAAATTTCCACAGAAAATTTCTCACGCCTTGCATTTATAATATTTCAAATTTTAATTGCTTAAAAGGCGTATAGCCAACAGAGTGAAAAAGTATCCACGCCGGGACTCGAACCCAGGTCATCAATATAGCGCACTAAACCACTTGGAACGATACCCAACCTTGCAAAAAAATTAAATTGGCAATTAAACAAACTAGTGAAAAGTGCCAGGCTGGATATCGTTCCAAGTGGCTCATTTGGTAGAACGTGAGTGCGCTATACTGATGACCCGGGTTCGAGTGCCGGCTTGGACACTTTTTCGTTTTGTTGGCTATACGCCTTTTAAGCAATTAAAATTTGAAATATAATTTCTATTATTTGAAAAAGAAATTTTGAATATTTTATATGGTAAGATATAAAATATTCAAAATAAAACCTCAATTGAATTTTCATTTTAAAGCAGTTAAACTATAAAAATATATCCTAAGAAGCAGTGTATTTTTCTAAGACACCCTAAAAATTCTTCAAGTGTCAATGACAGCACAAAATAAGGAATTGTAAAGAAATATGTTCTACATTTAATTGCCCACCAGATCTTTTGTGGAAGGGAACACTGGGTATGTTCTCGGAACTAGCAAGAATTGTATTAAAGGAGTATTGAAGTCCTGAATTTGAAACATTTAAAAACTAAAATTAAACAAAGAAATTGTACGTTAAACGTGACGAATGAGGTTGCGTTCGTACTATAACTAGTTTTACACTGTAAAAAAAATTGTTATTGTTTCAGTGAAATGAATTATATCGTCTGTTATGAGAGAAATGAGCATGCCTTTTCTGTTATTACGTATGTACCGACGTATACTTTGCGAATGATTACCTCCATGATTTAATATTTCTATGACTCACAACGAACGAATCTCTTGTGCTTATTTACTTTAATGGATTGAGATATTGGGCTGTCAACCTAATTTCAGCTGAAGTTTTCTCAGAATCTATTCATATTTGAATGTAACTCATCTCTCAAACAAACATTTTTTTTTTAACGTTCTTTCTAAATGCTTTCAGAGCACCTCCCTCCCCAGCTCTCTGCGAGACGGACCTTCGATTTCACCAAACTTCTGATAACTTCTGCTTAAATATTTCCAAATTATACTAGTGATAAACGTGGGCATTACGCCCCCACGTAGGCACGCTTTAAACTTCTCCTTGACCCTTGATCTAAAAATGTAACTTTTATGCAATTTTATTAGGATACTAGGGGGCTCTGCCCCCTGCTCGCTACGCTCACCAACCCCCGTTCTGATTGCACAACCTCTTAAAACCTGGTAATGCATCCTGTTTTAAAAAGATGATGATGATATCATGAACGGCGACTATCTTCTGTAATCAGGTTATAATGCTTTTTCATTTAATTCATCTTTTTTATTTTTAATATTCATGTGTAAACACAATTTTTATGACGTAATTTTCTTTATTTCCTGATTTCAACACGTGATCATTTAATTATTATTTTAAACTTTCATTATTGTTTTTAATAGTCTCGCGCAAATACATCTTTTATTTGAGATAAAACATAATCCTTTGCGCTTATTTAGAAATTGCCAACAATATAAAGAAATGACTTTTACAATAAAAGATTTTTTTACTCGATTTTTAAGGATTTTTTGAGTTTTTATTGTTCGACCGTGATAATTTTTTGAATTTCTGAAAGCTTGTTATATTTCGCGTCTGGTGGTATGATTTTCGAATCCGTGAATCATATCACGGAAAGGCCAGAAAAAAAGTAATAGCTCCTCAAAAAAGTCCCTAGTAAAAAAGCGATGAGAATAACCCGGAATATCTACGCAGAATTTGATTGGTTCATTTCTAAATCGTTTTTGGCTCTTTTCCAGATTACTTTTTTTTAATATAGATGGATTATTTCTGTGTTACAGTCTTTTGGAAGGCATAAAGGTTATCAATATTTTAAAAAATAACTATTTTGAATATTAAATTTAAAAGTTTTGATTTTGAAAAATCGAAATGAGAAAAAAAGGACATGACTAACAAATTACTCTGAAATTAATTAAAACCAGGTGATGTAACCCTGACTATCCAAGTTAAAGTGGTTCGATACAGAAACTTACAGAACGTAGGTAAGATTATTTGTAGTTGGAAACTATAATAACAGATTTTTTACATTTAGTATATATTTTTTAGATTGCTAACCAACGAAACAAAAAAGCATTTTCAGTACATTCGTATTACCGCATGCTAGTTGTTATTTGCGAAAGATTTTTGTATTTATAGCCGGGGCTTTACAAATTTGATAAAATCTGCTTCCCAGCAAAAAAATTCTAGTCGAATGAATTTTTTGTAGTACTTTAAATACAAGGTTTATTTATTAACTAGGGGGCCTACCCTCTGCGAGCTACGCTCGCCAACCCCCGCTCAGACTTCGAGGCCTCTAAAAACATGGCAGCGTGCTTTATTTTTTAAATATTGGTAAATCTGTAATTGGGTTGTCATGCTTCTAACGTTTTAATGGGGCATTTTTTGATTATCATGGCCTCATACACAGCTGTTGCGACAACGGACGACTGTTTTCGGGATTGATAAGTAAAATCAATTACAACTTGAAAACCAGCTTGTATAAAAGGGTTAGGTTTAAATTGTGGCTACCTCTCGGACTTTACTTATTCTATTCTTCCTTTGCGTTTAAGGATGAGAAAAATTCCATCTGCTTGTGAATAACATTAAGAACCACGGTATTGAAAAGTACTATGTTATAGACGTTTCCAGTAACAGGTTTTAATTTTCTCTCTATTTTAGTGCACCATCAAGTATATTTTCATGTTATTTTAAATATGTAAATTATTTATTTTAATTAATATGTATATACGAATTTTCTAATAATTATTTATCATACAAAATTAATTAAATATTTTGTGCATGCATGCCTGCATTTATTCGGCATCAATTGATGAGATATTTAAACAAATTTGCTATCCGTGGTAATTTTACACCATGTTATGTCACTTGAATATTGTCCATAAGAAAATCGGGTACTTTTCCAGTATAGGATCCTTCGCTTTTAGGTTTGGCGTAATTCGAGCTTCAAAAAAGGATAGATTCGTTAATATACATAGATTTGTTGCCAACAATTATGAAAACAAACCCAATGAACTTTTGATGCTTTTCTATTATAGGGGTCTTGACGTTTTTTAAAAAGTTTGGCGGAAAAAACCAAGCAGGATAGAAAACCAAGCAGGATAGAAAACCAAGCAGGATATTTTATTCTCCTTCCGTTCAGTTGGGCAATTATTCTTTTATATATTCGTTTCAAATATCCGAATTAGTGATTTTATAAATTCGTTTAATTAAATTTTACAAAAAAAATAACAAAATGATATCAATAAATAATAATTACTATTAATTCATTTTCCCTCTTTCTTTTGCATTTACATAAATGACGTCATTTCGACGAATTTATTCAAAATATTTTCAGTTTATAAATTAAATTAAATGCTGACAGACGATTGAATCCTGACGATAGAAATGTGATTTTTTTTTTCAAATTTTCCTGAAAAACATAATTTAATCACAATCTTGTCTTCATTATCGATTGAAATAAAAGATAAATCCAATTTCAATTTGAAAATGACGAATAAAAAGAAATCAATAATCCCTATCGGGATCCTTTTCAATTTTTTTCCCTTTTTTGTCACAAAAAACTGAGTAATTAGTTGCCATCATTACAGAAATGTCATTAAAATTAGAAAAAAATGAATATCTCGAAAACTAAATCCAATTTCAAAATTATATTACCAGTTTTGACATCCGCGGATTTTTATGGACAATTGGTATTAATTTCACCATCAAGCGTTTAATATTTTATTAAAAATAGCCCTGAAACATAATCAGTCGTTTAATCAGTCGTTTCATAAAATCGTTTCATAAAATCGTTTCATAAAATCGTTTCAGAAATTCGTTTCATTAGGATTTTATATATATAGGGTAGATATAATTTTGAATAAAAATGGCCGCCTGGCATATGAAAAAAGTAGTTAGCAAAATATTTATTTTCCTCCTTCACATGACTTCTGATTTTATTATATAGATTGTGTACGATAGGATTTAATAGAATGAAGAAAATTTTTATTAATATCTTTTTAAGTTTTGATTCGATTTTCGTAAAATTTGAAATGACAAGACAAAATTCTGCAACGATTATATATATTAAATTTCAGAGCGCTCGGTTGAATAGTTTTTGCAATGTTATATGCGGACAAACGGTTGGACCAGAAAACGATTATAGGTGCTACGTATTTATACAATTACGAACGCACCTAAAAGGCACTAAAATTATGAATATTAGTCAAAAATATTAAAAATTGACCTAAATATACTAAATTAGTGGTCCAAAGTACATAAACTCCCTAAAAATGAAAAAAAAACGGCAAATGTCATATACATTGGTCTACAATAATAAATAATAATAATGTGTATTATACTAATACGAGAAAATTCTATAGGTTTGAAGACTTGCATGCGTATAGGCAGACATCCTTTGATGAAAACTGTGGTATCTACACCTTTCCAGACACTGGTTCCAGGATGTGAAAAGTTCTCCGGTGACGAGGACTCGTACCTGCGATGCGTTTCGAAAACTCTATTTCTCACTCTTAGCCACCCAGTTGGCACAGCTAGAATGGGAGATCCTAACGACAATAGGACTGTTGTGGATCCTGAGCTAAGGTAAAACTTTTATGCAGGTATCACGAGAAGGATAGCATAAATTGTTTTATTAGGAATCTTCATAAAATCCAAATTTTCCATCTGTTTCACCGTCGAAGCTTGAACTAGGGGAAGGGTAATGTGAGCCCTATAACTCTCAAATTACCCCAAACACTAAATACAAACTCAGACTCTTTATACTGATAAATTTATGCAGTATATTGTTTTGTATAAAATTTCATATGAATTTCGTATAGTTAAAATTTTTGGTTACAATTAAATCTGATAATGATATTTTTAAGTTGTTGTATCTACCCCAAAAGATTAAAACAAAATCGTGTAAAAAACCTATATGTTATTGCGTTCATTAACACTTAACTTCTAAAAACGAACCTTGGTGCTATTTTTTTTAACTTTATAACATAAAAAATAGAATGTTTATTAAAATGTATGAAATTATATCGATCATTTCAATGTTTTTGGAATTTAAAAAAATACAGTGTTCGACAAATTAAATAATGAACATTCACTTAGAATATAAAAATAATTGATGTTAACAATTTTATAGAAATACTGGTGGTAGAAAAGCAATTGCCTAAAAATAAGTTTACATAAAATGTGTTAAAATAATTGTGAGGTAGAAAAAAGATTTTTTATAGAAATATTCTTTAATTAAATGAATGTAGCTGAAAATTTCGTGAATGTGTAAGCGTGCACTAAACCTGAAAAAATTGCTTCCATACCATAACTTCCAATATTTACGTTTTTTTCTTACCATTATTTTTGAAAAGAAAAACATTTCTTCTTTAATATTAGAATATTTCTGTGATTAATTAAAGTAAATTTTACTTTTAGTAGTAAATAGGCGGGAAAGTTGGCAGCTATGCCACATGCAGATTTTATTAAAGTAGGTTGTGCATTTCATCTAAAACTTTAACCACTTGAATTCTATGGACGAGTATACGGGTCAACCAACTATACTTTGTCCTTACTCTTGTCACCCTCATTTTTTGAAATAATAAAAAACCTTTTAAATCTACTAATTGTACTTTCTAGTTATCCAAAGAATAGCTAGAATAGTGACAGCCTATGAAGGACACTGCTCAGACGAGGAAACCAGGTTTGTAGACCATACATGTCCCTCCCTGCCCCCTGTATTGAGGTGTTACTAAAAATACAATATTCAGCCGGAGATGAACCCACCGGTAAACGCGACAAGGGGTGAAGTTGAAAATAATAAGCAAATAGTAGGTAAGTAGAAGAACAAACTATGGACTTGAGCCAAATTTGTCAGGAAAGCGATATAACGGGTCCGGGGCCGGGACTCAAACGCGACAACGGACAAGGTAGGAACAAGAAATGAAATGACTGTAATGCGTGGTTTGCGCGCCGGAGACTAGCTCCCACGCAACAGGGGGCGCTGTGTTACCGCTAGAACGAGCTCTTCTTGCGACAAGGGACGGTATCTCGCGACAAGGGACGGAGTTGTAATATTAATAGAGATTAATTGTGTATTTGCTTGAAACCAAAAATACAACCCTAAAACCGGTTACAATTCGGCCCAAACACTTGCGGTTCGCTTTGAAAACCTCTCCCATCCAATGAATTCAGTCCTTATTTTTCGTGCTTGTCTTGTTTGGGCTGAAAGATTTCAGCGATAACCGGCTTCATATTGCAAACCGTTTCGATAGTATAGTGCATCTCTATCGTACTCAGAACTTTCTGAATGCACCCAGGCAAATAATTTGTGGATATAACAATTGGATAAATGAAGAAGGTATTGATGCATTCGTTTGATTTTGCTGAGAAGTATGGGGCAAATTAGAATGTTGTGTAGCCATCCCTTTGGGGGAGTGCTCATCTCAACTCACCACACTCATATCTGTTCATTCTGGTAAATCTTAGCTTCAGCAGCACAAAATTTTGAAATAATTGTTAATATCTTTATTTTTTTCATGGCGACATATATGTAAAAATTGCCACGCAGTACAACTTTTTAAATGTGGTAACATAGGAGTTAAATATGAAGCGAAAATTGGTCTTAGAAGCGAAAATTGGTCTTAGAAGCAAAATAAAGATATGTGACGCACCGCTTTCTTCCCAAACTTCATTTATTAATCTAGTAACCATGCCAAAATTGATTTTTAATTATTCATATATAAAGAAATCACCTAAGTTGCCTTTGGTGTAAAGAAGGTTTATTTTAACTCATATAATGTTGAGAAACAGCAAAAATTTACATATTCGTATGTATGGAATTTTAGTAAATGGATAAAATGTAAAAGATAGCTTGGCTCTTTTTTATATATTTGCAGTTTAATTATTTTCAGACTAATAACTGTTGTTTTTCAATCCCTTTAGAGTTTTACACATCGAAGGACTCAGAGTTGTCGATGCCTCGGTTATGCCTGTCATTCCCGCTGCGAACACGAACATACCAACCCTGATGGTAGCGGAAAAGGCGTCGGATATCATCAAATCCACTATAGACTGCAATAACAAATAACATTCAGATATGTCGAGTAATAAAGAGCCCAGATGGAATGAAGGAGGCCCATATACAATGTACTACACTGATAAGCAAAAGAACTTTTAAATAACAAAGACGAGATTGATAATCTTGATCACTGAAAAAAATAAAACAGTCGTCCATATAAAGACAACAGTAACATTCATGAAATGTCAAAATACAATCTTAGCCAAATGTATTAGGTTCCTTATGCATATAATGATAAATTTATTTTGAAAAAAAAAACTTAGAAATAAACAAAACAAAATTATACTTTTTAATAGACTGACTTGCTGCCAAAATTGTGGATACCCTTAAAAGATTATTTCTCTGTGAAATAGAAAAAAACTTACCTGCAAGTTTAATTCATCAGATAAATGAATATTTGGCCATTCTTCCTCTGTAAACGTTGTTTATACGATAAGGTTAATTTTAATGACGATATTTTTTTCTATGATGCACGTCTTTTTTCTAGCTTTGCAACTTTAATAAGAACTGCTGAAACTAATCTTTTCACAGTTTTAGTACTAACTGGACGTCTATTTCTCCCAAAAGAAATCTGCAGCAAACTCACAAGAAGTTTTCCTTCAAATTCTTATAGATTTACGAATACAAGTTAACATTTGACTTTTCAGCGTTATTTTTATAACCGAGATCTTTTTCTGTTTGATCTAATATCGTTATGAATAGAAACGCGTGGATTTCGATGGCTCTTTATTAAAGTAGAAACATCAACTTCTTACCGTTGGCGAAAATTCGCAGCCGAAGACTCTATCCAAACTGCTAACTGGAAACTCCATTTAGCACTTGGCTCAAACTTCAAGAGGGAATTCACAAAATCGAGCGCGCAATGTATTTCAAATCCTTTGAATCCATCTACTATCGCACTCGATATAGCTACTATTCAATTACAGTTATTTAATTAACATATCACTTAAAAAATAACCGTGACAACCAGATTCCCGGAAATACATATGAAACTTTTCGAAACTGAAAGGAATGACAGAATAGGTCTCATTCACGCACAAATGTCTATCAGTGCTATTTTAAACGAAATTTTGAGATTTATGTATAAGATTCTCACCATTTCTTTAATAAACATCCCACTGGTTTCATGTTTCTATCTATCACCGTTTCCGGGTTATTGATTTTTAAAGTTAGGGGTCCTTTGTGAAACACCCTGTAATAAAGTTCCTTTAAAGCAAACTAGTCTGGAAATTTTTTCCACAACTTGTTTCTAAAACAACAAAAATGAAGTAAAAGTTGTGTCTTTCGCATGCCTTTACCTTTTACACACTTTAATAACTTTGCATCTGAAACCAATGACACGAAAAGTATGTTAAAAAGTTTTGATTTTCCTATTCCTTCACCGACGATTTTTTTTTTCAAATTTCGCATTTGTAACAAAATGGCGACATCTCAAGTTAAATGTATCAGTTTTAGCAAAAATTCTAATTTGTTTTAATTATAAAAAACGAACGAATTAAAAATTTCTAAAAAACAGTCAAATACTAGGAAAACACAGGGGCATCGAAAGAGGTTAGACAACACGAAGGCCTCTTTCACTGCGCTTTGCTTCTGCACATCGTCTAAAGTTCACGGCTGCGAAACAATTACATCTGACAAATCGCTGAGAATTGCCTAGTATCTTGCATATATATATAAAAAAATCTCCTCAGTTTTTTTTGGAGTTATGGAGTAACGCTGATTTTAAGTGTGTCCAACTTTTTTTGGTGGAATTCTGTCGAATGTTGTATCTTCTTAATGCCTACTGGGTTTAAAGGACTTTTCTTAAAGAAGAATTATATAAAATAGAATGTATGAATGCAAATTTAACTTCAGTGAAACAACATGAAATAATTTCATTTTTGTGTTCAGATTTTACATGTTTAATTTTTTTCTCATAATTAGGGCATTTCAGGTTTACATGTTTTAGCTTTATATATTTATGTTTAACAGCCTTGTATTTCATAATTACTTTTAAAGGTATCTTACAAAGATGGAAGCGCCTAACAATTTTTACCAAGTCTATTTATATGCCCACTCTTAAGTAGTGATGCTGAATCATAAGAGAAAGCAAATGTTTGTTTCTAAAGTACTGTTTCTGTGAAACTGGTTTGAAATTAATGAACAAAAGTATATTTAATTTTTTAATAACATTTCTTTTGCAGAAATATAAAAAATAATTTGAAGAAGAAAATATCGTAGAGTAATTATTTTCACCCAGATTACACTGGATTTTACTCATTTTGTTGAAATTTTCTTATAGACGAAATGAACTACGTTCAAATTAAAAAAAAAATTATTGAAACAGTCGGCTGATTTTGAAACAGTCGGCTGAAAAGTAAAAAATAATAAAAAAGAAAAAACTTCGTTCAAATGTTTTTTCTTTTTAATTAAAATTTGTTTAAATGGATTTTTTTTCAGCATTTATACTTTTAACTTTTTCATTCATTATTAATGTCAATAAAAGTTTTATAAAAATGTTTGTTTCTGATGTATTGTTGATTTTATTTTTCTTTCTTAACATTAAACACACCAGGAATTTTACTCAAGTTTTATACAAGTAATTCACACCAGAATTTTTATTTAAAACTATTTAACTTTTACATTTAATTTATTTATGTTTGATTTTTATTTTATTCATTTTATGAAGAAATTTCTGGTGCGAATCGAAATATTTTCATTTGGTAGTAAATTTAGTATTAAACTGGCAAGATACATACAAGTGCTTTTTTTTTAGTAGCCCTATTTTCCAATAGTTATTTTCGCCTTATTTAACCGCAGAATTCTGCGATTAAATAAAAGGGTGATTGCTATAAAGAAATAGTGGTTGTAAAAAAAAGTCCTTTTATTCACCCTGCATGGGTAAATTGCCCGATCCGTGTTCGAAAAAAAATCATCATTAAAATATATGGCTTATTGTAAATTAGAAATAAAATAACAGATAAAATCATTAGCAGATATCTGCATAGCACGGATCCATCCAGTTTTGGTCTAAAGTACGTAATTTGGATCAATACACGTGTCCATTTTGTGGCTAAAAGTCGCCTGATTTTCATCTATTGAAAGACTCCACTGTATGGGCTTATAAAATAATAATTAAGGGTCACATATTTCACATATTACATTATTAACACATCTTTTTATAGAGATGAATCTTATTTCAATATTCTTTTTCATTTATTTACAGTTTGGTGCTACAGTTCTGCAATAAACGATAGCGTTTTATGGATCCAATTGCATTTTAAAAATTTATGTAACCATAAAAAATAATTATTTTTACACAAAGTGATCGCAAAGAGGCTTGGGCGTATTCCGAATGTCTCGATGAAAAAAAGTTGCAATAAAAGATCAACATCAGCCAGGAGCCGGTTCGTCAAATTGTGAAACACTTCTACGGATAAGAAAGTGAAACATTGCCGGAATATTATGGCAGGCAATACAAACGAAAGATTTCAAAAGTGGATAGGACCAAAGAAGCGAACCACACATGATCAATGGCAGAAAGTTTTTCAAAATTTTCGCATTGGAACCTGTCCATAATCGACACAGCAATTGAATTGGATTGAAGTATAGTATCAGTCCATCAGCCATTATCGAAAGACGACAAAATCGGTTTCAATCGGTTATGGTTTTGGGCAGAGATGGTCACATTTGTAATTGCAATTATCTGCAACGTGCTTACAATTTAATTGTATGTAACTGATTATAGCTACACACATTCAAGCACAGAAATTTCGTCAACTAATGGGACGGTTAACTAATCTACGGTTCCGGCTACAGTGATGCAATAATTTTGTGCGGTATGTTATTGTATGAGGGTCGATCCAGAAATAAGGTTCCCAATGAGCTCCAGCCGCACAGGAAGGTGCGAAGCGAAATACGGCAACAGCGCTGTGCGCGGCTGTTCCCGCACTCACGATTCTCCCGACCGCGCTTTGCTGAGCCGCTCATTCTTGGCTCAGCAACCGTCCGAGATGGAGGTTCCCATGGTTGATCCCGCCAAGTGCGAGATTCTTCCGTAATTCGCTTATTGCACGCCAAAGGGACTCCACCCGTCCAGAAATGCCGGCAAAGACGACTGACAGCCGGTGTAACGCTGCTTCATGACAATGACCGACCTCACGTCTCCCGTCACACACAGGAACTTTTGACACAATTTGGGTGGCTTGTCATGCCCCACCCACCTTACAGTCTGGACCTCGCACCTAGTGATTATCACTGGTTCCCCAAATTATAGGAACACTTGGGTGGCCAACGCTTCCGGGGTAATGATCACGTCAAAGAAGAGGTGAAACGCTTCTTCAACGGGTTGGCGCCGGAGTTCTACGGCATTGGGATACAGAAATTGGAGCACAGTCTACAAAAATGCGCAGAAAAAGATGGCGATTATGTAGAGAAATAGAGCGAACTTTCTTCTTTCGAACGATGTAAATTTCTATGCGAATGAACAATGTTGTCTATTTGTAAATTTGATGGGAACCTTATTTCTGGATCGACCCTCGTAACTATATAAATTAATTACATACAATTAAATTGTAATCAAATTGCAGATAACTGCAATTAGACATTTGCCCAACTCTGGAATGGGGTTTGATTTGTTCAACTCTCAAAACATTGCTTTCTTTTGTTCATGAAGGCATTAAAATGAACCATCAAATGTACTGTTAAAACATCTTAAGAGCGTTTTGTTTCACTATCCCTACGAGTACATTGGAAATGAAAATTGGACTCGCCAACAAAATTCTATTTCAGCACATTGAACAAAAATAACACTGTAAAAAAGACAAATGTTTCTTAATCTACGAAAAGATATAATAACCATCAGCAAAAATACACAACAACTTCTTCCGAATTACCCACGATTCCGAAAAGCGTTCTTTATCTTCAGAAAGTCCAGAAAACAATACATTTTCGAGATTTAAAGAAGCATGTATAACAACAAAGTTTCTTTTGCTGCTACTGCTTTTCAGTGTAGTTTTTACAGTGTCGTAATCTGCATTCTCTAACCGGAATATCGGTTTTTGGCTGTTAACTCTCAATTAGACATTTTCAGGTGTGTAACTGAATTTATACATGCAAGAGTAACAAAATAATGTTAATATTAATGCTGCTAAATTTTCATATTTGTCCCTAAAACACGTTTATTGAACATGAAAATGTTTATTTGAGAATGCATAGCATCCGAAAAATTTATATTCCACGTAGAAAAAACTGATTAATACACTGTGTATAAACTACTCGGCAACGTTTCTGAAAATCAATGGCAGCAAGAGAAACTTTGTGTTTATAAATGTTTCTGTAAATCTCGAAAATATATCAGTTTCTGAGGTTTCTCAAGATAAAGAACGCTTTTCAGATGCGTAAATAACTCGAAAGAGATTATTGTACATTTTCGCACATAGTTAATATATTTCCCTAGATTAAGAAGTACTTGTATTTTTTACAGTGAAGAACAGGTATGATTCAAGTCCCATCAGACTTCTTAACCCTTTGTTGCATACTTTAAAATTGGCAAATCCCTAACATTAAATTTGCTATTTTCTAACTAAAAGGTTCACACAGAATGAGAAAAAATTACTTTAAGTATAATAATTTTATTATTATTATTTTTTTTAAATTTACAGCCTGTACACTATTGTCCATATCAAAACGAATAAAGTATCTTTATAATACTTGTATTTCAATTATGCATTAGACCAAGGAGTTTAAAAACAATGATTAATAAACAAAATACCATTTAAATAACATTATTGTTGGGATCCCGGGTTCGGGTCCTGACCCGGACACTTTTCGTCCAGTTGGAAAATTACAACTCGTAGTATGATTTCTTTACCAATTTGAATAATTGTGTTAAATTTAATCTAGTGTAATCACGTATCCAGCGTTTACTGGAGTTCTATTACCTGTCATCTATTCTGTTGAGCCGATTAAAATATCAGACCAGATGCTATGATCAATAAGGTTAACTGGATGAATTATGCCCTCCAGATTCGACCGGGATAGCTCAGTTGGTGGGGCATGGCGGCTTCGGCCGGGGGATCCCAGGTTCGAATACTGGCCCGGACATTTTTCGTCCAGTTGGAAAATTACAACTCGTAGTATGATTTCTTTACCAATTTGAATAATTGTGTTAAATTTAATCTAGTGTAGTCACGTATCCAGCGTTTACTGGAGTTCCATTACCTGTGATCTATTCTGTTGAGCTGATTAAAATATCAGACCAGATGCTATGATCAATAAGGTTAACTGGATGAATTATGCCCTCCAGATTCGACCGGGATAGCTCAGTTGGTGGGGCATGGCGGCCTCGGCCGGGGGATCCCAGGTTCGAATACTGGCCCGGACATTTTTCGTCCAGTTGGAAAATTACAACTCGTAGTATGATTTCTTTACCAATTTGAATAATTGTGTTAAATTTAATCTAGTGTAATCACGTATCCAGCGTTTACTGGAGTTCCATTACCTGTGATCTATTCTGTTGAGCTGATTAAAATATCAGACCAGATGCTATGATCAATAAGGTTAACTGGATGAATTATGCCCTCCAGATTCGACCGGGATAGCTCAGTTGGTGGGGCATGGCGGCTTCGGCCGGGGGATCCCAGGTTCGAATACTGGCCCGGACATTTTTCGTCCAGTTGGAAAATTACAACTCGTAGTATGATTTCTTTACCAATTTGAATAATTGTGTTAAATTTAATCTAGTGTAATCACGTATCCAGCGTTTACTGGAGTTCCATTACCTGTGATCTATTCTGTTGAGCCGATTAAAATATCAGACCAGATGCTATGATCAATAAGGTTAACTGGATGAATTATGCCCTCCAGATTCAACCGGGATAGCTCAGTGTTGGGGGGGCATGGCGGCTTCGGCCGGGGGATCCCAGGTTCGGGTACTGGCCCGGACATTTTTCGTCCAGTTGGAAAATTGCAACTCGTGGAACATTATTGTTGGTTTAGAAACCTTCTAGTTCATCTACCGTCATTCTGAAAGAACATATATATGGATGAGACCTCAACAAGTAAGTTACCTATTGTTGTGACACTATCTCGATTTTTCTACCGAAAGCATGGATGTCACAAAGTAGCATAAGCTTTGAATAGGATGTATAAATGTAATAGGTTGGATAGGACAAAAACAGCACTTTTGCCCACTGTGGTGAACAGTATGCAACAAAGGGTTAAGAACACAACAAGAACGAAAAACATTGCTTCAAGAATAGATTATAAAACACTTTCTAACACTTCCAGAATACTGTAACAAAACTTCACCGTTTAATAAGGTGAAAGATGATGTCTAAGTAAACAACTTGAAAATCCGATTTCAGGAATTACCATCAACAGTCGGGAAAATATCCGAATTTTTTTGTGCAGTCCTGTATTTATTCTATAGATTTTAATACATAGTATGCTAAAGTTTAATTCAGATAGGACATGCATAGCTCCCTTCAGAAATTTCTGTCAATAAGCGGAAATGTGCTCGAGAACTTTTGTGCTTCCCTTTATATGATCTAGAGAATTTACACACTCCAAGTAATAGGCAAAAAAATAGTTATATTTTAATAACCGGCGTAGCATAACTGAAAACACACTACCCGCAATTATTGTTCATAGACACTACTGTAAACGAATTATTTTGTTTATCCCTGTAAATGAACAATAAATGCTATACACACCATATTCTATAATAAGACTTTTCTAGTGCACAGCAGTGATGTACACCAATTTCAAAGTGTTTGAAATTGTGCAACATTATTAAACTACTAAACTACTTTGCGAACGATTTTCTCCCGTAGACCACAATGTAACGAAATTCTTTTGATTGTGATTGTCCCTATAAACGAACTATAAATACTACTATATAATGATGTTGCACTATTTCAATCATAATGAAATTTATATTAATTACTGAAGTGCACTATAAGTTACTTACTGAAAAGTATGGTGTGCATTACATTTATCGTTCATTTACGGTGACACACAAAAGAATTCAGTTGTTTATGGAGCGACAGTTGCTGGAAGTGCGCTTACAACTTTGGTTTGCGTTTTTAAGTTTACCAAAAATTTTGTATATTGCATGGTGTGTATAAATTCTATAGATCATATACAGGATGGCACAAGAAAATCGAGTACAGTTTCGTTTATTGACGAAATTTGCTGAAGGTGAATTTTACTCTGTGCTTGTGGCTACACTGCAAAAAAAGTGTTGATTTTACAGTACAATGCTGTAATTTATATGAATTACTGAGGTGCACTATAAGTTACTTACTGAAAAGCATGGTGTGCATTGCATTTATTGTTCATTTACCGTGACACTGGTTGCTTATGAACGATAGTTGCTGTAAGTGCGCTTACAACTTTGGTTTGCGTTTTTAAATTTAACAAATATTTTACATAGTGCTTGGTGTGTGTATAAATTCTATAGATCATATACAGGACTGCACAAAAAAATCCAGTACATTTCCGTTTTCGGACGGAATTTGCTGAAGGTGAATTTTTAACTGTGTGGGGCGTTTCTGAACTAAACTAAACTTTTGCATAATATGCAATATATATTATAGAAATCTATACTAGATTCTACAGAAGGCTACACAAAATATTTCGGATATTTTTCCACCTTTAGATGGTAATTGCAGAAATTGGGTTTCCAAATGTGTTATGCGGATTTCAAATATCATCTTTCTCCTTATTAAACGTTGAAGTTTTGTTACAGTATATTCTGTATGCATTGGAAATGTTTCCTAATCTATGCTTGGCGCATGATGTTTATTTCTTGTTTAATCATAATTCCAGAATTTAAATGTACATTTAATGCAGTTTTTTTTCACAATTTGTAGCACATGTTTAATATAAAGAACGCGATCGTTAATTTGTATAATGATCCTTATTTAAACAGTAAAATAGCATTTTAAATGATATCATAGCATTTATTGCTTTTATTATTACTCATTCAATTTTTCAGATACAGGTATGAAGTTTTTTTTTTATGTTCTTGTTGCAGCAAAAGGAAATAAATTCTAAGCAAACTCATTTTGTCTAGTTAGGATCTAAAAAAAATTAAAAAAAGTATAACTTTTTAAAAATTAATGGAAGGTATATTTCATTAACATAATCTTATTTTCAATACTTATGCAGTTTACGTTCCAACTTATCTCCAACAGATAAAATATTAAAGTACTTCAAACTTTTTGGGACACTCTGTTTATATATATATATATATATATAAATAAGCCGCATAAGATCTACAATAGGAATATACTTCAACAAAATATGAAATATGTAAACATTATCAAATACGATGTATATATATATTTTTTATAACAATTAACTATAAACATTTAAAACAATAAAATATTAAAACTACACAGTCAAACGACTGTCGGTCTATATACAGTCTTTTGTCTGTGTAATTTTAATATTTTATTGTTTTAAATATTTATAGTTAATTGTTATAAAAATTTTGTATACACCTTCTTTCATGATGGTTACATATTTCCTATTTTGATGAATTATGTGTATATACACATGTACATATGATTTATATATACTACATGTGTATATACACATGTACATATATACATATAACTTATATAAATCTTCTAAACTGAAATAATTTTTATTTGGAAAAAAAAACTAATTCTGCAGAATTACTACAAATGAAACGTTTAACGTCAGTTAGTAATTTTTGTTGAAGGATCAATTTAAATTTTTATTGGTTTCTGTTGGTTTTTTATAATTCATTTTTATTGTGACTTTTAAAAGGTGCTCTTATTATAAATCGGTAAAATATTTTAAACTACAGAAAAAAAATTACTTTAAAATGATGCATAAATTAGTAAATATAGAATTGAAAACTTATTATATGCTCAAAATGTATGTTTCAAGATGTGTTGCAGACCTTTTATTCAGAGTGATATGTTTAATTCAACCGGAAAAGTCAGCAATATAAAAAAAAATACTTATTGAAATTTTTATAATGAATATGTGGATCCCAAATATAGGACGACAACTAATTGTTACAGTGTTCAAAAACGTGCACTGATAATTTCTAAAACTCCCCCAAAGAATTATTTAAAGCATGGTTGTTATCAGTAAACAATATGGCGATTTCTCACAACTAATCAGTCTAGAAACATTTCTTTTCTTTTCTTTTTATCATTTTTTAAGATGATCGTTTGTTTTTGATATAGCTTTTTGGGTGAGTTTATGGAATAAAGAAGTATTTTCTTCTTTTTGTGAAATGGTACTTTATGAAAAGTAAAATACATAAAATCTTTCGACTAATTCTCTAGATATATTCCATAACTTCAACAGTATGGTCCATCAAAGTTTGTTTTTTGCTATTTTAGCTATATCAGTTTCAAAAATTACATTCAGCTTGCCTGTTAAAGATAAGTATGTATTTTTATATTCAATTACAAAATTCTCCCATTTTTAAAATATATTTATTTTCTTATTTCTAGTTAGGAATTTTTATCTATGCTTTATTGATATACATGTATTAAAAGCATTATACCGTTTTTCAATGCGGTTAATTGGTTGGTTGATTTATGACGGCAAATTATCTACTCGAGGGATATAGGCCCCAGTGGAGTGCCCTCCGTGGGGGTCTTTCTAAGGGATCCTAATCCGTATTTACGGCAAGGTTCAAAGGAAACCACGGAAAACTCCGAACTGTTAGATCGACGAGCGCGACAGGGGTTTGAACCCAGCACCTCCCGTCTACCAGCTTTGAGAGCAGAACCTCTCAGCCACTGGTGGGGTGTGCGGTTAATTGATCCCGCGAAGTTACTGCACTAATAAAAACATATGTTCAATGGGAAAAACTACAACAAATCCAGACCCAACTTTCTTTAAAAGCCAATTTACATAAATAATCAATATACAAATGAACAATGATATAATTTTGTTGTATTACTCCTAGAAAAGTTGTATTACTCCTATATCACAAAAAAGAAGCGATATAGAAGTGCATACTCCGAGTACCGTGTAAAAATCTATCACCACTCATAATGTTTCCAAAGGACTCGGAGTGAGGTACAGTACAGTGCAAACTGCTTGGCGACCTGCAGGCTTTTATAACATATGTAGTATATCAATTTTGAAAATCAAAAAATAAATTTTATATTTTTGTTATACCACTTTTATAAATATTTTTGTATGCGAAAGAACTGACAGAACGGATTTTCCCCAGATCTATGCCATTCCCTTACGCTAGAATTACTGCAATGTATCTCAATTTAGTTAACGCTTATTATAAGGTTTATATATATATATATATATATATATATATTACAAACTCAAAATCTTTATACGTTTACTTAAAAAATCCTCTTAGTAAGAGTGGTGTTTTTAGTTTAAATAATGGTAAATAAAATCAACAAATTGATTTTTCAAGCTCATAAATGAGAAAGGACATCCAAACACAGAAGCTTCAACTTTTACAATTTTATGGGAGCAAAATAAATAAATAAATAAATAAATAAAAGAAAAGAAAAGAAAAGAAAAGAAAAATAATATAGCCATATGTAATTGCAGGAAACGCAAACATTATAAAAGCCTGCAGGTCGCCAAGCAGTTTTCACATACTGTACCTCACTCCGAGTCCTTTGGAAACATTATGAGTGGTGATAGATTTTTACACGGGACTCGGAATATGCACTTCTATATCGCTTCTTTTTATGTGATATCACTTCTTTTTGTGACTGACGTTTTAGGTTGATGAGATATCACCCCTTTCTGTAAGGTATTTAATTTCAATTACACAGATTCCATTTTTATTCAGAAAAGAAAAGATGAAAGGGGCAAAAAAATAGTAGTGATGCTATAAACAGAATTATACAATTTATTGAGTGACTTATTCCAATGTACATGTCGCTACCATAACAACGGGGAAACTTTTATATTAATTTCCTTACATTGTATTCATCAGATTATTTATGACATATTTATTTTCCTTTTTCTTTTGTTTATATCACTCTTCCGTTTATATACATTCAAAAACAAAAAATTAGACAATTTTACAGTAGTTTACAAACTAATTAAAATACTACAGTTTCAGAAAAATGTGGAAAAATAAGAAGCACTTTTTTTCGGTTAACTACAACGATAAGTTTATGGAGCATACTTTACCGAGAATAATCAACATTTTTTTTTCTACGAACCTATTTCTATTAGTATAAAAATTTACAGGGATTTTTATACTAACATATTAAATATTTTATTTTTGAAAATTACTGAGCACCTTAGAAGTTTTTTATTTGTTTAAGTTTTTTAACTCAACGTTTCGAGAATTTGTAAAATATAAAATTCGCAACGTTTGCAAAATAATAAAAACTATTAAAGTGATTTCTGTTCATATAGTCTGTTCATTCCAATTCGGTGATCCTAAAATATAGGTCCCCAATCTCCGGCAGTCCATGAATTAATTAGGACATATTAAAATGTTCTCAAAGTTGACAATAGAGGCAATAAGTATAGCTCGGCAAATATGAAACATGGCAGTGCTTCATCATGGCTTTGTTTCGTGAGGTGTTCGTCATAGCCGGAGATTCGATGAACGGCAAATATTTATACGCAAAACTTGTAATCTTGGGGTAGCAACATTTTTACATTCTATTACTCAGCGCATGAACGTAAAGTTGGAATTTTGTAATCGCTATTTCAATCAATTCCTGATACGCTAGAATTATATATTTATAAATAAACACAGTTTTTTTAATCGATGAAAATACTATATTTTAATAGATTTAGAGCTTAACATCGACGAGATTTCAGACAGACAAAATGAACTCATATTAAATTTTAAAGCAAGATAATGAAACCTTACAGAGATTGAAACAGTGTAAAATCATTAAAATACATATCACTCAGTAAATATACATCGTTTGTAATGTAATCAAGATCTTCTAAGAGTCTCTGTAAACGAAACGTATATGCTTCAATGCCGCTTTACAATAGAGAGGATGTAGTAACATATTTGAATATCTTGTGTATATAGCCAATTTGACAAAAGTTATGCAATTTACTATTGTTTTTCCTCTGTGTTAAGTACAGGAATCATGTACTTCAACGTAAAAATTCGCTAATTACACAACTTTTTAGTCTTATTAAAAAATCTTTTGAGTTACCCTGTAAACGAACAGTAAATTCTAAAATTCTGTTTTACAATAGGAAGCTAACTTAGGTCGTTCGTAGTAACATATTTTATCATGCGCATACGTTCTTTTTGAAAAGAGTTAGACCATTTAATATTTTTTTTTTGCTTCATCTTAAGTATAGGAATAAATCACTTTAAAGTGGTATACATAAAAAACTAATTAATATTTTTACACGAAATATTAAACATTTGAACTACTCATAAAAACAATTCAAATGCTGCAAACCGCGTAAAAATCGGATAATTACACAACTCTTTAGCCCTATATCAAAAGATCTTTTGTGAGACCCTGTAAACGAACGTTAAATGTTACGATTTTTTATAATAGGAAGCTAACTTGGGTCGAGTGTAATAACATATCTTAATATCATGTGTATACGACCATTCCTAAAAGATTTGGGTCATTTATTATTTTTTTGCTCTATGTTAAGTATAGGAATCAATAACGTTAAACTTATATAAATCAAAAACTAATTAATATTTTTACATGAAACTTATAAAAGTCCGAACTACTCATAAAAACGATTCAAATAACGTAAACCGCGTAAAAATCTGATAATTACACATTGCTGTAGCCCTGTCAACAGTTTTTGGTCTGAACAAGATTTAAAAAGTACAAAAAACAGCATTTTAAAAATCGCATTTACTGAAAACCTATTTGTCGGATTTTGCTTTACTTTTGAATTCTTAATCCCTGGGCAAGCCCCATTCCATAGAATTAAGAATTTTGTTTCTATCATAAATAGAACACGATATAGTCAAAACGCGATGTGTCAAAAACCCGTTTTATCCCGTCCGCAAAATATAAACTAGACAGAGTGCAAAAAAAAAAAAAAAAAAAAAAAAAAAAAAAAAAAAAAATTGTAAAATCGTTTGGCATTCATTGGCGGAAATTCCTTTCATTTACGGTTCAATGCATTGCTTTTTCTTATGCTTGGAGAGAAACTCTGTCGAGTTTCTATGATCGCTCACCCGTATATAAAATGACACAACCCAAAATAATTCATTTTTCATATTATTGCACTAATAATACAATAATACATAATACATGATATATATATATATATATATACATATTATTGTAGTAGTAATTAGTAATACAGAGGCACTTAGGTGCGTCTTGCTACAAGGAAAAGTGCCGTAATTATCCACGGAAAACCGCTAGATTACGTTATTATTATTACAAAAGAGAGGCACATTGCGTAAGGGTAAAAATTTACTCAATCCTCCCTATCTCTTGATCCTTAAGAGTAGGTTCTATTTCTTCTATTTCTTTGGGTTAAAATTTTCGATTTTTCTTTCTTTCTTTTTTTTTTTTTTTTTTTTTTTTTACTTTACTTTTTTTTCTTTTTTTTTTTTTTCAGTTTTGCATTCCTCAAGTGTGCAGATTGATGACCTAAAGTGTTTTCGTTATATTTCAATACCTTACAATCTTTTTTGCTTGTTGAACGAAACGTCGCTTATTGAACGTAACGATATTTTAAAACTTTAAACTTGTTTGTCTCGAAATCCTGTTTTTCAAACTGAGCGTCCATTTTTCCCGAGAAAAATTCTGCCGATTCCCTTTGTTTTTGTTGAAAAGAAAAGTCATCTTTTTTACTGGAGCTTATACCGCCGAAAAGTAAAAGTTTGATTGATTAATTATTTTTTCGATCTCGCGAGAAATTAAAAAAATAATAATAATAAGGCGAAAAAATTACCTTTTTCTTTCGAATGACTGCCTTTTAGTCAAAAATCAACTTTTTAAATTAAATCTTGGTATAAGGCCTAGAGATTTTAATGCCGTTTCATAATTTAGTGACGAAATTTCTTTCAGATGCTTATGAGCGGAGAAAAATAGTCACACAACTTAAAATTCACGGCGCGCACCTGCAGGTTCGTCACTCAAGGCTTAGTATTCATTTTTTAGGGTTCCGTACTTATAAAAAGTAAAAAACGGAACCATTATAAGATCACTCCTGTGTCTGTCCGTCCGTCTGTCACAGACTTTTTCTCGTAAACGTGGAAAGTTCAAACTTGGGAAAGTTATAAAGCCTTTTCACCCACATATTTTCAGATTATTAGCCATATACAAATATGTTGAAAAATTTACGGGGCTAATTAAGTTACGTGAAAAAAAAACTGTTTTCTTTTTGTGTATCGTGTGCAAAATCTTATAATACCGAACTGAAAAATACATTTGTTTTAATTTTAGGAATTATATTTTCAGAGATATTGTCGAGAATGCACTGCAAAAATGTGCACCTCCCCTCTATTTCTGAATCTACTGAAGCTAAAATTATAAAAAAATTAGGGTAGTGGGAATTTATTTAAACCTTGCAGGAAATCTATAGCGATTTTCCTAGGTAACATAGGTTTTGAAAAAAGTGCATTTTTCCGTTACACACAAACTATATTTGTCGGGCGGTCAGAGGGAGCGTTGGCAGGCACTCGAGGTATGTATCGACGCAGAATCATCCAAAGATATTTGATAATGATTTTCGAAAAGAAATGTCGGTAATTAACCGAGATATTAATTAAGTTACTTGAAAACAAAATTTCTTTTTAAATATCGTGTAGGGTTTTTCTCGAAATATTTCGTAACATCGAGCTCAAAAATACATTTATTTTAATTTTAAGTATTATATTTTCAGAGCTATCGTTCAAAGTATACTGGGAAAATATGTCCCGTCCCCTCCCCCTATTTCCGAATCTATTGAAACTAAAATTATGAAAAAATTAGGGGTACTAGAAGTTTATTAATTAATAAATTTAATGTCCCGGATCGTTTGAGCGCGAGTTATACTCCCTCTTGACCAATTTATTAATACAGAATAATTTAAATATATAAGTGAAATGTCAATAAATATAATGCGACAAGTCCGAAGGCGATATCTCTTTTATTTTTATCCGAAGAAAAAAATCGTAAAACACTTGAATTTCAGGCGAAAAAAGTAGAACATTCCCTTAAGGATTTTACAATTTTATGCACACTTTTACGGTTTCATGCAGAGCTAAGTGCTATATGTTTATGTTACAGTAAAAACATATGAATCTGCTTTTTCCTCCCCTGTGAAATGCAATATTTTTGAGCCGTGTCACCTTTCTTGTAAATGAAGCGATATTACAGATTTATTTGAAACTTTTAAAATGAAAATAATTTAATTTACTTGAGCTTCAAGATTTAATAACTGGCAATAACGGAATATTAAAAAGTCGATTTTGAGTTTATTTCTGCATAATACAGACATTTTTCTGACTGTCGCGCCATTGGTCGAATTTTTTTTTTTCGTATTTGCATAAAAATTCCGCACTTTTGGCTAGCAAAAATAAGATGACCATTCCATGTATTACGCAAGAATAGAAATATTCCCCGCGTTAATCGAGGGAGCATCTGCAAAAAAATTACTGCACTAACTGAAATCGTATACAAAGCGAGGGAGACCTGTACATGGTAATTAAAAAAATATTGGGCACTCTTTAAGAGGTTGTAGTGCATTCGTTTTATTCACTTAAAAATACAGGGTGTCTCATTTCAAGTCAAAAATAACTATCGTTCAGAACGAGGGTTAAAAAAACACAGATCTTTAAAAAACAACAAAAAAAAAAACAGTTTTTTGTTTTAAACCAAGTGTTTTTAATATAATTTCCTATTGCATGTACATGCACTTATGTTGATAAAAATAAACATTGTTGGGTAATAATTAAGTAATGCTTCATCAGAAAATAATTTAAATGTATTAATTACAGTCAGTTTTGTAGAAAATTCAAATTATTTACACGTAACAGCTATGTCATATGTTCAAAGAATCAACTGCTTTACACTGTTAGATCTTGATAGCATGAATCTTTTTATCAACAATCCTTCGATAACTAAAATAAATAAATATTCAAAGTACTTTAATGATTTTTTTTTTAACCACAGTTATTCAAAACATCTTCCTTGAACTCCTTGCTATCTAGTATTTCGCTGTTTTCTGACAGAGTACTATATTGAGCTGTTATGAGCATTTCTGATTGAATTCAAATATTAAAAAGAAAATAACTTTCATAAGGAATTTCTGGATTGATTTGACATTTAGCAGTTCAGACTTTACACTTATCACCTTTTAAAGTTTGTCCAATCATTTTTTAATCACCTTGTATTTATTCTTTTTATGTATTTGTTATTTTCGAAATCAAATTTGCTTTAATTTATGACGGTTTTGAAAGAAATGTGTTGTTGTTTTTTCTATACAAATTAGTTCTGAATAGAAGTGCACTCCTGTGTTTCAACAGTGGGAAATCCCTTTAATCCTCGATGAAAATACAATTGACAAATTAACATTACAATGACATTATTTTACAGCAAATACCTAAATATAGTACAAAACAGAATAATATACAATAAGATAGCAGTATGCCATATTATACTTGTAATGAACCTTCAACTTTAACGACCATAATTAAAATTTTGACAATTGTTAAAGTAAAGGCAACTGTCCTGACAACTGTAAAGTTCAGCTCTGCTAAAAATTTAATTAGATATATAAACTGTTAAAGTCTTATACACAAAAGAATAATTATAATAGGGTTAAACTATTAAATTTACAAAAACTTTTACTATACTCGAACCTATACCACATTAAACAAACATATATACTCAACCATTTTTTTTGTTCAAAATTTTCAACCAACCATAATAATTATTTAACAATGTTTACATAAAAACTTAACAGAATATATATATATATACATTGCATTATGATTCTTAGAAATAGAAAGAATTTTTTACATGCACTATGCTATATTTTACTTACACTATACTTTAACTATACTTTGTTTAAACTTGATAGTACAAATAAAATTTAAAAATGCTATACTAGCAATTAAACTAATATGTACAAATACTTTTACCGAATGTTAACAAATTATTTAACAAAGTTTATGCAACTTATTTATCATGCTGTGCGTATACTTTACCAAATTGATATATTTCTGAAACCTTTGACCAAATTTTTATACTGTGCATACACTTTCTTTAAACTAAATTTTTTTTTTTTTTTTTTTTTTTCACACTTTAAAACAAATTCAAATATTTTCAAATTCTGTAATTTTTTTTATACTGTACATACATTTTACTAAATTAAAATTATAAAAAATCGTTATATGGAGATAGATCTTCCATTATATGAAGATTATTTTTAATGCAATCATGAGAAAAAGTGACCGTTCAAGCTAAAAATTCATTATATAGAAAAATTCGTTATATGGAATTTCATTATAGAGAGCCTCGACTGTATTTCGGACTTTCGGTGGTTTTAAAAATTTTTAATGACTTTTTCTATTGCGATTTAGACACTCATTTTTACATTATCTTCTTATCATTGCATGTACTACTAGTTTTTTGTGTAAATTGGTGTTTATACGATCGAAAACGTCCGTTGTAAAATATTAATTAAGACTTATATTTCTATTTTTTTTCTTACTTTTTTTTGACAGAATAACTCCTGTAGACTTAAAATTTTACTGCGTCAGAGTTACAGCACCTAAAGAGAAAATACAAGATAAAGTACCCGTATTACTGATACATGGACTAGGAGGAAGTCACAAATCATGGAACGGCGTCAACCTTCATTTATCTCTTAGTACGAAACGTAAAGTAAGAAATTCCAATTGTTCTTAAATGTGTTGATTATACGAATTGGCTTTTAAACTTAAGGGTTGGTCTTCTCTTAGAGCCGAAGGAAAATGCAAAATTTAGGGATTTTTTCAGTGGTTAGAAATGAAATAAACACGTGAGGTTTTTTATATTACTTTGTTATGGTCTATTGATATCATCATTCAGAACCTTTTCATGTGGAAATATTGATATACCGTTGTTTGGTAGTCTGGTTGTCTGATAGAATCTCAAAATAAGACATCTTTCTGTCATTCTGCACTGAGAAGCCATGGGACATTGGCAAATAGATTGAGTAAAAGATTTATACAATAGTATATTTAAATAGCTACAAAGTAAAGTGTATTTCTCACTGTAACTTTATTATATTTGACTATCTTAAAATTATTTAAACACAACATTTCAGGCATTATAAGTATTCGAAATATAAAAGAAAAAAATTGAAATGTGAAAGTTTAGGTCCTTATTAGATTATATGAAAGTAACAATGTTTCTGCTATTATTTAAAATTATTTACAGTGGAAGCATGATATAATTTGGTTGTCAGTATACATAGTTTACTGTATAGTTGTCTAACAGGGGTGCTGTGGTCAGAAATGGCAAACAAATATACCATATTACGGCAAAAGAGTTTGCATTGTGTGACATTTAAAAAAAAAAAAGAGGAACTAACCAGTTTACTTTCACTTAATTTCATAATAAATACGAAATGAATATAATTTATATAAAACTTCAAAGGTACCTGTAGTCTTTTGTACTAGCGGGGTGCAATAAACAGTGTGTCTATTTCAGATCAGCAATAAATTTTCCTGACTTTTCCAAATTTTCCATACCAATAAAATACAAATTTCTCGGTATCGAGATTTTGTGATGTTTCACATAAAAAATCTTAAAAGTTGTGAATTTGAGAGTGAAACTTTCACAATTGATTCTGAAGCACAAACTACTGAATTTTTAAACAAATTTTTGCATCATTTACAAATTGTTTAATACTAAGTCATTTATTTCATGGTTAATTATTGCCTGACGTCCCGGTATTTCTTAATGAGGTTTATGTTTACATGCTAAACATTTTGCCGATACACTTTTGGAATCAGGATGAAATTTTTTATCACATCAGCCACAGTCAATTGATTTGACTATGACTAATAACAGTTCAGTTTCCAAACAAAGATAAGTAAACAGTCCTAATATCACCTAATTAATTGTACAATATTTTTTGTACAAAGATTCAGTGGATCTGGAATTAAAAAAGGGTAGACAAAATTAATTGTACGAGTGGTTGTAACACTCTTTATTTCTGTAAAGAGCATTTCAACTACCCGTACTTTCAATTTTCTTTTGAAGAGCAAAATTATTGCAATTTCAAATTCTTAGTTTTATAATCAGAAATATTTTCTTGAATTTTTCTCAGACGTTTCAAATGTCTCTGACTTTATATAAAAAAAAAAAAATTCCCTGATTTTTCCCCAGCAATGGTAAATTTCCGTGACCTTCCCTTGACTTTTCCAGTCCATATAAATTTCCCTGACTGTTCCAGGTTATGTAGGTTTTCTAGGTGGCTAGACACTTTGAATAAAAGAACACTATTAGAATTTTTTTTCCTTTCATCCATAAAATTGCTTTTTCTGATTATCAGACTATTTCACTAGCAGGTAAATAAAAAAATGATAAAAATAATTAACAATAATAACTGTAAAACATTGGAAGGATATTGAGAAATTAAATAGGATGCGTTACAATGTAATAAATTTTGAAAATGCAAGATTTATGCATCATAATATTTTTTCTTTCATTAAGGGGAGGTTCTACTTGTATGCGTCAAAATATTTTTTTTTTATATTTTGCACTTTTGGCATCCCTAAAGTATGTAAATTGGTGCCTTAAAGCGGTTTCGAGATATTCCAAATCCTTACAATTATTTTCGCTCATTGAACATAACGTCGCGCGTCGAATAACGTAACGCTACGGTAAAACTTTAAACTTGTTTTTCTATTGTAAAATTTAAAACTTGTTTTTCTCTATACTATGTTCCTCAAACTGGGAGAACAATTTTCTCGAAAACTATTTGACCGATTTCCTTAATTTTTTATTTAAAAGAAAGCTAATCAATTTTGCTGGAGCGTATACCACCGAAAAGTATAATTTTCATTGATAAATTATTTTTTCAAGCTCGCGAAAGGTTTTTTTTTTTTTTTTTTTTTTTTTTTTTTTGCAATTGACCGCCATTTTTTAAAGAAATCAACTTTTAAAAAAAATTGTTGGTATAAGCTTCAGAGAATTAAATGTCCTTTCCTAATTTGGCGACCAAATTTTCGTTAGATGCTTCTGACTGGATAAAAACGCTCGACCGGTTGGAAGTTCTCGGTGAGTACATAGGAGAGATGGGGGATGAATGGGACAAATTAGTACAATGGGACAATTCACAAAAATATTTATTTTAAATATTTTATTTAAGTTATTATCAATATTATATATCACATGTCATACATTAAGTGATTGACTACATCTTATGCACAATATTTGTTGAAGATTATTATTATACAGAAAAAAGTTCGTCTATGTCCCAATCATCCCCACAGCAGGGATGAATGGGACACAAACATGTTCCTCCCCGTATTCAATGTTAAGGATTAAAAGCTGACAAAAATGCCTCCTTGGCAAAAGCTGAGAGATTATAAATTGTAATGATCTCCAGGATTATTTTTAGCCAATCATCTTGGACTCATCTCAGCTTTGCCTTAAAAGGCCCATAAACGGAAGCATTCAATGGCGGAAGACGATGGCTATAATGAAGATGAAATGTTAAAAGAATAATTACCATGAATTCCTAATTTATCAACCTATATAATATTATTTAGTTAATAAATATATTTTTCAGCATGCTCTAGGGATGAATTAGACAGTTGCATTCATCCCATTTGAAATGTCCCAATCATCCCCATGATGCATATATTCAATTGTCAGCCATTTCGTCTCAAAAATTATTTTGTCACAATAGTTAATATGTATTCATTTTAATTACCAATATTGAGTCTTGAAATAAAAAACTACAACATATCTTAATTGTTTATATTGCATAAGATATTTAAGTAACTTCAAATGTAAAAAAAAAATTACTTTTAAGCAGAGTTTTCAGGAAATGCAAATTTGAAGAAAACTGAAAACAGCCATGTGCTCTTGCTTTTGGTTCTGAAGCACACTATGGTAGTGAAATCTATCAGGATAGGAAGCAACTAAAAATAAAGTTTAAAAAAAAGTTTTAATTGCCTGAAATATTGAGAACGTCCCATCCATCCCGTGTCCCATTCATCCCCCATCTCCCCTACAGGTGCTCCCCTACAGGTGCTCCCCTACAGGTGTTCCCCGTCGCATAAGGCGTATAATTCAGTTTTTTACACACAAAATTAAAATATATAAGTGAAATGTCAATAAATATAATGCAAGAAGTCCGAGGATTATATCTCTTTCCTTAATAAATGAAAAAAAAAAAAAAATCGTAAAAATCACGTGAATTTTAAGCCAAAGAAGTAGAACCTTCCCTTAAGAAAGAAATATCATCTATGAAAAGTGTCTTTTAAAGAAGAAATGTTATCTATGAGAAGTGTTGTTGTGCATAGTATTATTATTACATTATATCTATCTCTATGGAATATAAAACAGGTTAGTATAACAAGTGCCTGATTACCACCTAGGTAAATTCTCATAACTTTTTTTAAAACTTTTTGCCTTATTTTATCTTAGAATTCAGGGATTAAATATAACGATTTTTTTTCGAAAAATGATTCAGAAGTTTGCCTAGACTGTGATCAGGGCCTGTCTTTAACTATAATTATTATAAATAATTTTTATTATTATATATTATTATAAGAAACTATATGAATTTAATTGTTTGAGTACCAACGTGTATTTTAAAAATCGTCTCGAAAAGTACTAAGTGGTTCGATGTTACTTGACTTATTTTATATCAAAAAACAGCAAACGGGACGATGTGTTTGTCTCATTGCAGTGCCTCAGGACAATGTACTTGTCTCATTGCAATGTATTAGGATAATGTGCTTGACCTATGTCAAACTACGCAAAGCGGCGAGATACTCATTGTTTAATTATACGTGGAAATTCACATTTTAACAATTAAAAATTATGTTAACGTTAAACAAAAAGTATTGCCTATGTGTTTTACATAAACAAGTATTAACAAACAAAATTCACTAAAGTTGAGCGTACTGAATTCGACATAATCCAAACATATTCATATTTACACATTAAGATGAAATGCTGTGGATCTTTTTTGTAAAGAAATCAGAAGAGCGGCATCGTGATTGCACTGCTTGGGACTCAAATGATTAATGTATAAATGAGTTTAAACAATCTGAATTTTACTAGGTATGTTCTGTTGATCTACGTAACCATGGAGATAGTCCCTGGAATAATCGTAATGATATCAAAGCATTAGCAGCAGATATAGGTTGTTTTTTAGACAAGGAAGGCATCAAAACAGTCAACATCATTGGACATAGTTTAGGAGGAAAAGTAGCTGTTCATTATACATTGAATAACGTAAGTTAGACATTTCATTTATTTTAAATATCTTGCATTTAACATTTTGCAAACGTTCCATCGATAAAATCGGCTTTAAATTTTACTAGCATAAAGCAAAAATAATGATTTCTGGTTCCCTATTCATGCTTCATAGTAATTGTTGGCAGATCCTGATTACCACTTAGGCAAACTTCCACCACTAATTTAGAAAAGTAAGAAAAGTACTTTTTCACAAAAATTGGTGGACGCTTGCCTAGGCGGTAATCAAGCCCTGATTGTTAGACTATCCGAGACTTTATGACTTATTTTTACATACTGTAAGCATAGCTTTTACATTTGTCAAAACATTTAATCTATATTTAGAATAGGGATCTCGATTATTCGTTCTCACAATAAATGACTGATTTTTATTCAATTATGCAAATGATATATAAAACACGTTAAATATAAAATAACTGTCTAAGGCCTCTATAGGAGATAAGAAATTATCTGCTAGCGGAAGCTTGCACAACTTAATTCTAGTTTATTGCACTTATAACAACTGAAACATAAAATAACTGCATAAGGCCTCTATAGGAAAAAAATTAAATTTATCCGCTAACGGATGCCTACACAACTTACCTCTTATTCATTTCACTAACCTTGATCACTACAATAGCTGAAAGGTCCTTCCTTAAATTGAAATTAATCAAGAACTACCTCCGAAACTCCATGTCACAGGATCACTTAAATCGTTGAAGAAACTATTAGTTATATATATATATAGGACAATTTATAATAGTGTTTATAATATTGTTCTATACTTAACTATTGTATATTCTTCTTAACTGAAGAGTGTCCTTTTAGTTGTTCAAAAACATTTAGAACTATTTCTCCTAGATCATCATCGGTCAAAAATGAAATGAAAACAGATTCCTTGATTAGGATTTTACAGTTTTGAAATGTTTTCCCTAAATCTTTTGCATTTTAATACTTTTCTTCAAAATATCTAACATCGAAACTTATAAGATCAAATTCACTGTCAGTTGCCGCATTTCTCAGTCAGGCATTTATTATAAACCCGATATCCTATAGCAGGAATAATTTTCATATTTTTTCTCCTCAGGGGCGTAATGTTTTAAGGGGCATGAAAGTTTCATCGGCTGGAAAGATAAGCATATTTTATGAAGTTTATGAAGTGACTAAATTACATTTGGAAACGACGCAGAAATCTGTAGGGTTTTGCATAAAAACACATAGTTTGAAATATCAAACCTAAATTTTTATTTATTTTTGTTGAACCGTGCTCCTTTGAACTCGATTTTCCAGGATGTTCCACGGCGCGTAGCATTCGACGGTACCATAGGCTTGTCTGCTTGATTTCATCTGAAACCAATGAAAGAAAAAGCATGTTAGCATATTTTGATATGTATAGTCCTTGATGGACGATTTTTGTTTTACAAATTCTGATTTGATTTGATTAGTTAAAAAGAACGATTTACAATCTTTAAAAAAAGCATCTGTCAAGGAAATACAAGATCATCGAAAAAGGGTTAGACAGCACGAATGCCTCTTTCACTGGGAATTACTTCTGCGCATGTTCAAAAGGTACGGCTACAAAACAGTTGCATCTAAAAAATCTCTGAAAATTGCCTTTTATCTAAAAAAATTATTGAGTTCTCTAAATTACTTTTGGAGCGATTTTTTTTTAAATTTGTTCAACCATTTTTGGAAGACCCTCTATATAAGTTTACACATTTAAAGTTCATCCGTTGCTGAGATATTTCTGATTCAGACTTAAAAAACATTGCTTTGAGAAAATATCGTTTAAAGTTCTGTTACAAGTTCCGCTCGCTCGTGCACTGTGAGACAAAAATCGTTACATCTTCTTTATGAGTTTAGATTTTTTATGAAAGGCGTCAAAAGAACTTTATGAAATGTCAGACCTTTAAAAAAGGAAGAAAAAAATTATTTTTTTAAGTTGATTGGCTTCCAAGCAACCGAACTAAGTTACACCAATGACGATACCAACATTGTATCGAATGTTTTAACTTCTATATCTTAATTCTTATGTTTTAACTTCTATATCTGAATGTCTTAATCTTAATGTTTTAACTTCTATATCTGAATGTCTTAATCTTAATGTTTTAACTTCTTAAACTTCCAGATAACTTGTCGTACAGAATAATTATGTGAAATAGAATTTATGCATATAAATTTTTAACTTGACTGGAACAATATGAAATATTTTATTTTGTGTGTGTGTGTGTTCAGATTATACAAGTTTAAATTTTTTTCTCACAATTAGTGCATTGTAAATTTACATGTTTCTCATTTTAGATTTATTTGATTATATTTAACAGCCGAATCGAGTCAACTCTATAGTTGTAGAAGACATGCGTCCAAATAGCATTATGAAAAAAGCTTACAACAAGATAGTAGTGTTATTTACATTGCTAAAAGAAGGACTGTCAAAAGTTCCGCCTGGAGTAACCGAAGATAAAGCAAGGGATGTCGTAATAAGTTTTCTGAACAAGAAATCGGATCAGGTTGTTACTCACTCTTCGTGAACTATTGAAAATCTGAGTAATAGTAACAAAATTTTGATATGACATGTATTTTTTGTTTTAAAGATTTTTAGGGTAAAGTATATATTACTTTCATCCGTTAAAAAAAAAATTGAAATCCAACAAAAGTTATCAAAATTATAGGACATTCTCTGATTAAGGAAGATTACTCAATTAAAGGTATCCACACACCGTTAAATCGTCATTTTCGATAAAAATATCGATTTTTCACTTTTGGAATAATTTTAAAATCCGATCGTTTATCTATCAAATTCTGCTTTAATTGTGTCTGTATCTTAATTAGAATCCGAGTTACATCCGTTTAAAGTTACATCTGTTACAGCTTGTTGAAGAATTTCACAACCGCAAATATCCTTCTGCAAACCGGAAGTAAGCTGAAATGTATGTTTACATTCTTCTTTTTCTATATTTGGCATTTAAATTGGATTATATGTCCATGAAAAAAAATGGAGTTAATAATTAAATCTATAAATAATAATAAATATTTTTATAGTAAGAATCACGTTTAAAAGTTATTTTTAGCTTTTTCTCAAAATGAAGTTTTTCAGTTTTTTACTATACGCAAAACATCCTAGCAAAAAAATTATGCATGAAATGCATTGAAATTTTTTTATATATTTTACATATTTTTTGTTATATATATGTTGTTGCATATTTTACAAATAGTTATTGAGAGAATAAACTATAATCATAATACTATATTAATTAGTTTTATATTTAAACTGGCGTAAGTTAAAAAGTTGCAACAAATTTTACGAACTTTTCATTACATTAGTATTTCAAGTGCCACAGCATCTGCAGTAGAAATACTATTACAATGCGACTAATCTATGTCCTAGAGAAAGTTACTATCTTTATTATGCAATTTACAAAATGTAAATGCATTGATTTGATTTTGAATTATCATGTTTTGCGCAAATGTCAATCTTTCACATAATTTTGACTATTTTTCACTTTTAAAAAATTATTTCTGTGCGGTTGCTAAAATGTTTATATATTTTTCAAAGTGTGAACTTAAATGTCATTATAAAAAATTGGTATAAAGAGAAAATTAAAAAAATTCCACAAAATCACCTCCGAAGGTGTGTGGATACCTTAAATGAATATTTACTGCATTTTAGTTGAATAAGAACTATGTAAGATTCCTCATTAGCGACTGAGTGGTTCATTCAATTTTGAAAAAGCAATGATGCATCATGTATTGTATGAAATGCATATGCACTATTATATAATATGTAAATTGAATGTACTTAAATATGTAAATAAACATTTATGTAAATATAGAAGTAAGGCGTTAAGTTTAGACTACTAAGTGTAGACATAAAATGTATCAAAATATGAAGAGACTTAAAAATTAAAAACATTTATTAATCTTAGCTACTCTAGCGCATAAATAAAATCAAATACTAAGGTATTTTTTTTTATTAGTATTCCACGTTTTCAATATAACCTGACATTTTTTGTTTGTTGATCTTAATTAGAGTTGTTTTTAATCCTATGGTTTTCCTTTATAGTTTGTAGTCATCCTTATTATCTGATATTTACCTGTTTATTTTTTGCAGTGTTTTCTAATTTTATTTGAGCATTATAATGCATGACTTATTTCTCTTTCAATGTGTGTTTTATTGATTTGTCTTCCCATCGTTCATTTAAAATTGTTATTTTATACAGTAACCCCTCAATATTAGCGATTTTAACTTTCGCGAGTTTTGCTTATTCGCGAATGGGAAACTGCGGAAAAACTTAACATTCGCAATAATCTAACTTGATTATTCGCGATTTTTTTTAAATTATCTCTTATTTTTTCAGAATTGGGATATTAGAAGTGGTAAGGTAACGGCATCTTTAATCTATTAATTTAAAATGTGTCGGTTCTCGTAGAGATGTAGCTGAAGTTGCACTTAGTAAGAAAATAAAAGCATTTCTGAAGAATTTAAGCTGTATTTAAATATCGTATTTTAATATTGTATCGCATACTGACCCACTAATACATTATCATCTCTTTGCAAATAGAGAGAGTCGAAATTACTTTATACAAAAACCTATGCTTTTTTAGCTGCAATTTTCTCCCCAGTCAGTTAATTTGAATTATCTTCAATTAATAAATTTCATGTTTATGAATATGTGTGTACATCCACTTTCTACATATATGTTATGCATAACGTATTGTCAATTCACATTATATCGTTTTGTTCTTTCGAAATGCTGTGCCACTCTAATTAAAATTTTACAGAACGTAACTCCTTTTTTACAAGGGAACCACTTTTGGTACAGCTTGCACCTAGCATCGAGACCTGGTGCATTTTGTAGCCTTATACATAAAAGTTAGGGAACCGATAAAATTTTTCTGTTAAAATCATATTTTATATATATTTTTTATACTTTTAAGTTTTTATTATTAGATTTGTAATTGTTAATTTTACGCCAAAAGCGAGTTAAGTAGCCAAATATGGTGCTACGAATCCAAACTACTGCTCACACACAGCAGGCGACTATGACATTTGTACAGGGTTGGCGAGAAAAAATCTACGGTAACAAATAAAGCCAATTTTGTGCCGCCAAAAATGCAATTATAATGCTGTATTTTTTCAAAATCTTGAAGGAATTTTTAAACGTTTTCCAATATTTTATACTTATTATTAACTAATTTTTTTTTTAAGTACTTAAAAAAAAAACTTCTTTGTTAAAAGTCCGATAAGTGGTCTCGAAAATTACATTTTCAGAAAGTTATGCCGCTGTAAAATCAAAAAATATGATTTTAACAGAAAATTTTTATCGATTCTCAAACTTCGTAACAGAGAGCTTTAAAATGCACTAGGTCTCAATGCTAGGTGCGAGCTGCACCAAAAGTGTCGACCTTGTTAGTGCAGCGAGATAGACTCAACATTCGCGGTTTTGAGATTCGGGATTTTATCATGGAACGTAACCCTCGCAAATGTCAAGTGATTACTGTAATTTCCTTATAAATATCATCCACCATTCAAATTATCATTATCAAATATTCTTCTTAATTTTGCGATTAAATAACAGATCTCTTTTGCTTGTTAAACTTTTTTGAGTATGTGCAGTCAGCATATAAAAAAAATCGAAATACATCCTTTTTTCGCAGACCGTTTACGAGAAAATCGCAAAAAAGTGTTATTAGACATGGATTGTTGCCTTCTTTCAAAATATGAAGACAATTTTTGAAATACGGGTCACCTACGTATTAAAAATTGCACCAACTTCGATATTTCAAATAGTAACACCCATTTTTGACACTTTATTTGATTTTCTTGGATCAAATCAGCCCAGAAAAGTATATATATCTATTTTTTTGTTACATTTTCATGGACTTAAAAAAATTCAAAATTGAGAATGCCAATGATGTATGCACGTGACAAACTTTAATTCATATTTTCCCACAAAATCATTCGATTGAAATTTTTTTTTCAATGAGATACATTGAATGAACCAAGACATATTCTAGACAATTTTATTTATTCAAAAGTAAAAAATTCAATTAAAAAATATATTAATAATTTCATATTTAAATGAATTATAAATTAATATCTACATCAGTTTTTACATAAACAGAATGGCCATCTTCCAAAACATGTGTGTGTAAGTTTATTGTTCATTCAAAGCATATTTTCCAAGATTTAAGAAAATTTTACTTTTCGAAGTTCTAAAGTTCTAAAAGGACCGCATTTTGTTACCGTTCAATCACATATATGAAAATCGAAATTAGCTTTTAGACAAGTTATGTAAAAAATTTTGTTAAATAAAATTAAAAAAATAAATTCCTCATTGTTTATTTGACGTAAAAATTGCATTTACACTTTTACTGGCGTAAATCTGGAAGTTTTTCCTTCGAGGTCTTAATTATTATTTTTTTATTTGCTGATTTACCTTTAATAAAGTTTCCGTTATAACTCTATAAAGATTTAATAAAAAGTATATAAATGACACCTCTGAAATATGGTGTCAAAAAAGGGTGTTACAATTACAAGGTTGGTGCAATTTTTAATATGTAGACGACTCGTTTTTCAAAAATTTCATTCATATTACTGGCTAAACATAATATACTTAATTATTATTGCCTTTTGAGCTTTTTCTTTTTTTTTCTTTTCTTTTTTTTTCCTTTTTTTATTTATTATTATTATTATTATTATTATTTTTTAGTGCTGATAACTTTTGCTACGTTTTGACAGAGCAAGACATTTCGAAACCGGAAATGTGCATTTCACATTCACGGTGTTTAAAATTAAACATATTTGTACTTTATAGAAGTTAAATCACGTTTTATAACAACTAACAATTTTGAGAATATTTTGTCACAACCCTCAAACTACTACTCTTTGTAATTAGTGGTACGATCACAATATAAATAAATATAAAAGTAAAAATATCTTTTTTAAACAAATACTCTTTTATAAGCATTCAATATTTAGTTGAATACACCTAGTTTAGTTATATTACACCTAATTTTATGATTGCAGTTTATGTAACTGTACATAATTTTGGCATGGCCACCGAACTCGATTATGGACAATTCACTGTTTTTTTTTTTTTTTTTTTTTTTTTTTTTTACGCTTGGTAGAAAGTGTGAGCTAGTGAATTTATAAAAAAAATATATAATTTTTACTGTGTTTCTGTTTGAAGTTATAGCACCTGGAAAGTAAAAAAATATTAACATTATTTAAACTATCTTTTTAGAATTACTAAATTACTTTTTAACGTGTAATAATAATTTTAATTAATACGAAAGTATTAATTGATCAAAGAGTTTTTTATTAAATATATATTACATTCTTTTTTTTAATTTATTATTTCTACTGTTTGGTGGCTATTTTGTCGTTGCAATTTCACAGCCAAGTGGTCTGTTTTGGCGAGCGTGGTTTGGCGCATAATTAAATACATTTTTGTTGTAATTTGTATAAAGTTGTAACACTAAAGAACATTTGGCGATTTATCACCTATGGCCGACTAACGGAAAAATGTTTTTAAATTAATTCATTAATTTATAATTAAGTTGTAAAAGTATTAAAATGTTGTGTTATCATCAAACACCTATGGACAATTTTTTTTTATTATAGCGTATCAAGAAGTGAATGTAAAATCAATAACAAAATTCCATCTTTACATACATAAGTCAAGTTTTGTTAAATAAAAGAGTGTATAAACATCACAACGTGATATAAATGCATCGCTTGGAGTTCAATTTCTAAAGAATGTTCATTTTTAGAAAACGTGTGCTTGAAATAAATGCATCACTCGCAGTTGAATTTCTAAGAATACCATTATAAGAAAACGTGTGCTTGAAAAATCTAAACTAAATTTTTGCTTGGAACTAAAAAACTAAAACATATAAAATACATGTAACATACATTATTTTCTTTATTTGAGTTAATATATATAAAATTTTAAAAAACAATTCAACTTGAAAAGGGATTTATTTGTGGCTATTTTCTTTTTGCTTTATGCACTATTAAAAGTTTTTTTTCTTTGCTTGCATTTTTATTCAATATTCAAAACATACTTTTGCATTTTTACTGTAATTAGTGGAAGTATTTGAAAATTCTGTAAACCAGCTTTAAATTTAAAAATAAATGCTTTTTCTCTAATTAAAATCATATTATTATATTTTAGCTTGGAGTTGCTGTAAATTTCACTAGAAAATCCATAGACTTTTTAGAATTAAAATTAGTTGATGACAGATGGAACTACAAACATAATATGGATGTAATACTGAAAACTATAAAAGATCCTAATGAATTTCTAGGAAAAAGTTCAGGTGTATATAAAGGACCAGCTCTTTTTATCTATGGTGTTAAATCTCCGTTCAAAGTGTAAGTAATTCTTAATTGTTATTCTTTATCTTTTTAAAACTATTCTTGTAAATTTTTGTAATCATATCAATTTATTTGATTCGTTGGTTTGACGACGAATTTTTTATTTTAGAAAGATGGGATAACATGACGCATGCGAAAAACGGCATGATGAATTTGGGAATTAACATAATACGCATGGAATATGGCATGATACAATGAAAAATGACACAGCACTGCACACGGCTTAATATGCCTACATGATCTTATCTAATAATCATTAGTAATGAAGAATTAAAATATGTTGTTAATGTTATGTTTTAGACTCAAAATTTGATTTACTTTACAAGGTTTTTGATTTACTTTAGAGGCATAAATAATCATTGCTTAGACATTTATGATAAATGTTAATATTTTTGGGTGAAAATGCATTTTATCCCATCTTTAGTTAAAGCTAATTTCAGGAGAAAATTCAGTACTGAATCACAGATACTACAAAAATTAAAACAAATATGTATGAAAGTTTGAATAACACATGTGCAAAACGTATGCCAAGTTGTTTTAGTACAACTCGTTCAAATTGTTTTTGATATTTTGTATATTATTGATATTTAATCATAATACTTCTCTATTTAAAGTCAATAAAAGATAATAATTTAAGTATCCGTTTAGAAACATAATCATGCAGTTTTAAATATTAGCGTTCAGGGGTTCAGGAACCTATTTATTAACTTGTTAGGATTGGTTATGCGTTTTTTTAACACCGCCTAAAACACTTTGTTTATTTTAAGGCCTCTTTCAGATTTAGTAGGAGGTGCCCGGAATTCCCTGTTGTATATTAGTCCTTGTTAGAGTTATGTTCGTTAAACTGTGGTGCGGCAAATGTATAAATTTCGATTTGCTGGTACCTCAGTCTAAAAGTGTGGGAACCCCTTGGTTTAAAATATTTGGCAAACACACTCTACAATACATGGTTGTTACTCACTGTCATTGTATATAATGTATGTTGGTATATACGTGTATTATTTTAGAGCTAACACTAGTCAAACGAAGAAACTCGCACGCTAATGTTAAACTTATATGGAAGCGTTCTTTTGATATTTCTCGCAGAAAATAAAGGGCGTTGAAATATCATAAAGGAAAGGCGTTGAAACATTATAATTGAAACTGAGTTTTTGATTGAGCTCAAATAGGGGCAGAGATCTCAAATTTGATTGAGTTGCAAGAACTGTATAGATTTTCGTACAAATTTCCGAGCCGATTTGGTAATTAAACCCCTTTTTAACTATTTTCAAGACATTTTGCGACCATTTCTACACACAAAATCTCCAAAGAAGTATGGCGGTGGATGAGCATAGCTTACAACCTTCCCAATTTATAAAAAATCAGATATACATACGTTGATCCAGACATTAAAAAAAAAAAAAAATGTGACCTACCTTATATGCTCCAGTTACATCTTTCCATTCATTACATAACGTTTCTGCTTTAAATATTTTTTATTTGACTTGAGAAAAACCGGGAGGTTGGCTGTTGCAAGTGACAAATATTATCGCGATGTGAAGAAAAACGTAAGTTTTTGGATTCGAATCCAACTGATTCCATTATGCTCGTTAAGTATAATCGGCCCCTGTCTGATACGGGCATGTACTTAAGTGACATTTTCATTGAATATTTTAACATATCTAGCTATCTATACAAATAGACGTCGATAGAGATGCCTCAAAATAAATTTCGATATTCACAATCATAATTTTATCTAAATATAAAGGATTGTTTATATTGTGGTTTATGACTATCAAATATCGACCGAATATTATGCAAATAGTGTATTTATAGGGTTTACAATAGAAATATAAACAATGCAATACCATTATTGCACCAATGCTGGTATGAAAATATGAAAATATTTGCCTAATTATAACAGTTTAATAAAAATATTTTTCAATTCATTTCAAATATTTACCCAGTATTAATATTGCATTGTCTATATTATATCTCCTAGTGCAGCCATACTCAACCTTTTTTTCAAGCGGGCCGCAAGCATATGTTTGTGACGTCCGGCGGGCCGCAACACATTTAACAAAGAGTAATGAAAATCGTAAGTTAACATAAGTAGTATAACAAAGTAATATAACAAAGTTAATACTTTTATTGGGTTGTTCGGAAAGTTCTTTCTCGTTGCGAAAGTTGGTTCGTTTCGGAAAATTTTATCATTTAATTATTAGACATTAATTCCGATACCTAATGTATAATAACTAACGGGCAGAATTTTCCGGTACGAATTGATTTTCCCAAACGGAAGGAACTTTCCAAACAACCCAATAGTACGGTTAAAGAAGAAATTTTAACAAACATTTTAATATCACTATTTTCAAGAAATGAACTTCGTGGTAGATTTCTATTGCAAATGCAGAAATGTTCCGCGAAGTTTGTTATTTGGAAATAGTAGTGTAAAACATTTTTGGTACCATTTTTTTCCGCAACAAACGTTCAACCCTAGAAAGCAATATTATCTATATAATAAGTATAAAACGTGATAATATAACAATGCAGAATTTCAAAGTTCTAACGCAAAATAATCAGGAGATTTTTCCTAATAAATCAGTTTTTTTGCTCAATGCAAAAGCTTTTTATTTTAATTGCAAAAATATATAGAGCAGATGTAATGTTTGGAATAATGTTTGATAAGTCTTGAAGATTAAGAAATGTATTCACCTCGGTAGCCCAAATAGGGCTACATGTAACAAGAACTTTTGGCTAAGAAAACGGCATTTACGATGTTTTAACATAATTTCAAATTAATTATAAATAACTAAACAGATTTTGTCTTCCCGTGAAAATATATAAACCAACAGTCTTAAATACTTTTTACGCACATTTCAATTAATTTTATAAATATGGGTTAATGATTATGTGTCTCGGGCCGCACATAAAAGGTCGCCGGGCCACATGCGGCCCGCGGGCCGCAGGTTGAGTATGGCTGTCCTAGTGTTATACCAACATATAACCATACTAAATAAATCCTGTCCCCCCGAAATGTAAAATCTTAAAATTGTACCAAGATATAGATTTTAATGTATCTGTATTGATTAATTACCGGGGATTTTGCATTAAAACCTTGAATTATTTTAGTTATCACAACTACAGAAAGATGATCATAAATTATCGTGCTCCCACAATAATTCTTAAATAATTCAAGACTTCAAAACAAAATAAACGTAATTCAAAGCACATTTACCGCATACAGTGTTTAAACCACATACTTTTTGATTCAGATATCTGTTTTATAACTGTAAGTTTAAAAAAAGAAATCTCCTCCATATTTAAGGATTTAGTATGCGTTCCTTATTACACAAGAGTAAAGTTGTATTTGTCATTCTCTTTCTAGCGGTGAAGATAAAAGCAATATTCTCAAAATGTTTCCAAGAGCCAAGTTGGTTCCTGTGGAAGACGCAGACCACATCATTCATGGAGAATTTCGAAAATTCGACGACGAAGTTTTGAAATTTCTAAATGAAGTTAACTAGATTTTATCAAGAGGAAAACAACTTTTATTTTTTCTAGATAAATATCAAACACATTGTTTTAAATTGTTATAACTATATCAAAACTATGAAAAATTAAATTCCAACCAGCATTATAAATATTAGTTTACTATTTAATGATGTGTGTTAAAAGTTACTTTATATATATTCAATTGTAAATATTTTAAATAAATATTGTTGTAGTTATACGTTTTGTTTTTTCGCTCTTGAAGTCATAAATGCCTTGATTATTTGAAAATTAATATCTATCACCCAATTTTTATTAGAAGAAAATAAATTAATTGAAAATAATCCACAATTTACTCTAACCCACAACAAGCACGCTTTTTGTAAACCATAGCCGAAGATGTGAATGGAATTTCTAACCCGACTAAATAAAAAATTTTGCCACGAAAATAATTTTCAAAGAAAATAATATTTACCATTCTGCATAAAACTTATTTGTGCAACTGATATAACTATTTTTAAAAATATCAACACGTAGGTGAATGTAGAAACAGACAGTATTATTAGCCAGTAACAGGTTATGAATACATTTCAGTTTCAATGGAATGTAAAGGTAAAAGGTCTCAGGAAAAGCACCTAACAAATAATAATAATAATAATAATAATAATAATAATAATAATAAAGACGTCAGAATAATTTTCCAGAGCAAGAAAGTAGTAAAGTAGAACTCGCAAGAAATAGTAGCGGAGAGTAGGGTAAAAACGGGTAGGTGAGTCAAAACGGGTACCATATTTTCTCGCTGATGGGTACTTCCCTGTGGACAGCATCCGTCTTAACTACATCCCTTAGCGTCCGCTAGAAGTGTGTCATCGACTTTTGAAGTGAGTTAAACTTTGGGTCCGTGCAGTGTATTGGGGAAAAAATCTCCTCAAAAGTTTTAATTTTTCGCTGTCTTTTCTGCTCTTCAGATAAATACGGTCTCACAGATCGAACTAAATAAACCATTGTTTTCTATAGCTTTCACACAATATTTTGATGCCAAGTAGAGGGTGTACGTCCAGCTATCCAGGAGAATGACTATATTGAGTTTTGGTTGTCTATTGGGGCAGAACTGGGTACCGATGGTTTTGCATTGAATCCTGTACACTTGACAGTTAGTGGCTTCACTTGACAGTTAGTGAAATATGGATACAATTTTCAGTCTGCCAAGAATGGGCACATGAAGAGTACAGCTGATAGTAAAAGTAAAAGTTAAGGAAATCATTAGATGACAAAATTGAAAATTGCTAGAAAACCTGAAAAAATTTACTTATCTTAAAAGATGTATATATGCTTTAAAGTTTGATTCAAAATTTATTACAATAAAGCTTTTTGCTACTGAAAGCCTAAAGACTTAATTTCTGATTAGTACCCGGTTTTACACTACCACCACTAAAATTCGGAGTTGTTTCAGATGGCTCTTTCTTTCGTTATAGAAACAAAAATAAAATTTTGCGATGTAAAATAAAATTTCGTTGAAATAGTTCAATAGTTGAAATTTAAGCCACACAAAAAGGTTTTTCAAAGGATGACTTATCCAGATTTTATTGGAATTATTTTTTATGTAAAAAAATAATTAAAATTTGTTATGTAAAATATTTTTTTCATTAAAATTGTATCCTTAAAACTTCAAAATGAAAAGTATAAGTTTAAAAATAATTTATTCAAAATCACAAAATGAAATTTTTTTTCATGTAATATTTGTATGTTTATCATCTTAACCTTCAAGCCACCTTTGCTAATACGTATCAAACTATACATGTTTCCAAATTGCTAACATATAAACTGCATCATAAGTTTTAAAGATTTGCGGTCATTGAATGCCACTAATATTTTAAAGTAATCTCGCCTTATTTAATCGCAGAAATCTACAAATAAATAAAGCAAAGATAAATTTTAAGAAAATAATGATATTCAAAGTCCGCAAATCTTTAAAGCTAGAATCCTGTAAAAACAGACTTAGTTGTATTTATATTTTATCGAACGAAAGATATTAAAACATTTGTGATGTAAAAGAAATTTTCAGCAAAAACTCAAAGTAAAATTTGCGAGTTTTGAAAGAATCCATTCAAATTCAAAAAATTAAAATCAATTTCTTGAAAATTAACATCTTTATCGAATTTATCTTCAAACCATCTTTGTTAAAAATGTATCAGATATGTTTTACAGATAGCTGAAGTACAAATCACACAAAAAAGTGTTATTTCGAATGCCAACTAGATTTAACTGTAATTCTTTTTTTATGGGAAAAAAAATTGAGATGTGAAAGAATTTTTCCATCTCCGTTTAAGAAGCGTGAGTTTTAAAGCAATCTCCCTTAAACTAGGAAAATAAAAATTCATTTCATGGGATTTTGTCTTTTTATCATCTTTATCTTCAAATCAATCTTTTCAAAAATGTTTTGACAGATAACTGAAATACAAACAACACAAAACATTTACTCTCCATCATCATTATTTACACTATTTTGCGTATAATTTAACTTCCCTTTTGTTTCTCATTATAAAAGTCTTCAATTTAGATAATTTCAATGTTCACTGAAATTGCTATTCATTCAGAATGTATCTAATGATTGTAATGCCAGTTAGGGGATATCGCGAATCCAATATGTTCAACAACACAGCATAATCTGCAGAGTTTGCTTATCCCCTGTTTGTAAGTTCGATCGCTTCTTTTTTTCCTTATTTCTTATTTATCAGGTCATTAATATGCCTTTTTTCCCCCCGATTAAAATAACACATGTTTGTATAGCAAAAGGTTGATAGACGGACTATTCAGGAAACTGTAAAAGGATTACGGGAATTATGGGAGAAAAGAAGCTTATTTTATTTTAATATTCATTCAGTTTTAAACAACTAACAGAAATGGTATATCATTAATTTTACTCGAATCTGCAGTTTGTTGAAAAGTCGGAAGAATACAGTGCCAAAGAAAGTAAGTTCAATATTTGTCTTTCTAAATTAAGTTACAGTTTGGTGCTAAACTTTGCAATACTTCATTAAAGCATGCAATTTGTTCATTTAACTACATTTTAAAGTTTAATGTTAAAGTGAACACATTAATGAATATATCACTGCGAATAATTTTAAAGAAAATTTAAAAGAATTGAGAATTAAAATAACGGCTTTATTATCTGTTATTGTGCCTGAAAAAAATTAAAGGAAATAGTAATGCCAATTATAAAGATATAAAATGAAAAATTATAAAGAAAACAAGAGTTATAATATTTTTATAATTATTGCTTATTTGAAAAAGAAAATTAACCCTAAAGAAAGTATCAAAATAAATTTTCAAAATATAAAATATTTGACATTAAATCCAGAAGCTCTATTGAAGAATCAGTTTTCAGTTTTTTAATGGTCAGTTGTACATTTTATGAATAATTTTCTATTTTATATCCCAGAAAATAATAAAATGGTAAAAGTTTGTGAATTCTGCATAAAATTGTCTCTAAAACGATGCATTAAATTCGAACTTGAAAATTTTGAAAAGTAAATTATATATTCAAAGACGTATTCCAGAAATTTTTCATAATGGTGTACAGTCGTGGGGGAAAGTACATACCAGATTTTATTACTACCTCTACCGCGAATGGTTTTATAAAAAATATAATTGGTAACAATCAATTAATTCGGTAAATAATTGGTACCAACGTCTACTATTTAATCCTATACTTGAATTTTGCTTAAGGTGTCGTTTACATTTAGAAAATGAACCAAACTTGAAAATTTTCTATATTAAAACCTAATTTTGACATCATATTTGGATTTTTTGGTAAACTTTACCTTCGGATACCAAACAGGACGTCGGTTGGTTAAGTAGTTTAAGAATTACGCAGGTTTACAATTTGGAACGTCTAATATTAAATTCATTTGTAATCGTTGCAAAACAGATTGCAATGCGGGTGGTATTTTTACGTTTAACTCATAACTACTCTTCAGAATGACCTGCAATTTAGGTTGCTAAAAACTGATTTCTTTTTAAATATTTATAGTTTACAATTATTTTTTTTCTCAAAATTAATTTCGAAAATATATTTTTCTTTTAATTAATTTTCGAAAAAAAATTAATTGTAACCTATGAATTTTAGGTAGCTTTAATTACAAAAAGGTACCTATTGTAGCCGTTCGGAGGAAAGCAGTTCAAAAAAATTCTGGCATTTTTTCACCGATCATGACCCCAGATATCCAAACCACCATCCGTTCAAATGTTGATTTATATATATCCATATATATATATCTGACGTATGTCATGCTGTAACTCTCTTATTTATAAACCAATTCTGATGTGACTGAGTATGTGTATAGAACATACCAAGGTCCCGACCGAGTTCGTTGGCCAGCTTCATCTGCCACCTTGTTTCAAAATGGCTGCCAGTTAAATAATTTTATTTTTTTAAATTCAAAAAAGTGTACAAAAAATTATAAATTGAAAAAATTGTTATGTGTTAAAGCGTGTTACAAGTATTCTGGAACATTTTTTGTTTTGGCTATATCTTAAAAAATGGCTGAGATATGGCAGTTTGAAATTCTAAGGTGGCTGAGATTTTTAAACAATCTGATATTTGTTATTCTGTAACTCTCGTATTTATGAACCAATATGAATGTGACTGATCATGTGTACAGAACATACCAAAGTCTCGACCGAGTTCGTTGGACAGCTTCATGCACCATCTTGTTTCAAAATGGCGACAAGTTAATTTTTTTTTTAAATTCAAAAAGATGTATAAAAAATTATAAATTGAAAAATTTGTTTCCGTTAAATGTTAGATCGTGATACAAGGATTCCAGAACATTTTTGTTTTGTTTTTATCTTAAAAAATGGCTGAGATATGGTAGTTTGAAATTCTAGGGTGGCTGAAATTTTCAAACAATCTGATTTTTGTTATTCTGTATAACTCTCCTGCTAAAATTTGCATTCAAATTCAGTTTTAGAAAAACCGGGATTCAATCTTCTATAATCGGGTTCCAAGCATTTTAGCTTCGGGTGTTTGAGTAAAATAAGTTGAATTTTTAAAAACATGAACTATGAAATCTACATTTTTCTCCCGGTACAGGTCAGAAGGACTTTTTTATTTAAAAATCGATTTCTAGAAGCTTCAGGCATGCAAATACAAAATAAAAATGCAGTTTATTTTTCTAAGTAGTTTTTGAATTGTGGTTGAAAAACTACCCGCATTGCATTATTTTTAGTAACAATTAATAATGAATTTAACATTAGGAGTTCCAAACTTTAAAAGCTACATAATTCCAAAACTACTTGACAGAATGATTTCCCGCTTGATATCCTTGGGTAAAATTTATTGAAGAATCCAAATATGATGCCAAAATTGGATATCAGTATTAACTATTTTAAAGTTTGTTATAATTTCTAAATATAGATGACCTCCTAAGCAAATTTTAAGTATAGCATTAATTAATAAATGCTATTAATAATTGAATGGTACGGATAACATTTTTATTTGATTATTTGTTGTATACTTAGTGGGGGTGGTGCATTTTTCCCCATAGTTCTACATTCACCTTCTTATATTTTCAATTAGTGTATCAATGCTCAATATGTTTTATGTTATTAATATATACAATCTTACATTTATACTCAACTTTTTATATATAACAGTTATTTCGTATTTGAAATTTTGTTACATAAAACAAAGTTTTCTTGATCTTGAATACTAAAACTTGTTTTTGAATTAGTATAAAAAGCAAATTGTTTTTGTTTTTAATTAGTTGATCTTTGAAGATTTTGTTGCAAATGAAAACAAAATGAAGAATATTGTTTTATTATTGTTAAATGTAATATGTTTTAGTTCCTAATTTATATTGGGTCTGAAATTATTTATAATTTGCAGTAAGTTGACTATTTTCAAAATATCAGATACATATATATAATATCGGATATATATCAAAATATCGGGTATATACATTACATATACGAACCGTGCATACAAGAAGCTTTTTTTAATTTGGTTATTTCAGTGTTTAAGCGCGTAGTTCGATTAAAAATTTGTTAAATTGGTGTTTTATTTACATAATTTTATTTATTTATTTATTGGTAAAATGTTAATTTCGTTATTGAATATTAGCCGGGAACAAGCGCTGAACTATTTATACTGTTTGAACTACAAACTGGTTAAATTTCCCTAATTGCGCTGTAAGCAATAGAGATAGATTTTTAAAAAATTATGCTTGAAAATTTAATTTCAAAACCAGAAAAGAAAACAATAAATCGAGATAAAGTATTCAAACAGATTGCATCTGAACCTACATTTTTTTCCCTATTCCACGGTGCAAAAATTTAAATTATGGGATGTATATAGAAGTTAATAGAGTAAAAAAGCTGGCTTACCCCGTTTTTGGTACTATTTAAAATGTTATTCTATCAGTAAAACAGAGACCATACAAAAATTGACGATAGTATTTTTTAATATCACCAGGCGTCTTCAACACCAGGCGTCTTCAACGAGCTATGCTCGTTAACCCGGCCTAGACTCCGTAGGTTCTAAAAACACGCTAATTTGCTCTGTTTTCAAAATAGTACCTGATTATAGAAAATTAAATGGTTTTTCACGACCAGTCGCAATCTTCTTTAATTGGATGGCCATTAATTTCCTTTTAACTGAGGGATTTGTCGGTGTTTAAGGATGCATCCACCGTTGTCGTGAAGACTAATGACTGTTTTCGTGATTAAGAAAGACCAATTACACATTTGAAAATCGGCTTGTATAAAATGGTTAAGTAAAAAAAGTCGCTGCCTTCTGGACGTTTATAACGTTTAGAAGAAATATTTTTTTTTACATGTTGTAAGAAAATCACTTTCAATGTGACATTTTAAACATATCGTTTTAAACATGACGTAATTTTCATCATTAAATGTTTTTCGAACGTAATGATTTAATTATTTAAAAGTTTTATCTGTTTTCCCATATTGAAAATGCAGTGTTTGGAACCGCTATAAGGAAAGAGTTTTGAATATGACATTTTAAATATATCGTTTGATTTTCACCATTATGAAAGCGGAATTCGTGCCAGCGCGATTAAAATGTCTCAAAAAATGTTTTAAAGTTACTTTTCAGTTCAGCGTAAATTTCAGTCAGTTCAATAAGGATAAGAAAATTATCTTACCTTTTCTTAAGGTGCTCTCAACATGTAATTCATTGTATCAGTTGTAGTTTCGTTATATCCATATAGGATTTTTCGATTTAGGTAAAGAAGGCTATTTCAAACTGTGAATTAAATATCTATTCAGATAATTAAATTTTGAATTAAAAATTGGGAAACTCTTAAAAAATTAGACAAATTAAAAAAATTATTGCACACTGCATACCAAAATCTAGTCAAGTATGCGGCCTGCAAAAGATGGTTAAATTGCCACGCATAGTTTTTGATCCTCTGAAACTTTTTTAACTGAACTATTTTGACAAATTTTATAATGCAGCACCGCTTAAAATAATTCTTCGATTTAAAAACAGTCTACTTCAGCGTGTTTATCATACATTTAATGTTTTTATATGAAATATTTTTCTTATTATGAGCTGAGAAATTCGAAAGGTCACTATAAATTGAATTACGGCAGTTGCGGCGGTAGCATTAGTTACTTTTTTTTTTAAAGAATAGAGACAAAAATGTTTTTATAAGTGTTGAAAAAAAAAGGTTTCAAAAATATATCTAAATAAAGCATTACACTGGCAGAAAACATGTAAAGAGTCAAATGTAGTTTCTACAAATGTAAACCGTTTAGTTGAATATTGTTGAAAGGAATAATACAGAAAAAATAAGTAAATGGTTCAAAATTAGTTATTCACTCTTTTGCTATTAATTTTTTAAACAAGATTAAATTGCAGTTAAACGAAAGAAAGACATCGTGTTTTAGTTCAACTTCCTAAGCCTCAGCTGTGGGAAATTGTGCGGATTTTAAAGATTAAATTCAAATATATTTTGTTTTCAAAAGAAATAATAAGATTTCTCTATTTGATATGTATATAAGAATTCGTAAATGTATTATGAGCCAACGTAGTATTCGCAAATTTCCCCTGTACGTATTCTCGTGACCTTTCCTCCTTTTCGCATCAATAACTCATACATGCTCACAATTCTAATTTGGTTAATATTCACTATTCAATTAAACTTAATTCCTACAATTTTAAAACTGTAGGTATGCCGCTTTTTGTATTGATCTTTTTGCGACAAAAATATTTTTTTTCTAATTGCCTAATTTTGTTTACGAGGGTCGTAAAAAATTAAAAAAGTGTAACTTTTAAAAGAAGTAATTGCAGCACTATTTTATTAACATAAACATATTTCCTGTCTTATTTTGAACATTTTAAAAATTTACTCCACCTATCTCTCGCCAACAGGTAAAACATTAAAGCCCATTCCAATCTTTTTGGAACACTCTGTATTAATTTGTTTGTAAGTCAGGAATAAAAAATACTTTGTGCCTTAACTTTTGGAGTACAATATACATTTATTTAATTTATTCGGATTTATAGATGGCGTTTCTAATTTAAAATGAATATTTATGTATATGGATTTTTACATCTGTATTTTTATGTATACATATTACATATTTATACTTATTTCAGGAAGTCATGGACATTTCTTTCGAAAGAGCGTACACCACACCCTTGGTAAATTCTACTCTGTTGCCTATGCTCTTGCTCTCCTTAGCTACACAAAAACATACACCGAAAACATCCTATGAAATTGATACCGAATATGATTATATTGTAGGTAAGTAATACTATTTATTCAACTTTAAAATGTATTATAATCTTAATGGTTTTTATATCAGAAAAATACTTTGTATAAAGGTACAATCAAGGGAAAAAAAACAAAATAAAACGAAACTACCCTCTTCTAACGCTGCCGAAAATCATCATATAAAATGTGACTGGTACCAATCGATTAGCGAAATTGGGCTGAGTTATATTATACTCGTAATAGAAAACAGTCAATATGATGCGCAAACATAAGACAAAAGAAAAAACATACAGTAAAAAATATGTTGTTTGATATCAAGCCAGCTGGATGGTAATTTTAAAGTTAAATCTCTGGTAACCGGAAATAGTTATTTGTGCATAAACTATAGCAAAATAGAGATGGGCGTTATTCAGCAAAAAAGGATAAATAAATACTGTTACTGATTTGGAAACATCACTGAAGTAAAACATTATTGAAAAGACTCTGTTAATTAAATAACATTTTATGCAGAACAATATATATATGTATATACTAGGACTTCCCTCAAAGGGATTAGTCTGAGTGATATTGCTGAGAACATAAAGTTAACAATTACGATATAAAGAAGATATCAACAAGAATCTAAGTGAATATACAGCATATGATAGACAAGAGATAGATAAAGATACAACATATGAAAAATAGCAAATTAAATGATATAATTACAAAATATCATATATAAATTCATATACTGTTATGTTTTCATATGCATTTTTTTATAACATTTGGCAAATCATCTCATTTTCTTAAGCGGGAATTGCCCAAAACTTTAAAAAAAAAACCGCCGGATCTTTTAAAATGATATTTTTAAAGTCACATAATCTGATTTGCAGCCAATAGCGTATTTTAGCAAGCGTAGTTTAACGCAAATTTAATTTAATTTTTACAACATTTTCTTTGTGACAAATATCTAAATAAAATATTAAATATTGAAATATTAAATCAAATATTTAATATTTGAATTAAAAAAAATTCCTTTGTAAAAACTAAAAACGTTGGAGATTGACCTCAGCTATCTTATGCAAAAAAAAAAAGGAATTTAAAAATATTAAAATGCGAGCGAGAAATCGCGCTAGATCCTTCCCATAGACTTAACATTAGCTTGAGAGTTTCTTTCCGTGACTAGTGTAGGCTCTTAATATTGCATTATTATTTCATCTGCTACTGTGGTTTATAAAATAGCAGGATTCAAAATAATTGTGATGATCTGAGGAGATCCGAGATGTAAAGTCAGTGTGCCTAAATGAGACGAGATTCCCCATTGTTTTGTCGCATTTAGGGTATATTTGGCATGTTATCAGATAAATACGAGGTAAAGTCATTAAGTAAGTCACAAAAGATAATTAAATAATAACTAACAATGGCATTTACTTCAAAACTATTTTTATTTCTCAACATATTCTCCACCAATATTTATGCACTTATATAACCGTTTAATCAGTGCCCCAACACCAGCTGCATAAGATTCTTTGAGTTGCTGTCTCATGCACATTAGGACTTCAAGTTGAACCTTTTCATCATCTGTGAACATCATCTTACAACTTCTTCAACATCCACCATTCAGCTTCGACTGAGTCCCAAGCGATTTTCATTCATCTGTTTAGTCCACTAAAAAACCCTCTTGGAAGCAAGATGATGTTCACGGATGATGAAAATGTTCAATTTGAAGTCCTAATGTGGCTGAGACAGAAACCCAAAGAATGTTATGCAGCTGGTGTTGGGGCATTGATAAAACGGTGATATAAGTGCATAAATATTGGTGGAGATTATGTTGAGAAATAAGAATAGTTCTGAAGTGAATATCGTTGGAAGGTATTATTTAACTAGGACTTCCCTCAAAGGGATTAGTCTGAGTGATATTGCTGAGAACATAAAGTTAACAATTACGATATAAAGAAGATATCAACAAGAATCTAAGTGAATATACAGCATATGATAGACAAGAGATAGATAAAGATACAACATATGAAAAATAGCAAATTAAATGATATAATTACAAAATATCATATATAAATTCATATACTGTTATGTTTTCATATGCATTTTTTTATAACATTTGGCAAATCATCTCATTTTCTTAAGCGGGAATTGCTTAAAACTTTAAAAAAAAAAACCGCCGGATCTTTTAAAATGATATTTTTAAAGTCACATAATCTGATTTGCAGCCAATAGCGTATTTTAGCAAGCGTAGTTTAACGCAAATTTAATTTAATTTTTACAACATTTTCTTTGTGACAAATATCTAAATAAAATATTAAATATTGAAATATTAAATCAAATATTTAATATTTGAATAAAAAAAAAATCCTTTGTTTATTTGTATAACTATTTATAGAAACTCGTATACTTCAAACCACATTGATAACATGCTTTGCTACAAACGTGTCTACCAGTCTAACTACTCGTATGTCTTAGCTGTGTCTCTCTCCGAACTCATCTGTCTACAGTCTCTCTACTCTTCTGTATACCCGTCTCAGTATCCGTCTGTCTTTCTATCCGACTTTTTAATCGTGTCTCTACCTGTCTCGCTTCCCGTTACACTACCCGTCTATCAACACGTCTGTCTGTCTATATACCCCTCTCTCTATCCGTCTGTCAAGTCGTCTCTGTACTCGTCTCTTTATCCACCACGCTACCAGTCTCCCTACCCATCTCACTACCCCTCTGTCAACCCTTTTTTTCACCTGCCTCGCTACCCGTCTGTCTATTCGTTTCGCTACCCGTTAGCTTATCTCTGTCGCTATCCGTCTCTCTACCCGTCTGTCTACCCGTTTGTTTACACGTCTATCTATCTCTCGCCAACTCTTCCCAATATTTAAACAATTTAGTAAACGGAAGCCGTTTATCTGTTATTAAATGCAAACAGGAGTAATTTATCTAAAAAGTGTAATCAGATGCAATTTTTTTAAATACATACATAAACCAGCATAATAATTCACTAGTTTTATTTTCATAGTAGTTTATGTCATTTGACAGTAAATCTCAACTTCTTCAACCCGAACTGCGTCAAGCTTTTAAGAAAAGCCCCAAGGTCCGTATAACTGGGAAGGGGAATTGTCCTCAGGGCTATTAGATAAATGTTATTAAGTTAAGTGAAAGTTTCGTAATCGGGTTCGCAGCCAATTTCTTATGTCAGAAAGCGTGGCTTCACGCCATTTTAAATTCATTTCTGTAACTTTATTTTTCTTTTTTTGGTGGGTGGGTGGGGGGGGGGGGGGGAGGGTTCCAAATATATACACTTAAATTCAAACTTTTGCCCCCATGTTAATATTAGTGTTGTTTGTATTATCAATTAATACTTTGTTGATCGAGCTTCATTCGAAACAAATGTAAAAGACATCTACAGTTTTTTTTTTCTAGGAGAAAGTTCCGTAATCGGGCCCTAAGCTAATCGGGGAATTTAATATCATTATTGTTTCTAACTCTTATAGAGTTAAAACAATATTGTAGCTAGCATTATTACTCTTGTTTGTGACCAACCTCTTCTGTGTATCGGAATGGGGAAAAGTTCCGTATCATGTACTGGTTGGTGCCAAAGGCAGTTTTAGAATCTTACCGAATTTTTCTAGAGAGCGGAAAAACGTTTTTTAAAATATTTACAAATATACGTTTATTAAACCATGTTTTTGAGCCATTTTAAAAAATTAAGTACGGTGCTAAAATAAAATTTTATTGCCATTTTCGATATTTTAATAAGAAATGAAAATACATAACAAACAAATTTAACAAAACTAAGACATTTTTGGGTACTTCTGTATTATCCCGTCGACCACTTTTCATAACAAAAACCTATCGCCAAACTGTAAGATTAAACGCCAAAAATACAGTCCCATTCACTTGATGCCAGAAGCATTATACGTATTTGTTATGCCATCAAGTGGTTTTTAATTCGACATTTGCGTGTATTTTTCATTATGTTTTACTGATTTATTAGTTATTTCATTCATTAAAATAACAATTGTGTCCTTAAATTCTTATATTTTATTTATTTTGATATTTCAATGGCAACGTTCTCCCGTTTATTTAGCGTTACAGTTTGGCGATAGTTTTTTGTTATGAAAAGTGGTCGACGGGATAATAGAGAAGTACCCATTTTTTTGATAAATAATTGTTATTGCCAGGGGGGCAAATTGTAAACAATTAATAAGCGAACTAAAAAAATTACCGGAAATAATTTGTGGGAATCTCAGGAAAGAAATATCTGATATAAATAGCATTTAAAATCTTAAAATGGAGAACTGGTCCGTATAAAAATGCAAAACATTATACACCTGATATAAGATTTTTTTAATTTTTTTATAATTCCGAAAGCAAAGATAAAAGGGTAAAAATCCCGGCACAGATGCCATATACTCACCACGTTGGCGCGATTTTTCCCCCGCCCCTTTGGCGAAAACTGTTTGTTGTGTTTGTTTACTTTTATTTTTTATTTTAATTCTATAGATTATTTTTATATGTATATCAATATTAATTTAGGCACAGATGTCATATACGCACCAGATAGGCGCGATTTTTTCCCTCGCCAATTTGGCGAAAACTTTGTTTTTGAATATTAGTTACAAATACCATACAATAATAGCACGTAATTTTTTATTTCAATACTAGGGGGCCTACCCCCTGCGAGCTACGCTCGCCAACCCCCGCTCAGACTTCGAGGCCTCTAAAAACATGACAGCGCGCTTTATTTTAAAAATATTGGTAAATCTGTAATTGGGTTGACATGCTTTTAACGTTTTAATGGGGCATTTTTTGATTATCATGGGCCTCATACACAGCTGTTGCGACAACTGACGACTGTTTTCGGGATTGATAAGTAAACTACCTCACGGATTTTTATAACAACGATCTGTATTCTATTCTTCCTTTGCGTTAAAAGATGAGAAAAATTCCATCTGCTTGTGAATAACATTAAGAACCACGGTATTGAAAAGTTCTACGTTATAGACATTTTCAGTAACAGGTTTTAATTTTCTCTCTATTTTAGTGCACCATCATGCATATTTTCATGTTATTTTAAATATGTAAATTATTTATTTTAATTAATATGTATATACGAAATTTCTAATAATTATTTATCATACAAAATTAATTAAATATTTTGTGCATGCATGCCTGCATTTATTCGGCATCAATTGATGAGACATTTAAATAAATTTGCTTTCCGCGATAATTTTACACCATGTTATGTCAGTTCAATATTGTCCATAAGAAAATCGGGTACTTTTCCAGTATAGGATCCTTTTAGGTTTGGCGTAATTCGAGCTTCAAAAAGGGATAGATTCGTTAATATACATAGATTTGTTGCCAAAAGTTATGAAAATAAACCCAATGAAATGTTGGTGCTTTTCTATTATAGAGGTCTTGACGCTTTTTTAAAAAGCTTGGCGCAATTCGGGCATCAGAAAGTGAGATTTGTTGCCAAATGTCATAAACAGCCATGGAAACAAATTCGACGATTTTTTTGTTTATAGGCGTATTTTAATTATACGTATATTATTATTGTTTTTTCTATACAAATTACTTCTGATTATATATAAAATAGGATAAATGACATTTTATGCTAAACAAATTGTATAAATATTGAAAAAATGACAAAGTGAATAGGTTGACAGAAAGTATGTTGCCAAATTTCCTTTTCCGCCAAGGCTATTTTCTCTGTTTCATCAAGGCCCCATATACTGGAAAAGCACCGAACTTTTATGCTTGTTTATACATGTATTTATAAATATATATACAATTTATTTATAATTGTCTTTCAATTTACCTCTTTTTAATTTCAATTTGAAAATGACGAATAAAAAGAAATCAATAATCCCTATCCGGATCCTTTTCAATTTTTTTCCCTTTTTTGTCACACAAAAACTGAGTAATTAGTTGCCATCATTACAGAAATGTCATTAAAATTAGAAAAAAATTAATATCTCAAAAACTAATTCCAATTTCAAAATTCTATTACCACTTTTGACATCAGCGGATTTTTATGGACAATTGGTATTAATTTCAACATGAAGCGTTTAATATTTTATTAAAAATAGCCCTGAAACATAATCAGTCGTTTAATCAGTCGTTTCATAAATTCGTTTCATAAAATCGTTTCACAAATTCGTTTCATTAGGATTTTATATATATAGGGTAGACAAAATTAATTAAATATTTTGTGCATGCATGCCTGCATTTATTCGGCATCAATTGATGAGACATTTAAATAAATTTGCTTTCCGCGATAATTTTACACCATGTTATGTCAGTTCAATATTGTCCATAAGAAAATCGGGTACTTTTCCAGTATAGGATCCTTTTAGGTTTGGCGTAATTCGAGCTTCAAAAAGGGATAGATTCGTTAATATACATAGATTTGTTGCCAAAAGTTATGAAAATAAACCCAATGAAATGTTGGTGCTTTTCTATTATAGAGGTCTTGACGCTTTTTTAAAAAGCTTGGCGCAATTCGGGCATCAGAAAGTGAGATTTGTTGCCAAATGTCATAAACAGCCATGGAAACAAATTCGACGATTTTTTTGTTTATAGGCGTATTTTAATTATACGTATATTATTATTGTTTTTTCTATACAAATTACTTCTGATTATATATAAAATAGGATAAATGACATTTTATGCTAAACAAATTGTATAAATATTGAAAAAATGACAAAGTGAATAGGTTGACAGAAAGTATGTTGCCAAATTTCCTTTTCCGCCAAGGCTATTTTCTCTGTTTCATCAAGGCCCCATATACTGGAAAAGCACCGAACTTTTATGCTTGTTTATACATGTATTTATAAATATATATACAATTTATTTATAATTGTCTTTCAATTTACCTCTTTTTAATTTCAATTTGAAAATGACGAATAAAAAGAAATCAATAATCCCTATCCGGATCCTTTTCAATTTTTTTCCCTTTTTTGTCACACAAAAACTGAGTAATTAGTTGCCATCATTACAGAAATGTCATTAAAATTAGAAAAAAATTAATATCTCAAAAACTAATTCCAATTTCAAAATTCTATTACCACTTTTGACATCAGCGGATTTTTATGGACAATTGGTATTAATTTCAACATGAAGCGTTTAATATTTTATTAAAAATAGCCCTGAAACATAATCAGTCGTTTAATCAGTCGTTTCATAAATTCGTTTCATAAAATCGTTTCACAAATTCGTTTCATTAGGATTTTATATATATAGGGTAGATAAAAATAAAATAACGTAATAAATGAAATAGCTCCTATTATTCAAAAATGGGAAATAAAAATAAATAAATGATAGTTTGATATAAATAAATATTGATATATATAATAAAAACAATTTATATAATTAAAATAAAAAATAAAAGTTAATAAACAACAATTGAAACAAAATAACCGGGTTACCATGTGAGGCATAAAATTGCCATTTTGTTGCAATCGCGCCAATGTGGTGCGTATATGACATACGCTCCTTTATTTATATCAAACTATTATTTATTTATTTTTATTTCCTTTTTTAAAATAATAGAAGCTGTTTCATTTATTACGTTATTTTATATTTATTTTGAAATAAAAAATCACGTGTACTATTTGTCACACTATTTGTAACTAATATTCAAAAACAAAGTTTTCCCCAAGCTGGTGGAGAGAAAAATCGCGCCAAAGTGGTGCGTATATGACATCTGTGCCTTGTTTCATTTCACATAGAGGTACTGCTCTATTATCCCGTCGACCACTTTTCATAACAAAAAACTATCGCCAAACTGTTAGATTAAACGCCAAAAATGCAGTCTCATTTACTTGATATCAGAAGCATTATACGTGTTTGTTACGTCATCAAGTGGTTTTTAACGCGACATTTGCGTGTATTTTTCATTATGTTTTACTGATTTATTAGTTATTTCATTCATTAAAATAACAATTGTGTCCTTAAATTCTTATATTTTATTTATTTTGATATTTCAATGACAACGTTCTCCCGTTTATTTGGTGATAGTTTTTTGTTATGAAAAGTGGACGACGGGATAATAGAGAAGTACCCACATATGTATTGGTACTTTTATGTTAACTTGGTGCAGTTGATAAATCGCCAAATATTTTTCTCATAACATCTTCATATTGCATTCATTTCATTTAAATATAAATCTTTCACTGATTTCATTTGAAATACATACATTAAAAATACACGTCTTTCACTCATTTAATTTAAAATACACGCCTTTCACTAATTCCATTTAAAATACTAAAAAGGAAAAGAAAATATGAAATAATGCCACAAATCGAAACTTTTTATTTAAACATCAAAGAATTGTTCCTAACATACACACGCAAAATAAAAAAGCTGCTAATGGTGTGATTTACGCCAAATCTCTAATACTAATACTACTCTTACTAATCTCTAATACTTTTCAAACAGAAAAAAATCCAGATTAACTTTCCATTTTTATTAAATTGAAATATATTTCATTGTGCTGAATATTAGTGCTTGCATATTTTTTTGCTCCATGCACTCCATGAACTTTTCAATTCCGATTGTCTACGAAAATTTTCCACCGGTGAAAATGACGTACGCACAAAATTTAGTGACGTATGTACTTTAATTGTGCTTTTTTATCTATTTTTTTAATATAACTTCCAAACGGTTTGACACTTATTCTTGGTAATAAATAGACGTCGTTGTCACCTTTATATGTACCTGCTGTAAAAATTTGAACGAAATCCGTTAAATATTTTTTGAGTTATGCTTGACGAAAGGTTTTAATATCCATCGTAGCTATATATGGGGCAAAGTAATACTGCGCTGTGTATGAGTCTTCGTTGCACTCAGACAATTATGATATATGTATATATATATATAAAGCCCTTACATAAGCATTAAATAAAAAACGAAGACTTACAGCAAACCACCACGCACATAAACTTTACAATGCGCAGCAAGAGATCCACAAATAAGGTTGCTAACCTTACAATTTTTGCTAAGAGGGTATGTCTGGTTATCATAAAAAAAAAATTGCCGGATTAAGAGAAGGAGGAAAAGAAATTTCATCAAGGTCAATACATGTCAATCTGATTATGCAAATTATTATTGTTGTGTATTGATTAAAAGTATAGGATGTGGTTATATAAGGGTAGGGGAATGTTGAACCATGATTATGGACTCATTCATCTATTTTGGTAAAGAGATAATGCAATTAAAATTTAACTTTATTGACTCTTTCCATTGAATTATTTTATAGAAAGTAAGAAATAAAACTTAACTATTCTTGAATGATTTATGTTGACTATTATCGTAAATCCTAATTTTCAGCTTTCAATTTGAAACTAGAATCCTTACAATATATTAAAATTTAATTAAAGAAAACAGGAAATGAATAATATTACCTAAAATTTAAAAATCCCTGACGTCTCGGCCTACATGCACAGGTAGATTTCGAAAACCCAGACCGTGGGGCGCCTGTTTATTGGAAATTGCTGAAGAAATTACCTTTTTACAATGATGCGGCAGATGGAACCGCCCACTTCGAAATCTACCTATCTCAAGTAGGCGGAGCCGGCAGAATGTTTTTGTTTTTAATTTTTTTTTGCTGTAAGGGTTGATCTTATAAAAAACTTGTCAGTATAAAATTTGTAGATAATATTAAGAAGATTTATAATAAATTCAAGCGGATTTGATATCTTGTGAATTTACAAAGTTATGAATTTTTTCTTCTGAAACCCCTATTTCCCCTCCCCCCCTTTGAGGTCATTTTTGATTACATAAAAAATCTGTCATACGTAAATTGTCGGCCCTTTTCCTAGAAGTAATAATAGCTTTAAACGGATTCGATACGTTTCATAATTAAGAAGTTATGGGGATTTTTCTGTTTTCACAAAAAGCCCTCTCCCCCTGGTTCGATTTTGCCCATTAATGAACTTGACCGAGATTTTATGCCCCTTGATTTTATGTATCAGTTTGGAAGAGATTTATGCAGAAATTTTCAAGTTATCGTGTCCATAAAAAAGTGACATAGATAGATAGATAAAGTTTTGATCTGGCGGTGGTTTTGGGTTCTGGGAGTCATGTTTGGTGTAGATTTGCAAAAATTTTCCAGAAATTCCAACATAGGGCAGAATGTAATAGGTAGTATTTCTTACGAAATCTACCTAAAAATAATATAAAAAGTACGCAAACATTTTAAAAATGCCCGGCCTCTTATATTATTATTTTTTTGAATGCAAAACGTTAAAAAGTAAAAAAAAAAAAAAAAAATGCAAATGTCCGAGACTCTGGATTTTACATTACAAAATTAATGTGTTATTCGAAACTATTACCGAATTGCTAGCGGAACGATGGAACCTATTAATGGAAAGTAATTATGTTTCAAGTCCCTACTCCATGACATAGCTTTGAACTATGTATTTTCAGGTATTTCTTTATGACTTTTTAAACGACAGCAATTCTATATTTTGCTAATTTTATCATCACAATGATCCCTTACTAACTCTAAAATTTATTTGAACAAAGTAATATCGCCTTAGAATTTACTTTTCTCTCTGCCAAATAGTTCGATAAATTGGTCATTTTTGCCGCTTCCACATATCGCCAGTGTTTGATTTCTTTTCTGGTTGCTTGCTATCAAACTTGAAACAATCTTAATAATGTGATAGTAAACGCTATAAACGATTACAAAAAATCATATACACGCATTGTAATAGTAATCAAATGATTTCATTTGTAATGCTTTTATATACTGTTCAAAATTTTGGGCTGAGCTGAATCAAGTTTTGATGCTGCAGTAGCTGGTAGCATAAGATGTTGAAATCTCGCTCCAACATTTGTAGCTCCAATTGAGCCAAAGCTCCAAATGTTGTAACGAGATTTCGCCCTCTTATGGTTGCAACTACTTCAGTACCAAAAGTTTGTTAAACCCTGCACACAATTTTCAACAGTGCAATTTAATCTCTTTCAGAATATGCCCAGTCGCAATATAATCTATAACAAGAAAATGTATAATCGTACATCTTACTTCCAGTGAAATTGCACTCTATCCATTATATCCTAAGGATTTTTCGCAAAGCATACTCAGATTCATAAGTGTGATTGATGCAAGTGTGACTGATAAGTTACTCATGAGAGCAGAGGTGCCAAGTTCTCACTAATCTTCCGTAATACACTATATTTCCAATGATGACCGGTCACTTGCGATTTTAGACGTTTTGTTAAATATCTGGAAAGATATATGAGGAATTATCCTGAAACTTCAGGAGTGTAAACAACATGATAAACGTCATATATTTCCGCGAAGATTTTTTCCCGAAACCCCAGAAGGGGTCGTCAACAAATTGCAGAAAAACGAATATATTTTGGATGACCCTGTAAAAACTAATATTGCAAAAGCATTCAAACTGTAGATTATGATTAAGTGGATTATTGTAATAATTTGAGTTCATTTGTATGAAGATAGCATGTATACTCGAAGAGAAATTCAGGTTTTTATAAAAACATTCCCAAATTTTACCAAATTTTTTGCTTATAATTTGCAGAGTTTTTAATATAAAAACAAGTTTTTTTCAGAAAATATGACAAAAAAAAGTATACACAATACCCTGCAATCAGAATTAAAAAATAATAAAAATTGTATGAAAAATCAGGAGGTTTACTAAATATTGTTTCACTGCGCATGCGCGAATTCAATCAAAATATACTGTACATAATATATTAGCTAAATGTATAGACCAACTTTTATGAAAGTCTCAAAAACATAGCTTGAAAATTCTGAGAGTAATCGTCGATAGAATAAGCTCGAATTTCGCTGTTCCCAAAAGGAAGCAAAAAGATGAGGGGTTGTATCCAAATGTACTAGCTTATCAAAGTTGACATAATAAGAATGAAGTGTCTCTCATTCTATATTTGATACAACCCCTCATCTTTTTGCTTCCTTTTGGAAACAGTGAATTTCGAGCTTATTCTATCGACGATTACTCTCAGAATTTTCAAGCTATGTTTTTGAGACTTTCAGAAAAGTTGGTCTATACATTTAGCTAATATATTATGCACAGTATATTTTGATTGAATTCGCGCATGCGCAGTGAAACAATATTTAGTAAACCTGCTCATTTTTCATACAATTTTTATTATTTTTTAATTTTGATTGCAGGGTATTGTGTATAATTTTGTTTGTCATGTTTTCTGAAAAAACTTGTTTTTATATTAAAAACTCTGTAAATTATAAGCAAAAAACTTGGTAAAATTTGGGACTGTTTTTATAAAAACCGGAATTTCTCTTCGAGTATACATGCTATCTTCTTACAAATGAACCCAAATTATTACAATAATCCACTTAATCATAATCTACAGTTTGCATGCTTTTGCAATATTAGTTTTTACAGGGTTATCCAAAATATATTCGTTTTCCTTCAGTTTGTTGACGGCCCCTTTTGGGGTTTCGGGAAAAAATCTTCGCGGAAATATATGACGTTTATCATGTTGTTTACACTCCTGAAGTTGCAGGATAATTCCTCATGTATCTTTCCAGATATTTAACAAAACGTCTAAAATTGCAAGTGACCGGTCATCATTGGAAATATAGTGTATGTGGATTAATTTGACCCAGTTTAACAATGTTTCGAAACAGAATATTTATTTGATGAATCTTTATCATATATTCTAATACGAGCAAATCTTGTGGGTGGTTATATATATATGTATATATATATATATATATATATATATATATATATGCAAAAATTATCTTAAAAACGGCTCTAACGATTTTGACGAAATTTCGTATCCTACCGTTTTGGGACACCAGAAAACCATTGGGCTAGGTCACATGTTCGAGAAAATTCGATAGTGGGTCATTTTGGGTCATTTTGGGTCAAGATCTAAAAAGCGGCTCAATTTACACTAAATTTTGCATCCAATGGTTTTCGGGCACGAGAAGACTGTTGGGCCAGGTCACATGTTCGAGAAAATTCAATTAGTGGGTCATTTTGGGTCATTTTGGGTCATGGTCAAGCTAATTGTATCTAAAAAACGGTTCAAACGATTTTGACGAAATTTTGTATCCGACTATTTTCGGGCACGAGAAGACTATTGGGCTGGGTCACATGTTCGAGAACTTTCGATTAGTGGGTCATTTTTGGGTCAAGGCGGGTCAAGTTAATTTTATCTAAAAAACGGCTCTAACGATTTTGATTAAATTTTGTATCCTACGAGTTTCGGGCACGCGAAAATCATTAGGCTAGGTCACATGTTCGAGAAAATTCGATTAGTGGGACATTTCTGGGTCATTGTGGGTCAAGATCTAAAAATCGGTTCAATTTACACTAAATTTTGCATCCTATGGTTTTCGGGCACGAGAAGACTGTTGGGCTAAGTCACATGTTCGAGAAAATTCAATTAGTGGGTCATTTTTGTCATGGGTCATGATATTTGAACTCAAATATAATTTTGGCCGAGCATAGCTCGGTCTTCCCTGCTCGTTGAACTAATATCAGATTTATACGTGGAATATATTTAATTTCATTTCTTAATTAAATTTTTGGTGCGAAACGTATTAAACCTGGGTCAAATTAACCTACATATTACTGACGATTAATGACGACTTGGCACCTCTGTAAGAGTGAGTGATGATAATCGTTATACTATTTTGTTAAAACAAACTGTAACATTATAATAATTACTGAAGCATGCATTTTTAGTATCACTTTAACAGCGGGAAATGAGATTGAATTTTCTGGCTTATAGTGGTTTTTAATTTTATTTTCAGTGGGTGCCGGATCTGCTGGATCAGTTATTGCAAGTCGACTCTCAGAAATGCCTTGCTTGAATGTTTTGTTGCTGGAAGCTGGGGATTCACCACCTTTGCTGACTGAAATACCAGCATTTTCGAAATATTTTTGGGGAACAGATTTTGACTGGAACTTCAAAACAGTGCCACAGAAGCATGTTGGAGATGGGTTAATTAACAGAGTAAGAGGTTATCCTTTTATCGTATAAGTTTTTCACGCCGATGCAAAATGTATGCGAGTAACATATGATGTAATTTATAAAACCTAATGTAATATGCTGAACATTTTCTTTATCATTAACATGGACATACACATAGCATTCGGATTCCAGCCTGAAAAAAATAATTTTGAAAGTATAGCTTCATAATTTCCAAATAATTTTCCTTTTAAACAAAACTGACTTACGATAATTTTAGACAAGTTATCTGCAGCCAATTATCCGATTTTAAGTAACATTCACATGATATTATTTGGAAACTTCTATGTTATAAATAATAATTCACCAGAATGTGAAAAACTATGAATTCACTGTAAAAAAATACAGAAATGTTTCCTAAATTTAATGTAATTTCATAAAACTACAGTGTTTCTTACTACTTTAAAAATGTTTCTCTTATCTCCAGAAATCATCGCCAGAAAAAACAATCAGAAATATCAGAAGCCAATAAGTTTTGGAGAAGTAAAGCAACACTTCTAATATAAAAGTCCTTTTATTTTCCTTAACATTTCAGAAAAGTTATTTTTACAGAAATACGTTTTTATTCTGAAGTTTTCTAGAGTATATTGAGTTTTGTAAACACTTTCGTGTATTAGAAAACGCGTCAACTCTATTCTGGAATAGTTGTTAAATGTAGTTCCATAGGCAAATTAAGGATTATTTAAAAAGTCGTAATTTAAATTAGGATTCTTCAACCCATGGTTCGCAGGCAGAATTCTCACAGATTTGCGATCAACCTTAGCAATTTGACTAATCCTCTTTAATAAAAAGCTATGCGTTGCTGACGACTGGGATTTTCGCTAATCGTTACCACAGTTTAATCTCGGAAAATGAAACATTTGAAGTTACTGAAAAAATTAATTTCTCGAAAAGTATTTGTCAGAAAATTGTTAGATAAACTGCGTTAGAAAGGTAAAAAATTGTATTTTTCTTGATATAAATTTGAAATCCACTGATTATGCCATTTTTCAAATATTGAATTTCAAAAATTACCAAATTTCACTATGGAGTACCATAGCAAAAACTTCACGCGTAAAAAAATAATGATAACAGCAATGTGTCAGCACGAGTCACAAAGTAAGTAGCCATATTATTCTGTTAAAATATAAAAGTGAATTATGATGTCACGAGTGCATGATTTTTATTTAACTCTCGACAAATACTAAATGCGCCATTTCTTTTTAGGTGTGAATAATATCGATTAGTTCACGTTATTAAAAAATGTAGCTATAAAACATATAAATCAATTGAAAACCGTAAGTAATAAATTGTGAACGTAATAGAAAACCGTATTTAAAAAACATAACTGAGTGAAATAAGTATCCGTTTTTATGTAATTTTCAGATATTCCAGATAAAGGTACAATTTACTTTAAAATACAAGATTAAATTCACCGATATATTTCGTTTGTTTCAAGGTTCTTTTGGAGAAACCGACCAGCGCAGCGGGCGTAGTCTGCTAGTCAGAAATAAAATTTGTACCAAAATGAAAAAAAAAATAACAAAATAGATTCGTCATGAAACATTAAAAAATCAATCTTTAAGCCTTTTTTTCAATATGGTTTTCTAAAATAACCTTCAACTTTTCATCCTTTTAGGCTCGGTAAAATGAGTATCAAGCATGCTTGGAGACTAGCCACTCAATTTCCCGCGTCAGACTGATGGCCACACTGGGACATATGCTGTATAGCACCTTACGGCCTATGGTTAAAAAAAACAGCGCTGAGCATTGTAAGCCATTGTCTTTAATGAATTGTAACGCCGCTGATTTAATTTAGTTTTTTTTTTTTTTTTTTTTTAAATAACCAAATTTTTAGTAACTGCTTTCAGATCAGTTATTTCTTTAAATTCAAATATCGGCCACAGAAACCATTAAAAATAAGTACATTCTAAATGTCTTGAACAATCAAGTAAAAAATACCAAACCCGATTTAACTCATTAAATTTTTATGAAATAAAACTTTCTAACCCAAGTTATCTCAGGATTTTAAGATATTACATTCAACGAATTCTGGAAAATTTTAAATAGAAACAACAAAATATATGTCACATTAAAAAAAAACACTTTTTTCTATAATTATTCAAACCAGTTGCAAAATTGTATTGTTGCCTATTGGGCCCGTTAACGCATACTGGAATGACATTATTGAGAGTTCTTACACATATTCGATTTATCAATTTAGTTTTTGTTGCATTCATCACACCGAAGCATCTCGCACAATCCACTGAATATAGTGGTAAGATGCAGCAAAGTGCAGCATGTTGTGTGTTATAGGATACAGTTCTGCAGGTCGTTTCTTGAATTGAAATCTGCTGTATCTCCTAAACTTTTGGTTGTGCAACGAGAACTCAAGTAACGGGGATAAGAATGTCGCCTGTACTGACACACACACGCACACACATAAAAAAGTACAAAAATTGAGCACTAGCTATTTGTCGAGTCTAATCTTTCATTTACTCACCAAATGAATTATTTTGTCGTGGTTCGGCGCAATGATGAGCGGAAGTGACTCTATGCACGGGAGGCCTTCCAATTCATTTTCATTAATAAGAAATAAAAGTTTTACCTGAAATCGAAAAAAAGTTTTCGAGGCGTCTTAGCACGATAAATCCAAACATGTGTGTAGAAGATTGAAGAGAGGGATCATGCGTAGCCACATTGGTAACTAATTTAAATTTTTTACAATTGATATAGCCGAACTACAGACGACCACTTCCCATTCTAGACTAGAATCTTGTATCGGGTCAGGTCAGCCCTAGTAAGAGGTATCAGACAAAAACTATTGATTTTAAAAATTTAATGAATTTATTTGTGAAAGTTGATAACAATGCAAAAAATTACAAAAAATATGTGAGGTATATACTCTTTCGGACTAATCAGATTAATGAAACTCAGATATGGTGTCAAAAGTGGATGTTACTGTTTGTAAAAAGAGTTCAGATAATTTTTAATATGTAGATGGCCCCCAAATTATAATTAATGTATAACATTTAATAGTAGACGTTATTATCAATCAGTTGAAACTTGTAACATTTTTGATACAATGATTGGAAGTAGAATTGGTATGTGCAAGGGAGGTACAACCTTTTTTCCATGACTGTACCATGTATCAGTATCATAGTGTTGCTAGCGTCTCTAGCTCTGTTAAAAGGCTGTTGCCTCACGAATTGTTATCATCTTAATTTTGTTATTATTATTATTTCTACTAGTAGTACTATTATAGGAGTTAATTGTATAGAATGTACTGTTGGCAAAATTTAATAATATATGCAAATATAAATAAAATATTTTTTATCAAGAAGAAAAAATTGTTCATTTTGAATCAAGAAGAAAAATGGAATTTTCCAATTCATTCTTCAGCGCTTATAGCACCTTCGCCTGATCTTAAAACCTATGCGTGCATACATTTCTTGTCTATGCTATTTAACACTAAATATGCCAACAGCTGGTCATTTGACCGGTACAAAATGAAAGTATTTCGATACGAACCCAGAAATTTCTTTATAAAATAAATAAAATATAAATCACATAGTTGCCGAACACTTGCCGAACACTTTCGGTTAAGGGGCTTCCGAGTTGCGATCAACTTTACGCCCAGTCTATTTATGAGTAAAGTGTATTGTAAATATTGAGCCGTTGGGAAAAGTTAAATGTAGTATTAACTACATAAGAAAGAACAATTAAAAATAGAAGAAAAGTTAAACAATGGGAATAAAAAAAGTAAAGCAAAAGAGATTAACGATAGAGTCTAATAAATGGAAAAATGGAAAATGGTATGGCTGTAGTTAAAATTAACTACTGAAAAAAAGTTGAAAAAGTGTAAAATAGGGTTCGGAACAGGTTCAAAAACAGCACATAAATGTCAGGTGGAAAAGGTAGGCAAAGCTATGCTTTAAGAAAAAAGGCACTTAAAAAGGTCAACTTTTTTTTTTTTTTTTTTTTTTTTTTTTTTTTTTTTTTTTTTGGTATAGCTTAGAAATAATTTTAATTAAGAAATTAGGCCATACAAATTTTATTTAATAAAATAATTTAAATAAAAAAGTTTAATACTTTTAAATAAAAATTCTGGTGTGAAATTTTTGTTGTAAAACTCCCGGAATGTTAACTGCAAGATAGCCTGTTTGGCCTCCTTAATCAGATAATCCCAATTCATACCGGAAATTTCAGAAGAAGAATATTTACTTTATGTAACCACGAAGCGTTTTTTTGTTTTTTTTGGGGGGTTTAGTTTAATGCTTAAGAACCTACATCAGTCATGAGAAAAAACGTTCAAGTTAATGTTAAGTCTATGGGAATGTTCTTGCGCGATTTAATAAAATTTCTTCTTCTTCTTGCGCGAATGTTCTTGCGCGATTTTTAATAAAATAATTTAAATAAAAAAGTTTAATACTTTTCAATAAAAATTCTGGTGTGAAATTTTTGTTGTAAAACTCCCGGAATGTTAACTACAAGATAGCCTGTTTGGCCTCCTTAATCAGATAATCCCAATTCATACCGGAAATTTCAGAAGAAGAATATTTACTTTATGTAACCACGAAGCGTTTTTTTGTTTTTTTGGGGGGGTTTAGTTTAATGCTTAAGAACCTACATCAGTCATGAGAAAAAACGTTCAAGTTAATGTTAAGTCTATGGGAATGTTCTTGCGCGATTTCTCGCTCGCATTTTAATATTTTTAAATGATTTTATTTTGAATAGGATAGCTGAGGTCGATCTCCAACTTCGTTAGTTTTTACTTTTTCGATTTTGGTTCCAGTTTTTTTTTATATAAGGATACTTTCACTTTCAGAACCGGTTCAAACCGGTTCTACAATTAAAAATACCCGCTTATAAAAAAACTGTAACAAAAATTTAAAAAGTAAAAACTAACAACGTCAGAGATCGACCTCAGCTATCCTATGCAAAAAAAAAAATCATTTATAAATATTAAAATGCGAGCGAGAAATCGCGCAAGAACCTTCCCGTAGACTTAACATTAGCTTGAGCGTTTCTTCGCGTGACTAGCGTAGGCTCTTAAACACATAATATTATTAATATTATTAATAGTATTTTAATGCGTGATATTATTTTATTTATCTATTATTTATTGATAAAGTTTTAATTTCGTTATAGAATATTAACCGAAAACAAACGCTGGAAGATTAAACTATTAATATTGTTTAAATTGCAAAGGGTTTAATGTCTATCGGTTATCGTGCTGCACGCAATAGAGCTAGATTAAAAAAAATAATTAAAGCTTCAAAATTATTTTAAAAACCACAAATCACTGGTTTACACGGTTTATATACTTTCGCCGAAATGTGTATTTTTTCATAGATTCTAGTGCACTGAGTACGGGAAAATTATTGTAAAAAATCTGTCACGTCTAATTTAAAAAATATTTATTAAATACTTAAAAATAATAATAACATGAAATATAAAAAGAAAAAAATAGAAATGATTGATTTTACTCTTCTTTTTATAATTTTCTTGATCTGTTTCTCTTAAAATAGACCAGCAGTAGTCCCCTAATATACTTTCGTCCCAAAAACCTTTGTGTCTGTCCTCAAAAATTTAAGATCTTGGTGAAAACGCTCGCCTTGCTCGTCACTCACGGCACCCATTTTTTTAGGAAAAAATCCAGGTGGAAAAGGAGCAAATGTATCTTCAGAGACATGTTCACACCCATTGCATGATAGTTTTTTAATAAAACAGCAATATTTTTTTTCATAATTTTCATCTTTATGATTTCCTAAGAATCCATGGACGACCGTTTTAGAGGAATCCCAAGCATTTTTTTCATTAGTAGATAAAACTTTTTCTAAGTCCTTATCTTGCATCAGTTTACGTACCTATCTACCGATAAAAATTCCGTCTTTTAATTTTGCGTCTGAAATACTTTGAAAAATGCTGTGTAAATATTGAAAAGCAGCACTGTTTTTATCCATGTCTTTGACGAAATTTTTTATTAGCCCCGATTTAATGTGCAATGGTAGCAAAATTATATTTTGCGAATCCACTAAAGATCTATGTTTCACATTCATTTTTCCTGGTGTAAATTCATTTCGAACAGGCCAATATTTTTTATGTAATGGTATTCTTTAGCTCGACTATTACACAAGCACACACAAAAAAAGATTTCGTATATCCGCCCTATAAGCCCAGTAACATACTAACTACTTTTAAATCTCCACATATTTTCCAGTTGTGCTGTTCATACTGTATCATTTTCATTAAAAGATACATTGTTTGATGGGTTTCTTTACAGTTTACGGCATGGTTAATTGGTAAAGATGGTGTTGTATTACCGTTATGAAGTAATACAGCTTTCAAGCTATATTTAGATGAATCGATAAATAAACGCCATTCATTTGGATCATAATTTTGATTCAACGCATTAAAAAAGTCCGGGAATATCATGGCAAAAACAAAAATCATCGTTTTTTGTGAAATAACTGCTGAAAATTTGACTTCGATTTCGGTAATAAGTTACTTTGGTATATGGTGTCAATAAGTTCCACTGTTGTAGACGAGAGGCAACAATCTCTGCCTTAGATCTAGATAGTTGCAAGCTCGCACAAGGCCGTTCAACACATTTTGGTTTATTAAATGTGGCGTTTTATCATCTTCAATTACGAATTCGTCATCTTTTTCATCCTCCATAAACAGATCGTCACTATCTTGGGAACTCGCACTTGACATATCTGGACATACGGGATGTGGCAGGATATTGAATTTTATGTTTATTTTTTTAATTAAGGCCTACAGTTTTTGTCAAACAAAAATAACAGTCATTTTCGTGATTTGAAGGTTCTCTTCACAGCATTGGTGATCCAAATTGAAGATACTTTTCCCCCCCGATGCCCAGCATATAAGAGTGGATCTACAGCTATCACAAAAAACATGTGGGACCCACTTTTTATATTGATTACTCACTGAGAATCCAAATTAATACAAATATGCTGTTTTAAGACTTTCCGAAATCTATCTTCCTTTCTTTTAATATAAATTGTTCACAAACCTAACAAAAACGATCAGAATTTATTTTACACACTCTATTAGGCATTTTATCAAAAACAAAATCACTTTAGTTCACAAAAACACAAGAAAACAGAATATAGAATCCAAGTTGACAATGCGGGTAGGTTGGTAGGTTGAATGTGACGTGATAGATATATTATAGAATTAAAAATATGAATATTGAAAAATGTAAACATTTAAAAAATGTGACGTGATAGATTTTTTTCAAATACTGCCTGTCATTAGTAAGAGGTAGTATAATAAGAAAATATGTGTTTCATCAAAACTATATTAAAAAAGTTTAAAATTGTAAACCAGTGTCATTAAATTGAGAAACAGTTTAAAAAATTGCATTTGAAAGTACTTATTTTTCTGTCTGAGAGTATTAAAATTGAAATTGTGCAGGTTTTTGTTTGTTTCTTTTGTATGTTTAGAAGTTAAAAAGATTGCAGGAAAACGAAATTTATTGATCTCATCGTTACCACGGTTAATATGACGCCAGCGTTACTTTTTAATATAGATTTGAACAAAAAAGAACATTAATTTTTTTAACAGTGTTATATAAATGACATTTTGTTGATTTTACTAAACACTCTTTTTTAGCAACTGCCATATCATAGCGGAAAAGGTCTTGGGGGCTCTAGTATCTTAAATAACATGATGTATGTTCGTGGCAATAAAAATGACTATGACCAGTGGGCAGCAGAAGGAGCCGAAGGCTGGAGTTATGAAGATGTGCTTCCTTACTTTAAGAAGATGGAAGACAACAGAGATGAAAACTACATTCTCAATGGTGACGACTTTATATACTTGCATTCAAACATAATTATGGTTATATTTTATTATTTTAACACAATCATACAGATTGTTAAGTAAATACGAGTTGTAATTTTTATAACTGATTGAAAAAGCGTCCAAGCGAGGAGTCAAACCCAGATCCAGCTTTAGGCAACCAGGCAACTAGTACTAATGCAATATTTTAGCTAAAGGTTATCTGAGTGAATTGTGTCAGTCAAGATGTCGCAAGGTAGTTTAATTGACAGTTAAATAAAAAGGTTTTGTGTTCGACTCCCGGCCTAAACGCTTTTTCACTCAGTTGTAAAAATTCATTTACCAATCAGTATTGCTGTTAAAATAAAAATATGTAATTACGTATCCAACATTTATTGAATTCTTTTATTTGCGGTTTATTTTATTGAATTGTTTCAGATAGCAAACCAGGTGACATTGCCAAAAGGTTGTAAATTAAAAAGGTTGAAAAAATTAAGACGACTGGGATGTCGTCCAGATAGCTCAATTAATAAGAGCAAGCCAAGGGACCTAGGCTCGACTCTCCACATGGACACTTTTTCAATCAGCTGAAAAATTACAATTCGTACAATTATGGTTAACCAGTAATTTTATAAGCCGTAAATTTTAAATCCCTATTTTTAAAATTTTCATTAACTTCATAGTATAAATTGAAATTATAGTGTTTCTTTAAAAATAATTATGTAGAATATTAAAATGTAATGAATACTTCTAAAATATATTAAAACTAAAATGATAATTTTGGTGTCATATACAATATCTTTTCATAGACAATAATATTATTCATTCTCAAATAATAGATTTTAAAAAAATGTTCCAGAAGGAATAGTAAAAGAACCGTAGTTCGTCAAATTTTTGCATGATCTTGGTTACCAAGAGTGTTCCATAGAAATTGTGCGTAGCGTCACAAAAAATCAAGAAAATATAAAATCAGCAAAATTATCGTATTGCTTTTTAAAATAACTTCCCTCGAATAAAATAAAGTGGTCCCATCGATCAGACCATTTTTTAAAGAAATTGCTAACGATGCTTTATTTTTATTGTTTTTTTTTTCTTCGTTTCACATGTTTCAACTTCTTCTTCTACTATACTTTGCCCATGTTCTTCACGTTGATTGTTTTCTTTTGTATTATGCTTTCCTACTGGCTGTCTCTCTTTATCTTTGCCTATTCTTCACTTTCTCTTCTATTTTCATTGAGCCTAGTTTCCCTTCTCATAGTAATAGCCTTTTTGTGGTTTATGTTCTTTCTACTTTATTAAATTTAAGATTGTGGAATGGTTGGTTGAATGATTGGTTTTGTAACCTAGTGTCGGTCACTTTTGTACACAAATTATAATTAAATCGGAACCTCCAGTTTAAAGAAAACTTCTAACCGTTATGGACATCTATGCCGAAACCAAAATCCAAACAGGACATCTACCACCGAGCAGCTATTTATGAAACTTAGAGTGCTAACGGACAAATAGAAAGGTTCAACTAATCTTAATAAAATGTACACTATATCATCAGTATGTAAGTCTACCGTTTAAAACAAACATATAAAAAAGAAGTATTGAAATCGAAACACACGTAGTGGAAGTGTTAATTATATAGGATTACGCAGGGTGTTCTAAAATAGACTGCTGTTGTTTTTTTTAAAGGAATAACAAGCAAAGGGTGACAGCTAATAAAGTTAATGTTTCAGAAAATTAATGTGTGACCTCGGAAATTTATTTACTATTATTTCTTATTTTAGTACCTAATGTCACCGACAGAATCTGTAAAAATGCTCAAAATACACACTTTTACACACAAAGCCTAATTAGATCAGAACCTTCAGTTTAAAGTCAACTTCCAACCATTATGGACACCTGTGCCCAAAACAGAGTCTAAACATGACATCTACCAGCGAGAAGCTATTTATGAAACTTACAGTGCAAACAGATAAATAGAAAGGTTTAACTAGTCTTGATAACATTTACACGGAATCATCAGTATGTAAGTCTATCCCTTGAAACAAATAGATAAAAAAAAGTTTTGAAATAGAAACACACATAATGGAAGGTGTAAATTACACAGGGACTAAAATGGACAGATACTTTTTAAAAAGGGAATTGAAAAAGACGGTGACAACTATTAAAGTTACTTTTTCAGAAGAATAACGTGTGAAGTCGTAAGTTTATTTATTATTCTTTCATGTTTTAGTACCAAATGTCACGGACGGAATTTGTAAGAATGTTCAAAATAACCTTGCAATTGAAAAACTCAATTTTTTTCTGTTATCAACAGCTAAACACCATAAAGGGTAAAAACAGACTCAATTTTGATCGTTTTTATAGGTTAGTTTGAAACTAAGCAGCGCCATCTGTCGATGACTAAATCTGGTACTAAAGCAAACTAAGCATAGTAAAGAAATTCCCGACCGAGGCATACTATATAAAGAAGGCATATTCGTTTACTTACAATGCGTGAAATCAATTACCAGAGGACGCTATAACGTTTCTGAATAATCGAGCAAATCCTGAACCAAAACTGACTCTAACAATCCGCAGGGTGGAAATCAGCTGATTTAATGATAATTTGGGGAGGGTTTGTGTTAAACCACGTGGCTAAACTAGGCTACGCTATTTGCTTGGTTGTCGGCGAAATGAATTCGTCTTTCTATAATTACGTGCTTTACGATCCCGAGTTCACACGTTACTTTTCAGCAAGAATAAGTTTAATAGCTGTTACTGTTTGTTATTATTTTATTTTAAAGAACACCAGTCCATGTTAGATCATCTTGTATGTATAAATAATTGAAACTTCATTTTTTTCTTCTCTCAGATAACATTGCATTAACCCGATCAATATTTCTCCAGGTTTTCACGGAGAAGATGGACCTGTATCAGTTCATCAACCAAGATACAGATCCGAATGGGTGGTTCCACTTTTCAAAACTATTAAATATATGGGATACAAAGTAGTCGATCCCAACGGTGGTAGACAAACAGGTAAGCCTATAATTTTTTTAATTAAATGTTACTATTTAAGAAAATGCTTCACTGCTATTTTTTCGTAACGGGAATGGCCATTTGTACTTCACCCTATATCTGAAAATCGAATGTTGGTGAAACAGATTAACAAATGAATGGTATTCTCTAAATATTGTGTGCTATTACATTATTTAGTAATCCTTTTATAAAACTACATAAAAGTCCGTCACGACACTTACTTAAATTACATTACGTATACTTAGTTGAATATAATTAACAATAAGCAGAATATTATGTATCATTATCAACAAAATCCTATTTCTTTCACAATGGAAGTTTACGCTGTTTGTCAGAAATCTGTTGTCCACTTTTGGATGCCTGCCAAAAACAAACTGCTATTTTTATTTTATGTTTTATACTTATTAGAAATGTATAAAGATCGTTGCAATGACCTGCGCTATAGTTTTCGCTTTTATCGCTCATACATCATTTCTAAACTTTGCATGATTTATCATCGAATAGGGAAAACATATACTTTCCATTTTTTGTTTAAACTGTTGCTCAAATTAGTGACTTTTTGTGACTTAAAATTTTTTCAATGATTTTAAAAAAAATTATCTTAATAATAGTCTCAACTATAATGATGTAAAGTAACTAGTAACAGAATTACCACAATGGACAATTGATTGAACAAAAAAAAAAAAAAAAGAAAAGAAAAGAAAAGAAAAGAAAGAAAGAAAGAAGAAAGAGCAGATTAACCAACGAAAAAATAGATTATCATTTTATGCTGAACAAAAAAATTAATATCAAGTTAACTTGGTTAAAATATATGCAGCATCAAAATGTGTTCTAAACTGTCTTTTAATTTTTACTTCTGATTTCTTAATTTCTGGTTGCACTATTACCATCTGCCGAGTTTAATTTTTCTTGTTAATTGAATATTTTATAAGTTGGTTAAATATTGTGCATTTTTAACTGATAATTCTCAGTAACTAGTTAATATTTATAAGTTGAGTACGAACTTAGTGTTATTTTTAACAAATAAATATTAAATAATTTGTAATATCAATATTGTAAAAAATGCATTTAATGCATTGGGTATTGATAGTATTCCTTAAAAAAAGGAAAAGGCCTAAAAAGAAACAATAAAGCAACATCTAGTCGATTGATTGTTTTCTGAATTTTACCTTCATTTCTTTGCATAATACGAATGCTCAAGAGATCGAGATTTACAACTTCAAATAATTTAAATATCTACTGTTATGCTTTCCTTAACAAGAATTTAAGCCCGGCATTTTCTGGAACTTATCCGTAGTAGCCAAATCTTTTAGTAACCAACATAGGTGAGAAAACTGATAACCGAAAAGTGATAACTGATCACAGTTTGACTCGATTCAGCCAAAGTTAATTACTGTGAGCCATTCATATATATTACAAACACCTTATCAATTACAAAGGAAAATTTGATTAGAAATAAAGTCCTTTAATAAATGATGGACTTTAGTATATAACGAAAAGTCATGTTTTTAAAATAGTAAGTTAAACTCGTTTGCATCATGCTGTTTTTTTTTTCGCGTGAGCAGAAAATATATATTCCTTTCTAATGTATTCAAAGATGTTGAAATGACTTTTTTAATACAATGTAAAATAAATCTGGGTGATAATAACTAGACATTAAAAATACAACGATTGTTCCAGGGTAACCTTCTCTGAAAATGTATACCGTATACTTATCCGAATAGTGACACGTTTCAAAAAATATGTTTTTTATTTGTCTATATGAAGGAATCACGCAAGGAATGCTTTCCAACATGTCATTAAAAGCACGTTTATATACCTTTAAGAATGCCTGAATTAAAACGATTTTTTTCCTTTTTTCCCCATCTGACGTTGAAAAGATCTACTGGCAACAAATCCATAATCGGCCACAACTTAGTTTATATGGAAATTATTGCTTTCAACCATAGATGTAAAAGTTAATATTCTTGATTCAATCTGTATGAAAAGTAACTTTTCTTCAGTATTAAAACTGTTTTTCGCTCTTTCTGAAAAAACTCCAGTTCTACTGCCTACAGATTTTCAGATATTCTGTCTCAACTAAGCTCACACATTAAAAATAAATATTTTTCATCATATATATAAAAGTTTTCAGCTAATTTTTCATACAGTTTACATTGAAAATATCTTGTTTTCTGGCTTAAAAACTGTTTTGTCGTATCTGGGAAACTTCAATTTTTTTTTGTTTTATCATTGCACGAATAATTTGTCGGACACGAATGGCTATCAGTCAGTGATAAGCATTCTTAAAATTTTTATTTTAATTTTTAATTTAATTTAATTTAATTTAATTAATTTATCTATCTATTTATTTATTTATTTTGTAATTGAAAAATCTTAATTGCTTTACACAACTTGTAGCGAATAAAGTATGCGTTGTGGAATATTATTTTAAACATTAACTGCTATTCTATTACAAAATGAATATAAATTCAAATTTGAAGGAAACAAATTGAAAGTTTTATTTAAAAAATGGACGATGTTACGCAATGTGCATGGAATATTGGAAATACTTTCTAGAATTATAAGCATTTGTTGAACACTGCAGCTTCTAATTTTAGGTTTCTACGACGTTCAGAATACACTGAGATCAGGACAGAGATGCAGTACAGCGAAAGCTTATCTTGTGCCAGCTGAAAATCGTACAAATTTGGATATTTTGCCTCGCGCTATGGTACGAAAGGTAAGCAAGAATAGCTCTCTCAACTAAAGTTTTCCACTAAAAGTACATTTTCGATAAGATTCCTTTGTTATATGATAAAGATCAGATTCATTCGTAAATAATATTCTAATTATAGTACAGTAGCGATCAGATTACTTTATAGATAATAGTACAGTTCTGTATTCTATTTCACCGCACTAGTTAATAAATGTAAGTAAAATAACACAAAAGCATTCAACTTTAAAATTTATGGCTATTTCCATTCAAAATAGCACTGATCATTACCGTCATTACGACTACGCCACTTGGATATATTCATAAAAATGAAAGGTTTGATATCATTTCATAACACAGGACGTATCACAACTTAATATGGCACATTAACGTATACAAGAACAAAGGCGATAATCTACACACAAGTTAATTTTTTTCAACATGTTGTAAAGTTTCTATCCCTGATTTAATCACTTATGATATGATTAACTAAATGACCATACAATTAATCATTTTACAAATTATTTAGTCCTTCATAATTGCTGGTAGCACAGACGATAACACCTAATCCTACATAATCCTAAAAAATAATCGTATATAAAGTCTACTTATGTCCTCAAAAAGCATTAAAGAGGCTTACTTGCCATAAATAAACTCACATTTTCGTCAAATTCTACCTTTAGCTAAACAGGCACAACTGACATGCACTATTGTTATAAGTTACAGAAGAATTATCAAGCTAAGAAAACTCGGGATCGAAGTAGCAAGTTCTCCTTCACGAAGTTCATAAATCATATATGTGAGAGACAATCCATGTTACATTTTCATCAACTGGCAAATGAACAATATACACCATCTTGATCTTTATGTTACAGTCACACACGAAAGTTACGAGGTTCATAAGACAGAATAATCACAAAAAAATATTTGTTAACTAGCAGACTCAGTTGGCATTGCTCGTAATTATTTAATATCTAAAATTACCTTAAATGTAATATACAAAAAAAAAAAAAAAAAAAAAAAAAAGTTTTCGATGCCCACGGCATCGCATTGAGTAATCGTAAAAACGTCAATCGCTATAATGGTTACTTTAAATAAACCTAAAATTACCCTAAATATAATGAACAAACGAACCTAATGGTGTAGATCTCACTGCCTTCGGCATCGGTAGTAATCAACCGTAAAAACGTAAATTACTATACCCGATTCTCTTCCTTAATATACGAAATTGTTAAAATAACTGCCCAGTATTACCTTAAATCTACGTAAAATTAACCTAAGTATAATATACAGACAAACGTAGTGATGGGACCCTATTGCCATCGCCATAGTACTGAGCTATCGTAAAAATAGTAATAGCAATAATGAGGGCTCTTCCTTCATAATCGGTACCGAATTGTACAACAGCTACCGAACGCAACAACATATCTCTTGCATTTTCATGAATTAATATAATCTCTCGATTAAATTTAAATTTTTAGACTGCTCCTTCAAATCGCTAAAGAAACCGATACGGTAAGTTTTCAATTTGGATCTAATCACGGAAGTTGCAAGATTCACAAGAGGGTTTTTCATTCCGAAAAATCGATTACTTTACTTTCTTTAATAATTAATTAAAAGCTATTTAATATTTATTGAATTTGTTTTTTAAGTTTCTTATTTGTTTAATGTAAAATATCAGATTGGATGACTAAAATTATAAATAGAAGTTGGTTATTTAAAAAAAAAATTCTCATTTTCAGAAAAAAGGACTTTTTTAAATAATCGCAAAAAATTCGAAAATCGTTGCATGAATTCCCAATAAAATTTATTGAAAAAAGGATAAATCTTGCGATATTGGGATAAAAGATTGAAAACATAATCTTTTTACAAATGTCAAAAAGTTGCCACAAAATGCGAAAAACGCTAAAAATCTCATAAAAAATCAAAATATGTAATCAAAAATGAAAAATTGGAATCTCATTTACATTGGGAACTGTCTTCATCTATACAGAACCAAATATGCGGTCATCTACGTGCGATAGACTTCCTTAATCCTTCTTTGCATTGTGATGGAAATTTCCATCACTGTTTATTTAACTTTTAATAAATAAATCAACTTCTTCGTGGTGGAAAGTGTTCACCACCTTTTTGTGTTATACACTTAGAAATTTATATGTATATATTGAGTGTTCTTTTTTTTAAATTCTATAATTAGTACAAGTAAATATTTCTCCTTCAGAGCTGCCAAGTCTCCGGCTTTTTGGATACCAGTTTTTTAGTACAGACAATTTTGTGTTGTTTGATCGGAGAATTCTGGGATTTAAAAGAACAACATTTTCTCTAAAAATATACTGGTGTTCAAAAAACCGGAGACTTGGCAACTCTGCTCCTTGCATTTATATATATAAGTATAATTAGTAATTACTGTGTTTTTTATATACATTTTTATGCTACACTGTAAGTATCTAGACATCAGAGCGGTACACTGGTTGGTATAAATTCACTATCAAAATGACTGACATTTTTATGAGCGCTGTCTAGCGTAAATAGGTGTACTGGAGCCACTTTTGAAATCTTTATGACTGTAAATTTATGGGGGCTGCAGTCACGCTTCGTGTGTGGTACCGGGTCTCAGGGCAGACACGGAGGTGCCTGGTCAAATTAAGGGGGCCAAAAGTTCCTGACCAGTGGCAGGACAGTTCTCCAATGAGCATCGAAGGTGGGTGAAGTGATTGACACACTGGGCCATTTAGGCACAAGGTTGTAAAAAATTCAAGTACAGTGGGAGGTGCCACTGCCGACTGGAAAAAAAAGCTAGAACTTGGAGAAAAAGACAGTTGGAAAAAAAAGGTGAATGAGTGCAGTTGAAAAGGAATTTGTCAAAGAGAGTGTGGAAGGAAAAAGTGGACCAGCGCGGTCGTTGAAAAAAATGTGAAAGTGTGCTGTGTGTAGTCCCAATAAAATGTGCTCAAGTATTTTTGAGGAAGTTGAGCTCACAAGGAGGCCCTTTCAACTAGCCTTCACCAGTGTACGCCACTAGGATCAGTCAATCCCCTAGTGCCTGGAGTTGAGTTCGTCTTTTATAATTCAGGTATGATGAATTACTATAAAATTACCAACCTAAAACGTATGTGTACCACTCGAATATAATTGTCTTTTACGGCAGGAGAACGTGTCATACGGTAACTGAGAATGTTTTAATGAATAAACTAAATTGTAGTAAAAGGTTGATTTATATATCTCTACTATGTTTTTTAAAAGTTTATTTTTAATGAATATAAAGTAATTGTTTTATTTGTTAAAAAAATCTGTCTTAATTTTAGTGTTGCTTAATTGATTTTTAGAACCTAGGTATTTCTCTTTAATTTTCTTAACTTGGATCTTAGAATGTTTTTTATTTAAAATTATCTTTAGGGTGTTTTGGTAATTATTTTTTGGAACTCTATACACTCTAATTACAAAACAAAAGGGCCATATATTAGATACTCATAGAACACAACGCAACAATTAATTTTCTTTAGATAAATAATTTGTTTCTTTAGTATCTAATTAGGTGACGATCACGGAGACTTCTGCAATCAGAAGCCCCTATAGATAATTAATGAGTGATGGCAAAGGTGCACCCCACACCTTATTTTCTTTATGTATAGTGATAGACTTTTATTGACAGGTGTATCCGGCCTTTAGTAGGATCTGTCTGTAAATCACCAGCATAAAGGGGCCATTAACTTAGTTGGCGCCAGACCATTTAACGTGCGTGGGTTAATTTAATCTCATATAGGTTACATGTTGGGGTAATTTAATTGTATTAAAATGTGTCAAATTAAAACTAATTTTTTTTATATAATGGTTAAGTATTCTAAGTTAAAATTATTTAGGTTGTAATCATTATGCTAGTAATTTTTAAAAAAAAATATATATATATATATATATATATATTTTTCTTTGATTGAGGTAAGATTATTGGCTGCATATTTAAAAATAAACAAAGATTAAATGAAAATAATTTTTTTTATGACAATGTTCTCCTGCATTCTAAGCAAAGAGTTGCCGGCCTTTAGTAGGATCTGTCTGTAAATCACCAGCACTTTGCCACAACTATATTTATATAGAAATATTAATCTAGTAAGTTTCCCCCGTGAACTAGTATGTTGCTGAACAAAGTTAAAAATCTATCTTAAAATTTCTGGTGTCTAATATTTAATATATGTATAAAAAAACTATTGTAAAAGAAAAACTCATGCAAAGAAGAGTTAACCATCGCGCATAGACACAAGCATGAACTGAGAAATACTTTCTATTACTGATATGGAAGTACAGTGATCTCTCACTTATACGCGATGTTCAGTAATTACTTTTTCATACCACTATTTTAAAACATTAAAATTCGATATATAGATTCTTCGATTTAAGAAGTCGAAAATTACCGTAAAAAAAAAAAAAAAAAAAAAAAAAAAACTGGTGCTGAAAATGTGTTCCGTGTATCGCGTATAAGTGAGAGATCACTGTAACTTAAAAGAAAAATCTACTCATTCCCAACTGCTGAAGTTCCCCTCACATACTTTACTGTTCTTATCATCATTAATATATTTAATGCATATGCTATACTTTCTCTTTTGATTTACAGATTCTCATAAAAGATAATCAGGCTGTAGGAGTACAGTTTGATTATGAAAATGAAACCTATGAAGTAAAAGCGAGAAGAGAGGTCATCTTGTCGGCTGGCACGATAAAGACACCACAACTTCTCAAGCTTTCAGGCATTGGGCCACGGAAAGAACTAGAAAAATTCCAAGTAATTTGAATTTTATACACTAGAATATTGATTTTTTAAATTATTTGTTACAGTGTACATATTTGTAACAATGCCACTATTAGTAACTCTTTTAAAAGAAAGGATATTTAAATTAACGATACCAACTTCAGTTTAAATTTTTCATAGGCTATTTAGAAAAGTTATTCTGATTTAAAGTGGTGAAAATGAAATGATTTTTAGAAATTTCTTTAATGAAAAAACTAAAACCCACATTTTATTTTTTATTTTTATTTTTATTTTTTTTTTACTTTTCAATATATTGTTTTACAAATTTGGCTTATAAATATTAAAAATACACAAAGTTGTAATCGTCAGTGTCTGAACGGAAGAGTGGTTTGGACGATGACGGCGACCATGATTACATAGTAACGTGCATCTAGAATAAAAAATTTGTATTATAATAAAAAAGGTTCTCGCTATATTCTGTACTAGAATAAATTTAATCAAATGGAAAACACCATGAAAAAACAAGTGATATCTAAAAAAAATACTATTTTTTAAATATATTTATGACTTTTGCAGGTGTGTTTTTTGAATTATTTGTTACAGTGTACAGATTTGTAACAATGCCACTATTAGTAACTCTTTTAAAAGAAAGGATATTTAAATTAACGATACCAACTTCAGTTTAAATTTTTCATAGGCTATTTAGAAAAGTTATTCTGATTTAAAGTGGTGAAAATGAAATGATTTTTAGAAATTTCTTTAATGAAAAAACTAAAACCCACATTTTATTTTCTTATTTATTTTTATTTTTTTTTTTACTTTTCAATATATTGTTTTACAAATTTGGCTTATAAATATTAAAAATACACAAAGTTGTAATCGTCAGTGTCTGAACGGAAGAGTGGTTTGGACGATGACGGCGACCATGATTACATAGGTAACGTGCATCTAAATAAAAAATTTGTATTATAATAAAAAAGGTTCTCGCTATATTCCGTGCTAGAATAAATTTAATCAAATGGAAAACACCATGAAAAAACAAGTGATATATAAAAAAAATACTATTTTTTAAATATATTTATGACTTTTGCAGGTGTGTTTTTTGACTGTGTGTCGCTATATAAAATTTTAAATTACATTTACAAATCATTTTGCTTCTAGTACCAGTCATATGGGATGCAACTGCAAATAACACGAGCTTTAGATTTTAAAAATAAGTTTTAAAAGCAGTTTTGAAAAATATACGCGATTACCATTTTGAATAAGATATTTTTAATGATAACTATTAAATTTATTACTTTCATCCAATAAATAACTCCAATGTCATAAATACAGCCTGCGTTTTCATATAACTTTTACCTTTTAGAACTTACTGATTTATGGGCATTTCTAATCTCTTTTGATGAAATTGCTGAATGCCGCTCTTCAATGGTTAGTACGTTCTTAAACTTTTAGTAACTATATGAAAAGCTTTGTTTCCCTACTTTTACGATGTATGTAATACTCATTATGCATTCAAAAACTGTTTCATCCTTCCTTAACCCCTTCGCGACGAGCGTCCTTTACAGAATTTTTAATCTTTTACCACCGGTTTTTCAAAACAGAAATTATCACCTAATTGAACCCCATAAATGCTATCATTAAATAAGGCAAAGCTTACAATAAAAAGTAACTGGTGGGAATAATCGAGGATTCTGAGCATCTTATGCGTATAAGTGTCGCTCGTCCCCAAGTGGTTAAAAGTACAAACAATCAGGTAATGTGGATAGTTTCAATTGTTGATTTCCGAGAAAGCAAATATTAAGTGCGAGCATACAAATTAACAAATATAACAATAATAATCATATTCGTTTCTATAATTATAATTATTCATACTTCAATAATTCGTTAATTATAGTTGAATATTTCGTCTATTATGAAAATAAAATGAATGTATGCAGTAGTATATAACAATGGCACTTCAACCAGTTTTAGAGATAAAAGAGAAACGTGACAGGTCGCTTTTCCATTTCTTACTTTCTAAATTACAAAACTTCAAAAATATTTAACTTTTCGACAAATTTCTTTCTTATACATATTCAACAAGGATCGTACGAACACAAACGCAAAAAGGAGAAAAATCAATATTTTTTTTATACCACAAACATGAGAAAATAAGCTCCTTTAACCCTTAACCGGAAACGTACCGTCTGTGAGACGGTTGCGTCTACATATCTACCCTTTATGCAAAAATGAACGTGTCCTCAACCTTATCACGCCATCTAATCGTTACACTATTGGTCCTCTCCACCCCGACCCATTTGCAACACCTGCGCTTTTTTAGTTGTTGAAAGAAAAAATATTTTCTTTTGAACGCAGTCTGTCAGACGGCATGTTTCCGTTTATGTAATTTTTTTCTTTGGGATATCAAGATGGCGGGGCCGTCAATGCTAGTACGCTATGGTGATAAAGACTTTGAAGAGACTATTTTGCGATGGTTTGATGAAGTAGGAATTGACATAAGCGATGTTGAAAGTATTTCAGATGATGAATATATAAATTCTGAACACCAAAGTGATTCAACATCGTCAGAAAATTCTAATGAAAGCAAAAATGAAGAAATAAGAAATGATGAAACAGTAGCAGATGCAGATACGAAATATATATATGAAAAAATTCGGTACTGATGGTCTGTTTAAAAAGTTTGCTCCGCGTCAAGAACAAGAAAACACAATATTATAAAAGTGCCAGTTTTAAGAGGGAAAGCTAGTGATCTCGGAGAAAAGGCAGATCTATTCTCTCTCTGGCAGTTGTTATTTACAAATGATATGTTACTGCATATAGTGAAATGGACAAACCATAAAATAATTCAAATTCGAATGAAATATAATATTCTGGACAGTAATATGAAAGAAAGTAATATGGAGAGACGACTAGAAAATCCCCAGCTACCCCGGGAATTGCGCCTTATAATAGCTCGCATTCTGCAAAAACCTGTTGAAAATGTGCCCCAGGTAGATGATGACTTAATATTTCTCAAACGCAAAACATGTTTTTTGTGTCATAGAACCAACCATAGAATGACAAAATATCTGTGTGTACAGTGCCGGAAGCTTGTATGCATGCAATGCTCCAAACCTAAATGCAATGATTGCATAAAAAACGCTGAGATTTAGAACATGCTTCAATATTTACTATTAAATGTTTTGTCAATTTTACTGTATAATATTTTTTTTAATTCATATTCTACTAATATATATCAAAATATTTGCATTTATTTCATTATTTTGTCGCAAATGTAAATATTTGAATAATAGTGTGTAATTTTGAAATATTTCCTGTCTCCGAGATTCAAAACTTATTTCTATGCTGTTATATTAAAAATTTGTTCCTGTTATTTCATTACTACTAAAGAATAAAAGTTTAAGTTCACTATTTGGTAAATTATTAAGAGTTGTTTCCTTTTTTTAAATTTTATAGCAATTTTTAAAATTTAGCTGTCTCACAGACGGTGCGTTTCTGTTTGTGTTCTGAATTTTCACGTTTCCGGTTAAGGGTTAATGTATCAAACAACACTCTAAAAACGACATTTTCAAAACTGAGCAAAAAATACTCAAATCTGAGTATGTCGCATAGCCAAAATAGCTCCGAATCAAAATTACTCAAGTTTGAAACATATATATACTTATTTCTGAAAACATGCACACACTTAAGAATAAAACATCATGTGCTCATATTTGAGTATGTCCATGTTTCAAAAATGAGTATGAACTGACGTGTATGTGCTCATTTTTTAGTATTCCCATGTTTCAAAAATGAGTTTGAACTGATTCTAATCATTTTTGAATATGTCCATGTTTCAAAAATGAGTGTGAACTGACCTCTATGTGCTCAGTATTGAGTATGTCCATGTTTCAAATATTCTGAGTATTTCTGGTATTTCAGAATTGAAAGCATTGGGGTCGTCCTATTTAAAACAAAAAGTTTCATAACAAAATGAAAATATCGATTTACTCAGATTTGAAAGTGTCATTTTTCTGAGTGAAGTAACTATTTTAAAGTATATATAACGTAATTCAAAAAACTTGAATCAAAATCTTAGTCGGGAGTCAAATTCAAAATTTCCATTGTGGTTTAGTATTAGCATAAATATTTCACAATCAATATTTATTTTTATAAGACTTGTTAAGCTTCCAGACATTCTGCTCATCTTTTTTGCTTTAAGTCTCAGAAATTCAAATAATGTCTCGAAAATTTAATATAAATTTGAGCTCAAACATATTTTCCCATTTGCAAATTCTCACAGTAATTTAATCTTTAATTATTCTTCAAAGTGACATCAAGCTATTTGAATATTATTAATCGATTATCTGTCGTTTGTACTTTGATTATATGTTTTTGTTTCCAGTCTGAAGTTTACAGAGTTTTCATATATTTGAAACAAAAGAAATGACATTAGAAGTACCAATCATTATTTTAAAATGACAAGAAATGACAAAAATAATTTTATGTAAAAAAAAAAAGAAAAGAAAAGAAAGAAAGAAGTTGAAACACATAAAAGATAAAAGACATAAACCTCCCGATAAATAAGTAACGGTTAAGAGGTTTATGCATATTGATGGATAAATTTCCAATAAATGCATTGCATTTTTGAAAGATTCACTTTTTTGATAACCACATGTAAATTTTTCGTATAATCAGGTCATGGTTTGTCTGCTTGTAAGTCTGTTTGTTAACATTTTAGCGTTCAGAATGTCTCAAAAATTAAAATGATTTTTAAATTTGTACAGTACATTTTATATTTCACTACAGTGAATTTTGTGATTATTTATAAGTGATTATTTATATTTTTAACAGATCTTCACTAAAGAAGAACTTAATATACACATAATTTATTTTTATACAAATACGCAAAAAAGAAAATATTATCAAATGTTCAAGTACATTCGCTTTACTGAATAGTTTGCGTAGTAAATACAGCCAGCTTAATGCGCTTAAAATAGGGACGCTACCACTTTGAGAGTTCCAGATTTGAGCCGTTGGCAAGGTATCGTTGGAAGAGAAAGCTATTTGGACCTAACTTTTTTACTTGAAAATGCTTACTTAAATGTAGAAAACCTTTATACTCTAAAATAAAATTAGTTTTTTTTAAATCAAAATACTGTTATCTAAATATTGGTAATAATTGGCCTAAATAAATCGTAGAAAAATATGATATGTAATTATTTATATTTTTATTAGACCTTAACTAAAGAAGAAACTTAACATAATGCCTGGCACTGGCGAACATTTTTTAATTCTATCTCGCACCACTTTCTTAGAACAAATTTTTTTTTACATATAAATTGACAAAATGTGCAAGAGAAATGCACTACAAAATTTATATTTTAAAATTAGTGGTGCAAGTAGAATATAAAAATGGTCGATAGTGGCAGCCCTGTTAACAGTATATCTATATCTATATTTGTTTTTATAATTTTTTTTTCACCACTTCAAACAGAAATAACTGGAATTCACAAATTCTGATATGTGATACTCATATTTTTAATAGACCTTTACTAAAGAAGAACTTAACATCGTAATAGCTATATTTGTTGTTTACAAATGCTTTCTAACCACTTCAAATAGAAATATTTCGCAAAAAATCTGACTTCACAAAATCTGATATGTGTATTATTTATATTTTTAATAGACTTAAGAGTTTAATAGCTATATTTATTTTTACAAGTACTTTCTCACTACTTCAAATAGGAATAATTAGACTTCACAAAATTTAATGTTTTATGCCTTCGATTTACAAAACAAACTTTCCTCTTAAATACATTATTACGAATTTTATTGTAATTTGATCTTATTTTGATAGTAACATTACCATAAACTTAGAAACAACAATTGTTAAAATTGCACCGGAAGCTTGTTTTAAAAGTTTATCGGACAAAAATTAGTGTATAACCACTAATTTATTAGAAACGAAAACTTCTGTTATTAATTCTCATAAAAGTAGTTTTAAGAATATCACAGGATCCAACCCAGGGCTTTCTGTTTACAGTCAGTATGTACTGTTCGGTGCGCAAAAGATTGGTAATAACCTTTTTATTTTATTCTAATCTATTTTTTACATTTTATTTTTTAGATTACCCACACAAACTTGTTAATCTTCCGTAATCGAGCTGCATGTGACTGGAGATAGATTTAAAAAACATCTTAAAAACTGTTTTAAAAACTATTAAAAAAAATCATTAAATAGAGATACAGCTTTCAAAGAAATTGCATTTAAAAGCATATTTTATTTTTATTTTCGATGGTGTAAACATTTAAGTTGTGCGATGTCTAGAAGTCACAAAATTTGCGATAAAACGAAATTCCTTGTACAGGCCTGTGCCTCCTTCGAGATGACGTCAGCGTTATTCACGGACATGCTTTTGTTAAAATTATAGATAATGAAAAAAATAATAATAGAATAATTAGATATAATAATAGAATAGTTAAAATTATAGAATTAATGATAGGAAATGTTTTTTATCCCTCTAACCGCTTTTCTTTTCTTTTCTTTTCTTTTTTCTCTTTTTCTTTTTCTTTCTTTCTTTTTTTTCTTTTTCTTTCTTTCTTTTTTTTCTTTTTCTTTTTTTTTTGATAACTCTAATCTGTTTTTTACGTTTTCTTTTTTCAGATTACCCACTAACACAAACAAAAAACATTTTTAATTGAAAAACATCAATTACCTATTCAAATAAAGTTTTGATATTTATCCCAAAAAAGAATTTATCAAGCCGAAGCTATTTTTGAGTGCAATGCAAATGTAGCAAAAATTGCTCATCTCGCGATTAATGCGGGCGCGGTCCTTAATTCAATAGTTCCTCCCATGTTTATCTGTTTAACCAGTAATAATACTTTAAATACAACATTTAGGCTTTGAATTACATTCTAGTAGCTGTCCACTTTTTCTTTTGAATCAGGGCCATTTCATATTTCTACGCTATTTTCAAATCAGAAATGGCTGGATGAAATCGTTTAGCGAGTGGCAGAACATATATTCCTGATGATTTATCGGATTCTCAAAGTGATATCAGTTGTTTTGAAGGCAGTGATAATAGTGATACTGATTGCAATTTATCAGATTCTTCTCGAGATAGCGATGAATCTGAAGACCATTCATTATCCATGCTCATTACCTATTTTCTTAATTGTACAAATTTTACTTTTGTATTTTATGTAATAAATAAGAATGTAACCATAAATTAATTGAGAATTATTTCCAAAAATTCGTTTTTATGTGATAGAGCCTGATTTTTTTTTTTTTTTTTTTTTTTTTTTTTTTTTTTTTTTTTTTTTTCTCAGGGTCTAAATTTATTTAAAAAAAATTTATTTTCTAAAAAAGAATTGTATATTTTAATTCCCGAATATATTTAGATTTGAAATATGCAATAAAAAATAACACAATTTTTGAAATGATTTTGGATTAAAAATTGAGCGGCCAATGATCATAATCGGGTCAATGGATCATAAATGCACACGAGAATAAGTTTTGTCAAAATAATTTACATTCTGTATTTTTAAAATGTACTACAACTTTGAGAATTATATTTGAAAATATATTTATTTTTTATATAATGAATTCCTTTTCAAATCTGTTAAAGCATATTAATCTGCTTAAAATAATTAATTCTGATATATCACGTTACAGATACCTGTCATCGCAGATCTCCCGGTAGGATTCAATCTACAAGATCATCCTGTTTCGTTTACAAATTTTCTCCTCGGTCGTGATATCCCGCAGATGGCCAAGAAACTTGAAGATCCTAATAATGTGCACCAGTACATACAGAACCGAACTGGTAATGTTTAATTGTAATTTATGTTTGATGATAATAATTTATAATAATTGATGTTTAATTGTAATTGCGATTTTTATTTATTTCCATGTTGTGTTTTTTAAATTGTTAATATCACAGGAAATTAGTTCATCAAAGTTCTTGACGTTTAAGAACAGAATATTCATGTCTCACGCAGAAGTTCAATCTAAAATATTTGGAAAAAATAAATCATAACACAGAAAAACTAAGAATATAGACCAAGAAAATTAAAAATAAATTGTATGTTTTTTTATGTCATAAAAGACTTTAATGTGAATATTATAAATGCAAAAATGTTCTCTATATACTAGAGAAAATGTTATTTGAATCCATTCAAAATACGTATTTTTGTAATCTTAAAGTCATCATAATTAATTTTATGGTTAAATTTTATTTGACATAGACTAAATTTAAACAAATACTTTAAGTTAATCATTCTGAATTTATATAAATAATTAATATGACTATAATTTTCAAATATTAAATGACAAATCATAAATGTACATCAGAATAAGTTTTGTCAAAATAATTTACATTCTTTATTTTAAGAATGTACTACAACTTTTGAGAATTATATTTGAAAAAAATATTTATTTTTTATATAACGAATTCCTTATCAAATCGAAGAGATTAGCAAATTTGTCTTATATTTTGTAAATATAACATGACCAAGACGATTCCTTTCTAAAGTAAAAAAAATTAATAATAATAAAAAATGAAATATACATTTCAAACAAAAAATGATAAAAAATGTTTTATCTTTCACACATAAATTGTAAATACAGTCAGTCTGGATAATTTGGATATAAGGTGTAATTGGAGTATATTTTTACATTAAACCTAACATTATTTTTTGAGAATTATTTAATTTATGCAATAAATTTAAACCACATGTTTATACTATATGATATAAACCGAATAATACTAAAAAAAGTATTATTAAGTTTTATATTAAAAATTCAATTAATATTCATATTCCCCCCATTATCCCCAAAGTACCCCTGCTGAGCTGATGACGATAATGTTATTTCAACGCACTTTGTTTCACCCAGCTATAAACTATTTCTAAATAGCCAATCTTAAGGCTTTAAAAAAAAAAATACTGTAATAGCAAATGACTTTTTAATTATTTTTTCATACATGAAAAAAGTTTAAAATGATTTAAAAGTAATAACCTTTATGACTATATCATATTTGAATGAAAAATTATTTTAAAAAATAGAAAAAAAATTCATTAAAGTTCATATTTCATCAGCATTCAGTTTAAAAAAATTGTTTTTAAACTATTCTGCAAGTTTTGAATCTTAATTTTGTCAATTGACACAAGTCATACAAATCATTATTAAAAACTGATAACTTAATTCATATCTTAGAGTTAAAGAAACAATTGAAGGACTTAGTTAAATAAAATTGAAAAAAAATGTTAAAGTGATAAGGTTGAACACCTTTTAGAAAACTGCAAATTTAAAATTGATTTAATACATAATTTTTAAAACATAAAAGCTATATATATATATATATATATATATATATATATATATATATATATATATATATATATATATATATATATATATTTGCATAGATTTTTTTTCTTTTTCGTAAATTGGATTTTATGTGACCGAAGACTTGCTTTATTTTTTATATAGTATACTAATGTCTAAACCTAACTCGCGTTGCTTAAAATAATTCATCTAATAAAAAAATAATTCTAAATTTTTGATTTTAGGACCATTGGCATCACCTGGAACAACTGCAGCAGCTTTCCTAAATAATATCATTCATCCGAAAAATGATTTTCCCAACTATCAATTGACATTCACTGAGTCACAAACTGACTATCCTGCTAACGTTGGCCTGACACGAAAGGTAATGTATACTTCAGAAAGTTTTGACTTATTACCTCTAAATACTGTAAGACTAGAAAACAAAAATCTGGAGAGACTCCATTCGACTTTTCGAAAGTTGGTGTATGTATCAAGAAAGTAAAAACAGAAAATTTAATCGACTGGATTCGAACTCTGGACCGTGCGATTTGAAAATGGAAACTTTACCTCTGCGCTACTAATGTTTACCCAAGCAGCACAAAATGGCTGCGCCAACGCTGGCTAATTGTAAAATAATTGTTGCTCTACGTTGTCCCACAGTAAGAAATGTCTGCCTTGACGTACCAGTAGATAACGAACGATTTGCCAATAAAAGCTCGACAATGATCCAACCACGTGCCGCTCAGAATCTTCCTCAGATTCACTCCAAATTGGAGGGAACTCTACAACTACCATTTACCAACCATTTATCAACCCTACCATTCCCTAGACTACCCTTTGCCAACGGTTTCCACAAACTACCAACGATGGACCAACAATCGGTGCTACTTGGGTAATTATATCGCCACAATATTTATCGTTGTATTATGTCACAATTCCTTGGTAATCTTTTCTATGAAATTTGTCGCAAAATGGTCTGAAAATAGCTTAAAAATGATTAACTACCTAATTTGTCGGTTGATTTATACAATATTCTATACAGTTCTTACGACAGTGGTCTACATAATACAGGAACAGGGTGTTTCTAAATGAATATCGGGGTTTTAACGTTTTGTAGTATCTATTATAAAAAACTTAAAATTATACTTAATACATAAAATGAAAGAGCAACTCAAACAGTTTTACCTACAAGCTTACAAATGTTCAATGTGAACACCTTTCGTCACACGGCACACATCAAGTCGATAGCTCAGTCCTTCCCAAACGCCACTTTACTCTCACCCGATCTTGTGACGCCTTGTGATTTCTACCTGTTGGGGTTCATAAAGGATCGAGTGTATGTGACTCCACTACCAGCTGACCTACCCAACCTAAGAAACAGGATTGAGGCAGCTGTTGCAAAAATTACCCCACAAACACTAATTAACGTTTGGGAAGAACTGAGCTATCGACTTCATGTGTGCTGTGTGCTGTGTGACGAAAGGTGTTCACATTGAGCACTTGTAAGCTTATAGGTAAAACTGTTTGAGCTGCTCTTTCATTTTATGTATTAATTATAATTTTAAGTTGTATGTAATAAATACTACCAAGCGTTAAAACCCCGATATTCATTTAGAAACACCCTGTATATTCGCCAATTGGGAGCTCAATCGGAAGCATAGTTTGTGAGTTATCGTGTTCACTCAAATCGTGATTACAATTATTTCCTTACACTATGCGTTCGGTAAATATAAATCACTCTCTTCGGAGATGAGCGAAATTTTATGGTCATAACTTAAAGCTTGATTATACTTTCGAATTTTTACTAACGATAACATGTTACTGCTGTTGACCAGTTTTAATGATTATTTTATATGCCTAATAACTTGAGAAATTGAACTTAATCTGATAACACTTACCTTCATATATACCAAATACCCAATTAAAAAAGAAATGAAGAAGGGTAAGAATAATTTACATTTTATATTATTGTTTGCAATCAAGAAATATTTCAGTATAAATATTAAGAGTGCTTCTTACACTGTAAACAAGTTGGAAATTGTACGTTAAACGTGACAAATGAGGTGCGTTCGTACTATAACTAGTTACATAAATATTCAGATATTTTCTGATTCTTAATTCTGTGAAATGAATTATAGCGTCTGCAGATTAATTTCTGTAATAAAATAAGTATCTCGGTCGCTTGACGATTGAACTTTGGAAGCTCCTATAACAAAAAAGCACAGATTTAAAAAAAAAAAATCAAATTTCTTAATAAATATTTTTATTAATATCTCCTAAAGTTTTAATTCGATTTTAATAAAATTTGAAATGTCACGACAAAATTCTGCAAAGATAATATATTTTAAATTGCAAACCATTCGGTTGGGTAGTTTTTGCGTTGTTATATGCGGACGGACGGACAGACGGACAGACAGACGGACGGACAGACGGACAGACAGACGGACGGACAGACGGACGGACCAAGCGACGACAATAGGTGCTACGTATTTATATAATTACGAACGCACCTAAAAATGACATATTTCTTCATCTAGAAAAATATAATATAACTACGGACAAAAAAAAATCCGACAACCTCTTCCGTGTTACCCAGAATTCCTAAAAGCATACTTTATCTTTAGAAACCTCGGACTCCCAATACCTGTTTAGAGATGTAAAGAAACACTTATAAAAACAAAGTTTCTTTTGCTACCACTGATTTTCGGAAATGTTTCCGAGTAGTTTTTATAGTGTAATTATTAGTCTTCTCAATCTAGAATATAGGTTTTTCGGATGCTATCAATTTTCAAGTAAATATTTCATGGTCAACAAACATGTTTTACAGACAAGCATGAAAAATAATTAATCTTGACATTAACACTAAAACGAACGATATTTTGTTTATTTGTAAATTCAATTACGCAGCTGAAAATGTTTAATTGGAAATTGACAGCATCCTAAAATCTGATATTGCGATATGAGAAAAGTGATGAAGAACACGTTTCGGAATCATGAGTAACTCGGAAGAGGTTATTATATATTTTCGTAGATTTAGAAACATTCGTCTTTTTTTTTACAGCGTAGTTAATTTGGAGAATAAATATTTTATCACTTTATGTTAGGACCACATTTGAAGAAACACCTTAGAGGGTTTCTCAAAATAACATTCACAGCGGGAAAATTTCTGTTACATTCTAGGAACCATTTTTACACATAAACGAATAGAATAAAAATAGCAGGCATTGAAATGATTAGGAATTGAATAGCATTTTTCCTTTTTCTATAAATGTATTTACACCTTGAGTTATAATCGATTGCTGTTATCATGACCAGGTTATCGCATCCCGAAAATAGGCTTAAGAGAAAAGTGACCGATAACTGTATTTTTATTATTACTAGAGCAGTAACGATTTTGAACCGACGGAATAATGATTTTTACCAACGGTTGAGAAGTATTCATTACTACGTTAAATTTTGTTATCTGTTTTTTGATAAGATGTGTGAACGATTTGAGATATCGCTGAAAAAAATGAAATTAATTGATTTTGAAAAAAAAAATTATATTAATTACTTAAATTTAGAAAGAAAGTAACTCATTAATTAATTATTTTCTTTTTACAATAGACAATTTAATTCATTTTAGGGAATAAATTTAACTTTTTAATACAATTTAAGGAAAAACGCAATCATTTACGTCTCTGTCAGGTGATTTTTGCAAAAGTAAAACTTGCATTTGACACCTACCCTTTAATTTATGTACATTAATACTGGTGCATAGAACATAAGAATGTGGTTCTAAAGATTAAAAAAAAACTGCCTAAATTGCACTTATTTTATAACAAATTCTTCAAAATGAAAGTTGTAAATACATGCTTTAAATGTTTTTATAGTAATTTGCTTGAACTTAAAAGTCAGCTGCAAAAAACTTCAAAGTAAGAATTTTGCGGCAAGTAAAGCATTTTTGTCGCTTTAAATTATTCCATGCAGTAGGAACATCTGAATGCCTGCGGCTTGTTGGAATTTTTTTTCTCATGCTTCATTAATATTAATGTGTTTTGAAAATACTCAGCGTGCTATACAGAGTGGTTATAATTAAATTTACACTACTGAGACCAATCTGGAGCCTGTTCTGGTTGACGGATTTCGTTGAAACTTCATATATACGTTATAAGGGCCATGGAAAGAGAATATCCAATAAAAAATAGTTCAAATTTAGATCACCAGGTGAAACGATGGCGCATAAAGAACCGGAAATACAAACTGGAAACATAAAACCTTATTTTACCGCAGTATTTGTTCAATGTGCATTCCATTTGTGTCAATAACAAGTTCAAAGCGTGTTAGAACATGTTCAACAGAAGCACGAAGAAGGAATTGAAGCAACATAGTGTGTTTTGCTAGCTTTTTGTTTGACATGTTATTGACACAAATGGAATGCACATTGAACAAATGCGGTGATAAAATAAAGTTTTATGCTTCCAATTTGTGTTTCCGGTTCTTTATGCGCCATTTTTTCACCTATTGGGCAAAATTTGATCTATTTTAATGGGATATTTATCTTCTTCATTTCCCATCTAACGTATATAATACCAAATTTTAACGAAATCCGTCAACCAGAACGGGCTCAGATTGGTCTGAGTAGTGTAAATTTAATTATAGCCACCCTGTACCAAAATGTAGGTGTTTTACAGGTTTACGTTGTGAATCCTTTTAATTCTGTTACAGTTTCTATCTCAAGTATACAAACCGTATAAAGGACGGTCGTTTTACACTTGCTACTGTTCCCTGTTACATCCAAAAAGCCGAGGAACTGTAACTTTGCAATCGAATGATCCGCATGATTCGCCATTGATAGATCCCAACTATTTGAAAGATCCAAAAGATGTTCAGGAACTAGTGGAAGGTGAGTTTAAATATTTTCTTTGCGTAAAAACGATTATTGCCAAAATGTTGAACTCAATATTGCAAGACTGCCACTGGCGACTATTTTTATATTCTATTCGCACCACTATTTAAAAAAAAATAAATTTTATAATAAATTTCTATTGCACAAGTTTTTAAAGTGTGTGTGAAAAAAATTTGTCTTCAGAAAGTGGTGCGAGATGGAATTGAAAAATAGTCGCACGTGGCAGCCCTGATATTGTATTTATTTTAGCTTTACATTAGAAATATCAATAAATAACTTTATTATCACAAACACGCATTTAGTTCATTGCATTGTAAAATATCTATATATATTATATATACAGAGTGATTTTATGCGAAATTTATGTCTTTTAAAGGAAACTTTTTATTTTGAGTGAAAATCGTACATACTGTCGGAACAAACTGAAAGTTTTTTCTGTACTTTTTTATCTGTACTCGTTGAACGTTAAAAACAGAAATGGTCATTCCAAAACAAACAAATGGAAAAGTTCCTTTTCAAACGACAGAAAACGGAAAATATCCAGTTAAATTTTGGTAACTGATGTGTTGGCCTTTAAAAAAGTTGTTGGAAAATGGACAGGTTATGAACGGGCATCAGGGCATTCATCCTCTAAGAACGAGTATCAAGATTTGAATCCTAAGGAAGGTAAGGCATTAAAAACGGGTGTGATGATATGGAATACAAACAACTGTTCCGTATAAATGTTCATCTCGGAATATATAATTATTATGTAGATTTTCTTTGAAAATTACGCTATTGCTCATTTTTAACACTTTCCAACATAGTCGAAAAGTGTATATGAATTCAGTTTGTCTGTGTGTTTGTCTGTCTGTCCATCCGTGCTGTAACTCTGGTAAATATACTCGGATTGTCATGAAAATTTTATACATAATTGAGTTTCACTGTAGAATGTTCGGTATTGAAAATGAAGTGTGTAGCATGAATAGTTCATTTACAGGGACACACAAAATAATTCTATTACATTATGGTCTATGGAGAAAAATCGTTTGCGGTGCATTTTATTGATGTTACGATATTTCAAACATATTGAAATTAATATTCGTTAATGAGGTGGATTACAGCCTGTTTTTACCGAAGTATACAATTAGTATCATTTATAGTTCAATTACAGGGACGTACAAAATAATTCTTTTACATTATGTTCTATGGAGGAAAATAGTTTGCGGTGAATTTTGAACATGTTGTGATACTTGAAACATAATGAAATTTAAAAGGATCACTAAAAGAAAGGTTAATTAAAAGGAAGGTTCAATACAACTTATTTTCCATAGATTATGACGTGCGTACGGTTTCTCGTTCGTGTACAGAGACGAACAAGAGAATTTAGGTTAAAGGACCGATTATAATCGGTAATTGCTAGAAGTGCTTTTTACGCTGTGATATGCAATTATATGCAATTTCTAGTGCATTACGTGTTGTTTACAAATTCTCTAGATCATATACAAGGAACGAAAGATTCTGAACGAAATATTTCGAATATGGACAGCACATTTTGAAAGTGGATTTTTACTGAGTAATGTATTTTTTAAATTGCTTATTTAGATGTTTCATTTCATCGTATGAAAATATGAAATTTCTTAATAATACTCTGTTAGTGTTGGAAAGTGTTTCATAAACTATACCAGATGCATGATTTTTTGTTCTTGTTATTTATAGAAACAGAAATCTCCGTCTTTAATAAAGGAAAATTTCCACATTGAAAATAGGCGAGCACCAAAACGGAAGTTATGTGAAAGAAAAGGAGAACAAACGGCAACTTTGCTGCCAGTACATTTTCCATTTTTTCGCGGAATTACAGTGTAGAAACATATGCAATGTAACATCACAGCTGTAATGGTTTTATAACAAGAGTCATCATGGTTGCCGCTACTTTCAGACGACATAATGCTAACCTTTAGTTTTAAAAAAGCTGCATTTTTATTGTTGGGGCAGTTTTGTTGACTGTAAAGATATTAAGTAGCATTGTAGACTCCTTACATCCAATGAAATGCTTGGAAAAATGGCGGGGGAGGAGCCTTGACCGTTCTGTTGCAGCAATTGTTGTCGCTTCAAATCATTCCATGTAATAGGAACAATTGAATATCTGCAACTTGATGGAAAAAATTATAATTTTATTCAAAAATTTCATTAATTTTAGTGGTTTTGAAAAATACTAAGCGTAATATACAAAATCTAGTGAGTATTAGTAGGACAATATTATATATTCGTATCATAGCTATTCGAACGATATCGTACAAAGATGCAAAATCTATCGCCAGTGTTAGTTTCAGCATAACTTAAAAACTGTTTTTTACTTACAGCATAACTTAAAAACTGTTTTTTACTTACAATAGAGGGGAAAAAATGGAATAAAAGTACCCTTTTTATCCGTAGAAAGTCCTTTATAATCGTAGATGATTTATTTTGTCATAAGAGATTATCTACGTATCAAAATTGAATCGAACTTCAATAGAAATACCCAAATTTTGTTACAGATTTTATTTTCAGCATACTAAAAATCCTGAGATACAAGTTTTCATCCATTTTGTATACTCAATCAACCTGACATTTTTCAAGCTCATTTCAATGAGCATATAGAGTTTTAGGATAATTCGAAAATGACCACCTGTTTGTCCAAACAGCCTAAATTAGTGCAGGATTATGGCAATAAGTCCATGGTACTGAATATTGATGCTAAATTTTCGTGTACAAAATATGAGCGGTAACTTAAAACGTTTGCGAAAAACGTACAAGAAAGCAGTTCCACAGTGCGTATGGTGACTCTCAGCTGTCGCTCTGTTGCTTATGTATTTATTATTTTTGAAAGATCAACATTTTTTCTCGAATGAAACGCAAAATCAAAACAAATTTTTTAAATAACGTGCATATGTAAGCAGAATTTTCTCTCAAGTTAGCTTCACAAACTTCAAGCCTGTGGACAACTTACATAAATATCCCTATGATTTTGCATTCTATAAAATCAACGGAGCAGACGAAACAAATTTTCAGTTTAAGATTAATGCGAATTTACTTAATTTTTTTTTCTTTGGATGTCACATGAACAAGAACATGGCACAAGCTCTGATTTTATTATTTCCATGTACGAAATACTTCATTAAAGTAAATTCCCTTAGGTTAGAACCGTTCTTATTAGGATAAAGAAATTAAAAGAATTCATAGGAATTGTACTGTACAGTAAACTTTCGATATAACGTCACTATTTGAAACTACTATATTCTGATGTTATACACCGAATTACGCACTAAGCGGAGTTAATTTAAATTGCTTTTCAGTGGCCGTGACCACAGAAATTTGAGCTATATACGGAGTGACGTTACAAAGATTTGACACCGTACCGATGGTTGATTGTATTTATTTATCGCAGAGCGACATATGATTAACATGTTTTTAGAAAATAATAAGTTCATTAAAATGTCTTTTATTTGTTCATATAAGATTAGTTAATTTATTTCCCATATATTTCTTGTTTTTTCATATAATTTTAAATAATTAGCTATTTATAATTTGACACAGTGCAAAGTATTCAGCTTTTTCTCTCTATTTACAGGTATTAAAACATGCTTGCGCATCGGCAAGAATCCTATTATGAGAAGAATTGGATCTATTCCCTTCCAGACACTTGCTCCAAGTTGCGAAAAACACGCCGAAAATGAAAATGCGTATTTAGAATGTGTGGTAAAAAGTGCAATATTTACTTTCAGTCATGGAGTAGGAACAGCCAGAATGGGAGATCCGAAAGATCCCAGAACAGTAGTAGATCCTCACTTGAAGTAAGAATCCTGTTCCATGCTAGTCTAACAATTTATTTGTATGTCAACTAAATTTGTATTTTTTACTTCAGAAGTTTATACTCAACGACCTAAAGCTCCAATCACACGTATTACTATCCTATGATACGTAACATCATATATTTCCTCATAAACAGGTTTTCCAGGAAGAAAACAGTCAAAAACACAATGTGTGATAGTTTACCTCTTGTAAATTAGTCAATGACGAACTTATCGTTAGTTGTATCTCCTGCGGTTAGATATCAGCTTCAGTTATTTCAACCAGAGTGCTCTAAAAATGGTTGTTCTCAGTTCTTGGAGTTTAAAGAACTTTTTAAAAGAGAAGCGATTACTCGCAAAATATTCCACGTGTTGTTTACATTAACGCGTCCCATTCAGTCTCCAAAATAACCGTACTTGCAGTGCGAATTTGCCACTTGAAGGAAGCTAGAGACAATAGCATACATTTGAGATAGTATGATAGTACGTGTGATTGAAACTTTAGTCTGACCCATTTCCATATCAAGATCGCACATATTTTAAAAATGTTTAATTTTTATAATTCAAATTAAGCTTTTTAAAATATTCTAAATTGACATCACAGGTTAGGATTAGCAGGATAGCTTCAATTTTTGATATGGTATTGACAAATTTGAGTTGGATTTCTTGTGGTAGTCAAACAGCGTGTAGTGACTTTTGATATAGTTACAACTCATTACAGCAAAATGTTGAAAATCGTGACAGTACGTAGTGCGGTGTGGTTTAGTTCCCTCGACTGAAGATATTTTCAAGTGGTGGTAGATGAGGATAATAGAAAAGTGGTGTGGCATGGTTCCTTATTCAGCATGCTTGAAATTTTTGGTATTTTCTCTCAGCCACAACCATTTATTAGTAAATTAATGATTGAATAGTGCGAATTAAGAATTAGAAACCTTATGTTCTTCGTGGATGATTTTGATTAGTGTTATTGTAAATTATTAAAAATTTAAAAAATACACAAAAAGCTAACAAAAAAAATTACCATAAAATGATCACACATACCATTGCCAAACAACATTTTGAATTCCAACTGTCAGAAATCTGACACAATAAAAGATAAAAAGTTCAATTTATAGCCACAATTCCTGATGGAGTACATAAATATAGGAGATATTTAAATGTGATTACTGAAATTGCATCTTTTTTTTACTTTAATTTTTCGGAAAATTGTTCGAAAACATTCTAAAGTCTGTTCACATCAGTGAATACATGCGTGTTTTTTTTTCACTGAAAATTATTTTTATATTGTAAATATCAACATAATGTATATGGTTTCAATGTGATCATACCTAGCATTAATTCACTATTTTGCTTTAAAAAATAAATAGTATTTTTTTTCTTATAGGGTTTTGCAAGTGAAAGGACTTCGAGTTGTCGACGCTTCCATAATGCCAAATATTCCGTCTGGGGGTCCTTACATACCATCAATTATGATAGCTGAAAAAGCTTCTGATATAATCAAATCAGCAATAGAATGCTTAGAAAAAGACGAAGATATGACGGAAGAAATAGCTATACCTCGTCGATCTAGTGAAATCTTTGATAGCCCAGTGCAAACATATTCTAGGCAACGAAACGCTACGCGTGAGTCACGGAGGAAAAAGGCAAGCTCTACCAGATTGCCTGAATCACCTTTTAACCCAACCGCTTCCGAGTCACGGAGAAAAAACTCAAGCTCTGCTCGATCACCAGAATCGCGCTCTAACCCATCCTCTTCTCATGGAGATGTACAAATTGTTCATTCGAAGCAAAATCGTGATTACGGAAATAAATTACATGACCACGAATTGCATAAAATTACACCTTGGAATAAAGAAATTCCGAATGTTGTCCCTTGGAATCAGGAAATAATGAGATCGAATGTTTTAGCAAATCCGATATTGTCAAATAATCAGAATCCCTCGGGAAACCAGCAAAATTTACCAGTAACAGGAAATAATTTCCTAATGTCTCAACTTACTAATCTGTTCAATATTAATCAGCAACAAACTCAAGGAGCATCTAATCTTCTACGGCCACAAACGCAAGGAACAGCAAATATTGTACAATCGCAAACTGGTGGAGTAACTGATCTTTTACAACCGCAAATGCAAATAACAGGTAATCTTCAACAACCTCAGACAGTAGCTAACTCTGGATCATCACTGTCACTTCAAAATTTCTCACCATTCCAATCACCAGTTAATCAGCCTACGTTTCTACCTCAGCAGCAATCCCTTACTAATCTGCCTCAACCGCAAACACCTTCTAATCTCCTTCAAGAACAACTTCTCAGTGTTCCACAATTGCAAACTCTCGTTAACACTCCGCAAGTGCGAGCATTTCTTAGTAATCCTCAACTGCAATCGCTTTTTAATAACCCACAGCAGCCTCAACAGCAAACGCTTGCTAATCTACTTCAACAACAAACACCTTCTAATATACCTCAACAGCAAACACCTTCTAATCTACCTCAACAGCAAACACCTTCTAATTTACCTCAACAGCAAACATCTTCTAATCTCCTTCAACAACAACTTTTCAGTGTCCCACAGTTACAAACTCTTGTTAACACTCCGCAAATGCGAGCATTTCTGAGTAATCCTCAACTGCAATCGCTTTTTAACAATCCACAACAACAAAGATCTGGTAACACATTACAACCCCAAACTCCATCGAATATTTTGCAAAACAGTAATCCTTTGGAAGGTCGAATCGTATACAATGCTGCACCTCCGCCTCAAATAACATCTAACCTACCATTGTCCTCCTCTGATACATTCCATACAGGAATTTCTAAAATACAGCAAGTCAATCACCCATTGTCTGCATCTATTACATTCCATACCGGAAATTATAAAACACAGCATTTAATTAATCAACCATTTTCCTCATCTAATACATTCCATACAGGAAATTCTAAAACGCAACACTTAGACCATACTCAGAAAAAGAAACAGTGGGATGACAAATCGTCTCCATCTCAAAGTGTAGGAAATCATGGTCACACACATGTTGTGCCTTGGAATAAAGAAATTCCAAATGTAACACCGTGGAATCAAGAACTTCTTCAGTCGCAACCTTTTATAAGCAATCAGCAAATGTCACAAACAACAAGACCAGGAATCTCTAATCAAATGATATCAGGAATACCAAACATTGGCCAAGCAACGTCCACAAATCAAGGGCCTGTAAATTCTCAGCAACTACAAATACCACCGATGTCCGGCCAAAATCAGACGCCTCAAGCTCCATCGCCTCAACAACAAGCTAATATGCCACAAACCTCTAATTTACAAACTGGAAATGGACAACAGATTCCTGGCAACTTAGCTGAAAATTTAAGACAATTACAACAAAACCTGGAAGCACAAATACCATTAATGGCTGGTAGGCAGCAGTTCATGCAGAATTTATTAGACATTGTTAGACAAATGCTTAACCTTTTGTCTTCAAACCCATCAATGCTTTCTTCAAGATCAGGAATAAATTTTGAATCTCTAAATCGCAAAGAACTATGTAGTTTTCTTTTAGGAAACATGCAATGTAGTGATAGTTCTTGTCAAAATGGAAAAGTCCTATCAATATACATGCACAGTCAGTTATGTACGTAAACAGTTTATAATACCTTTGAGACTTTATGGAATATTCTTAAATTTACGTGTAGTTAAACTATTCTTTTTGGTATTTGTTTCTATCTCTTAGAAGCATATGTGTATTAAATAAGCGTTGGAATCGTTAAATATTCAATTCTAAATCTCAGAACTTAAAATATTTTTGGTTTAGAATTACAGTAAATTACGCAATTTTTATGTCCCATAGCAATTAGAAACAAATCGTAATAAGTAACCTAAAATCATATTTTGTAAATTATAGGAACAAAATTATAAACTCTGCCAAAGGACCTTCCAAGTACACTCTTCAAACAATTTAAAAGAAAATTAATTGCAGATTAATTTCTTTATAGTAAAAAGCATTCTATTTTAGCAAAAATGATTATGGAAAATTTCAGAAAATATTTTTTAAAGTTCAATGATAAATTTTAGAACTTTTACTGCGAACTTGTGAAAGCACTGAACAATATATTAACATTTTTGGAAATACCTTTTAAGCAGACATGGAGTTTCGCATCCTACATTTTCACTTCTAACAAAAACAAATATTTAAAACGATACTGAAAATAAATACTTCCGTATCTTTGCAAGAAAAACAAATATATCAAAAACACAGAGTTTCAAAACTTCATGAAAATTTAGAATTTAGATATAATAAATTCTGTTATCTAATCATTTGTGACAAAAATTGACAATATTAAATAGATAAACAAAAATAATAATGTAACCAGAATAATTATACAAATAATGCATTTACATACATAATCCATCCATTTTTGAAGTGCACTACATTGCAATAGACTGTAATTTAACGCATTTTATGCTTTCTTTTATATATTTTTGGTACTTTAAATTATTTCAAACTTTTTTTTACATGGCTCTCTAACGATGTGATACACGATTACTCATAAACTGGGAGTGGAGTTATTATTAACTGGGTATCCCATTGAAGCATTATTCTGTTTCGCTGTTTGAAGTGCTCACGTCATGCGTCAGTTCGATTCTGTATACCAACGGGGTCGGTCCTTTTAAAGTCTAGTCTGACAGCTACCGGCATTTATCTAATTGTTTGGTAATGCTGTCGACTTTTTCCTCACTTTAAATATCTATCCTTAATTTTATATTACAAATTAGTACTACTACTATATTCATTTCATGCCTCCCTATGATGTGATACATGATTACTTATCTGGAGAGGATGGACCATTTCGGGCAACTAGGAAGCCCCTTGAATCCATCTACTGTTCTGTTTCCTGCTATAGTTAATAGAATATTTTTATTTGTTTATTTATTTATTTATATATTTATTTTTTTGCACTTTAAATTTAACCTGTTTTTTATTTATTCTGCTTGATTTCTTTTATATTTTTCTTATACTTTTAATTTTTTTTTAATTATTATTTTTCATGTAGTTTTATACTAAAGTTAAACTTAATTTATCAATGGCTCCTTCATGTTTCGGAAAGCCGCTTACATATTTCTTGATTGGAAAACTGCACCGCAAGTAGGAAGTCAATCAAGAAGCTTCCATTGTTCCCATAAACAGTCTTTATGAACCAGAGTGTATAATGCATCTGATTGTGATCTGCATGTGATTGCATCTTTTAGAGTAGGATTATAGCTTTTACTTGGATTATAGTTTTTACGTTGTAATTTTATTTATATATAAATACTATTTTAATGCTTTCAAGCGGTTTAGTATATACGTTTTTATTTATATTTCTATTTATTATCATTTCTTTAAAAAAAATGGAATTACTGGTGTAAAACCGTTTGCCCTATTTTTTTCAAAGTCAAATATCATAATCCGATCATAAAAATGATTTAATGAAATTTGATTACTTTTTATGCGGATTTTAACGTCTTTTATTTAATAAAATTTCTCGTTTTATTTGATGTCATGTATTTTCACCACCTTTGTTGAGTTTATATAGTGTAAAAGATTTGTATGAGCAGGGTTCGTACGGATTATTACTTTTTGTTACCACTAATTTAATTTAGTAAAGAAATTTTCTTCAAATTTAAATATTAGCGATTAAATAAGACGAAGATTTCTTTAAGAAAATACTGGTATTCAAAAGTATGAACTAGTACGAACCCTGATGAGGAAATATTCTGTACATATTTGTAAATATATTTTGTTAATAATAATCATGAAAGTGGCATTAAATATTGATCAAATGGAGTTACCTATTTTGTAAATTTTAAATTGCATCAGAATTTACCAAGTCAATTTGTTATTTTCACTTTAATTCTTCAAAAAAAAAAAATACTTTGAAATAATTTAAGATAGATTAGCATTTAGAGCCGCATTGAAATATTTTTATTTCAATTCAATAACACTATTGCGATTTAATGTAAAAAAATTCTTCGGTAATTATGTATTCTTCTGATTGCGCTTAGCATTAATACAGATAAAGATATATGATAACGATATTTTCAACAAACTTGCTTTGCTTTGTGTGAAATGAGATGCCATCACGAGAAGTGCACAGTAATTCGGTTAGTGGTACCGTATGCACGACTCAAAATATAAAATGTTCAGCTTAATGTTGATTGGACGGAGATGATGGTGAATTCTACCATTTCTGGTAATATTGCCACACTTCACACAAAGGAAGGTAATTTCGTTAAAATTTCTCCAAAATATCTTCATGGCTGATATCTTTGTTATGCAAAAGAGAAAATCCAGGTTCAGATTGGAATGAAACATCCTGTATTTCTGATTGAATAAGTGGATTTAGACCCTAGATATAATGGCAAAGAGTATCTGCCTTGCTCTGTACTATTTTCCTTTTTTTCGAACTTTGTTTCAAGTGTTCAAAAATATTCTGTTTAAGATTGTAATAAATTTCAGGATTCTTACACCTCAGGGGATATGAATACCAGACATTTCGTAAAGAAATATTTCACTTATTAAATGAAGAAAATTTTGGTTTAAATATGGCGACTATTATCTTACGAAAATTCTGATATTTAAATTCCCTGAATCCCTCTGAGGCGTATGAAACCTGAATATATATGAGAAAAGGAAAAAAAAAACCTTAGAATTTAACAAGCAACATTATCATAGAGTTGGGAAACACGATGCAAATAAAAACTTTTAAAATCTGATTTCTCATGTTTAATTCAATATCCAGCTTTCGTAATGTATATTCATTTTAAATAAATATTTGTAAATATGTAATATAGTATACTTGTTCAGTATGTGTTTTTGTACAGGTATCTCTCGCTTAGTGTGTTTTCAGTTATTGTGGTAACCCTTTTTTCAGATGGTACCTGGATTAGTGCGTGTGGGAGGGGGGAGGGGGTATTTCGATTAGCGTACAATTCACGAAATGGGTTATCCTTTTTTTCCTGCAAAATGACATCGAATTTTTGGAAATGAATATTTAAGAAAATGCCGAAAATGAAATAACATTGAAGGAATTCCAGGAAGCTTTTCAAAAACTGGAATTCCTCACCAGGGACTACTCCATAAGTGTAATAATGAAAAAAAATCTAAATAAGCAGCAATCGAAAGAACAATGTGAAACGTGTTTTTTGACACCAAAATTCTTTGCCCTTCGTCTAACCGTTATCGAGATATAAAGTCTTAAAATTTGTTAATTTATTTATTTAATAGGATGGAAGTAGGATTCGATATTTTTCAACGCAACAACATCATCAAATTCCAGTCACTTGCCCATTATCAGTTTATTGTGGTGCAATACTCCGACATGATTCGCTATACTTGGTACAAGTCTGGGTTAGTGCAAACTCGACCACTTCCATCTGAAACGCCCTTGCAATTTTGTTTTTCTCAAGAGGTTGTCCACTGTAATCATTGCACTAGATTTAAGTTCATGAAATGTTCTTGATGAAACGATTTTCTATGTTTCAATCATTTTTTAGTTCAGTATCATACTTGTCAATAATTTTTTTTTTTTTTTTTTAATATTACGATATCTAAATATGTTTCGTATTTTATTTTAATCTGATTATAAAAAATTCTAAATCGTGAAATATGCCTTTTATCCCTAAATGAAATAAATAAATTAACAAACTTTAAGACTTTATACCTTGATAATGGGCAGACGAGGGCAAATAATTTATGTGTGAATTTTTTTTCATTATTACCTTTTATTTCATTATTTCAATATTATATTTTTTTCATTATTACACCAATCTCTGAAAAACGGCATAATCATTAGATTTGAAATTTATATCAAGAAAAATACAACTTTTCACCTTTCTAACGAAGTTTGTCTAACAGTCTTTTTCAGTAACTTCAAATGTTTCATTTTCCGAGTTTAATCTGTGGCAACGATTATCGAAAATCCCAGTCGTCAGCAACGCATAGCTTTTTACTAAAGAGGATTGTCTTTGTGTATATCGGGTTTTTGAAAAAGTTGGCTGTGGATCTATTCCAGTTTCCCGCATTCAATGGTTGTTTCAATTAGTGCGGTAATACTTCGGGATTAATTAACTGCACCAATCGAGGGATACTTTATATTAGATTAACATTGATTGCATGTTTTTGTACATGTGTTTGTACATTTGGATTGCAATAAATTTCTTTATTTTTCATAAAGTCTGCTTTTCTTTTGTGTAATAATATTTACATTAGAAACAAAATGTCAATATCATATTATTCCTTAGTAATCAAACTTTCACTATATTTTATTTATTGGTATAAAGATAGAAATTAATACAGCACAACACAAATGAAAGTTGGTAAGTTCCACACTTTGGTAGTATATTAGTAGTATATTAGTTCCATTTACAAAGTAACTAAGCAGAAATGTTGAAATTGTATTAGAAAAATTTTCGAATTTAATCAGAATGTAAATTTTTTTGTTGGAAACCCCTTTCAAGTTATGTTAATATTTCCTGGAATTTGCATGAATATAAAAAGGCGTAACTCGTGCTTACTCATCCTCGTCTACAATAATCTCATTTTTGGTGCAATATTTTACTAGTTTAGTACAACATTTAATCTAGATTTAGGCAATATCGCACCAGTATTTGTTTGCTACTTGTATATATGTATAAAAAATAGAGTATCGCCTTTTATTTACAGAATAGAATTATCGCGGTTTTCTTATTTTTATTTATTTATCTTCAGAAAACCAACTAAGAGAAACTTGATTTTGCAGAAAATTTAACATTTTTATTAAGTTCATAAATGAAATTACAGTAACAGGCTCCTAGAATGAAATTGCAAGGGACTAGAGAAATATTTTGTGTTAGACAAGTTTCCGTCTGAGCAAGTACACCCCATCTTATAAAGAGAATAAAGTGAAATTACGTTAATGCGTCTTCGCTTGCGACGTATGTCTAGTTATTGAGGACAATTTCCTTTTCCCTATCATTTCCTATTTTCAATTAATGTAAAAGACTTCGGTTAAAGCGTAGAAATCATCCGAGAATGCGGACAATGTTTTCACAAACTGACCGAGCAGAATCGATATTGCTTTTGAACATTATTTCTTCAAAAGTACCTTTGAGGTAACTTTGGCTATTGAGAAATCAAGAAATTGACAGTTATGAAGAGTAAAAAAATCTTTCTACCATCAAAGATTAGAGGTTCAAAAATTGCTAATGGCAGTTCACCAGCATTTCCAATCAAAATATGATCTAACAGACCAAATTTTCGAATATGTCGCAATATTGGAAAATGATGGATGCAATAAAAAAATCATTTATTGAACTAACACAAAGTAAAATGAGAAACTACACTGATGTCCAAAATTAAGGTCACAAACATAAAATCTATGAAAACTGATTGACTATTCACTGTGTTGTCACGAAATTTGGCACAGAGGTATATTAGAATGGGAGAAATAATATAGCAACATCAAAATATGGAAAAGATTTCAATTGTGAATTAAAATACAGGGTATATTAAAAAGTGTTAAATCATAAATCGGAGATAAAGCATTTATCTCAGGAAAAGTATGTCTGATATGGAGTGTGACCACTGTGCATTGCTATACAAGCCTCACAACGAGCTCGCATACTATTCATGAGGGTGTCAATAAATGTTTGTGGGAACAAAGCCATTTCTTCCAAAAGTGCGGTTTTTAACTCCTGGTGGGTCATGACAGGGGGATTACGCTATGCAATGGTTCTTCCTAGACCATCTCAATGTCACCCGGAAGGTCAGCCAAGACCGCCACAGAGCAACGACACCTGCACAGAATAGCTATTTGGCGTTAAGCGCACGACGACATAGGCTGGCAACGACTCCTGATCTTGCTGGTGACCTTACTGCTGCGTCTGGAATAAGAATTTCCAGGCAAATAGTATATAGACGACTATCAGAGAGGGCACTTTACGTCCGGCATCCAGTCGTGTGTGTCCCTTTCACTGCATCGAACAGGAGAGCCCAGTTGTTATGGAGCAGAAGACATCAGACTTGGACACAACAAGAGTAGGAGCGTGTTCTTTTCAGTGATGAGTCCGAATTCACCACGGAAAGTGATTCTGCTCGAATTTTCATCTGGAGAGAACGTGGAGCTCGCTATCATCCCTCCTACGCATACCCTCCTATGTAAAATTAATCGACAGATTTGGTGGCAAAGGAATCCTTGTCTGAGACGGCTTAATGTTGGACTGCCGTACCCCACTGCACGTCTTCGATGCGGGTACTGTCAATGCACATCGCTATAGGGATGAGGTCCTTGAAGTCTATGTGAGGTTGTTCCGGGGTGCTGTAGGACCAGACTTCATTTTTATGGACGATAATGCGAGGTCATACAGTGCTCACATTGTTGATGATTTTCCTGAAGAGGAGGATACTCGCCGTATGAATTGGCCCTCAAGATCTCTGGCCCTCAATCCTATTGAACATGTTTGGGATGGTCTAGGAAGAGCCATTGCACAGCGTAACTCCACTCCTAGGACCCACCAGGAGTTAAAAGCCGCGCTTTTGGAAGAATGGGCTTTGTTGCCACAAACATTTACTGACACCCTCATAAACAGTATGAGAGCTCGTTGTGAGGCTTGTATAGCAGTGCACAATGGTCACACTGCATATCAGACATACTTTTCTCGAGATAAATGCTTTATCTCCGATTCATGATTTGACACTTCTTAATATACCCTGTATCTTAATTCACAATTAAAATCCTTTCCATATTGTTATGTTGCTATATTCTTTCTCCCATCGTAATATACCTCTGTGCCAAATTTCGTGGCAACACAGTAAATAGTTCATCAGTTTTCACAGATTTTATGTTTGTGACCTTAATTTTGGACATGAAAGTACTTTAACTGAAGTTAAATTATGTAAGAACGGCAATTTCTTTGCCCTATTTTGTTTTTGTCCTCAGTAATTTTTTTTCTTTTGTATTAACAATTTGTCTCTAACTTGCTTTTATAACTAAAATTACTAAATTAAAGAAAAAGTTGTTTATTTTAGGATTACGATGGTAGCCTACTTAATTTCTGTCAAAAACCGTATTCAATTTATTCAACAAAATGTATTGTTTTACATCATTCAAACGTTTACATTGTTTTTAATGCGGACAAAAAATGGCCTCCACTAACGGGAGTTCACTGCATATCCTTTTCGAAGGATCACGAAAATTTTGCATTTAAGGTAGGATTTCCGTTATTTTCAAAAACTGAATTCAGTTTATTCAACAAAAGTTATTGTTTTACACCATTCAAACGTTTACATCGTTTGATACGGACTTCGGTTAGTGCGGACAAAAAATGACCTCCCTTGGAAGTCCGCACTACAGGGAGTTCACTGCATTTTGCATTTAAGATAGGATTCCGTTATGACAGGTTTTACTGTATATCACAATTTTAGTTGTGAGTAAAAAAAAAAAAACGACAATTACGCAGGAATTACGCATTTTTAGATTGATCATGGTAAAAAAAAAACATATCAACTTATGATAAGCTTCTGAAAATAGATATATACAGTGTGATTCATAAATATTGAAACAATAGGCTATCTCTTTAAATATTGCCCCTAGGCACAGACTTCTAATTGCAAAGTTTCATAAAAAAAAGGTGCAAAATTTGATGAGATAAGTTACAACTCCCAGGGGGTGTCTATTTCAGAAAATACAAAAATTAAATTTTTATACGGTCCCAGTAGGATAAAATTTACAATTAGGAAATTTTTCCTTTCCAATTCCTGAATTAAACAAACAAAAAAAATTCATCTTGATATCTGCAAAATTCTCAGAGATATTAAAATCCAAAATTCATGACTTACACCACTTAAACCTATCTCTGAGCAACGCAATATCAGTTCATTTTAAATGCAAATTAGGGATCAACCATAAATTTACACATTATTAAAAGTCGATCTAGGATAATGCCTTAACTTTCAGATATAAAAAAATAGCGTATAGATTTTTGCGTTAAACTTGCTTGAGAAATATGCTAGAGGTCTTCATGAGCCCGAGCTTGGTGCCACGCCCATAACCGGCACGGCCCGCTGGCCGGGGCGTGCCGGCCCGTATATTTACTGACGTGTCGGACAGACAATAAGTTTTGTAAAATTAGTAATAGCGATAGTGAAACTTCTTTTAACGGAATCATTGGAAATATATTTTAATAAATTACACCGAAATATTTTCAAAAATCTACTTTTTGTTACACAGTTTCAAAAGTTATGATGTTTTTAAACCTATTTTTCATTTATTCCAAACGACAGTGTTTTTTAAAAATAAATCTTTATTCGAATGTAATAGTCTAAGAGTATAAATAATCATTAATCAGCTGTCTAGATAACGAATTAAATAAAATTAAGTACATCGCCCATGAAAATGGTTTTTACAGTGAGTCGCCCGTAATTAGAAGCAACTTTTACGATGTTGCCAGGTCTAAAACTATGAAAAAACTCGAAATCAACATGTTAGAAAGTCAACTGACACATTTCAAAATCAACTGACACATTTCAATCAACTGACACATTTAAATAGTAAAGAAAGACGGTGAGAATGACAAAAAGTAAACTAAATCGGACATTGAAGCTACAGGAAGGAGTCATTTACTTACCTAGAAAATTTTTAAAAAGAATTTAAACGCTCTATAAGGAGCCAATCTTTCTTTAAAACTTTAAATGCATTTTTCTGCATCATAGGTTTTTTTTTTCAGCATTTTTCATCTTTAAATTGATAAAAGTCGATAACCCTTAAAGATAAATGGTTCAAACTTGGAATATATCATTTTCTAATATTTTACTTAAATTTTATTCCGCAAATTTGAAAAAAAATATTCACTTTTGAAAATATGATTTGTTCAAAATAAGTTGCATCTTTTTTTAAGTTGCTATTTTAAATATTTTAATTTTTTTTATTAATATTTTTTAAATTGCTGAATCAAAATTAAAAGTTATATATTTCTTTTTAATTAAAAGAAAAAATTCAGTTCGACAAATATTATTTCGAGTTATAACAATTTTAAAGTAATCTGACTTTTTAAAAAAAATTATTATTATTATTATTTAAATTTGTAAGACATTTTATGATGTGATTCTGTTTACAAATTATATGGTTAACCATCACAAAAATATTCCGAATTATAACTCTATAAATAAATAAATAATAAATAAATGTTTCCAGACACCTTACAATAACATTGTTTCTTGAATTACAAGCATTTCAATTTGTGTCTGATCCCTTGAAAACTCACAAATTATTAAAACGGACATATCTCTCTGAGTTTTGCATCAAGATGGAATTTGTTTTGTTTAATTCAGGAATGGATAAGGAAAAATTTCCTAACCGGAAATTTCATTCTACGGGGGCAGTATAAAAATTTAATTTTTGTATTTTCTCAAATTGGGTTGCAAATTATCTCATCAAATTTTGCACCTTTTTTTATGGAACTTTGCATTTGGAAGTATGTGCCTAGGGGCAATATTTAAGGAGATAGCCTATTGTTTCGATATTTATGAATCACACAGTATATGGGTCATTCCATGTCAAGTGGCCTAAATTTTGGCAGGGTTCCTGTTCGACCCCTTTCCATTTTTATATAATTGATACAGGACATACATATAGGTATAAGATGGACATCCGCAAACTGTCAGTGTCAGAAATAGTATAGTTGGGGCGCTAGGGATCCTTTTGTAAAACTCACTATTTCATGGTCGTATGAAAAACGAGAAAATCACCAAGTTTGCCATCTTATTGCTCATGATACCAGATATCTTACTTATTGATAATAGGTGATCTAGTAAAACTTTTTGTGCTAAAAAACGTAATTAAATGTTTTAAAAATCACAAATCAATACCTTTGTCATTACGTGGCCTCAAAGTAGGCCATACGGCCTGTCGCGAGGAATTTTACCCATACTTTAACATGCTGTAACTACTGAAAAAAATTATTTTAAAAGTTTGCCATTTTAACAATTAATTACCTATGAAGATATCATAGAGCTGCTGGAGTTGTTTCTTTCCTGCTTAAATATTCATTAATTTATTCAGCTGTGAAATCATCTAAAAATTTAAAATCAGCAATTCCACTCAATTTTCAGAAGCGTATATCTCAAAAGAGACACTCCTGATATAATTACAGTTAGTACCACTGCAAAGAGCAAATCTTAATCTATAAGAAAAACTTTATTTCATTTTGGGCCTCTTACATATAGGGAAAAATAATAAAAGTTAAAAAACCCCTTTTACGCGATATTTCTTCTTCGAAGATCTTCTCTTTCAACAAATTTAACGCAAATCTTTTTATTTACAATGGTAATTGTATAGATAATTATTTCTTGTTGTGGTCTATGGTTGTTTCTTCTCTACTATTCTGAATGATTGGTAACCGCGCCACCAAGGGGTCATGTCCGATAGCCATGAAAGAGAAGCTCCTGAGGATGCTTCAGTAAAATTGACTATTTCATGGTCGCAGAAAAAATGATGAAATCACTCCTTTTGCCCTCTTATTTCTGAAGATACAATAAATCTTACTTATTAAAAATAGGTGATCTAGTAAAACTTTTTGTGCTAAAAAACATAATTGGAGTATTAAAAATCAGAAATCAATACCTTTGTCATTACTTGGCCTCAAAGTAGGCCATACGGCCTGTCGCGATGAATTTTACCAGTACTTTAACATGCTGTAACTACTGAAAAAAATTATTTTAAGTTTGCCACTTTAACAATTAATTACCTATGAAGATGTCATAGAGCTGCTGAAGTTGTTTCTTTTCTGCTTAAATATTCATTCATTTATTCAGCTGCGAAATTTTCTAAAAAATTAAAAATGATCAATTCCACCCAAATTTCAGAAGCGTATATCTCAAAAGGAAAACTCTTGATATGAATACAATTAGCACCACTGAAAAGAGCACATTTTAATCTATAAGAAAAACTCTATCTCATTTTGGGCCTCTTACATATAGTGGAACAATAATTAAATTTAAAAAACCTATTTTACACTGTTTTACCGAGATTTCTCCTTTTAAAAGAATTTGACTGTCGAACAAAGTCTATCCCAAGAATTCCTTACATAAGACTTTTGAACTGTGTAAATATGTTTATCTGTATGAAAATTTATTTATTTTTTATGAATGGAGTTTTTTCCTTTGCATATACATTATTTTATTGACGGATCTGCTGCAAGAATTTAAAAAATATTTTGAATGTTTGTTATCAACAGAGTGACTTTGGAATCTCTGCAGAGTGGAATTTGTTTGGTACAAGCCCTGTGACGGAATAGGAGGAACTGTAAAGCGGCTGGCTGCAAGAAAAAGCCTTCAATGACCAATTAAAGACCAAATTTTAACTCCGACGGATCTATATAAATTCTGTGAAAAGAACATAAAGAAAAATAAATTCATTTCAGTTTCAAAAAAATAAATTGAAGCAGTACAAGCTAACTAAGAAGAGCGTTTCAAAAACGGATGCACAGTTTCTGGCACAAGAGAACATCATAATCATTTTGTACCCTGAAATAAAAATCATATTCGTGTCAGTAGAATAACAAATTATTCACCATTCTTTATAACTCATGTTGATAAGATTGCTAAGAATGCGTTTTAGTATGCATTCGTTTCCCACATACAGCCTCGATCTATTGCCTGTATCTATGACAGAAATTGGTGGATTGGAAATGTACGTGAAATATCAACAGAAGAGCGCGATGTCTTAATAAATTTTATGTACCCTCATGGAGCTGAAAAATGCTTTATTGGCCCACTAGACAAGACGTTTGTTAGATTCCAGAAGAGCATATAATAGCTACAGTTCCAGTTCCAGCAGCAACAACAATGAGTGAGCAATACAGTTTACCTAAAACTTTTATAATCTCAATCAATAAGAAATTTGATAAACTGAACCAAGAACTAGATGTTATTTACGACTTGGAAACCCTGAAGCCCAATTGAAGCTTATAATCATCGAAGAAATTTCTATAATAGACTTGGGAACCTGTTAGATACTCGCATTTAGGCTTGTGAGTATGTAGTAAAGAAACTCAACCAGGAGCTAGTCTTTCACGTCTATCGGGCGTGACCCCTTGGTGACGCGGTTTCCAATCATTCAGAATGGTAGAGCAAAAGCAACCATGGACCACAACAAGAGATAATTATCTATATATTTATCATTTTAAATTAAAATATTTGTGTTAAATTTGTTGAAAGAGAAGATCTTCGAAGAAGAAATATCGCGTAAAATGGGTTTTTTAACTTTTATTATTTTTCCCTATATGTAAGAGGCCCAAAATAAAATAAAGTTTTTCTTATAGATTAAGATGTGCTCTTTTCAGTGGTACTAATTGTATTCATATAAGGAGTTTCCCTTTTGAGATATACGATTCTGAAATTTGGGTGGAATTGATAATTTTAATTTTTTAGAAGATTTCGCAGCTGAATAAATGAATGAATATTTAAGCAGAAAAAAACAACTCCATCAGCTCTATCACACCTTTATAGGTAATTAATTGTTAAAGTGGCAAACTTTAAAAAAAAAATTTCAGTAGTTACAGCATGTTAAAGTACGGGTAAAATTCCTCGCGACAGGCCGTATGGCCTACTTTGAGGCCACGTAATGACAAAGGTATTGATTTGTGATTTTTAAAACATTTAATTACGTTTTTTAGCACAAAAAGTTTTACTAGATCACCTATTATCAATAAGCAAGATATCTGGTATCATGAGCAATAAGATGGCAAACTTGGTGATTTCCTCGTTTTTTCTGCGACCATGAAATAGTGAGTTTTACAAAAGGACACCTAGTGTCCCAAGTATACTATTTCTGATACTGAAAGTTTGCAAATGTCCATCTTATTCGTATAGGTATGTCCTGTATCAATTATATAAAATTTGAGACAGGTCGAGTGGGAGCCTCTAAGCCAGTTGACATGGAATGACCCATATATATATATATATATTACGAAGAACTATTTCCAGGACCGCAGAGTTTGTCTTAACAGCATGTTTAAATTTTATGAAAAACCGTGAAATTTTCATGAACATTCGAGTATGGAACTGCAATAAGAATGGAAAATCTGTAGCAAACTGTATGGACAGACAGGTGTGCAAGCTCCGATTTATTTTCCGAATACTTTCTCAAGACTATAAAAAAAGAACCTTTTCAGAAAAGTCACCGAAATTGATTCACTTATCTCGTAGTTACTGTTGAATACACATAGATAATAACAAGAATGAAAAATCATGCATCAAGCATAGATTATGTAACACTTTCCAATGTTTCCAAAATAATTTTACAAATCATTACCGTTTAATAAGCTTAAAGATAACATCTAAGTAAACAATTTGGAATACGCATAACATATTTAAAAAAGTAATTTCAGGAATTTCCAACATATACAATATTCGGAAAAATATCCGAATACTTTTATTCAGCTCTGTATATGATCTATAGTATTGTATATATACTACATAGGATGCTAAATTTTAGTTTAGTTAGGAAACGCGTAGCACAGTTTAAAATTTTCCTTCTGGAGTTTAAGTCAATAAACGGAAATGTGTTCGCGAACTTTTGTGCTGCCCTGTATATGACCTACAGAATTTATACACACCAAGTAATAGACAAAAAGTGAGATAAATTTACAATCACGTTCAGCAACTTAAAACGCACATCCATGAATTATTGTTAACAGACAGTAAAGAATTCTTTTGTGTGTTCCTGTAAATGATCGACGACTGCTATACACACACTATTCTGTAGTAAGCCTCTTGTAATGCACCTTAGTGATATATATATATAAATTTCAATGCGTTTAAAATATTGAAACATTATTTAATTAAACCGCAAATGATTTTTCTCCACAGACGTAATGTAACGGAATTCTTTTGACTGTCCCTGTAAAGTAACTATAAGTGCTATGCACACCCTATTCCATATTATGCTTCTTGTAATGCACCTGAGTGATATATATCAATTACAATGCGTTTGAAATTGTGTAACATCATTAAAATAAACAGCAAATGATTTTTTCCCATAGACCGTAATGTTATGAAATTTTTTTGTGTGTCCCTGTAAAATAACTTTAAGTGCTACACACTTCAGTTGAAATAGGGAACATGCTATAGATAACGACAATAACATATAAAAATTTAAGGGCAATCAGAGAATATTTACTGGAGTTAGAGCACGGACAGACGGCCTGACGGCCATACGACAGACGGCCATACGGCCATACGGCCAGACAAACCGAAGTTATAAATACTTTTCAACTAGGTTGGAAAGTGTTGAAAAAATGATATACGTCGGTCGAACTGCGTAATACTTTCTTTGTTAGAATCGATTAAAAGCTTCAAAATATCAGAATATAAAAATATTACATGAGACATTGATTTCGTATTCCTATGAAAATCTGAACAAGTTATGTAACATCCAGACAAGTCTTGAGACAGCGACAAAGAAAAAGAAAAGATTGTAAGTCACCAAGACGGATCAACTGTTGAGAAATAATGAAAAGATTAAAATTTTATTAAAAACAACTGTGCAGTGAACTTCAGTTTAACAAAAGAAATTTGCATTAACAGGGTGAAAACGTTGTTAAAGGATTATTAAGGGAAAAATTTAAAAAGCCAGTCAAATGGTGTAACTTATAGTTAGCTGTACTACTATTCTATTCGTTAAAGTGTTTTCAAACGTTACTAAGGGATTAATAGAGATAAATTATAAAAAGCAAGCCAAGTAGTGTAAATTATAGTTACTGCATACTGCTAGTTTTTTGTTAAAGTATTTTTAAACGGGTCTTATATCAAGTGAACAAGGAGATAGGTGAGTTTTATTTCTTGGGGTACGGGGCAGTTGCATTGAAACATTCAAATGATTATATAATATACAGTGTATCTAATATTAATGCTTACACTCTTTGAACGTTTTTGAATAACTATAACAAAAATTTAAAAAGCATGAAATTTACTGATGCCAAAATTCGGTACAAATACATTTATAAATAATGATTGTAATCAACAGAAATCAACATAAGATAACCCAAAGTAGCCCCAAAATAAGTCACTACATAAATTGTTTTGAAATATGATGATTATGTTATGAAATTTATTATTTTTAGAGTTTAAATATTTCTCTTGTTCAACAGTTTTGAGCACTGGTATTTGGAAAATCAAGCAGCGAAGTCGCATCAAATTGTCTGTGATAGTCTCAGTAATTAACGCTAAAAAAGTGTATGCAGTAACCTGAGAGACACTGTATATTTTTTTAATATACCCAAAGTATTTAAATAACTTGTGATTGCTTTTATTAAGAAAACAAACGGCAATTATTTTTTTTTCATTTTTCATTTTGTATTACTATAAACTATGCTAGGATATAAAATTATATTTTTTATTATTAATATGCCATACGCATTTTTAAATGTGTGTGACGTGTTTTGAAATAAAGCATAGTAATTGTATGAACAAAGAAGTATTTAAATATTCCGCAATTTTCTTCAGTTTTAAACAATGGTACTTGGAGTAGCAAGCAGAAAATTCCTTTTAAGATTGTCTCTGATAGTTTCTCTCTTATTAACGTTCAAAAAGGGTAAGCATTAATTCTCAATTAATATAACATTAATCAGAGAATTATTGTATTATTAATTTAAAGATACCCTAAGTATATTCGTGATAATTTGGGATAATTTGTGATTACTGTTATTTTAATTTAAGATTTGATCAGAAAAATTCAGCTCTTGTAAATACGCATAAATGTGCACACATTCAGTATTCTTTAGTTTTAATTATGAAGTTTTCGCAAAACAGCAGCCTTATAGAATGTTTCAAAACAGCCCAAAATTTTTTATTTAAATTATATAATAATATATTCATTACTACAAATAGGGTCATTGTGCCAAAATGCGACGACCCATAATTGCGACAATTTTCTTTTACTTGAAATATTAACGCAAGAATCATATATAAATGCTGTATAATGAAGCAAAACGCGAATCAGGAGCAAAATGCGAAACATTTCACTGTATTAAAAACGCTTTCTTTAAAAAAATTTCTTATTACAATACACATCGTTCATTATTCATCGCCTCCATAACTCCATAAATGCGGCGAATAATTCCGAAAATGGTTCCAAATTTCAGTTTTCACACTGAAGATCAAATAACTCTATCAGTGTCAAGACATTGAACGTCTGTTTCATTTAGCTGAAGTGAAATTCGGTCAAATACCAACAAGTTTTCTAATTAAATTTCTAAAATATTCTACTCATTTTGATTACCGATTTTCTTCAGAGATCTATTAGCGACGAGCTGAATTCCTCAAATGCATAGAGACTTTTTCGAAATTTACTGAGGTAAGCTTATGTGATATTTTCATATATTATATTAAAATCATGTTTAAAGCAGAAATTGTGTTTAATTAAGTTTTGTTGAATTAACAAATTAGGAATTTTCACATGAGAATGCAATAGTGTTTTTCCATGACCGTGTACTTAAATATGTGTTTCAAATCTAAAAGTGACTCTATCGAACGCTTTTAACCTCAAAATATTCAAAATATCTAAACGAAGTACTGCCAACCTTATGAGATTAGTAGTATCTCAAATAGACTTTTTAGAAAGTTAGTCGGTTAAATTCTTGTGGCTGTGGTGCAGGCGTGATACACAGTAGATAAGTATACATTATGACATAAATTTAAAATTTAAACAAGAACAAGAAATCATGCGTCAAGCATAGATTATGAAACACTTTCCAACACATTCAGAATACTGTAACAAAACTTCACAGTTTACTAAGTAAACAAGTTAGAAAATGCATAAAGAATTTGAAAAACAAATTTCAGTAATTACTACCAAAAGACAAACGAAGTATCTGAATACCTTTATGCAGCCTTGTATATGATCTACAGATTTGTATGTACAGTCTGCTAAAATTTACTTCAGTTAGGAAATACATAGTACAATTAAAAATTCCCCTTCAGAATTTTCCGTCAATAAATGGAAATGGACGTGACACCTTTTGAGCGGTCACGCTCAAAAGATGTTTTTTAACTATCCAAATTTTGTGGTCACCCAATTTTGATTCACCCAAAATTTGAGTCACACAAAGTATGGACCCCATTTTATGGTCTATAGAATTTATATGCATCAATTAATATGCAAAAAATTAATTAAATTTAAAACACTCTCCACAACTGAAAACGTGGAACCAGCAATTATTGTTCATAGACAGTACTGTAACCAAATTCTTTTGAGTAATTAAAATGTTGATAATTGAGTAAATAAACGATACATTCTATTCATATACCATATTCTAATGTAAGTGCCTTGTAGTGCACTTCAGTGATATATATCAATTTGAATATGATTAAAATTGTATAACATCATTAAAATACGCCACAAACAATTTTTCCCCATATACCGTAATGTAACGGAATTTTTTTGAGTGTCCCTGATGTAAAAGAACCATAAACGCTTTATACTTCATTTTCAATACCAAACATGGCATAGTGAACCCTAATAACATATATCAATTTCAAATCAAAACGAGGATACTTACGCGACTTAGGGCACGGCCGGACGACAGGCAGAAGGCAGACAGACAGACAGTCAGACATACAGAATTCATAAACACTTTTCAACTATGTTGGAAAGTGTTAAAAACAGTTTATACTAGTTAATAGAGCAGGTAAAGTCCGCTAACAGAGAAATGTATTACATTATGGTGTGGAAAAGAAAATTGGTTTATTAAAATTGATAACCATGATAATCCAAAAATGCTGCTTGTATATTGTGGTATTCAGAGAGAGATCTTATTATTCAAAACAATTTCATTTGTTTTTATTGAAGTACTATAATCAATCGTAAAATATATCAAATGTGAGAGTCTCTTTTTAAATAATATGAATTATATATCACATACAGTGTGAAGGGTAGTATCATAATTTTAGGGATGCTTAGATTAAAAAGTTTTTAGGAATCACTGATCTAGATCCATACCTTCCAGAAACAAAAATAAAATATTGAGGTCTACATAGAAGGACAAAAAGTAAAAAAATGAGTTGAAACAAAACTGAAAATTAAAATTATTTGCTAAAAATATACAGTAATAAACATTGCTTTGTTAAAATTTATATTGTATTCGACAGTCATTAGTTGCTTCTTGTTTTATGCATGATCAAATTTGAAAGTGTTCGAAGTATGAAAGTTGAAACATTTATTATTTAATCATAATATTTTCAATATGCTGTATCTCAGAGTTTTTTTTTAAATTTAAGTTAGTGTTGAATTAACTTATTAATATATTAAATAGTTCAATATTAAGTGTTTCAGCATTCAGTTTTGTCTATTTGAACTCTTTATTAAGTATTTCAATAATTGATAGTAATTAAATGAATACTTTACTATAAACTGATATGCATTAAAAACATTGTCCCTTTTATAGGTAATTTGGACGCCTCATTTAGGTTTTAACTAAATTTCTACAAAGCAAGTTAGTTTTTAGCTAAAGTTGCTCATTCAATCATTTTCTGTTAAATAATATAAGTACGAAAGAAAGTCGTTAAGTAAGTCACAAAAAATAATTAAATAACTTACAATGATATTCACTTCAGAACTATTTTTATTTCTCAAGATATTCTCCACCAATATTTATGCACTTATATCACCGTTTTATCAATGCCCCAACACCAGCTGCATAACATTCTTTGAGTTGCTGTCTCAGCCACATTAGGACTTCAAATTAAACATTTTCATGATCTGTGAACATCATCTTGCTTCCAAGATGGTTTTTTAGTGGACTAAACAGATGATCGAAAATCGCTTAGGGCTAAGTCGAAGCTGTATGGTGGATGTTGAAGAAGTTGCAAGATGATGTTCACATTTGATGAAAAGATTCAACTTGAAGTCCTAATGTGGCTGAGACAGCAACCCAAAGAATGTTTTGCAGCTGCTGTTGGGGCTCTGATTAAACGGTGATATCAGTGCATAAATATTGGTGGAGAATATGTTGAGAAATAAAAATAGTTTTGAAGTGAATATCATTGTAAGTTATTATTTAATTATCTTTTGTGACTTACTTAATGACTTTCCCTCGTATTTATTTGATAACATGCCAAATATACCCTAAATGCGACAAAACAATGGAGAATCTCGTCTCATATAGGCACAAGGACATTACATCTCGGATCTCCTCAGATCATCACAATTATTTTGAATGCTGCTATTTTATAAACCACAGTAGCAGATGAAATAATAATGTAATATTAAGAGCCTACACTAGACACGGAAAGAAACGCTCAAGCTAATGTTAAGTCTATGGGAAGGTTCTAGCGCGATTTCTTGCTCACATTTTAATATTTTTAAATTCCTTTTTTGCATAGGATAGCTGAGGTCAATCTCCAACGATGTTAGTTTTTAGTTTTTCGATTTAGTTACAGTTTTTTTTTATAAACGGCCATTTTCAATTTTAGAAACGGTTGGAGCCGGTTCTGAAAGTGAAAGTACCCTTATATAAAATAACTGGAACCAAAATCGAAAAATTAAAAACTAACAACGTTGGAGATTGATATCAGCCCTATGCAAAAAAAAAGCATTTAAAAATATTAAAATGCGAGCGAGAAATCGCGCTAGAACCTTCCCATAGACTTAACATTAGCTTGAGCTTTTTTTCGGGTGACTGATGTAGGCTCTTAAAGAGATCCTTATGCAAAATTGAGCCAATTTTGCAATAGGTTATTATGAATTCGCACTTTTGAAACATTTCTTAGAACACTTTTTTATAATTTTTACACTCCTGTAGCACAGCCTGTAAACATTTACCGAATGTCAGTGAAATGATGACACATTAAATTGTGTTGACATGACATAACGCACACAGTACTGCACATGACATAACGTTGGAAATGCAGATCTCAAATGAATCGCTTCATGCAAAAAGGACTTCAGTCACCAAATTGGCAAAATTGAGTTAACCACGGATTTTTGTTCTGATAGCGTAGATTTAAACAAAAATTTTTTGTTAGCGGTGTTTGATTACCATAATTGTTTTCTGTAAAGGAAAAAAAATCATTTTGATTTGTTAAATATTGTTAAAACAGCAATGTTTTTTTCAATTTTCTCAAAACTGGTTTAGTTGATTGAAGTCCTTTTTGCATGGAGCCATTCAAATTTCATGAAAATAGAAAAAATCGTAATAAGAGGTTTTAAATGTATTAAATCTTGATTTCAAATAAACTTCAGTATAACAATCTGGGAGACATACTAATAAAAATACAATGTATTTTCATTTTTTTAAATAAATAAAAAAATAAATAATCAATGCTTATTACAACGTACCTTAAACAAATAATCGTTTGACAATGTCTAGTATCTGTTTAGATGTTTTTGGTTATAAGCATCTTTCGATAAAGTTCTAATCGACAAAAATATATCCTTTTCGGTAATTTTTTTTGAAATATCTAATAAATTAAGAGATTATTTTTTTTTTACTCCTTACACTCTCACCGTTTAAGAAACTCCCTTTAATTCTGTTTTATCAATATCTGATGGAACAAAACGAATATTAAATCTCCCTAAAAAATCCTGCCGAAAGGAATTGTTAAGCGATTTTATCTGTAATTCCTGTAAAGTAATTCAAACTGGACAGTTCATAATCGCTTATAACTGGGTTTGAAAGAAATATCAATCAGAAATTCGAGATATTAAGCATTCAAAGAAAATCTTTCGAGATAGTTATCATAAATTCACACATTTAATCGTAGAAGTACACAAATGGAGCGGATTCCTATTTGTTAGAGCTACAATATAACACTTAAAATAAAGTTCGCTTTAAAATAAAGTTCAAATAAAAAATTTAAAAGACTGAGTTTTTAAAACAACAATTAAAACCATCTGCTGTTAACATGCGAACTTTTATCATGTTTTATGTTATCTAAACGAGAAAATAAATAGTAACTGATTATTTATTTTTTCGCAAAAAAAATTCTACTGAGTGTTTAAAAAAGATTTGCATGCGCTCTATTGTTTTACCTGTTGAAGATACGTAAGCAATGTTAACTGCAAAAGTGTTCAATATATCGAAGGATTTAACTTACATTCGTGCAACTAATTTTTAAAAATGATATTTGTCTTACTTTATGTTAGAAATTTGCGACTAAATAAGGAGAAGATTGTTATTTTGTAATAGTAGTATTCAAAAATTAAAACAATGTGAATGTTAAACAGCTGCGACTAGATAAACGGTAAACCGTATGAATCTTTTTCTTTTTTTCAATCATTCTAAAAAGTATGTTTATTTGATATGACGGCAATGAAATCTATTTTACAGAATTTTCCTATCTACAAGATTTTGTATATAAATTATGTTCAAATAGCTTGACCAGCTTTATAATTTAAAATAAAGTGAAGAAAAAATTACTAAATGTATTTACTTCCAAAAGAAGAATCTCATTTTTTAAAGAGCCTTTTTGTTCAAAGAAAAAAAAAAGAATTTTTATTTCAATATCTAAACTATTTTTAACAATTTTATTCTATTTTATAAATTGCGCAAGACTCAAGTTTTCTCAAAAACAGATATTGCATCTTATGGCTTTTATATTTTAATACCCTAGGATTTTTTACCACACTAGGGCATCTTTCCAAACTCAAACCCTTTCTCAATTCATAGGCTTTTCTAGTAAGAAAAATACGGTATGACTTTACTTAGAAACTTGAAATTGGAAAGACGCATGTTTTCCAAGTTTGTTTTACACAATACTAGTCAACAGCTACACAGCCCTAGTGGAAAAAATTGAGAAAAAATAAATGTGGAAGGACACAGAACATATATACCAACCTTTTTTTTATTTTATTTTATATAATACAAGCCAACTTGCCTGACATTAACCGGCCCTATTCTGTCGATAAAAATTAGGTGCGGACACGACACCAGTCTAATGAGAAAAAATAGGCACGAGGCTGGCCCGCAAGTCTTTCAGGGTTTGGGCTTCAGACCAGCCTCAGCTCCTGCAGACACTTTACCAAGCGATTAAAAAAAATTCTTCGAGTTATTTAACATTAAAAACGACGGAACGAAATGCCTCATACTATCTCATCTTTAACTCTCCCGAGCCACTAAAAAGCTACTTACTACAAGCTCACACGACCAAATCACTTATATTTGTGGACTCGTCTTTGTAATCTCGTCGTCACAGCAACTAGATTTTCTTTTGACGATAATAGTTTATCGTAGCAATCCAACGTGAAAATATTCTTTCACTACATCTTCATTTCCGCGAACAGAAATTGCTTATTTTCTACAAGATTTTAAAATTTAGTATGAAGTCACATTAATAATATTTTTGTAATTTTTTAAATGATCCCCGAAGGTTTCCTCTGCACAGGGATATAAAATATAACAATCAGTAAATAAGGTATAAAACTGAAATCGGATCACAATAAAAGAGTCCTCATTTTTAGAAAAAGGGGTACTTTAAAAAAAATTAGCGAAAAATTCAGAAATCGCAGTACGAATTCCCGAATAAACTTCGTTGAAAAGAGGACAAAACGGCTTTTGTGGGATAAAATATTGAATTTGGATTGTCTTTATGACGGACTCAAAATCTCTGTCGAACTTGGAAAATTGAGGAAATACGTGAATTTGTCCATTTAATATTAAATAACAAAAAATGAAAAACCTAAGAGCCAGATGCATTGGGAGCTGCTTTCGTCCATCCGGAACTAAATTTGCAGACTTTTGAGCGCACTATATTATTTCCCTAGTCGTAGCGTGTACGTACACAGATACAAACATCTTGCTTTTATTAATATCTTTTTTTTTATTTCCAGGTCAATATGAGGTTTTCTTTTTTTAACTTGGTGAAATCTGCTTTTCTAATACCGAGTCTTTTAGAATCGCTAAAACAGCAAAGACATTCGCCAATTACTTCAGAAACAATTGTGGATGAGTATGACTACGTTATAGGTAAGAAAATGCGCAACAGCATATTTTTAGTTTTGCTGTCAAACTTCGGTATAGGGGCATTCTGATATAACAACAGCCCCTTTACAGTGCGTTTCCCCGATATCTCGAAAATTCCGTACATTTTTTTTTTAAAATTATTATTCTAGTATTTCTAATATTACTTCACTTATATAATTAATTTTGAAAGGCTGCAATATATGACCTTATAACGAAGTTTCGTTGCATTTTTTGTTCTACTGCATTTATGTAGCTACAAGTTTTTGTCATTTACATATGACGTATTCAAAAAGTGGCATAACAAAAAAAAAACAAAAAAAAAAAAAAAAAGCAAAATGAGTTTTTTAAACATGAAAGAAGAATATTCTTTGTTAAAAACGCACCAGGAAAATAATTTTAGTTTATAAATGTACTTTTAATAACATATAGGGAAATGTTCTCTTCATTCACTTATATTAATGTATGAATATAAAATATAAAATTTGATTTACGTCACTTCTCAAATAAACATGCGATATGGATTAATCTTTTTAAAGTGTAATTTTGGTCATATACATAAAATTACATTCATATCAGTTGATGTTATTCATATTTGCAACTGAATATCTACGAATAGTCTGTTAATCTACATATTATTATTAATGAATTAAACTTGCTTCAACGAAACACGTTTTACTTTTTTATCTTATAAAAGCATCTTAAAGATTTTCCATTTGCATATTTTAATTACTCCCACGATTTTATTGTTTAACTTTTCTATTTTTGAATTGTCATAATGCCATTGATACGTTATAATGCATTTAAAATTTTAGGATGTTACCTTTAGATATAATTGATTAACTATTTCTTATCCTTATTTTAGTATTATTTTAATTTGATACATTTTAATATTCTTTTTAAGTTTTATTATTTTTAATAAAATTTTACTATTTTAAACTATAGATGGCAGCACTATGCAATGTATTACTTAAAACTTTTATTTCAGTGTAATTAATATATTCAATTAATTTGATGCCAAGTTGGTTTTATGTGGGTTTTGTCATTTGTTAATATGGGATTAAATTATTTTTTATTTATTTATTACATACCTTTTATTTATTACATTTCTCTGCGGATTTAAACTGTTTTTCCAATTATACATTTTTAAGCTTTTTTTGTAACAATAAATTAACTGTAATGTGTTTTATGTATCACATTTGTTCAAAGATGACAGCACTGGTGCTATAAATGTGAATTTGCTACTATCCATGGATGAAGAAGTGTTTTTTTTTTTTTTTTTTTTTTTTTTTTTCCCACGAATTACATTATTTTTCTTTAACATTTTTCTTTTGTTCATTATTGGGTTATTATAAATGATGATTTTTTATAAGATTTATTAGTTTTACAATTCATTACATTTATTGATACATTATGAATGTTTTCTATTTTGTTAAAATATAAAATATCTGTGACTTGTTTAACTGTAATTGTAACTATCCAATCATTCCATATGCTTGATAAAATTGTTAGAACGATCATAAGGTTTACATTGCAATGGTTCCTGAAGTTTTTCTATTATTTTTCAATTCGTTTAATAACTATTCAATACAATAGTATGTGTTTTTTTAATGTTTATTTGTAATTGATATTGCATTTCTCCTTTTTTGATTTTCAGAATATATTTATTCTTAATTCAAATTCTTTAATTTGTGGTATCGTGGTTGATCGGGCAATTTGAGTAAAGTGATTTATGCTTAACGGCTTATTTTAACAGAAATCAATAACAATTTACTTATATTGAAGAATATTACCCTTCATAACGTGTTTCGTATTATAAGTTTTCATTTTCTTATTGTAATGTTTTCACAAACTACTTATGGATTTTTTCTCTTCATACTTTTATTTTTTATCGTTTTTTTTCAATTTGTGCATTTATGTTAGATATACATTTTTATATTGTGTTATAGTTATTGCTTCATTTATATATTATCGATTTTCATGTGATTTAATAATTATTATCAGTAAAAAGTTTCATTATATATATATGTGTGTGTGTGTGTGTGTGTGTGTGTGTGTGTGTGTGTGTAACCATAAATGAAACATTACCATAACATCAACTTAAACTATGAAATAATAATTTAGTGTGTAAAAATTAGTTGACAAAGAAAGTATTCCCCAACACTCTGAATATAGATATCAAAAACTTATTTAAAAGAAGAAGAAATTAAATTAAAAAATGAATAAATGAAATTGAATGAATGAAATGAAATTTGTGGAATTTAGACAGAATTATCAAGTCCCAAATGAATAAATACCACAAACAAAATAAGTGGTTTCATCATCATATTAGTCATAACATTGCTAAAGAATATGATTTTGGGACTACCTACTCATAAACAATGAATAAAACCTGTGAAAAAATCTTAAAGATAAAAAATAAATACAATATTAAAAAGGAAAGAAATCTTACCCATAATAAACAGATTAAAACTTGAAATAGAGTCATAAAGTGCGAAATCCATTTGGATTAAAAAAGATATTGGTGCACTTAATGAACCAGATATGTGAGCAAAACTACACAGAGTGATTGAATTGCAAAAAATCTTTAAACATGTATATATATATATATATATATATACATACATATTAAACATTTTTTGCATTTATAATCACAAAAGGCTCTATTATTGACTGTTTTAACATAAACAAATAAATTCTACGTTAGAATTGTTTTCGTCTAATCCCAAAAAAAATTTCGGTTGTAATGTTGTTGGTATAATTTTTTAAATGGTAATTTCACATTTTTGATACTATGAAAAATATTCTATGAAAAGACCCTGAATCTGTCTACTTTCTATGACACAAGTATGATGCTGGAAAACAAGTTTTATCCAGCACACATCACTTGTAAGGTTCTAGCGCCAACAGCTTCCCATAACTGCCTATCATTAAAATGTATTTTTTTAGCAAATTCTTTCACATGTAAATCTATTAAATATTCCAAATTTACTTCATTTAAATTCTTTTATATTTTCTCTTTCTCACGTTGCAGTTGGTGCTGGTTCAGCTGGTTCTGTCGTTGCAAATCGACTAACTGAAATACCATGTGTGCGAGTTTTGTTATTAGAAGCTGGAGAAGAGCCTCCCTTACTGACAGAAGTTCCAGGGTTTCAAAGAGCTTTTTGGTTTAGTGGTATAGACTGGCAGTATAAGACAACGCCCCAGAAACATACAGGAGATCAACTGACAAATAGGGTAAACAAAGACAATTTAAAAAGCAAAAACAAAAATTCACTTTATCAACAACGTTTTATTTTTACCCAACTATTCGCAGGAAAGTATGGTATACTGTAAAATAATATGTCTCTTAAACTAGGGAAATATAATCTAACCACGAACGAGAATATATAACACCTCATACGAGTTACCCATGATTCCGTAAAGAGCGTTCTTTATATTTAGAAACTTCAGAAACCAATATATTTTTGAGATAAAAAAGATATTTATATAAACACATTTTCTTTTGGTGCCACTGGTTTTCGAAAACGTTTCCAGATTGTTTTTATAGCATATAAATGAGTTTTCTCAAACCGGAATATAGGGGGCGTATAGAATGCTATCAAACGTCATTTAAACATTTTCAGTTGCATAACCGAATTTATACATGCAAAAGTATAAAATAATATTAATTTTAGTGTTATCTTAATGCTGTTAATTTATCATGTTTATCTGTAAAACAGGTTTGTTGAACATGAAAATGTTTAATTAAGAATTCATAGCATCCGAAAAGCCTAAATCTCGGCTCCAGAAAATTCATTAATATGCTATAAAAACTATTCGGAAACGTTTCCGAAAATCAATGTCAACAAAAGAACCTATATAATTATTCTTTAAATCTCGGAAATATATTGGTGTTTAATGTTTTTAATGATAAGAACCCTTTTAGGAATCGTCTGTAGCTAAGAAGAGGTTTTTGTTTATTTTCGTTCGTGGTTACATTATATCTTCCTACATTAAGAAACGTTTGTCTTTTTTAACAGTGTACTGCTTTTGACCGTCGACAATGTAACATTCTTTATTTGTTAAAATATAATTCGTTTAAACATTCACTATTATTAAAAATTTTGGGTGGATGGTTTTTTTAAACGTGGTACCAAAATGTTTATTTTTGCTCCCTTAACGTCATAGGCTGTGGTTATACAGCCTTTGTTTCTTGGAATAACCGGATATCTTCGGATTGCTTATAAATGTTTTTTTCTTAGGAGGGGTAGAAAAAAAGTTCCCGGAATTTCGTTGTTTGGTAAACTCTTTATTACCACAAAATAGGTACATATTTACTTAATCGCTTTCAATTTAGAACACACACATTTGTTCCACCGCTTCTGCCATTGCTGGAAACAACGATGAAAGTCCTGTTTTAGTGACTTTCCAAGTTCAGCCGTCGAGTTGGTTTTGATGTCTTCTACGGTGAAAAAACGGTTACCTTTGAGTCCCATTTTGATCTTTCGGAAGGGCCAGAAATCCGATGGTGCTAAATCCAGTGAGTAGGGAGGCTGGTGGAGGAGTGCAATGTTATTTTCTGCAAGCCATGTCTACACAACAATCGATGTGTGAGAGGGAGCATTGTCGTGATGCAGTGACCATCCTCTTTGACATTTGGCGGGACGTTTTCTTCGGATTGCCTCTCTCTGTCTTTTCAAAACTTGCAGGTACAAAGGACCGTTAACAGTGTGTCCAGCTGGTAAAAATTCATGGTGCACCGCACTTTCATTGTCGAAAAACGCAATTAGCATAACTTTTGTTTTAGATGTGACATGACGTGATTTCTTTGGTCGAGGAAAGGATGTTGTACGTAAATAAAGAAATAAATTATACTGTAGTATTGAAGAGTTACAACGGAATTCCATGAACTTTTTGACTGCCCCTTGTATAACGTAACTGTACCTATACTGATCAATGTAATAGTATTGAGATACTATTTTTTAAAGTTTAAAAACAAGGCGCTGGATTCTTCAGGAAAATTCTTCCTTTGAGTAAGTTTAATCCAGTAGTCTTCAGCAAATTGAAGTTCTTCTGTAGCCAAGGAACCACTTGTCTTACTCTGAGGATTTCTTGTATTGTGGACGAATCTTTGAATCCATGTAGTAATTCATAATATTTGTTTAAGTTTGCTGAATCTTCGGATATCGAAAAGAGCTTCAAGTTACATTGTTTAAAAACAAGGCGCCGACGAATTACTGAAAAAGTACTGTGAGGAATCTGATTGACTAAATCCTGATGAAAAATCCCAAATTAACTGTTAATTGTACATAAACTGTTCGGAATAATTGATTTTTTTTGTTGTTCGAAGTTAATTTTCAAGAATGTTTTCGAAAAAGGTTTTTATTTTTTGGAAAATTCATACCGATTTCTCTAAAAGATGATTTTACCTTTAAACTATTATTTCCCTAATGTTTTATTTTGCGTTAAACTGCCATTGCTATAGTCTATCACACTCTAAATAATTTGTTAGCGAAACCGAAAACTTAAAAAAGGGAGTATTTATTAATTTTGAGAGTTGGCTCACTACGGGGTTACTATTTCTTAAGCTGTAGAAATAGTGGACATGGGGGCCTACTAACTGACACAAATTCCAAATGTTTATGTTTAATTTCGTTCAATTAAGTATTTTTTGTGGTTCTAAGATTCGGTATACAATTTATTGAGTTTTTTGTTCATCAGAACAAATAATGGACCAGGGTCCCACTATTGGTGCAAAAGATCCCCACTTCTGAGGGCGACATCGTTCCCGTTTCATTACACGGTTTCCTGTATGTTTTGGATTTTCAGCCGTCTCAACTTGTATATTACTATACAAGATTATTATTTCATTCAAATGTTCATGATCAATTGGTAAAAAAATATCATAATGACCAGAAGATAGACTAAACCCAACAATAGAAAATGCTTTGTAAGAGGTCGTTCTTCTTCAAACAAAGAAAGCAGGATACCATATTGAAAGTGTGGCTGCTTTTAATTCCGAAGCATCTCTAAATGTAGACAATTTAATCATACTTCTACGATAATCCATTTTCGAATTGAATGGCTCACCATTTTGATTATTCGAGAAAAATCTTTCCACTTTGAAAAACATAATCCGCAATTGTTAATCTATTTTGAATTCATCATTGGTTATCCATTGAATTGTGCAAAGAAAAATCTATAGCGTGAATCAGACAATTTCCATCGCATGTCATGGCAAATAATTTTATGTTTTACTATTACAAACTCATTAACATATAAATCAGCAATCCGATTCATATTTACAAATAAAATGATGAAGCTATTCAGATAATGTCAAACAAACAGTATAACATTTTAACAAGTACTAACAAGAAAATCAGGCTAACTTTTAGCCCTAAACTAACGCAGGTTTTTAGTCTAGTGAAAGAAAGTATTGGCTCAAACTATAATTAAAAACAACATGCTAATGCAGCTTTTTGTTTAATTATAACATTTATTTGACACCAGCCTATAAACTAGAAAATAAACAGATAGTAATTATTCAAATTCGAATTCGTCCACCGAAACTATAGCATAGCAAGAATTTGCATCTTCAAAACCCTCGTATCCAACAGTTTGAAAGTTCGTGTCGCTATCGAAGAATATCGAAATGGTACTTGATAGTCCCCTGCAAGCATTACCTTTGTACTCAGTGGCAATCGGTAGAGTACCTGTATACTCAGCGGCAATCGATAGAGTACCTGTAGCACTGACATTGAGAGCCCGAGACACTGCAAGGTTGACCACAGCTAGAATCCCTTAGACCCATGGTAACCACACATCCATGATCGATATTTATTTGAATAATATGAACGACTCTCTTTTTGTTACATTTTTATTTCTGGGATTAGACGAATTTCAACTTCGGATGTCTCGAAATTTATGCGTATTTCGAGATATGTATTCTCCCAAGATGTGTTTGTTTTCTCACAATGTGTCTACAAAGGTAAAGTTTATGCACTATTATTCAAACAATAATTCTCTGAAATTAGCCGAAAATGGCTGATATTCAGGTGATTTTACTGCATGGTCAGCCAGGATTCAATATTTGGCACTTTTTGGGCAAATTAAAATTTCGCCTAACTGACGTATTGCTAAAGTAGAAATGGTCACCCTTAAGTTGGTAACTAATCGATTTTTACTATTTTTATTTTCGATTCCTTAGTTTTATAGAGTAAACGAACTTCATACCAAATTTGAAGTCTGTAGGTGTCGTAAATATATGAAATCTTATTGATAAGTGAGTGAGTTTAGTCAGTGATAGAATTATCGATTATCAGACATTTTCAAATATCATTATCTCGTAAACTAATTATGTGTTATTTATAAAATTTTGGATTCTGGGTAATTAGGGGCGGGGGGTCTTACTACACATACAAAATTCCAAGCACGTAGGTCAAATAGATTTTCAGAAGTAGAGTGTCGAAATTTGGCGAAAGCAGCTTAAAATGGTTCGTGTAATATAACACACTAGTATGTCCAACAAACTTGGCTGACACACTGCCGTGTGTCTAGATAAAATTTCACTTTAATGTTTCTAAAAAATAATTAATACTGTAAATTTTCAATATTGTAATCTTGCTTTCCAGCTATCTAAGTGTTCGCTTAAATGGTTTAGTTTATAACTGAATTAAAACAAAAATAATATCCATATGTTATATTGCCCAACTAAAAGGTGCATTAAAATTATCATTGTTTTTAGCTATTTTTCAAAATCTGAGAGTGATAGAAACTTTTCAATGTCGTTTTCATTTTCAGCATCCCCAAAAATATGAAAATTACAAATTAGCTCATGATAATGAAGTACTTTGTTGAACGGTGTAACGAAAACCCATGTTCATCTTGTAATGGGATTCATTATATAGTTTTCTAAAGCAATTTTTACGGATGAGCACCTTAAATAATGTATGCATTCAACAGCAAGTGGTCTGGCCCAGTGGCAAAGCCCTTGGTGGAACCAGTGCACTGAATGCCATGTTTTACGTTCGAGGCAACCGTTTCAACTATGACCGTTGGGCTGCTGATGGAGCAGATGGTTGGAGTTACAAAGATGTCTTGCCTTATTTCAAAAAGCAGGAAGATAACAGAAATCCAGAATATGTTGCTAATGGTATGTAATAAATTGAATATATTATTTGTATATCAAATCTTAAAACAGTTTCTATTTAACGCAAATATTAAGCAGTAGTAAGTAGCATGTTATTAAGCAAATTTAATTTTTTATTTTTTTGTTAATAGACATTTAAAAAAAATAACGAATAATAATCACAATTAGATTTGTGATTTTGACTATGATAGAAAGTTTGCTTATCGAACACATATATAACAATACCATATTTAAAAATGATGAAAAATCTGTATCGGAATTCAATATATGATAATTCATGAGGATAGATCAATGCAGATATATTCCGCTGGCCAAAAAATTGCGAAATATACTTGATCTTATATGTAGTATGCTAATGCTAACACATCTTTTTAACTTCTGTCAATGCAAATACATAATAAAAAATATAACACAGTGGCATGGCTTACATGCTTTTACACAATACTACAAGTGCTCCATTTCAAAAATATTATGTATGGAAGTTTCTCAGTAATTCGGTATATTTCAGAATGCGTGTATACCAGATTACAGGAAATTTGTCAAAATACATTCATACTCGACAAACTATCGTATTATAATATATTTCTATTACTCATTACCGTATAGAGTATGAAAAACAGCTAAACTATAAATTAAAGCGCAAAATGTTACATTTTTCAAAACTTAAATATGTATAGCATGCTCTCCGTCCAGAAACGTACAGTGACATACATGTGCTTCTCCGCTATTTTAACACGGTGCTTAATTCAATAAATAAATCAATTGCAGGGTAGGAGAGCGATTAAAAGAAATATTTTTAGAAAGTACAAGTGCATAAAGTCACATTCACACAAAGTTAATCATTCCAGTATAGATTTCAAGGATTATTAACTTTAGAAAAAAACACAGTTTTTTGTAATCTCGAACCGTTTTAGTATTCTTATATAAAGTCAGGTTTGAAAAAAAAAAAAACATTTCTTTAAAAATGCATGACGTTTCTGCTCAAGACAATTATACTTTTAACAAAAATACCGTAATCATAAAACACACATCAAAGAACTTTAAACTCATAATATATATTCTCCGACACGAGTGAAGAATAATACTTTTGAAAGTAACATTTTAATTTTCCAGCGTACTACGTCATGTTCATTCAATGACAAAACTCAAACTAGAAAAACTCATGACGCCAAGTGCGTCCAGTCAGTCAAGGCGATTTATGCCAAAGCCAAAACATCCTACTATGTCATTAACCAGGGGTTTATCAAAAATTTAAATAAATCCCAAAATTTTAAACACTTGTACTTACTAAATAAAAAACTTAGAATATTAATCAAATACTAAATATAAAAATAAAATACATTTACAAATACAAATATACATAGAGGAGGCAATTTAGTTCAGCAGAATAAAACTGAAATTAGAAAAAAAACTCCATTAATATACATGAATCATCAGTTTATAATACTCAGTTCTATGACAAGCAAAACAAAAATAAATAAATAAAATAAAATAAAATAAAATAAAACACGTACTGAATCATAGATTGAAAGGCAAGTGAGAACGTTTAATAAAAAAAAAATTAGCTCTCCTTAATTTCACCAAGCAGACATGGTTATCTTCAGCAAGAAACAGTTCGATTATTCTTTTTATTTATACATTAATAAATGGGGGCTGATTTTTATCTATTACCAACACCAAGTCATTGATTTTTAAGTTCAGATTACTTTTTTAATCACTTAGTTCGTTGTTGAAGTTGGGACAGGTAGCAAAAAAAAAACCTCCAACAACTTTTTAAAAATCTTTTGATGCGGTTTCTGCCGTTCTAAAGTTGTTATATCAGTAGAAGACATATCAGGCTCATGCAAGAAAATCAATGTATATCATATGGTAAAATGCCCTGGTGTCAAAGCAACCAAGACGAGATCAGTAGACAACCACAAGGGTCTTGATTTCAAGCGTGAATCAATTTGAGCAATAAAAGTTAGAAATTCTTTATAAGTTAAAATGCGTTCAACGTTATTTCTTTTCAAGTGATTTTTCGTTTGCTTTATACCGGCCTCTCAAATTTACTCTCGACATAATTTGTAATTTCTGGATTAGAAGGGGAGCTTTTAAAGTTTTTGCACTAATCAAATAAGTAGCTAATACCTCAACATTTATGAAACGATGATCATACATTTTACTTCGTAATTTAATTTTTAAAACATCATATTCTTGTTCACGACCTTGATCAATACCAAAATCGAAAATAGTTAAATGTCCCTTTCTTAAAACAGGCAAATTCATGAGTAATACATTCGTTATGAAGTGTTTTTTGCTTTCTGAATCCAGCAATAAAAGAACACCTCTTGATTTTGAGTTAGATTGCACAGTTACAGAAAATATTTGAAATAAAACAACATGATTAGAAATTTTTTTTAATTACATATTAATAGAAACAACAATTTTATTTTTAGAAACTTCTGGTTTAAAAGTTTTCTTAAAAGAAAATAATTTAGTGTGTTCAGTTCTGTTATATTTCTCACATGGTTGTAATTTTATACGGCATTGGAAGGTTAAGTGAAATTAAACAAAGCACCTGTAACACCTAATTTCCTTTCTTAACATTAATCTTTTCTTATAATCATGCACTAGATTTTCACATTCCGAAGATAAATAATCATTATTTTTACAAAATACACAGAAGGTTTTAACATTAGTATTCAAAGTATTAGCATAAGATTTATTCGACATTTTCCTTTCACGATTTTAAATTTTATTTTTATGCACGAACGACGAGATTGCAACATTTTTAGAATTAGTCATAGACAAAGCTTTTTCCCTGAATTCTATTTCACACACAAGGAAAGCAATTAAATCTGTTAAATCTTATTCCTATTTAGGATTGTTTTCTGTGGTATTCTATTATTAATTCATAAAGTAATAATTTCAACAATAGGGTATTCCATGTCAGTAGCGCCCGTGGCAGGAAAATTCATAACTACACGAATAAAACTCCCTTCCCACAAACGAATTTCGATCCAACCTTCAGAATATGCTTCTATATTGGTCCATTTTACGTTTTTACAAATGTTTCATGTGATAGGGTTTTTTATGCCAATAGCGCCCTTGGATGAAAAATTGCATAACTACGCAATTCAAAGTCACTTTCCATTAACGAAATTCAGCCTAATCTCCATAATAAGCTTCTATGATGGCCAATTTTATGTTTTGATAAATGCTTTTTCGTAATAAGTGTTTTTATGCCTAGTAGCACCCCTGATGGGAAAATACATTGGAAATACAAATTAAACTCATTTTCCACGGACGAAAATGTTTCGAAAAAAAAAAATTAATGTGATAAGTGATTTTATGCCAGTAGTATCTCTATGGCACGAAATTACATAATTACGCAAACTTACTTCCCACGAACGTATTTTGCTCAGAACTTCAGAAACATCTTCTGCCATCACCGAATTAATGTTTTGATACAATTTTTCATGTGATTAGTGCTTTTATGCTACTAGCGCCCATAGTGGGAAATTGAATACCATCGAAATTTGAACTCATTTTCCAAGAACGAATTTTATTCAATTCTTCAAAATATGCTTCTGTCATCATCAAATTTATATTTTTATAAAACATTTCTCATTCTAGATTTTTTTTTACACTGGTAGAGGCTCTGGTGGAGAATTGCATAACTACTCAATTTAAATTCATTTTCCACAAACGACCTTCAGAATAAGCTTTCGCATAGTTAACTTTATGGTTTGGTAAAAAATTTCACGTGACAGGATTTTTTTTCTGGTGTCAGTAGCGTTTTTGGTGGAAAAATGTACAACTTCGCAATTTAAGCTCATTTACAGAAAGCTGATTTTGCTCAGATCGTCAAAATCTGGTCAAATAAAAATAAGCTTTTCATAAATCAAAATAAGCTTCTGACCATGATCAAATTGACGTTTCGGAAAAAAACTGATAAGTTTTTTTTGTCAGTAACGCCCTTGATGAAAATTTGCAAAACCGCTCAGTTTAAACTCACTTCCGATAAACATATTTCACTCAAATCTTTAGAATAATCTTCTGCCATGGTCAATTTTATAATTTGATATAATTTTCCCCTGATAGATTTTTTTCTGCCAGCAGCTCCACTGGTGAGAAATTGCATAAATAAACAATTTAAACTCAATTCCGAGGAATAGACTTTGCTCATTTTTTCAGAATAGGTTACTGTGATAGTCAAAATTTTTGCTTTGATATAAAATTCGATGCGATAGGGTTTCTTTTCCCTCGTAGTATCCCGTGTCGTAAATTGATAACTAAAATTTTAAAACAAGTTTTTTATATTTTTTACCAAGCCCCAAGTTAAAATCAGGAAGGACAGATCCAGCTCAATTTTTTTAACACATATACCCCCCCCCCCCCACACACACACATGCATGAAATCCAGTAGCTAATTTGCATTTTTCTCGCTAGTTGAAAAATAATTTTTTTCTAATTTTTAGAGCGTTTTAATTAAATAAAAGTTAGATTTTTATTTTATTTTTTCTTTTAAACTTATCTTAAATTTGGCACTTATTAACTGATCATTGTATTTATCTCTAGATGCAATATATTTTCATATTTTAAAAGATCTGTTAATTGATTTTCTCTTTCATGAAACAGACTTTTCAGAGTAGATTATTTTAATAATAACATTTTTCGTATCTCTAATAATTCATCTACTTTTGTGTTATCAATATCTTTGTCAATACCGTTTGAAGTTTGGAAATTAATTTTTAGAAAATTTTTCGTTCCACACAACGTTTAGATTTAATAGTTTTTTAGTTAATTTTCCATTTCAAACTCAATTTAAATTCAACACAATTTTTTAATTTTAAATTCTAGCACATAAATCAAGAAGCGTCAAAGCATAGTCAAACCAAAAAAATCCATATCTATTCAATCCAGGTAGGCCGGTTGAGAAAAATCACTAAGACGTTCGCATAATCTACGTAAACATTTAAAAATCAAGATGAATAGATCCGATAAATATGATATATTCATTCATTTAAATCACATCACTTGAAATGTTTCAGAAATCACGCAGCAGAACTGAGAACTGTTCTCAAAGAACGTTGTAAAAACATAATAAGAAATTTATTTTTAATCTCATTTCAAATAAATTCTCATCACGGGTTACTGACAAAATGAAAAAAAAACCACGATGCTTAATTCGATAATTAAATCTAGTTCAGGGGGTAGAGCGATTAAAATAAATGTTTATAAAACAGCACATTCACACAAAGTTATTCACTCCACCATTGATTTCAAGAATTATAATATTTAGATAAATACTAATAGAGCTACCATGATAATTTTAATTTCGAACCATTTTCAGTATTCTCATACAGAGCCAGGTTCGTTCCGAAAGGAACATATCTTTGAAAAGTCGTGAAGTTTACGTTAATTTAACAAGATAATCATACTTTTAACAAAAATAATATTTGCCTGCTGTTGGGCGCTGCGATCGAGGCGAGGCGTCAGACATTCTTCTCAGTTCACCCGTGCATTCGTTGTAGGACTCCGCAGCGTGATATCTCCATCCGATGGCTGAAACCAACGCCCCCTAGATAAGAAAGCCATGACACTAGTCACGAAAGCGTCATACCAAGCAGACAAAACGAAAAAAAAAATTCTAACAACTCGCATGTTTCGATTTCGATGCCTTGTGGAATTATTAACTATTAGTCGTAAACTATAAGTATTAATTCTATGAGCCAATGAAATCGAAACATGCAAGTTGTTCGAATTTTTTCTTTGATTTGCCTGCTTGTTATGACGTTTTCGTGAGGCGTGTCACAGCTTTCTTATCTAGGGGGCGTTGCCGAAACCCCCGCGTGCCGTGTAGTCTCCCGGAGGAGGCGCTAACGCTCAACATCATGGTTTTTCCAAGACGAGTGGCCTCCCTTAGGCATTAAATCATAAAATGCAAATCAAAGGATTTTAAATGATAAATATTCTCCATAGGGAGTCAAGAATAAATTTTTCGGAAGTAACATTTTACTATTATAAAGCTTGCTATTTCACGTTCATTCAATGACAAAAGATCGCTGCGATAAGTGTCAGACAACGGCAAAAATAGCACAAGTAAGGCAAGGCGATTATGCTTAAATACACAATATATTGCCCAAAAAGTTACATTCCTAATAGCGTACTCACATTGTGTCCACAACCATTACTAGATAGGTCGGATCAACACAGAGCAAGATTATGAACTGTCTACTCTGCTTTTGAAAGAACTAGCAGATCCGACCCGGCATTTCCGGGTTACGGAAGATAGGTGAAAACCATTTTTTTTCTAATTCTAGTAGATTTTTTACACGTAAAACTTTTTTTTAGATTGCCAATTAACAACACCAAAAAGCATTTTTATATAAAAAATATGAATGATGTATTCAAATCAAGTTTTCAAATTTATTAAAAGCGATATTTTCATATTAGTCGCATGCCAGGAGTTAATAGCGGAAGAAATCGCCAAAGATTTCGCTACTTACTGCAGACTTTTTGGTTTTGATAATTTCAGTAACTTAAGCACGTAGTTACATTACATGTCTGTTAAATTTGTGTATTATTTATATCATATTATTTTTTATTTATTTATTGATGAAGTTTAGTTCTGGAATATCAGCTGGAAACTTATGTTGAACTATTTATATTGTTTTAAGTGCAAACGTGTTGATCTTTCGTAATCGAACTGCACGCGATAGAAACAAATTTTAAAATAATCCATGCGGGACAATTATTTTACAAACAATAGAAAATCAATAAACTGAGATACAGTTTTCAAACAAATTATTTATGAAAATACATTTTATACCCTATTTGGCGGTGTAAAAATTTAAATTCTTCGATTACATATACGTTAAATTAAAATTTTTATTCATATTATTTATTTATTGAGTGCTTGGTGAAGTTCTAATTTCGTTATGGAAAATTAGCCAGCGACAAATGCTGAACAATTTATATTGTTCCATAAACTGTTTGTGATATTCTATTTATAAGTCCAAATGGCTTATTATTCTGTCGTAGTGGAGTCGGCACGTGATAGAGAAATATTTACAACATTCATCCTTGAAAATTATTTTTAAGACCCTAATAAATCCTTCAATTAAGATACAATTTTTAAACAAATTGCATTTGTAAGTAGATTTTTTTCTTATGCGACGGTGCAAAAATTGAAATTGTGCGATATTTAGAAGTTTTAAATATTGCAGTAGCGAAAAACGAAATTTAATCGTCAGCCGTTGCCAACCTCAAAATAACGTCAGCGTTATGGACGGAAACGTTTATAATTTATAATATAGATATGATATGATCTGATTATTCCACAATGAAACTTTCCTTTCTTGTTACAGGTTTTCATGGAGTCGGGGGACCCATAAGCGCAGAGATACCACAGTATTATTCCGAGATCAGGGAACCAATTTTCAATACAATTCGTTCGATGGGTTACCAAGTAGTTGATTCCAATGCATACTCTCAGACAGGTGAGTGTTACAATTGAACAATAGTTTACATGCATGCCTCTACTACACGAATGCAACATTCGGTTGTGGCCACACCATGCATTCAGTCAGGTAACCGGAACCACGGTCCCAGTAAGTTTGACGCTAATGTTTTTCATTGTGGTTCAGGTTTGCGTCGGATTGACTTTAATTGTTTTGGGTTCAAGTCGATTTCCAGTTAAGATTCGACTTATTAGAATCGGGTTTTGGTTGATGAAAAATTTTTTGTCGGGTTTGTTTCGGGTTGTGGGTTGCCTTGAAATAGAATTTTCAGGTTCTACCCGATCTGCGCTGTGACTCATAAATGACTCATACAATGCATGTGATTGTACGTTCAATTAATTCAAATGACGTACGTATAATGCTTATTTACTACCACCACAACAACATGAAATTTAAATATTTCCAGGAAAAAGGGTTACCTGAATTATTAGAAAATATTTGACATTTTAAAATGATTTTAAAATTATATTTTTAAAATACACGTAGTACGATCTAAAAATTCTGCGGATGCATATAGGATAATTCACGGATCAAATAAAACATTTTTTGTAAAAATATGAAATTGTACTGTAAAAATAGTTTTTTTTTAGTGATTGAAAGAAAATTCTTAAAATTTCTGTGTTTTTAAATGTTTTTTCAGTCCATTCATCTTTCATTAGTAACTTCAATATAAATACAGTGATATGTAACTTAAATGCTATTAAAGAAAACTGTATGTAACTCAGATATCTAAAGCATTATTTCCCTATAAGGATTACCATTCTTTCCTCGGGACAATGAAATCGCATATATCTTAAGATATGCATGAGCAAAAAGTTTTTGTATTCGGATTACTGAAATTTAAATTTCTGCATGTGATTAAATTGAATGTATTTTCTCAATAGGTTTTTACGAATTCCAGGGATCTTTAAGAAATGGCACAAGATGCAGCACAGCAAAAGGTTACTTGGTACCAGCTGAAAACCGCACCAATCTTGACATTTTACCAAGCGCAATGGTTCGAAAGGTAAACTAAAGTTTTATGCTTGCAAATTCAATCAGAAGCATGTTAAAAAAAACTATATCACATCTGTAGTTTTATTTTATTGATGGATTTATTGATTTACAAAGATATTCAAAAGTCTAGCATGTCTTACCAACATTCACTGTTAAAAATTAGCAGCCAACTGTCCAGTCATTCGACCGTTTTTATAGAAAACGGTCACATAACCATAATTTAACTCTATTCTGACCCTATTATTGCCCATATTATAGTCCGAATAGAGTTACATTGCAGTTATGTAACCGTTTTCTCTAAAAGCGTTCGAATGACTGGACAGTTTGTTGCACATTTTTAACAGATCTGAACTTTATAACTGAGTTTCCGAATAATTTATTTTTTACATTTTCCTATAGATAATTTATAATCCATTTTACGCAGATTTCAAAATCATAAAGCTATTTCCAAATAAGTTTATTAGTAAAACAGCTGTAGTTTGAGATCATTAGAAGTATAGTTTATAAACGTGGGCTCGCCCTGGGCTAAAAAATAAGGGTGGTCATATTACCTTTGAGACTTTTCTCTGAAATGTATCATGTTTCCGTCTGAAAAATTTATTTTGTATTCCCAAAATATGAATCGAGAAAAATCCACCTCAATAATTTTGTCCCTTAATGTCTGAAAATATGTTGAAAAATTTATACGATTTGGGCCAAAAATCTGTATAACCTTGAAGTAATTATTCAGAAAAGAACAAATAATGATACAGAAGTGCGGTTTGGACCATAAGACTTCCTAAAAAGTAAGATATTTTGTGGCAAAAGATTAAAAAAAATGGTTAAAATTTTCATCGATAAGCCGTGATATTAAGGTCACCGTTATTAAAATATATCAAAAATATTAATATTACACAATAGGTATTTATTTGCACTTGAGAATACAGTATAGAACATATCAATTTCAGGTGCAAATAAATAAATGTTGTATAATCTCATTATCTTTTATGTATTTTAATAATGTGGACCTTAATAGCTCTACCTATCGGTGGAAATTTGAACTACTTTTTCTTTTCTCACAAAAACTCACACTCTTTGACAACTCTAATGGTACAAACCGTACTTCGATACGATAATTTGATCTTTTTGTGAATTTTTATAGTTCATGCGGACTTTTTGCCAATCCTATATAATAATAATATGAAATTGAGAAAAGATTCTTTCGCTAAAACCAATTTATTTAATCAGTAGTTAACAGTGTCTTTCTAAAATATTTACAAGATTACTTAGATTAATTAACGAATAATATTGCCTTTTTTTTTAAATATCTCAGTACTTATAAATAAATAAAAATAATATATTGTGATCGTATCTGTGGATGGAGAGATTTATATTGAAAGTAAAAATTCTCCACTCCACATCCTTTAAAAACATAAAAATTTTCATTAATTATTGAGAATATATTTTACGAAAAGAGTTTAGAAAATATTTGTTTTCAAAAATATTTATTTTTGTAAATTTGGTTTTGCTTTCTAAGTATAACAAAGCAAAGTATTTTGCAGTATATTAAAATTCTATTGTTATTAATAGATCGATAATACAAACTCTATATTAAATTTTCTTTAATGGGACTTTAAAGTACCGGCAGGCTATAAAAAGCTAAGCTATTGACTTTATTTTCCTATTTTTTTTTATGGAGTCAGAGGATGGAAAATGAACTTTTGATTTGTAAATAACGCTTTGCAAGGACGGATTAAACGTTTTTGAGAATCAGGGCTGGCATTCACCACTATTTCCAAAAGTTATTTTCGACTTACTTAAGAAAGACATGCTGTGTTTAAATAAGGTGAAGGTATACTTTTTTTTGTAAATATTGAAACTCCCTGACCGAAGTATATGAGAAACGTGCCCGTTCAGTTTTGTGGCTTCGATAGATTTATTGATCTACGAGATATCTTTTAAACGAATGAATCGTTTTAAAAAGAGTCTGAAGAATTGAAATCAACAAAAGTTATTATCAGATAATATATGAAAAATATAAAACTGAAATATATTTTTTTTAATCTATCGTGTAAACTTTTGTATTCTCTATTTGAATAATGGCAATCTTTCTATATAACGTCTGCACTTCAACTCATGCGAGGGATGAAACTTTAATGGTGACAACATTGTTTTAGAGAGGCCACGCAACGGAACCCAGAAAAACAACTTGCACTACAAGTACATCACATTACTTTACTTCATAGCGAATGCATTCTCCCCTCAAACGTCACACGCCTACGCAGTGACAGGACGAACAAAGCCATATTTTAGTTGCCGTTCTATCACTTCTATCATACGAAATAATCCGTCAATGCGCATTAATATTTTTCGTTCCTGGAACACAACCTACGACTAATCTTAGAATTAGGAAGTCTTTCAAGCCTACACTCAAGACTACTCTTCCTAAAGACTCTTGAGTAAGAAACCACAACGCTTTTTACAGAACCCTCCCATAATCTCGCATGACAATGCTCGCGCGCATACAGCGCAAACTGTGGCTGACTGTTCCCTAGGGTTGGGAAGTGCTCTTCCATTACCCATGTACTCCGGACTTAAGTCACTGTGACACTGATCTCAACCCCAAGATGAAGGAGCCGCTCTGTGGAATTCCTTTTTTCACTGTTCCAGAGATTATGCAGGCTGTAGACCACCGAAGGAATGCCAAAACAGGCGTGGCGATGCCAACGACATACTGCAGCTTCCAGAACGCTAGCAACGGTTCCTAGATAACACTGGTTACTACTTTGAAGAGTTATAAAAATTCCACCTTTGTATATCTTCTGTATGCTTTGTACATACATAGTTGTCCCAATTAAAGTTCCATACTGTGTATATTACGACATGAAAATAGTCATTATTTCGAGCAGTGCATTTGGTACGGCTCTGAACTCAAATTAGTCCAAGACACAAAAATCACGAAGCAAAATCTCATATTTATTTTTTCTAGCATATAAAATAGTTTATAATAAAATGACACATACCAGAATGTATTTTTTCAAGATTTCTGATATTTAAGTTGAAATGTATAAATTTCTACGAAAGGTACGGTACAGCTATCAAACTTCGTACAGTGCTTTTCAGTTGTATATATATATATATATATAATGTTTGCACATGTTAATTATTAGCTATGTGGTATTCTGTATACACAATATCATTAATTATCTCTTTGGAGATTTAAGTAGAATGATAATAGAACTTTATATGTTTTTTGAAATTCATAGATATTATATATATATATATATTTTGTCTTCGAAATTTTTAGTTTCAGAGTAGTCTTTAAAAAAATTGTTCTCGTAGTGAAAACTAAAGCTAAAAAAAAAAGACTTTTTCCTTTAAAAATTAATATTGATTTTTAAATAAACATTTTTTAAAATATCTAACACAAGTTTATTCTTCTCAGTCCTCACAATCGAAAAATAAAATATGCAAAACGAGTTATTCTTTCAGAAGATATACCAAATTATAAACATGAATAACATTTTAAACGTTTAATTTTTAAAAAGTTAAATTATTTTTTTAACAATTTAAATTTTAAAACGATTTTTATTTGAAAACATGGTTATTTTTAAAGTAAGGTCATTACAAAATATTTATTTAAATCTTGAGTAATTGTAGCAAAGCGCATACCCGCAGACCCGCTAGAGCAGACGTCAGTTGTGCACCTACGATGTCAGTGTATTGCTTCAGAATGAGCAATAAACATGTTCAAGTCGATTGATCATCCCGCTGATTCTGAAATGCGGTCAGTAATCCAATTTTAAATAGCAAGAAACATGACACCAGCCAGATCTGTGAGGTGCACGGCCCCAATGCAATATGTGGCCACACACTGCCGCTCAAACACACTTTCTCATCGAATATTTTGGCTGGGAGCAATTTGAGCACCCTCCATACAGTCCTAACCTTGCCCCAAGTGACTATTACCTCTTCCGATACCTAAAATCGCTTCTCGGCGGCCAGAGATTCAACAATGGCGAAGAAATAGAAACGGCGGTTAAGGTGTGGCTTTCATCACAGGCGGCGGTAATCTATGAGGAAGTGTAACAAAAACTCGTGGTGCCTTACGACAACTGTTTCAACAGACATGGAAACTATGTAGAAAAGTAGAAAAAGGTATGAAGTATCTTGTATAAAATATTTTTTTTTCTAAGTGTGCTTAGTATTTTTTTAAATTGTAAAACGGACCTTATTTTAAACATAACTCTCGTATTTAAATAAATATACATTTCAAGCAAAAAATAGGCAATATTACACGACTCCCTTGTAAAATACATTTATTGCGAAAACAGAATTACATTTCTCATTTTATTTGCTTGTAAAGTTAGGATAGTAGTGCCTAAAGACGTGTGCCACTTTCAAAAAAATTTCCACTTCATTTGTATTTCCTTTAATATTATTTTATTAAATTTTCTCCCTTTTTTTATAATTTTTCCCTGTTTCTACTCTTGGTTTGAGATTGTTTTATGCAAATGTAAAAATGGCCCCAATGCAATGTGTGCCCAAACACTGCTGCTCAAACACAATCTCTCATCGAATATTTTGACTGGGAGCAATTTGAGCACCCTCCATACAGTCCAGACATTTTTCCGAGTGACTATTACCTCTTCCGATATCTAAAATCGTTTGTGGGCGGCCAGGAATTCAACAATTGCGAAGAAGTGAAAACGGCGTTTAAGGTGTGGCTTTCCTCACAGGCGGCGGTATTCTATGAGGAAGGGTAACAAAACCTCGAGATGACTTACAACACATGTTTCAACAGACATGGAAACTATGTAGAAAAGTAGAAAAAGTTATGAAGTAACGTAAAAAAAAAAAATCTAAATGTGCTTAGTACTTTTTTTTAAATTGTAAAACGGACCTTACTTTAAAAAGAACACTCGTATATAAATAAATATACATTTCAAGAAAAGAATAGGCAAGATATATACATTGTGAAATACATTTATTGCGAAAATAGACTTGCATGTCTCATTTTATTTGCTTGGAAAGTGTAAATAGTAGCGCCTAAAGACGTGTGTCACTTTAAAAAAAAACTTCCTCTTCATTTGTATTTCCTTTAATCATATATTCTAATACGAGGAAATCTTGTGTGTGGTTATATATATATATAGTTTAATACGAGCAAATTTTGTGTGTGTGTGTGGTTATACATATATGCAAATTTTTCTTAAAAACGGCTCTAACCATTTTGACGAAATTTTGTATCCTACCGTTTTGGGACACCAAAAAACCATTGGGCTAGGACATATGTTCGAGAAAATTCGATTAGTGGGTCATTTTGGGCTACCATGGGACAGGGTCAAGCTAAGAGTATCTAAACAACGGTTCAAATGATTTTGACTAAATTTTGTATCTTACCATTTTCGGGTACGAGAAGACTATTGAGCTGGGTCACATGTTCCAGAACTTTAGATTAGTGGGTCATTTTTGGGTCAACGCGGTTTAAGTTAATTTTATCTAAAAAACGGCTCTAACGATTTTGATTAAATTTCGTATCCTAAGAGTTTCGGGCACGAGAAAATCATTGGGCTATGTCAAATGCTCGAGAAAATCCGATTAGTGAGTCATTTTTGGGTCAGTGTGGGTCAAGCTAATTTTATCTAATAAAATGCTCAGACTATTTTTGACTAAATTTTATATCCTACGGGTTTCGAGCACGAGAAGACAATTGAACTTTTCGAGTACGAGAAAACTGTTGGGCTAGGTCACATGTTCGAGAAAATTCGATTAGTGGATCATTTTGGTCATGGGTTATGATATTTGAACTCAAGGCTAATTTTATTTTGACAGAGCAATGCTGTCTTCCCATCTCGTATATATATATATATATATCCAAATTTTATCTTAAAAACCGCTTCAACGATTTTGCCGAAATTTTGTATCCTACCATTTTGGGGCACCAGAAAACCATTGGGCTATGTCACATGTTCGAGAAAATTTGATTAGTGGGTCATTTCGGGACACCATGAGTCAGGGCCAAGCTATTTGTATCTAAAAAACGGTTCAAACGATCTTGATTTAATTTTGTATCCTACTATTTTGGGGCACGAAAAGACTATTGGGTTGGGTCACATATTCAACAAATTTCGATTAATGGGTCATTTTTGGTTCAACGCGGGTCAAGTTAATTTTATCTAAAAATGGCTCTATTTGACAAAATTAGCCTTTTGAGAAATTTTGATTAAATTTTGTATCCTACGAGTTTCGGGCACGAGAAAATCATTCGGCTAGGTCACATATCCAAGAAAATTCTATTAGTGGGTCATTTTTGGGTCAGTGTGGGTCAATTTAATTTTTGTCTAAAAACGGCTCTAACGATTTCGATTAAATTTTGTATCCTACGAGTTTCGGGCACGAGAAAATCATTGGGTTAGGTCACATGTCCGAGAAAATTTAATTAGTGGGTCATTTTTGGGTCACTGTGGGTGAAGATAATTTTTTCTAAAAAATGGCTCAGGCTATTTTGACTAAATTTTATATCCTGTGGTTTTCGAGCACGAGAAGACTGTTGGGCTAGGTCATATGTTCGAGAAAATGCAATTAGTGAGTCATTTTGGTCATGGGTCGTTATGGGTGAAGCTATTTTTATCTTAAAAACGGCTCAGACGATTTGAACTAAATTTTGTATCCTACGGTTTTGGGGCGCGAGAAAATCACTGGGCTAGGTCACATGCTCGAGAAAATCCGATTAGTGGGTTATTTTGGGGTCACTGTGGGTCAAGCTAATTTTATCTAAAAAACGGTTCAGTCTATTTTGACTAAATTTTGTATCCTACGGGTTTCGAACACGAGAAGACAATTGGTCTTGTTCACATGTTCGAGAAAATTTGATTAGAGGGTCATTTTGGTCATAGGTCATGATATTTGAACTTAAAGCTAATTTTGACCGACCATAGCTCGATCTTCCCTGCTCATATTATTTTATTAAATTTTCTCTCTTTTTTATGCATTTTGTAACTTTGTACTCTTCGTTTGAAATTGTTTTTATGCAAATTGTGTTTGCAATTTGATTTGATATTGTCATTCAATTTGAAATATTTTATTTCTGAATATTTTACAAAATCTAAATGTCCCGGATGAACTTGGTACTCATCGTGATGAGCGGTACTCAATGAACTTGGTACTTACTCATCGTGAAAGCTTAAAATCAAATTCTTCTTATTATTTTTTTTTGCTTATTCAAGAAATTTTTACTCTAATTTTACGGTATTTCATTTGTGTACAATAGGCAGATGCAGAGAACAAAGAAAGAACATTTCACCTTTTACAAATTGGGTGTTTAGTAAAGAACTGCCTAGCTATAAATTCGATATCACGTATAATATAATAAAGATAAAGATAAAATAAATAATATGTTAATCAGATAACGTAATTTAAAAAAGGAAAAAAAATAGTATACATTTCTGTCAATAAATCTCGCTGTGCTGTCTCAAACTTTATGAATGCTGTAAATAAAGCGTAGTTCCATTTTCTAGATCTTGATTAAGGGTGTCTCATAATATTTCCATTGTGAAAGGAAAGAATTCCGTAAATATGTAAGAATGTAGCAAGTATGGGATTGAATAAAGTTTTACACATAGAAAAATTATTTTTATTATTTTTTCCAGGTACTAATTGAAAACCGCAGAGCTGTTGGAGTTCAGTTTGATTATAAAGGCGAAACATATGAAGTAAAAGCCAGAAAAGAAGTGATCATGTCTGCTGGAACAACTAATACGGCCCAGTTGCTGATGTTGTCTGGGATTGGACCAAGAGAAGAACTAGAAAAGTTTGGGGTAAGTATAGAAGTAGACATTAGGAATCTCTGGAAAGTGTCGGCTTTAGCTTTGCTCAAGTAATTTTTCTCTGCTAAACCTGAAGGAAGGAAAAAACTAGTTCATTGTATCTGAAACTATAGTTGTGAATTTTCTAATTCTTTAGTGAAAGAAGAAATTCTCCTTATATATACCCGGGCCTATATCCCTAGTGTAGATAATTGGCCGTCAATAATCAACCCAGCCCAACCCTTATATATACTTCTCCTTATAATCTCTTTCTTCCGGCATATAAAGTGCGGGTGAAACAAATATATTCAAAACAAACATTTATTCATGTGTAACTTATTACTCTGTCGTATTTATTTCACTTTATATATAAAAGAAGATTTCTGGTTCTACTTATGATTTTTTGTATATATATATATATATATATATATATAGGAAGGGAGACGTCTCAATTATTGAAGTAAACATCATTCTTGTTGGACATTCACATTTATTGATAATGGACGTGGACAAACAGAGATGAAATATGACATAAATTGCACAGTCGGTACTCGTCGAAATAACAATTGTAACCCTACATCGTACTTTACATTTCATTGGAGTCACACAAACTTATACACTTTCGATTGTAGGAGTGTAGAACTTCATCCGTCGTTAGTAGCTGCCGCCACCTTTCTCTCTCTCCTCACTACTTACCGTCGTCTAATCTCGTCGTTCGTAAGTGCGCTCGTCGCGCCGTCTTGTGGCAGCGGCTGATTCCACATGCGGCCATCCTGACCTTCAGAGCTGCCTCGGCGATACCAGTAATCACAGTCAGCAATGTGAAAAAGAAAAATAATAACTGTTCTTAAAAAAAGAAAAATAATAACTGTTCTTAAAAAAAGAAAAATTATAACTGTTCTTAAAAAAAATTAAAATAAACATAAGCTGAACATCACACAGTCACATACTGTAACGTCGTAGGGATTGTCCATAAAAGTCATAAGCGTCGGAAACTGTCACAATACACACACAGATTAGAAAAAAATCAGTTCAGAGGATCATAGAATTAATGTTCGTCTGGCCAAGGTTTCATATACTCGGCACAAGTGGTAGTAGTAATCGGTCCTTCCGTGGTAGGTGTCATTTTCTCAACATTGTAAGTGTCGTTGGACTTTATTTTAGTCACTTTATACGGACCTAAGAATTTGGGTTTCAATTTCAGTCCTGGTCCTTGTTGAGTTCTCTTAATAGCGACGAGGTCACCAAGGTTGTAGTTCCAGGGTGTCTTACGTCGTAAATTGTAGTGTTTACGATTTTCTTGTTGAATTTTAAGAATATTTTTCTTGGCATCTTGACGGAGGTCCTCTCGATCTTTCATGAATTGTTCTTCGATTGCACTGTTCAAGAGATCAATAATGTGTAAATCTTCCCTTTGCTTCATTTTTGTACCAAATAATAATTCAAATGGTGTTTTCTTGATACTTCTTTGATAGGTTGAATTAATGACTTGTTGAACTTTAGAGACGTATTTGAACCATTTGTTCGGTTCGTCCTGTGACATTTTAGAGATTACGGAAATTAAAGTAGAATTAAGTCTTTCTACCTGTTCTGTTAATTTATCCTTAAATGAAATTAGTTGTTCTATTTGCACAAGATTTTCTGCTTTTTCCCTCATTTCACTAGTCTCAAGAATTCCATAAAGTTTTTTATTCTTAGCTGTAACATTTTTTAATTTCTTCTTTAATTTAATTACACATGCATTTAGTCGAGCTATCTCTTTATCTTTTTGCCTCACATCTTCTTGGTATTGCAATAGGCGAGCTGATTCTATTTGAGGATCAATGCTTTTATAATGATCTTGTGTATGTTCCTTAGTTATAATTTTCTCAGCAGCTTCTTCTATTTTATGGAAGAAATCTTTTTCATCAGTTGGAGGAGTTTTTGAACGTAATTCAAAATCAGCGAGATTAGCAATATTTTTATGAAATGTACCGGTTTCAATTTGAGAAGGAACCAAATTCTGAAATTCGTCCAAGCTCATTGTTCCCTTTTCCTTCTTCTGGTTATTCTTCTTCTTCTTTTTTTGATTTAATTTGTTATGTTCAGTTTCCTTCTGAATAGCATCATAAACCTCTTTTTTTTTCTTCACAGTCAATTTTGCTTAAAAATGAAGCTTCTTGGAGGTCTTGTTCATATGCTTCTGAAACAAACTCACTATCTTTCTCTAACGGCGCCAAGCAGCTAGCATGAGACGAGACAGGTGTTTCATCCTTCAAATGAATCAACAATTTAACGCCAGTGGATTTTATTTTTCGGGGAGAATAATTTTGAATGGGTTGCGAAATCTGTTTACTGATTGTTTCGTCAGAAATATGAGATAAATCAAGGTCGCAGTAATCTATCGCTTGGGTAACATTGATTAAAAAGTTATCAGACATATTTTCATTTTTCGGAAGTTTTTGCATGGAGATATTATTTTCAGAAATTGTTAAAATACTTTGCTGTATTATATCGGTACCAATAATAAAGTCAAAAGATAGAGAATAATCTGGCACTACATAAACATTAGCTTTATAACTAGAATTATCAATTACAATATCTGTAGAAAAAAACCCCAGCGGTTTGATTGTAGTATTTCCTAATCCAGTTAATGTGATGGTTGAACGTTCGAGGTTCGAAACTGTGGGGAGTTTGCGATAAATGGCTTCTTTTAGTAAAGTTCGTTCGCAGCCGGTGTCAATTAATGAAATGACATCTAAAGAAGAAATAGTGACATGTTTAGTCATAAAAGTCTTGGAAGTAATAGTAGAAATAATGGACGGTTCAGGCTTAATTCTAGGCTTCCTAGGCTGATCGCATTGGTCAGACTTATGTCCGAAATTCGAGCAATTGAAACAACGAGGGCCTTTATCTTTATGCCTACACTGGCTACTCTTGTGATTTGCTTGACCACAATTGAAACACAAAAGGTCAGTTTTGGGACGAAAGGATTTATCTTTGACTGGTATTTCCGGTTTTGCTTCACGGGATTTCGTATTTTCATAATCAGTTCGAATTTTATCGTAAATTTTGAGTTTCTGTTTAAATTCGAAAATCGTTTCACATCCGTACAAAATTGATTTCCTAAAGACAGGATCTGGTATACCATTTATAATGTATTGCATTAAAGCGGAATCCTCAATGTTGCCGCCCGTACACAGTTATTTCATGATGAGGAAGTATTCATCTAAAGTTTCGTTATCTTGTAATTTGCGCTTACTCAGCATATCATGTAGCTCAGCAGAATTATAGGATGAACCAAATTCCGATAAAAGAAGTTGTTTGAGTTTAGCCCATGTATTTACGTGACTTTCGGTTTGGATCAACAATAGGGCTTTTCCTTTGAGGGATCGTTTAGCAAATATGAATTTGTGTAAATCGGACAAATTAAACATATTAGTAACATCATCAATGTTATTGATCCATGTATCAATATTCTGGAAAGAACTGCCGTCAAAAGAAGGTATAACATTTTCAAAATCACTAAAGGTAATGGAAGTGCGGTATGGATTTTCGAAAAATTGAGGGTGTGACACCGACGTCATATTCTCCGGTAGTGGGCTTGATGAAATGTTCGAATGATTTTGATTACCTGTCGTAAGCGGAATTTTTGGATTTTGAGGTGTTTCATCAATTTCAGTTTCGGAAGCAGAGTTCGTTGTAAATGTTTCTTTGAAATTGTTAAGGTCAGATAATGCACTTAAAATACGGTGCGCAATTTCTTCTGCAGTACCATTTATTTTTATGAATAATAAATTAGCTACAGTAATGATCTGTAGCTGGTTGAAAGTATCGGTGATGTTTTTTAATTTAGTCGTGAATTCAGCGTCATCTATTGTAAAAGTAAATCCGGGAAAATGGCGTAAGTTCTTACGGTTTTCTCGAGATTTATCTTCATTAAATATAAGAGTGTGCAGCAATCGAATTTTATCAGCTTTTGCAGTTTTTAGCTGAGTTTTTATGGGTTCAATATCTTGTAATAACATCGTAAATATAAAAAGAATAAAAAGACTTACTTGAATAAATAATGATAATACGTTACTGTAATTCAATAATATGATGAAGATAGCACATATAGAATGAATTTTTTACACGTTGTCAGATAGCTTGTGAGCTATATATTCGATATTAAAGTAGTAACCACTTCTTGACACCACTTATAGGAAGGGAGACGTCTCAATTATTGAAGTAAACATCGTTCTTGTTAGACATTCACATTTATTGATAATGGACGTGGACAAACAGAGATGAAATATAACATAAATTACACAGTCGGTACTCGTCTAAATAACAATTGTAACCCTACATCGTACTTTACATTTCATTGGAGTCACACAAACTTATACACTTTCGATTGTAGGAGCGTCGAACTTCATCCGTCGTTAGTAGCTGCCGCCACCTTTCTCTCTCTCCTCACTATTTACCGTCGTCTAATCTCGTCGTTCGTAAGTGCGCTCGTCGAGCCGTCTTGTGGCAGCGGCTGATCCCACATATATATATATATATATATATGAGCGTTATGCGCCGGAATATACGGCAGATTGAATAGTATTAGAGTATCAAATTTTGAAATTTACAAAAAAGTTAAAAATATCTTACAAGTCTTATATCATTACAGATTCCAATCATTGCTGATCTCCCGGTCGGTAAAAATCTACAAGATCATGCTGGTGTCCCCGTCTTCTATGCCTTGAACAAAGATATACCAACAGTACTCGAAAAAATTATTGATCCTGTTTATATAGAACAATATATTCGAAATCGAACAGGTAAATAATAAATAAATAAATAATATAATATTCAGAGTAAAACTAAATCTGAAAAATCTAATCAAAGTAATTTTGAATTTTAAATTCTAGTTTGTTATTTCATATTTTTTTACTTTATTCTTAAAATTTTCGTCTTAAAGTTAGCTTGCACATACTTCTTAGCATTTCCAATAATGTACAGGTGTGTTAAAAGGGACAGAACATTTTTAAAATCTAAAGTAAACAGTAGCAGTATAGAAGTCATTCTTGCAGAAAAGTAATGTGTGAAATCGGGCTTTCCTTTACTGCGCTTCCTTGTTTTTTTGTTTCAAATGTCACCAATATATAGTGTTAGGGGGAAGAGTCCACTTGAAGTGATGTACATTTTTATTCTAAAGCATTCTAACAGTAAACAGTTGAAGATGCATTGTTGCATGTAATCTTGTTTAATATTACTGTTCTTAAAAATTAGATTATCTGAATCATTGGGAAATCTAATGTACTTAGAAATAATACAAATAATCCAACATTATTAAAATGGAGATTTCAGAATGTTAGATATTGTGCAAAGTTAAATGAAAATCAAAATATCTCGCAAAATTAACATTGAAGCCCTTGATCTGAAGATGTACTAGTTAATATAGATTGAAATACGAAGGATGTTCTTAAATTAAGTTCCAGTCTGAAATACTGGAAGGGCAAGATACATGAGTATATTTTGGAATTTTTGTAGGACCACTGGTTTCCCTTGAGTTTGCTTCAGCTGTAGCTTTTCTGGAAGATGACACCATCCTCCCCAGGACAGAATTTCCAGATTATCAGCTGTATCTCGTCGAAATCCCCGTCGCAATTCTCTTGCAATATGGAATAACACTCAAGGTAATATCAAGTAACTCAGAAAACATTTAAACATTTAAACATTAACTATGCTGCATAATTCAAAATAGAGTTTAATGCGTTTTTCTCTTAAATCCTATAAGGGCGGTGGGATTTTCTATATCTCACTTTATTTTAATCCCCAAATGCCACAATGGCATCAGACTTTTTTTAATACAATTTTACTTTTATAATATACATGAGAAATAGCTTTTATTTATTTTCAAATAAATTTCTTCGTAAATCCTGGTGTCACTCAGTTATTTCAACATTTTAGCAATATGCGTTTTTTGGCCTTGAAAGAGTTAAACGCTATATTTATTTCTGTTCTAGCATTAATTCAGAGCCGTTCGGATTAGTTCGCCAGATTCAAATATCCAGACAATACTGACTTTTAATGTCTTGAAAGCGATGATTGGTGATTTAAAATTTCGTTCTAAGCTTAGTTCGAAGTGAGTGCGTAATAGCTAGATGGTATGTCGTTTGTCTGTAGTACTGTAGAAGCCTAGTTAGGATCCAAACAGCGGAAAGTTTGAAAAAAAAATGGAAATTTTGTATTAGTCAATTAAGTTATAAATATAATTTGAATTAAAAATTGGAAAGTTTCTACTTTTCTTTATTTAATTAAGTTACACAAAATTATTTTAAACAATATTAACAATTTATATAATGCGAATTTTTTTATTATTCGTTATAGTGATTGATTCGATATAGTTTTAACGAATTTCATGCATTTATATTTAAGATTGCTACACAGGAAGGTTGATGCATCTGGAGATTGATTTTGGTGTGATCGCGGCTTTATGAAATTTCATGCCTTTTTGAGATTTCTACGGAGCGAAGTTGATGCATCCAGTGATGTTATCTTTTGTTTTTCATGGGCATCAAGCGCTCTTACATACTTTGGTGATCGCGGCTTTAACGAATTTCATGCATATTTTAGATTGCTATACGGCGAGATTGATGCATCCAGGGATTTTTTTCATGCGAGCGAAGCGCTCATACATGCGTTGATGATAATGGCTTTAACGAATTTCAGGCATTTGCATACATACATGATAAAAAAATTACTAATTTACAAAGCTTACGGACTTTTGCACAAACAATACTGACATTATTAAAAGCGCTAGGCCCGCAATTTGCTTTATTGCTTTTGCCGAAAATGAAAATAAATTATAAATGTAAGTAAATTATTTGGGTGCGTATTTTTAAAATTATTTCGAATCATCATTACATTGTGTTAAAATCAGTTTGTGTGTTTCAAAAATACACGTTGCGGGATGCAATCGATCACCGGTTCTAAGACATTAAAAGAGCTAAACAGGATGGCTCTGAACTACGCTAGAACAGAAGTCTAGCAGGAATAGAAATACCGCCTCTTAAACAGGTGATGTTAGAAACATCACCTGTTACCAATTACAAAAAATATCCAAATAAAGTTTCGCTTTTAGACATGGCGTTTATTTTTCAGGGGACAGTATGCATATTAAAATATAGAATTTAACTTTTATAAGTACCCTTTTTTCTAAACCTTTTATTTAGAAAAATGTTGTACTGCGTATAAGAAGAACATTAAAAAATCCAATTCTTTAACCACCAAAACTTACCGAGTTAAAATACTTTGAATTTTATGTATTTTTAGTATTTTTCGGCACTTGAAACGCATCTTTTTTTTATTATTATCTTTCTGTTATTATTAATTTTAGAAATTTGCTGATTAAATGTACTCACACATATATTCTATATGTAAAAAGGGACAGTAACGTCTAAGCAAAAATCATCTACTTAATGAAATACAACAGTCCACGGGCTCTAATAAATTTAGGAATTTATGTAACTTCTCGATCCACGAGAATTAAATGAGTTAAAATGCTTTAAGAGCCTACGCTAGTCACGCGAAGAAACGCTGAAGCTAATGTTAAGTCTATGGGAAGGTTCTTGCGCGATTTCTCGCTCGCATTTTAATATTTTTAAATTTATTTTTTTGCATAGGATAGCTGAGGTCGATCTCTAACGTTGTTAGTTTTTACTTTTTTGATTTGTGTTACAGTTTTTTTATAAGCGGACATTTTCCATTTTGGAACCGGTTGGAACCGGTTCTGAAAGTGAAAGTACCTTTATATAAAAAAACTGGAACCAAAGTCAAAAAAGTAAAAACTAACAACGTTAGAGATCGACGTCAGCTATCTTATGAAAAAAAAAAAAAAAAAAAAAAAAAAAAAAAAAAAAAAAAAAAAAAACATTTAAAAATATTAAAATGCGAGCGAGAAATCGTGCAAGAACATTCCCATAGACTTAACATTAGCTTGCGCGTTTTTTCGCATGACCGATGTAGGCTCTTAAGATGACTCCAGAAGAGTTTAGGCAAAAGTTTGTTTCACATAAAAAAGAACCTTCAGCCACTTGGCGTGACTTTGCTTTTGAATTTAGAAATTATTTTGAGGAATGGATTAAAGGCCTCTACATATCTGATTTTATAGTATTAAGAGAATTAATAGTTACTGATCAAATAAAGTGTAAATTTCCTTTGGAAATACGAGAACACTTTATAGATAACTTTCCTAAACTTAAAATGTAGATGTAATAGTAAACAGATTAGATGACTATGTGGCTGTAAGCCGGGATGTCAAGACAATAAATAAAATGCATACAACTTTGAGGACAGAAGACCAAAAATGTGTCAACATGTGGTGCAAACTTATGTACTTCTACATCTTTTTGATGCACACAAGAACATTTTTACGTAAAATATATTAAATAAACTCTGTACAATTTTGTTTAAAATAAGCTATCAATATCAATAATATGTATTTTACATTTTAGTAATCATGAAAGTATCTACTTTAATATACCCAAATTTCTAATTAATGTACTCTTAATAAGGTAGATGATTTATTTTTGTGTATACTATAATATTTTAAAGACATTAGTTATCTAAAATAACCACGTAATTCAAGATAGTGTCACGGTAAGGTACATTAATATAGAGGTTTATTAACATAATAGATTTAAAAGAAAGTATAATTGACTTTTGAATAGCAGTAAAAGAAGAATACCAAAAACTCACAAGTAAAGGTACTATAGTCTGTAGCGGCGATTTTCGATTTTTATAGCTCATTCGATTCGTCTCATCGAGTATAAGTAATTTTCTACCTCGCATATCGGCTGTTGAGTTTTGATAATGACAGGAGGCCGGGTGAAAGTTTAAAATTTCGTTCATTGAAAACCAGTTGCTTTCAAAGAAATAAGTAAGATTTAAAATTATTTATAGTTCTTACACTGACGTGCATTGATGATAGTCAATTTTGGACACATTGTTCATTTCGAAGAAGTGAGCAAAACAAAAATATTTCTCACAGTGCGCACAACGAGCAAAGGCTTCTTCAGCTGACTTGGCGACGCATTCAAAACAGCTCTGCTTTCTTTCTGGAATTTTAAAACAGTAGTCTGTGGGGGTAACGTAGTTTTCGTCTTTATCAATGTATACTCCTTTGGTAAATCTATACGTGAACATAGGCAATAATATAACCTTATAGTAGTTATTGGCAATGTATGACACTATAAAAACAATTAGTAAACTTAAACCGCACTTATTTTTTTTGAAGGTATCTGTTTTTCTCTGAGCGAAATTTTAACTTTGACCCGGCCCCCTGTCATTATAAAAACTCAATAGCCGATATGCGAGGTATAAAATTTCTAAGCTCGATGAGACGAATCGAATGAACTATAAAAATCGAAATTCGCCGATACAAATTATAGTATCTTTACTTTTCAGTGATGAATCTATAAGATACTTGTTGTCTTTCAAAAATACAGAGTTTTATGAAAGAGCATTTTCGTCTTATGCATATATTAAGATAAAATATCGTAATAAGCTTCGCCTGCTTCTCCTGACTTGAGATTATATCTGTCTTCGTTTGAACCTTACTTTAAAACTCAACTCCATGAAACGAGCTCAGGGATCCCATTCCCCATTGAGAGTATTAAAAACCATGTTTGATTACTTGTATATCGTGATGCAAAATTGTTATTCCATCGTCAGTTAATTGAAAATTATTTTAATGCTACATTGATTTCTTTTGATGTTTAGCTAATATTATAAAAAGTAACATTAACTTTAAAAAGCAAGGTAAAAAATAAAAGTTTAGAAATGTCAATGTAATTTGTATCGATTTATTATTTGAGTATGCTAAGAAGTTTACTAATAAGGGTGGAAATGCATATTTGCGTTATGTGTACAAGGAAGGAGGGGGTCTTTATATGAAAAGGGGGGGGGGGACTCCGAATTGAAAAGTATAAGCAAGAAGTACGAGAAAGAAAAAAGGTTGGGAAGCACTGATCTAACTGAATCTGATTAAATTCCGTGCATTAAAGCTTGAGATAAAGCAGCCATAAAATTTGCGTCACGAACAGACATACATTTTCCAAAAATAATCAAATCGTATTCAGGACATCCCAAAAGGTGTAAATTATATTTAAAACAAGAAGTCGAAAATTTTAACTATTCCAATACTTTCCTCTAATGTACACAGAAAAAGGTGCAAAATAAAAAATAAATAAAATAAAAGATATAAAAATTTTGCAAATTTTGAAGCGCTGAATTGGATTAGTCGTGAATTTTCATCAATTAAATTGCATTGTCGTTTTCTTGATGGACAGCTCTGTGCGTCTTATATTATAGATTATTTTTATTATTATTTTATTATTTATTTTAAATCTATAGCAAATTTATTTGCAATTAATTTAACTGTGCTATCTACAGGCCTTCTTCAAATTTGCTTCGCCATATATAGGAAGATCGTTGTACGTTTGTGCACCTTCGCTAGTGCATCCTTATAGCAGAGGAACGGTTACCTTGCATTCGACTGACCCCTATGATCCTCCACTCATAGACCCGAATTACTTTGAAGATCCACGAGATGTGCGTGACATGGTTGAAGGTAAGTTGGTTCACATTTTGTAACTAAATTATAAACGGACATATACGACAAGGTGTCAAATTTTGTCTAAACTGTCAATTTATTATTAAGAAGTGACTACTTTCAATAGTATTCGCAATCAATATAATACCGTGTTTACTCGAGTATGCCATGCGGTTTTTATAACAAAAATGTACTTAAAAATCGGGGGAGAGCGGGATACTTGAGAATTTAATGTTTGAGAATGACCGCGACAGTGAAATTTCATATTTTACAAAGTACTCATTTCATTTTTACATTCTTTTATTTAACTAGATTTGTTTTTTGTATGTAAAGATGGAATTTCGTGATGGATTTTTTTCACTAACTTTCTCATATGCTAGAATTAAAAAAAAAATATGTATTTCCGATGACAACATTTTTATATGTTTAGAACTTAATTATAAATTAATACATTTATTTTAAAACATATTTCCCTTTACCTGCCATAGGAGGTAAATCGCCAAATGTTGTTGAGTGTTACAATTGTATACGAGTTACAACAACCATGGATTTAATTATGCGCCAAAATAGGCCAAATGTCTGTCAAAATGCAACGATTGTATTTTTAAATTAAAAAATAGAAAATATAAATATAAAATTAGCATGTAATAATTAATAAGAATACGCTTTTATCAATCAAAAGTTTCAATAAATTATTACGTAATACAAACTTATAATCGAATTAAATTACGATTATACATTAAGAAATCAATTTAGAAATAATAAAAATGTAGCGTAAATAAAGTTTGCAGTTATTTGCTGTTAGACTTAGAAAAGAATCAGTAAAAAATCATAATTTTCTTAAACTAATTCACAAGCTCGTGCTCTCTATCAAGCGTAAATCAAATCGGTGAATTTTCGAGTTTGATACCCACGTCATATTTTAGAAAAAATATTTTGGAAAAATCATGAATTCCAGTCATGAAATTAGGCGTGATTTTGAATATAAACATTAAATACGTATAATAGTGTGTTAAAAAAAAACAATTTTTATTTTTATATTTATTAGAAATATTATTTATATAATTAATTAACATTAGGATCTCCCTAATCTAGGGGCGTTGAATTTTAACTATACAACTTTTCGCTTTGTTGTGCTGTTACAAATGCAAGATAATTCATAGCAAAAACATAGTTAAATTAGTAAAGAAGTTATACATATCAATAGAAAAAATTAAATTTTAATCATATTTACATGCAGAGAACAATGTTTGAAATATTACGTTTAAAGAATATTTGTACCAATTATTAATCATGAAACAATAAGATTATGTTTTAAAACTATATATCAAGCACGATTTAATGCAAAAAACAAATATTTAAAAAACTATTGCATTAAAATAATTTATATTTTCAAAAAATAATCTAGATTTATGTTCTATATTTTTCGCGTTTTTTTATGTCTGAATCAACTCTTATAATGTACATTTGTTTGCTTTTGGTAGTAGTCTGTTTTACTCCACTTTGTTTTATCCGTACCAATATATATTTTTTAAATCTTCAATTGAATCTTCTTCTGGAATGCCGGAAGAATGTGGGAATTGAATCTGTTTTCCTGCTTGAACTAAGCCTTCAATCCAAAACACCTCTTTTGACTGGACCTTTTGAAGTGTTGTCTGGAGTTTGCATGCTTCAACATAGAATATATGACACAATACTAAGATGAAGTAGATGATTGGCTTTGACTCTGTCGTTTTAGTTCAAGCAGGAAAACAGATTAAATTCCCACATTCGGCCATACTGACTGTCCAATTAAAGTTTTTTAAAAAAACGTTCACAAAAAAGCAATTCATACTACTCTTAAATATATCATCAAGTCTGTGTCAGCCTGCTGTCACAATTAGGATAATGTCATAATCAGATTTTCTTTAACTAAACTTCACCAGTATCAATCAGTCCATGACTTCATGTACTCAGCGCAAGTACTAGTAATCATTGGACCCTCTGTAACTCCAATTCTCTTCACATCATAGGTATCACCACTCTTTAACTTCACAACCTTGTACTCAAATACTTTGGTCTTAACTTTAAACCCGGACCTTGTTGTGTACACTTTATAGCAACGATATCATTAAGTTTAAATTTATTAGGTTTTCTTCTTCTCAGGTTACAGGTTTTGCGATTCTCATTTTGAACCTTTAAAATTTGTTTTTCCGCCTCTTTTCTCAATTCCTCACGATTAATTATAAAATCGGACTGTGTTTCAGTTTCAAAAGATTAGTAATTTCAATACACCTTTCAATCTTTTGTTTAACCTTAGGAATGTAAAAGTCAGTTTCTAAGCTTTTTTCCTTTCGAACAACTGCATAATGACCCTTTTCATGAACAGCTTTGATTATATTCATTTGAATTTCCTCAGGGACAACCAACAAATCACATCTTTAACACATTTATAAAAAACGTTATTTTTTACTAAATAATCATCATAAGGTTTAAAATTTCTTTTATAGTTTTAATATAATTATCATTCTCTTGAGCCTGAGTAATTTTTAAAGTTAAACTATCCTGAACTGCCATACAAACAGGATTCCTACTCAATGCATCAACATGCTTCATTTTAGTGCCTGGTCTATGTTCTAGTTTATAATCGAAATCGGATAACATTATTGCCCATCTCGCAATTTTTGTACTCATCTCCTTTTTATACATAGTCATTTTAAATGCATTACAATCGGTAACTATTTTAAATGGAATACCCAATACATACACTCTAAATTTCTTTAAGGCCTCTATCACCGACAAAACTTCCAATTCGTAACTAGTGCACTTCCGCTCAGATTCAGTTGTTTTTTACTGGAAAAATACACAGGATGAAATTTATTATCTACTGGGGACTGTTGCATTAATACTGCTCCGTAGCCATCAATACTAGCATTACAAGGAATTTCAGTTACACTTTTGGGATTGTATATTGACAGAACTGGCTCGGAAGACAAAATACTTTTAAGCTCACTAAAGGCTTTCTTTTCTTCCACATCAAATCGAAATTTAGAATCTTCCCTCAACATGTCGCTCAAAGGTTTAGCTATAACCGAGTAATCCTTTATAAGCTTTCGAAAATATCCCGTTAATCCCAAATAACTTTGAATATCCTTGATACTTTTTGGTTCAGAAAAATTCATCCCTGCCTTTGTTTTTAGTGGAGAAGGATAAAATTATCCATTCAAAATTCTATGCCCCAAAAAATCAATTTCACGCCTCAGGAACATACACTTTTTAATATTTAACTCTATTCCATAGTCAGATGTGGTCTGAAGAACAAGTTTAAGTTTTTCCAAGCCTCCAGTTTCATTTTTAGCAGGTATTATCAGATCATCTATGTATATAACCACTACATAGTCCTTTAACAGATTTCGAAACACGTTATAAATGTATTTCTGAAATACACTTGGAGAATTAGTCAATCCGAACGGGCACTTCAAAAATTCAAATTGGCCGTTATGAGTTACAAAAGAAGTGTACCTTCGAGAACCCTCCTCAACTTCTACATGAAAAAAACCATTTTTCAAATCGATTGTTGTGAACACCTCAGCCGAATGCAATTGATCTACAACATCATCTATGACTTCCAATGGAAAGTGTTCGCATATAGTCTTTTTATTAAGACGTCTGTAGTCAATGCAAAGTCTCGTTGTACCATCTTTTTTTTTAATTAAAACCACCGGCGATGAAAAATCAGAGGAACTCTTTCGAATAATTCCTTTAGCTAGCCTCTTATCAATCTGGGTTTCAAGAATTTTTTTCTCACACAGAGGTAATCTTCGAGGGGATGAACAAATTGGGATTTCATCAGTAAGGTTAATTTTCATTTTAACATCAACCGTTTTTAATTTTGTAGGCACATACTTTTCAATTAAGGAGGACAATTCTGAACGCAAACCCTTATCAGTGACATAATCAAAATCAAATTTAGGCTCATCTAAAATTATTAACCAAAAAATTACTTGATTTATCCTCGGTTTTGCACATTTTTACTTCATTTCCAGAAATTATTAAAGTACCTTGATGAATAACATCAATGCCAATAATTAAATCGAAATTAATTGAACTGTCGTTAACGACAAAAATGTCAACTTCAAATTTCGAACCATCAACCTCAATTTCTACCTTGAAATAACCTGCTGGCCTAATCAATGTTTTCTCCAAACCAGTCAAACACGTATCCGTAGCTTTCAATTTGAACACATTCTTTTTAATAGCGTTTTCTGGCTGCCTGTATCAATTAATGAAGTTACCTTCAAAGAGTCTAATTTAATTTCTTTAAGAATTAAATCTTTGAATCTCGTTATTTCAGAACGCTCACTCGAAGTCTTTACATCCTTTCTGTTATTGCATCAAACGATTTATGACCATATAAATTGCACGAAAAGCAAAGAGGGCCTTTATCCTTGTTCCTACAGTGAATGCTTTTGTGATTTCCCCCCCCCCCCCCCCGCAGTTGAAGCAACGAATAGCCTTTACTACCTTTGACCTGTTACCAAATTTCCATTTCGGGTTTTGATTTTAGCTTAACTCCAATCTCTGGTTTCACATTTTCACTATCGGATCTTATTTTTTCATATACTTTACGCTTTTGCTTAAATTCGCTAATATCGTTACAACCATATAAAAATGATTTCTTGAAAACAGAGTCTTTAATACCACCAATAACATACTGAATTAAAGCAGAATCCTTATACATTTCCGCGAGAGCATAGTCGTTTCATATTTTAAAAATATTCATCAAGAGTTTCGTCATCCCTCATTTTCCTTTTACATAACAACTGATGCATTTCTGCAGAATTACAAACTGTACCAAATTCAGAAACGAGTAATGATTTCACTCTGTGCCACGAATTCAATTTGCTTTCACCTTCAATCAATAGTTTAGCTTTACCAGTCATACGGCGTTTCGCTAAAATTAATTTATGCAAGTCACTTAAATAAAGAGATTACGTCCTCAAAATCAGCGATCCACTTTTCGATACTTTCATACTGACTACCACTATATGTCGCAATCATATTTTCAATATCACTAATGTCAATAGCTGGTTTTAAAATAAAGTCAGGGGTTAAGCGTTGCGTCATTTCATTTTTTATTGCTAGCAGAATAATTTATTTCAGAAACAGAAGCAATATCATTAATTTTATTGCAAGAGCCATTACCAACACCAATGCTAGCATTATTTTCGGTCTCATTTATTAGTTCAGTTTCGTCATCACTAATTTCATTATCTTCGGAAATTATCTTTGACCTCATAGATTACACAGGCAAGAAACAACCCTGACAACTATATCAGACCTGCCAAGTCTCCGGCTTTTTGGATACCAGTAATTTAGTACAGAAAATGTTATTTTAATAAATCAGAGCATTATGCGATTTAAAACAACAACATTTTCTCTAAAAAATTACTGGTGTGCAAAAATCCGGAGACTTGGCAACTCTGCTATATCATCGAAAGTACAAGAATTATCGATACATAACACGTTACAAATCGTAATTAGTTCGTTTACCGAAAATTCATCTTTAATTTTTTTAACTTTCCCCTTATATTCATCACTATTTACTTCAAAGGGAAAACCAGTAAAGTTTCTAATTCTGGAACGATTTTTTCTATAACCTTCATGGCCAAAAATTAAACGATGCAAATTCTTAATACTGGATGTCTTTTCAGTTTTTAAAGAAATGTCTAACTCTCGAATATATACTAACCTTGACATGATAAAAATAGGTCCGACAATCTCACTTTAAATGTATATTCCACTCATAAAATTTAAAACTCTATTTATTCAATAGTGGGCGTTAACACTCATTCTATCCCAGTTCTCGACACCACTTGTGGGGTTTAATTTCTCTGACACAAACTTAATAAATAATTCACTCAATTTACTTCAAATAAACTAGGAAACATCACGTTAAAATCAAACTCTATATTAACGAAACTAATTACAAAGAAAGTTAAAAATACATGTAACAATATGAATAATTAATGAGACATCTGGATTATATGCATTACATCTTATTTAATCTAAAAACTCGCAGTGTTGACGTTCTCAGCATATTTCAAAACGACCGTCTTTACTCACCAACTTCATCGACTCTGCCAAAGCTTCCCTTCAGTCCAAAACACCTCTTTTGACTTGACCTTTTGAAGTGTTGTCTGGAGCTTGCATGCTTCAACATAGAATATATGACACAATACTAAGATGGAGTAGCTGATTGTCTTTGCCTCTGTCGTTTTAGTTCAAGCAGGAAAACAGATTCAATTCCCACATATATAATTCAAATATATATGACACAATACTAAGATGGAGTAGCTGATCTGGGAGTACGGCAGTGCGTCCGCCAAGTTCGCACAGGCCGTAAGCTACCTTTTCCCTGACCATTTCGGCCTACTTTTCACCCCCTCATAACTGCGTTTTGGGGAGAGCTAGAGAGTTTTCCTTTTTAACACACATTAATATAATGAAACTGAACTAGGTTCCAAGATTTCTTATTTCTGTATTTAATATTTTTCGAAATATGAGATTCCGAAAAAGGGCTTTTTTGTAACTGACTCCCAGGGGATCATCAAATAACTAAAAAAAAAAAGTTGGTGATCATCAAATAACTAAGGTACTTCTAACAGTCGTAGAATAATAAAATTTGACAAGTAAGTAGGTTTTGTCACACAATTAACCAGAAAAGTCTGAAAACATAGAATTTCTGCCTTTAAACTCTTCAAAAAGGGGGTGCTGATTTGGCAATATACAGTTCGTAACACATTCAATTGGCAAATTAAATTAATTGCATTGTTGCAACCATTTGTGTTTTTGTTGTACGATAAACATTTAAGTAATAATAGTTGCCTAGACAATCATTTCCTCTCTCATATTTGACGCCAGAGTTGGTCGCCAAAGCCTGATTACAGAAAATTAGCCTGAGTTTGAAGGTGTTACATGGTTTCAATCAGAATGAATTTTTTATATTCTTTTCCGAAAATGTTGGGAAGGCAAAACTTTTAGTTTATCTGTCCGTTTTTCTATTTTTCACTTCTTTAAAATAAATTTTATTATAAATGTCGGTAGTCTAATCGCAATAGCACTCAGTCAATCTGGCAAAATTCCAGTGGGTTGTTAGTTCTTTAAGTGCATTTTAATGATGTTAATAAACTTTATATATATATATATATATATATATATACACTGGATTTTATTTGTAATATATATATATATGCATATGCATCACATATATAATACATATGCACCATTATGACGTCCACATAAACAGGGCATTTTTGTCGCTAAATTTGGCGATATTTCGTTAAGTGTCGCAAAGCTTGGAGAGAATTTGACGCTAGAGGCTATTTTTCCTTGCGAAATTTTAGGGCGAGTAATCATCTATTAATATTATGCGGTTAATTAAATGGCATAACGTACGAATGTTAATAAAGTTTCAATCTTTCGTCACTACACAAAACCTCTGCTCTTGCTATTATATCGTACTGTTATTATACTTACTCTTTCTATATTGTTAGTCTTTACTCTCTTAAAAGTTTATTATAAAAAGAGAATTTTCAGAATTAAAGCATCGAAACTGCCAGTTCTAGATTATTATAATTTTATAACATATATCCAGTTTATCAATATGTACGTTAGAATGAATCTTCTATAATGGGGTTCCTCGCATTCTAGCTTCAGGTTTTCGAGTAAATTTAGCTAAAATCTTAAAACCAAGACATATTGACATATTATCTAAGACGATTAACTGAGAATAATGGTAGATTTTCTAATGGAAGAACGGCAGTGAGTCCGTAGATTTTCTAATCTTCCTTAATCGTTCCAATGTTAGAATGAAAGGGGAAAAAATTAGCATCAATATGGTTTACTGTAAATATGGATAGCTTAACAGGCGTTTAACAAGAACCACTTCGCTTTAGTGTAAATTACAGAAGATTACTTAACAGGATTAAAAATCTCCGTATTAGAGAGTGTAACGATGCAAACGGACATGAAGCGTAAATTCCTAAGTAAATTAAGCGGTAATTGTCAATAAAGATGAAATGGATAACAACACAAAATATAAGATATGCTGCCCATGATCGCAAAGAGAATTTCTCTAACAGAAACTTCCGATTTGGCGAAGGATTGAGCAAGTAAATCTAATGTATGAAAATGAAAATCTGTTTGTCTGTCTGCACTTCTATACAAATCAACAGTTCGAAAGCCAGAATTGTGAAATGCTACGAGTAGGTGTATTAAAACACGGCCGAGGCAACTAAAGTAATCCGGAATCGAAATAATGTAGAGTTAATTTTTAAATAATAAAAAACCAAAAATCTAACAGCTTTTCCGGGAAGAGTTCCATATTCTGTGCTGGTTCGCGCGATTGGCAAAAAATCCAAACTGCTGCCAAAAGGGGTGTGATGTCACGCAGATAAGGTAAATTCCAGTTGTTAGGTTAAAACTCCAAAGACTGAATATCACAACAACCAAATCAAACATTTATCGCCAAAAACAACTCGCCAAAACTACCAGTACAGGTATTGAACTCTTCCCGCCTTTTCCTATTAAATTTGAATATTTTTCGTTATAGCACTTGCCAACAATTAAAAATCCACAATGAAATACTTTCTACAATAATTAATTTTCTATTGAAAGATTTCCACGTGAAAAATGAAAATAAAAATAAAAAGCTTCAGCAATGGAGAAAAAGATTAATATGACGTCATATTGGTAATATAACGGAAATTTTCAAACATTTCTCAATAATACAAGGAGTATGAGTATGTGTAAATACAGAAAGCAGGTTAATAGTACGTCATTCGATAATTAAAAAAGAAAATTAGTATAACGTCACATTGGAAGTTTAACGGACTTTTTCAAATGTTTGGGAATCATACAAAGAGAGTATCAATATGAGTAATAGTGAAAGCGTAGGTAAGATGTCTGCAGGTGAGTACAACGTCATACGAGTTTGAGGAACGTATTGAATCATGATAAAAACACGATTATAGAAATATTGGCATATTTTAACATTTTGAAGTTATCTATACAACATGTTTAATTTTGAAATTGATTTTTCTACACAAACATTCTTTAAATCTCGAACACCAGGTACTTCCGCTAGTTATGAATAAAAGTAATATGATGAAGTGCTTAGCATACATATAAGAAAGAATATATTGTTTGCCTGAGACGGCTAGTATTTTGATGTAAACTACAAATAAAAATATAGATTTGTAAAGCATAATAAAATAATTTTAAAATTCTTTGACATTTATACATTTATTATATTTATATCCTTTATACATTTGATAAAACCTACAAAAAGCAGTGATATCCCATCAAAAAACTTTCTGTAAAAAAAAAAAAAGCGCCAAGTTCTCCTTATTGTTTCGGCCGTAAAAAGTACTGATATCTGATGTTCGCCCAAGTTAAAAGTCAAACATCCGAAATCTTTCATTCAAAATGGCTTCCTGCGACTTGGCCGTTAATCATTTTAGAAGGTTTTTCAAATTCTAAAGAATGTATAATGATCTACATGTCTACTACATTTTTTGAACATCTTACGCATTTTGTTGTACAAAGTACTAAAATATAATACACATTTTTAAAAACATAATTTCGAAATCACAGCTGTCGAGAATGGTCCACTCTGGTTCTCAACGTCTCATATAATGTAACACAATGTGAAATTTGATAAAAAAAATATTCATTGGAATTCGTGTTAATGACAATAGACCGTACAAAATGGTCATTAAACCATGGTAAAACTAAATGATGTTTAATCAAAACTAATGTTTTTTGAAACTCAATGGTATGTATCACAAAGCTTTTAATTACAATATCATCATACGAATTTGCCTATTTGCATTCCGATATTACTTTTAAATGCATAATTTCCAATCATTAATTTTGAAATGATTTATCGACGTAATTATTTATTTCAAATCAAAGATATGGCATGTTTAACATCAATCAGGGTATATTATGTATTCTAATTTATTTTTCTCAGTATTACATTCTTCTAATGTTTTTAACCTAGAATGCATTAACGGCCAAGTCGCAGGAAGCCATTTTGAATGAAAGATTTCGGATGTTTGACTTTTAACTTGGGCGAACATCAGATATCAGTACTTTTTACGGCCGAAACAATAAGGAGAACTTGGCGCTTTTTTTTTTACAGAAAGTTTTTTGATGGGATTGTCTTTGCCTCTGTCGTTTTAGTTCAAGCAGGAAAACAGATTCAATTCCCACATATATAATTCAAATATATATAATGATAAATTGTTGCACAACAGGCACAGAAGTAGCACATAACATATGCAACAAGAATATAATTCCTCAAATTATGAAATATTTAAATTTTATGAAAGAAGGTCTATATAAAACATTTTTATAACAATTAACACTTATAACAATAACCTTATTAACTTTAAACACTTATAACGTTAGAACATAAAAACTACACAGGCGAAAGACAGCCTGTTTTTCATCAGTGGACGGGCAGACAGAATTAACTAGTTAACTCTGTCTCTGTCTGTCCGTCCACTGATGAGAAACAGAATGTATTTAGCATGTGTAGTTTTTATGGTTAATTCTGTCTGTTCGTCCACTGACGAGAAACACGTTGTCTTTCGCCTGTGTACTTTTAGGTAGCTTTCAATACAAAAAAGTCCTTCCGGACTGTACCGAGAGGAAAAGGTATAGCTTTCCTATATCTTCGTTTTAAAATTTTAGCTAATGTTACACGAAAACAGCAAGTTAAAATGCAAAGAAACGTTTACAAAAGATTCGTTAATACGGAATTTAAATAAGAAATTCGCCAAATTATTGAGCAATAGCCAAATTGGCTTCATTTATGAACACTTGTCTTGGTCGCCAAATTTGGCAACATTTCGCCAAATGTCGCCAATTTTGGCGAGAATTTGGCGCTAACGGATATGAATATATAGTTTTATACGTAAGATTGGGAAAATTATTACAACAATGAAAGAAAATAATTTGCGAGTAATCGCGTTAATGTGCTGTTTTGTTTCAAATTGTCAGCCACCCTAGAATTTCAAACTGCTCTGAACTGAATTTCAACTAAGCTTTCAAACTGAATTTCAACTAAGCCATTTTTTAAGATAGAGGTAAACCAAAAAATACTCTGGAATCCTTGTATCAAGGCCTAACACGTAATTAAAAAATAAATTTGAATTTTTAACTTTTTTGTATATTTATTTTAGTTTTAAATTTTTAAATGGCCGCCATCTTGAAACAAAATGGCGGACCAAGCTGGCCAACGAACTCGGTCGAGACATTGGTGAGCTTAATACACAAAATTAGTTTCATCAAAATATATTTATAAATACGAGCGTTATCGTATGACATAGGTCAGATATATGTATATAAATATATATATATATATATATATATATATATATATATATATATATATATATATATATATATATATATATATAGTTAAATCAACATTTGAACGGAGGGTGGTTTTGGGGTCTGGGGGTCATGATCGATGAAAATATATCTAAATTTTCCGGAACTGCTTTCCTCCGAACGTCTGCAATAAGTAGCTTTATACTTTTAGGTAGCTTTCAATACAAAAAAGTATAAAGCTACCTATTGCAGCCGTTCGGAGGAAAGCAGTTCCGGAAAATTTCAATATATTTCCACCGATCATGACCCTCAGACCCCAAAACCACCTTCCGTTCAAATGTTGATTTATATATATATATATCTCACCTATGTCATACGATAACGCTCGTATTTATAAATCAATTTTGATGAAACTAATTGTGTGTATTAAGCTCACCAATGTCTCGACCGTGTTCGTTGGCCAGTTTGGTCCGCCATTTTGTTTCAAGATGGCGGCCACTTAAAAATTTAAAACTAAAATAAATATACAAAAAAGTAAAAAAATTCAAACTTATTTTTTAATTAAGTGTTAGGCCTTGATACGAGGATTCCAGAGCATTTTTTGGTTTACCTCTATCTTAAAAAATGGCTGAGATAGAGCAGTTTGAAATTCTAGGGTGGCTGACATTTTGAAACAAGACAGCACATTACAAAAATTTTCATTGTTGTAATAATTTTACCAATCATAAGCACAAAACTATATATTCATATCCGTTAGCGCCAAATTCTTGCCAAACTTGGCGACATTTGGCGAAATATCGCCAAATTTGGCGACCAAAATAAGTCTTCATAAATGAAGCCAATTTGGCTATTGCTCAATAATTTGGCGAAATTCTTATTCAAATTCAGTATTAAAGAATCTTTTGTAAACGTTTTCTTTGCATTTTAACTTGCTGTGTTCGTGTAACATTAGCTGAAATTTTAAAACGAAGATATAGGAAAGCTATACCTTTTCCTCCCGGTACAAGCCGGAAGGACTTTTTATGTTCTAACGTTATAAGTGTTTAAAGTTAATTGTTATAAGTGTTTATAGTTAATTTTTATAAAAATGTTTTATACACACCTTCTTTCATTAAAGTTAAATATTTCATATTTTGAGGAATTATATATATATATATATATATATACAGGGTGATTATAAAGAAACTTTGCCAACATCTGCACTTCTAGCGCCCGTTCTATTTAACCGATCAAGATGAAATTTTAAATATAGTTGTTTGAAGGTATGCGCTCGAGATTCTGTGAATGGCAATACAGTGGTGCTCACGGTTACGGTTATAGTTACAGAAACTCGAAAATTTCGAATGGCAACGCCTACTTTTTCCTGTCTCAAAATGTTCAGCGCATGCGAAAACCCTAAATAGCGTTGAAACGGTACCGATATGTCCAAAAACCGACGTGTTATAGACATACAAACCGTTCTTTAAGGCGCACCGAGCAATAATGCATTCGACAGAGACAAGAAACTGCTGAATGATGAGAACACATATCAGACAAAAGAAAACCTTTATTGGCATCAAACATTTTCCACATGGGTGCCATCACAAGCAATTACGCATTGCATGCGGGAGACGACGGACAATACCGCTGAACGCAACATGACGCGAGGAATGTTTCTAATCTCACGCCGTATAGAATCCTGCAAGCCCGACAATGTTTGCGGATTGCACAGGTAAACTCTGGATTTGAGATATCCCCAAAACCAGAAATCCATAGGCGTCAGATCTGGGGATCGCGCAGGCCACGGAATAGGATAATGGCGTGAGATGATGCGATCACCAAAATGCTGATCTAGGAGCCTTTTAACTGACCTCGCTATATGTGGAGGTGCACCATCTTGCATCCAAACAACGTCATTGAGTGCATTCCGCCGACGCAACTCCGGTAGTACAGAATTTTTCAGCATGGCTGCATACCGAGAGCCTGTTACAGAACATGTTGCAGGACCCGCTGGGGTCGTTTCCTCAAAGAAGAACGGGCCGAGAACAAATGTAGCTGTAATGCCGCACCACACAGTCACTTTGGCGTCAAATAATGGTACTGGTGCCACAGCGTGAGGATTCGTCTCTCCCCAGTGCACACAATTCTTTGTGTTAATGTTGCCATGTAAGGTGAAATGCGCCTCGTCCGTCCATAGTATGCGAAGTGGCCAGTCGTTATCAGCATCATATCGTAATAAAAATTCATTTGCGAAGTCCAGACGTTGTTGTGGGTCACCCGGCTGCAACATCTGGACGCGCTGAAATCGATAGGGAAACATGTGAAGTACTGAGCGCAAGAGCTTGCGGACCGTTGTGTTCGGAATATCCAACAAGCGCGATAATCCTCTTGCAGTTTCTGTGTGCCCTGTAGTCACTGTATGATGCACTTCCATGACAACGTCCTCAGAAACTGTTGGCCGTCCGGAGCGCGGTTTGTCACAGGTGCAGCCTGTATCTTCGAATTTGCGCACTAAATCACGCACAGCTTGCAGAGTACATGGCCCACGTCGTTGTCGATGATTGCGGCGATACACACGCAAGGCTTCCGCAGCGTTCATCCCATTTAGATAATAGAGTTTGATCAATTCACCGCGAACTTTCCCAGGAAGAGTCATATCGTCGGCATGTGCGAGTTCATGAATGACGACTTCGCATACCCGCTTGGTATTTTATAGGCTTCCTCCGCTGAATATCTGGCGAACGGCGTTCTGTGATTGGTATCTTGCCTGTGTCATATGCAAAGTTACTGCGTGCGCACAGATCGTGTTTTGTTGGCCGGTTTTCAGAACTCTTCTTTGTGTATGCATAACACGTTTGTTTTTGGACATATCGGTACCGTTTCAACGCTATTTAGGGTTTTCGCATGCGCTGAACATTTTGAGACAGGAAAAAGTAGGCGTTGCCATTCGAAATTTTCGAGTTTCTGTAACTATAACCGTAACCGTGAGCACCACTGTATTGCCATTCACAGAATCTCGAGCGCATACCTTCAAACAACTATATTTAAAATTTCATCTTGATCGGTTAAATAGAACGGCCGCTAGAAGTGCAGATGTTGGCAAAGTTTCTTTATAATCACCCTGTATATATATATATATCTTCTCATTTTTCCAGATTTGAGAACAACTCTATTAAATAATTTTCGTTTGAATATATAAAATAAAAGAAGAATTCTGCGTAAAACACATCGATTACATTATTGCAGAATCTTTAAAACGTGAAAACTTTAAAATATAACATGCTTGCTACATCGCCAGCTCGAAACAAATTTATCAAAGGCCCACAAAGCAGCATTAGATGTAGGTGAAAACCGCTTTTAATCTGAAAGGAGAAATTTTATTGAGCAAGAACAATGGGCTTCAAAAAGTTTCTATGCGATATTTGAGAAAGGTTTAACACACATCATCTTTATCGTAATTGTTTGTGCGCACGCGCTTGCTGCAGCGTTAAATAGAATTCTAAAAATTTTAATGGAATGAAATCTGTTTCAAATCTTTTTCTCATATTTTCATTTAAATATTTTTTTCCTTGAAATAAGATATTAAAGCTTATGGTGTACGTGTTACACGAGGACGCGGCATACAAGAGTAAATTCGTTATATTTTAATGTTAAAAATTACTTATCCAGATGCTTTGTGGAAAGAAGCGAAATAGCGCTGTCTACCTCTAATAGCGTTTACAAAAGTATGATCTTGGCGTCAGATTTGGCAATTATATTTAAAGACAAAACTTTATGTAAACAACTTAAAGTAATTAAGGAAAATTTGAGGAATATTTGAGGCACATAAAGAAAATTTAGTAAAAATTTAGGACATCTTAGTCAAGAGAAAGAGACCAGAGTTTTCTATATCAGTCATTTTATTATCACGAGCGTATTTAAATATTTTAACCAACTTCATAGGTGCCTTTCTCATTCCAAGTACATACACATTTATTTATATATGTGTATAGGCTTCAAATGCATGCGTGTGTGTGTTGGACAGATATAAATATTTAAATTCAAGAAGTTTGCATAAGTGCAAAGTGCACATGAAAAACGCCCATTTAATTTATTTACTCATCTTAGCATATTTCGGCGCGTCCCTCCCTTTTCCTGCATGTGTGTAAGGTAAGGGTGCACAATCCATATATATGTGCATTATAATATGAATAAAGTCAGAATCTTTGTTAAACACTGGTCTATAAAACAAGGGTTATAATTAATGCTGTACATTTTAAATAACATTACGATTTTTTCACTAATTTTCAGGGCTGCTACAGTCGACTAATTTTTAGCTCACAGGCTATCAAAGCCTGAGAGCTTATGTGCCCGCCGGTTCTGTATGTATGTATGTATGTATGTATGTATGTATGTACGTATGTACGTACGTAACGTGATAACTCTTCATAGAAATATCCGATTTCCTTCAAATTTTGTTTATAGGTTGACTGTGTTAAGGCGCTTCCCTGATTAGTTTTCGGGATTGATTGGTTAAATATAAAGGGGGGAACAGGGGGGGCTAATCCCCCCCTAATTTATATAAATAGGGTTTTAATACAGAATTATTCCGTTTTCCTTCAAATTTTGTTTATAGGTTGACTGTGTTAAGGCGCTTCCCTGATTAGTTTTCGGGATTGATTGGTTAAATATAAAGGGGGGAAGAGGGGGGGCTAATCCCCCCTAATTTATATAAATGGGGTTTTAATAAAGAATTATTCCGTTTTCCTTCAAATTTTGTTTATAGGTTCACTGTGTTAAGGCGCTTCCCTGATTTGTTTTCGGGATTGATTGGTTAAGTATAAAGGGGGGAATGGGGGGGGCTAATCCCCCCCCCTTAATTTATATAAATGGGTTTTTCATGCAGAATTATTCCGTTTTCCTTCAAATTTTGTTTATAGGTTCACTGCGTTAAGGCGCTTCCCTGATTAGTTTTTGGGATTGATTGGTTAAGTATAAAGGGGGGGGGGAACGGGGAGGGGCTAGTCCCCCCCTTAATTTATATAAATGGGTTTTCCCTGCAGAATTATTCCTTTTTCCTTCAAATTTTGTTTATAGGTTCACTGTGTTAAGGCGCTTCCTTGATTAGTTTTCGGGATTGATTGATTGAGTATAAAGGGGGGGAACGGGGGGCTAATCCCCCCCTTAATTTATATAAATGGGTTTTTCATGCAGAATTATCTCATTTGCTTCAAAATTTGTTTATAAGTTCACTGGGTTAAGACGCTTCCCTGATTAGTTTTCAGGATTGACTGATTAAGTATAAAAGGGGGGAACGGAGGGGGGGCTAATCCCCCCCTTAATTTATATAAATGGGTTTTTCATGCAGAATTATCCCATTTACTTCAAAATTTGTTTGTAGGTTCTTTGGGTTAAGACGCTTCCCTGATTAGTTGTCGGGATTGATTGGTTAAGTATAAAGGGGGGGGGGGGGAACGGGGGGTGCTAACCCCCCCTTAATTTATATAAATGGGTTTTTCATGCAGAATTATACCATTTGCTTCAAAATTTGTTTATAGGTTCATTGGGTTAAGACGCTTCCCTGATTCGTTTTCGGGATTGATTGGTTAAGTATAAAGGGGGGGACGGGGGCCAATCCCCCCTTAATTTATATAAATGGGTTTTTCAAGGAGAATTATCCGATTTTCTTCAAATTTTGTACATAGGTTCATTGTGATAATGAGCTTCTCTGAATAGTTTTGGGGGTTCATTGGTTAAGTATAAAGGGGGATGGGGGGGGGGGCTAATCCCCCTTAATTTAGATAAATGGGTTTTTCATGCAGCATTATTCGATTTTCTTCAAATTTTGTATTTATATAGTAATTGTAATAAGAGGCTTCCCTGATTAGTTTTTGTTGGGATTGATTGGTTAAGTATAAAGGGGGGGGGGACGGGGGGCTAATCCCCCCCTTAATTTATATAAATGGGTTTTTCCTGCAGAATTATTCCGTTTTCCTTCAAATTTTGTTTATAGGCTCACTGGGTTAAGACGCTTCCCTGATTCGTTTTCGGGATTGATTGGTTAAGTATAAAGGTGGGGACGGGGGCCAATCCCCCCTTAATTTATATAAATGGGTTTTTCAAGCAGAATTATCCGATTTTCTTCAAATTTTGTATATAGGTTCATTGTGATAATGCGCTTCTCTGAATAGTTTTGGGGGTTCATTGGTTAAGTATAAAGGGGGAAGGGGGGGGCTAATCCCCCTTAATTTTGATAAATGGGTTTTCCATGCAGCATTATCCGATTTTCTTCAAATTTTGTATATATATATTCATTGTAATAAGAGGCTTCCCTGATTAGTTTAAGGGGTTCATTAGTTAACTATGAGGGGGTAACGGGGGGATAACCCCCCCTTAATATATTGTCGATTTCTTTATTTTTCAAGGGGCTTATTTCAAATTCTTTGAAATACGAGTATAATATACAATTAGTGTGAATAGCCTGTGAGCTCAATGCCCTCAGTTTAACTGGGCAGTTTTCTTTTTATTTATTTTCTTCCTACCACTTTCTTCAAACAAAATATTTTACATATTTTTTGACAATATCTGCAATAGGAATATTCCAAAAAGTATATATAAACACTCATAAACTGAAGTCATAAACACTTTCCAACCTAGTTGAAAAGTTGTAAATTTCCAACTGGACGAAAAATGTCCGGGCCAGGATTCGAACCTGGGATCGCTTGGCTGAAGCCGCCACGCTCTACCACTGAGCTATCCCGGTCGAATCTGGAGGGCATAATTCATCCAGTTAACCTTATTGATCAAAGCATCTGGTCTGATATTTTAATCAGCTCAACAGAAAAGATCGCAGGTAATGGGACTCCAGTAAACGCTGGATACGTGATCACGGATCAGCGTGATCACGTACCCAGCGTTTACTGGAGTTCCATTACCTGCGATCTTTTCTGTTGAGCTGATTAAAATATCAGACCAGATGCTTTGATCAATAAGGTTAACTGGATGAATTATGCCCTCCAGATTCGACCGGGATAGCTCAGTGGTAGATCGTGGCGGCTTCAGCCAAGCGATCCCAGGTTCGAATCCTGGCCCGGACATTTTTCGTCCAGTTGGAAATTTACAACTTGTACGATTGCTTTACCAATTTGAAAAATTGTGTTAAAAATAATCTAGTTGAAAAGTGTTTATGACTTCAGTTTGCTGCCGTCTGGCCGTGCTCTAACCCCCGTAAATATGCTTGGATTGCCCTGAAATTTTTGTATGTTATTGTCGTTTACTTTCAACTAAAGTGTGTAGCACTTATCGTTTTTTTACAGGGACAGTCAAAAGTATTCCATTACATTACAGTCAATGGGAAATAATTGTTTCAAGTGCATTTTGATGATGCTACGTCATATAAAACATAATGAAATTGATATATAATTATGAAGCATATTAAAACATGCTTTTTGTAGAATATGGGGTGCAAAGCATTTATTATTTATTTACAGGGTTAAACAAAAGAATTCTGTTACACATCGTTCTGTGGGGAAAATCGTTTGCAGTGTAATTTAGTGATATTTCACTATTTCAAACATAATGAAAATTATATGCACTACTGAGGTGCGCTATAAATTGCTGTCTTGTGCGCATTGCGTTTATTTACAGGGACACACAAAAGATATTGTTTACAGTACATGTGCGATATTTGCAGTCTATGTGTGATAAGTGCGTTTTTAACTTTGGTTTACGTTTTTAAGTTTAACTAAATTATTTCCTAGTACGTGTGTGTTTATAAGCTCGGTTCATCATATACAGGGCTACACAAGAGAATTCGTAAGTGTTACAGACTATGGGAGTGAATTGCTTAGGGTAGTTTTTAATGGAATTACGCATTTTCCTTTTGAACTATATTTAGTAGACTAATAGAAGTTTGTGGAATATAAATAAATTCATATACAGGGCTACGCAAAGAAAAATATACATTGTCGTTTACGGTTAGTAATTGCTGCGAGTGAGTTTTAAGTTGTCTTTTTGTTTAATATGTGGTGTGTACAAAAGTCTTCAGATAATATACAGTGCTGTACAAAAGATTCCAAGTGCATTTCCATTGATTGGCGAAAATTGTTAAATGTGAATATTCTAACTGAACTACATTTTATCATGCTATATATCCATATCTATTGATCATATACAGGGTTACAAAAAATAATTTGACTACTTTTTTACAATGGAAAATTATTTCGAAAACTGTTTGTTTCAATGTGGTGTATGTTTTCGAAACTGTTTACTTACATATCTTCTTTCACCTTATTTAATGGTGAAATTTCGCTACAGTTTTCTGGCTGTGTTGGAAAGTGTTTCATAATCTATGCTTGACGCATGACTTTTCGTTCTTGTTTAAAATAGCGTAAGTACAGAATATAAAAGTAGTCAGCAGCGGCAGTCCTAAATATTTTTATTTTATCTTTTACTTTCCAAGTCTTTTTCAGTAAACATAAAGAAACAAATTTGACTTTAGCGTTTTTAAATAAGGTTTTCACTTCTCATACTTTTCTGACTTTCGCTTTCTGTAAAATAATAAGTGGATCTCTGCAGGGATGAAAGCCTGTAAACGTATCAGCTCTAGTCCAGAGATACAGAAGTTGGCCACTCCATTCAAAACCGTGTTTCCGGGATGTGAAAACTATGTCGGAGACGATGATGCCTATTTTTCATGTTTCGTCAGAAGTTTCGCCGTCACGTTCAACCACCAAGTTGGAACTGCCAGGATGGGTCGCCCGGACGATCCCAGGACGGTAGTGGATCCACAATTAAGGTGAGAAGATGTGAAATAGGAATAATAATAGTGGAAAAAAGTTTTTATAAAAACATACAAAATGTCTGCACTAGAAGAAGTTTGAAGTAAAATTTTCTAAAACGGTTTTTATCAAAATGTCTACACCACGTAGCAATATTTTGCGCTTTATTAATTACTTAATTGCTTATACATTATTTATCAAAAATAATTATTCGTATAACTATTCGTTCGATGAATTCGTATCAAAAGATCTTTTATAGAATTATTTTTTTTTGGATAAACTCAGAATATTTATATGCTAACGAGTTAACATTGAATAATTTTTTAATATTCATTTTACATAAAAAAATTAAAACATTAATTTTTTTTAAAATATTGATAGAAGTTATTTTAAATTGTGTTGATTAAAGATTCGAAAAATAAAACAGGATGTTTCTAGATAGAACATTTCAATTAAAATGAGTGATCATTTAAAAAATTTTACGTCATTGGTATTAATGGTAAATCAAGTAACACAGCACAATTGATCAAGAATTTTCAATTAATTAAAATATTCGTTAACCTTCCTTAAATAAGTTCTTGACAATTGGTTCATACTGCACGGGGGGGGGGGGGGGGGTTCTGAGGTCGGGAACATAGGATGCGTCGAACGTTTGTGTATGGATAGAGTTTAGTTGGAAAGCTACTCAGCAGCATGGTTGGCAGTGCACTGGATTTGGTAAACTTCTTAACCCAGTTCGAATCGCAGTCAGATTCTTACTTTTTGCAGCAAAAATGTTTTTCAATTCCCTTTGAACCACAATTAAAAAAAATGTATAATCATTGAAAATACCAAATTTTTTTTTTTTTTTTTTTTTTTTTTTTGCATATAAGTACAGTTTTAACTATGGAATTTTCATGTTTAAATATTCGACGAAAAGTAAAAAAAAAAAAAAAAAAAAAAAAAAAAAAAAAAAAAAAAAAATTCAATTTGTATTTTTACAGATCAAAAATTTTCACTGCTGTTTAAAAGCATTTACAGTTAGCTATTTAAATGAATAATCTCCTATTTTTCACTGAGAATTAAATTAAAATTTGTGATACAAATCTATATTCATTTTGTTTCACTATCTAAATATTTAAAAAGTATTCATGATTTTTTAAAATTATTCTTTTAAAATTTTAATATGATTTTTTAAAATCTCGGATTCTTAGTTTTGTAGTTAGAATAACTGGCTATGTATTTACTATTTTTAACAATTGAAAATATTTTCAGAACTTGTTTTTAAGTACATAGACAATTATTTAAATTAAAAACACAAGAATCCGCGATTTAAAATTTAAAAATTTAAAAGCTAGTTTAAAAAAAATCATATATATATATATTAATTTTATTATGATAATAGAAAAATTACAATTTAAAAGATAATTAACCCTCTAACTGTCCAGCAAAAGGGCAAAATTGTAATGTTGTTTTCTCTGTATTTTATTTTAACTGCTAAAAAAAGATGAATCTTCCAACATTATAAAAAAATTTAATTACGTATATGAATATAATCCTTGAGAGTATCAATCATAACTCAATGTATTAAAATGGAATTATATTCGTAGACATATATTAATTTAAATAATTCTTGTATTGCAATGAAACCTGGAGCTTAGTGAACATATTAACACGGACGCGTCAGTTAAAGGGTTTTAAAGTAGCGTGTTTTAATTTTATGTAACGTATATATTTTGTTTATTTCACTGTGAAAAATAGCAGATTATTTATGTAAATAATAGTAAATATTAAAAAAAACAGCAATGAATCTTCCAACATTATAAAAAAACTTAATTACGTATATTAATATAATCCTTGAGAGTATCAATCATAACGCAATGTATTAAAATGGAATTATATTCGTATTCATATATTAATTTAAATAATTCTTGTATTGTAATGAAACCTGTAGCTTAGTGAATATATTAACACGGGCGTGTCAGTGAGAAGATTTTAAACTAGCGTGTTTTAATTTTATGTAACGTATTTTTATTTATTTCACTGTGAAAAATAGTAGATTATTTATGTAAATAATAGTAAATATTTTTTAAAAAAATAGCAAACTTTTGTGGTCTATAAAAGTAACAATTGCTATTATTTTAGTTGATTTATTTATTTATTTATGTTGTCTTTACTTTTCATTAAATACATAAACATGCTAAATTTCATAGTTTAAACTACATTTATATGCGGAAAAACATATTAAACAGAAAAAGAATTTTAATTGCTAAAAATAACTTTTACATAGACAGTTATTCTAATTACAAAATAAGGAATCCGAGATTTAAAAAACTTTTATATATTAAAAATTTAAAAGCATATTTTTAAATAATCATGAAATTTTTTAAATGTTTGGATACAAAAACAAAATTAAATTAGTACATTATTGATTTATATCACGTATTTTATTTTATTTCTCTGTGGAAAATAGAAGATTTTTCATTTACATAAATATAAATAATTTTAAATAGCAGCAAAATTTTCTGGTCTATAGAAATACAAATTGCCTAATTTTTTTTCCCTTTACTTTTCATTAAATATTTAAACATACAAAATTCCATTGTTAAAACTGTACTTATATGTGACAAAACACATATTTAATTTATATTTTTCGTAAATTTAAATGATTATACACATTTTTTTACAACTGTAGTTCAAAAATATTTGATAAAAATTTTCGCTGCGAAAAACAACGGTCTGACTGGGATTCGAACTCAAAGAAAAAGTCAGAAATCCAACGCACTAACAGCCATGCGGCTAAGATACTTGCTAAAAGTAGTTATTTAACCGATTATAAATTGTAACGTAAACAGTGAGGTTTATTTTCTCAGGAACCCGTGGGTTTTGAACTTTATTGCTTTCATGCATATATATATATATATATATATTGACTACACTCTACTGACTATACTCTATCGATGTATAAACGTTCATCGAATTCTGAGTTCCCGAATTCGAAACCTTCCCCTGTTAGCAAATGTAGTTTTCCGGTCAATTGCCTTGGCATTAATTTTCCGTTTGTTAAAAAAATTCAGTTGCCCTAACTACGAAAATGGTTAAAATAAAAACAAAATAAAAAATATCACTCGATGCAGCTACTTCCTATATAGAGATCTAAACAATACATTAAATTCGGTAATGCAGCGATCGATATAAGGCGTGCATGAGCACTTCGCTCCTATGAAAACCAAAAATAAAGAGTAATAGAATGCTGCAACCTTATGGTGCAGGAATATTAAACATATATGAAATTCAGTAATGAGGCGATCACTAACAAATGTTATGTGGCTTCGCACCCGTGGAGACAAAACAAAATAAAAATAAAAATAAAAAATAGCATCACTGGATACAGTAACGCCGCTTTGTAGGAATCTAAAAAATGCCTGAAATTTGGTAATGCAGACATTGCTGTAATATTAACTGTATTAAATATTTCTATAATATATATATTAATATAGTTATATAAATTATATAACTTTCAACTTCTAGCAATCAAAAAAATCTCGTTTTCGCATCCCATTCCGAGATACCATTCATACTGAAACTGGGCAGTAGAAAATCCATCAGGACAACTGGGCATTTTCTGACTATGAACTTGAAGGACTAGTTTCTCTGAATGCCAGGGCAATTGACCAATACCCCGAAAAAAAAAGGATGTTTCTGTTTCAACACTTTAACAGCATACATATTCATCTTGAAACACGTTGTTTCCGACGTCGCAAGACTAAGGTTTACAGAGGATTAATTAACCATAGATTAACCACTTAATTGTTTCGTTTTTCTGACACTATAAACTAAAAGTTGGGACCAAACACCACTTTTTCCATTCAAAAATGTTTGCCCTATATAATCGAAAAATGCTTGTCAATTAATTAAACGAAGATTATAGTAAAAATTAATGGTAAATAAAAACTTTTAGTAACGAAGCAAGCAAACTCTTCTTGCCCGAGCGGCGTTCGGGCAAGAAGAGTTTGCCTTATATAATCGAAAAATGTTTGTCAATTAATTAAACCAAGATTATAATAAAAATTAATGGTAAATAAAAACTTTTAGTAACGAAGCAAGCAAACTCTTCTTGCCCGAGCGGCGTTCGGGCAAAACTGTTAAGTGGCTAAATATACTTAATTAATATAAATTTTATTTACTGAAGTTTGAAATCATGTGTAGCTTCCTCATTTTTGGATTTTAATTTTGGGGCGTTTAGCTTAGAAAGTCATAATAATGCCTCTGCATATCCCCTTCGACTTTCCTCTAATTTGCCCCCCACCCCTCTTTTTATTTTCTTTTAAGCGTTTTATTTATTTTCGAAAAGATTTTATTTCAAAACGATCAGAAGTTTTTACTTTTAAAAAATCTAACAGACATCCAATACTTTGTTTATTAGTTAGTTTTCGCATCTCCCCTTCCACTTTCCTCTGATTTGCCCTTCTTTCTTTCTTTCTTTCTTTCTTTTTTTTTTTTTTTTAGCGTTTCATTCATTTTCAAATTTTTTTTATTTCAAATCGATGAGAAGTTTTTACTTTTAAAATATCTAACAGACATCCAATACTTCGTTTATAATCCACGTAATTCCCAGGTTTTGCTTTCGAAAACGTTTTAATGTATGGAAAAATAATTCTCAAACATTGAAATGGCTTTAAAGATTTCAGAAAAAATAATTATTTTTTCCATTTTTTATTTTTTATTTTAGGGTCTTGAACATAGAAGGTCTGAGAGTCGTCGATGCTTCAGTGATGCCAACTACTCCTTCAGGAAATACAAACATTCCAACAATCATGGTAGCTGAAAAAGCGTCTGACATCATAAAATCCACAATCAGTTGCTCTAAGCAGGATATAGATAGCTGGAGTAAAAACTACTTGTTTTAATAAAGAACTGCTTATTTTACTTTAAAACAATTTATTATGAAAACCTCAAGAGACAAACGAAACAAAAGACTTATATTTCCAAATAATCAGAACAAGAGTTTAGCTGTTGTTCTACGTTTGTGCACTCCTGTAAGTCTTTTACAGGGTGAAATACTGAAATCTTTTCACTTTGGAGGCAGCGGTTCCCAACATTTAGTGTGAATTTCTTTTCCCTCGTATCTCTGTATGGTGCACCATGGTTTGGCTAACGGGAACTTTTTAAGTGCAAACAACACTACACGTCATGTAATTATAGAAATACATGATTAAAATGTAGTTACATTAATACAGTTGTAAATGTATAAATAAAGATTAATGCATATTTTAGTTTTCATATTATTTTCTCTCTATCTACCAACTTCTAATTTTATTTATTTTTTCATTCCTAGATTTTATTGAACAATCTTTTTATATATTTAGCCGTCTCACAGGCTGAGTATCACTCCCTTAAAGTAAATGCATCAAAAGATATATTTGGAAAATTATGGAATATTAAGCTCAAATTTTTTTTCCTTTTTAGCAAAAGTTTTCATGTCTGAAGAATTGTTTCTTTTTTTCTTATTAGATACTTTCGAAGGTTTTCAAATAGAAATTTGTAATGTTGAAAACTTTAAAACGTGTTATCGTGTCTACCATTTGATTTTCTTTTTCTAAATCGCTCTCGCCCGTCAATTCTCTAATTTTTAATCTATCAACTAAGTAAAAAGCAGTTTTCTACTTTAATACATGTATAGTAATTCAGTGTAAAAAGATTTTTATAAACATTTAGCATTTCTTAAAAAAGAACTCCGAAAAAGGATTTAAATTTCAGGGCGTCAAAGTTGGGTTACAACTTAAAACGAGTAAAAACGTGGCGTCGTTCAACTAGTTTGTAAGGATTATTTATCGAGTTTGTAGAGCACGTGTAAAAAACAATAAATAAGGCACAATGAACAAAGTAAATAATAATATTGAAGAAGAGAAAATAAGCCCAAAGATCTTGTTTAAAAATTAACAAACGCATATAGAGGGTGTCCTGAACTGAACTGACGATTTTTAATGTGGAATAACAAGCAAACAATACACAGTGTGGTATTTAGTCCCAAAACCTGGCCAAAATTATTTTATACTTCTAAAAGTTACACATCTACGTTTTTATTAGCTCACAGTCTATCAAAGCCTGAGAGCTAATGTGCCCGCGGGTTCTGTATGTACGTACGTATGTATGTACGTACGTATGTATGTATGTACGTATGTATGTACGTAACGCGATAACTCTTGATAGAAATAACCATTTTGCTTCAAATTTTGTTTATATGTCCATTGTGATAAGGCGCTTCTCTGATTAGTTTTGGGGGTTCATTGGTTAAGTATAAAGGGGGGAACGGGGTGCTAACTCCCCCTTAATTTAGATAAATGAGTTTTTCATGCAGAATTATCCGATTTTCTTCAAATTTTTGTATATATATTCATTGTAATAAAGCACTTCTCTGGTTAGTTTTGGGGGTTCATTGGTTAAATATAAAGGGGGGAATGAGGGGATGATCCCCCTTAATATATAGTCGATTTCCTTATTTTTCGAAAGGCAAGAGTATAATATACAATTAGTGTGATATCAATGTCCTCAGTTTAACTGAGCAGTTTTCTTTTTTATTTGAATTGTAGAGTGAAAACGGTAAAATAGTCTTATTTATAAATGAAAGCATTTATTCACCAGTTTCCCCACTATTACTGTCTTTAAGAATATTAACATTTGTAATATCACTTTCTGATAACAGATGTAAAACTTCAGAAGATAAGGGCTTTCTCTTCTAGTTTGTGTTGCATTTCATACCAGTTATTAGGGGGTTAGAAGTTAAAAGAAGCCTATTCAGTACATCAATGTACAGGCCCCTCGCGAAAACTTTCTTCTGTAGTTTAATTTAAATGGCCTAAGATGTTTATTGCGAGCTTCTGCAGCCTCTTCAGATAGTTGGCCTATTGGCAGAATAGCTTTTTTATAACGTCTGCTCCATGACGAAGTACCTTGTGCATTGTAGGGGACATGGGATAAAAACCATATAGCGACACATTCAGTTCAGCCGTCTCTTAGCAATATTTTTCAAATTCTTCTGTATTAATTTCGTATTAGTATTGTTTTCTGCAAATATTGTCATTGTTTTTATCAGTAGCTACCCATTTTTGTTTGAACTGATTTTTAATAACGGAGAGCTTTTGCTTCATCTCAGCTATCCTTGGATCACCTTCAGAATAATTTCACAATAATTCTTGCTCCATAAATTGATGATTTCCATCAAATGTTGACTCATTTGAGCATTGCATGATGGTATACAACTCATTTCGAGTCATAGATCTCGTTTCAGAAGGCTCTGTTACCAAAATAAATAAAAAAATAAATAGCAGTAATTTATGTAAAAAATTGTAGGAACCAACAAAAAAATTCGTTAAAAATAGGGGGGCGGTTTCGAGCGGCTGATTTTTTTATAATTGCCTTGTATACTAAGTACTGCATATTATACAATAGTTTTCACCGGTTAAATATGTTTAAAAATATAACAAAATCCTTTCTAAATATTATAAATAATTATTTATGCCACTATTAACTATACCTAAGTTGTCGACCATATAGACAAAAAATCCGCAGGATATTTATTAGGTAAATGTAGTGTGTATAAAGTACATACCCGGTTCAGAATAATCCATCACAACAACAACCACTAACCCAGGTAGCACAGCAATATCGGCCTATATCGGGAACAACGATTTCGCAATATCGGCCAATATCGGTAAACACCGGACCGGCCGATATTGCATGGCTAGCTTTTTTTCCAATATCGGCCTATATCGGGACCCAATATTGACCGATATCGGTGAACACCGGACCGGCCGATATCGGTCAACCGATATCTGTGAACGCCGGACCGGCCGATATCGGTCAACCCCGGACCGACCGATATTGGCCAAAACTGGATTCAGAACTATAAAATGGCAAATCTTTTTTTTTCTCATATAGGGAGATATTGATTACCAGTCTTAGCAAAATATTAGAAATCAATAACTCTTTACATTAGGAAAAAAAAGGTTTACCATTTTATATTGGTGAGTCCAGCTTTGAATTAGCTAATCCATGTATATATAAGCATTTAAAATGCCACATGGATTAATTGTTCTGTTAAAAGCCTCAGTTTTTATTATTATATCCATTAGATATAGTTGTGATATTAAAGATTATGAATGAAAGAATACTAAAAAAGTATTTTATTAAATTTAATATTAATAAAATAATTTATTCAAAATTTTATAATAGCTACATTTTGATGTTTTTCTTCTTTATTTTCAGTTTCAGTGTTCTATGTGAAAACATTAAAATGTAAAAAAGATAATGAAATGTTACTTTTCTCATTAAAAATAAAAAATCATATTATATCCATAGTAATAATTTGAATTTGTGCAAGTGGTGTAAGATTGAAAATTGTAACATACAGCATTTTTTTTTTAAATATTACCAATTTTTTATAAATTTTTTTCACATAATCAATAGAAATATTTAACCATTATTAAAAATTTAAGAAAAATAACATGTTGCTGTAGGGATTTATTCTTTTCTGCTCTTACCATAAATATAGATCTTCAGATTTATTTAATTGTATTTATATAAACTAAAAAAAAAAAATCTTCTGGCAAAATTTAGTTGAAAACAATTCGTTAAATTACTTATGCAAAAATCCACCTGTTGTATAACTTTTAAAATTGAATTACTTTTTATTAAAAATTATCAAAACACAATACAAAAATTTATTAATTTAAACATTTTTCTTTGAAAAAAAAAATTATATCTTATTTTTAGGACTTTTTTCATTTTGAATCAGAGACTCGTGTATACAACTAGCGCATAAACACTCGGTTGGAATTCTATATTATTCAGTGAATATTCTATTTTTCATTAAATTTTTATATGTTTTAATTAAAATTACTTTTTAATGGCAATTTTAAATAGAAAGTGCAACTGAAATCACCATTTAAACAGTCAATAATATTTTGCAAAGGCATTAAACAAAGTCAGGAAAGCTATTCTTTTCTCGAAATTATGTACAATTAATGCATTTGAAATAGAAATTTTAAAAGAGCTTAGCTTTCAAATATCACATTTATGTATGTTTTACTAAAATTCCAATTTTAATTGGATTTTATGAATTGTTTCACAAAGCCTTTAAAATTAATTTTTAATGATTTTAAAGATTTGTAAATTTATTTTATAAATAGTATTCTATTAAAATATCTCAAACATGGAACACTAGTTTTAAAAGTGCTAAAACAGAACTAAATTATTATAAATAAATAAAACTTCATAAAAATTGAGTCATTTGAGCCAAGTGACAAAGCAAGACACTTTGCCTTTACCTTATATGACAACTTTCCCTCTGCTTTTCTTTTCTGGAGAATGATTGCCGTTAGGCTTAAGGGGACTCTTCACTGACACTAAAACACCTGCTCGCTAATGTTAAACCTATGGGCAGGTTCTTTTCTAATTTCTCGTTTAAATATGAACTCCTTTTTTTTTGCATAAGATAGCTGAGGTTAATCTCAACTATCCAATGCAAAAAAAAAAAAAAAAAAAATAAAAAAATCAAATTTAAACAGGAAATTAGAAAAGAACCTGCCCATAGCTTTAACAAGCTAGCAGGTGTTTTTGAATCATTGAACAGTCCGCATTAATGTCTTCTGATCACTAAATGACCTGCTGTCGTGAATAAGATAAATAAAACATGGCAAAAAATTACAGACCATTGCATTTATTTGAAATCACAACATGTCAAATGAAACTTTTTTTTTATTCACAAACTATCACTATTTATATTATCATATTACATTCAAATTTTCTCCAAGTCATCTATTTCTTGTTCCTATGTTCTCCTTCTTTTCCTTTGAAAACAGTTTTCATCCCAATTGGCAGATCGCACAGGACATTTTCAATGGGGCTGGAGATAACAGTTGTTTTTGCTTTATCAAACTTCATTTTCACACTCACTAGAAAAGTAGAATGAGCAAAAATCAAAATTTGTCCAAGTGAATATTTTCATCATGAAAATTAATAACTTATTACTACTTATACTATGCTTACTTATTCTCCTTTTTATTTACAAACTATGTAATGTAAATGCTAGATTTGAATTTAATATTAAAAAATTATAGCTTGAAAATTATTTTTTTTTTTCACTCAAAATATTTAACCAAACTTGTGTTAATATATTTTATCTTTTTGACTGTCTTCACTCTGAATCAGAGTCTGAACTTACTGATTCTAGATTTTTCTGCATAATATGAAGCCAATCTTCTGAACATACAATAATTATTTATAGAGATATAAAGAAATTATAGTGAATAAGAACAACAAAGTACCTAAAACTACTTAATTTGCAGCAAGACTTTTATAAAAATGAAATGGTTACCAATGAAACACAGGATAGTTCAGAATGCAATTATCAAAATTTGGTTTTCACCATGAAAACCAGAGTTAGAAACATATTTTTTTAATTTTAATGTATGAATGATAATCAAAATAGTTTTGTTTAGCTTTAGTGTGTTTATAGTATAAATGACACTTATTAAGTGTGGGATAGGGGCACTACAACAACAAAGTACCTAAAATTAATTAATTTACAGAAGTATTTTTAAAAAAGGAAATGTTTACCGATGAGCCACAGGATAATTCAGAATGCAACTATCAAAATTTGATTTTCACTATCTTAAAACTGCAGACTAATCGAAACTAACATGCTATTTTTTATGAAAACTTAATTTAGCTAAGTAATGATTAGCTAAATAATTTAGTATATATATATATATATAAAAAGCTTGTTTCCACATCGATATTATTTTTGACGTTACTTCAGTAAACTTACTTCATTTTCTTCTTTTTCGGCACAGAAACGATACTCCTATTCTATCAATAGATCTTCAAGGTAAAATTTCAAGCCAACATATTTTTTAAAGTAGCAGCTAGCACAGAGGAACATCAAATTTTACGTGCTTGCAGAAGATCACTCATGGTAGTCGTTTGTTACACAATAAAACTACACACTCGTGATCTTCAGAGAGCAATCAAACCCGGGGATATCCACCAGACATTGATTCCTTCATCTGTTTCACTTTTCATAGATTGAAATATTAGTTCTTGCCAGAAGTGACGTCAAAAATTATATAAATGTTCCCTAGAAAGTAGTTTTTACCAAAAGCAGAATATGGTTAAAAGTGTGATGTATGTCGCAGAACAATGAGCTTCTTTACAGAACATTTCAAATTCTCAATTTCAATGAAATTTATCATTCAGTCTTAGTAAAAAAGTACAAAATTCATCAGTCCATCACCACAAAAGTGCAAAGTTTGTCAGCCTAACATCATAAAAAAAAATCCTGCAAAATTCTTCAATCATTCATGTAAAAAATAGCAAAATTCATCAATCAGCAGACTTATATAAAACCAAAAATTTTCTGCGCACATAAATATTGTGTCAAAAACTTTCTGCAAATCAATTTAATGTTTAATAAAATTAACAATTTATTAATTTTATTTTTTTGATTTCTTCATTCTGAATCTAAGTCTGAACTTACTGATTCAAGACTAATAAGTGATGAACAGTCTGTTGGGAAAAATATTATGTTCTAAAAAAAATAAAAATCAATAATTTTGAAATATTTTAAGTGATAAAAACTAAAAGTGTCTTCAAAGAAAAAAAAATCAACCAAAATCAGAAAAAGTACAAAGAAACTGATAGACATCAACCTCAGATATTTTATGTAAAAAAATCATTTCAAAATATTAAAATGCAAACGAGAAATTTCTAAACTAAACTCCCCTGGTTTAACGTTAGCTTGTGAGCATCATTCCATTATTAAATAATGCAAAGTTTAAATTTTAGGTGGGATTAAGATGCTTTTTTATGCTATAAGTCTGGCACATTTATTTCATACAGTAATTAAATAGGATTTGAAAAGTTTAAATTTCTGAGTTATGCAGATTCATGATCACCATAAGTTTTCATACTTACCATATATATACAGGCATGAAAGTATTATTATTGCAATATAACATCCAGAAATAAATATCTGTGAAAATTACACAATGTAATTGATTTAGGTATATGTAAAATAAATATGCAATTAAAGTTAAAAGACATTAAAATTGAAACCACTGTTTTTATTCACAACTATTTTCTGTTATTCATGCTATATTATGAGTTCAAAGTTCAAACACATCCTCATGTTAAAATTTCTGTACTATATTAGCATAGCTACTCAAACTGAAGCAAACTTTGCGGGAAGAAAACACACTAAAGCAAAATCGGAGATAATATCGCAAAATTTGCATGATGTGCATGCATTATGAGCACAAAATAGTTAAAAAATTATATATATATTAGTTTAGCACTTTTTAAAGAAATGCTTTTTTAAAAACTATTTCTATTTCTTATTTTAGTACCCCCCAACCTTCATTTTGCATTTGAAAGACTATTCACTGAAACTGGGAACACTAGAAAAAAAAACTGAGCACACATATTAATTATTTTGTTATGCATCTTAAAATCAGTTTTTAAACTTATATTATTAGTTTTATATTTTAAATGTTGCATATGTTACAAGGAAAATTTAAAAGCACAGAATTTGTACATCATTACAATTTTATCTATCTTCCCTCCCCCCTTCTCTAAATTTTCAGGGCATTATTTTTTTATGTTATCCTTTTAATATTGCATCAGTCTCCGAAACAACCAAAGTGACATTAAAAAAAAAAAAAAAAAAAACGATTTCAGTAAAAAGCTGAGAACTTCCATGCTTGTATATTAGATAGGACGACATTAGGATCAACAAAAATCTTTAAAAAGGGATCTCTAAACAAATTGTCCCATACAAAAATCTAATATTTACAATTAATGTGTTTCAATGATGTGTTACAATGTTTCAATTTGACCATTCTAAAAAGTGAAGATTTCTCGAATCTCTCACTACAAATATAATTTTCTACTTTTAACACTTTTCCAGTATTAAAAGGATAATTATCATAATATATACTATTCACTACAATTCTACAATAATATACCTGCCAAATTTCTGTTTTTTTTTTTTTTTTTAAGTCAAATAAACATACTTTGGACCAGTCATTTTCATTGTTATGACAATCAGAATAAAAAAATCCCAAAACATGCATACTTACGATAGAGTATCTTAAGTAGATGATTCTGAAGACTCAATGACCGTTTTTGTCCACAAGAGGTTGGCAGATGACAAAAAGCATGGTACGATTGAGATCCTGGAAAAAAAAAAAACGATAAAACAAAACATTTATGAAGTATTTTATAATGTAAGACAAAATTATAAAATGGGTTTTGTTTTTATTTGGTAAGATTTGATTTAATTTATTAAGTAATAATTATTACTACTTCATAATAAATTTATTAAGTTATAATCCTTATTAAAAATGTTTATTTGACTTTAAGTAATGAGAAGGTGTTGGCAGCTGATAAAAATAAATAACCAAAACAAAAATCAATAATTTTGAAATATCTTAAGTGATATAAACTAAAAGTGTCTTCCAAAAAAAAAAAAAAAAAAAAAAAAAAAAATTCAACTAAAATCAGAAAAGTACAAAAGAAACTCAGATAAACATCAACCTCAGATATTTTATGTAAAAAAATCACTTCAAAATATTAAAATGCAAACGAGAAATTTCTAAACAAAACTCCCCTGGTTTAACATTAGCTTGCGAGCATCATTCCATTATTAAATAATGCAATGTTAAAATTTTAGGTGGGAATAAGACGCCTTTTTATGCTATAAGTGTGGCATATTTATTTCATACAGAAATTAAATAGGATTTGAAAAGTTTAAATTTCTAAGTTATGCAGATTCATGATCACCATAAGTTTTCATACTTCCCATACATATACAGGCATGAAAGTATTATTATTGCAATATAACATGCAGAAATAAATATCAGTGAAAATTAAACAATGTAATTGATTTAGGTATATGTAAACCATTATTGTTTTTATTCACAACTATTTTCCGTTATTCATGCTATATGCTATATTATGAGTTCAAAGTTCAAACACATCCTCGTGTTAAAATTCCTGCACTATATTAGCATAGCTGCTCAAATTGAAACAAATATTGCAGGAAGAAAACGCACTAAAGCAAAATCAGAGATAATATCGCAAAATTTGCATGATGTGCAAGCATTATGAGCACAAAATAGTTAAAAATTTATATATATATATTATATTAGTTTAGTGCTTTTTAAAAAATTATTTCTATTTATTATTTTAGTAACCCCCCTCCCCTCCTTTATTTTGCATTTGAAAGAATATTTGCTGAAACTGGGAAACGCTAGAAAAAACTGAGCAAAGATAGTTAATAGTTATTTTGTTATGCATCTTAAAAACAGTTTTTAAGCTTATATTATTACTTTTCTTTATTGCTGTTTTATATTTTAAATGTTGCACATGTTACAAGGAAAATTTAAAAGCACGGAATTTGTACACCATTACAATTTTATCTATCACCACCCCCCCCCCCCCACCTCTCTGTCTCTCTCTAAATTTTCAGGTTATGAATTTTTAATGTTATCCTTTTAATATTGCATCAGTCTCAAAAGCAGCCAATGTGACATTTAAAAAAAAAAAAAGTTTATTTCAGTTAAAAAGCTGAGAACTTTCATGCCTGTATATTACATAGGGCGACATTAGGATTTCTGACATTAGGATCAACAAAAATATTTAAAAAGGGATATCTAAAACAAATTGCCCATAAAATAAATCTAATATTTACAGTTTCAATTTGACCATTCTGAAAAGTGAAGATTTCTCACATCTTTTACTACAAATATCATTTTCTACTTTTAACACTTTTCCAGTATTAAAAGGATAATTATAGAGGGAGATTGGGAAATGCACTACTACTACTATGTATTGAGTTTATAGACTGTATAGAATACTTAGCCTGGTTAACCATGCAAGTTACTGAGATGGAGGTGCTGAATTTAGAAACTACTTTAAAAGTTAATTAAAATGTTATATTAAAAAATTTTACAAAATATACAATTACATACTTACAATACATTACTTAAAAACATAAACGGTACATTACTTAAAAAAGTGAGTAATTTTTGTCTGTTTTTGCATTGTGTATGCTCGAACAGTAATTTATTTATCTTAAACTTTAAAACATAAATAACAATATGAAAGGTCAGACACAGAAAATCGTAAATCAAACAAAATATGTAAATCTTATTAAACTGAAAAATTAAAAATATTTTTGAAAATACATTCCACTGTGATTGCCTTGAAAAATGGTTTTAGGAAGAAATTTAAAAGTAAATTATATAAGCTACATCCTACACAAAGGCACAAAATATTTGAGATAGAAAATACCAATTTCAATAGCATACCTATACGCATTCTAGTTCTATGACAAAATTTAAAAAATCGTTCATTAGAATCAAGACAATCAATCAAAAAAATAATAACAGAAACATTAAACGATATATACCAATTAGCGTTAGGCTTAAACAGATAAAAAATACGTTTAAATTAAAGTTATTTCATGAAATGCATAAAATTATATCTTCAAATGTTCAAAAAGCAGTACAGATTATAAGTAATAGCAATACATACCGATTAGAGAGTAAAAAGAGTCTTCTTTAAAGATGTTTACAATTTTCACACAAAACACTAGCGTGCTTGACCGCGGCCATGTTTTAATCTGAAGAAAAAGGATGCTTGTCTCTGATTGGTTGAATTGCAGCCTGCCGATCTTGATCAATGTCGCCCGATGTTTGCCAATATGAGTTTTTTGCCATAGGTTTACAGAACTTAAAGTGTCGTTAAAATTGTTTTCTGTCTGCTACCTTGCTAAAAAAGAACTATATATAAGTTAAAAATTTAAATATCGAACATTAGAGAAATTGTAATATTACAGATTCAACATCGGTCAACATTGATCAATATCGGCCAATATCGGTAAGAGGTGACCAGTCTTCGCCAATGCATGCCAAGATTGCCCAATATTGGGCAATATCGGACCGATATTGCTGTGCTACCTGGGAAATTGTTTAGACACAAAACTACAAGAGATTTTAAAACACTAAAATCTGAGCGCATCGTAAAATCACAGGACCACTGAAAGAGAACGGTAACTTCGGACTGATCGCGTGGCGCACTGTGTTGTGCTAGTGTATTGCACGTTTTGCCTTTGGATGCAGTAACTATTAAAGTTTTTGAGGAATAATATACAGGGTAGGAAACCGATTTTTAAAAAAATCATTTTTGGCCATGTTTTGGGACTAAATACCACACTGTGCAATGGCAAAATTAAAGTTAACGTTAATTAAACAATTAAAGTTATTCTTGCAGACGATTAATGTGTGACGTCGAGAATTTCTTTAGTATACCTCCTTGATTTAATATCAAATGCGTTTAGCATCCAATTGTTTCAATACTAATATAACTAAAAGCGGGTACGGAGAACGACCTCAAACAGTAAGAATGCTCAAAATAAAATATAAAGAAGAATCAAAGTTCATTGTGTTTTTATCCCTTCATTCTGTTTAGCTGTGGTAAACGAAAAAAAACTTGCATTTTGAAATTGTAAGGTTAGTTTCTTAGAATTTGCGACAATGCAGCGCCATCTTTCGGTGACATTTGGCACTCAACAAGGAAAAATACTAAAGAATTTTCTGATTTTGCACATTTATCTCTTACAAGAATGAATTTAATAGTTTTCCCCGCTTGCTTGCTATTTCATTTTAGAAAACATCAGTCTATTTTAAAATATTGCATTAAAATTCAAAGCAGAAAAATTATTTCACGTTATAATCATAAAAATATTTTATTTATCCTGATTTTCAAAACAAAGACATGCTTCATATTTGAATGCCTACAGTGCTGAACCTAGCGAAGAAAACTGCAATTTTGTATGCTTTCAATTAAATGCGTCTTCAGGTGTTTCTACAATCATAAGCATTTTTAAATTCATATGAATTTCTAATTTTTTTGAATGATTGCAGATAATTTTATCGCCTAAGAATGACGCGCCTCGGTTGCCGAAATTATTCTTCACACAAAATCACCCACCTTATCCAAACAGACTCCATTTCAAATGACAAAGATATTTGAGACAAAAGTTTTCAGAAAATCGAAGTTTCATTATTATTATTACTGTTATTATTATTATTATTATTATTAAAACTGTAGTTAAGAATCAGTTTTCAATTCCGAGAATGGCATGAAGAATAATTATAGTTGCGCCAATTTATGTCTTTATTTGGGATGGGAAATACTTTGTATTATATTAAAAAACATGATGAAACGATTTTAGACAACTCCCTTTTCTCAAGGGCATTAAAAATAATCCCAAAGGGCTTTCCTCCATTTTGTCATTCTTCTAGATGCAAGAAACGCATATTCAAGTGAGATAAGAAACATTTTAAGAATTGTAAACTTTTCCTCAGTGATTAATCTAGAAGTGGAATAGTAAAAGTGCCTGTCCTGCATGGCATGTTTGAAAGGACTTTTTACTTGACAATTTAGTTTAGATGTACAGATGTGAAGTACGTATTAAAGAAATCCGAATATGTAGTATATGTAGACATATTTGAATCAATAAAAAAGAAAAATTGTCCTTCCGGCCTGTACCGGGAGGAACAAGTAGATTCTCTGTTACTTGATTTTAAGAATTCAGCTAGTTTTATTTTAAAACACGGAACTAAAATGCGGGACCATATTATAGAAGATTTCCAATTTTCGTCTAAAAGATAATTTTGCCAAATTAGACAGCAATCGCCCAGTTGCCTTTATTTATGATAACCAAATTTTTTTCTTCAAAATTGGAGATTTTTTGCTAATTATTACCAGGTTTGGCAAGAATTCGACGCTGAAAAACACAGTTACGTACATACGGGTGTACGCACAAGTGTGTGCGGATACTTTATGAACACTACGGTCACAGGCCTTTCCAACGATATATAACATGAAGGGTGTGTGTAAAATTTAGAAAAGTAACCCCCCCTTGGGAGGTGCAAAGTGGGGGATGGACACCGGAGATGCATAATATGATTAAGCGGTCTCAGACCTTTCCAACGATATATCACATGAGGGATGTGGGCAAAATTTATAAAAGTACCCTCCTTGGGGGGCAATGTGGGGGGTAAGGAAGTTCACTGCATATCCTTCGAAATTTTTTTTTATTTAAAGCTAGGATTCGATTATGACAGGTTTTACTGTATATCCTTCGAAATTTTTTTTTATTTAAAGCTAGGATTCGATTATGACAGGTTTTACTGTATATCCCAATTTTAGTTGTGAGTAAAAAAAAAAAGAAAAAGAAACGAAAATTACGCAGGAATACATGCATTTTTAGATTGATCATGGTAAAAAAACATATCAACTTATGATAAGCTTCTGAAAAAAAAAAAAAAATATGACGCAGAACTATTTCAAGAGCCGCAATGTTTGTCTTAGCAGCACGTTTAATTAAAAATTAAAAGTCTAAAAATTTTACATCAGACAATGAGTTTGTATTTTTTCTATGAAAATCTGTCTTAGCAGCATGTTTAAATTTTATGAAAAATCCTGAAATTTTCATGAACGTTCAAGCATGGATAAGTAATAAGCATGGAAAATCTGTAGCAAATTGTATGAACAAACAGGTGTGCAAGCTCCGATTTATTTTCCGAATACTTTCACAAGACCATAAAAAAAAGAACCTCTTCAAAAATGTTACCGAAATTGATTCACTTATCCCGTAGTTACTGTTGAATACACATTGATAATAAAAAATGATATGCGTCGGTCGAACTGCGCAATATTTTCTTTGTTAGAATCGATTAAAAGCTTCAAAATATCTGAGTCTAAAAAAATTACATTGAGTTCGTATTTTTTCTACGAAAATCTGAACAAGTTATATAACAACCACACAAATCTTGAGACAGCGACAAAGAAAAAGAAAAGATTATAAGTCAAAAGATGGATCAACTGTTGAGAAATAATGAAAAGATGTGACCTCTATTAGATAATAAAATTTTATTAAAAACAGCTGTGCAGTGAACTTCAGTTTAACAAAAGAAATTTGCATTAACAGGGTAAGAACGTTATTAAAGGATTATTAGGGTGAAAAGTTAAAAAACAAGTCAAATGGTGTAATTTATAGTTAGCTGTACTACGATTCTATTCGTCATAGTGTTTTTAAACGTAATTTATAGCTAACTGTACTACTATTCTATTCGTCACAGTGTTTTTAAACGTTATTAAGGGATTAATAGAGAAAAAATATAAAAAGCAAGCCAAGTAGTGTAATTTATAGTTACTGCACTGCTATTTTTTTGTAAAAGTATTTTTAAACGGGTCTCATATCAAGTGAATAAGGAGATAGGTGAGTTTTATTTCTTGGAGTAAGGGGAAGTTGCATTTAAATATTCAAATGATTATATAATATACAGTGTATCTCAAATTAATGTTCACACTCTTTGAAAGTTTTTGAATAATTAGAGTAAAAACTTAAAAAGCATGAAATTTACACATGTCAAAATTCAGTACAAATATATTTATAAATAATGATTGTAATCAACAGAAATAAACATAGGATAACCCAAAGAAGCCCAAAAATGTGTCACTATATAAATTGTTTTGAAATACGATGATAATTTTATGAACAAAGAAGAGTTTAAATACAGTGACCTCTCACTTATACGCTATGTTCAGTAATTAATTTTTCGTACCACTATTTAAAACAGTGAAATTTGATTTATAAATTCTGCAATTAAATAAGGAGATAATTACTTTAAAAAAACTGATGCCGAAAAATAATTACCGAGTATCACGTATAACTGAGAGGTCATTGTATTTCTCTTGTTCAACAGTTTTGAACACTGGTATTTGGAGAATCAAGCAGCGAAGTCCCATCAAATTGTTTGTGATAGTATCAGTTATTAACGCTAAAAAAATACATGCATTAACATGAGATACCTTGTATTTTTTATTCGAATATACCCAAAGTATTTAAATAACTTGTGATTGCTTTTATTAAGAAAACAAAAGGCGATTTTTTTTTTCATTTTGTATTTTGTATTACTATGAACTATGCTAGGATATAAAATTATATTTTATCATTATTTAGTATGCCATACGCATTTCTAAATGTGTGTGACATGTTTTGAAATAACACATAGTAATTTTATGAACAGAGAAGTATTTAAATATTCCGCAATTTTCTTCAGTTTTGAACAATGGTACTCGGAGTAGCAAGCAGAAAATTCCTTTTAAGATTGTCTCTGACAGTTTCTCACTTATTAACGTTCAAAAAGTGTAAGCATTAACTGTCAATTAAGTTAACATTAATCAGAAAATGCATGTATTTTTAATTTAAAGATACCCTAAGTATATTTGTTATAATTTGTGATTACTAGTATTTGAATTTAAGATTTGGTCAGAAAAATTCCGCTCTTGTAAATACGCATAAATGTGCACACATTCAGTATTCTTCAATTTTCATTATGAAGTTTTCGCAAAACAGCAGCTTTATAGAAAGTTTCAAAACAGCAAACAAAATCTGATTTAAACTATATAATAACAGATTCACTACTACAAATAATGTCATCGTGCCAAAATGTGACGACCTATAAATGCGACAATTTTCTTTTACATGAAATATTAACGTAAGAATCGTACATAAATGCTATATAATGAAACATCCTAACTTCACGAGCAAAACGCGAAACATTTCACTTCATTAAAAACGCTTTCTTAAAAAAATTTTCTTATTACAATACACGTCATCCATTATTCATCGCCTTCATAACTCCATAAATGCAACGAATAATCCCGAAAATAGTTCAAAATTTCAGTTTTCACACTGAAGATCAAATAACTCTATCAGTGTCAAGACATTGAACGTCTGTTTCATTTAACTGAAGTGAAAGTTCGTTCAAATACCAACAAGTTTTCTAATTAAATTTCTAAAATATTCTACTCATTTTGATTACCGATTTTCTTCAGAGATCTATTAGCGACGAGCTGAATTCCTCAAATGCATAGAGACTTTTTCGAAATTTACTGAGGTGAGCTTATGTGATATTTTCATATATTATATTAAAATCATGTTTAAAGCAGAAATTGTGTTTAATTAAATTTTGTTAAATTAACAAATTAGGAATTTTCACATGAGAATGCAATAGTGTTTTTCCATGACCGTGTACTTAAATATGTGTTTCAAATCTAAAAGTGACTCTATCGAACGCTTTTAACCTCAAAATATTCAAAATATCTTAAACGAAGTAGTACCAACCGTATGAAAATAGTAGTATCCCAAATAGACTTTATAGACGGTTAGTCGGTTAAATTCTTATGGCTCTGGTGCAGGCATGATACACAGTAGATAAGTATACATTATGACATAAATTTAAAATTTAAACAAGAACAAGAAATCATGCGTCAAGCATATATTATGAAACACTTTTCAACACATTCAGAAAACTGTAACAAAACTTCACAGTTTACTAAGTAAACATTTTAGAAAACGCATAACACATTTGAAAACTCAGTTTCAGTAATTACTACCAAAATCAAAACAAAATATGTGAATTTCTTTATGCAGCCCTGTATATGATCTATAGATTTGTATGTTATACTACACACTATACTAATATTTACTTCAGTTAGGCAATACATAGCACAATTAAAAATTCCTCTTCAGCATTTTCCGCCAATAAATGGAAATGTTCGTGACATTTTTTGAACGGCCATGTTTATGGTCTATAGAATTTATATGCATCAATTAATATGCAAAAAATTAATTACATTTAAAAACGCGCACCACAACTGAAAACGTGGTACCAGCAATTATTGTTCATAGACAGTATTGTAACCAAATTCTATTGAGTGTCCCTGTAAATGAAAGCTACAGTGTATGCATACCATATTCTACAGTAAGCGCCTTTCAATTTACCTCAGTTATATGTATCAATTTGAATATGTATAAAATAGTTTAACATTATCCAAATATGCTGTAAACGGTTTTCCCCATGGACCGTAATGTAACGGAATTCTTTTGAGTGCCTCTGTAAATGAACGATACATTCTATGCATACACCATATTCTAATGTAAGCTCCTTGTAGTGTACCTCAATGATATATATCAATTTGAATATGATTAAAATTGTATAACAGCATTAAAATGCGCCGTAAACAATTTTTTCCCATAAACCATAATGTAACAGAAATTTTTTGACTGTCCCTGATGTAAAAGAGCCATAAATGGTGCACACTGCATTTTTAATACCAAACATGCCATAGTGAACCCTAATAACATATATTAATTTCAAATTAATCTGAGTATACTTACGCGAGTGCGAGCACGGACAGACGACAAGGCAGAAGGCAGACAGACAGACAGACAAACAGACAGTCAGACATACCGAATTCATAAACACTTTTCAAGTATGTTGGAAAGTATTAAAAACAGTTTATACTAGACAATAGAGAAGGTAAAGCCCGCTAACAGAGAAATGTATTTTATTATGGTGTGTGAAAGAAAATTGGCTAATTAAAATTGATAACCATAATAATCCAATGATGCTTCTTGTATATTGTGGTATTCACAGAGAGATCTTATTATCCAAAAAGAATTTCATTTATTTATAATGAAGTACTATAATCAATCGTAAAATGTGTCAAATGTGAGAGTCTCTTTTTAAATAATATGAATTATATGTGACATAATGAGTGTCATAATTTTAGGGATGCTTAGATGGGGCGTGTTTAAAAAGTTTGATAACCACTGATATATATAAATACCTTCCAGAAACAAAAAGAAAATATAGAAGCCTACACAGAAGACAAAAAGCAAAATATAAGTTGAAACTAAATTGAAAATTAAAAATTTTTTGCAAAAAATATACAGTAATAAACATTGCTTTGTTAAAATTTATGTTGTATTCGTCAGTCATTTCTCGCTTCTTGTTTTATACATGATCAAATTTGAAAGTGTTTGAAGTATGAAAGTTGAAGCATTTATTATTTAATCATAATATATTCAATATTCTGTACATCAAAATTATTTTTCTTATAATTTAAGTTAGTGTTAAATTAAATTATTATTAATATATTAAAATAGTTCAATATTAAGTATTTTAACATTCAGTTTTATCTATTTGAACTCTTTATTAAGTATTTCAAAAATATATAGCAATTAACCCATTTATGTCTAGCGTCCCAATTTTGGGACGATTTAGTAAAATGGGAAAAAGTGCATTTCACACCACTTTTTTTTATGGAAATTTGTATCTTATTTTATCGACGACTCCTCGATAAAATAAGATACCAAATTTCTAAAGAAAAGTGGTGTAATATGCACTTTTTCCCATTTTACTAAAGCATCGACGCTAGGCTTAAATGGGTTAAATTAATACTTCAAGATACACTGATATGTATTAAAAACATTGTCCCGTTTATGAGTACTTTGGACGCATCATTTAGGTTTTAACTAAATTTCTACAAAGCAAGTTAGTTTTGATCTAAAGTTTCTCATTCAATCATTTTCTGTTTAATAATATATATATTTATTTGATAAAATTCCAAATATACCCTAAAGACGACAAAACTAAGGCGAATTTCGTCTCATTTAGGCACAATGACTAGCGTAGGCTCTTAAAAGCTTACACTAGTCACGGGAAGAAACACTCAAGCTACACTGTAAAAAAAGACAAATGTTTCTTATTTTATGAAAATATACTATAACCACGAACGAAAATATAATATAATCTTCTGAGGTATCCGGATTTCCGAATAGCGTGTTTCATTGTCTTTTGAATCCCCAGAAACCAATACATTTCCAAAATTTAAAGAATTATTTATAAAAACAAAGTATTTTTCGCTGCCCGTATTTTTCAGAAACGTTTTCGAAGGGTTTTTATAGTGTATTAATGAGTGTCCTGATCCTGGAATACCTGTTTTTCGAATGTCATCCATTCTCAAGTAAACGTTTTCAGCCGCATAAGTTAAATTATATACATGAAGGAATTAAGAAATAATCTTATTTTTAATGTTATTGTTAACGCTGTTAATTTTGCATGTTTGTCTGTTAAACATATTTTTTGAGCATGAAAATGTTTACTTGAGAATTGATAGCATTCGAAAAACAAGTATTCCAGGCTGAGGACACTAATTAATACACTATAAAAACCCTTCGGAAACGTTTCTGAAAAATACGGGCAGCGAAAAATACTTTGTTTTTATAAATAATTCTTTAAATTTTTTTAATGTATTGGTGTCTGGGGATTCAAAAGACAATGGAACACGCTATTCAGAATTTCGGATAACTCAGAAGATTATATTATGTTTTCGTTCGTGGTTATAGTATATTTTCATAAAATAAAAAACATTGGTCATTTTTTACAGTGTAATGTTAAGTCTATGGGAAGGTTCTTGGCAGATTTTTCAGTCGCATTTTAATATTTTTAAATGATTTTTTTGCATAAGATAGCTGAGGCCGACCCCTAATGTTGTTAGTTTTTACTTTTTTGGTTTTAGTTACAGTTTTTTTTTTATAAGCGGACATTTTCAATTTCAGAACCGGTTGGAACCGTTTCTGAAAGTGACAGTACCCTTATATAAAAAAACTGGAACCAATATAGAAAAATCAAAAACTAACAACGTTAGGGATCGGCCTCAGCTATCCTATGCAAAAAAAATCATTTAAAAATATTAAAATGCAAGCGAGAAATCTGTCAAAAACCTTCCCATAGACTTAACATTAAAACATTCAAGTTTCTTCGGACAGAATTCGTCAAAGTCTTATCGCCAACTCATCGTACTCATGGGAAACAAAGTATGCAACAGTCATTTCAGTTCAAGGGGGGCACACAGAATGTTAAAAATCCTTCATCTTCTACAAATAACATTTCTCTTTGCCATTTATAGATACCCAAATCGGTGCCTTCGAGCGTCTTTTCATGTTCTTGACATTATTTCAAATAATCAAATTTCCCCTACATGGTGTTTTTACGTCTTGATTTCTGCAATATAGATGGCAAAGGAAAAAGTTGTAAATTTAAAATGCGAAGAGAAAACATAACAGAAAAGGATATTTTTTAAATGCCCATTCAATAGAAATTTCATTGTTCCAAGAAATGAAGGATGTGTTCTGTAACATATCAGGCATTTTAGTGATGACGTAGTTGATAGTATATTGCATGGACATTAGTGATGAATATTAATATGTCACTTGGTAAAAAGCAGCCGGTGAATTTTAACAATCTTCTGGAGAAATTTTTACTTGATTTTAAATTTAAAAGATTGAACTTTATAACCGTTTCGTTATTTTTCTTTTACCTATTTCTAGGTGTAACATTGCATAAATACAATTGCACAGGAGAAATACAGAATTGTTTTAAAAAAGCTAAATATATTTGAGGGGGTCAGGGCAAGAAAGTGACAAGCCACATTTGTGGTGAAATAAATCTAACACTGTAGAATTTTACTTATTATTCTAAATTATAATATCATGCATATTATTTGTTTCTAATTTCATTTGGTGGTAGCATATGTACCAGGTTTCGTTTTTGCCCCAGACGTTTATGCTCTCAATGAATATAGCTGATTTTCAAAGAACCTAATAGTAATATCATTAAAGTTATGCCATATTGTTATTCAGAATATCTCAAATGTTACTCAAATGCCACTGGGAAAAAAAACTTTATGTTATATATCTTGATTTGAGTATTTGATCTAAGTTTCAAGCTGATATATCTCAGTAGTTTACAAATGTGGCTTAGCACTTTTTTGTCCCGACCACCACATTTTACCTAAGTAAGAAATATGCTTAGCCTTTCGTGGGCACAATGTTGAAACAAACGATTTCTAATGCAATATGTTTGACATATTCAGATTTTAAGAAGAAAAATAAAATTTGAATAACATTATTTTGAAAAAACTTTATTTGAAATAATTATTAATTTATTTTCCGTACCTTTTAATTATATCCAAAATATAATTACATTATTACTGAATTGAACAAAATAAGTATTTATTTTTAAAAAAATGAGTAAGAAAGAAAATGCCAATCTAATGATATAATGTCAGGCATGTGAATGTTACAACAGCTGCGACTAGATAAACGGTAAACCGTATGAATCTCTTTCTTTTTTTTAATCATTCTCAAAAATATCTTTATTTGTTATGCCGGCAATGAAATTTATTTTACAAAATTTTCCTATCTACAAGATTTTGCATATAAATTATGTTCAAATAGCTTGACCAGCTTTATAATTTAAAATGGAATGAAGAAAAAAATACTAAATGTATTTCCAAAAGAAGAATTTAATTTCTTTAAACAGCCTTTTTGTTCAAAGAAAAAAAAAAGAAGAATTTTTACTTCAATATTTTTAAGTTTTCTCAAAAACAGATATTGCATCTTATGGCTTTTATATATTAATACATTAAGATTTTTTAACACACTAGTGCATCTTTCCAAACTCAATTTCCTACTCAATTCATAGGCATTTCTAGTAGGAAAAATACGGTATGACTTTCATAAAAACTTGAACTTGGAAAGACACATGTTTTCCAAGTTCGTTTCACAAAATACCAGTCAACAACTACATAACCTTAGCGGAAACCTAAATGTGGAAAGTCACAGAACATATATACCAACCATTTTTTTTTTTATATAAAATACAAGCCAACTTGCTTGACGTTAACCAGCCCTATTCTATCGATAAAAATTAAGTCTGGACCGGACCCTAGTCTCACGAGCAAAAATTGGCCTGAGGCAGGCCCGCAAGTCTTTCGGGGTTTGGGCTTCGGACCAGTCTCACCTCGTGTAGACATTTTACCGAGCGATTAACTAAATTCCTCGAATTATTTAATTTAAAAAACGACGGAAAGAAATGCCTGAAACTATCTCATTTTTAATTCTCCCGAGCCACAAAAAAGTTACTACAAGCTCACACGACCAAATTACTTATCTTTTTCGATTGAAGAAATCTCGTCGTCACAACAGCTAGGTTTTGTTTTGACGATAATAGTTTATCGTAGCAATTCAACGTGAAAATATTCTTTCGCTACACCTTCATTGCCGCGAACAGAAATTGCTTATTTTTTAAAAGATTTTAAATTTAACATAAATTCACATTAATAGTATTTTGTGATTTTTTAAATGCTCACCGAACGTTTCCTCTACACAGGGATATAAAATATGACAGTCAATGAATAAGGTATAAAATAGAAATCGGGTCATTATAAAAGAGTCCTCATTTTTGGCAAAAGGGGGTCTTTAAAAAATTTTAGAAAAATTCAGAAATCGCAGTACGAATTCCCGCATAAACTTTGTTGAAAAGAGGACAAAACGGCTTTAATGGGTTAAAATATTAAATTCAGATTGCCTTTATGACTGACTCAAAATCGCTGGTGAACTTGAAAATCGAGGAAATACGTGAATTTGCCCGTAATATTAAATAACAAAAAATGAAAAATCTAAGAGCCAGATGCATTCGGACCAGTCTTCGTCCAACTGGAACCAAATTTAAAGACTTCTGTGTGCTCTAAATTATTTCCCTAGTCGTAGCGTGTACGTACACAGATACAAACATCTTGCTTTTATTAATATATTTTTTTTTCTTTTCAGGTCAATATGAGGTTTTCTTTTTTAAACTTGGTGAAATCTGCTTTTCTAATACCGAGTCTTTTAGAATCACTAAAACAGCAAAGACATTCGCCAATTACTACAGAAACAATTGTACATGAGTATGACTACGTTATAGGTAAGAAAATGCGCAACAGTATATTTTTAGTTTTGTTGTCAAACTTCGGTATAGTGTCATTCTGATACAAGGGCAGCGCCCCTATACAGTGCGTTTCCCGATACCTCACATATTCCATACATGTTCTTTTAATTCTGTTTCTAATATCACTTCACTTATACAATTAACTTTGAAAGGTTGCAATAAATGACCTTATAACGAAGTTTCGTTGCATTTTTTGTTCTACTGCATTTATATAGCTACAAGATATATATAATTTTTTGTCATTTACATATATCGCGTGCTTATTCAAAAAGCGACATAACCAAAAAAAAAAAAATTTTTGAGGAAAATGTGTTTTTCAAACATGAAAGAAGAATATTCATTGTTAAAAATGCACCAGGAAAATAATTCAACATATTTAAATGTACTTTTAATAACAGATAGTGTTCTTCATTCACTCATATTAATATATGAATATAAAATTTGAGCTGCGTCACTTTGCATATAAATATGCGAGATAAATTAATCCTTTTAAAGTGAGATTTTGGTCATTGTATTCATATCAGTTGATATTATTCATATTTGCAACTGAATATCTACCAATAGTCTGTTAATCTACATATTCTGATTAATGAATTAAACTTGCTTCAAAGAAACATATTTTAAATTTTTATCTTATAAAAACATCTTAAAGATTTTCCATTTGCATATTTCAATTACTCTCGCTATTTTACTGTTTAATTTTTCTATTTTTGAACTGTCATAATGCCATTGATATGTTATAATACATTTAAAATATTATTATGTTACTTTTAGATATAATTGATTAACTATTTCTAATCCTTATTTTATTATTTTTTTTATTTGTTACATTTTAATTAAGTTTTATTATTTAAATAAAGTTTTACTACTTTAAACTATGGATGGCAGCAGTATGCAATGTATTACTTAAAACTTTTATTTCAGTGCAATTATTAATATATTCAATTCATTTGGTGCCAAGTTGGTTTTATGTGGGTTTTGTCGTTTGTTAATATGGGATTAAATTATTTTTTATTTATTTATTATATAAAGAAAATAATTCCTTTTATTTATTACATTTCTCTATGGATTTAAACTGTTTTTCCAAGTATAAATTTTTAAACTTTTTTTTGTAACAATAAATTAACTGCAATGCGTTTTATGTACCATATTTGTTCAAAGATGCATGTGTAGTATTTATGTATAATATTTCTCCAAAAGCGCTGGTGCTGTAAATGTGAATTTGCTATTATCCAGGAATGAAAAACTGTTACTATTTTTTTTTTAGAATTAGTATCACGAATTGCATTATTCTTATTTAACATTTTCTATCGTTCATTATTGGGTTATTATCATAAGTGACGATTTTTTTTTATTAGATTTATTAGTTTTACAATTGATTAAATTTATTCATGCTTTATGGTTGTTTTAAATGTTAAAATATCTGTGACATGTTTAACTGTAATTGTAACTATAAAATAATTCCATGTGCTTGATAAAATTATTAGAACGGTCAGGAGGTTTACATTGCAATGTTTCTCGAAGTTTTCTATTATTTTTCCAATCGTTTAATATCTATTCATTACAATAGTATGTGATTTTTTACTGTTTACTTGTAATTGATATTTCATTTCTCATGTTTTGATTTTCAGAACATACCTATTCTTAATTCCAATTCTTTAAGGACACAGTACACCTTTAACAGTCGCAGATTATGCGAAATTTGTCACTAGTTTGACATAAAAAAAAAAGATAACAAATTTAGAAGCACAAAAATTTCAAGTTATATTTAGGTGATATTGAACTATGTTTAAAAAAAATAATTTGGATATAATTTGATAAGCAAAAAATTCAGGAGTGGGTTTCAAAGTGATAATTACAATTTTTATGTTAGATAAGATTTCACTACGCGCCGATATCATGGGATTTGAATAAATTTATCTTAAATTAAACACAATACTCTGGACTATAATTTGAACTAAATCTTTTGTAAGTGGTTTATCAAATAAGGAGTAATTAACTTTTAATTACAAAAATTCTAAAAACCACTAATTTTTACATACATTCAACCTTATATATTTTTTTCTTCTAAACACAGCTTCATAAGTCTAATTCATTTTCAAGATTATATCAACATTTAGGTAGGGTAAATATTTTGAAGCTACACTTCAAACGGTTTTTGAGATATCATCCGCTCAAGAGTAAAACAAGTAATTTTGAGAAGAACACGTTTAAAGTTTTTTAAATATAAAATTCATAAAACAGGAAACAAAACAACTATTTATATATTTTATTCAGTATTAAAAATAAAATCAGATGCTTGTTTAAATTGACGGACATAAAATAGTTTCTAAAATGGTGCAGATTATAGGAACTTGCGTCAAACATAAATAATTTTAAACAGTAAAAATGTAGCAGTTATTATTGCAAAAAAAATATTTTAAACATACAAGTTAAAACTTTGTTTTGAATCGATTGTTACGTGAATTAAATATGTACTGTTTATAAAATTAATTTATTTATGCAAAATATAGGCCATTTTTCAGGGATTCTGATATTTCAATATCTGATTCACATACTCTGCAGCACAAAAATTCGGATATTTTTCTATAAATAATATTAATATCAATAAATACACATCCAAAACTGTCAACTGAAATAAAAATATTGTCAAATGTATTATTTTTTTTAAAAGTTTTTATAAGATGAATTATTAGCCCCTTAGCACATATTTTTATAATCGCATTTTGTACCATTAGTACGCATTCTGTACCGCATTTGTACCGCGTTTACCATTAAATTGACGATTTATTTCGCTCTATTATTCAGTATAATGCAAATACTAAGAAGTGCAATAAGATTACAAAATCAAGAAAATATTATTATGAAAAGAACAGTTTTGTTTCAAATTAAGAAGTTAATAGCAAATAAACGTAAACAGCTAAGCAAAATTGTGATCACTTTTCAAAACTAAGCCATCAAAATAAACAAACCTAGCGAAAGTGGAAGTTTAAGTTAATGTTTTAAAGCTTTCTTACTATTATTCACGTATTCAACTAAAAACAGTGAACGGATTTTAGCATATTTCCAAAGTTGCGATGATGTGAAATCCTGAAAACAAAATTTTAACAAGCCGTTATGACAGTTGTCGCAAGGCATTTAACTTGTTATATCGTGGTTGATCGGACAATTTAAGTAAAGTGATTTATGCTTAACGGCTTATTTTAAAAGAAATCATAACGATTTACTTATATTGAAAAATATTGCCCTTCATAACGTGTTTTACAGTATAAGTTTATTTATTGCTGTAATTTTTTCACAAACTGCTCGTGGAGTTTTTCTAATCGTACTTTTTTTTCGATTTTTTTCAATTTGCGCATTTTATATTGGATATGCACTTTTATATTGTATTATAATTATTGCTTCACATATATATTATTGCTTTTCATGTGATTTAATAGTTATTATTAGCAAAAAGTTTCATTATATATATATATATATATATATATATATATATATATATATTAAACATGTATAGTCACAAAAGGTTTTAATATCTTAAACATTACATCATCTTAACATAAACAAATAAATTCTGCTTTAAAATTGCTTTCGTCTAATACCAAAAGCAAATTCTGTTGTAAAGGTGTTGGAATTATTTTTTAAATGGTAATTTCGCATTTTGATGCTGTGAAAAATATTCAGCGAAAATACCCTGAATCTGACTACTTTCTATGACTGAAGTATGGTGCTGCAAAACATGTTTCATCCCGCAAAAATCACTTGTAAGGTTTCCATAACTGCCTATCATTAAAAATGGTTTTTTTTTTTAAGTAAAAAAAAAAAAAGGTAAATTTGTTTAGTAATCTATTAAATATTCCAAATTTACTACATTAAAATTTTTTGTAATGTTTTCTCTTTCTCACATTACAGTTGGTGCTGGTTCAGCTGGTTCTGTCGTAGCAAATCGACTCACTGAAATACCATGTGTGCGAGTTTTGTTATTAGAAGCTGGAGAAGAGCCACCCTTACTGACAGAAGTTCCAGCTTTTCAAAGAGCTTTTTGGTTTAGTGGTATAGACTGGCAGTATAAAACAACTCCCCAGAAACATACAGGCGATCTACTCGTAAATAGGGTAAAAAAAGACCATTTAAAAAGCAAAAACAAAAATCCACTTTATCAACACTGTTTTATTTTTACCCAACTAAAAGCATTAAAGTATGGTATACTATAAAATAATACGTCTCTTAAACTACGAAATTATAATATAACCACGAACGATAATATAAAAACACCTGATACGAATTACACATGATTCCGTAAAGAGCGTTCTTTATCTTTAGAAACTTCAGAAACCAATATATTTTTGAGATAAAAAAGACATTTATAAAAACAAATTTTCATTTGGTGCCACAGATTTTCGAAAACATTTCCGGATTCTTTTTATAGTATATAAATGAGTTTTCTCAAACCGGAATATCGGGGTTTTTAGAATGCTATCAAACCTCAATTAAACATTTTCAGTTCCGTAACTGAATTTATGCAACCAAGAGTATAAAAATAATACTAATTTTAGTGTTATGTTATTGCTGTAAATTTAACATGTTTGTTGAACATGAAAATATTTAACTGAGAATAGATAGCATCTGAAAAGCCTAAATCTTGGCTTTCATTAACACGCTATAAAAACTATTCGGAAACTTTTCCGAAAATCAATGTCAACAAAATAATTTTTTTTTTATAAATACTTCTTCAAATCTCACAAATATATTGGTGTCTAATGTTTTTAAAGATAAAGAACCCATTTCGGAATCGTCTGTAGCTAGGAAGAGGTTATTGTATATTTTCGTTCGTGGTTACATTATATCTTCCTACATTAAGAAACGTTTATCTTTTTTAAAAGCGTAATGCTTTTGACCGTGGACAATGTAACATTCTTTAATAATTCGTTTAAACATCCACTATTATTAAAAATCTCGGGTGGATGGATTTTTATAAAAGTGGTACCAAAATGTTTATCTTTGAATCCTGAACGTCATAGGCTATGGTTATACAGCCTTTGTTTTTTGGAATAACCGTAAATCTCCGAACAGCTTATAAATGTTGTTTCTTACGAGGGGCAATCAAAAGGTTCGTGGAATTTTGTTGTAACTATTTTACCAGAAAACAGGTACACATTTACTTATTCGCTTTCAAAGTAAACACCGTCAGAATACACATATTTTCTTCACCGCTCCTGCCATTTCTGGAAACAACGATGTCCTGTTTTAGTGTATTTCCACGCTCAGCCGTCGCGTTGGTTTTGATGTCTTCTACGGTGAGAAAATGGTTACCCTTGAGGCCCATTTAGATCTTTCGTAAGGGCCAGAAATCCGATGGTACTAAATCCGGTGAGTAGGGAAGCTGGTGGAAGAGTGGAATGTTCTTTTCTGCGAACAATGTCTGCACAACAATCGATCTGTGGGAGGGAGCATTGTCGTGATGCAGTGACCATCCTCTTTGACATTTGGCGGGACGTTTTCTTCAGATTGCCTCCCTCTGTCTTTTCAAACCTTGCACGTACAAAAGACCGTTAACAGTTTGTCCAGCTGGTATAAATTCATGGTGCACCACACCTTCGTTATTGAAAAGCGCCATTAGCATAACTTTTGTTTTGGATTTGACATGACGTGATTTCTTTGATCGAGGAGAGGACGTTGTATGTAAACAAATAAATTAATTATATTGTAGTATTAAAGAGTTACAACGAAATTCCGTGAACTTTTTGACTGCCCTTTGTATAACGTAACTGTACCTATACTGATCAATGCAATAGTACTGAGCTACTATTTTTTAAAGTTTAAAAACAAGGCGCTGGATTCTTCAGGAAAATTCTTCCTTTGAGTAAGTTTAATCCAGTAGTCTTCAGCAAATTCAAGTTCTTCTGTAGCCAAGGAACCACTAGTCTTACTCTGAGGATTTCTTGTATTGTGGACGAATCTTTGAATCCATGTAGTAATTCATAATATTTGTTTAAGTTTGCTGAATCTTCGGATATCGAAAAGAGCTTCAAGTTCCATTGTCAGGAACATATTCAACACTTCATATTCTTTATTTTCTAAGTTGCTTTCCTGATCGGTATGAATGTTGGATTGTGACCAATTACTTTCGCACTTCCTTAGCCATGATGGCCCAAACCACCAAAGGTCTAGGTCCTTTAGACTGGTTAAGTTTTCACCTCGCGTTAACATATCAGCAGGGTATCAGTTCCAGGACAGTGAATCCAACTACCAGGATCAAATATTTTCTTGATTTCATCTACTCTGTTCTTGACAATTCTGAATTCTGTCATATCCTTATTCCTTAATAGTTTATCACTATCAACGCTTAAGACATCATCTGCTGAATTCCAGCAACAGGCAAGTACCTTACATGACGTGGATTCATCGTTAACTTTTTCCTTAAGTCGATCTTGAAATGAGCGTTTTCCATTTTCTCATATTAAAGCCTGCTTCTTCCAAAACGAGCCTTATTTGTTCGTGGATGGTGTACGCTAAATCTGTGTCTTCTAAACTATGTATAAGATCGTCTACATACAATCTACTGTTCAAAACACTGAAGGCAGTTCAACAAACATCCTTATACTTCTTGATATTATGTTTAATTGTCGCGTTCAGTAAAAATGAGCTCGATCTTGCTCCAAAAATTACACGTGCCATCCTTAAAACTTCGGGTTCAGCATCTAAAATCTTTCATAATCCATAGAAATCTAACTGCGTCTCTTTCTTCTGGCGCCAAGGCAATTTGCAAAACTGCACTTTCTATATCTGTCGTCATGGCAGCCTTATTTAGATGGAACTGTAAAATAAGTATCAGGATATCGGGCGTTAAATTCGGACCTGGACTCAAGCAGTCATTAAGGGACAGAAAATTGTGTTCACTCGAGGAGGCATCAAAAACTATTCTCATCTTCGTCGTTGTTTTATCTCTGCGTATTACCGCGTGATGTTGCATGTAATCGATTTTAGAATTACCACTACATTCATTTTCATTGACCCTTTCAGCTATTCCTTTAATTATGTGTTTTGAAGTAATGTCCTTGTACTGACTATGAAAATTTTGATTTTTCTAAAATCTTTTAACAAGTGTTCGCAAACGGTTGTTAGCATTTCTATAGTTATCCTGTAGCGACTCACAATGTTCGTTCCATGATAGTTTAACTTGGTTGCGACCGTCCTTGATTAGTTTTGTAGAATTTTAAAACTCTTTCAAAACTTCGTCATCTTTGGATTTCAGATTTTCACTACGCGATATTCCCTAACCTTCTAAATCGAACAACCTTTTTAAAATGTCTGCTTTCACCAAATTTTGATTACGCACTATAACATTCATTGCACTAACATCCTTAAAATCTTTGCGTTTTGCTTCAGAACTATTAAATACATAACCTACTTTCGTTTCCATTCCTACTAAAGCACCGGACATTCTTTTGATTTTCCCTGTGGCGATTTTCCAGAAATAGTCTGACCCAATTAATACAGAAACCCTTTAGTTTTCAGATCCTTCAACATCAGCTATCTGTATTCTGGCTTCATTACAAAATTTGTGAATTTCTTTACTAGGACCTTGAATATCAGCTCCCGAAATGGAAGATGTTTCAATGGCTTCGATAGAAATAATTTTCTTTAGATCATAAATGCTTCTTAAATTTACTTTTAGCCTATTTCTTACAATAGATTTCTTTGGTTGTGACCCGAAAGAATAAATCGCTAATTTTTCTTTTCCTATAACTTCTAAATTAAATTTACGAGATAATGTTTTATCGATGAACGTATTTTGCGACCTTGAGTCGATGATAATTTTGATTGTTGTGATAATCTAGATTAGTTAATCTTACATTTTCATCTATAGCCACTTCGAATTGTAGCCAGAATTCCTGCCAATTTTCATCGAAAGGTTGTATTGTAAGCTTCGGCAATCTTACGTGAGAATAATTCTTTAATTCATCAGGTTTTGTGGACAATAGAATTGATGAGTTTATTTTACTTTCGATAGAAACATTACGCCTTAAATGCCTATCGATTTTATCTTTCGTTTTCGTCATCTTTTCGCGGCATTCCTGACTGGATGATACGTCTTTTTCGAATGTCTCTAAGTTAGCTATAAGTTTCTGAATTTCTAATTCTAATTTGTAAACCTGTTCTGCATTCTCGATTAATTGAATTTTAAGATCTTTAATTTCGTTATTATTGATTTCGTGTCCCGTCAAATATTCAGTTATTTTGTTAATAATCTTCGTTAAAGATGTTCTAAGAGACTTGCGCATGCTTTTTGATTTATCTAATTCGCCAAGTTGCGCCATTTTCAGTATTTTAGCTCGTGGAAAATTCGGCACCATAAAATAGTTTCGCAAAGGTTTTGTCTCACCTAATTTTCTGGTTCTTGTCAGTGTAGCTTCCTTTGATATAGAAACATATTTATCTAATAGAGATTATTTATTCGACAGACACACTTATAATGACGATTACAGAACGAACACAAAACAAGCTATGTTCAAAACGTAAAAGTAAACAACAGTCAGTCAGTCAATCATTTTCTATGCGCTTAACGCCATCTGGTGGTTCTTTCTCATTTTGCAACAGTAAGAGGCTATTCTTCTGCAAACAAAGCAAGCAGGATACCATATTGATCTAAGTAAACTTCAATCTTAATGGAATATAAAGTGTGGCTGCTTTTAATTCCGAAGCAGCTTCAAATGTAGACAATTGAATCATACCTCTACGCTAATCCATTTTCGAATTGAATGGCTCACCTTTTGATTACCCGTCAGTAGAGTAAAATATTTCCATTTTGAAAAAACATAATCCGCAATTGTTAATCTATTTTGAATTGATCTTTGGTTATCTAGTGAATTATGCAAATAAAATCTGTAGCGTGAAACACACAATTTCCAACGCCTGGCATGGCAATAATTTTACGTTTTACCATTACAGACTCATTAACATACAAATGAACAGTCCAATTCATATTCAGAAATAAAATGACGAAGTTATCCGAATAATATCAAACACATACACTGGCCTCCAAAAGTTAAGGTATAACCGTTTTTTTTTGCGTCTAATTTGCAAATGAATGAATATAGAAACAACAAATTTAGAGTAAATGTGCGCTAAACTGTTATTTATTAACCCTTTCCGGCGCGGAGTAAGTTTGTTTGCAAAATAATGAAATAATGGACTGACACCGGAATTTACAAACAAATTTATTTCAAAATAAAAACTTGCTTATTTTCCGGTACAGAATAAAAGAAAAATTTTAATTAAATATTCTTGGTGCCGTTTGTCAGTTTTGGAATTAAAATTAGGTGTCCTTTTTTGTGACCACCGCCCGTTAAAGGGTTAAATGCGACGTAGAAATATACTTAAGTTAAACTTATAAATGAAATTAGAACAAAAAAGCACTCATGGTGGAAAATTCCATTCTTGGATAAATCAGTACATCACAGTATTATGCAGTAAAATGTGACAGAGACATTAAAAAACTGGTTCTAATACGGAATATGTCCACCCCGGACTTGAATGCATTGGCGGCATCGGCTTTCCATGCTCTCAATTAAATTGTCGGACACCGAAATAGGTAACGCTGAGCAGACTTGGAGTAAGTCTTGTTCCAGCTCATTTCATGACCTTGGAGGAGGACTTAAAGCCGCAACCTGTCTTCCAAGATAGTCCCAAAGATATTCTACCGGATTCAAGTCTGGAGAGTGAGCTGGCCATTCCATTCTCTCCAAACCGGGATCCTCAAGATAATCCTCAACAACCACAGCTCGTTATTTTCACGCATTATCATCCATTAGAATGAAACCATTGCCAATAGCTCCGGCATATGGGCGCACATATGAATCAAGGATCTCATCCCGATATCTCTCACCAGTCACAGTTCCTCCATGGAACACATGCAGGTCAGTGTGGCCTCCGAGTGAGATCCCTGCCCAAACCATGTTTCCACCGTTTCTGTACCTGTGTGTTTCGACAGTTTTTGATTGATGGTATCGAGTGCATTGTTCTCTACAGATCAGAAGACGTCCTGAATCACTCTCCAGTGTGAATCTGGACTCGTCTGTGAAGAGTACAGAAGCCCACTGTCCCATGTCTGGTCCAGGAAACATGTTCTCTTGCCCAACAAAAGCGGGCCCTTCTCTGTCGTCTGTTGAGGGGGACACACACAACTGGTCGCCCTGCATAAATACCTGCATTGTGAAGACGTCTTCGCACCGTAGTAGCGGAGATTCTTCTCCCTGATGCTGCAAAGCGATCTGCAATGAGTTGCGGTACAGCAGTGCGTCTTCTCCTTCGGGCCGAAAGAGCTAGAAACCGGTCTTCTGCAGGTGTTGTAACACGTGAGCGGCCTGGAACATGTCTTCTGGACACAGAATCTTCGGATTCATACTGATCCCAGAGTCGTTGGACTACACTGCGAGACACATTGAGCCGTCTAGAAGTATCGGCCTGTGACAACCCTATTTCCATCCATCCTAACGCCCGCCACCTATATGAATCGGGCAAACGACTTCTTCTAGACATTTCTAGACTCTACTGGCTGTTGTGAACAAAACTGACAACAATTGTTCGAATATAACAAAACTTACACGCAAAATTACGAAAACTTCGTAATTGCATATTTTTCTCTCATTCACAAATACCTATTCGTTTCTATAAAATAAAAGTGGTAGCTTTAATTTTTACGTAAGTTTTTTAAAATCTTATTATTATCATTCATATAAACTATGAAGTTTAATCTGACTGCCATTTTTTGTCTGGTGAGCTTCGAAAAACATGTTGTACCTTAACTTTTGGAGGCCAGTGTAGTAAAAAATTTAAACAAGCACTAACAAGAAAATCCGGCTAATTTTTAGTCCTTATTAATGTAGATTTTTGTCTGGTGAAAGTATTGGCTCAACTATAATTAAAAACAACATGCTAATGTACCTCTTGCTTAATTATAAGATTTATTTGATACACATTATATAAACTTGAAAGTTAAGAAATAGTAATTATTCAAATTCGAATTGGTCCACCGAAAATACAACATAGCAAGAATTTGCATCTTCAAAACCCTCCGTATCCAACATTTTGAAATTTCGTGTCGCTATCGAATGACATCGAATTTATACTTGATGATCTACTTGAAGCATTACCATTATATTCAGCGGCAATCGGTAGAGTACCTTTATACTCAGCGGAAATTGGTAGAGTACCTTTATTCTCAGTGGCATGGAGTCACTGACATAGAGAGTCCAAGACACTGCAAGGTTGTCCACAGCTATACCCATTGTAGCCACGCATCTATGATTAATATTTATTTAAATCATAGAAATGACTCTCTTTTGTTTACATTTTTAATTCTGGGATTAGACGAATTTCAACTGCGGATGCCACGAAATATATGCGAATTTCGATATGTATATTCCCTCAAGATGTGTTTGTTTTTTCACAATGTGTCTAAAAAGGTAAATTTTATGCACCATTATTCAAAAAATTTATTCTCTGAGATTAGCCTAAAATAGTTGATATCCAGGTGATTTGCTGCATTAAAATTTTGCCTAATAGACGTTATGTTAAAGTAAAACTGGACACTTACAAGTAGGTGATAAATCGATTTTCACACTTTTTAGTTTCGATTCCTTAATTTTATAGTGTAAACGAACTTCGTAGCAATTTTGAAGTCTATAGGTGCAGTAGATAATATATCTCTTTTCTCTTTTTCACACTTTTCCCACTTATGAGATCTTTTTGATAAGTGAGTAAGTTAATCAGTTATAAAATTATCGATTATCAGACATTTATTATATTAGTAATACATATATTACTTATTATGCATTATTTATACAGTTTTGATTCTGGTTCATTAGGGGGGAGCCTTACTGCACATATAAAATTACAAGTAGGTAGGTCAAACAGATGCAATATCCATACGTTTTATTGCACAACTCAAAGGCGTATTAAAATTATCAATGTTTTTTAACTTTTTTTTTCCAAAATATGAGGGTGATAAAAACTTTTCAATACCGTTTTCATTTTCAGCATCCCCAAAAATATGAGAATTACAAATTAGCTCATGATAATCAGATACTTTGTTGAACAGTGTAATGAAAACTCATGTTCATCTTGTTATGGGATTCATTGTATTGCTCTCTAAAGCAATTTTTACGGATGAGCACTGTAACTAATTTATGCATTCAACAGCAAGTGGTCTGGCCTAGTGGCAAAGCCCTTGGTGGAACCAGTTCGCTGAATGCCATGTTTTACATTCGAGGCAACCGTTTCAACTATGACCGTTGGGCTGCTGATGGAGCAGATGGTTGGAGTTACGAGGATGTCTTGCCTTATTTCAAAAAGCAGGAAGATAACAGAAATCCAGAATATGTTTCCAATGGTATGTAATAAACTGAATATATAAACTGTACATCAAATCTTAAATAAATGTTTCTGTTTAACGCAAATATTAAGCAGTAGTAAGAAAATAAAATAGCACGTTAGTAAGCAAATTTAATTTTTAATTTTTTTATTACTAGACATTAAAAAAAATAACGAATAATAATCATAATTAGATTTATAAATTCTGAATATGATATAAAGTTTGATTAACGAACGCATAAATAACAATTCCATATTTAAAAATGATTAAAAATCTGTACCGAAATTCAATATATGATAATTCATGCGGATAGATCTATGCAAATATACTCCGTTGACCGAAAAATTGCAAAAATTATTTGATCTCATATGCAGTATGATGATGCTAACACATTTTTTTCACTTCCGTCAATGAAAATACATAATAAAAAATATAACACAGTGGCATAGCTTACATGCTTTTACCCAATACTACAAGTGCTTCATTTCAAAAATATTATGTATGGAAGTTTCTCAGTAATTCGGTATACGTCGGAACGTGTTTATACCAGGTTGCAAGAAATCTGTCAAAATACATTCAAACTCTATTACTAATTACCATATAGAGTATGAAAAACAGCTAAACTATAATATCGAGCGTAAAATATTACATTTTTCAAAATTTAAATATGTATAGCATGTTCTCCGTCCAGAAACGTACAGTGGTATACATGTGCTTCTCCTCGATTTTAACACGGTGCTTAATTCAATAAATAAATCAATTTCAGGGTAGGGGAGCGATTAAAATAAATTTATTTACACAGTACATTCACATAAAGTCACATTCACATAAAGTTAATCAATCCAATATAGATTAAAAAACTTATTAACTTTAGAAAAAACACAGCTACAACTTCCACAATTTTTGTAATCTCGAACCATTTCATAGTATTCTCATATAAAGTCAGGTTTGAAAAAATAAATAAAAACATTTCTTTGAAAATGCATGAGGTTTCTGCTCAAGGCAATTATACTTTATACGAAAATACTATAATCATAAAACACACATCAAAGAACTTTAAACTCATAATATATATTCGAGCGAAGAATAATACTTTCGAAAGTAACATTTTAATTTTCCAGCGTGCTACTGGGCCCGTTGGATGGCCAAATGCATTATCCAAGATTAAAATATCTTTCAGATGCAGACGGATTTGCTCAGGTTAGGCTTTGACAGTTGGTTCACTTCGTCCAATCACCAAATTTTATATTTATGACCTAGACATTGCTGTTAGACTTCCATAAAACAACAGGACTGATTTACAAATATTGAACTTTTTGAATGCTCGGGGATTCTCTGACTGTTAAATTAAACATTGGTTTTACCTTGCAGTCTTCACTTGTACTTATTCCTAAAAACAATATTAATATATCATTTATTGGTTTATGACTAAGAAATGTATTTTTTTTTCGTTTATTATAAATGTGTTGTTGGGTATTTTCTTTTTAAATAACTAAGTCTTTTCACAATGGTAGATTGGTTGATATAGATATCACCTTACTCATTTTGTTAAAACTGTACCATCGGATAATCATTAGTAGTAAACGAAGACATGTGTCGTTAATTAAGAATGTTTTTGTACAACCATTTTTCGTACAATCATATTTCATCAAATACATCATTAACTGAGCCCAATTAAAACCAGTGTACCACTGTATACACAGTAAAACCTGTATAACGAACTCTCCCGAACACGAACATCTCTATAAAGCGAAATCTTTTTCAATACACAACACATATATATTTGTATATTTTTATCTCTGAAAAGTGGACACCTTCGAATAGCGAACAAATTTTGCTTTCCCAAGGGGTCCGCTATTAAGAGGTTTTACTGTACATATATATATATATATATATATAGAGAGAGAGAGAGAGAGAGAGAGAGAGATTTGTGTGTGTTTAATAAGCATTTGTGCCCCCCTAAAATTTCTTGTCATGCTACGCCTATGTGTGTCAGTAGCGCCTTTGGTGGAAAAATGTACAACTTCGCAATTTAAGCTCATTTACCCCGAGCTAATTTTGCTCAGATCGTCAAAATAAGTTTCTGGTCAAATAAAAATAAGCTTCTTATAAATCAGAATAAGCTTTTGACCATGATCAAATCGACGTTTGGGAAAAATCTTTCACGTGATAAGTATTTTTGTCAGTAACGCCCTTGATGAAAAATTGCAAAACAGCTCAGTTTAAACTCACTTCCAATGAACGTATTTCTCTCAAATCTTCAGAATAAGCTTCTCCTATGGTCAATTTTATAATTTAATAAAATTTTTTCCTGATAGATTTTCTTTTATGTAAGTAGCTCCGCTGGCGGAAAATTGCATAAATAAACAATTTAAACTCAATTCCGAGGAATGGACTTCGCTCATTTTTTCAGAATAGGTTTCTGTGATAGTCAAATTTATGCTTTGATAAAAAATTCAACGCGATAGGTTTTTTACGCTCGTAGTATCCCGTGTCGTAAATTGATAGCTAAAATTTTAAAATGAGTTGTTTATATTTATTACCAAACCCCAAGTTAAAATTAGGTAGGACAGATCCGTCTCAATTTTTTTAACACAGATAATAACCCCCCCCCACACACACACACACACACGCAAGAAATACAGTAGCTAATTTGCATTTTTCTCACTAATTGAAAAATAATTTTTTAGAGCTTTTTAATTAAATAAAAGTCAGATTTTTATTTTATATTTTAAGTTTTTATCTTAAATTTGGCACTTATTAACTGATCATTGTATTTGTCACTAGACGCAATATCCTTTTCATATCTTAAAAGATCTGTTAATTGATTTTCTGTTTCATGAAACAGACTTTTAAGAGTAGATTATTTTAATAACATTTTTCGTATCTCTAATAATTCATCTACTTTTGTGTTATCAATATCTCTGTCAATACCGTTTCAAGTTTGGTAATTAATTTGCAGAAAATTTTTTGTCCAACACAACGTTTAGATTTTAGTTATCTAAATTTTCCATTTCAAACTGAATTTAAATCCAATACAATTATTTAATTTTAATTTCTAGCACATAAATCAAGAAGCGTCAAAGTATAGTGAAATTTAAAATAAATCCATATATCTTCAATCCAGGTAGGCCGGTTCAGAAAAATCACTAAGACGTTCGCATAATCCACATGAGCATTTAAAAATCAAGATGAATCTAGATACGAAAAATAGGATATATTCAAAAGTAGTCAATTAAATCACATCATTTGAAATGTTTTAGAAACCACGCTGCAGAACTGAGAACTGTTCTCAAAAAACACTGTAAAAACATAAAAATACATTTATTTTTAACCTCATTTCAATTAAATTCCCATCACGAGTTATGAAACACAATGACACAATGAAAAAAAAACACGATGCTTAATTCGATAATTAAATCTAGGTCGAGGGGGGGGCGATTAAAATTAATGTTTATAAAACAGCGCATTCACATAAAGTTATTCAATCCACGATGAATTTCAAGAATTATAATATTTAGATAAATACTAAAAGAACTACCATAATAATTTTAATCTCGAACCATTTTCACAATTCTCATACAGAGCAAGGTTCGTTCCGAAAGGAACATTTTTTTGAAATGTCATGAAGTTTACGTTAATTTAACAAGATAATCATACTTTTAACAAAAATACTATTTGCCTGCTGTTGGGCACTGCGATCGAGGCGCCGGGCGTTCTTATCAGTGGTACCCGCGTGCTCGTTGTGGGATGCCGCAGCGTGATTTCGCCTTCCGAGGGCTGAAATCCCCGTGTGCCGTGTAGTCTCCCGGAGGAGGAGCCAATGCTCAACGTCATGGCTTAGCCAAGACGAGTGGCCTCCCTTAGGCATTAAATCATAAAATGCACATCAAAGGACTTTAAATGATAAATATTCTCCATAGGGAGTCAAGAATAATTCTTTCGAAAGTAACATTTTAATATTATAAAGCTTGCTATTTCACGTTCATTCAATGACAAAAGATCGCTGCGACTAGTGTCAGACAACGGCAAAACAGCACAAGTAAGGCAAGGTTATTATGTTTAAATACACACTATATTGCCCAAAAAGTGACATTCTTAATAGCGTACCCAAATTGTGTCCACACGTCCACAGCCATTACTAGATAGGTCAGATCAACACAGAGCAAGATTATAAACTGTCTACTCTGCTTTTGAAAGAACTAGGAGATCCGACCCGGGATTTCCGGTTACGGAACATAGGTGAAAACCATTTTCTTTTCTAATTCTAGTAGATTTTTTACACATAATACTTTTTTTTTAGATTGCCAATTAACAACACCAAAAAGCATTTTTATATCAAAAATATCAATGATGTATTCAAATCAAGTTTTGAAATTTATTATAAGCGATATTTCCGTATTAGTCGCAAGGCAGGAGTTAATAGCCGAAGAAATCGCCAAAGATTTCGCTACTTTTTAGTTTTGATAATTTCAGCGATTTAAGCACGTAGTTTGATTACATGTCTGTTACATTTGTGTTTTATTTATATCACATTATTTATTTATTTATTGATGAAGTTTCGTTCTGGAATATCAGCTGGAAACACACGCTGAACTATTTATATTGTTTTAGGTGCAAACGAATTAATCTTTCGTAATCGAGCTGCACGCGATAGAGACAGTTTTTAAAATAATCCATGCGTGAGAATTATTTAAAAAAAACAATCAGTAAACTGAGATACAGTTTTCAAACAAATTATTTATGAATATACATTTTTTTTTACTCTATTTGGCGGTGTAAAAATTGAAATTGCTCGATTACATATGTTATATTTGAGTTTTTTATTTATATTATTTATTTATTTAATAATTGGTATTAGATTTAATTTCGTTATGGAAAGTTAGCCAGAAACAAATAATGAACTATTTATATTATTCCAAAGAACTGTTTGTAATATTCTATTTATAAGTCCAAATGGCTTATTATTTTGTCGTAATGGAGCCGGCACGTGATAGAGAAAGATTTACAAAATTCATCCTTGAAAATTATTTTTTATACCCTAATAAATCAGTCAATTAAGATATAATTTTCAAACAAATTGCATTTGTAAGTAGATTTTTTTTTCTTATACGACGGTGTAAAAATTGAAATTGTGCGATGTTTAGAAGTTTTAAATATTACAGTAGCGAAAATTGAAAAAGCGAAATTTTACCATCAGTCGTTGCCATCCTCAAAATGACGTCAGCGTTACACATGAACACGTTTGTCCTTTATAATATAAATATGATATGATATGATTATTTCACAATAAGAATTTCTTTCTTGTTACAGGTTTTCATGGAGCCGGGGGACCCATAAGCGCAGAGATACCACAGTATTATCCCGAGATCAGGGAACCAATTTTCAATACAATTCGTTCGATGGGTTACCAAGTAGTTGATTCTAATGCATACTCTCAGACAGGTAAGTGTTACAATGGAACAATAGTTTACATGCATGCCTCTACACGAATGCTACATTCGGTCGTGGTCACGCCATGCATTCAGTCAAGTAACCTGAACCACGGTCCCGGTGATTGACGCTAATGTTTTACATTGCGAATCAGGTTCGCGTTGGATGTTTTGGGTTAGAGTCGATTTCGGATTAAGATTCGAATTATGAGAGTTGGGTTTGGGTTGATGAAATTTTTTTTGTCGGGTTTGTTTCGGGTTTCGGGTTGACTTGAAATAGAATTTTCAGGTTCTACCCAATCCGCGCTGTGATCTACATGACTCATACAATGCATGTGATTATACGTTCAATTAATTCAATGACGGGCGTACAATGCGTTTTTACTACCTCAACAACAACATGCAATTTAAGTATTTCCAGGAAAAAGGGTTACCTTAATTATTTGAAAATATTTGACATTTTAAAAGGATTTGAAAAGTATTTTTTTGTAATACACGTGGTACGATCTAAAAATTTTTCGGATGCATAAACCACGAATCAAATAAAATATTTTTTGTAAAAGTATGAAAATTGTACTGTAAAAATACGGATATATATATATGTGTGTGTGTGTGTGTGCGTGTATGTATATTACAGATTGAAAGAAAATTCTTGCAATTTCTGTGTTTCAAAATGTTTTTTCAGTCCATTCATCTGTCATTAGTAACTTCAATATAAATACAGTGATATCTTACTTAAATGCTAATAAACAAACTGTGTGTAACTCAGATATTTTCCTTAGATTATTATATCCCTATAAGGATTACCATTTTTTCCTCGGGACAGTGAAATCGCATATATCTTAAGATAGGCATGAGCAAAAAATTTTTGTATTCGGATTACTGAAATTTAAATTTCTGCATGTGATTAAATAGAATGTATTTTCCCAATAGGTTTTTACGAATTCCAGGGATCTTTAAGAAATGGCACAAGATGCAGCACAGCAAAAGGTTACTTGGTACCAGCTGAAAACCGCACCAATCTTGACATTTTACCAAGCGCAATGGTTCGAAAGGTAAACTACAAGTTTTATGCTTGCAAAATCAATCAAAAGCATGTTAAAACAAGTGGGTAAGTGTGATCGAAGATCGCTCAAACGGTTTCGTTTAATATTCCTTTCAAAACACTTTATCCTTTCTTTAATAAATTCAAATAAATTTCATTTAGCAACAACAACAAACAAAAGTCATGTTTTTTATAAAGTAAAAAATTACCGGTCTATTTTTTCCTTTTTTCGAATATCTAAACCAGCCAGATAGCGGTCCAAGCCCGCTATTATATTCTGTCATAATAATATCCGTCATATGGACTAAATGCAATATTTAAAAAAATAATTTCAAAATTAAACAAATTGTACACCTTCAAAATGTTAAAATATGCGAATATTTCCATAATCGGATTTTTATCACGATTCAATATGTTTCTCAATCTCATATATTTACTATTCTCTATTATTTATATTGATACTCGCTTTGTATTATTCTCAAACATTTGAAAAATTAGTTAAACTTCCTATATGACTTCAGATTTTCTTTTTAAATGACGTGATATTTATCTGCTTTTTCCACTTACACATACTCATACTCCTTTTATTATTGAGAAATCTTAGACATTTTCCGTTTTAAAACGACTATGACGTCAATCAATTTCATTTCATATTTATCTTTTTTTCAATTGGTGAAACTTTTAATTTCATTTTCATTTTTCACGTGAAAATCGTCTGATAGAAAATTAATTATTTTAGAAAGAATTTTATTGTGGATTTTAAATCTTTGGCATCTGCTCTAACGAAAAATGTTTCAATTTAATAGGAAAAGGCTGTTAGAATTTTGGTTTTTTATCTCTATTTATTAAAATAATACGAATTTTTCAAATTTTAATATTTTGAGCTCTTCACAGCTGTTATTCAGATTTATACACTAAGTTTCAACTCTGTAAGTTACATAATTTTTGAGAATGGCTCTGTGACGGACAGACAACGCAGCGGGAGTATTAGGGTTTCGTGAGATGAACGAAACCCTAAAAACTATATCACATCTTTAATTTTATTTTATTTATTGATTTACAAAGATATTCAAAACTCTAGCATGTCTTACCAACATGGTTTTCTGAACTTTATAGCTGAGTTATTTTTTATATTTTCCTATAGATCATTTTTCGCAGATTTTAAATCATAAAGCTATTTCCAAATACATTTATTAGTTAAACAGCTGTGGTTTGAGACAATTCGAACCATAGTTAATAAACGTAGGTGTGCCCTGGCCTAAAAAATAAGGGTGTTCATATTATCTTTGAGACTTTTCTTTGAAATGTATCAAGTTTTCTTCTGAAAATTTCCTTTTAACCTTTTTGTATACCTATGGCGTTGCTCATATATTCTTAAGATTATTTTATTCAAAATTTAATTTTTCCCTTCTTAAATATTAAAATATCATGGGCTAAATTATTTTCTAAATTAATTCTTCGTATGCGCATTAAATACTTTATTCGAAAAAGCTTTCCTTTCATCAGAATGTTAATTTCATAACCGTTAAAGATATCTTACTCTATTATTCAGTTTATATGCTTTCAATCTTCTCTTTGTGGTTTTTACATCTGGAAGCAGATATTTCAACTATCCTTTACCCTTTGTTCAGAATATAACAAATGCATATCTATCTAAATTTCCATTTGCTGTTTTCGGACTTAATAATAATTGTATATACAGTTCGCTCCTATCAAAACCGCATTTCCCATGCATTTTTCAGATGGTCACTGTGTTGCCGTCCCATTTTACTTATTTTGGCTAGCCTGCCAATTATGGATTCCCTTGGTATGTCTACTGTTCGAAATTAGCATTGCGCTCTTCCAAACGGTTGTGAACAACTCCGCGCCATTGGCTTGATTCAGCATTTTTATGTTGGCATTGTAACTTAATGAAAAAACTTCAGATCATCTCTGACCTCCAAGCTAAGAGGTTCTAATTATTTCATTGCGATAAGGGAGGCCACCCCTTTTGCTTCTTCGTAAACCACGCTTAATAAAAATTTCCATGGATTTGCCTGTGCTTTAATGCTGTAAGTTTAAACATCTTTGGGATCTCTGTGTTCTTGCTGTTGACAACGCATCTTTTGTATTTCCACTGTTTTTACCGCCCTTCATGTTTCTGTTTAACAGAAATCTAACAATTGCTGGATTCCATGTTATTACAACTACTACAATAACAAATATCTACTCCACAATACCCAAAATATGAATAGAGAAAAATCCACCTTAATAATTTTTTCCCTTAATGTCTGAAAATATGTTGGAAAATTTATACGAAATGGGCCAAAAATCCCTAAATCCTTTAAATAATCATTAAGAAAAGAACAAATAATGATACAGAAGTGCGGTTTGAACCGTAAGACTTCCTAAAAAGTAAGATATTTTGTGGCAAAAGAGAAAAAAAAATGGTTAGAATAGTCATTCGATAAGCCGTGCTATTAAGGTAACAGTTCAAAAATATATCAAAAATATTAATAAGATTATACAATAATTATTTATTTGCACTTGAGAATATAGTTATAGCAGTTATCAATCTCAGGTGCAAAAAAATAAATGTTGTATAATCTCTCATTATCTTTTATGTCTTTAAATAACGTGGACCTTAATAGCGCTACCTATCGGTAGAAATTAGAATTACTTTTTCTTTTGTGACAAAAACTCACACTCTTTGACAAGTCTTATGGTACAAACTGTACTCCGATACGATAATTTGTTCTTTTTGTGAATTTTTATAGTTCATGCGAACTATTTGCCCCTCCTGTATAATAATAATATGAAATTGGGAAAAGATTCTTTCGCTAAAACCAATTTATTTAATCGGTAGTTAAAAGTGTTTTTCTAAAATATTTACAAGATTACTCAGATTAATTAACGAATAATATTGCCTTTTTAAAAAATCTCAGTATCTCAGTAAATAAATAAAAATAATATATTGTGATCGTAGCTGTAGCTGGAGAGATTTATATTGAGAGTAAAAATTTTCCACTGCACAACCTTTAAAAACATAAAACTTTAACTCAAAAATAATTAGTTTTGTAAATTTGATTTTGCTTTCTAAGAATAATAAAGGAAAGTATTTTGCATTATATTAAAATTCTATTGTTATTAATAGATCGATAATATAAACTCCATATAAAACTTTTTTTAATGGGACTTCTTTAATGGTTACCGGCAGGCTATAAAGAACTAAGATATTGACTTTATTTTTCCACTTTTAAGTAGCTTTCAATACAAAAAAGTATAAAGCTACCTATTGCAGCCGTTCGGAGGAAAGCAGTTCCGGAAAATTTCGATATATTTTCACCGATCATGACCCCCAGACCCCAAAACCACCCTCCGTTCAAATGTTGATTTATATATATAGATATATCCATATATATCCACATATATATATATATATATATATATATATATATATATATATCCATATACATATATATATATCTGACCTATGTCATACGATAACGCTCGTATTTGTAAATCGATTTTGATGAAACCAATTGTGTGTATTAAGGTCACCAATGTCTCGACCGAGTTCGTTGGCCAGCTTGGTCCGCCAATTTGTTGCAAGATGGCGGCCATTTAAAAATTTAAAACTAAAATAAATGTACAAAAAAGATAAAAATTCAAATTTATTTTTTAATTACGTGTTAGGCCTTGATACAAGGATTCCAGAGCATTTTTGGTTTACCTCTATCTTAAAAAATGGCTGAGATAGAGCAGTTTGAAATTCTAGGGTGGCTGACATTTTGAAACAAAACAGCACATTAACGTGATTACTCGCAAATTATTTCCTTTCATTGGTGTAATAATTTTCCCAATCATACGCATAAAACTATATATTCATATCCGTTAGCGCCAAAATTGGCGACATTGGCGACAAAATTGGCAAAATTGGCGACAAAATTGCAAAATTTGTGACATTTGGCGACCAAAATAAGTCTTTATAAATGAAGCCAATTTGGCTATTGCTCACTAATTTGGCGAAATTCTTATTCAAATTCAGTATTAACGAATCTTTTGTAAACGTTCCTTTGCATTTTAACTTGCTGTTTTCGTGTAACATTAGCTAAAATTTTAAGCTACCTTTTCCTCCCGGTACAGACCGGAAGGACTTTTTTTATTTAGTCGGAGGATTGAAAATAAACTTGTGATTTGTAAATAACGCTTTGCAGGGAGTGATTAAACGTATTTGAGGACTAGGGCAGACATTCACCGCTATTTCCGAAAAGTAATTTTCGCTTTATTTCAGAAAGACATTTATAGTCTACACGCTGACAAAAATGACACTTTCAAATCTGAGTAAATCGATGTTTTTAATTTGTTTGTTTGTTATGAAACCTTTTGTTTCAAATATGACGAGCCAATGCTTTCAATTCTGAAATACCAGAGATACTCAGCATATTGAAACATGGACATATTCAAAAATGATTAAGGTCAGTTCATACTCATTTTTAAAACATGGACATACTCAAAAATGAGCACATAGAAGTCAGTTCATACTCATTTTTGAAACATGGACATACTCAAATAGGAGCACATGATGTTTTATTCTTCAGTGTGTGCATGTTTTCAGAAATGGATATCTACATGTTTCAAACTTGAGTAATTTTGATTAGGAGCCATTTTGACTATGCGACATACTCAGATTTGAGTGTTTTTTGCTCAGTTTTGAAAATGTCGTTTTTAGAGTATAGACATTTATAGAATTCTGTGTTTAAATAAGGTGAAGGTACAACCTTTTTCGCAAATACTGAAACTCCCTGACCGAAGTAGCTGCCAAACGTGCCCGTGCAGTTTTCTGTCTCCGATAGTTTTATTGATCTACGATAGATATTTTTTAACTAATGAATCGTTTTAAGAAGAGTTTAAAGATTTGAAATCAACGAAAGTTATTATCAGATGATAAATGGAATATTAAAAATATAAAACTGATATATATATTTTTAATCTAACGTGTAAACTTTTGTATTCTCTAATTGAATAATGGCAATCTTTATATATAACGATTTGCAGGGGTAACATAATAAACATTACATAAACATTGCTACATAAACGTTACATAAACATAATAAACATTGCTTTAATTTAACGTCTGTACTTCAATACATGCGAGGGATGGAACTTTAATGGTGGCAACATTGTTTCAGAGAGGCCACGCAATGGAACCCAGAAAAACAACTTACACCACAAATACAGGGTGTCCATAATTAAACGACCCTACTTTAAAGTTGTCTACAGACGAAACTATTGGTCAGAAAGTTGTGAAATTTTGTGAAGGACATAATGAAGCAATGGGAATTTGTTTAAGCGAAAAAAAAATTAGTTCGAAATTTTGCCACCAGATGGCGTTTTTAGTTTACCAATCACATTTGAAACGTTTGGTAAGTCATGATAAAAAAAGAACATTTAATGAATTATACATTTAGCATAAATTTTGGATAGTTTACATATTTTATTACAACAAAACTTGTTCCACATGACGTCCATCATTTTCAGCTACCATCTGGAATCGTAGGATAGCATGTTCCACAGTTGACAACAGTGTGTTCTGGGAAATGCTAAAAACATGTTGTGAACATGTCTTTAAGATCAGGTAAAGGTCTTGGTTTATCATGACTTACAGAATGTTTCAAATGCGACTGACTCATTAAAAACGCCATCTGGTGGCGAAATTTTGAACTAAATTTTTTTTCGCTAAAACAAATTCCCATTCCTTGATTATGTCCTTCACAAAATGTCACAACTTTCTGACCAATAGTTTCGCCTGTAGACAAATTTAAAGTAGGGTCGTTTAATTATGGACACCCTGTACATCACATTACCTTACTTCACAGCGAATGCGTTCTCCCCTCAAACGTCAGACGCCTACGCAGTGATAGATCGAACAAAGCCATATTTTAGTTACTGTTCTATCATACGAAATAATTCGTCAATGCGCAGTAATATTTTTCGGTTTTGGAATACAACCTACGACGAGTCTTAGAAGTAAGAAGTCTTTCAAGTCTTGACTAAAGACTACTCTTCCTCAAGACTCTTGAGGAAGAAACGGCAACACGTTTTACAGAACCCTTCCATAATCTTGCATGACAATGCTCCCGCGCATACAGCGTATACAGTGCAAACTGTGGCTGAATGTTTGTTCGCTGGATTGGGAAGTGCTCTTCATTACCCATGTACTCCGGACTTAAGTCCCTGTGACACTGATCTCAACCCCAAGATGAAGAAGCCGCTCTGTGGCATTCCTTTTCTTACCGTTCCAGAGATTCTGCAGACTGTAGACCGCTCTATTCAATGGAACGCCAAAAAAGGCACTGCGATGCCAACAACATATTGCAGCTTCCATAACGCTAGCAACGGGTGCTAGACAACACCGTTTACTACTTTGAAGAGTTATAAGAATTCGACATTTGTATCTCTTCCGTGTGATTTGTACATGTACATACATAGCTGCCACAATTAACGTTCCATATTGTATATATTACGGCATGAAAATGGCCATCATTTTGAGCAGAGCATCTGGTACTGCTCTGGATTAAAATTAGTCAAGACACAAAAATCTCGAAATAAAATATCATGTATAATTTTTCTAGCATATAAAATACTCTAGTTTATAATAAAATGACACAAACCGCATATAACAATGATAATTAGATCAAAGGATAAAACGCTGTTTATGTTATATTGTCGGTGGTTTTAGAGCCTTATTCTGAGATTTAATGTATTTCCGAATGTATTTTTTCAAGAAATCTGATATTTAAGTTGAAATGTCTAAATTTCTATGAAAGATACAGCTATCAAACTTCGTACAGTGCTTTTCAGTTGTATATGGGGGATTTTTTTCTTAATTGTCTTCGAAATTTTTCGTCTTAGAGAAGTCTTTTAAAAAATTGTTCCCGTAGTAAAAAAAAAAAACTTTTTCCTTTAAAAATTATTATTGATTTTTAAATAAATATTTTTTTAAATATCGAACACAAGTTTATTCTTCTCAGTCCTCACAATCGAAAAATAAAATATGCAAAAAGATTTATTCTTTCAGAAGATATACCAAATTTTAAACATGAATAACATTTTAAATGTTTGATTTTTTAAAAAGTTGAATTTGTTTTTTAAGAATTTAAATTTAAAAATCCTTTTTATTTGAAAACATGGTTATTTCTAAAGTAAGGTCATTACAAAATAGTATCTATTTAAATCTTGAGTGCTTGCAGCAAAACGCATTCCCGCAGACTCCCGGCATCCTTTATGCTACAGCAGATGCCAGTTGTGCACCTACGGTGTTAGTGTGTTGCTTCAGAATGAGCAATAAACATGTTCAAGTCGATTGATCATCCAGCTGACTCTGAAATGTGGTCAGTAATCCAATTTTAAACAGCAAGAAACATGACAGCAGCCAGATCTCTGAGGTATATGGCTCATCCAGTGACTATCACCTCTTCCAATATATAAATCGTTTCTCGGCGGCCAGCGATTCAACAATGGCGAAGATGTAAGAAACGGTGGTTAAGGTGTCGCTTTCCTTACAATCGGCGGTATTCTATGAGGAAGGTTGGCAAAAACAAGTGGGGTCTTACGACAAATGTTTCAACAGACATGGAAACTATGTAGAAAAGTAGAGAAAGGTATGAAGTATATTGTAAAAAAAAAATCTAAATGTGCTTAGTATTTTTTTAATTGTAAAAAGGACCTTACTTTAAAAACAACCCTCGTATATAAATAAATATACATTTAAAGCAAAGGATATGCTAGATATATACACGACTCCCTTGTGAAATACATTTGTTGCGAAAACAGCATTACATATTTCATTTTATTTGCTTGTAAATTGTAGACAGTAGCAGCTAAAAACAAATGCTACTTAAAAAAATCCACTTTATTTGTATTTTGTTTAGTATTATTTTATTACATTTTCTCTCTTTTTTTATGCATTTTGTAATTTTGTACTCTTGGTTGGAGATTGTTTTACGCAAATTGTCTTTGAAATTTGATTTAATATTGTTATTCAATTTGAACTATTTCATTTCTGAATATTTTACAAAATTTACATACATATATGCTCCGGATCATCTTAACAATTTTCGAATTCAATGAACTCGGTACTCATCATGAAATCCTAAAATGAAATTCTTATTATTTTTTCTTTTTTTTTTTTTGCATATTCAAGAATTTTTTTACTCTAATTTTACGGTATTTCATTTGTGTAAAAAAGACAAATGAAGAAAACAGAGAAAGAACATTTTACCTTTCACAAATTAGGTGTTTAGTAAGGAACTGCATAACTTTAATATTCGATATCACATATAATATAATAAAGATAAAGATAAAATAAATAAGATGTTAATCAGATAAAGTAATTTAAAAAAGAAAAAAATAGTATACATTTCCGTCAATACATCACGCTGTGTTGTCTCAAACTTAATGAATATCTATAATAAAACAGTAAGTCATGTGACTGTCATCAACAGTTCAGGTATGCCCGCTTCACTTTTTCATATGCCAGGCGGCCATTTTTATTCAAAATTATTTTTTCGAATAAAACTACATAAAAGTTACATTTTTAGAAAGATCGTTCAACAAAAAATAATATTTGAGAGATGATTTACGTTCAATTATGTATACATTCTGCAATAACTTCAGTTTAAATTAGGTTCGCAGTTCAAATTCTCTATCCATGAAAATAAACAAAAAAAAAAAAAAAGAAAAAAAAGATTCATTTGTTGTGAACGTTTAAAATATTAAACCATGAATTTTTGGACCATTGCCTGGTGTAAAAAAAATAATCCGCACCAGTGAGACAGTCAATGTTTACCATAATTCTGTTCTATACAACTCAACTTCCTTCAGGATCTTTTATTGACGTAAGTTGAACTCATATAATAATATTTAATGGATCAAATTTCGAAATGAATTGTCAGCTTTTATTTTTCGCGTGTGGAAATTAGAAACGATACTTTAATTTTGAAATCAAATGTTTTGATTTATGATATTTTTTCTTATTTATCTATTTTCTATTTTAAAGAAAAATGTGAACGTCATGTATTTTAAATTGGAACAGCTGTCACGGACGCACCGGGGTTGGCGAGATTTTTGTTTTGTGCCATTTTGGCGAGAAAATCGCATTTTCAGATACCTATTAGAGATTACTAAAACAGCATGTACTTTTATTTTATTATGTAATAGTTTATTTTATATTAAAAAACAAACAATTTTATTATAAAACACACGCACAATGATTAATTTATTATAAAGTGGGTTAAGCGGTTTTTGTCAAGAAAGATGAAATACATAACAACAAAAAATATGCGAAATGCTACCACGATCGCAAAAGTTCTTGATTTGTCTATTAGATTTTTCCGGTTTGGCGAAGGATTAAGGAAAAAAATAAATTATGAATAAAAATAATTTGTTACAATGCTTAACATACATTTAAGGGAGACCAAACTGGTGGCCAGTGGCGGCTAGTGTTGTAAATAAAACCGTTGTTCGGTTTTCTAGATCTTGATTAAGGGTGTCTCATACTATTTCAATTGTGAAAGAAAAGGATTTCGTAAATATGTAGGAATATAGCAAGTTTGGGATTGAATATAGTTTTATACATAGAAGAATTATTTTTATTATTTTTTTCCAGGTACTAATTGAAAACCGCAGAGCTGTTGGAGTTCAGTTTGATTATAAAGGCGACACATATGAAGTAAAAGCCAGAAAAGAAGTGATCATGTCTGCTGGAACAACTAATTCGGCCCAGTTGCTGATGTTGTCAGGGATTGGACCAAGAGACGAACTAGAAAAGTTTGGGGTAAGTATAATAGTAGACATTAGGAATCTCTGCAAAATGTCGGCTTTAGCTTTGCTCAAGTAACTTTTCTCTGCTAAACCTGAGGAAAGAAAAAACTAGTTCATTGTATCTGAAACTATAGTTGTGAATTTTCTAATTCTTTAGTGAAATAAGAGAATCTCCTTAGAAATACTTCTCCCTATAATATCTTTCTTCCGGCATATAAAGTGCGGATGAAACAAATGTACTTAAAACAAATATTTATTAATGTGTAAATTATTACTCTGGTCGTATTTATTTCATTTTATGTATAAAAGAAGATTTCTGGTTCTACTTATGTATATATATATATATATATATATATGTGTGTGTGTGTGTGTGTGTGTGTGTGTTACGGTCAATATGATTATTCCGGTCTTTATTAATAATACCCGGTAATTATTAATAATGACCGGATTAATCATATTGATTGGATCGTAACATATATATGAGCGTTATATGCCGGAATATACGGGAGCTTGAATAGTCTAGAGTATCAAATTTCGCAATTTACAAAAAAAGATAAAAATCTCTTTCATGTCTATTATCATTGCAGATTCCAGTCATTGCTGATCTCCCGGTCGGTAAAAATCTACAAGACCATCCTGGCGTCCCCGTCTTCTATGCCTTGAACAAAGATATACCAACAGTACTCGAAAAAATTGTTGATCCTGTTTATATAAAACAATATATCCGAAATCGAACAGGTAAATCATAAAATAAATAATTTTCAGGGCAAAACTAAATCTAAAAATTTTAATGAAAGTAATTTTGCATTTTAAATTCTAGTTTGTGATTTTTTATTATTTTACTTTATTCTTGAAGTTTTCGTCTTAAAGTTAGTTTGCACATACTTCTTAGCATTTCTAATTATGTACAAGTATGTTAAAAGGGACAGAACGTTTTTAAAATCTAAAGTAAACAGTAGCAGTATAGAAGTCATTCTTGCAGAAACGTAATGTGCGCTTCTTGTTTTTTATTTCAAACTAGCCAACCCGCCCGGCGTTGCCCGGGCCCGAGATAATTACAATCTCAGTGAAAGGCGTTAACCCCCTCCCTCCCCATACCCGCAAATATAATGAATAATTTGTTCAAGAGAACCACCGTCACCTACATTAACGTGATCATTAAAAAAAAAAGAATTACATTTTTCTGATAATTAGAACATAGCGAAGACGCTACGCTAAAATAGCCGGCAGATGACATCCCTTCCCGACCACAATTTCAAATCTATATCTTAATTAGTTACCTAAATTGTGTTCATTAGTAAAAATTGGCAATTATTTCCTTTCATTTTTGCAAACTAAATGGAGGGATCGGCCCGAGAAACAGATCTCTTGGTAGTTCAGTTTTTAATGAAAGTAGATCCCTGTCTGAAACTTTCTCTGATCGTTTTCACTGGCGCTTCAGATTTTTGGCAGTTTTTTGCATAAATTAAAAAAAATTACCAACCGAATTTTTCAAAAATCACATAGTCAGATACAGAATATTTTTTTACATATGCTCAGAAATTTTCAAATTGATATCTCAATTAGTTTTCTTAAAATTCGCTAATTAGTAAAATAATTTCGAATTTGTTCATTTCCGCTTGCAAATCCAACGCACCAGTTCGTTTCTTTCGCCATTTTGATATAAAAGATGACATTTTAGAAGCGATGGTTAATGAGAATCTAATTAATATCCAGGCTAATTATCAAAATATTAAAATTCTGAGGCTCAGTTGCACATGGCCAGACCTTGGACTATCCACACCTAAATTTCCAGACTTCTAAGTGGGTTAGATTTTGCTAGCCATCGCCAACAGACACACACACAGACACACACACGGACACACACACAGAGCGAAACTTTCTTTTATTAATATAGATATCACCAATAGATAGTTCTACACTGTCGCAAAAACTGTTAAAACGTTCAATTTAACGTATCAAATTGGATCGAATTTCAACAGCTTCTGACCTTCATTTTGTTTAGCTATCGAAATGAGAAAATAAAAATTATTAAAGAGCAGGTTTGTGATTTGAAATTGGAAGATTATTTTGAGCAATATTACAGTTTGAGGCAGTGCAGCGCCCTCTTTTGGTGATATTTGGAACTTAAATAAGGTAGCATAATAAATACATTGCTGCCTTCACACATTATTCTTCTGCAAAAATAACATCAGTAGATGTCACTGTTTACTTGTTATTCAATTTTAAAAACTTTCAGTCCATTTTAGAACACCCTGTATGCTTGTAGCTTTTTTTTGTCCTTTTGCTCGCGTTTAGTTGTACCCCTCTCTTTTTTGTAGTCAGAATTCATTTCACAAAAAACAATTTAAAAAAAAAATTGGTACAATGACATGACATCAAAAATATTTCATTTCATTAATAGAATTTACGCAGGGTGAACATTCATAAAATGTGTAACTCCAAAGAATTTATAGATTTGTAAGATATTGGACAAATTGGACAAATTAAATCCAAAAATTTTTAAAAAATCATTCTTCTAATTTAATTAAACGAAGATAATGAACACAGAAAGTTGTGCACGTAGAGCTTTTTAAACTTGGGCATGGATAGATGAAGATAGCCCCCTGCATCTAACACTCAGATTTTAAATTTTTTTTTAAACCTCTTACGTGATTTTTTTTTGTATTTTAGGTGCCTTTGTAATTATATAAGTACGTAGCACCTATAGTCCTCGTCTGGTCCATCCGTCTGCCTGTCCGTCCGCCCGTCTGTCTGTCCGTCCGTCCTCATATAACAGCTCTAAAAGTACCCAACCGAATGGTTTGAAATTTATTATATATAATCGTTGCAGAATTTTGTCGAGTCATTTCATATTTTATGAAAATCGAATCAAAACTTAAAAATATATTAATAAAAGTGTTCTTCATTCTATTAAATCCTATCATACATAATCTATATAATAAATGCGCAAGTCATGTGACTGAGGAAAACAAATACGGGCTGATCACTTCACTTTTCATATACTAAGCGGCCATTTTTATTCAAAATTATTTTTTCGAATAAACGTTCATAAAAGTTACATTCTTAGAAATGTCGTTCAAAAAAATTCTAGGTTTTAGAGATGAGTTGCATTCAAATGTGTATAGATTCTGAGATAATTTAAGTTGAAATTATGTTGACAGGCTAAAATCTCACTTCATTAAAGAAAACAAACACAGGAAATTCGTTCATCGTGAGTCATAGCATATTAAACCATGAAGGTAAATCATTAGCAAAGCAAGTTCTCCATGATAAATTGTGCAGCCTTGTATAATGTAAAAAATAAAATAAAAAATCGCCCCTGTAAGCGTGGCATATGTAATAAGAGAAAAGCATGCTCAATTCGCCAAAAACTGTAAAAAAAAAAAAAAAAAAAGCTTAGCCGGATTCAGTACAAATCCTGAATAAAAATTCTTGTTGGATCGGCGTGATCTTTGTAATAATGGATTTTAAAATCTCTGCATTCGCGAACGTGTTGCAACTGACAAGCAAACGGACATGGAGCATAAATGCCTAAGCGAGTGAATACTTTAGTTAACTTAAAATGTATATATTTTATTACGAAAATTAATCATATCATAATAACAAACAATATAATTCATTTCAATTTCACTAAAATAAATATCACCAAGATCTGAATATTTACAAAACTAATTATAGTACGAACTATTATACCTCATTTGTCACGTTTGGCGTACAATTCCCGACTTGTATAAATTTGCCTGCGACTCATCGTCATTCGTAAAAGATATCCAATTTTAATATTTTATCCTAATATAGTAAATTTTGTTCTATTTTCAATACAGTCTATTCGGATTTCGTGCAAAAATTTGTCGAATTTGGGGATTTTTTTTAAATATATATATTTTTAAAAAATAAAGATAAATTTAATTTTTAATAAACGATTTCGATATGAAATCTCTGCACTTCAAGCTTATATGTACAGTTGCAAAAAAACGATTTATTCCCAGGTTTATTTCTAAAAAACCCGGTATATTCCCGAAAGACCGGATTTATTTTAGAAAAACAAAAACAAGTTTATTCCCAAAAAACAAGTTTTTTCCCCAAAAAACAAGTTTATTCCCAAAAAACCCGCTTTATTCCCCAAAAAACCCGCTTTATTCCCCAAAAAACAAGTTTATTCCCAAAAAACCCGCTTTATTCCCAAAAAACCCGCGTTATTCCTAAAAACCCGGTTTATTCTCAGGTTAAAACCGGGTTTTTTTTCTAGTCTTTGCAACTCTTCTTATATGTTACGTCAATGTTGTCTAATTGTCGCCTGCAATGTGTTTATGACCATAAATTTTTAAAAACTTTCAGCTAACTTAAAAATATTTTTCAAAGAATATTAATTTACTAATTTTTTACGATTTTTTAAAAAAAAATTATAAAGAAATGAGATTTTTCTTTGACCCAGCTGTAAAATACCATTTCTTTGAAAAAAAAAAGCAAAAAAAAAAAAAAGGCAAAAAAAAAACAGAAATCACGTACGCTTCGAGGTGACGTCACATTCTTTGTAAAGCAGATGTTTCTTTCTTTGCGTTATAAAAAAAAAAAAATGTTTTCATATTGTTGTGGCCTCCTCTACTAAGGGGCTCTACCAAGGGGCTTTGCAAGAAAAGCACCCGAGGCCTTTTGCATTGAGTTACATAATTCTCGACAGGAAGTACATTAAATAATGCTGCAATTTCACAATGAAAAAATGGAATATTTACAAATGTGCAAAATTCATAACAATATTATAAATCGTTAGCTGCTAGCAGCAAATTTTAATTTCGGTGTTTTAGAGTGAGATTGCTAAAAATAAAAGTAATGAAAATTTTTAAATGATGCGCAATTTTTAAAAAATAGAAAATACTAAATATTGTAATTTAAAGTAAAATTGAGACTGTAATAATTATAAAAAGTCCTTCCGGCCTGTACCGGGAGGAAAAGGTAGCTTTCCTATATCTTCGTTTTAAAATTTTAGCTAATGTTACACGAAAACAGCAAGCTAAAATGAAAAGAAACGTTTACAAAAGATTCGTTAATACTGAATTTGAATAAGAAATTCGCCAAATTATTGAGCAATAGCCAAATTGGCTTCATTTATGAAGACTTATTTTGGTCGCCAAATTTGGCGATATCTCACCAAATTTGGCATATTCCGCCAAATGTCGCCAATTTTAGCGAGAATTTGGCGCTAACGGATATGAATATATAGTTTTATGCGTATGATTGGGAAAATTATTACAACAATGAAAGAAAATAATTTGCGAGTAATCGCGTTAATGTGCTGTTTTGTTTCAAAATGTCAGCTACCCTAGAATCTCAGTCATTTTTTAAGATAGAGGTAAACCAAAAAATGCTCTGGAATCCTTGTATCAAGGCCTAACACGTAATTAAAAAATAAATTTGAATTTTTATTTTTTTTGTATATTTATTTTAGTTTTAAATTTTTAAATGGCGGCCATCTTGAAACAAAATGGCGGACCAAGCTGGCCAACGAACTCGGTCGAGACATTAGTGACCTTAATACACACAATTAGTTTCATCAAAATCGATTCATAAATACGGGCGTTATCGTATGACATAGGTCAGATATATATATATATGTATATGGATATATATATATATATATATATATATATATATATGGATATATATGGATATATCTATATATATAAATCAACATTTGAACGGAGGGTGGTTTTGGGGTCTGGGGGTCACGATCGGTGAAAATATATCTAAATTTTCCGGAACTGCTTTCCTCCGAACGGCTGCAATAGGTAGCTTTATACTTTTTTGTATTGAAAGCTACCTAATAAATGCCCTACACATTTTCTATTAATATTTTTAGTTAAAATTCTTCTAAAAAACAAGCATTATGTGTTATAAATTACAAGTTTAAAATTCTTTCACTTCATTAATTGGGTATCTTCAACTGAGAGTAACATTTATCACCATATATCTATAAGAATCGCTTATACAATATCGCAATTCTTCCAGTTTTCAATACTAAATTCATTTAAAAGCAACTAAATAAAAGTTCAAACATTTTTCTAATGAAACTTTCAAGTTGTACACCGTCAAATCTTGACTTATACTATCTAGTACAGCTTAAAACACACTCGTAGTTATACCAGAAACTTAAAATAGTACAACTAATGACAATTTCAAACATAATTTCAATGAGACAAGGTGTTAAGGGGAAGAAATGTACATTTTTATTCTAAAACATTCTAAAAATAAGCAGTTGAAGAGTATAATTGCATGGAATCTTGTTTAATATTACAGCTCTTAAATATTATATTTTCTGAATTTTTGGGAAATCTACTATACTTAAGAAGTAATACAAATAATCTACCATTATTAAATAGCAGATTTAAGGATGTTAGATATTGTGTAAAGTTAGATGAAAACTAAAATATCTTGCAAAATTGCCGTTGAAGCCCCTGATCTGAAGATTTACTAGTTAAGATTGATTGAAATAGGAAGGGTGTTCCGAAATTATGTTTCACTCTCAAATAGATGGAAAAGCAAGTAGCATGAGTATATTTTGGAATTTTTGTAGGACCACTGGTTGCCTGTGAGTTTTCTTCAGCTGTAGCTTTTCTGGAAGATGACACCATTCTCCCCAGGACAGAATTTCCAGATCATCAGTTGTATCTCGCCGAAATCCCCCCCGTACTCCTCTTCCAAGTAGGAATCACACTTAAGGTAATATCAAGTAACTCAGAAAACATTTTAGATTTTAAACATTAACTATTCTGCATGATTCGCTGTAAAAAAAAAAATCCCGAGGTTACTGAAATTTTTTTAGTATATTTGTATTCCACAGATTTTTTTTAGTAACCGGTACTAAAAACCGGAATCATTACTAGCTGTTTTTTAGTAATGTTGCTAGGTGTTTTCTATTAATTCTTACAGATTTTCTTGTAACTGAGTAAGAATACAAAAAAATTTTTAGTAATTGCAAACATCAAAGAGAAAAACTAACATTTTTTTAGTAGATCGACCCATTTTTTTTACAGTGTAATGTGTTTATTTTTTAACCCCTATACGGGCGGTGGGATTTTATATATCTCACTACATTTTAATCCCCAAATGCCACAATGGCATCAGAATTTTTTAATACAATTTTACTTTTATAATATACGCATAGGTGCCAACCTCTCATTAATATTCCGTAATATGCGGGTTAATTTGACCCAGTTTAACAACGCTTCAAACAAGAAATATTATTGGATGAATCTTTATTTATTCAATTTCAGATTTCTACGTGGAATTTATTTAATTTCATTTCTTAAAAATATTTCTGGTTCGAAACGTGTCAATCCTGGGTCAAATTAACCCCCATATTACGGAATATTAATGAGAGGTTGGCACCTATGTATACGTAAAGAATAGTTTTTACTTTTTTTCAAATAAATTTCTTCGCAAATCGCTGGTGTCATTCAGTTATTTCAACATTTTAGGAAAAGACTTTTTTGCTCCTGAAAGGGTTAAACGTTATATTTATTTCTGTTCTAGCGTTGGTTCAGCACCGTTCGGATTAGTTCGCCAGATTCAGATATCCAGATCATACTAACTTTTAATGTCTTGAAAGCGATGATCGGTAGATTAAAATTTTGTTCTAAGCTAGTTCGAAGTGAGTGCGTAGTAGCTAGGTATTATGTCGTTTGTATCTATAAGTCTGTTCAGGGAAAGGAGATAACGAAAGTAAACAAACGGGTTGCAGAAAAATCTCCAAGGAGCCGCACATTTGGCACAAATCCCTAGGTTGGCGAATTTTATTTTTTATTTCGATTTGTTAATTTTTTAAACATTTATTTTGATAACTATATGAAAACAACACAAGTTGTTAACTGACTTCCATCGAGATTTTAAACAAAAATGTAAAAGTTTAAGACGTCAAAATATAAATTATTCTCTATTTATTTTAAACAGCGTTGAATTCAAACATATTTTTTCCTGGTGGGATTTTTGTGCCTCCAGGCGAGACATTATATAGTTTCGGGGGGGGGGGGATTATACTTTTTGACTATTAAAAGAATCTGAAATATTCCGGGAGGGGACATTTTAATGCCCCGAACGGAATTTCCTCCCGGGGCAAACCTTCCGAATTCAACATTGTTATAAACCATCATCAGGAGTTAATTTTGTTAAATACAAAATAGTACAAAACTATTTATATCTTACATTATTGAAGCCCACTTACCTCATAAATCATTCAGAAGATGAAGTTGAAGTATCGGAACTATTAGAATCTAGATTGATTACCATGGAATCTACTATATTATCTATAGCATTATCTAAATCCCACATTTGTTTTTCCACTGTATTTGTTACATGTTGAATGCATCTTTTCCATTCTTCAGTGCCAATTTTGCTGATACTTTGAGAGAATATATCTTTTACATGAGGCATTTTGAATGTTTTGTTTTCTTTCGCAACGAAGTTCTTTATTTGCACCCAAATCAGTTCAATAGGATTAAGCTCGCAATGATAGGGGGGTAATCGTAAGACAGTTTTATTTTGTGCGTTTGCCATTTCATCGACAGCGTACTTGTCATATTTATTTTTATTTTGCTTCACTAACTGCAACAGTTCCGCTTTTAACATTCCGTCCTCAAAAAGGATATTTTTTGTTAAAAGCCAATCAGCAATTTTTTGTTTTCTCCACGAAGTATTCGGTATTTTTTCTGATTTTCGGGAATGATAAGGAGCATTGTCCATTACTATCACACAGTTATCTTCCAGTCGAAATAAGATATCACCAAACCACTTTTCAAAACGTTCTGAATTCATGTCTTCGTGATAATCTTTATTTTTATTTGATTCGAATAAGTCAAGCCCTCCATCCACGAAACCAGAATCGCTACCAATATGGGTAATTATCATCCGTTTTCCTTTTCCGGAAGGAGATTTTAATCCGGAAGAAAGACCAGACAAAAATGCTTGTTTTGATGATTTTACTGAGGTATCTTTCCAAACTTTACGAACTGTATGGCCTGCATTCAACCAAGTTTCATCCATATAATATATTTTGCGCCCTTCTTCTCTGAAAGATTTGATTTGCCTTAAATATTTTCTTCGCCACACAATTATTTCGTTTTCAATGAGAGTACTGTCTCGTCCTCTCCGTGGATATCTAAAGTTTAATTCTTTCAGGAGATGATAAAATGTTGTCATTTTAAAGGTTGGCAAATCAGGGTCGTCATTTACAACTTCCAAAACTTTATTTATAGTGGGCAATTCATTCCTCAAAAAGAACTCGTGGATTTTTCTCCTAATAGCATTCTTATCAAAATCATCTATATTTTCTAAAACACGTTTACGCAATTTTATTTTCTTCGGCGAGTTTAACACATCACATTTTTTATACTATCTTAACACTCGAAAAACAGAAGCTTTACCTACGCCTGTTATACGAGCAGCATTATCTCCTATATGAGAAATCGGAAGTTCAGGATTCGATTCAAGTTCTGTTTTAAATACATTTAAAATCATATCTTTCTCCACCTTACTCAAAGCTTTTCTTTTTACTCTCTTCTTAGGCGGGCTCAAAGAAGAATTTTCACACTCCATTTGTGTATATAAAATACCAAATCAATCGAAAAAAATCGTCAATTTTAAAAGTGAAAGACAAGAAACAAACAGCCGTTTGGGAAAAAAGCAGAAGCTCAAACAATTGGCGCTTCTGGCACAGCGCCAGGTTTAAACATCGCCAATCCGCATGCGCATTTGTTTACTTTCGTTATCTCGTTTCAGCGAACGGAGTATAGTACTGTAGCAGCCTAGTTCGGATCCAAGCAGCGGAAAGTTTGAAAAAATGGAAAGTTTTTATTATTTAACTAGCTGTTACCCGTGACTTCGTTCACGTAACATTAAAAGAAGAATAAATGAATTAATTAAGCAAAATATTTCACTCCTGATAATTGAAAACGTAAGTAATTAACTAACTCTTCAGTCTTTATCACATTTCATAGGAGAAAATACGGTATTTCTTTGTCATAGGGGCCGTAACATAACTCAGTTTTTAAAAAGTGAAATTTTGTGCCAAATAATCGTGAAAATGAAACTGCAGCCAACGGAAAAAGGACGGCCAAATAAAATCGTGTAATTGGGTAAAAACAAATGCCAATTTTACCTGACAAACCATTTTACTTTTAACGACTTTGGAAAACGTTTTAACAGCCATCCTTAAAAAAAAAATCATTGAAAATATTATATGCTTTTTATTTAAATTCAATTCTTGTGAATAGGGAGAAATAATTCTACACCTAAATGCAAGGAGCTTAAATTTGCCTCCTTGGTTTAATAGATAGCTGAAACAAATCTTGATTTCTGACATTATGTTGAAAGACGATTTTTGTTCTGCAAAATAAATTGATTCATAAAGTTTGAATCTCAAAGTTTGAATTCAAAATTTTAAATTCTGAGAGTTTATATGATATCCTCAGATAAATGATAACCGGTGTTAAGTAAATCGCGTTGCATTCCATAATCTAAGAGGAGTAGTTGACATATATGAAACATATATGAAAACATATATGAAAATTTCCGTTTTATTTCAAATATGACGTCACTTATTCCCAGAGAAATCGCTTTTTAATGATATAATTCTTGTTCATTTTCTTTTCCTGACAATCATGACTAAAATTTTAGCAGAAAACTTCCATCTGTATATAACTGGTATTCAAGTTTATTATTAATCAGCATCGATAAAAAATATTACAGTTCTTCATCTTAAATTTGACATCCATTTTTTATCTACTTTTATTATACACTGATATTCATGCTTCTTGCATTATTACGAATATTTGAAAATGCATGTTTTATTTATGACGTCATATTTGTTCAAGCCTTTTCATAGTTTCATGGTCCAAGCGAAATCTTTTATTAATAATATAATTATTGTTTATTTTTCATTCTAATTATAACGCAGTTTGTGACAGAAAATATCTTCTCAACGTAACCGATATTCATACTTCATGTATAATAACAAATACTCCATATTTTTGTTTCAAATATCACGGAAATTGATCTTCTTTTGAATTCCTTTAAATTTTTATTTTTCACGCGAAAATCGTTCAATTGAAAAATAATTGTTGAGCAAAAAATATTTTTCCGTGTTTTTATTTATTGGCAACGATCAAAACCCTAGCAACGATAAAGTAAAATGGTTAAATTTTATGGAAAAATGTTTATTGATTCGCAATGAAAATAATGAAATTTTGAATTATTAAGAAAAATATTTGAATAAAATTAACAAAAACCAGCCTATATTCATTTGAGGATTATAATCAACCTACATGCAAAGATACAGGACCATTAAATGCTTCATTTTTACGCTGGCTTCAGCCTAACATTTGCACACAATGAGATTTGTAATATTATATTATTAGGATTAGGATACATGTTTTATTTAGGACGTCCTATTTGTTCAAGCCAAGGAGGATCCTTTTCATAGTTCCATGGTCCAAGCGAAATCTTTTCTTAATAATATGATTATTGTTCAGTTTTCCTTCTAATTATAACGCAATTTTTGACAGAAAATATCTTCTCAACGTAACCAATATTCATACTTCATGTATAATAACAACCACTCCATATTTTGTTTCAAATATCACGGAAATTCCTCTTCTTTTGAAATTTCATTTTTCACGTGAAAATCTATCAATTGAAAATTAATTGTTGAGTAAAAATTATTATTCCGGGCTTTAATTTAGTTTTGGCAACGATAAAGTATTAGCAACGGTAAAGTAAATTTAACCATTTAAAAATATTATACGAAAAAAATGTCCATTTATTCTCTACGAAAATAACGAAATTTTGAATTATTAAGAAAAATATTTGAATAAAATAAACAAAAACCAGCCTATGTTCATATGAGGGTTATAATTAACCTATGTGCAAAGGTACAGGATCATTAAATGCTCCATTTTGACGCTGGCTTCAGCCTAACATTTGCACACAATCAGATTTATAATATTATTAGGATTAAGTTATAAAAAATAATTGGAATGAAAAAAAATGAAAAGTTTCTATTTTTGTTTATTTAATTAGGTTATAAAAAATATTTCAAACAATATTAACAATTTATATAATGTGATTTTTTTATTATTCGTTATAGTGATTGCAGTTTTAACGAATTTCATGCATTTTGTGTACATTTAAGATTGCTACACAGGCAGGTTGATGAATCTAGGGATTTTGTTTTGTTTGTTTTCATGGGTGCTAAGAGCGCATACATGCGTTGGTGTGATCGCGGGTTTAAAGAATTTAATGCCTTTTTGAGATTTCTATGGAGCAAAGTTGATGCATCCAGTGACCTTTTTTTTTTCATGGGCGTCAAGCGCTCATACATGAGTTGGTGATCACGGCTTTAACAAATTTCATGCATTTATTAGACTGCTATACGACGAGGTTGATGCATCAAGTGATTTTTTTGCATGTGCGCGAAGCGCACATACATGCGTTCATGATAACGGCTTTAACGAATTTAATGAATTTCCATACATGATAAAAAAAAACTAATTCACAAAGTTTACAAACCCTTGCACAAACAATACTGACATTAATAAAAGTTCGCAAGAAGCGCAATTTGCTTTATTGCTTTTGCAGAAATTAAAAAAAATATGTGTATAAATGTACGTAAATTATTTATATGAATATGCTTTTAATTAGTCAGAATCATCATTAATTGTGTCATAATTAATTTGCGTGCATCAAAAATGCGCATTGCGTGATGCAATCGATTACCGGTTCTAAGTCATTAAAAGAGCCAATCAGAATAGCTCTGAACTACACTAAAACATAAGTGTAGCGGGAATAGGAATACCGCCTCTTAAACAGGTGATGTTAAAAAAAAATACATCCATTTACCAAAAAAATATTCAAATAACGTATCGCTTTTATATATGGAATTTATTTTTCAAGGGATAGTATGCATATTAAAATAATGAATTTAACTTTTATTGATTCCATTTTTCTAAAACTTTTATTTAGAAAAATGTTGCCCTGCGTATAAGAACATTAAATATCCAATTTTTTTACAGCCAAAACTTACGAAGTTATAATAGTTTGAATTTTATGTATTTTCAGTATTTTCCAGCACTTGAAACACATCTTTCTTTTATTATTATATTTCTGGTATTTTTTTATAAAGTGGCTGATTAAATATACTCACACATATATTCTATATGTGAGACGTCCAAATAAAAAGCATCTACTTAATGAAATACAGCAGTCCACGGGTTGTAATAAATTTTGGAATCTGTATAAGTTCACGATTTACGGGAATGAAATGAGTTATAATGTTTTCGTATGAATCCAGAAGAGTTCGGGCAAAAGTTTGTTTCACATAAAAAAAGAACATTCAGCCACATGGCGTGACTTTGCTTTTGAGTTGATAAATTATTTTGAGGAATGGATTAAAGGCCTCGACATATCTCATTTTTAAGTGTTAAAATAATTAATAGTAACAGATCAAATAAAATGTAAATTACCTTTGGAAATAAGAGAACACTTTATAGATAACCTTCCTACAATTAAAAATGTAGATGTAATAGTAAACAGATTACACTACTGTCTGCAAGACGGAATTCCAAGACAATAAATAAAAATTTATACAACTTTGAGGACAAAAGACCAAAAGTGTGTGAACATGTGGTGCTAAGTTATGCATTTCAACATCTTTTCGATGCACACAAGAATATTTCTGTGTAAAACACCTGCAATAATCTCTATACAATTTTATTAAAAATAAACTATCAACAGCAAAAAAATATGTATTTTACATTTTAGTAACATTTGAAGAGTCTACTTTAATATACCGAAATTTCTAATTAATGAAATTTTAATAAAGTAAGGATTTATTTTTGTGTATACTATAATATTTTAAATACATTAGTTATCTACAATAACCACTTAATTAAAGGGAGTGACACGGGTAAGGAAATTAATATAGAGGTTTATTAACAGACATCAACGCAAAACGTAAATACACAAAATCAAAACATTCTGAGATTTATAACAACTGAAACAAAGTAGTTTCTTTAAAAACAAATGGTGGAGGAACACTTATCCTAAGTTTGGTGATGCCATCCACAGATTTTTATCAAAATAAAACACTATATATACTCTCTATGATTTTTCTTCATAGAGAAAAGGTTGTTCAGTGGAAAGTACCACCAAAGCATTGATCACCGACTCGAAAACGACCTCGATGACACTCCCAAAGAATGGATCAATACATGGATTTATTGGATGTAATACAAATGCACATCTTAAGGGTTATAAATAACAAATTATTTTTTACAACCTTAGCCTGAAGTCTTCGGTCCCATGGACAAAGGGGTCCCTCTTTAGAACTTATGACCAGGAGTATGTAACACTTCTTTTAATGAGTATTTCATTTAAATTGTTTACTTATTATTTGGGGGATTTTGTTTTGTGTTTAAAATGGAAAACTGGTTGAAATCAGAAACTCTTAAGAGAACTATATTATATATATATAATACCATTATATATATATATAATATAGTATATAAGAACTATATTATATATATAATACCATTTAGCAACTGATATTGAAATTCAACCTGGGTATTTGGGAACTGCAACTACTTCGAAGCAATCTAATTATTTAGAAGTGCAAGAAAACCTAGGTGCATACAGGGACCGATTTACAAATTTGGGGGCCCTGGGCACAGCTGCGTATGGGGGCCCCCTTGAACCAATGCTTACAGAGGCCTTGAATTAAAAAAATATAACATCGAAGCTGTACTTATTAAGATAGCCACTATCGACTTTGATAATTTCTATAAAATATCAATTAAAAAATTAAATTTGATAATCATTAATATACTTTTAAATAATTATTTGATAATTATGAATTTTAATTGAATTTTATAATAAACTGTGTGGTGCTGATTACCTTTGTCTATGCAAATCCATATATCTGGAATAATAAAGTATGCAACAACTAATAATAAATTTACCACAGTAAAAGCTATAATTAATTAATATATTAGCATATATCAAATAACTTTTTCTTTAAAAAACAAACTTTGACTGAAAAAAAAGAAAAAAACTAAATTTATACAAGTAACTAGCAGAACCACATGGCTTTGTCCATGTTAACTATGAGGGCTTTACGGGTAAAATAAATAAAAATGAAATAATATAGCGATCTCAAAAACGGAGTTCTGAACATTCCCGCACATAAATTGTTAAAAGACAATCAAGAAAAAAATGAAGTTACTTTGACAAATCATAGACAATCTTTGACAAACAGTTTTTTCCATTTTAATTTTGCTTTTGACAGTTAAAAATGCTTTGGCCAATAATTGAAAAATCGTCAGTAGCATTGGGGGGCCCCTGAAAATCGGGGGCCCTGGGCCCGTGCCCCGAATGCCCTGCCGTAAATCAGGCACTGGGTGCATATCCTAATAGGCCTGTTCTAATAAGTGATAAACCTAAGACTTTAAATAAAACTCAAAACACCAGTTTTCCATTAAATAAAAAATATATAATAATGAATACTTGAAATATGGATTGCATTCACAAGAGATGAAGGGTTTCCAAACAACTATGCGTTGTGGAGAGATATTGTATAAAGGTAGCATGATACCATTTTTATTAATACGCCATTTAGAGACAACATACAACTTTTAAACAAAAGGATGTCAGTTTCTTTTAGGGACTATCAAGAGGTTCTAATGTAGCATTTTATGTGTTTTCTATAAAAAGACAGTGAGAATGTTGTTGAAGTATCTACAGAAGGGGTTAGCACGTTGCTAAAAAATCATACAATCGCTGAAAATTTCCTATATGCTTGTATCGAAGATGCTGTCCAATGTATGTTCGATGAAGACCATGCAAAAAAAATTAAATATTCATTTCTCAAACATTATAATTGTTCGAAGAATTAAAGACATGTCTGCCTATGTTAAATCTACAGCAATTGAAATGATAAAAAGGATCAGTTTCTCAAAAAGAAAAATTGGTTGAATTTTCGACTGATTCTTCTTCAAAATTTGATTTTTTTTTAAAAGTATAATTGGCTTTTGAATAACAGTAAATGAATAGTACCAAGAACTCAGTGGTGAAGCTATAAAATGCTTGTTTCCTTTCGCAAATGCAAAGCGTGCCAAAAGAGCATTTTCGTCTTATGCATATATTAAGAAAAAATATCGCAATAAGCTTGGCGCTGCTCCTCCTGACTTGAGATTATATCTGTCTTTGTTTGAACAATATTTTAAGAACTCAACTCCATGAACAAGCTTAATAGACCGGGAGGCGGTAGCACTGACAATCATCTCACTGAGTTCACGGCTGAAATTCCAGAATTAGTTAAAACTTGATTCGCATATTAAAACGCAATTGGTCTGCCAAGTCATATCTTGGTGGAAAACACCCGAAAACCCGATTTTAGCGGTTGACTCGTAGGTTTACCATTGTGTTTTCCTGCTTCCAGTCCTCCACGTTTTCATACCTTTGGGTGCAGGAAAACACAATGTTAAACCTATGAGTCAACCGCTAAAATCGGGTTTTCAGGTGTTTTCCACCAAGATATGACTTGGCAGACCGATTGTGTTTTAATATGCGAATCGAGTTTTAACTAATTCTGGAATTTCAGCCGTGAACTCGATGAGGTGATTATCTGTGCTGCCGCCTCCCGGTCTATAAAGAACCCACTGAGGGTATTTAAAGCCCCATTTGACTACTTGTCTATCGTGGTGCAAAATTGTGATTTCATCATCAGTTAATGGAAAAATATTTTAATGCTGCATTGATTTCTTTTGATTTTTAGCTAATATTATAAAAAATAACATTAACTTTAAAAAGTAAGGTAAAAAATACAAGTTTAGAAATGTCAATGTAATTTGTATCGATTTATTATTTAGTTATTCTAAGAATATTACTAATAAGGGGGGAAATACATGTTTGCATTATGTGCACGAGAAAGAGCGGTTGTTTATGAGAAAAAGGAGGACTCCTAAATGAAAAGCATAAGGAAGTTGTACGAGAAAGAAAAATGTTGGGAAGCACTGATTTAACTGAATCTGATCAAATTCTGTGCATTAGTGCTTGAGATAAAGCAATCACAAAATTTGTGCCACACACAGCCTAACAGACAGACACGCATTTTCCAAAAATAATGAAATCGTGTTCAGGACATCCCAAAACATGCAAATTCCTTTCAAACAAGAAGTCAAAATTTTTAGCAATTTCAATACATTCTTTTAATGTTTACAGTAAAAGGTAAAAAAATAAAAATACAGTAAAGTATAAAAAGTTTTGAAGTGATGAATTGGATTGTTAGAGAATTTTCATCAATTAAATTGCATTGTCGTTTTTTTGATGGACATGTCTGTGCGTCTTATATTATAGATTATTTTTATTATTATTTTATTATTCATTTTAAATCTATAGCAAATTTATTTGCAATTAATTTAACTATTCTATGCACAGGCCTTCTTAAAATTTGCCTCGCCTTATATAGGAAGAGCATTGTACATTTGTCTACCTTCGCTAGTGCATCCTTATAGCAGAGGAACGGTTACCTTGCATTCGACTGACCCCTATGATCCTCCACTCATAGACCCGAATTACTTTGAAGATCCTCGAGATGTGCGTGACATGGTTGAAGGTAAGTTGGTTCACATTTTGTAACTAAATTATAAACGGACATATACGACAAGGTGTCAAATTTTGTCTAAATTGTCAATTTATTATTAAGAAGTGAGTATACTTTCAATAGTATTCGCAATCAATATAATACCATATTTACTCGAGTATTCCACGCGGCTTTTATAACAACAAGAATGAAAAATCATGCGTCAAGCATAGATTATGAAACACTTTCCAACACAGCCAGAAAACTATAACGAAACTTCACCGTTAAATAAGGTGATAGAAGATATGTAAATAAACAGTTTAGAAATCATAACACATTGAAAAATACAGTTTTCGAAATTACCTTCTAATGTCAACAAAATATACAAATTATTTTGTGCAGCCCTGTATATGATCAATAGATGTGGATATATAGTACGGTAAAATTTAGTTCAGTTACAATATTCACATTTAACAATTTTCGCCAATCGATGGAAATGCACTCGAAATCTTTTGAACAGCCATTTATATTATCTGAAGACTTTTGTACACACCACATATTAAGCTAAAAGACAACTTAAAACTCACTCGCAGCAATTAGCAACCGTAAACGACAGAGAATATTTTTATTTACGTAGCCCTGTATATGAATTTATTCATATTCCACAAACTCTTCTATTAGTCTACTAAATATAGTTCACAGAAAAATGCGCGAACACAATTAAAAACTACCCTTAAGCAATTCACTCCCATAGACTGTAATACTTACGAATTCCTTTGTGTAGCCCTGTATTTCATCAACAAAGTTTATAAACACACACGTACTATGAAAAAATTTAGTTAAACTTAAAAACGCACACCAAAGTTGAAAATGCACATACTGTAAATGCATAGACTGTAAATATCGCACATGTACTGTAACCAGTATCTTTTGTGTGTCCCTGTAAATAAACGCAGTGCACACAAGAGAGCAATTTATAGTGCACCTCAGTAAAGCATATAATTTTCATTATGTTTAAAATAGTGAAATATCACTAAATTACACTGAATTTTCCCCCATAGAACGATGTGTAACAAAATTCTTTTGTTTGACTCTGTAAATGAATAATAAATGCTTTGCACCACATATTCTACAAAGAGCATGTCTTTATGCGCTTCATGATTATATATATGAATTTCATTATGTTTTAAATGATGTAGCGTCATCAAAATGCACATGAAACGATTATTTCCCATTGACTGTAATGTAACGGAATACTTTTGACTTTCCCTGTAAAAAAAAACTATAAGTGCTACACACTTGTTGAAATAGGGAACATGCTGTAATAAACGACAATAACATACAAAAATTTCAGGGCAATCCGAGCACATTTATGGGTGTTAGAGCACGGACAGGCGGCCAGACAAACGGAAGTCATAAACACTTTTCAACTAGGTTGGAAAGTGTTAAAAATGTACTTAAAAATCGGAGGAGAGCGTGATACATGCGGATTTAATATTTGAGAATGACAGCGACAGTGAAAAATGATGTATTACAAAGTACGCATTTCATTTTTACATTCTTTTGTTTAACTAAATTTTTTTGTATGTAAAGATGGAATTTCTTAATCGAATTTTTCACTAACTTTCTCATATGCTAGAATTAAAAAACTTATGTTCACAGGTGTATTTTCGATGACAACATTTTTATATGCTTAGAGCTTAATTATAAATTAATAAATTAATTTTAAACCATTGTTTCCTTTACCTGCCATAGGACATAAATCGCCAAATATTGCTGAGGGTTACATTATATACACAACAACCATGTATTTAAATATATGCCAAAAAAGGCCAAATGTCTGTCAAAATGCAACGATTGCATTTTAAACACTAAAAAAGAGAAAATGTAAATTTGAATATAAAATTAGTAAGTTGTAATTAATAAGAATACGCTTTTATCAATCAAAAGTTTCATATTAATTAAATTTTGATTATACGTTGAGAAATCAATTTAGAAATAATAAAAAGATAGCGTAAATAAAGTTTACATTTATTTCCTGCTAGCCTTAGAAAAGAAGCAGAGTAAAAATCACAATTTTTTGAAACAAATTCACAAGCTCGCGCTCTCTATCAAGCGTAAATCAATGCGGTGAATTTTCGGGTTTGGTACCCACATCATATTTTAGAGGAAATATTTTGGAAAAATCATGAAATGCAGTCATGATATTAGGCGTGATTATGAATATAAACATTAAATGTGTATAATAGAGTGTTTTTTTTTTAAGAGCAATTTTTATTCTTACAGTTATTAGACATATTTATATAATTAATTAACATAAGTATCTTCTTAATATAGGGGCGTTGCTTTTAACGATACAACTTTTCGCTTTGTTGTGCTGTTACAAATGCAAGATAATTCATAGCAAAAACATGGGTAAATTAGTTAAGCAATTATACATATCAATAGAAAATATTAAATTTTAATAATATTTACAGGCAGAAAACAATATTAGAAATATTACGTTTAAAGAATATTTGTACCAATTATTAATCATGAAACAATAAGATAATGTCTTAAAAATATATATCAAGCATGATCTAATGCAAGAAAACAAATATTTAAAAAAAAACTATTGCATTAAAATAATCCATATTTTCAAAAAATAATCTAAATTTATGTTCTATATTTATTGCGTTTTTTTTTAATGTCAAAAACAACTCTTATAATGTACATATTTTGGTTTTGGTCTGTTTTACTACATTTTGTTTTATCCGTACAAATATATATGTTTTTTAATCTTCAATTGAATCTTCTTCTGGAATGTCTTAATTATATATATATATATATATATAATTCAAATATATATATATATATATAATTCAAATATATATATATATAATTCAAATATATATATAATGATAATTTGTTGCACAACAGGCACAGAAGCAGCACATAACATATGCAACAAGAATATAATTCCTCAAAATATAAAATATTTAAATTTTATGAAAGGAGGTGCATATAAAACTTTTTTATAACAATTAACTATAAACACTTATAGAAATTAACTTTAAACACTTAATTAGAATTAACAGAGTTCACTAGTTAATTCTGTCTGTCCGTCCACTGATGAGAAACAAACTGTCTTTCGCCTGTGTAGTTTTTATGTTCTAACGTTATAAGTGTTTAAAGTTAATTGATATAAGTGTTTATAGTTAAGTATTGAAAAGGTCTTATATACACCTTCTTTCATAAAATTTAAATATTTCATATTTTGAGGAATTATATATATATATATATATATATATATATATATATTAAATATCTTCTCATTTTTCCAGTTTTGAAAACACTTCTATTAAATATTTTTCGTTTGAATATTTAAAGTAAAAGAAAAATTCTGCGTTAAACACATCGATTACATTATTGAAGAATCTTTAAAACGTGAAAACTTTAATATATATTATATTTGCTACATCACCAGCTCGAAACAAATTTATCAAAGACCCACAAAGCAGCATTAGATGTAAGTGAAAATCGCTTTTAATCTTAAAGAGGAAATTTTATTGAGCAAGAACAATGGGATTCAAAACTTTCCTGTGCCATGTTTGAGAAAGATTTAAGACATACCATTTTTATTGTAAAATTTGTGCGCACTCACTTACTGGAGGGTTAGTTATAATTCTTAAATTTTAATGGAATGAAATCTGTTTCAGATATTTTTCTCATATTTTCATTTAAATATTTTTTTTCGTGAAATAAGATTCTAAATGTGTACGTGTTACACGTGGATGCGGTATACACGAGTAAATTCGTTATATTGTTAATGTTAAAAATTACTTATCCAGATACTTTGTAGGAAGGAGCGAAATAGCGCTGTCTACCCGTTTGCAAAAGCATGGTCATGGCGTTAGATTTGGCGATTAAATTTAAAGACAAAACTTTATGTGAACAACTTGAGGTAATTAAGGAAATTTTGAGGAGTATTTGAGGCATATAAAGAAAATTTAGTAAATATTTAAGGCATCTTAATCAAGAGGAAGAGACCAGTGTTTTCTACATCAGCCATTTTATTTTCAAGAGCGCATCTAAATATTTTAACCATCTTTATAGGTCCCTTTCTCATTCGAAGTACATACACATTTATTATATGTGTATAGGTTTCGCAAATTTACTGGGATTTCTCTAGCAAGGGCCGTCACACCCACAATATAACTCCCAAAGTGTCTAGAATACTCCTGAATCTTTCCCCACACACAACAGCATTCCTTTCAGGTCACGGTCTTTTTAAGACATACCTAAAGTACTTCCATCGTTCCTCAACCAAAATTCTGAGTGTGGCGCTGTGGGATCACCGGAGCACTATTATTTCAATTGTTCTCTAACTGCTGCTTGGCATTTTAAAAAGCCCCCCTTACCCTCTCCTTCTGGGTTCCAGAATATTCTTTCCCGTCCCAAGCTCCTCCGTCAACTATCAGAAATCTATTACTTTTTAATGGCTCTCTCAATTCTTACCTCCTGAGATCCAGTAGAATGTCTGCAGTCTCCATTAAACCACTTCTCAAGTAACTCTCGTTCTCGTGGAAACACTGCTCCGGCGTATTTGTATTTGTATTTTATTTTATGTTTCTGCTCCAGTCTTCTAGGACTGTTTTTGGAAGAAGCCTATTTAGGAACTGCTGTTTTTCTCACTGTATAGCTCAAAACCCCAACTTTCCCCTTCCTCTGCCTGTCGCGTGGGGGCTATGTGCTCCAGCGGATGGGATTTGTTATGTGAATCTGGTTAATTTTCTGCCTATCCCCTGTCCCTTGTCGCGTGGATGTCACGGACCTGGAAGGGCCGGTCACTTGGCCTAGTATGTATAAGTCTATTTTCTCTCTCTCTCTCTCTCTCTCTCTCTGGCCCAAGGCCATTGCACTGTTCACCCCGCCTCTTTTCGCGCTTGCCGGCGGGTTCAGCTTTGGTTGGTTATGTAGTTTTTTCTAAATTTTAATAAAGTTACCGGGAAGGACATCAATGCTCTACAGTTTTGGGCTCCTCGTCTGAGCAGTCCCTCTTAGGCAGTGAAATGCATGTGTATGTGTTGGACAGATATAAATATTTAAATTCAAGAAGTTATTATTAGTGCAAAGTGCAAATGAAAAGCGCACATCTAATTTTTTTACTCATCTTCGCATACTTCGGTGCGTCCCTCCCTTTCCATGCATGTGTGTAAGGGTGCACAATCCATATATATACGCATTTCAATAAGAATAGAGTCAGATCCTTTATTAAACACTGGTCTATAATAAAACAAGGGTTAGAATTAATGCTGTACATTTTAAATAACATTACGATTTTGTTTCACTAATTTTCAAGACTGCTACTGTCGACTATTTTTTTATTTTCTTCCTACCACTTTCTCCAAACAATTTTTTTTATATATTCTTTGACAACATCTAAAAGGGTATATAGCAAAATGTATATAGTATATATTTTTTAAATAGCGTTAAGTACAGAATATAACAATAGTCAGCAGCGGCAGCCCTAAATATTTTTATTTGCATCTTTTACTTACCGAGTCTTTTTCAGTAAACATAAAGAAATAAAATTGACTTTTACGTTTTTAAATAACGTTTTCTCTTCTCATACTTTACTCACTTTCGCTTTCTGTAAAATAATAAATGGATCTCTACAGGGATGAAAGCCTGTAAACGCATCAGCTCGAGTCCACAGATACAAAAGTTGGCCACTCCACTTACAACCGTTCTTCCAGGATGTGAAAACTATGTCGGAGACGATGATGCCTATTTTTCATGTTTTGTCAGAAGTTTCCTCGTCACGTTCAACCACCAAGTTGGAACCGCCAGGATGGGCCGCCCGGACGATCCCAGGACGGTAGTGGATCCACAATTAAGGTGAGAAGATATTAATTAGGGAGAATAATAGTGGAAAAAGGTACTTATAAAAACATACAAAATGCCTGCTTTAGATCTTTAATCAACGCGATTTAAAATAACTTCTATCAATATTTAAAAAAAAAAGATATTTTTTTTTATGTAAAATGAATATTAAAATCCCAGGACGGTACTGGATCTACAATTAAGGTGAGAAGATGTGAATTAGGAATAATACCGTAATTTCCAGACTATAATCCGCGGATCAAACAATTATGTTTCGACCCAGAATTTTTATTTAATAACTAAAGTCAAATATTTACAGCGATCTAGAAAGTTACATTATATAAAATAAAATTTCTGGGTTGAAACTTAATTGTTTGATCCGCGGATTATAGGCCTAAAATTATGGTAATAGTGGAAAAAAATATTTATAAAAATATACAAAATGCCCGCACTGTAAAATTTTCTAAAACGGTCTTCATCAAAATGTCTATATCACGTAGCAATATTTTGCTCTTTATTAATTGCTTAAATATTAATTGCTTGATAAATAATTACATTATTTATCAAAAATAATTAAATTAATTCGTATCAAAAGACCTTGTATACAATTATTCTTTTCAATAAACTCAGAATATTTCAATGATAACCAGTTAACACTGAATAAATTTTAAAGATTTTAAGATTCATTTTACATTCAAAAAAATAAAAATTATAGAAGTTATTTTAAATTGCGTTGATTAAAGATCCGTAAATAAAAGAGGTTGATTCTAGATAGAACATTTCAATTAAAATGAATATAATCATTTAATTTTTTTTACGTCATTGGTATTAATGGTAAATCAAGTATCACAGCACAATTGATCAAGAATTGTCAATTAGTTAAAATATTCGTTAAACTTCCTTAATTAAGCTCCTGAGGGTTCATATTACAAAGGGAGGTTCTGAGGTCGGGAACACAGGATGCATCGAACGTTTGAGTATCGATAGAGTTTAGTTGGAAAGCTGCTCAGCAGCATGGTTGTCAGTGCACTGGATTTGGTAAACGTATTTACCGAGTTCGAATCGCAGTCAGATTTTTACTTTTCGCGTAGAAAATGTTTTTCAATTACCTTTGAACCACAATTAAAAAATGTATAATCATTGAAATTGCCGAAAAATATAAATTAAATATGTTTTGTTGCATATAAATACCGTTTTAAGTATGAAATTTTCATGTTTAAATATTCGATGAACAGTAAAAGAAAAAAAAAGTATTCAATTTGTATTTTTACAGAACAATTTTTTTCTGTTTAAAATCATTTACGGTTAGATATTTAAATTCATAATCTCCCATTTTCCATTGAGAAATAAATTAAAATACGTGATATAAATCTATAATATATTATTTTCATTTTGTTTCACTATCTAAATATTTAAAAAATATTCATGATTTTTTGAAAATATCCTTTTAAAATTTTAATATGATTTCTTTAAATCTCTGATTCTTGGTTTGTTACTTAACATAACTGCCTATGTATTTACTATTTTTAACAATTCAAAATCTTTTCAGAACTTATTTTTAAGTACATAGACAGTTATTTTAGTTAGAAACACTATTAGATCTCTCACTATTAAATATCTAGTCAGTGATTTAAAAAATTCAGAAATTCAAAATTTAAAAGCTAGTTCTTAAAAAATCTTATATACTTTTTAATTTTATTATGATACTAGAAAAATTACAATTTAAAAGATAATTAAAGTAGCGTGTTTTAATTTTATGTAACGTATTTTTATTTATTTCACTGTGAAGATAGTAGATCATTTATGTAAATAATAGTAATTTTTTTTTTTTTTTAAAGTAAACTTTTGTGGTCTATAAAAGTAACAATTGCCTATTATTTTAGTTGATTAATTGATTTATTCATTTTGTCTTTACTTTTAATTAAATACATAAACATGCCAAATTTCATAGTTTAAACTGTATTTATATGCGGAAAAATATATTAAACAAAAAATAATTTGAATTGCTAAAAATAATTTTCATGTAGACAGCTATTCTAATTACAAAATAAAGAATCCGAGATTTACTATATATATATATATATATATATATAAAAATCATGAAAATTTTTTAATGTTTGGATAATAAAACAAAATCAAATTAATACATTATATCATATACACATTTATTTCTTTGTGGAAAATAGGAGATTATTCATTTACATAAATATAAATAATTTTAAATAGCAGCAGAAATTTTTGGTCTATAGAAATACAAATTGCCTAATTTTTTTTTTCGTTTACATTTCATTAAATATTTAAACATACAAAATTGCATAGTTAAAACTGTACTTATATGTGACAAAACACATATTTAATTTATCTTTTTTGTAAATTTAAATGATTATACACTTTTTTTTTACAATTGTGGTTAAAAATTAATTGATAAATATTTTCGCTGCGAAAAGTGACGGTCTGACTGGGATTCGAATTCAAAGAAAAGGTCAGAAATCCAACGCACTGCCAGCCATGCCACTAAGGCACTTTCTAAAAGTAGTTATTTTTCCGATTATAAATTGTAACGTAAACATTGAGGTTTATTTTCTCAGGAACCACTGGATTTTTAACTTTATTGCTTTCATGCATATATATATATATATATTGACTACACTCTACTGACTATACTCTATCGATTTATAAACGTTCATCGCATTCTGAGTTCCCGAACTTGAAACCTTCCCTTGTTAGCAAATGTAGTTTTTCGGTCAATTGCCCTGGCATTAACTTCCCGTTTCTTAAAAAAATTCAGTTGCCCTAACTTCGAAATTGGTTAAAATAAGAACAAAATAAACAAGAACGAAAAATCATGCGTCAAGCATAGATTATGTAACACTTTCCAACGCTTCCAAAATAATTTTACAAATCATACTGTTTAATAAGCTGAAAGATAACATCTAAGTAAACAATTTGTAAAACGCATAACATATTTAAAAACATAATTTCAGGAATTTCCAACATATACAATATTCGAAAAAATATCCGAATACTTTTATTCAGCCCTGTATATGATCTATAGATTTGTATATATACTACATAGGATGCTAAATTTTAGTTCAGTTAGGAAACGCTTAGCACAGTTTAAAATTCTCCTTCTGGAGTTTCTGTCAATAAATGGATATGTGTTCGCGAACTTTTGTGCTTCCCTGTATATGATCTACAGAATTTATACACACCAAGTAATAGACAAAAAGTGAGTGAAATTTAAAATCGCGTTTAGTAACTTAAAACGCACATCCAGGAATTATTGTTAACAGACAGTAAAGAATTCGTTAGAGAATGCGTTTAAAATAGTGAAACATTATTTAAATAAACCGCAGACGAATTTTCTCCATAGACGTAATGTAACGGAATTCTTTTGACTCTCCCTATAAAGTAACTATAAGTGCTATGCACACCCTATTCCATATTAAGCTTCTTGTAATGCACCTTAGTGATATACACTGCTCAAAACAATTAAAGGATATTGCAGTTTTAGGTGGATTTTGTATCTGGGAAACTTTTTAGCTGATTGATACATGGTCGACAGACATAGTAGGTTATATGAGAATAAATTACACATGTTTGGCAGAAAAAAATGCATTTTATTGCGCATTTGTGTACAAAAGGAAAAAAACACAATTTGTGCATATGAGAAAAAAAGAATAAGAAAAGGTGTTTTCTTCAAAGAAAATCATTTTCAGTAGGGGGTATGGTTTCCACGGGCGGCCAGCAACGTTGAACACCTTTGAGGCATGGACTCAATGAGGCTATTAATGACGAGTTGGGGTATTCTGCCCCACTCTTCCAGAAGAGCTCTTTCCAGTTCTTGGAGAGTTTGTGGGGGTTGTTGGCGGCCAGAAACTCGTCTTCCTAGAGCGTCCCAAACGTGCTCGATTGGATTCATGTCTGGAGAACACGCTGGCCATTCCATTCGAACGATTCCTCCCTCGAAAAGGAAATCCTCCACCAGGTTTGCACGATGTGGCCGGCAGTTATCGTCCATTAAAATGAAGTTATCTCCGATTGCTGCAGCGTAAGGGACTACAATAGGTCTGAGGATCTCATCCCTATATCGGCGACCAGTCAGAGCTCCATCTCGAATGATGTAGAGGTCAGTGCGCCCGTCAATGGAGATGCCACCATACACCAACACTCCTCCACCGCCAAATCTGACACTTTCGTGCACGAACGCAGGATTATTCCTACTGCCACGGTCCCTCCAGATGAAAATACGCCTATTATCCGGATGCACAGAAAAACGGGACTCGTCAGAAAACAGATCATTGCTCCATTCATTTCTCCTCCAGTTGACATGCTCGGTTGCCCACTCCCTGCGGTCGCGACGATGCCTTGATGTTAATCTAACACATACCATCGGTCGGCGAGCATACAGACCTACAGCATGGAGCCGGTTTCGGACAGTCTGAGTTGAAATCGTGCTGCCTGTAGCCGAGCAAAGGTGTTGTTGGAGAAGAGTGGCGTTCATGTTTCGGTGTCTCCGAGCTGTTAACGCTAAATACCGATCTTCATTGGGCGTTGTTGCCCGTATACGACCTTGCCCTGGTCTTCGGCCTGCACATCTACTCTCCAAAAAACGGTTCTAGATCCTGGAAATGACACTTTGTGACACTCCAATGGCTTGCGCTACTTCGGCTTGAGTTTGGCCCCCTTCTAACCTACCAACAATTCTCCAAGCTTCTGAATCTGTCAAATGACTTCGCTGAGACATCGTACTCATCGAAACAAAGCAATCACTGAATGCCGATCATCCTTGTCTTCATTCTCTTTTATCCAGTTGAAAGTCAAATTTCATTCGCTGCCGCTGAAGCGACGTTTTTGACGTCGAAATCAAAATTTGCATACTCCACAGTTTGAAAACCAGAAAAATTTGCATTTGTGATTCTCTTCTTCTATTTTCGGCAAAAAAAAATTCGTTTATATCTTTATTTTATATAAAACTTCAAATATCCTTTAATTGTTTTGAGCAGTGTATATCAATTACAATGTGCTTGAAATTGTGTAACATCATTAAAATAAACCGCAAATGATTTTTCCCCATTGACCGTAATGTAACGGAATTCTTTTGAGCGTCCCTGTAAAAAAACTATAAGTGCTACACACTTCCGTTGAAATAGGGAACATGCTACAGATAACGACAATAACATATAAAAATTGCAGAGCAATCCGAGCATATTTACGGGAGTTAGAGCACGGACAGACGGCCATACGGCAGACGGCAGACGGCCATTCGGCCAGACAAACCGAAGTCATAAACACTTTTCAACTAGGTTGGAAAGTGTTAAAAACATCACTCAATGAAGCTATTTCCTATATAGAGATCTAAACAATACATGAAATTCGGTAATGCAGCGATAGATATAACGCGTGCATGAGCACTTCGCGCCTGTGAAAACCAAAAATAAAAAGTAATAGAATGCTGCAACCTTATGGTGTAGGAATATTAAACATATATGAAATTCAGTAATGGGCGATCATTATAACAAATGTTATGTGGCTTCGCAACCGTGAACACAAAAACAAAAAAAATAATAACATCACTGGATGCAGTAACGCCGCTTTGTAGGAATCTAAAAAATGCATGAAATTTGGTAATGCCGCCATTGCTGTAATATTAACTGTCTCAACTTTCAACTTCTAGCAATGGAAAAAATCTCGATTTCATATCACATTTCGAGATGCCATTCATACTGAAACTGGGCAGTGGAAAGTCCATCAGGACAACTGGGCATTTTCTGACTATAAACTTGAAGGACAAGTTTCTCTGAATGCCAAAGCAATTGACATATACCACGAACAAAAGAAAAAAAATGGATGTTTTTGTTCCAACATTTTAACAGCTTACATATTCATCTTGAACCACGTTGTTGTCGACATCGCAGGACTCTGGTGTACAGAAGATTAACCCTAGATTAACCACTTATCTGTTTCGTTTTTCTGACACTTTTTACTTTTAAAATATCTAACATACATCCAATTCTTCGTTTATAATCCATGTAATTCCCACGTATAATCCATGTATAATCCACGTAATAATGTTTTGAATTCGAAAACATTTTAATGTATGGAAAAATAATTCTCAAAAATTGAAATGGCTTTAAAGATTTTAGATTAATATATATATATATATATATATATATATATATATGGTGACTGGGAAATGGACTCTGTGGACTCTGTACCGCAAAGCCAGCAAATTCTCTAATGAGGCTCTTGATGAAGACATAAACTGCCGAACAATTGGTTTTGATGAGTGCAGTAATTTTTACAGCGTGAGAAGAGAAGGAGTCGAGAGACGGAGTCAGACGGACTCTCGGAGAGATGCTCTAAGATCTCCGCGGCCAGCCTTTGCGAGCTGAGCTGAGTAACGGCTTATTGGAAAACGGCCTTCACGAGCTGCAATGTTGTTAATATTATCTGTAAACCCGTAAATATTTGTAATTATTTTACATATAACCAAGAACATTTAAATGAGTAAGATTTCCTTAAGAATCTCCCGTGGACTTATTTATACCCATTTAGACAACCGAGCATAATTAATATAAGATATCTCTACAAAATTTGGAGGCTACCGGCCTGAATTAACGTGATCAAAACGGAATCTACGTGAATGGATCTACGTGAAATTCTAATAAAGAAGAAAAATGATTTATGCGTGTGTCTTCAGTGTGTATCGGATCTACATGAATTTGTGCGTATAAGAAGAGAAAAAGATTTGTGCATCGTATATAAGTGGTTCAAGAGAAAGTGTTTTGTGCTGCCGAATTTTTTTTTTCATCTGCGTATTACTACACATCCAAGTGTGTGAGTGGTTATTATGTGAGATTTGCATCGTATCTGTGAGGTGTGCATCGTTTCTGCGAAGTGATGATCTGCTGTTCGATCATATATCAGTGATGTGCTGTGATGAATCACTGAAAAACCGATAAAGTGCTTTCGGTAAAGTGTGAAATATTTCCAGTATCGGTGGAGAGAGTCTGATCCACTGACCGTGTGTGCCGATATATGTGTTGTGTTTTTCGCGCTGTGCGGAAACTGTTTTTTTCTCTCCTGGGGAAATTTTTTTTTCTTCTTTCGAGTACGCAAGAAGAAAACATGTCGTTTATCAGCAAATAAGCGAGCCAGAGTCAGAGTGCTCGAATGAATGAAAATAAAGAACGTCTGTTGTGTTATTTTTTTTCTCGCAGAGTGAAAAAAAAGTGAAGTGCTTCGTTTTTTTTTCTCTTTTTCTGCGTTTCGTATGCTTATAAATTGAGGAAGGTGTTGTGTTATTTTTATTGATTCCTCGTGAAACTAAATGTTTCTTTTTTCTAGAATAGAGTTAAGAGTATGACGATAATTTTTTTTTATGTTGTTATTTTTTATGGGAAAAGAAACAAATATATATTCAATTTAGAATATATGAAAGTAAGTGTTTATAAAATTGTTGAATATTATTATATGTGTTATATTTTATTCGTCAGGTGAATATATGGAAGTAAGTGTGTTATTATAATGGTTACATATTATTATATGTATAGATATATTTGATTTATCGGTTGAATATACGTATATGATTGATTTATTTAATGATATATTTTATTTTTATGTGTTAATTAGTTTATGATAAAATGGCACATTTAATAAGGTAAAAAAAGATCGATCTGGTTACTATGGCAGTCGAATTAGGTTTAAATCCACCAGAATCGGCCAATAAAACTCAATTAACTGATTTAATTGTAAAATTCAAAGGGTATGATGAAGATTTAGTGAAAAATTTGTTAGAGGGAATTGTGAGTGAGCGCGAAGAAGCTGAACGATTATTACAGCAAAAAGAAGCTGAGAATCGCGAGTTTGAATTGAAACGATTACAATTGGAAAATACACAAAAAGCCCAATTACATAACTCTGTACCTACAATCGCCGGAAAGGGTTCCGATGTTTTAAAATTGTTAAATAGATACAATAACGAGGAGGAAATCAGTATATACTTAACCCTTTTCGAACGCCAAGCAAATTGTTAGAGATAGACAAAGATGAATGGGTAACCTATCTTCTCGCATTATTACCTCTCGATATAGTTAATTTAATAAATCGCGAAAGTGAGGAACAGTCCAGCGACTACGACTATGTAAAAAAAATACTTTTAAGACGCTTTAGACTTACACCGGAGCAATTTCGGCAAAAATTCTTCTTGCATAGAAAGCAAAATTCGGATTCGTGGAAAGATTTCTCGTTTGAACTCTCAAATTTCTTGGATAATTGGTTATCTGGCTTGCAAATATCAACGTACGAACAATTAAAAAATATTTTAATTATTGACCAAATCAAGAGAAAATTGTCTTTAGAAATGAAAGAACACTTTTGTGATGAACTACCCAAAATTACGAATACAGATGATTTGACTAATGAGTTGGATGATTTTGAAACTGCTCGAATTAACTTACGGAAGGCTGAAATTAAGTCCCCAAATACGGAATTTCGCAAACGTCAAGGTTTTGAAAATAATAGAGCGTTCCACCGAAATGATATTAGCCGCGTACCATCTGAAAAAAATTACGCAAATGCCCCCCAAAAGAATTTAAATACAAAAATCCGTTATTTTAATTGCAATGAATTTTCACACCGCTGGAGGGATTGTCCCCGAAAAAAAGAAGGCCCGGTGTGCTGGAAGTGTAAAATTCCTGACCACAGGTCTGACCAGTGTACAAACAATTCTCCTAAAAATGCAAATGCCGCCATAAGCAACAACTCTAACCCAGCAGATAAAATAATAAAGAGCGTGAGGATTTTAGGAAAAAATATAGATGCCTTGATAGACACAGGGAGCGACGTAAATATGGGGAATAAACATATTTATTTCGCCCTGGGATGCCCTAAACTACATGAAAATGACTTGGTTTTGTCAGGTATTGGTGGAAACCAAATAACACCCATAGGATTTACGACCGTAAACATTGAAATAGATGGTTATACAGAAAATTCAGATCTATACATCGTAAAATATTTGAATCATTCTATAATTTTAGGGAATACCTTTTTGAGACAGTTAAATTTCAATATTTCAGAAAAAGGATTGCAAATTATGGGAAAACGGAAGTTAAAAGAAGTTAGGGTAAATTACGTCACTGCTTTCCCACAAGAAACAGCCATGACGAAAATCAGACGCGTCAGCTATGTCACACCCAGATTTCATGCGATGTTGCGGTCAGAAAGGCAAAACAATCCCACGATAGGAAAAATGATTTCGACAGCTGAATTAGTGAGAAAAGAACAAACTAATCAAATTGAAACAGCTTTTAACTTTAGTGAAAAAGTAAACATGCAGTTAAGTACTGAGAAAAGTTGTTTATTAGAAAGCGAACAGTGTTCTATCCCACAGTTAGACTTAACGAAAACCACAGACATTTATTTAGCTGAAACAGCAAATTCTATTAATTTTCAGGAAGTTGAGCTAAATCATATTACAAACAACACTATTAAGAAAGAGTTAACGGAATTGATTACTAATTATAAGCCAAACAAGGTTAAGGACACAGAGTTAAAAGTAAATATAATATAAACTGATGATATTCCGATTGCGCAACGACCGCGTAGATTAGCGTATCCGGAGCAGGAGTTTGTGGACAAACAAATACAGGAATGGTTGGAAACGGGAATTATAACGGAGAGCAACTCTAATTATGCATCTCCTATAGTGTTAGCGAAAAAAAAATAATTCTTGGAGACTTTGCGTAGACTATAGATTGCTAAATAAAAAAATAATTCGAGATAATTTTCCCTTGCCAAGAATAGAAGATGTTTTAGATAACATTGAGAATGCAAAGGTTTTCACAACATTGGATTTAAAAAATGTTTTTTTTCATATAGACGTAGCAGAGGAGAGTAGGAAATATACAGCATTTGTCACGCATAACTCACAGTACGAGTACTTAAAGCTCCCATTCGGATTATTGGTTGGACCTCAACAGTTTCAAAGATATATTCAAGCTGTTTTTAAACAGTTAATTAAAGAAAAGGTAATATTAATTTACTTAGACGATGTCATAATACTTGCGGAAACTGAGGAAGAAGCCTTAGTAAAACTGAAACGCGTCCTAGAAGTTGCATCGGATTACGGACTTGAATTTAATTTTGCAAAATGTCAATTTCTTAAACGGAAAATTGAATTTTTAGGCTATATTATCGAAAACGGAACTACTAGACCCTCGGAAGCCAAAACTTTGGCAGTAAAGAAATTTCCTGAACCCCGCACCCTTAAACAATTACACAGTTTTCTGGGTCTAACTTCTTATTTCAGAAAATACATCCCACATTAGGCAACTATAGCGAGACCTTTAAGTGATTTATTAAAAGCGGGAAATAAATTTAAATTTGGAATACCCGAAAAGCAAGCTTTTGAAACTCTTAAAGAAAAATTAGTTAACCCCCCAGTATTGCATGTATTCCGACGAGGCGCCAGACTAGAATTGCACACCGATGCAAGCGCCATAGGTTTTGGTAGTGTCCTACTACAAGAAGATGAGAACAAAAACTTACATCCTATTCATTACATGAGCCGTAAAACTACACCTACTCAAGCAAAATTTTCGAGTTACGAATTAGAAACCCTTGCGGTAATAGAATCGGTCAAAAAATTTCGAAACTACTTATTAGGAACGAAATTTAAAATTGTGACAGATTGTTCCGCGTTTCAAAAGACTATGGACAAAAAAGACATTACGCCAAAAGTAGCAAGATGGGCGCTATTCTTACAGGAATTTGATTATGAAATAGTACATCGAGCGGGAAATCAAATGAAGCATGTCGACGCGCTAAGCAGAAATACGGTATTGGTAGTAATACGTTCTTATGACGAATTAACAGCAAAAATTAAATTAGCGCAACAAGAAGATGAACATATTCAAACCATAAAAAAGTTAATAGAAAAAAATGAAAGCTCGGAATATTTTAATCGAAACGACATACTGTATAAATATGAAAACGACAGAGAATTGTTGATGATTCCCGTAAATATGCAAAAAGAAATAATACGCAATGTTCATAATAAAGGTCATTATGCGGTAGCAAAAACCGAAACAATTCTAAAAGAAAACTATTTTATACCCCAGTTAAGGAAGCAAATAGAAAGCGTCATTGCGAATTGCGTAGAGTGCATTTTGTATAATAAAAAGCAAGGAAATAGAGAAGGTTTATTGAACCCAATTCCAAAACAAAATATCCCCCTTGAGACTTATCACATTGATCATATAGGACCAATGCCATCCACTCACAAAAATTATAATCATATTTTTACCGTCGTAGATGCTTTCACAAAATTTGTCTGGTTATACCCAGTTAAAACTACTGCTGCCGTAGAAGTTATAGATAAATTAAAATTACAACACAACATTTTCGGAAACCCATCCAGAATAATAACAGACAAAGGACCCGCGTTTACATCCGACGATTTTGAAGCATATTGTAGCGAACAAAAAATACAACATGTCCCAATAACGACAGGTGTTCCAAGAGGAAATGGCCAGATAGAACGGATGCATAGAATCCTGATACCAATATTAGCGAAACTTAGCATAGAAGACCCCACTAAATGGTACAAATACGTAGCATCAGTACAGCGAATTATAAACAGCACTATATCTAGAAGTACAAAATTTTCACCATTTGAGCTTCTAACCGGTGTTAAATTGCGACATAAAAACGATTTGCAAATAAAAGAATTGTTAGACGAAGAACATATAAATTCGATTATGTCAGAAAGAAATTTCAATAGGGAAATTGCAAAAGAGAACATTTTAAAAATACAGGAAGAAAATCGTAAAACCTATAATAAAAAAAGAAAAACGGCCAACACCTATAAACTGGGTGATTTGGTGGCGATTCAAAAAACGCAGTTTGGGACAGGTACCAAACTAAAGCCTAAGTTTTTTGGACCTTGCGAGATTACCGCAGTAAAAAGAGGTGATCGGTACAATGTGAACAAAGTTGGACACCATGAGGGTCCAAATACGACCTCAAGTGCTGCAGATCACATGAAACCATGGACTTCTACTGTCTGAAACAAAGCAAATGTGCTTTTAGGTGATTTTGTGTTTAATATTTTTATTATTATTATATATTTTTTATTTTTTTTAACTGTGTTTTATTGATATTTTTTTGACTAATAAATAAACTGTGAAAAGAACTGCGTCCAAGTGACAAACACAAAAAAGAACTTTCCAAACTCCAAAAATATTATTTAAGGACTAAAAACATTTTATTCAGTAGTATTTTGTGACTGATCTTGATATTACTTTATTTTTATGTTTGTGTGGTTTTTTTTTTTGTATCTTATACGTTCTGAAAAACTCGTCCGGTACTCATCTGGTATAAAAGGTAGATGATGACTGGGAGGACCCAGCCCGGTCAGGTAGGCCGAATTGTGGTGACTGGGAAATGGACTATGTGGACTCTGTACCGCAAAGCCAGCAAATTCTCTAATGAGGCTCTTGATGAAGACATAAACTGCCGAACAATTGGTTTTGATGAGTGCAGTAATTTTTACAGCGTGATAAGAGAAGGAGTCGAGAGACGGAGTCAGACGGACTCTCGGAGAGATGCTCTAAGATCTCCGCGGCCAGCCTTTGCGAGCTGAGCTGAGTAACGGCTTATTGGAAAACGGCCTTCACGAGCTGCAATATTGTTAATATTATCTGTAGACTTGTAAATATTTGTAATTATTTTACATATAACCAAGAACATTAAAAAGAGTAAGATTTCCTTAAGAATCTCCCGTGGACTTATTTATACCCATTTAGACAACCGAGCATATTTAACATAAGATATCTCTACATATATATATATATATATATATATATATATATATATTCCTTATTTTTTTCTTTATTTTAGGGTTTTGAACATAGAAGGCCTGAGAGTCGTCGATGCTTCAGTGATGCCAACTACTCCTTCAGGAAATACAAACATTCCAACAATCATGGTAGCTGAAAAAGCGTCTGACATCATAAAATCCACAATCAGTTGCTCTAAGCAGGATATAGATAGCTGGAGTAAAAACTACTTGTTTTAATAAATAACTGCTTATTTTACTTTAAAACAATTTATTATGAAAACCTGAAGAGACGAACGAAACAAAGGACTTATATTTCAAAATAATCAGAACAAGAGTTTAGCTGTTTTTCTACGTTTGTGCACTACTGCAAGGCTTTGGTGAAATACTGAAAGCTTTTCACTTTGGAGTGAGCGGTTCTCAACATTCAGTATGAATTTCTTTTCCCTCGTATCTCTGTATGGTGCACCATGGTTTAATTAACGGGAACTTTTTAAGTGCAAACAAAATTATACGTCATGCAATTATAGAAATACATGATTAAAATGCAGTTATATTAATACAGCTGTAAATGTATTAAATAAAGATTAATGCATATTTTAGTTTTCGTATTATTTTCTCTCTATCTACCAATTTTTTTTATTATTATTTTGTTTCATTCCCACATTTTATTGAACATTCTTTTCACATATTTAGCTGTCTCACCTTAAAGTAAATACATCAAAAGATATATTAGGAAAATTAAAGTCAATACCATTTTATGAGCTCAATTTTTGTTTTTCTTTTTTTGTAAAAGTTCTCATGTCTCAAGAATGTTTTCTTTATTTTTTTTATTAAATTCTTTCGAAGGTTTTCAAACAGAAATTTGTAATGCATGTTGAAATCAGTGCTCGCGAGTATACGCTTAATACGTCTAAAACGTATTGTAGGTGGTAACGATTTTGGAAATATGAAAAAAAAGGCTTAACTACGTACAAGTTTAAACATACATAAACGTATATTCGCGAGCACTAGTTGAAAACCTTAAAACGTGTTTATCGTGTCCACCGCTTGATTTTCTTTTTCTTAATCGCTCTCGCCCGTGAATTCTCTAATTTTTAACATATCAACTAAGCAAAAAGCGGTTTTCTACTTTAATACATGTATAACAATTCAGTGTAAAGGGATTTTTATAAGCATTTAGAATTTCTTAAAAAGGAACTCCGAAAAAGGCTTTAAATTTCAGGGCGTCAAAGTGCGGTTACCCCTTAAAGCGAGTAAAAACGTAGCGTCGATCAACTATTTTGTAAGGATTATTTAACGAGTTTGTAGAGCACGCCTAAAAAGCAATAAATAAGACCCAATGAACAAAGTAAATAATAATATAGAAGAAGAAAAAATTCACCTAAAGATCTTGTTTAAATATACGATATATGAAGGTGTCCTGAACTGAACCGACAATTTTTAAAATGGAATAATAAGCAAACAATGCAAAATTAAAGTTAACGTTAATTAAACAATTAAAGTTATTCTTGCAGAAGATTAATGTGTGAAGTCGAGAATTTGTTTAGTGTGCCTCCTTGATTTAGTATCAAATGCGTTTAGCATTCAATTGTTTCAATATCAATATAACTGAAAGATGGTGCTGAGAACGAGCTCAAACAGTAAGAACGCTCAAAATAAAATATAATTAAAAATAAAAGTTCATAATGTTCTTATCCCTTCATTCTGTTTAACTGTGGAAACCAAAAAATAACTGTATTGAAATTGTAAGGTTAGTTTCTTATAATTTGAGACAATGCAACTCCACCTTTCGGTGACATTTGGAAGAACACTAAAGAATTTCCTGATTTTGCTCATTTATCTCTTTACACATAAATTTTATTACCCGACTGCCAAGAAGCGCTATGTGTTTGACGCGTATCTGGGTATGTGGATTTCTTTACACCCTCAAAACATCTCAACGGCTGGATGGATTTTAATGAATGAGATCTCTATCGATTCGTCTTAACCGTCCAATGGTTATAGGCTAGGTTTTGTTTTCATAAATTCAAAATGGCAGCCTTAAAATACAAAATGACAGTAGAGACGAAAAAAATTACGCACCATATTGAGTGGTATATCATTGGATAGGTCTTTCAAAATGAATACTTGTAGGCTAAGTTTTGTTTTCATAAATTCAACATGGCGGCCGTAAAATACAAAATGGCGGTAGAGCCAAAAAAAATTGTATACACCATATTGAGTGGCATATCATTGGATAGGTCTTTCAAAATGAAGACGATGTTTCCTAGACTATTTTACAGCTCCGTTTTTAGTTCACGTTTTATGCAGTCGGGTTTTTTGATTTTTTAAATTTAATTCATTCTTGTAGCCTTCACCATTTGCTTGCTATTTCATTTTATGAACCATCTGTCTAGTAGATAATATTGCATTAAAATTCAATGCAGAAAAACTATTTCACGGGAATACGTGAAACTGAGTTTCTTACTGTGTCGATATTTTCCAAGGATATTGTGAGATGAATACAAAAAGTGTGTCAATATACACGATTTCTCTTTAATTAGTTTTTTAGGTAGCTTTCAATACAAAAAAATATAAAGCTACCTATTGCAGCCGTTCGGAGGAAAGCAGTTCTGGAAAAGTTTTATATATTTTCACCGATCATGACCCCCAGACCCCAAAACCACCCTCCGTTCAAATGTTGATTTATATATATATATCTGACCTATGTCATACGATAACGCTCGTATTTATAAATCAATTTTGATGAAACTAATTGTGTGTATTAAGCTCACCAATGTCTCGACCGAGTTCGTTGGCCAGCTTGGTCCGCCATTTTGTTTCAAGATGGCGGCCATTTAAAAATTTAAAACTAAAATAAATATACATAAAAATTAAAAATTCAAATTTATTTTTTAATTAAGTGTTAGGCCTTGATACGAGGATTCCAGAGCATTTTTTGGTTTACCTCTATCTTAAAAAATGGCTGAGATAGAGCAGTTTGAAATTCTAGGGTGGCTGACATTTTGAAACAAGACAGCACATTACAAAAAATTTTATTGTTGTAATAATTTTCCCAATCATACGCATAAAACTATATATTCATATCCGTTAGCGCCAAATTCTCGCCAAACTTGGTGACATTTGGCGAAATATCGCCAAATTTGGCGACCAAAATAAGTCTTCATAAATGAAGCAAACTTGGCTATAGCTCAATAATTTGGCGAATTTCTTATTCAAATTCAGTATTAACGAATCTTTTGTAAACATTTTCTTTGCATTTTAACTTGCTGTTTTCGTGTAACATTAGTTCAAATTTTAAAACGAAGATATAGGAAAGCTACCTTTTCCTCCCGGTACAGGCCGGAAGGACGTTTTTACTAATACGTGCTCATAATTTTCAGAATGCTTTTAACTAGATTTTTTGTTATTACTATTCTGGAACTGTTGCTCTTATAATTACAGATAGAAATTACGAGGATTCTAAAACAATATTAATCACTCTTTTAAGCATGCTTGGTAAGGCATAAAAGCATTCAATAATTAGCACAAAAGAACACTAAGAAGCTTAAATTCTGATCAAATTCATCAATTTCATTCCCAATCTTGATTTTTTTCATTTTTTTTATTCCTTTGTGATGTTTGATTTTTTTTTCTTTTACTTTTGGAAATTCATTTGCAACTCAAAGATTCCCCATATAAAATTTATGGGCGTGCTATAGCCAGTACACAGGCTGCCGTTATCATTATCTTTTTACGCGTGAAGGTTTCGCTATGGTACTCCATTGTGAAATTTGGTAATTTTTGAAATTTAATTTTTGAAAAACGGCATAATCATTAGATTTGAAATTTATATCAAGAAAAATACAATTTTTTACCTTTCTAAAGCAGTTTGTCTAACAATTTTCTGACAAATACTTTTCCAGCTATTAATTTTTTCAGTAACTTCAAATGTTTAATTTTCCGAGATTAACCTGTGGCAACGATTAGCGAAAATCCCAGTCGTCAGCAACGCATACCTTTTTATTAATGAAGATAACATGATGAAATGATTTCAGAGAACTCACTTTTGTAGAGGACATTAAAAAAAATCCCAAAGGGCATTCCTCCATTTTATCATTCTTCTAGATGCAAGAAACACATATTCAAGTGAGAAAAGAAACATTTTAAGAATTGTAATCTTTTCCTCAGTGATTAATCTAGAAGTGGAATAGTAAAAGTGCCTGCCCTGCATGGCATGTGAGACAGGAATTTTTACTTGACAATTTAGTTTAAATACACAGGTGTGAAGTACGTATTTATGAAATCCGAATATGAAGTATATGTAGACATATTTGAATCAATAAAAAAGAAAAATTGTCCTTCCGGCCTGTACCGGGAGGAACAGGCAGCTTCTCTGTTACTTGGTTTTAAGAATTCAGCTAAATTTATTTTAAAACACAAAATTAAAATGAAGAACCCGATTATAGAAGATTTCCAATTTTTATCTAAAAGAGAATTTTGCTAAATTATGCAGCAACCGCCTAGTTGCCTTTATTTATGACATTTTTTTTCACCAAATTTGGAGATTTTTTGCTAATTATTACCAGGTTTGGCGAGAATTCGAGGCTGGAAAACTCAATTACGTACATAAGGGTGTATGCTTATGTGCGTGCGGATACTTTAGGAACTGTAATATATTTTTTCAAAATTGACAGGTAGTTATTTTCTTTAATATCGACAGTATTCGATATATTTTATTTATGATATATTTAAATATGACGTTGGTTTATAAAATGACCTCAAACTTTTAAGTATATACAGAGTTGCAACAAGGGCTACAACATTAAAAGAAAATTTGCGCGAAACCACGGACACTAAAACTCATAAATCATGTCCGATTATGCAAAAATCTCTTATACTTTATCCGCTGTCTTCTTTCAAGTATCTGATATGCTAGAAATTGAAACTAATATTTCTCAACTATTTTTTAAGTTAGCGGCAAATTTAAAAATGCTCTGGAATACTTGTATCAAGGCCTAACACTTAAGTGTATTTGGAAATTGGAATTTTTAAATTTTCTGCATATTTCTTTCAGTTAAATTTTCTTAAGTAGATGGAAACAAGATGGCGAATCATGCTGGCCAACGAAATAGATGGAGAGCTTTCTAAGCCCTGTACAGATGCTCAGTCATAACTAAATCGGTTCATAAATAAGAGTGCTATCGCAAGACAAAAACCATATCCATACATATATTTTTTAAATGAAATCACATATGTGAAAATCAAAGAGACAGATACTGTAAAAATTAAACATGATAAAATGCAAATGCAAATATGATAAACTATGAATATCTTATAGGTTTGTCAGAGGCACTTCATAAAAATAAATCATTGTAAAGATATGTTATTTCGTCGAATATTGTCAGCATTAAGCCTAAGTATAACAATATATATATAATAAAACTTTTGTTAATAATAACCATTAAATCTGAGTAAAATCGACAATATATATGAACCAATAATTATACTACAATACAAAAATTTATATCCAAGAATGTAAAATTCACAAATTGAAAAAAAGGGGAAAATTAAATAAAAATACGTGGAGAAAAAATACCACAAGCAGAATGTGAAAATATTACAAGAAGCAAATGGTATAAATGCACATTTGGATGGATGGAGGTTTTGGGGTCTTGGGGTCATGATCGGTGAAAATGTACCGAATTTTTCCTGAATTCCTCTTCTCCGGACAGCTACAATAAGTAGCTTCTTACATTTTGCAATGAAAGAGCAGTAACGGTACAAGGTGGCCATAATTAAACTGACGGTACTCAGAGTGTTCTGTAGCGCGATCTCATTGCGAGAATGGCGCCAAATTTTGTGGTAAGATTAAACAAGACGGGGAACGAAGGATTCTGCGAAAAAAAAAATTAGTCCCAAAAGTCACCGCCAGGGGAATATGTGGTGCTGTGCATTCGAAAAAGAGAGTTTCAAAAAAGAAGAATCAATACTGAAATATAATTACCGTTTATTTAGCACATCCAACTCAGGTTCGATGTGGCCGCCGATTTTGTGGACCACATATTGCATTCTGTGCACAGCATTTACAACAGCAGAGAATAACATGTCTGCAGGAATCTCCCGTACAGTTCGCGATATGTTATCCTTCAACGTAGCCAGGTCCTGGACACCTCCATGATAGACCTTGGACTTTAGGTAACCTCATAGCCAAAAGTCGCAGGGTGTAAAATCAGGGGACCGAGGTGGCCACGGAAAACAGCGGCTAATGACTCTTTCTGTTGTGAATTTCTGTCGTAGCAGCTGCTGTACCCGCAAAGCAATATGTGGAGGGGCTCCATCTTCCATGAAAATGATTTTCTCCAGCCACTGTCTTTGCTGAAGTGCCGGAATAACAAAGTTGTTTAGCATTTGGCGATATTTATCTCCGGTAACAAAACAAGTTACAGGTTCTGTCGGAGTAATGTTCTCATAGAAGAATGGACCTATGATCCTATCTGCTGTGAAACCACACCAAACAGTTATCTTTGGTGAATGCAAAGGAATTTCCTTGAATGCTCTTGGTGACTTGTTATCCCAAATTCGGCAGTTCTGGGTATTTACAGTTCCATTCAGGTAAAAGTGGGCCTCGTCTCCCCATAAGATTTTCCAGGGCCAAGCATCATCCAACTCCATTCTGGCGAGAAAAGTGAGAGCAAATGTCAATAGCTTATCATGATCGGGGTGACGTAACTCTTGTACAGGGCTGATCCTGTACGGATAGAAGTGGATAATCTTTTGTAGGATTTTTCATACCGTACAATACGGCATATCCAAATTCCGAGCTATCCCCCGAGCGCTGGAAGTGGTAGCAATATTGTCTGGGACTCTGTCGACAATCGCCGTTGCTACTTCTTCGATTGTATCCTGCGATACGGGTTTTCGTCCTCTACCTGACTGAACATTTAGAGAACCTGTTGTCTCAAACTTCTCAACCATTGCTTTTAAACCATTAACTGACAAAGGACCGTTACCTTTACGAATTTTTGTGGTTTGTAAAAGCACGAAGAGCGGCTGGCGCATTGCACTGGTTGAGGTAAAAGAATTTGACTAGTAGAGCTAGCTTGACTAAAGAAGGAGACATTATAAAAGATAACTTTCAATGAAATTGCTTCTAACAGTAGCACATTACCTTTTAAAGCCGAACAAGCTGGGACTTGGCCAAAAGATGTTACGTTAAATTTGAATTCAGAACTTCTTCTTCTGCTGTTGCTTCCTTTGGGGCTCTGTAAGTGAAATTGCAGATAAAGAAACTTTAGCAGTGTTTATGTAAATTTTTAGCTTTTTATAAACTGTTACCATTTTGAGCTTGGATTAAATTGCTAAATTCGTTAAATAAACGGTAATTTTATTTCAGTATTGATTCTTCATTTTTTGCAACTCTCTTTTTCGAATACACAGCGCCACATTTCCTTGCCGGTGACTTTTGGAACTAATTTTTTTTTCGTGGAATTCTTCGTCCCCCGTCTTGTTTAATCTTCCTTCAAAATTTAGCGTCATTCTCGCAATTAGATCGCGCTACAAAACACTCTGAGTACCGTCAGTTTAATTATGGCCACCTTGTATATCCTATTCACAGGATCGTGAAAATTTTCCGTTTAAGAAAAGATTCGGTTAGATCAAGATTCCGTTTTGACAGATTTTACTGTCTATTCGAATTTTGGTATCGATTCAAAAAGACACGAAACACTCGACAAAATATTATTAAAATTCTACAACAATGCGTGCATTTTTAGTTTTATCATGGTAATAAAACATCTCAGCGTATGATAAGCTCTGAAAAAAATATATATATTACGATAAACAATTTAAAGGACGAAAATGTAATTCATCTCAGCAGCATGATTAAATTTCATGAAAAAGACTCAAATTTTCATGAATATTGGAATATGAATCTGTAACAAAAACAAGTATGGAAAATCTCTAGTAATCTGAAAGGATAGACAGATGCACATATGCGGAAATATACTATCTCCGACTTATTATACGAATATTTTTACAGGACCATTAAATAAGAACTTTTAAAAAATACCTAAATACATTTACTTATCTCGGAGTTGCTGGCGTATACACATCTATACTAATAAAAGAAAGTTTCACTCTGTGTGTGTGTCTGTGTGTGTGTGTGTCTGATGGCGATGGCTAGGAAAATTTAGCCCACCTAGGAGGCTGGAAATTTAGATTTAAGTAGTCCAAACCCTCTCCTGGTGCAACATTACTTCAGAATTTTAATATTTTAATTACTTTCTGAAATATTAATGAAAATGCACAAAGCACTCTCATTAAAAATACGCTTTTATTCTCTTGGGTTGGTTGGTTCACTGGTTGGTTGCATCGATTGTTCACAGAAGTAATTAAATAAACCAGAGTAGCGATGCAAAAATAAGGATTTCTAAGGAAATAGTGGTCGCACGGCTCTGCCGTTACAAACATACAACCGTGCACACGTAGCGCCATCTGCCGACGTGAAACTGAAAGTGTCATTAACGCAGAAGAACTGATACAACTGTCCTACTCGAGTGCCATCACCATCTATTTGAAACATTTTAGAGGGACGTTTTTCGTTAGAAATCTTTGGATGAAAGTCGAGTGTTTCATGAATTACTGTTTTTTTTTTTTGTTTTTTTTCAGCTAAATATTAATATTTTCACACAAAAATTATATCCATGCTTAGGAAACATTTTTTTTAATACTCATAAAAATTTGGATAATAAGATTTTTTTTTAAAAACATTAAATAAAAAATTAGAACACTTCTAACAGGCAATTTTGTCACTACAAATTGGCAATTCTTAAGTTCTTGCTTGAGCTGCGGATAGTTTAGCGAGAATTCTTGAAACTTTCTATTGCAAATTTATTAATATTAATATTTTATATCTATATTAATAAAAAAAAGTTTCGCTCTATGTGTGTGTCCGTGTGCGTGTCTGTGTGTGTGTCTGTTGGCGATGGCTAGCAAAATCTAGCCCACCTAGAAGTCTGGAAATTTAGGTGTGGATAGTCCAAGGTCTGGCCATGTGCACCTGAGCCTCAGAATTTTAATATTTTGATAATTAGCCTAGATATTAATTAGATTCTCATTAACCATCGCTTCTAAAATGTCATCTTTTAAATCAAAATGGCGAAAGAAACGAACTGGCGCGTTGGATTTGAAAGCGGAAATGAACAAATTCGAAATTAACTAATTGAGATATCAATTTGAAAATTTCTGAGCATATATAAAAAAAAAATATATTATGAATCTGAATATGTGATTTTTGAAAAATTCGGTTGGTATTTTTTTTTTTATTTATGCAAAAAACTGCCAAAAATCTGCCGGCGCCAGTGAAAACGATCCGAGAAAGTTTCAGACAGGGATCTGCTTTCATTAAAAACTGAACTACAAAGAGATCTGTTTCTCGGGCCGAACCCTCCATTTAGTTTGCAAAAATGAAAGGAAATAATTGCCAATTTTTACTAATGAACAAAAATTTAGGTAACTTATTAAGATATGGATTTGAAATTGAGGACGGGAAGGGGTGTCATCTGCCGGCTATTTTAGCGTAGCGTCTTCGTTATGTTCTAATTATCAGAAAAATGTAATTCTTTTTTTAATGATCGCGTTAATGTAGGTGACGGTGGTTCTCTTGAACACATTATTCATTATATTTGCGGGTATGGGCAGGGAGGGGGTTAACTCCTTTCTCTGAGATTGTAATTATCTCGGGCCCGGGAAACGCCGGGCGGGTTAACTAGTAGATAATAAAAAATTACATACGTCGGTCAAATTGTGTAATATTTTTTGGTTGAATTGATTAATAGCTTCAAAAATTCAGAATTTAAAAGAAGAATTATTATATTAGACTTTGGGTGTGTGTTTTTTCTATGAAAATCTAAACGTGTTCTATATCATGTAGACACGCTTTGAGATAGCGGTAAAGAAAAAGAAAAAAAAATATGTCACAAAGACTGATCAAGTGTTGAGAAACAATGAAAAGATGTAAACCCTCTATTAGAGAATAAATTTTATTAAAACCGTGAAATGCGCTTCGGTATAACAAAGGAAATTTGCATTAACAGGGTGATGACGTTGTTAACAAGAAAAATATTTTTAAGCACGTCAAGAGGTGTAACGTATACATGTGTAACGTGCTAGTTTATTCCTCAAAATATTTTTAAACGTGTCTTATATCAAGTGAAAAAGGAGATAGGTAAGTTTTTTTTTTCAGGAGTATGAGGAAGTTGCATCTAAATATTAAAAGAATTATACAATATACAGTGTGTCTCAAATTAATGCTTGTACTCTTTAAACTCCTTTGAATAAGTAAAGCAAAAATGTAAAACTCGTGAGGTTTACATATGCAAAAATTGCTCCAAATAAATTTATAAATTATGATTGTAATCAACAGCATTCAACATAAGATAATGATTAACCAAAAGTAACCCAAAAGTAAGTCACTGTAAATTGACTGGAGATAAGATATAATAATTATATGAACAAAGAAGCGTTTAAATATTTCTCAGTGTTCTTCAGTTTTGAACTGGTAATTGGAGTTCAAGTAGCAAAGACCCATAAAATTGTCTGCAATTGTCACTCTTGTTAACGTTAAAAAGGTGTATGTTTAAATCTGGAAGACCTTGTATTTTTTATCCGAATATATTCGAAGTATTAAAATAACTTGTGATTATTTGTATTAAGAAAACAAAAGACTATTAAATTCAATTTTTCATTTTGTATTTGTATAAACTATGCAAGGATATAAAATTAGAGTTTTTATTATTATGTCATAAACATTTTTATATATGTGAGACGTATTTTGAAATAACGTTTTGTAGTTTTATGAACCAAAAAGTATTGAAAAATTTCACAATATTCTTCATTTGTTAATAATATCACTTAGAGTAGCAAGCAGCAAATTCCTATAATGTCTCTGATAGTTTATTTCTTATTAACGTTCAAAAAGTCTAAGCATTAATAATCAGTTAAGGTAACATTAATATAGGAAATATTGCGTTGTTGATTTAAAAATACTTAAAGTACACTTGTTGTAACTTGTGATTACTTGTATTTTAATTTAAGATTTGATTAGAAAAAATTCAGTCCTTGTGAATGCAGATAATTTTCCATATTCAGTATTCTTCACTTTTAAGCACTAATATTTGGAGTGGCAACTGGAAAAAACTCAATCCTATAAGATTTTGTCCTCTAGTTTTATTTATCAACTGGAAAGTGCACTATGGTTTTAGATTATTGTACAAATGATTTTGCAAACACACAAATCCATATACCTGAAATGTATTATGCTATTAAAATATTTCCAAACACTGAAAGAGATATCGCAAATATATTCTGAATTAGTAGATCTAGTATCTAATGTCTTAGATTAGTTACAATTCATAAAAATAATTTTAATTATGGAGATTTCACAAAGAATTAATCTTACAGACAGTTTCTAAACAGCACAGACATTTCAATTTAAAAGTTATAATAATAGATTCTCTACTACAAATATATTTCAAAGCTCCTCAGATTATCACCATAATTTGAATCCTGCTTTTTTAGAAAGCTCAGTAGCAAAAGAAATATTAATGCAATATTAAAGAGATCCTTGTGCAAAATTGACCCAATTTTGCAATAATTTATTAATAATTTACACTTTTGAAACATTTCTCTAAACACTTTTTACAATTTTTATACGCTTATAGCATTGCCAACGAACATTTACTGAAAATTAGTGAAATGATGACACAACTTTAGATATGCAGTGGAACCTCAGCATCTCAAATTTTCATGAGAAAAGAAAAAATCGAGATAAGAGGTTTTAAATATAGTAAACCTTGATTTAAAATAAAATTCAGTATAACAATCTGGGAGACATGCTAATAAAAATGCAATGTATTTTCACTTTCATTGAAATAAAAGAAAACTGAATGTGTATTACAATTTAACTTATACAATTAATTATTTGACAATGTCTAATGTCCATTGAGACCTTTTTGCTCATAAGTACATTTTCATATATCGTTCTAATCGACAAAAACATTTCATTTTAGGTAATTTTTTTAAAAGTACCTAATATACGATGTGTCCTAAAAGTTCCCGTACTCTAAACTTAAAGAACTCATTGTACGTGATTTATTTATTTATTTTTTCTAAATATTAAATTTTATCATTTGCTTATCATTGCATCAATTCTTGAGTTTTTATCGTTTGGTTCTTTTCGCGCTCAAATGGTGCGATAATAAAGTTCTATGTTATTTTGTTCTTCATAGTGAAATTAGTTTATCACGCATTCAGAGAATTGCGTTGTGTGAAACTTATTTTGACTGCAAATCGTATGAAAGGTGCAAAGATGTTTGGCGATAATAATATCCAAATGATGCTTTACCGAGTAACGATACGCTATATCAGCTCGTTCAACTATTTCGTAATGCAGGTTTGGTAGAAGACAAACACAGGAGTGGAAGGCCGAAAGTTGTTACAACAATCTTTCTGCAAAACACTCAATGGAAGACATTGCAAACTCCTCAAAAATCCGTGAGGTGTTTGGCACAAAAAATGGGCGCTTCTCCTGAATCGACACATAAGGCTTTAAGATCTTTGCATTTTCGTGCTTATCGCGCAAACATGGTACAGGAGATAAAGACACCGGACTTTGAGAAGCGGATTCATTATTGCCGGAATGAAGAATTTTTTGGTGATCGACTCATCTCAAAAATTCTTTGGCTACCTCAATCCCCTGATCTGAGATCCCGGACTTTTTTCTGTGAGGATATTTAAAGAACAAAGTTTATGCAAATAATCCTCAAACAATAGATGATCTGAAAATTGACATTACTCAAAGAATAAAAGAAGTCACTTACAGCATGTTAAAACGCGTTTCTACAAACATGCGCAAACGAGTTCTGTTTTTACCTCCTAGAAAGGGGTGGATGTTTTGAACATTTATTATAAATGTAAGTTCAGTAATTCAGTATTTTATCCTACGTGGTGTTAAAAGTGCTTTTTATCATTAGCATAAAAGTAATCGTATTTAAACTGTACTAATGCCTTTTTTTTTGCACTAATGTCAAATATAAGAATGTAAAAGCAACAGCAATTAATTTTATTACTTATTTGTAACAATTCACAATTACATTTAGTCTTTGTTTTACGGATAAAGTCTAATTACATGGTTTAGTGTTTTTCCATGAACTTTCTCGTCATTTGTCTGTATTGTTTTCCATTGGCAAGTTCTCCTATCAATCCACACTTACCGCTTAATACAATCCACAATTACATTTAGTCTTTGTTTACCGGATAATGTCTAATTACTTCATTTAGTGTTTTCCCATGAACTTTCTCGTCATTTGTCTGTATTGTTTTCCATTGACAAGTTCTCCTACCAGAAAAAAAGCAGTCAATAATTCAAAAATAAATGCCAAATATGTATTCAGGCTTTCTAATTACACTGTTGAAAAAATTAGGGGAGCACAAGATATAAGACAAGTTTGCTTAAGCAAACAAGTCTACTGATAAACTAAAATAAAAAGAAACAGCCATAATCTAAAGTGTAGAAGAAATCAGAAGAAGAAAACTTTATATGCAAAAAAAAAACGTTTATGACAGGGATACTTGGATGACGCTTTGCGGCAGGACCAGTGACATGCAAATTAATGTCCATAACGTCAAATACCAGAAAAAAGATATAAGTGCTGATATTGCGATTTCACAGAAACTCGCTACTTTTCACGGTCTCGTTCGTAAAACAGAATTGTTTAAAGCTATTTTTTTCTCAGAAAAGATGATTTGAAAATGTAAAAACAACGTGATTTACCGGAATCCCCGGCTTCGCGAATTATCGCGTGGCTGGAATCCGGACATTACAAAGGAATGTAGCGGAATCTGTTGTAGTGGCAAGGAGTGTCATTTCAAGGGTGTTCAATAGATTCCAAGAAACATGGAATGTTAGACTTAAAAACGATCAAGCATGACTGGAACACAATACCTCAAAGTCTTATTTATTAGGGTGGATCAAATAAAAACGGAACAGGAGTTACATAATAAAACTGTATAGTTTATTCTAAACAAAATCTCCAAAGCTACTCAAGAACTTGCCCAACAAGTAATAAATATCTTGCTCGTAGATGTTCTTTGGCTGAAATCGGAACAGTATCTAACATTGTCCATGACTTCGCTGTCCGAGTAAAGAGTAAAAATAGCAACCCTTTAATGTCTTTTTCAGCGGACGAAAGATGGGAAAGTCATATGACGTAAGATCTAGGCTATACGGTTGTTATTCCAACACTATGAACCGAAACATCTCCAGATTCCCTCGCGGAAGTGCTTGTGTCAGTCCTGCACACGATTCAATGACATTGCACGTTCTCCATACACTGCCTTTATTCACCAATGCACTTCGCAAAATCCAACTCGTTCTGCCACTAAATAAGAATGACACTGAGTTACTCTTTTTTACTCGCAAACATTCCAGAGATGCAGATGAATAACAACAACAACAGAATGCAGGCCAGACGGTACTATAGGCCGACCACCAGCGCGTATCACGTACTTCTGTGTGACTATCTAGTTCAAGTCCATTACCCCAATAGGTATTACCTTCTTTACTTCCTGGTTTGTCTCTACACAAAGTTTCAACGCACTCATACAAAAAAAAAGAAAAGAAAAAACTAAATTATAACGATTGTTCCGTTTTCACTTGATCCACCCTTACAACTCATCGCATCCATGGAAAAAAGTATGCAACCGTCTTAGCTGTTCAAGGAGATCACACGCCATATTAAAGTCCGTCATCTTCTACAAACATTTCTTTTTGTCATTTATAGATACACAATTTGATGTTTTGGAGCGTTTCTTCGTGTTCTGGACATCATTTCAAAGAATTAAAATTCCCATACCTGTTGCTTGATTTCCATATTATGCATTAATATATGTCTAATTTCCAGTTTATGTCCATGCATGGCTGTCTCGCATGTCTTTCTACACTTTTTTGTTTGATTTCCGAAGTTTTTTGGGCAATATTGGTGACAAAGGAAAGAGTTGCAAAAAGAGAAAACACAAAGAGCAAAAGAGCAAAAGAAAACATGACAGAAAAGGATTTTTTTGTTGACAAAAAAGGTTTTAGAGAATTCACTTTTTTGTCGAGGGCATTAAAAAAATTCAAAGGACTCTTTCCCCTACTTTGTCATTCTTCTAGCAGAAAGTAACACATATTCAGGTGATATAAAAAACATTTTGAGTACTATAAACTTTTTCTCAGTTATTAATCTAGACGTGGAGTAGTAAAAGAACCCGCCCTGCAGGACATGTTAGACGGGACTTTGCACTTGACTATTTATTTTAGATGTATAGATATGAAGTACATATTAAAGAAATACGAATGTGTACTATAATTTTTTATATATTTGAATCATTAAAAAAATAAAAATTTCCCTGTACCGGGAGGAAAAGGTAGCTTCCCCATTCCTTGATTTTAAGAATTCAGCTAATTTTACTTTAAAATGCGAAACCAAAATGTGTGAACACAATTATAGAAAATTCTCAGTTGTCGTCTGAATGCAAATTTCGCCAAATTAGTCAGCTATCGTCAAGTTGACTTTCTGTTTAGCGACCTATTTTTGTCAACAAATTTAAAGATTTTTCATTATTATCGCTACGTTTGGCAGGAATTTGACGCTGGTGGATACAGCTACATATGTACTAGTGCGCGTACACAGATGTGTACGTATATTTTATGAACACTAATATATTTTTTACATTATCGACAGTTGGATATTTTCTTAATATAGATAATAATGATATATTTAAATATGGCGTCAGTTATAATATGACCTTGTGGTTTTAAGTGTATGAGAGTTGCAACATTGGTTACAACAATAAAAGGAAATTTGCAAGAAACTATGTATGCTAAAACTTATAAATTAAACCCGATTATAGAAGAATCTCTTTTTTCATCCGCTGTCTTCTTTCAAAATTTCAGCCACGCTAGAAATTCAAATTGCTACATCGCAACAATTTTTTAAAATAGCAACAAAATGAAATGCTCTGAAATCCTTGTATCTAGGCCTAACGCTTTAGTGTGGGGTGGGGAATTGCGATTTCTAACTTTTTTGTATATATCTTTGAGTTAGAAATATTTAATTAGCCGCCATTTTGAAACAAGATGACGAATCAGCTGGACAACGAAATACGTCGGGACCTTAATAAGTCCTGTACACATGTTTAGTCACATCCAGATACGTTCATAAATACGAGTGCTTTCGCATGAGACAAATCAAATGTGTATATATATATATATATATATATATATATATATATATATATATATATATATATATATATATATATATATATATATATATATATATATATATATATATATATATATGTATATATCAAATGCGTATCTGAATTGATGATCAGAACTGTAAGGAGTGATAATACATGTCACGACACGGAAATTATGGATAGGAAACCAGGGTCGCAATCCACTTATTAAATCAAAAATACAGGATGTCTCACACCAAGGCAATTTCGCATTTCCGTTCATAATTGTAACAATAAGGAAAATATTTTAGCAATATCGTCAACGTAGTTATTTTGTTTTCTATAAAACGTGATGAAAACACAAAAAGTGCTATAAACGGCAATCTTGTCCAAGTAATGCTGAACTCGACGCTTCAAAACTCAAAAGATATCTGACAATGCATACAATGTCACTGATCGAATTACAGTTAAATTCTTATAATTCCCTGTGTACCGACATTTCACAGAAAATTATTTTGTTGCAGATTTTGCTAAAATATTTTCATTATTGTTCCAGTTGTGAACGAAAATGTGAGTTTTTCTTGGTATGAGACACCTTGATTTTTGATTTAATAAATGGATTGGGACCATGCTTTCCTATACAAAATTTGCTTGTCTTCACATGTATTATCACCCCTTACATTTCCGACCATAAATTCAGACCCGTATATATATGCATATACAGGGTGTTCCGTTAAAGGGGTCCAATATTAATAGGGGTAATAGAGGAGATCACATGGAGCATAAATCAGTATATAAAGCCTGGTCGGATCTCAATAGTTTTCAAGTTACAGCAAATAGAATGAAAATTCGGAAAATTGTAAAAGAACCCTCATTGCTAAACTATCGATAATGCTATATAAAAACGAAGCACATATTTAGAAAGAGCAGAAAAAAACCTACAAAATGACATCAATTGTATTAAAATAGCAATATTTATTGACGAGTTACAAGCCCTGAAACAGTGAAAAAAGTACGAAATCCAATATACATCAAAATAGTTAATCGTTAATTCCAAAAAGACAACTCTAGCTACAACAAGGAAAATGTAGTAAAATTTGGTCCATTCCGAAAACTTTCGAAAAAGCTTACAATGAACCATATCGGTTTAATTGTGTGAGAGAAATTAATCAGTTTCTTAGTTACAACTCCGCTTTCTTTGACACTAGCAAAGGTTAAACTCCGCCCATCACGATTGGAAACACCGCCTTTTTAATTACTCTCAACTATACATTTTCGATCATGCTTCTTCTGAGATGCAACATTTTTAATTATTCAAGAGTTGAATGAACCAAAATAACTTTACAATAATAGTCTACATTTTAAAGTGGTCTTTTATTGATATAAAGCTTAAGTTAAATTCCTTAAAATTAAACTGGTGGTGAAAATTCGGAAATAATTAAAAATATTGCGATTTGTAACTATGCAAGAAGTTTCAGTACATGTTTTACATGGACAATTATTGTATGTATATGTGCATCATAATTTATGATAGGAAATAATAATAACAAATAGCATAATAATTTTATTAATTATAAATTTAAAAAAGACACTAAATTTTAAATTAATTCATACAAACTTTGTAATTTACAATTTGAGTACACCACAGTCTGTGACTTACAAAATACTGTGCCAAAAAGTGTTGAAAATAAAAGAAAAATGACAAATAAAGAATTACATTCCACGTACTTTATGACATATGTGAAGCATAGTCTTCTGGCCTGCGCTGCACAGTTCAATGTCGGAAGGCAGACGAACGGACATTATTATAATAGGTGTTCGAAGTTGCGCCCATTAACAGAATCGCACAGCCGACAGCGACGTCGTAAAGATTGGCGAACACGCCGAAAAACTCCGACGGAGTTGGGAATGTCTCCTGCAGCGACAACGATTCGCGCTAGTAAATCCTCCGGTGTATCCACAGGCGTTTCATACACCAGCGATTTAAGGTGTCCCCAAACAAAAAAGTCTAACGGAGTGAGGTCTGGAGAGCGTGCAGGCCAAGCAACAGGTCCACTGCGTCCAATCCATTTCCCAGGATATGTTGAATTGAGGTGATTGCGAACACCTATGAAAAAATGTGCCGGTGCGCCATCGTGCATAAACCACATATTGTGGCGCAATGTTGCTGGCACATTTTGCAGTAACTGCTGTAAGATATCCCGTAGGAAAACCAAGTACGTACTGCCATTGAGTACATCTGGGAGTAAATATGGTCCTATGAGATAATCGCCGAGGACACCTGCCCATATGTTCACACTGAACTTTTGTTGTGCGTTCGACGGGAAAACAGTGTGCGGATTTGTATATGACCATGTGTGCATATTGTGCGTGTTTACCACGCCCTCTCTCGTAAATGTTGCTTCATCAGTAAATAAAATATTTTCCAGAAATTGTGGATTATTTTCTGTTACATTAAGCAACCAGCGTACGAATTCTGTCCGCTGAGCACAATCTGTTACTGATAACAGTTGTACCCGCTGCACATGAAAGGGGTGCATGTTTTCTGCACGCAGAACACGCCACACACTTTGGTGAGAAACACCGACTTCAGACGCAGCAGCTCGTGTACTCGTGGAGGGGTTATCTTTAAAAATATTCAGTACATCTTCTTCCATTGCAGGTGTTCGTACATGTCGAGGTTTCCCTGCATCAATGCTTGCTGTATTAAACGATCCAGTCTCCCGTAATCGTCTATCGATTTTTATGAAGAGTTTCGAACTTGGGCAACGTCTCCTTGGAAATTGCTCACGGTACATGCGCTGTGCTAGACATGCATTTCCATGAGCTTGCCCGTACATCAGATGCATGTCCGCATATTCTTCGTTAGAGTATTCCGGCATAATTATTATACATCAACTTACTACAATCCCACTTACAACAGCCTCCCTTTAACATAACGCCCACTGATGACTGCTGTTTTATTACACTTTTCTTCCTATACACATAGAAAATTTGCATAAAAAGTACTTCTTCTTCATCATCCTGAAAGTTCATGGAGGAAACGCAGCAGTCACGGAGTTTGCTTTAAGACAAGGCGAGAGCTGCACAATATGTCATTCACTTGACCAGACTGAATAATGAAAGGGTATTGATAGAGGTTGATCAGAAATGTATAATTGAAAGATATTAAAACGGGGTGTTTACAATCGTCATGGGTGGAGTTTCGCTCTTTCCGAGCGTGCAACAATACAGAGTTGTAACTAGGGAACTGCTTGATTTCTCCCATACAATTAAACTGATATGGTTTATTGTCAGCTTCTTCGAAAGCTTTCGGAATGGACCAAATTTTATAACATTTTCCTTGATGTAGGTAGAGTTGCATTTTTGGAATTAACGATTAACTATTTTGCTAAATATTTGATTTTGTATTTTTTCACTGTTTCAGAGCTTGTAACTCGCCATTAATTCTCAATATTCTAAAACAACTTATGTCATTTCGTAGGATTTTTTCTGCTCTTTCTAAATATGTGCTTCGTTTTTATGTAGCATTATCGATAGTTTAGCAATGAGGGTTTTTTTTACAAATTTCCGATTTTTCATTCTATTTGCTGTAACTTGAAAATTATTGAGATCCGGCCAGGCATTATATACTGATTTATGCTCCGTGTGATCTCCTCTATTACCCCTATTAATATTGGACCCCTTTAACGGAACACCCTGTATATATATATATATATATATATATCAACATTTGAACGGAGGGTGGTTTTGTGGATTAGGGGTCATGATCGATGAAACTTCCTACATTTTGTAATGGAACTCCGCACTAACTGTATATCCTTTTCATATGATTATGAAAATTTTCCGTTTAGGACAGGACTTTGATAAATAAATGTTCCATTTTGACCGGTTTTACTGTACATTCAAATTTTAGTTGTGATACAAAGAAGAAGCACAACAAGAAGAAAAGAAGCTCTCATCAACAAACTATTAAAATTCCGTGGCGATATATGCGTTATAAGATTGATAATCGTAATAAAACATCCCATTATCTAGAACAATCTTTTAAAAAATAAACTAAATTTATTACGATAAACAATTTCATGGACGAGAATGCTGTGATTCGTTATAGCAGCATCTTTGAATTTCATGAAAAAAAAATCTGAAATTTTCATGAATGTTGGAGTATGGATCCGTAGAAGCACGGAAAATGTGTAGCGAGCTCTAAGGACAGACACATATGCAATCTCCGATTTATTATCCTATTTTTACAAGACCAGAAAAAATAAAACCTTTTTTAAAAAGATGCCGAAATTGATTGGCTTATCTCGTAATTTCTGGTGAATACATATAGATGATACCGCACCCTCAAAGTTCCGTGCTGTTATATTAAATTACCGATACAAAAAATTCCGTTACAATGCGTTAATTTAGAGTTAGTACTGATTATTGAAATTCGTGAGTTTATCACATAATAAATCGATATAGATTAATAAATTAATGATTTTCGGATTTTTACCTTTACATATTCTATAAGAGTTTCCTTCGTGGTAAATTTCAGTGCTCTATGTCAACCGGGAGTAGCCTATTGGTTTTATTCTCAAAACCTATAGAGTACTTTCGATTGACCCAGAACCTTGAAATTTCGCACGATGGAATGTCTTATAGCACATGTATAGGAAAATAAGTCCGAAATTCATTAATTTATAATCGTATGTTGATTTATTATGGGATTTTTCGTTGTCGGTAATTCGAAAGCGAGACTATAAGAGCTCCGTTTTTACCTTTTGTGATACGGAAACCTAAAAAAAACATTTCCTAAAATGCCGAAATCGATTCCCGTAGTTAATGGTAAATACAAAAAGATAATAAAAAATTAGACATGATGGTGCAATTGTGTAATATTTGTTTTTTTTTAATCTATTAAAAGCTTGAAAATATCAGAGTTTAAAAAAAGAATTATATTACATTAGACTTTAGGTGCGTGTTTTTTCTATAAAAATCGGAACAACTGGACAAGTCTTGAGACAGCGACGTCTTTATATTAAAAAACTGAAGAAATTCCTGTGAAGATACAGCTGTATTAAAAATTCAGCGTTTTAAAAATATATTATGAATGCATTAATGCAAATCTTCTGAGATAATGTATCCTGATATGCGTTGTCATAATAAAATACAAAAATTCAAAAGGTAATTCATGAGTGTTGAATCACTGTAATAAAAGTGTTATTCATAAGTTTCACAACGAAATTTGCCTAATACTTGCAGTGTTAGGAATGATTATGTCAGAAAAAAAGATCAGCTGTTGAAAAATAAAGAAAATATGCGACCTTTATTAGAGAATAATATTTTATTTTATAAGGTCGTGAAGTGAGCTTCAGTATTTCAAACGAAATCTGCATTAACAGGGTAAAGACATTGTTAAGGTATTAATAGGAAAACTATAAAAAACATACCAGGTGTTATAACTGATACGTAAGTTTGTAAGTATACTGCTAGTCTATTCGTCAAAGTATTTTTAAACCGGTCTTATATCAAGAGAAAAAGGAGATAGGTAAGTTTTATTTTAAGGGTAAGAGGGAGTTGCGTATAAATATTAAAATAATTATATAATACACAGTGTGTCTCATTGTTTACACTCTTTAAACGTTTTTGAATAGAGCAAAAATTTAAAAATCATGAAATTTACATATGTCAAAAATCGCTACAAATACATTTATGAATGATTATTTGCAATCAACAGCATTCAATACCAGATAAACCAAAGTAGCCCAAAATTAAGTCACGGTAAATTGATATAAAATAAGATGATTATTTTATAAACAAAGAAAAATAAACAAAGTATTTATAAGTGTTGTTTAATTTTGAACACTGGTATTTGGAGTATCAAGCAGAAAAGTCCCTTCAAAGTGTCTGTGATTGCCCCTGTTGGTAACGTTCAAAAAGTATAAGCATTAACCTGGAACACCTTGTATATATTATTCGAAAATACCCAAAGTATTAAACTAACTTGTGATTACTTGTATTAAGAAGGCAAAAGGCGATTTTTTTTTTTCATTTTTCATTATGTTTTTCTATAAAATATTTTAGTATATAAAATTAGAGCTTTTTATTATTAGTATGTCATGCAATTTTTAAATGTGTGTGACGCGGTTTGAAATAAAGTATAGTACGAGCGACACGTATACGTGATGCATAAGATGCTCAGAATCCTCAATTATTCCCACCAGTTAATTTTTATTGTAAGCTTTACCTTATTTAATCCTTGCATTTCTGCAATTCAATTAGGCGAAAATTTCTGTTTTGAAAAACCGGTGGTAAAAGATTAAAAATTCTGTAAAGGACGCTCGTCGCGAAGGATTTAATGAACAAAGCATTTAAATATTTCGAAATATTCTTCAGTTTTGAACAATGGTACTTGGAGTAGCCAGTAGCAAATTCCTATCAGATTGGGGCGGATAATTTCTCTCTTATTAACGTTAAAAAAGTGTAACCATTAATAATCAGTTATACGATAACATTAATCTAGCAAATTTTGTATTATTGATTTAAAGATACTTAAAGTATATTTGCGATAACTTGTGCTTGTTATTACTTGTATTAATATTTAAGATTTAATCAGAAAAGTTCAGCAATTGCGAACACATACAATTGTGCACAGGCAGTATTCTCTCCTCCAAATAGCAAGCATCTGAGTCCTATAATATTTTGTATTCTAGTTTTTATAATCAACGATTGAAGTATAAAAACGTTTTTTCTATTTGTGCACCATAGTTTTAGCTCCTTTCACAAATATGTGTATTCAGTTTTTCTAAGTAAACAAATTTATCTGCATGAAATGTTATTTATATTATCAAAATATTTTCCCAAGACTGAAAAAAAAATCTCATTTAGTATATGTAAAAGCTGATGTCTTATATTAATGACATTAAAAAAAACAATTTCAATTATGGAGTTTTCGCAAAATAGCAGTCATTCTGACAGTATCGAAACAGCATAAAAATTCTGATTTATAAGATATAATAATAGATTCTCAACTACAAATATATCGCTGAATTTCTCCAATAATTGTCACAATTTAAATCCATTTTTTTTAAATAAACTACAGTAGCAAAAGAAATTAATGCAATATTAAAGAGATCCTTGTGCAAAATTGGACCAATTTTGCAAAAGGCTGTTCTTAATTTGTCCTTTTAAAACATTTCTTTCTAAATTGTTTTTAATATATTTTTTACACGCATATAGCATTACCAGTTCACATTTACTGAATATTAGTGAAATGATGATGTATGGCAAACTGTTGGAAAAGGAATGGAACCTCAAAATCTCAAATTTCATGAGAAGAGAAAAAATCGAGATAAGAGGTTTTAAATGTATTAAAGATTCATTTAAAATAAATTTCGGAATAACAATCTGGCAGCCATGCTAACAAATTTTTTTTTTCTTTTCTTTTTTTTTTAAACAAAAGAAATTAAATGTTTATTGCAACGTACTTTATACAAATAATCCTTTGGTAATTATTATTATAATTTAGTAATTTGGTCCTTTGTAATACTTAAATAACCCTTGTCTTAGTGTCTTTATTTATATCTTTTTGGTCCTAAGCATCTTTCGATAAAGATATTTCATCAACAAAAACATTTCATTTTCGGTAATTTTTTTAAAAGTATCTAATATATTATTTATTTTACTCCTTGCACTCTCACTGTTTAAGAAACTCGCTGTAATTCTGTTTCATCATTATCTAATGGGGTAAATAATCATCTTCTAATGTTGAATCTCCCATAAAATTACTTAGAAAATGAATTAATTAGCGCTTTTACATCTAATTTAAACTTGACAGATCATAATAGCTTATTCTTGGATCTGACAGAAAAGTCCGTCAGTAATTCGAGATGTCAAACGTTCAAAGAACATCTTTCGAGATGGTTATGGAAAATACATTGATTTAATCCTGAGAGTACAAACATTTATTCCTGTTTTTAGAGCTTCAATTGGACACTTAAAATGATATACTTACTTCAAATTAGAATTTTTTTAATAAACTTTAATTTTCAAAAACACCAATTAAATGTGACATTTTTTAACACGAAAAACCTTTATCCTGTTTTATGTTATCTAAAAGAAAACATAAATAAATAAATGATTTTTGCAACACTATAGATTGTTCCAAATAAATTGAAACGTGGTTTAATGTTTTCCCTGTATGAGATACGTAGGTAATGTGAATTACAACAGTGTTCAAACTAAGAAAGAATTTTCGATTACGTTGATTTAGTAGTTCTGCCATTTCTTTTCAAAAAGTTACACTTTTTAAATTTTCATACGATCCCTGGATCATATAAGTTATATTTGTAAACATTTTAACCATGCTCTGACGAGTAAAATAGTTTTTATGAGATTTCGAAGCTTTCCGGTACTAATGACGGAGAGACCATTTCTTAGTACTGAAGAATCCGATATTTCATAAAAGGCAAAGTATCATATCTCAGTGAGTATTACTAGTAGAAGAATGAATACTCATTCAATAGAAATTTTTATTGTTTAAAAAACTGAAGAATTTTCTGCACCATATCAGGTATTTTAGTGATGACATTAGTGATTGTAAAAATTCTATTGACAATAATCGTGGTGTATTATTAATACGTCACTTGGTGAAGAACATTGAATGAATTCTAACAATCTTTTCGAGAAGTAATTTCGACGTGGTTTTAAATTTAAAAGATTGTACTTTATAACTGTTTCGTTATTATTATTACTAGATGGAACCCGTCAAAATTTGACGGCAAACAACTTGATAATACCATAAAAGTAAAATTTATAGTTGCTTTAACTTGACAAATTTCATAGTGGGGAGCATAATATGATTAAGTGGTCACAGACTTTTCCATCGATAAATCACATGAGGGGTGTATGCAAAATTTAGAAAAGTACACCCTTGGGGGGTCAAAGTGGGGGCATGGACATGGGAGATGCATAATATGATTAAGTGGTGACAGACCTTTCCAATGATATATAACATGAGGTTGTGTGCAAAATTTAGAAAGTACCCCTTGGGGGGGGGGGGCAAAGTGAGGAGATGGACACCGGAGATGCATAATATGATTAAGTGGTCACAGACCTTTCCAATGATATATAACATGAGGGTTGTGTGCAAAATTTAGAAAGTACGGGGGGGGGCAAAGTGGGGAGATGGACATCGGAGATGCATAATATGATTAAGTGGTCAAAGACCTTTCTAATGATATATATTATATAACATGAGGTAATGTGCAAAATTTAGAAAGTACCCTTTGGTGGGGGCAAAGTGGGGAGATGGACATCGGAGATGCATAATATGATAAAGCAGTTACAGACCTTTCCAATGATATATAACATGAGGGTAATGTGCAAAATTTAGAAAGTACCCTTTTGGGGGGGGCAAAGTGGGGAGATGTACATCGGAGATGCATAATATGATTAAGCAGTTACAGACCTTTCCAACAATATATGACATGAGGGGTGTCAACAAAATTTAGAAAAGTATCTCTTGGGGGGGGGCAAAGTGGGGAGATGGACATTGGAGATGCATAATATGATTAAGTGGTCACAGACCTTTCAATGATATATGACATGAGGGGTGTCAACAAAATTTAGAAAAGTATCCCTTAGGGGGGTGGGGGGGCAAAGTGGGGAGATGGACATTGGAGATGCATAATATAATTAAGTGGTCACAGACCTTTCCAATGATATATAACATGAGGGTTGTGTGCAAAATTTAGAAAGTACCCTTTGGGGGAGGGAGGGGGGCAAAGTGGGGAGATGGACATCGGAGATGCATAATATGATTAAGTGGTCACAGACCTTTCCAATGATATATAACATGAGGGTAATGGGCAAAATTTAGAAAGTACCCTTTGGGGGGGGGCAAAGTGGGGAGATGGACATCGGAGATGCATAATATGATTAAGCAGTTACAGACCTTTCCAACAATATATGACATGAGGGGTGTCAACAAAATTTAGAAAAGTATCCCTTGGGGGGGGGGGGGGAAAGTGGGGAGATGGGCATCGGAGATGCATAATATGATTAAGTGGTCACAGACCTTTCCAATGATATATGACATGAGGGGTGTCAACAAAATTTAGAAAAGTATCCCTTAGGGGGGTGGGGGGGCAAAGTGGGGAGATGGACATTGGAGATGCATAAAATGATTAAGTGGTCACAGACCTTTCCAATGATATATAACATGAGGGTAATGTGCAAAATTTAGAAAGTACCCTTTGGGGGGGGGGGGGGAAAGTGAGGAGATGGACACCGGAGATGCATAATATGATTAAGCAGTCACAGACCTTTCCAACAATGTATGACATGAGGGGTGTCAACAAAATTTTGAAAAGTGCCCCCCTTAGGGGGGGGGCGGGATGGACCCCGGAGATGCATAACATGAATAAGTGGTCAAAGACTTTTCCACCGATATATCACATGAGGGGTATGTGCAAAATTTAAAAAAGTGTCCCACTTGGGGGGGGGGGGGGATGGACACCGGAGATGCATAACATGAAAAAGAAGTCACAGCCATTTCAACTTGCAACCTTTTTCTCGAAGGCATTTGACAATATTAAATTTTTTTTTACCCAAGACAATTTAACGATATTCTTATTTTTTTTTGCGTAATTCGTCAAACGTTCATGGAAAAAATCAGGAAATTCGCTAATCAATAGTTGATAAATTATAAAATTCAACAATCGATAGCAGTAAAATTGGTCAATCGATAACGGAAAAATCACGAAATTCATCAAATGGTATCCCGTAAAAAAAATTGTCCTGCACACTGATGTGATGATAAAAAGGGTTTTGAAGTATAGGACAAAATTAGCACTTGCCAAACAGCGAGTAATACTGAAAATTTGGCAATGGACTTTATTGCCACCACTGGTCAAACATAATAGTCACACTCACCAATTGCGATGATTGAATGGAAAAAGATTTTTTTTCTCTGCTGTCGCGCGACAAATTTTGAAACCATTTGGTAAATTTCATCCCCGAAATTGGCAAATTGTGAATTTTTTTCTCGAAGAAATTCGACGATATTCGAAAAATTTTTCTCCCGAAACCAGTTGATGAATTTTGCGATTTTTCCACTGTGTAGATTAATGAATTTTGCACTTCTTCCGCTATCGATTGACGATTTTCGAATTTTATCGACTATCGGTTAACGAATTTCACGATTTTTTCCATGAACGAACAAATTGCGCACTTTCTGCTAATTGACACATTTCGCCCTTTACAATTCAGTCAATGAGTTGAACGTTGTTTCTTTCGAGAAATGTCAGGAATGAAACAATGATTCTTTAGGTTGAATTTACTTCGTTCAATGCCCCATGGAAGAATGTGTGCGATGCAGCAACGGGCGTCACAGACTTTTTAAGGGCACCTGCAGACTAAAAACATCTAACCAATCTTCGCGGGGGGAAAATAACAGATTTTGTCAAATGATTGAGGAAAAAACACTACTTTATCAAAGGATAATGGGAAAACATGACTTTTGTTAAAAGACCACAGAAAAAACGTAATTATGTAAAAGGATCGCGAAAGATAAGCAAATTTTGTCAAAGAATCGCAAAAAAGGAAATTTCACCAAAAGATCACGCTTTTTTACTAAATTTCGTCTAAAAATTGTGGAATAAAATGTATTTTACCAAAGAATTGCTGGAAAATGCGAATTTCGTTAAGGATCGTGAGAAAAATGCGAAATTCTTCAAAGGATCGCTGAAAAAACACTAATTTCGTCAAAGAATTGCTGAAAAAACATGAATCTCGCCCAATAACAGAAAAATCATGGTTCATAATCATTATATCTAGTAGTATATGTAAATACAGTTTGTGATATAAGACAAAATTAACATTCACCAATCGGCGAGTAATACTGGAAATTGGTGATTGATGTTATTGCCACCACTGGCTAAACTTAGTTACACTCGCCAATTGCGATGATTGAATGTAAAATGAAATTTTTTTTCCCGCTGTCACTCAAAGAATTTTGAAACCATTTGGTGAAGTTTTTTCCGAAACCATTTTGTGAATTTCCCGATTTTTTCTTCAAAATCATTTGACAAAGAGACTTTTTTCTCGATGGCATTTGACAATATTCAAAATTTTTTTACCCAAGACAATTTGACGATATTCTTAATTTTTTTTTTGCAATTCGACAAATGTTCATGGAAAAAATCATGAAATTCGTTAATCAATAGTCGATAAATTGTGAAATTCAGCAATCGTTAGCGGTAAAATCGTAAAATTTGTCAATCGATAACGGAAAAATAATGAAATTCATCAAACGGTTTCCGGTAAAAAAATTGTCTTGCACGCTGATGTGATGATCAAAAGGGTTTTGAAGGCATTTATTTTATTTGTTGTATTGTGTATAAATACCTAGGTGGAAACAGTTTGCTTATTTTGTCAAATGTTTCAACAATATTCGACCCAATACGCATGCATAAAAAAAATCTTCCGGTAGGACCGGCCAATGAGGTGAAGGTCTATTACGGTCTCTAGAAACGTGTTTGGGATCATCTCCTGTTGTTTTTTTCTTGCACTTTGCGTTAAACCTAGGAAGGTATTTATATAGAACTCACTGTGGAGTGTTTAGAAGGTATTTATTTATTTCATTTATTATAATTTGTATGAATACTTAGGTGTCCATTTCGGATTTACTGTTTAAAAATGAATTTAGGCTCTTTTAACGTTCGCGAAATCAATCCCGATGGAAATTGTCTTTTTAGATCTCTATCATTTTGTTTATATAGTACAGAAAATGATTATTTAAATGTATGTAAAAATATCGTAGAACACGTAATACAAAATTGGACCACTTATAGTCCGTTTATTATCGGGGATGAATCTTATGGTGTTCCGATTGCTAATGAAGACAATTATGTAAATATATGGTTCTTCATAGAGGTATATGGTTCTTCACACTTCAATAGAAGCATTGTTTAAATTAATATAATTCTATAAATATGATGCAGTTTTAAAATATCGAGTAATGATTAATACTGTCAAAGAATATACTCATATACGTAATTAAGTTTTGGTACTTCTCTATTATCTCATCGACCACTTTTCATAAAAAAAAAACTATCGCCAAATAAATGGGAGAACGTTGTCATTGGAATATCAAAATAAATAAATAAAATATAAGAATTTAAGGATACAATTGTTATTTTAATTAATGAAATAACTAATAAATCAAATAAACATAATGAAAAATACACGCAAATGTTGAATTAAAAACAACTTGATGACATAAAAAACACGTATAATGTTTTCGACATCAAGTAAATGGGACTGCAATTTTGGCATTTAATCATACAGTTTGGCGATAGTATTTTGTTATGAAAAGTGGTCGATGGGATAATAGAGAAGTACTCCAGTTTTTTATACCAAGTTTGAAAATTTATCTTTTTTTGACATTTAAAAAAAATAACATAAAAAAACATTACAAATTTGCCCATTTAAAACATTCAAGATTTGTATATATACAAACAATACAATGTAAATATTAATATTGTTACATGATACATTATATACATTGTTTGCATATATACTTCTTTGTATACATATATTGTTTGTATACATACAAACAAATATAATGTAAACATTATTCAAATATTAAGAGTTTGCAAATCAAAACATTCTAAAGATTTGTATACATACAAACAATATAATGCATACATACTCTTTACAAATAAAATAGCCCACTTATATAATGACAAAACTTTTAAATCGAATAGAGATAATATATTTCTGTTTTGTTATGAAAAGTGGTCAATGGGATAATAGAGAAAAGTACCTAAGTTATTTATACCAAGTTTGAAAATTTATCTTTTTTTGACATTTAAAAAAAATAACAGAAAAAACATTACAAATTTGCCCATTTAAAACATTCAAGATTTGTATACATACAAACAATACAATGTAAATATTAATATTGTTACATGATACATTATACATTGTTTGTATATATACTTCTTTGTATACATATATTGTTTGTATACATACAAACAAATATAATGTAAACATTATTCAAATATTAAGAGTTTGCAAATCAAAACATTATAAAGATTTGTATACATACAAACAATATAATGCATACATACTCTTTACAAATAAAATAGCCCACTTATGTAATGACAAAACTTTTAAATCGAATAGAGATAATATATTTCTGTTTATTTTATAACTTATATTCAGATGCTCAGATTCTGCTTTTTTCGAACACATAATAATAAAAATATTACTACCGTGCGTACTGTCTTTTGACATTATATTTACATAATCGAATTCATTATCAATCGGAACACCATAAGATTCATTCCCGATAATAAACAGACCATAAGTGGTCCAATTTTGTATTACGTGTTCTACACGTTTGAATAATTATTTTCTGTACTATATAAACAAAATGATAGAGATCTAAAAAAAAAATTTCCATCGGGATTTCGCCAACTTATGAGCCTAAATTCATTTTTAAACAGTAAATCCGAAATGGACATCTAAGTATTCATACAAATTACAATAAATAAAATAAATAAATAAAATAAATACCTTCTAAACACTCCACAGTGAGTTCTAGATAAATATCTTCCTAGGTTTAACGCAACGTGACAACAGAAAAAAACAACAGATGATACGATCCCAAACACGTTTGTAGAGACAGTCATAGACCCTCACCTCATTGGCCGGTGATTTTTTGACGCATGCGTATTCGATCGAATTTCGATGGAATAGATTTGACAGAATTACCAAACAGCTTTAAATATATGGATTATTATTATTATTATTATTATTATTATTATTATTATTATTATTTTGCCTTACTGTAGGAATAAATTTGCTAGGTGAACTACAGAATTGTTCGAAAAAAGAATAAATATTTTTAAGTAAAGCTGAAATATGTTTATTAGCCTTTCGTGGGAACCATATTGAAACAAAAGACTTTTAGTGCAACATGCTTGGCAGATGCAAATTTTAAGAAGAAAAATAAAGTTTTGTATAACACTATTTAAAAAAAAAAAAAAAAAAAGATAATTGTTCTGTTTTTCCGTACATTTTAATTATTTCTAAAATATAATTACATTATTACAGAGTAAAACAAAGCAAATATTTATTAAAAAAAGAAAAAGACGAAGAATAAATTTCAATCTAATGATACAATGCTATACATGTGTATATTAGAACAGCTGCTACTAGACAAACAATATATCGTGAAAATCTGATTTTTTTATTCAATAATTCTTAAAAATATCTTCGTATGTTATTTTGACAATGAAATTTATTTTACAAATATTGCTATCTACAAGACTTTGCATATAAATTATGTTCAAATAGTTTGACTATCTTTTATAACATAATATGAAAAGAAGAAAATATTATTAAATGCATTTACTTCCAAAAGTATTTAATTTTTTAAAGATTCTTTACGTTCAAAAGAAAAGAAAATAATTAGAAGAATTTTTACTTCAATATATAAAATATTTGTAAATAATTTTATTAAACAGCAAAACATCTTAATAGAGAACGTCTCGGAATCACGGAAACTGCCCGCTATTCGGAAGTAAAAACATACAAATATGTAGGGTTGGGTTGGGTTGATTATTGACGGCCAATTATCTACACTTGGGATATAGGCCCGGGGGGAGTGCCCTTCGTGGGGGTCTTTCTAAAGGAACCTAACCCGTATTTACGCATGGATAAATCCACGGCTCGAAGAAAACCACGAAAACTCCGAACGATTAGGCCAACGGGCGCGATTGGGATCGAACCCAGAACCTCCCGTCTACCAGCTTCGAGAGCACAACCTCTCAGCCACTGGTGGGGCTACAAATATGTAGGATTTAGGGGTTGAAAAAGTGTTCGCTAAATAGAGATGTCCGCTATTCGGAAATGTCCGTTATGTAGGTTCTCCTTTATTTTGAAAACTGAAGAAGACTTAAGTTATCTCAAAAATAGATATTGCACCTTATGCCTTTCATAATTTAATAACCTAAGATTTTTTACCACACTAATGCCATCTTCCCAAACTCAATCCATAGACATTACTTATAGGAGCAATACCACGTGACTTTCTTAACAACTTGGAACTTGGAAAGACAAATTTTTTGGAGGCGAAAAAAATGGACGAAACCTAAACTTGCAAACACGCCAAGCATATATATCCTTCTTTCTTATTTTTTCTATCTATAATAGAAGAAAGTATTGTAATCAAAATTTTTTTAGACTTCCAGCTTTTGGAGGATTTTCACGTTTAAGGGGTCAGAGATTCCAAAAAACTTGTTTTTACAAAAGTCTGTCTGTCCGTCTGTCTGTACTCATTGTATCATCGAAAAGTGTATGAAGTTATGCTTCAAATTTAACCAATTTTTTTTCTATGTTTTTGGCTATGGACAGCAGGTCCCACTTGAATTTGGAGATATTTCGACGAAAGGGGGCGCTGTGATCGTGATTTTTGTTCGATTTCCACTATTGTATCATCGAAAAGTGTATGAAGTTATGCAGATAATTGAACCAAATTTTCGTATATGTTTTTGACTATAGCCTCCAGGTGCCAGTTGAATTAGAGGTTATTGCAAACAAATATATATATAGCACAAAAAATTAAAACTTTTTACGTTAAACGTTAGGCCTTGATCCAAGGATTCCAGAGCATATTTTGTTTTGCCTCTATCTTAAAAAATGGCGGAGAGATAGCAGTTTGAAATTATAGGGTTGCTGACATTTTCAAATAATACCTGCATAAACGGATTTAATTTATGAGTTTTAGTGAACATGGTTTCACCAAATTTTCTTTCATTGATGCAACCATCGTTTCAAACACTTACATGCTTAACACTATATATTTATATTCGCCAACGTTATTTATATTCGCCAAATTCTCGCCAAGCTTGGCAACAATTGATGAAATATCGCCAAATTTGACGACAAAAATACGTTGCTAGATATGAAGCCAACTTGGCTATGTCTGTCTAATTTGGCGATATTCTCATTCAAATTCAATATTGACGAGAACTTAGAATGACTCTTCAATGACTTAGGGTTCCGCGCATTTTAGCTTCGTGTGTTTTCAGTAAAATTAGCTGAAATCTCAAAATCAAGCAATAGGGAGGCTGTCTTTTCCTGCCGGTACAGGCCAGAAGGAGTTTTCTTAGTTTATAGCGAATTTTGAAGCATTGACATGTATCAGATAGAAGAAAGTTGTCGGATTGGCATATTCGACTAGTTTTTGTTTTATAATATACTAGCAGACCCGCCCGACGTTGCCAGGCTTGAGTCTGCCGAGAAAAATTAAGCCCGTCCCCAAACCCATTCTAATGAGAGAAAATTAGCCCGAGTCGGATCAGCCGACCGCTTATTCGGACAAGTCCCGGAACTTTGTCGAGAGATGAGACGGGCTCAGCCCGAACCCGAAAGCCCAAGCCCAGGCCCGACAAGAGCTCGGGCCCGATTTTTATACCATCCTTCTGTCCCGGGCGGGGTCGGGCTCAATCTTTCGGAAACTGACAATTTTATTTATTCTCATATAGGAAGAAAAATAGAAATAAACTTTTTTACCCTAAAAAAATTACATATTCCATTTCAAGTCGTTTTAATGTTATTTTGATCAAATTAAATAGAAGAGAAAACATTTTTCTTTTTTTTTACTTTTCTAGTATTAGAATGCTATTTTAAAAAGAAAATTTACGATATTTGTGATGCGACTGACGACTGGGTGATATGGTGCCATTGGGAAAAGGCGCGAATAATATTTGTTGCTAGATTTTTGTTTGTAACAGTAGAATATTTTTTAATTGGAACGTTTATTTTATTTTATTTTTTTTTAGAGATCTAACGCGAAATGAATACTTTTTTGTTTGTGTTTAGTCAGTCAGCAATAGCTTAGGTTTGCAAATTTTTAGTCTTCTATTGTGTGCGAGTCATAATCGCTCTTCATATGAAAATAACGTTAGTGATTCTATTTTTAATTATGAACTCTGCTCCTGCTAAAGCTCTGCTCTTCACATTTACGAAGTCACTTTTATTCGTAAGTAGATATAATTGTCATGTATTGTTATTCCCATAAAAAGCAATCGAACAGTGTTTTTCACTTTTCCGATAAAAGCATAGGATCTTTCAGATAACGGTGTCAAATTTTTAATCTAAGCTACTTTTCAGGAACACGAAATATTGCTATAATTAAGGGATCTATTATAATTCACGAAAAAAAAACTTTTATAGGAAATAGAAAACGTTGTTCGATTCTTCGGCATAAAAATAGTAATTTCTGCAAAATTCCTGCATTTATTCATAAAAACGCACTTCGTTAATGTGTCATTCAGATTTGCTTGTTCGGATAGAAAAATATGAACATCCTTTAAAGGAAGTATATTTTTATTTGATACCAAACTTCTCTTTTGATAAAATTGAATGTAAATTTCTATAAAATTAATTATGTCCACGGTATTAACAGTTATTTTAAAGTACAGAAATAAAAAAAAAATGAGATATTACTTTTAAAACAATTTTTAAATATTATGCAATTTTTTTTTTTGGTATCGGGTTCGGACGGGCTCGGGCTCTGAAAACACAATATGCTTCGGGCTCGGGCGGGCTCGGATTTAAAATCGTCGGGATTGGGTGGGTCGGGCTCTGAGAAGAGAGCCTGAACTTATCTCTACGATAACTTTAACGAGCGCATCAACAATATTATTTGAGTTATTTAAATTTTAAAAATGCCAAGCGAAAATGATTATGATCTCATTTTTAATTCCCTGGAGCTATAAATAAAGGTGCCGCAAGATCACATGACGAAATCACTTATCATTGTCGATTGAAGAAACCCCGTAGTCATAACAACACGTTTTGCTTATGCCACAGAGTAAGGAGTTTTAAACAGAGAATCAACTCTCATACACTGTAATGGTAACTTCTTTAACATGGGATTACACATAGACAGTGGCGCTATCTGCGGATGACGCGAAAACTACAGCCGTAACAGAAGCGAGGTTGCTAATAGAGCTATATATCGCTTTCTTGGCGACAAGTGAGGGAAGGAAAAAAAAAACGGCGACTGCTTGCTTCTTGTTTTGGTTGGTTGGTTGGTTGATTTTAAGACGGTCGATTATCTATCTACACGAATGAAAACAGATTTATTATTTTTAACATGTTCTGAAACAATCGGAATTCAACTTTATTTTAAAATAAGTGCTGTGGTAAAAAAAAAAAAAAAAAAAAAAAAAAAAAAAATTCCAAGTTTGAAAGGAAAATTTGATTTTTTTAATTCTTCAAAATGTAAGTTGTGATTTATTTTCATGTGTTATTTTTGTTCTTGTTTTTTCAAGTTCCATAATGTTTGAAATATTTTATTATATATTGAGTGTTGACAGATTTGTGCCGAAACGTCATGTTAAGGCTCACTGTGGAGACGCGAAATGTTTTTGGTTTCCGTCTGTCTGTTTGCCGTAAAAATGGTCCGATTAGGTTTATTTTTAGTAGGTATGTTGGCGAGTTATCCGGAATTAGCTGTATAGTTTTTGGTTAAATTTAGTTCATTCGTTCGGAAAATATAGAATATTTTTTTTAGGTCATAATGCTTTCTTATGGGGATGCAGACGATTTTTCAAATTTCATTTTTATCTGAAATGAAAATGGAATATTTGCGTAATGGATTTAGATGTAAAATTATGAATGCTATAAATTTTCGATATGGATTTCCAATAGTTTTAAAATTTTGCTTATAAATTTAATAGAATTTAGAAATTAATTGCTTAAAATATTTGAAAATGTTTTTGCATCTGTTCGGGAAATATAAGCATCTTACTTTCATATTTTTTACAATTTTTAAAATCATTTATTTTTACTTACCACTTTAATTTAAGGATTCTAATTTCTGGAACATTCGAAGAATTTATATGCTTATAAACATGCATGCAATTGAACAAATAATAATTTCGGATTGTACGAAGTTAAAATGAGATTTAAAAAAAATGATCTGCAGATTTACTAGTATAGGAAAAAACTTAGTACCATGTTTACATTGCGATAGAAAATGTATATAAATAAAATTTTATATAGAGAAATTTTTTAAACATGAATCAGATTTATGATATGGCAGCTATTTTAACGATAATATAAAGTCAAAATTTGTTAAAAATCTGCCAACACTTTATATATATAAAAAATTTCATACATAATGGAACTTGAAAATAAAAACAAAAATAACACATAGAAATAAACCACAACTTACAGATTCTTAGGAATAAAAAATAACTTTGACGTCTTGTTCTTGCAAACAATACACTCCTCTTTTCGTAGCATTTTGAAGAATTATAATAATTATAATCAACTATTTGATCTTCAAAGAATAATTTTAATAATAAGTATTAAACAAGATTCGAAAATCAATTAGCGAACTCCGAAAATTTGCCCATGCGCAAATGACAACATCAAAAGACGCCAAGCAGAATAGGGTTACACTTAAACGGAAATCACGAAGATAAAAATCGCCAAAGCGATGATTTAGTTCTTAAGTCATCCGCCGCAGTCGCTCTTTTCAGGCGAAGTTGGGTCTCTGTCCTTACTCTGTGGCTTATGCGATAAAAGCTTACCGTATCAAACCAGTATCGAAAAAAAATCTTTCGCTTTGCTTTCATTACTGCGCTCGAAAATGTCGCATTTGATTATTTTTTTAAAAAATTCATATAAATTCAAATTATTAATTTATTTTTTTTATTTTTTGAATGATATCCGAAAGCTTCTACCTTACAGGGATCCTCATATATTATTTCTCCTGTCAACATCCCTTTTACTCAGAAAATATGAAACGCAGAACAACGAATGAGATACCATATGAAAGGTTTTAGAACAGGCTTCTGACATAGCCCACTTAACAATTCGTTAAAACATGTTTTTGATTAAAATTTGCTGAAATTAAAAAATTAAATCGGCATTGTTTTCATGAAAGAAATGAAAGGTTTTCCTGAAATTATTGTTGCCAAAAAAAATAAAATACCACATTATATGATGCTCATAGCAATTATAATAAAAAACACCGCACGGGTTTATTTTATACTTATGATTAAAAAGCGAAATTGAAATTGAAATCTTTAGATTTATATTTCTAAGTCCCGTGGTTTTCCCGAAGCGGATGACATCATCCTCTAATGCAGTCAAAATACGATTGTTAATTTTTTTTCTCGCGCTTGCCTTTAGCAATCTTGGATCAGTTTTTAGTCTAACTTTGATGGAATAAATTAGATGATATTCTGGCTTGACTAACAACTAAATGTTGTTTGCAGATATTTTTATCCTTGCTTTTCCTTTAGAAGTTTAAACCTGCATCTAATAAATATTACATATTGATAAAAAAATATACTTCTCTATTATCCCGTCGACCAATTTTCATAACAAAAAACTATCGCCAAATAAACGGGAGAACGTTGCCATTGGAATATCAAAAAATAAATAAAATATAAGAATTTAAGGACACAATTGTTATTTTAATTAATGAAATAACTAATAAACCAGTAAAACATAATGAAAAATACACGCAAATGTTGAATGTAATACCACTAGATGACGTAACAAACACGCATAATGATTCTGACATCAAGTAAATGGGACTGCATTTTTGGCGTTTAATCTTACAATTTGGCGATAGTTTTTTGTTATGAAAAGTGGTCGACAGCATAATAGAGAAGTACCTAAAAAATATTATATTTCAGTGCGAAATCCTCGCACGGGCCCTCTGGTATAAAATATAATATTCAGACCTGCCAAGTCTCCGGCTTTTTGGACACCAGTATTTTAGTACAGAAAATGTTGTTTTATTTAATCGGAGTATTCTGCGATTTAAAAGAACAAGATTTTTCTCTAAAAAATTACTGGTGTGCAAAAAGCCGGAGACTTGGCAACTCTGAATATTCAATGTCCAAGGTATCAAATAGAAATCCTTCAATAAAAAAATTGAAAAAAGTCGTCATTTTCGGCAAAAAAGAGACATTTAAAAAAAAATCACGAAAAGTTCAAAAATTGCTCTATGGATTCCGTATAAACTTTATTAAAAAGTGGAGACAATGTACTATATTGTGCTAAAAGATCGAATTCGGATTACTTTTATAACTGACTCAAAATCACCGGTGAACTAGGATAGTCAGGGAAATACACGATTTTTCCGTTCAATATAGAATAACAAAAACTCAAAAATCTGAGAGCCATGTCCATTCACACCGATCTTCGTCTATCCGGAACGAATTTGCAGGCCTCTACGTGCCCTAGATTTTCTTAGACATCGCGCGCACGCTCATAGACACACAGGAAGAGGAGGGAGATATTTTTGTTAAGTATTAGCCATTTTTGCAATATTGGTACAGAAATATAGCAATATAACAATGGGAATGTCTTCAGGGAGGACATTTGAAGAGAAAATAAACCGAGTTATCTTCCTCGTAAGAGGAAAATATTCAAAACCTTGCACAGTCACACTGCTCGACAGCACTGTTTTCTAGACTACGGACATCGACCCAAGCTGCTCATCTTGTGACCAGCATGCTAACCAATGAGCTGAGTGCCTAGCCTGACCTGCTCCCTCACACATCTTTCTTTTATTAATATAGATTTTCTTTTCAGGTGAATATGGTGTTTTCGTTTCTTAACTTGCTGAAATCTGCTTTTCTAATACCGAGTCTTTTAGAATCCCTAAACCAGCAAAGATACTCACCAATTACTTCCAAAACAATTGTAGATGAATATGACTACGTTATAGGTAAGAAAATGCGCAATAGTATATTTTAAATTTTGCTGTCAAACTTCGATCTACTATCATTCATGTATAAGGACAGCTTCTTTATATGTTTTCCTATCCCTGAAAAAATCCCATACGTGTTTTGCCGACTTCTGTGTATAAGATCACCTCTCTTAGGTATTTTGAAAAGTGACCATACAACGAGGTTTGATTGCATTTTTCTTGTTTTTCTGCTGCATTTATAACTGCAAGATATATTTGTTTCTCATTTAAATATATTGCATGCTTGCTCGTAAACTGGCATAACTAAACAAATGGGAAATTTTTGTGTGAAAAAATGTTTTTAAACATCAAAGAAGAATATTTGTTGTTTATGTAGCACCAGTAAAATAATTCAAGATTTTATATCTAAAGTCAAAATGCGAAAAATGATAAAACTGAACTAATATCTTAAACTTAAATTCTTAAAGAAATTTAAATGTACTTTTAATAATAGAAGGGGAAGTATCGGCATGATTCACTCGTATTGATACCTGAAAAATCATGTTTTTGAGTTGCGTCACTTTGCCAATAAATTTACCATATGGATTAATCATTTTAAAGCGGGTTATTTGTTATACACATAAAAAATACATCACATCAAATGATATTATTGACATTTACAAAAGTATATCTACCAGTAATCTACTAATCCACCAACTCTTATTAGTGGATTGGATTGCTTCAAATAATTACATTTTTATCTATATCAAAATATTATTTTCATTGTTTCTACTAATCCACCAACTCTTATTAGTGGATTGGATTGCTTCAAATAATTACATTTTTATCTATATCAAAGTATTATTTTCATTGTTTCTACTAATCCACCAACTCTTATTAGTGGATTGGATTGCTTCAAATAATTACATTTTTATCTATATCAAAGTATTATTTTCATTGTTTCTACTAATCCACCAACTCTTATTAGTGGATTGGATTGCTTCAAATAATTACATTTTTATCTATATCAAAGTATTATTTTCATTGTTTCTACTAATCCACCAACTCTTATTAGTGGATTGGATTGCTTCAAATAATTACATTTTTATCTATATCAAAGTATTATTTTCATTGTTTCTACTAATCCACCAACTCTTATTAGTGGATTGGATTGCTTCAAATAATTACATTTTTATCTATATCAAAGTATTATTTTCATTGTTTCTACTAATCCACCAACTCTTATTAGTGGATTGGATTGCTTCAAATAATTACATTTTTATCTATATCAAAGTATTATTTTCATTGTTTCTACTAATCCACCAACTCTTATTAGTGGATTGGATTGCTTCAAATAATTACATTTTTATCTATATCAAAGTATTATTTTCATTGTTTCTACTAATCCACCAACTCTTATTAGTGGATTGGATTGCTTCAAATAATTACATTTTTATCTATATCAAAGTATTATTTTCATTGTTTTTATTTTTAATTTTTTTAAAGCATTTATTGCATTTACAATCACAAAAGTTTTTGATATGGGTAGTCTTCAAAGATTAACCGAGAAGACGTTTTTGCCATGTTTAATACTAGATTTCTATTTAAAAAATTACAAGTACCGATTTTAAACTGTTGATATATCACTTCCCTTTTTAAACATAAACAAACAAATTAATGCAAATAAACTCAGTGCCAAAATTTCTCTTATCTAATCTCTATCCACAAAAAAAAACTCAGTTATAATGGTCTTGGTATTATTTTTTATATGGTGCTTCTTTTCACATTTTTTGATGCTAAGAAAAATATTCAATGAAAAGACGCCAGATCAGTCTACTTTCTATGGCTCATGTATGATGTTACAACTAAAGTTTCATCCCATACATATTACTTGTAAGGCACTAATGACAACATCTTCCCATAACTACGTACCATTGAAAATGTAATTTTTTAGGAGAAAACTTTTCCATATTTGAATGTATTAAGTAGTGTTCCAAATTTACTTCATTTAACATTTTTCTGTGATTTTTCTTTCTCACATTGCAGTTGGTGCTGGTTCAGCTGGTTCTGTCGTAGCAAGTCGCCTAACTGAAATACCATGTGTACGAGTTTTGTTATTAGAAGCTGGAACAAAACCTCCCATACTGACAGAAGTTCCAGGTTTTGCAAGAGCTTTTTGGTTTACTAGCATAGACTGGAAATATAAAACAACACCCCAGAAACATACGGGGGACCAATTGATAAATAGAGTAAACAAAGACCTTTTACACTCTTTTATTTAACTCAATTTGGTTTTTTGGTTTTTTTGTATGTAAAGATGAATTTTTTTTATCGATTTTTAACTCGCATCCTGATACGCTAGAATTACAAAAAAATATGTTACAAAGGTGTGTTTCCGATGGCATTAAAACATTTTAATATTTTCAGAACTTAATTATAAACAAATAAATTAATTTTAAGGAACTTTTCCATTAGCTCATCACAGGTGTCAAATCGCAAAATATTCTTTATGGTTACAATTGTATGCCAGTTACAAGAACAATGGATTTAATTATGCGCCAAACCATGTTCTTATTTTTAACACTAAAATAAGGTAGAAAATATAAATCAAAAATAAAGAGCGTGATATACATTTTTTTAAAATACGCTTTAATCAATTAATAGTTTCAGATTGATTAAATTATAATTATACGTTGAGAAATTAATTTAGAAATCCTAAAAAAAAAAAAGTAGTTTAAATAATGCTTTTCTTTTTCCCGTTGCCATATCTTCAAAGAGAAGCAGGGGAAATTTTTATTTTTTTTTAAATAAATTCAATAGTTCGCCTGGTGTAAATAGTTACCTGGTGTAATAATTATTAAAAAGGTGAATTTTCCATGATCGGGCTCGGTGACCACGCCACCTAACGTCTTATAATGGAAATATTTTTGAAAAATCATGAACTGCATTCATAAAGTTATGCGTAATTTTCATGATAAACATTGAATACTTATAAAAAAAGTGTGGCTTTTTTAAAACTATTTTTACTTTCATACTTATTTTTCAGAAAAAATCACTCTATCAACAACGTTTTATTTTTACCCGACTGCTCGTATAAAAATAAGACTTTATTTTTTTAACGTAGACAGTGTAACATTCGCTGATAAAATGGAAACGGGTGGATAGATTTTTGGTTTGTTTTCACTCCCTGAGTATCATAGGCTACACTGTTACAAATTTGCAGCAAACTGTCCTGTCATTCGACCGTTTTTACATAAAATGGTTACATAGTTAATATATTTAACTCTATTCTGTCATAATATGGGCAATAATATGGTCAGAAAAGAATTAACTTACGATTATGTAAACGTTTTCTCTAAAAACGGTCAAATGACTGGACAGTTTTCTGCAAAATTTTAAGAGTGCATATAGACTATGATTTTTGTAATAACCAAAAGGCTTATAAAAGTTTCTTTTCTTTTAGAAAGTAGTATATATTGAAATTATGAAAATTTAATAATTATTCCTCGCCAATCATACTAAAATGTCAATTAATAAATAAGAAACAAACTAAAGAAAAATTAGGAATGAAACACGAAATCGTATAGCTCTAAATATTGAAATAGTTCGATTATATCATAAAAATGGAATATTTGTGCTTTTTTTTTTTCTTTCGTATAATTTGAATAATTTATGTAATGTCTTGCGTCATTTTCCGCAGTCGTTTTTAACACTTTCCAACCTAGTTGAAAAGTGTTTATGACTTCGATTTGTCTGCCGTCTGCCGTATGTCCGTGCTCTAACTCCCGTAAATATGCTCGGATTGCCCTGCAATTTTTATATGTTATTGTCGTCAACTATAGCATGTTCCCTATTTCAACGGAAGTGTGTAGCACTTATAGTTTTTTACAGGGAGACTCAAAAGAATTCCGTTACATTACGGTATTTGGGGAAAAATCATTTGCGGTTTATTTTAATGATGTTACACAATTTTAACACATTGCATTTGATATATATCACTAAGGTGCATTACAAGAAGCTTAATATGGAATAGGGTGTGCATGGCAATCATACTTACTTCACAGGGACAGTCAAAAGAAATGGAGAAAAATCGTCTGCGGTTTATTTAAATGATGTTTCACTATTTTAAACCAGGGTTGGCAAGTTTTTGACGCATGACGGTTTTTACCGGTTTTAACCATGGTTTTTACCGTCATGTCAAAAACCTCCTTGTCAAAAATGTCAAAAACTGTCAAAAACCCATTTATAACTAGTTTGTTTTTACATTTTTTTTTTCATTCTATCTTTAATATTAAGTTGTTTTACATATAATATTCAGTATCAAAAAGACTAAAATATTTATCCATCCAATAAAAACAAAAAAGAATTGCATTAGAATAATACGTGTACATCTCTGTTAGAAGATCTCTGCAATAATATTAAGGTATTTGGCAAAGTCTAAAAAAATTAGATTTTTTGAATAAATCCTGTAACTTATAAGTATTAGATTAAACAATGTGTATAATTTCGGTACAATTTATTACATTGTTGAAAACAAAACTAAGATTCTACTTATTGGAGTGCAAATGAAAATCACCATAATTGCATTTATGAAATACATAAGACATGCATTTTAAAATATTATATCGAAGAATATTAAAATTTATTCACTGCCAGTCTATGCTTAACATCTATTGTCATACAATGTAACAGCATTTTTGCATCTCTAAAATAATTTTAATGTACTTTATTAAGAATGTATATTGAATGTTATTTAATAATTATAATAACCTTTTATTATCATTTAATATTAATAATGTTAATTGCAGTTAGTAGAATCTATATTAGTGAAGATTATGACAAATATTGTTCTTTTCTTTTACTCTGGTATTTTTAAATCTTTCCCATATTAGGAAATGATATTCTTTTAAATAAATTTAACAAATGTAATTGTAAATAATAATAATAACAAGAACAACAAGGTAAAATCAATCTAGAAATGTATTATATGCTACAATTACACCATAAATTGGAAGACAATTGAAAATGATAGGTTTTTGACGGAATAAACCGGTAAAAACACGGTTTTTACCACTGTCATGTCAAAAACCAGTTTTTGACGTCAAAAACCAACCCTGTTTTAAACGCATTGAAATTTATATATAACACTATATATATAGCATTACAAGAGGCTTACTACAGAATATTGTGCGTATAGCAGTCATCGTTCATTTACAGGGACACACAAAAGAATTCTCTCCTGTCTGTTAACAATAATTTCTGGAAGTGCGTTTTAAATTGCTGAACGCGATTTTAAATTTAACTCACTTTTTGTCTATTACTTGGTGTGTATAAATTCTGTAGATCCTATACAGGGTAGCACAAAAGTTCGCGAACACATTTCCGTTTATTGACAGAAACTCCAGAAGGAGAATTTTAAACTGTGCTACGCGTTTCCTAACTGAACTAATATTTAGCATCCTATGTAGTATATATACAAATCTATAGATCATATACAGGGCTGAATAAAAGTATTCGGATATTTTTTCGAATATTGTATATATTGGAAATTCCTGAAATTACGTTTAATATGTTATGCGTTTTCCAAATTGTTCACTTAGATGTTATCTTTCAGCTTATTAAACGGTAATGATTTGTAAAATTATTTTGGAAGCGTTGGAAAGTGTTACATAATCTATGCTTGACGCATGATTTTTTGTTCCTGTTTTTTATTACTAATGAATTATTACTTGCTTCTGTAATTATTTATGACATGAAAATTGTTTCTTGTTTCTGTAATTATTAACATAAAATGAACTCGAGTTCTGCATGCGACTCACGGGCCACTTAGTATTTACCACTACACTGAATTTATATAATGTGGATTAGTAATTAAAGGGATATCTTCATATCTACATTCAAAAGAAATTTATTATTTCTATACAAGCCGGATTGAAACCGATTACCAGTAGGTTTATAGTGTGTAATTCTGAGCGTAGCTAGATGCGGATTAAAAATTAAATTTCTCTAATTCAACCATTCTTAAAGATAAGTAAGTATGCTAATTACAGGTTAATTTTTTTCATTAATTTTTTTTATTATTTTTTTTCGCATTAATATTTTAAAAAGCCATTTTCTTTAACCCTTTCAGTGCGGATTTTTTTCGGCGGGGTTGCCCTGTGCGGAAAATTTTGACCAAAAAAAGCGACAATATTTTTCTGATTACCTGGCAGAATTTTCCGGTACGAATTGATTTTCCCAAAGGGACACGACTTTCCGAACGACCCAATACAAAACTAAAAATCATATCTTATGGTTATACGAAAAACGCTACTGGTTTTGGTTATAGCCAATTTACTGCACTACGCAGGCGCAATACGTCATCACTGCTAAGCCCATGACGCACTACAGTGAGCGCAATACACGCCGTGAACTCCTAGGTGACTTTTGTCGACGCTTAATATAGCCTACAGCACCCAACTCCTAGATGTCGACAAATTAAAAATAAATATGCGATATGTATGTCGCATTCGACCCGAAGTAGAATAGTGGTTTTCGTTAATAACCTGGGGTGTAAAAAATGTGCGCTAATGGGACGATTATCACCACTCAATTTTATTAGTATTCTTTGCCTAAATTTTATTAGTGTATTTCACCTAAATTGTATTATTATTCTTATTAGACGAAGAATACTAAAAATTTAGTTGTTGCAACCGGCCCATTGGCGCGCGTTTTCGCACGCCTGTTCATAACATTATTAAAATGACGAAACATATTAGCAAAATTTAACAGATTCATGTAAATGCAATAAAATAATAACGCAATATCAAATTAGCAAATATCATGCGCATCCAAACAACACTAAATAACGCTCCATATTTAATATGACGTCCTGTATCATTCACCAAATTATTGCAATGTCAGTTTCATTTGTTTTGATGTCATCTCCCTCATTCAAAGCTGCAGAAGTCTTCGGGAAATAACTTAACAATGTTTACATTATCGTTAATGTCACTAAAGGAGTTTAACGAGCATTATTGTTAAAATTACTCAATTCCACAAATTTTACCGAACTTACTGTTTCTCAATATCATTCCATGTGCCCTATAGGTTTTAGGCCACTAAAAAAAGAGAATATTTTTTTTAATCTTCTATCAGTCTCCTATTTTTAGACATTCTTTTTTAAACTTTTTGATATTTGTATAGCGTTTGTGGTAACATTACATAACATAACATTCTGTTGATTGATATTCATTGCGTGGTAGATTTTATTGTGCTAAAATAAAAAAACATTAAAAAAATTATATCACCATTCAATTTTAAGAAATTTCACTTTAAAATTTTGCACTATATAAGCAAAACAAGAACGAAAAATAATGCGTCAAGCATAGATTATGTAACACTTTCCAATGCTTCCAAAATAATTTTACAAATCATTACCGTTTAATAAGCTGAAAGATAACATCTAAGTAAACAATTTGGAAAACGCATAACATATTTAAAAACGTAATTTCAGGAATTTCCAATATATGCAATATTCGGAAAAATATCCGAATACTTTATTCAGCCCTGTATATGATCTATAGATTTGTATATATACTACATAGGATGCTAAATTTTAGTTTAGTTAGGAAACGCGTAGCACAGTTTAAAATTCTCCTTCTGGAGTTTCTGTCAATAAACGGAAATGTGTTCGCGAACTTTTGTGCTGCCCTGTATAGGATCTACAGAATTTATACACACCAAGTAATAGACAAAAAGTGAGTTAAATTTAACATCGCGTTCAGCAACTTAAAACGCACTTCCAGGAATTATTGTTAACAGACAGTAGAGAATTCTTTTGTGTGTCCCTGTAAATGAACGATGACTGCTATACACATAATATTCTGTAGTAAGCCTCTTGTATTGCACCTTAGTGATATATATAAATTTCAATGCGTTTAAAATAGTGAAACATTATTTAAATAAACCGCAGACGATTTTTCTCCATAGACGTAATGTAACGGAATTCTTTTGACTGTCCCTGTAAAGTAACTATAAGTGCTATGCACACCCTATTCCATATTAAGCTTCTTGTAATGCACCTTAGTGTTATATATCAATTACAATGTGTTTGAAATTGTGTAACATCATTAAAATAAACCGCAAATGATTTTTCCCCATAGACCGTAATGTAACGGAATTCTTTTGAGTGTCCCTGTAAAAAAACTATAAGTCCTACACACTTCAGTTGAAATAGGGAACATGCTATAGATGACGACAATAACATATAAAAATTGCAGGGCAATCCGAGCATATTTACGGCAGTTAGAGCACGGACAGACGGCAGACGGCTGACGGCCAGACGGCCATACGGCAGACAAACCGAAGTCATAAACACTTTTCAACTAGGTTGGAAAGTGTTAAAAATAATAATAGCAAAAGGTAATATAAATGGACAAAAAGTAATATAAATTTTAATTTTGATAATTTTGTTTATAAGACCTTCATGAATTGTTAAACTAAATACCATTTAAGTTTATAAAATTTCTCTTTATTTTTTTTTTCTAAAAATATTAACACTGTAACTTTTCAATATTTTAATATTACTTTTAAGCTATGCAAGCATCCACTTAAATCCTTTATTTTATTTCTGAATTCAAATAATAAAATTCATATGCAAAAACTGAATTAAAATTATCATTGTTTTTTAACTTTTTTTTATTCCAAAATCTGTGGGTGATAGAAACTTTTCAATGCCGTATTCTTTTTCAGCATCTCCTAAAATATGAAAAGTACCTCTTAGCTCATGAGAAATAGATACCTTGTTGAACAAAAACCTATGTTCGTCTTGGAATGAGACAAATTGTATAGCAAATTAATCTAAATTTTTTTTTTTCGAAACAGAACCTTAAATAATGTATGCATTCAACAGCAAGTGATCTGGCCCAGTGGCAAAGCCCTTGGTGGGACCAGTGTGCTGAATGCTATGCTTTACGTTCGGGGCAACCGTTTCAACTATGACCAATGGGCCGATGATGGAGCAGAGGGTTGGAGTTACCAGGATGTCTTGCCTTACTTCCTAAAAGAGGAAGATAACAGAAATCCAGAATTTGTTGCTGACGGTATGTAATAAGCTGAATATATTAATTGTATATCAAATCTTAAAACTATGTTTAAAGCTAATATAGTAAAGCAAATAAAGTATCACGTTATTAGGCCAATTTAATTTTTATTTTTTTTTAATTATCAGACAAACTTTTTTTTAAATGACGAATGATAATAATAATTAGATATATAATTCTGATTATTGTATAATGTTTGCTTTTCGAATGCAAAACGAAGTATACTATTTTTTAAAAGTGATGCACGTTATAGCATCAAAATTCAAAGTATTATAATTTATGCTGGTAGATCTAAAAGAACAAAAAAACTGACAGAAAAAGTGCGAAAAATATGTGATTTCATATTTAGTAAGATGATGTGGACGCGTGTTCTTTTACTTCTGTACTCGAAAATACGTAATTAGAAATCCAACACAGTGGCCTTCCTCACATACTTTTACGCAGTACGCCAATACAATTGCTCAATTTCGAAAATATTGTGTATGGCAGGCTCTCCGTAATTCGGCACATCTCTGAGCAAGTATACACAAGGTTACTCGAAATTTGTCAATATATTTACACAGTGCAAACCTTAGAGTACTATAATGTATTTCTATTTAAAAATAACATGTAGAATGCAAAAAATAATATAGCAAAACTATAATTACGAGCCTATAAAATGTTAACTTTAATAACATAAACTTATGTATAACATGTTCTCTGTCCCAGAAGCGGATTAACCCCCTACCGGGCCCCTAAGCTTAATACATTGCCCCCCCCCCTCTTGCTCTATATGTATACACAGTGACATACAACATATATATATATATATATATATACAAACATACACACGCACACACACACACACATAATACATATATATATATACATATTTTTTTAGGACCAAAAAAAAAAAAAGTCACAAACTCAGCGCTGGACCTTTAGTTTGTCGGGCCCCTAGGCTTCATCCTACTCAGTCTATTTGGTAATCCGCCTCTGCTCTGTCCAGAAAAAAACAGTGACAAACATTTGCATCTCCTCCGTACTCACAAGATATTTTCTACAACGTTTCCACAGCATTCCCACAACACAAACAATACTGAATAGGTCTCATCAATATAGAGCCAGTTTATAGGCAGCCTGCTATGATTTTAAAAGAATGTTCCGTGATTTTATTATTCCACATTAAGATTTACCTTATTGTAATAGGTTTTCATGGAGTTGGAGGGCCTATAACCGCAGAGCAGCCACAGTATTTTCCCGAGATCAAGGAACCAATTTTCAATACAATTCGTTCGATGGGTTACCAAGTAGTCGATCCGAATGCATACACTCAGACAGGTAAGTGTTACAATTGAAATAAACTTTGCATGACTGATTCAATGCATGTAATTGTACTTTCATCTAATTCAATGACGATGCGCGCAATGTTTATTTAGAACAACACAACAAGTAATTTAAATATCTTCAATTAAAAAAATTTATTTTTAGAAAATGTTTGACATTTCTAACTGACTTAAAATATGATTTTTTAATACACGTGATGCTATCCGAACATTTTCCGTCAAAATATGGAAATCGCTCAGAACAAATACGGATTTTTTTTACAGGAATTGATAAACATATATATACTGTGTTATTAGGATAATATTAAATTATATACAGTGATGCCTATACTTAAATTATATTAAAGAAAACTGTGTTACAACTCAGATATATAAAGCATTATTTTCTATAGGATTACCATTTATTCCTTGGGACAGTGAAATCAGGTATATCTTATGAGAAGCATAAGCAAGAGGTTTTTGCATTCGGATAACTGAAGTTTAAATTTGTTTAAATGCGATTGATTATAATGTGTTTCTTTAATAGGTTTTTACGATTTGCAATCATCGATAAGAAATGGAACGAGATGCAGTACAGCAAAAGGTTATTTGGTACCAGCTGAAAATCGGACCAATCTTGATATTTTACCAAACGCAATGGTTCGAAAGGTAAATTACAAGTTTTGATGCTTGCAATTTAAATCGAAAGTCTGTTAAAAAACTATATCATATTTTTTTTTTTTGTAATTTACAAAGATAGTCAGAAATTCTGCATCGCCTACCAACATAGTGTTCTGAATTATACAACTGAGTTTCCGAATAATTTACTTTTTGCATTTTTCTGTGTATTTTTTATGATAAATTTTACGTAAATTTCAAATCATTAAACTCGTCTCAAATAGTTTAATTAGTTAAACGGTTATGGTTTGAAAGCTTTAGCTGTACAGACGTATATAACAGACGTAGGCTTGTAATAAAAAAATAAGGGAAATCAAAACCCATTATTACTTTTCCCTGCCGTGTATACTTTTTCTGTCTGAAAATTTTCTTTTAATATTTTTGTACGCAAAATATGTACTGAAAAAAAAATTATTTCAACGGTTTTGGTCCTTTTATATGTGAAGATATATTGGAAAATTTAGATAATAATTTGAATGTAAAATCATAGAGATTATTTCAGATTAAATAATATTTTAAATAGTATTCAAACCATGATGGAATAAAAATACAACTTACCTGGACAAATTACAATGTAGAAAATAATGATAAACTCAGCATACTTTTGTAAACATAAAATAGCAAAATTTGATAAAATAAAATATATTTATTCAATATATATCAATATTATTTATGAGCAGAATCAACGCTGATCTTACAATTAATATAAAATTCAATTAATTTGATATATATATTTAACTAACTATTTTTCATATTTAGTGTTGACAATTAGTAAAACATTTTCACATATATTTAATATAACTCTTCTGAACAATATAACTTATATATTTTTATATCAGTTCTTTATAAAAAGGTTCTTCCACTGTAAAATAAATTCAATTAATTTTATGGTTGCTAATATGAGTCAAAATAACGAATTATCTAGTGACAGCTCAAAATCTCTTTGGCACATGTCTCCGTAGTCAAGCCGTTATTTCTGCTACATATTCAGTGGCAATCGGTTGAAGGGAACAAATTATTGATGAATAAATAATGTTGATTTGAAGGGCTACAAAATTCACATAAAGATTCAACAACTGAAACATCTATGGATTATGAACGGGGCTTATGTAATCAGAGATACACAGCTATATCATTTTGAATTTATATTATGATGTAAGATGAAGATTTTCTTTATCAGTAATTTTCTTAGCAGAGAGGAGTTAATTTATAAAGCAAAATTAAGCTGCAAAACTTCTTCGTAAAATTACTGTATATCTATAGAGATAAAGCAAATATAAACAGAATTGGCAGAGTTAGCGGTATCAATCGAAGGCTGGAATAAAACACAGAGCAACGAACGATCCCGCTTCAGGAACAAATTATTTCACGTCTTTTCTAGTCAGACTTAGGAATCAGAATCCCTGATTCCGTTCAAAAAGGACGCTATTCACTCTTTCAAAGTTTTAACATCACAACCAATCAAAGTTTAGAACGGCGGTTGGTTAGTTTCGTAAACCGTACGCTCACTTGTTCAAAATCTTTATAAAATAAATTAATTAGAATTAATTCATTAATAAAGAGAAATGGTACAACACTTTGCAACAAAAAAGAACAAATAATCCTAATAATATTATAAATCTGATTGTGTGCAAATGTTAGGCTGAAGCCAGCGTCAAAATGGAGCATTTAATGATCTTGTATCTTTGCATATAAGCTGATTATAACCCTCAGATGAACATAGGCTGGTTTTTGTTTATTTTATTCAAATATTTTTCTTAATAATTCAAAATTTCGTTATTTTCATTGAGAATAAATGGACATTTTTTCGTATAGCATTTTAAAATGGTTAAATTTACTTTACCGTTGCTAATACTTTATTGTTGCCAAAACTAATTCAAAATCCGAAAAAATAAATTTTACTCAACAATTTAGTTTCAATTGAAAAATTTTCACGGGAAAAATGAAAATGATATAAAAAAAAATTAAAGAATTAAGAAGAAGATTAAATAATATTATTAGAAATAAAACGTAGTTTTTTTAGTTTTTGATAATAATACAAGGTTTCAATATGCGCAACCATAGGAAACAGGCGAATACGACGTCATTTATCGAAAATAAAGCAGATATGCTATGATTGGTGAAATCTTGGGTTTTTTCTTCACTTTTTTTCTTTTTTTTTCTTTTGTATTGTAACAATACTTGCCGTTTTACCGTCTGCGCACGGCTAATATAACTATACCGTATTTTTTATTTTAATTTTAAAAAAGTAAACAGAAGTTTTAAAAAAATGGTTAGCAAATGTGAATAATATGCTCCGCAAAATTATCCATGTCGTAAATGATGTCATGGATAGCGAGAAATAGTGATTTTTCATTCTTAAAACTAAAAGAAATAACTCGATTACCTAAAAAAAAAATGACGAATGTTAATAGTTCCATTTTTGTTGATAAAACCTAAAGATTTAATATTATTTCGTTAAAGTAACATAATTTTCCCTATGCCAGTATTGAAATTAATTGTCTGGAAAAGAAAATTAACAAAAATTATGTCATTAAAAAGGGATTTCTCTGGGGAAAAAGGAGACGTCATATTTGAAATAAAAGGGGGATTTTCCAATACGTTTTAAAATGAGTGTGAATCAATTCCTAACATTAATAATACAAGGATCGATAAGTATAGAAAGAAGATGAGTTTCACGCCATATTTTTAACGAAAAATTTAAATGTTTTGTTATCTATACTGATTATTAAGCATGAGTATCTGAGTTTTCTGCTATAAATCACATCATAATTTTAAGAAAAGGAAAATGAACACGAATCTATTATATTAAAATCTGACCATGTGTTTGTATTTCACAACTACTCCTAGAATATCGAACGCAACGCGATTTACTACCGGTTAGTCTATTACCGGTTTAGCGAATACCGGTTATAATTGATCCAAGGATGTCACACAAACTCTCAGATATAAAAAAATTAAATTAAATGCCTTTTTTTTAACAAAGTTTCTCTAAAAATGGAAAGTAACTTACTCCATATTTGTGTATAAAAAAGGAGAAATAAAACAGATCAGTATATTTTTTACACCATTTTCTCATTAAAACTGAAAAACAGAATTTATTTTCACTTTGAATAGATGGTGAAAACAAAATCTTGATTTCTGTAAATTATCCAAAAAATACAAACATATTTTCACATATTCAAACTTCATGAATCAATTTATTCTGGAGAACAAAAATTGCCTGCCAATATATTGTCATTTAGAAAACAAGATTTGTTTCAACTATATATTAAACCAAGGAGGCAGAATTGAATTTAAAGAAAAAGCATATACTATTTCTAATTAATGTTTTTTTTTTTTTTTGAGGATGGCTGTTAAAACGTTTCACAAAGATGTTAAAAGTAAAATTGTTTATCAGGTAAAATTTAAATTTGTTTTTACCCAATTCGTCTATTTCCACGATTTTATTTGGCCCTCCTTTTTGCATTGGTTGCAATTTCATTTTCGCGATTATTTGGCACAAAATTTCAGTTTTTTAAGACTGTTTATATATCAAGGTCCCTATAATAATGAATACCGTATTGTCTCCTATGAAATGTGATAAATAGTTAATTAATTATTAACGTTTTTAATTATAGGGAGTAAAATATTTTGCTTAATTAATGTAGTTATTCTTCTTTTAATGCTGCGTGAACGAAGTCACGAGTAACAGCTAGTGATATATAAGTGTGGTTTGGGTCATAAGACAGAGGAAAAGAGTCAGGCATTTTGATACAAAAGAAAAAAAAACAGCTCAAATTTTCATGGATAAGTCTTCACATTAAGGTAACCGATATTAAAAGACTGCAAAATTATTAAAATTATACAATCGGAAATTATTTGCACGTGAGAATACGGTATACAATATATTAATCTCAGTTGCAAATAAATATCTGTTGCATAATCTCAACAGCTTTTATGTCATTTAATAACGTGGACCTCAATATCACTACCTAAGCGGTGAATGTTTAAACTACTTTTTTTGTCACAAAAGCTCCGATACTCTTTGAAAAATCTTATGGTGCAAACCATATACCGATACGAAAATTTGTTTTGTTTTTTAACACTTTCCAACCTAGTTGAAAAGTGTTTATGACTTCGGTTTGTCTGGTCGTCTGGCCGTCTGCCGTCTGTCCGTCTGTCCGTGCTCTAACTCCCGTAAATATGCTCGGATTGTGCTGCAATTTTTATATGTTATTGTCGTTATCTATAGCATGTTCCCTATTTCAACTGAAGTGTGTAGCACTTATAGTTTTTTTACAGGGACACTCAAAGGAATTTCGTTACATTACGTCTACGGAGAAAAATCGTTTGCGGATTAATTAAATAATGTTTCACAATTTTAAACGAATTGAAATTTATAGATATCACTAAGGTACATTACAAGAAGCTTACTACAGAATATTGTGTGTATAGCAGTCATCGTTCATTTACAGGGGCACACAAAAGAATTCTCTACTGTCTGTTAACAATAATTCCTGGAAGTGCGTTTTAAGTTACTGAACGCGATTTTAAATTTAACTAACTTTTTGTCGATTACTTGGTGTGTATAAATTCTCTATTTCATACACAGGGCAGCACAAAAGTTTGCGAACGCATTTCTGTTTATTGACAGAAGGAGAATTTTAAATTGTGCTACGCGTTTCCTAACTAAACTAAAATTTAGCATCCTATGTAGTATATATACAAATCTATAGATCATATACAGGGCTGAATAAAAGTATTCGGATATTTTTCCGAATATTGTATATGTTGGAAATATATGCTGGAAAATCCTGAAATTAAATTTTAAAATATGTTATGCGTTTTCCAAATTGTTTACTTAGATGTTGTCTTTCAGCTTATTAAACGGTAATGATTTGTAAAATTATTTTGGGAGCGTTGGAAAGTGTTACATAATCTATGCTTGACACATGATTTTTTCGTTCTTGTTTAAGTTTATACGGACTTTTTTCCATCCTGTATAATAATATTATGAAATTTAAAACAGATTATTTTATTAAAACAAATTTATTTAACCGTTAGTTATAAGTGTTTATCTAAAATATTTACAAGAATACTTAGACTATCTAACAAATAATATATATTTTTTAAATCTCTTAATTATTCTAAAATAACTACCAGACCCGCCCGGCGTCTCCCGTGTTAACCATGGGAGCCTTTCCACGTAAAATAAACAAAAATATGTCGATCACAATAAAAGAGCTCTGTGCAATCGTCGTCGTAACTCGTTATAACTTTTTTTAAAACGATTTATATAGTCGTTTTATAAAACGACAATCAAAAAAAAAAATAACGCTTCTTTCAATCAATAATAAAAAATTTTCTCAGTTCTGTAAATGAGAATGCAGTCTTCTTTGACGCGTGTAACAGAAAAATAGACAATTTCCCTGACAATATCAAACTAGTCGGATGTGTCAATCCCAAAACTTTCTTCTATCTCACACAGGTTTCGCATACACTAAAAAGAATCAGCTCCAATTTATATCAAGGTCTAACTGAAACTCAAGTTTTATTAAATTCCGTGCAATATTTCTTGAGATAGGACTATCGCGTAAATCCTGCAAAATGCTGCATAGCAGCGACACCTGCTGGGCGATTTTTACCCAAAACTAAACAGCACCAATTTATATCAGAGACTAACTGAATATAAAGTTTTATTAAATTCCGAGCATTAGTTCTTGAGATAGAGCTATTGCGGAAATCGCGAAAAATGTTGCATTGCAGCGCCACCTCCTGGGTGATTTTTACTAAAAACTAATCAGCACCCATTTATATCAGGGACTAACTGAATCTAAAGTTTTATTAAATTCCGAGCATTAGTTCTTGAGATAGAGCTATTGCGGAAATCGCGCAAAATGTTGCATTGCAGCGCCACCTCCTGGGCGATTTTTACTAAAAACTAATCAGCACCCATTTATATCAGGGACTAACTGAATCTAAAGTTTTATTAAATTCCGAGCATTAGTTCTTGAGATAGAGCTATTGCGGAAATCGCGAAAAATGTTGCATTGCAGCGCCACCTCCTGGGCGATTTTTACTAAAAACTAATCAGCACCCATTTATATCAGGGACTAACTGAATCTAAAGTTTTATTAAATTCCGAGCATTAGTTCTTGAGATAGAGCTATTGCGGAAATCGCGCAAAATGTTGCATTGCAGCGCCACCTCCTGGGCGATTTTTACTAAAAACTAATCAGCACCCATTTATATCAGGGAATAACTGAATCTAAAGTTTTATTAAATTCCGAGCATTAGTTCTTGAGATAGAGCTATTGCGGAAATCGCGAAAAATGTTGCATTGCAGCGCCACCTCCTTGGCGATTTTTACTAAAAACTAATCAGCACCCATTTATATCAGGGACTAACTGAATCTAAAGTTTTATTAAATTCCGAGCGTTAGTTCTTGAGATAGTGCTATTGCGGAAATCGCGAAAAATGCTGCATTGCAGCGCCACCTCCGGGGTGATTTTTACTAAAAACTAATCAGCACCCATTTATATCAGAGACTAACTGAATCTAAAGTTTCAGTAAATTCCGAGCTTTGTTCTTGAGATAGAGCGCCTAAAAAATTTGTGTCACATACAGACAGACAGAGTCACAGAGTCACAGACAGACATTTTCTAAAAATAGTCAAATCGTGTTCAGGACCTTCTAAAATGTATAAATCCGTCGAAAACCGGAAGTCGAAAATGTTCATGAATTCAATACTTTCTTCTTTTAAAAATAGAAGAAAGTAAAAAACAAATGCAACAAATACATCCAAATGGCGAATCATTTATTGAAATTTTAATTCGAATGGCTTGAAAATAAAGCTTTATGTTGAATTCAAACGAGCATGATGCTTTTACTGATGAAAAAAAACATCATTTTTAAGTGGGACCTTATATTTTCATTCAGAACATTATATCTACAATCATTGCTTGAAATGTGGCATCATTTACTTTTTACTTTCTTCTATCTTTACAAGAAGAAAGTACTGGATTCATGAAAATTTTCGACTTCCGGTTTCTGACGGATTTATACGTTTTAGAAGGTCCTGAAAACGTTTTGACTATTTTTAGAAAATGTCTGTCTGTGACTTTGTCTGTATGTGACAAAAATTTTGTGGGCGCTCTATCTCAAGAATTAATGCTCTGAATTTAATAAAACTTTATACTCAGTCCCTGATATATATTGGTGCTGATTAGTTTTTGGTAAAAATCGCCCAGCTGGTGGCGCTGCTATGCAGCATTTTTCGCGATTTCTGCAATAGCTCTATCTCAAGAACTAATGCTCGGAATGTAATAAAACTTTATATTCAGTTAGTCCTTGATATAAATTGGTGCTGATTAGTGTTTGGTAAAAATCGCCCAGCAGGTGGCGCTGTTATGCAGCATTTTTTGCAATTTCCGCAATAGCTCTCTCTCAAATGCTCGGAATTTAATAAAACTTTATATTCACAATTGAATCCATTTGGACATTACACAGTTAACTAGTTATTTTAAAAACACAAATTGCACAAATTATGCCTATTAGTTGCTAAAATCAGTGTAAAAATTGTTTTAAACTCATAAAAGAGCTAAAATCCTACATGTTTCGGCTTTAAACTTAAAGCCATCATCGGGGAGGAAGAACAACACAAACGACTACGGACCTTTTAATTTTCGACACGAGAAAATTGAAATCAACAGCTTGGAAAAATTGAAATAAAATAAGCGGGCGCTCTCTGTTGCCAAAGAGCGAAAAACTAAACTATGAATTAACAAGGCGTTAAAAATGTATTCCATAAATTAGGTATGTTGGATTCCCTGCTCATCAAGTACAGAAAATTATAGAAAAACTCAATGGCCATTTAATTCAGCATCCTGTCCCTAGCAATAATAAACCAAACTATCGGAAATTCCAATATATACCTATTATATTAAGGATTAAAAGGGCCCTCATTAAATAAAATATCCATCTTATTGCTGTCCCTCCCAGAAAATTGGTTGACTTAGTTTCATGTAAATTAGATCCTATCCCCCCTGATCAATTCGCAGGTGTTTATGAAATCTCCATTAGCTTAAATAATAATAGTATAATTTTTTACATTGGTATGACTAAAAGAAAGTTTTTGGAAAGGTTAAAAGAGCATAAAAACGACATAAAATTTGGAAAGTTATCCACTGCACTCTCCCGGTTTTACGCTAAAAATAATGATACTGTAATTAATTTCGATAAAGCAAGCATTATCTATAGGTTCAATAACCCATTTAAAGCCGCCATTAGGGAATCATTGGAGATTAAAATTAGGAAGGATTGTATTTGTAATAACTTTTCTTTCAACATACCTAGTTTATGGAATACATTTTTAACCCCTTGTTAATTCATAGTTTAGCTTTTCGCTCTTTGGCAACAGAGAGCGCCCGCTTATTTTATTTAAATTTTTCCAAGCTGTTGATTTCAATTTTCTCGTGTCGAAAATTAAAAGGTCCGTAGTCGTTTGTGTTGTTCTTCTTCCCCGATGATGGCTTTAAGTTTAAAGCCGAAACATGTAGGATTTTAGCTCTTTTATGAGTTTAAAACAATTTTTACACTTATTTTAGCAACTAATAGGCACAATTTGTGCAATTTGTGTTTTTAAAATAACTTTATATTCAGTTAGTCTCTGATATAAATTAGTGCTGATTAGTTTTTGGTAAAAATCGGCCAGCAGGTGTTGCTGCTATGCAGCATTTTGCAGGATTTACACGACTTAGCGACAGTCATATCTCAAGAAATAATGCAAGGAATTTAATAAAACTTGAGTTTCAGTTAGACCTTGATATAAATTGGTGCTGTTTCTTTTTAGTGTATGCGAAACCTGTGTGAGATAGAAGAAAGTTTTGGGATTGGCATATCCGACTAGTTATTTTTTCTAGCGGACCAGGGCCTTAGCGAGGGGGGTGCCAGGGGGGGCTCAGCACCCCCTGAATATTTTTGAGCCCCCCCCCCTGGGAAAGTTGGCAAGGCCGCCAAATGAAATTCTGTTTCAAAAATCCAAATGAAACTCTCTTCAAAAATTGAACTTAGTTTTGGGGGCTCTTTACAGTTTTGCATAAATACTAAATTGTAGTATTTGTTTAAAAACTGCAAATAAGTGCTTCAACAGGCGCACATCCTATCTGCACATACTCAGAATTAGCGACATTTTGCTGATGCAAACATTGACTTTTGCATTAGTTATATACTGAAATTTTTCATTTTGCAGCGTTTTCCATTATTAGCATAAAACAAAGTTTTTCTAATGAATTATAGCCAATTTAAATACAAGTGGTTTTAGCTTTTAACTAGACCCAAAATAATTTTAAAAGACAAAATACACCCTTGATTATTCTAATGTTTTTTATCATATAATAACATAACTTTAGAATCCTGAAGGGCAGGGAATATTCAGAAAAAAATTAAAGGTTGCAACTCTTTTGAAAAAGGCGAAACAGCTTTTTATTTACTTTTTGACATCATCACTTAATATTTCACTAGTATAATTATACACTGAAAATTTTCATTCTGCAGCCAGTGATGTAGTAGTAAAAAATCCAGAGGGTATACCCTAAAAGTTATATGCTATAGTGTTTTTGAGAAGAGGGTATACGGTATTGTATTCCTTAAAATAATCCAGAAGGTATTACATCCCTGTCTGCAGCTTTTACTTTTCTTAGCATCAAATAAAGTTATTATAAACAATTTAATAAGAAACATAGTGCCTACACTATGAATATGCACTAATTTATATTTCTATATAATACTTTGATCATATATATCTGTGTTTGCGCGTGCATGTGTCAGAAAAAGAGAAATAGTATGAGCCCCCCCCCCCTACATTTTCTTGAGCACCCCCTATTGTTTACTTCTAGCTACAGCCCTGTAGCAGACCCTAATTTGAATATGCATTATGTTTCTTCCATCGAAAGTGGCGTCATATTTAGGAAATTATCATTTTATTTTTGTTCATGAAGTTTAAATTTGTCTATTATAGTATAGATGTTTTATTTCCAAATACTCTGGCGGCAAAAATTAAAGGCACAATTAAGAGTATTTTATATTGATTCTATTATGTGAAGCCCAATGAAAGGTAATAAGTTGTTAACTCAAGATCCATACTATCACACAGTTCTATAGTGTTCACCTACGCTACACATAAATATGGAAATTCGATAAAAAATTTAGCGTGTGGAAGGTGGAACTTGTCGTTGAGAAAGCATTTGCCGGATTGTGAGAAATGGCATTTAATTGGGAGAATGGAGGTAGGACAGTAAGCTAGTAAAGCTGTAAAGTTTGCATTTCGGTCAGGGATGTGCACACATCCTATAAAACACTTCTAAGTATCTTTGAAAATTTGTAAAATGTAATGTACAGGGTGTCCCACAAGGTACGCAGCGTCTAATATGTACAGATTCAGATAGAGCACGTCAATATGAGTACTTTGAATAAAAAGTAGTAAGTGTAAATAAAACGTTATTCCATTTTCTAGCACTTGAATAAAAATATCTCAAAATTATTCAATTATGAAATAAAATAATTTCCTAAACATGTAGTAAGTTTGGGATGGAATATAGTTTTAAATATACAAAAATTCTTCCCGTTATTATTTTATTTAGGTACTGATCACAAACAACAGAGCTGTTGGAGTTCAGTTTGATTATAAAGGGAAAACATGGGAAGTAAAAGCCAGAAAAGAGGTGATCATGTCTGCTGGAACAACTAACACGGCCCAGTTGCTGATGCTGTCAGGGATTGGACCAAGAGAAGAACTAGATAAGTTTGGGGTAAGATTAAATTCCCTAATAGTACATTCAATCAACAGTATAGATAAAGAATCTCTGCAAAGAGTTGGTTTTAGCTTTGCTCGAATAATTTTTATTTGCTAAACCTGAAGAAACGGAACCAGTAATTCATTTTATCCGAAACTGCAGTTATGAATTTACTAATTCTTTGCTTAAAAAGAGGAAATCTCCTTTTATCAAATATATAGAAAAAACTTTTTCTAATGTTGGAATACCAAATTCATCTTCGTATATAAATTAAAAACATGAAAACATTTAAAATGAATCACAATGTATTACTCATTACTAAAATAGGTGTAAAATGAAATAAAGGTTTTAAAACATTTAAATAAACATATTTATCGAAAACTTGAAACAAAATTACGGTTTTGATAATCAGAGACATCGAAACTGTCTCTTTTTCACGCATCATTGAATAAAAAAAAACTGCCGTATGTATAAACCTATTATGTGTTCGATGATGCGTGAAAAAGAGACAATTTCGATGTCTGGGATTATCAAAACGGTAATTTTGTTTCAAGTTTTCGATAAATAGGTTTCTTTATTTTTTTTAAAAAATCTTTATTTCATTTTACACCTATTTTAGTAATGAGTAATAAATTGGTATTCATTTTAAATGTTTTCATGTTTTTAATTTAATCTCATTTCATATACGTTATATTCCAGCCTCTAAATTACGGATGAAACAAACATATTTAGAACAAGAAATTTTATTTAATAATATGTAACTTACTAGTGTGTCGTACTTATTTCACTTCATTTATAATAGAAATTTTCTGTTTTTAATTATGTGCGTGTAATATGTGCGTTATACGCCGGAATGTAGAGCAGCTTGAATAGTCTTAGAGTATCAGATTTTGCTATTTATAAAAAGATAAAAATCTCTTACATGTCTATTATCATTACAGATTCCAGTAGTTGCTGATCTTCCGGTCGGTAAAAACCTACAAGATCATCCTGGCGTTCCCGTTTTATATGTCTTCAACAAAGATATACCAACAGTAATCGAAAAAGTGGCTGATCCTGATAATATAGAAAAATATATCCAGAATCGAACAGGTAAATTAGAAATAAATACATAATATTCATAGTACATTAAAGCTGAAAATTTTAATGAAAGTAATTTTGTATTTTAAAGCATCTAATTCTTTTACTTTATTCTTGAAATTTTCGTTTTAATGTTAGTTTGCATATACTTCTGCGCATTTGCTATTATATACAAGTGTCTTAAAAGGGACATAAAGTTTTTTAAATCTAAAGTTACTAGTGACAGCTACCAAAGTCATCTTGCAGGAGATTAATGTGTTAAGTCGTGTATTTCTTTACTACTTTTCCATGTTTTAATTCCAAATGTTCCCAACAGATTGTGGTGCAGGGTCTCAAAACTGTTAGAATGCTCAAATTAACGTTTAAAATTGCATCAAATTTCACACAGTTTTTCACCTTCATTCTGTTTGCTGTTGAAACGTCAAATGTATTTTGAAATTTCAAGGTTAGTTTGAGCAGCATTACAGTTTGAGATTGCTCGACGTCCTCTATTTGCGATATTTGGAACTAAAATAATGTAGCATATTAAGAAAATTTCTGCCTTTACACATTTTTCTCTTGCAAAATTAACATCAATAGCTGTCCCTGCTTATTTGTTATTGGATTTTTTAAATGTTCAGTTCATGTTTGAACACCTTGTATGAGCGTAGTATCTTCATGTCTTTTTGTATATCTTGTATTTTAGTCTTGTCGTAGTATCTTCTTCTTTTACATTTGCTCATATTTAGTTGTAAACCTCTCTCGTATTGTAGTCAGAAAATACTTTGTAGAAAACTATTTAAAAATAAACTAGTATGTTGTTGACATCACAAACCTTCTTCAATACAAATCGAACAAATTGATTAATTTCAGCACGCTTTGTTAGATATCTGCAATCAAAGTGGAATAACTATTTATTCCCAAATTTAGGATGCTAAGCGTGAAGTGTCACTGAATTCTGGGTATTTAAACTGGTACGATAAGCATCGCATATTTCGAACAAATCATCGAATTTCGTCACCCTCTCTGAGATGAACGCAACGAAAACTGAATAACAGTCTATGTCTATCATGAAGATTCTCAATTTGATGTTTCGTTGAATTCTGCGCTCATTAACTGGAGATATAAGTATCACACAATCACTAATTTTTGGTACTCCATCTTGAGGGATTTTACCCGAAAACTAATCAGCAACGAATCAGCCCATAAAGATAGAACTTCATGCGAAATTTCATTCTATTCTATGCACTAGTTCGTGAGTTAGTTAGGGCGCCCGCAAAATTTGAGCCACATACAGACTAACAGACACTCCCTAATGCCACCAATAATTCCAAAAGTCACCAATAGATACATTTGAGCTGACTCAAAACTGTTCGAACACTTAAATTAACATATACAATTGGATAAAAAATTATCAAAAATATAAATTTGCAATTTTTTACGAATTTTTAAAAAAAAAAAATTAAGAGGGTGAAATTTTTCTAAGAAATAACAGTCGAATAGCGTTTCTTTGAAAGAAGAGGCTTGAAGACAGTCAAAAACCAACTCAGATCACGTACGATTTGAGATGATATCACGTTTTTTGAAAAACAGACTTTTCATTTTTTTATATGTATAATAAATAGTTTAAAGTCACTCTTGTGAAAAATGGTTATATTTAACACAGTAGAATAAAGATCACTACAAATAGAGCCAGTAAGGGTAAAACCAAGTACCTAATCGTTTTCTTTTGTTGACAAAAGTCTAGAAAGGCTAAAAAATCAGAACATCCCACAAAAGTGTATTTGGGGACACATGGGCTATTGAAAAACCGCATCTGTTGACACAGAAAAATTCTACTTGGGAAAAGGCGTTTTCTAGGACCATCTGAAACAGTCCCGAAATTTGATGACAGGGTAAAACCGGGTACTAATCCAAAATTAAGACTTTACACTTCCAGTAACAAAAAGCTTTATTGTAATAAATTTTGAATAAAATTTTTAAAACATATATACATTTTTTAAGGTCAGTAACTTCTTCTTCCTTTTTTTTTTTTTTTTTAGATTTTCAAGCAATTGTTAATGTCATGTAATGGCTTTCTCAGCAATTACTTCTCGTATCCGTTGCACTCCTCATGTGCCCACTCTTTGCAGACTTAACAATGTATCCATCCTACCCCACCCGTTGAGTGAAGAAACAATTCGTTGCAGAAATCAATGCAAAATCATGGGTACCCGGTTTTGCCCAACAGACGACTAAAAATCAACATTGTGGTTCTCCTAGATAGCTGGACGTACACACTTCTACTTTGCATCAAACTATCGTGTGAAAACTATAGAAAACAGTGGTTTACTTACCGAAACAGATGCGTCAGGCTGGATTTCTTTAAAAAGCAGAAAAGATGGCGAAAAAATAAAACTTTTGAGGTGAATTTCTTTCCAATAGCACAGTACGGACAAACAGATTAACTCACTTCAAAAAACCTATGGCACATTGCTAGGGGACTCTAAGGGATATTAGTTGAGACCGGTGCTGTCCACAGGGCAGCACTCATCAGGTACACTCAAAACATGGTACCCGGTTTTACCCTTCTTTATATTTTATATTACTTTCCCCTTTCGTCAAAGCTTCCATCACACTCGTTTTCCAAACAGGAGCAATATCTCTGGTAATATCAAGTGATTCAGAAGGCATTTTAACTTTTAATCATTAACTATACTGGATGACCTGGATTTAATATTATGATAAATTTTTCGCAATTTACTTATAAATTTGAAATGCGAAGGATGTTCCGAAATTGAGTTTCACTCTAAAATAGATGGACGATCAAGATGCATAAGTATAGTTTGGATTTTTTTAGGACCACTGGCTGCCACTGAGTTTTGTGCAGCTCTTGCTTTTCTGGAAGATGATACCATTCTCCCCAAGACTGAATTTCCAGATCATCAGCTGTATTTCGTCGAAGCTCCCATCGCACTCGTTTTCCAAACAGGAGCAACACCTTTGGTAATATCAAGTGATTCCAGAAACATTTTAACTTTTAATCATTAACTATACTGAATGATTAAAAATGAAGGTTATTGCGATTATCTCTTTAAAAGCTGATGTTATAAACATACACCCAGTTACATGAAGTATTCGCATAAAGTATAGCTTTTAGATATGGCATAAAAATGAATTTAACATTAGGTGTTCTAAACTTTAAATCTGAATAATTCTTAAACTTCTTCCCCATATAATTCGCGTTTTGTATCCTAGAATACAATTATCTGAAAAATCCAAACATGATCTGAAAATGGGTGTTCGTATCGAAAATTTTAGAATTTGGTACAATTTCTCTATGAAGAGCCTATAGCTCTATTTATTTCTAACATTTCCTAAGCCTTTTTTTTCAAACATAAATTGAAACAAGTTGGAAATTGTACGTGAAACGTGACAAATGAGGAGCGTTCGTACTATAGCTAGTTATATAAATATTCAGATCTTGATGATTTTTATTTCTGTGAAATGAATTATATCGTCTTCAGATTCATTTCTGTAATAAAATAAGTATCCCGGTCGCTTGACGTTTAAACCTCGGGAGCTCCTATAACAAGAAAGCACCGATTTTATTCTTTTTAATTCAAATTTCTTATTAAATATTTTTATTAATATTTCCTAAGGTTTTGATTCGATTTTCATAAAATTTGAAATGTCCCGACAAAATTCTGCAAAGATAATATATCTTAATTTTCAAACCATTCGATTGAGTAGTTTTTGCGTTGCTATATGCGGGCGGACGGACAGATCAGGTGACGACAATAAATGCTATGTATTTATATAATTACGAACGCACCTAAAAAGACATAATTCCCAATCAAAAGGTTGTTTCCTTTTTCTCTGAGATTATTTAGTGATTATAAATTATGGAGTTATTCTCTGTCTTTTTTTTTTTTGCCTGACTGTACATTTTTTTTTATTTACTCATAGTCTGATATTTAATAAGCATAAACAAGCTATTATAAATATTAACTCAGACTCAAACTTGGAAAGTTTTTCATACTTAATATTAAATTAAGAGGTTGTAAGTAGTAATTTAAAACACACTTTTTCATAAAACTTAAGTAGACTTTACGAAAAGGTAGAATTTAGGTGCATTTTTAAAATTATTTTTCAATATTTATCTTATTCCAAGAAGACACTTTTCAAAGAAATGTTCTGTACCATAATTTCAATAGATATTTGAAAATATATATGTATTAATTTACAGGAAATTAAAAAAATTCCTAATCTATAAATTAGTTTTTTTTAATTGCTCCATGCGTTCTAATTTTAAAATATTATCTTTATTTATCGTTGTTAAAAAATCTGTGCATCCATTTATTAATCCGAAGAAATTTATTTTAAAAAAATAAAAAAACTGGAAATAAACTTAATTTTATTGAAAATGTACATCGTAATGGATTTTATTACTAATTTGAGTACTTTATATACCAGCATTCTAAAACCAATGTACAGATTAATTGTAGCGATGTATCAAAATCATACCTTACAGATATTTAAAATTATGTACAAAAACTGAAACGCAAAGAGTATTTTAAACGTGAATAAACTACATAAATTTTGGTTTGAGAAAAATTCATTTGAAATATATTATTATATAGTATTTTCGTTTTTACCTTTCATATTTATGTTTAAGAAGTATACAAACATACTTTCAAATATAATGCAATATATTGATATTTTGTATTGTTTAAATAGTAATAACACAAAAAACTAAAATTCGTATTTTTGGTTGATTTTTACTCATTTGAAAGTCTACCATCTTCTTAACAAATCAACAATTAGATGAAAGAAAATTTTCAGAATTAAGTCCTGAAAAGTAATTTTCGTCTTGTTTATTTGCGATAAAGTAAGGTAAAAATTACTTTTCAAAAGAGTGGCAAAATTTTCTGCCCATGACACGCTCACAAATGAGTCTGCTCTTTAAACGAGCCCTTAATTATTTACAAGAACTGTTAGAGATTTTAACTCACAATCTGATTATTTACTTAATTTTTATTTTATTTATGGAACAAAATTAAAATATTTACATGCCTCTTTTGCGTATATCCTTTTTTACCCCAGGAAAACACGTTTAAACTTCTTGATTTAGAAATGGTATTGGTAGCCAAAAAGTGATTCTAAAACAATAGAAGATAGAAAAAACCTTTTATCAAAGTTATCGAAGCCCCATTTACGCCTAAATTTTGTTAAATTACATTAAACCAAAATTTTTTAATATTAAAACTGAGCAAAGTATTTTTTAAATACAACCTTATAGGAACATGAGTAAGCTTCCTCTATACACTCTATCTGGATTCGGCAATAAACATCTACTCTATCATTTTCATGAAAGCAGGTATTTGTATTTCTTGAGTTGATTCCTGTAGTAAATGGCGTTTTAAAATCAATCTTGATAATACAAATAGTTTATAATAATTGAGTTTCTAAATAAACTTTCATGACTAAACTTTGCGATTTTCAATGCTTTTCAGTAGTTACCTCTTTGTTTAACTGTTAACTAGCTGCGTACCAAAGTCTCGTTATATATAATATTGTAACACGTAGGTACAAAAAAAACCCTTTATGAAAAGATTATTTCTGAAAAGATTCCGGATTTAGTCCAACATCAGGGCTTTCAATCAGGGTCAGACATAATGGGGATAATTGCAGCTTATAGGAGGTACTAGAATTTGTTAATCCCATTTTCTTTTCTTTTCTTTTAAATAAAAAGTTAAGGTCCGAACATTTTTTTCAACCGGGCACAAAACCTGTCCCCTAAGCCATTAACACTATAAGATTATTTTGTATTATCTGTTATATTTTGTGTATTGCGAAATAATTTAAGGGGCGTAAAATTTTCTTGCACACAGGTCCATTTAAAGAGAAGCCCGAACCTTATTTCGAAAAAGCAAAATGCGTTCAATTTCGAAATTATTTTCGTAGCAGTATTAGGCGCAGATGAAAAAGGAGGTGAAAAGGGGAAGGTGGTACAACCCCCTAGATTTTGACATTCTACGTTTTTTTCTTTATTGTTAATAATTAAAAAAAAAAGAATTATGATAAAATGTTATTTTTCCTGAGTCATTTAAACTAATTAAGAGAAAAAAAGCATAACTAAGTGTATAAAAATGTTATTTATTATTGTCACGGCATCAATTTGTCACAAAACTTCTCTCTAAATCTCTTAAAAATCGATTTTTAAAACGATTACAAGACTTACCCTATACTACGTATGATGAGTAAGTAACAAAGTAAAAAATAATACATAGATATAAATATTAGGTATCTTTTAACGTTCTGAATTTGATCAGCAGTGCATTTTCATCTATTAAATTGCACTGTCGTTTTATTTACAAAAGTCGATTCATCTTATATTACAGCTTTAACACTAGAACGGCGGGAAATTTTACTCAAGTTTCATAAAAATATTTCACACCATAATTTTTATTTAAGGCTTTTAACTTATTTATTTAACTTATTTTTCTGTGGTGTATATTTAACTTATTTTATGAAGAAATACGCGGTTCGAATCGACATTTTTTCATTTGGTAGGGGTCAAAATGACCCCTTCCCACCGTTCTAGTGTTAAGTTTTATCATATGTTTATTTTTTTATTCTAAGTGTATAGTAAATTTATGAAAAAATAATTAAAAAATATTTCTATATGTACAGGTGTTTTTCAAATATGTCGCGCCGTATTTAGGAAGAGGATTGTATATTTGCATATCTTCGCTAGTGCACCCTTATAGCAGAGGAACGGTTACTTTGCATTCGACTGACCCTTATGATCCTCCACTCATAGACCCGAATTACTTCGAAGATCCTCGGGATGTGCGTGACATGGTTGAAGGTAAGTTGGTTCACATCTTCTAACTAAATTATACATGGACACATACGACAAGGTGTAAAATTTTGTCTAAACTGTCAATTTATTATTAATAAGTGACTACTTTCAATAGCATTCGACAAGGTGTACAATTTTGTCTAAACTGTAAATTTCTAACTAAATTTGTACATGATCATATACAGCAAGGTGTCAAAATTTTCCTAATTCATTATTAAGAAGTAACTAATTACTGTAGTTTCCACACTCAATACAATACCATATGCTGCGCGGTTTTTATACATATACATTTATTAAAAATCGGGGTCGAGCGTTTTACATGAGAAATTAATATTTGAGTGTTCTGCCGTCTGTGGAAATTAATCTAATGTAAAAAATACATTTCATTTTTAGAAATATCATTCGCATTGTTTATTTATGTATTTCCCTAGTAGCCGGCAACATTGAACTTCAGGTTTATTTGTGAAGCTTCCCATCTTATTGCATCATCTTTGGTCTGTTTATAATAGTTTTGGAGACAGCGTTAAATTTTGGCAATCAATTTTTTCATCGATGATTTTGCTATATATGATAGATTAGATGCTAAAACTAAGCTGCGCCGCCAGGCGACCTGACGGGGCGTCCGGCGCGTACCAACCGTCGTGCCCAAGTCCTGAGAGACTTTTAACGCGCCAGTAGCTTTGTCTCGCTACGGCGCTGCGACTGGCCTAGCACCGCCACCTGCGTACCCTCAAGCCCTCTTACCCGAGTGATCGACGACATAGGTCGTTACGATACGGCGAAGGATCTCATATCTTAGAGGAGACCTCCACACAGACACTCGATGGACCGCCGAGAACACCCAGCGACTTTGTCGCTTGGTCCCTTGGTCACATGCTAGGCTTCATGACGGCTCTTGCTTTCCCACGGCGTCCGATCATTGACATGTATGGAAGGACAAGCAACTAGTTCATCTTCCGTGGGTTGACACTACGTGTGTCATAGGTACCTCTGGCCAACCCAGGACCACGAGGAAACTCGGTCCTTTCTCATAGACGAGACTCGGCTAGGTCGTCCCCATTGATCGGCTTTGCATGCGGCAAACCCCCGCAGCGAAATACGGGGAGATCCCCGATCGACTCCGATCTCCGGTTCATTCACATTTAATAGCACAAAAAAACGCAAAACTCACTAAAAACGGAAGAATCAAAGACACCACTCTCGGACTCTGGAAGTCGGGGAAACCCTCTCCAAGCGCGCCAAAGAGAAGGGCCCGATCGAGATCAGTTTTGAGTGAAGTTTAGGAGTCGTGTCACTCATCCGCCCGTCAGACGTGGAAAGTCCTAGCTGCACATAGACGTGCCGGACTGGGTTTCGGCACGAGGATTTCAGTTTTGGCTTTGATCGATGCCTCGTTAGTCGGCAAGCCACCGGCCCGGTTCCTCGTAGTCACGCGACAGGAGGTGAGTTGATCCCTCCTCCTCAGACGGTCTTTTCTCCAGTAACTTGACAGGTTACCTTTGGACAGTGACCGCCCTTAAATTTGGGCACTTCCCGTGTAACGTGACATTTGAATTCGGTTCACAACTCCTCCAGCTGCAGAGGATGACGTAGGGTCGTCATTCACGTGTCAACGACTATCTCACCTCTGCCACTGGAACGTCGCATGTAGTTGCTACACACCGTATCTCGCCCCATGGGGTGAAAGACCCATGTGGGCTGTCGCGCAGCGTCTTCGGCTTTCGGAAATCCCTTTCCCACTGGCGGACCACGATGAGATCGCGAGTTCGGTCATCTCCTGTCCCCGTCGTGTCGACGAACATCTCCATGTGTCAGGCGCCCGGTCTTCTTCCCAACCTAAAGGGCCGATTCGCAGCAAACCTGGCGGAGCGTCCGCGCAATGCTCGACTTCCGGTCATCTTCTCCACTAAAGGAGCCGAGTCAGAACCACCGAGAGGGACCCAGATGGTAAAGATGTCGAACTGCTAGTCAGTTGGTACATCAACGAATGGTATTTCTGTAGCAACATCGCCTAGCTTGCTACAGTGTCAACCCGATTACTAATGTTGATACAACTCAGAGACATCACCAGTAATTGGGGTGATCGGTTTAATCCATTAAATTCACATTAAAACGGGGTGTGGGATATTGCTATGGCAAAACCTCCCACTGATGCGCCAGTTGAATGACCGTTTCGTTGTCTGCACCGTCGAAACAATTATATGTACTAAATTCATCGAAAAATTGTTTAACAAAGTGGGAAAACAATTATATGTACTAAATTCATCGAAAAATTGGTTAACAAAATGGGAAAACAATTATATGTACTAAATTCATCGAAAAATTGGTTAACAAAATGGGAAAACAATTATATGTACTAAATTCATCGAAAAATTGGTTAACAAAATGGGAAGCTGCCACCAGGATTTTTATTAATCATCTATCAGATTAAGCTCAAGCTTATATCGTACTACTATCCCCATGCTATTAATCATGCATTTAACTTCTTAAACAATGAGGGAGCATAAGTCAACCGATTTCAGTTCCTAACTTTCGCTCCTACTCTCAAATCCAGATCTTCAAACGCTTAAAGCCAAACAGGTTCATGGGAAACACATTATTTTTTGTAGAGAACATCTTTCAGTACGTCCTAAAAATATAATAAATTTCGTTAGATCTGAAGTAGTACAACGTCATTAAAATGCACTTTAAACAATTGTTGCCTAAAAATACTATTGTAAACGAATTTTTTGTGCGTCTCTGTAAAAGATGTAAAAATCATTTTCGATTGGAAACAATATGATGTGGTGTATCTAAATAATGTATATCAATTTCGATATGGTTCAAATAATAGAAAGACACTTAAACGCCTTCCAAACAATTACTGCGCAATAATGCATCCAATTTCTTTTCGATGTCCTTCTAAACATAAACAAATAATATAATACGCACACAATTTTTTAAAAAGAATATGGTGTAGTTCATCCTAATAATGCATATTATTTTTTTAAAAATCTAGATTTTAATATTAATAATAAATATAATAATGGTATAAAAGAACGACAACAGTTGCGAAATCACAAGCAAAACAGCTGGACGACTTTTTTTCATTTTAATATACGAAATAACGAAAAAAAGTAATTTGCAATTATTGTGCAACCGTTCAGCGGGGGCGCATTGCTCTTTATACGATACAACTCTTTTGTTTTGTTTCGTTGTTACAAATTCAAGATATTTCAAAAGACCAATAAAATAGGTAGGTTAGATAAGCAATTATAAATATTAATAGAGAAAATTAAATGTTAATATTTACATTAAGAGAAAAAAACATCCGAAAATATATATTTCAAGAATGCAAACACCAAATACTAATCATGAAACAATAGGAATATTTCATAAAAGTATATATTAAGCATAATTTAATGCAAGGACACAAAGATAAAAATATCATATAGAAATGATCCATTATTTTCATAAATGATATAGATTTATCTTTTATATTTTTTATACCAGAAACAACTCTTACTAACAACTTTTTTCATTTTCGACATCCTATTATATTCTGTTTTACTTCACTTTGTTTTATCCGTAAAAATATAAAAATTTCATCTTCAGTTGATTTTTCTGGACCGTCGTGATCTGTATATATACTCGTTTTTTCCAGTTTTGATAAAAGTTGTATTAAATATTTTTTCGTTTGAGTATGTAATATAAAAATATAAATCGTAAAACATAGCAATTACATTATTGCAGAAATAAATCTTTATAACGAGAAAACATTAATATATATACTTACTACATCGCCAGCTCGAAACAAATTTAACAAAGGCCCACAAAACGGCATTAGAAATTACTAGATATTACGCTTTTACTAGGTTTTAAAATTAAATGCAGGAGGAACAATAACCTTTAAAAAGCTTCGGCGTCATTCTTGAGAACAGTTTACGAAATACTACTTTTGGGGTATAATTTACACGCGCGCGCGTGCTGGAGGGTAAGTTATAATTTTGCTAATAGTTAAAGCTAGTTTGATAACAGTTAAAGCTAGTTTGATAATAGTTAAAGCTTAAATTTTGATAGAATAAAATCTGTTTCAAATCTTTTTTTCATATTTTCTATTTTTTTTTCCTCAAAATAAGACATTAAAATTTGTGGTACAAGGTTTAGGTTTAATCACTTTAACGTTTTTAAGTAACGTTTTCACTTTTCATATTTTACTGATTTTTGCCTGTGCAGGTATGAAAGCCTGTAAACGCATCAATTCGAGTCCAGAGATACAAAAGTTGGTCACCCCATTCAAAACCGTACTTCCAGGATGTGAAAATTATGTCGGAGACGATGATGCCTATTTTTCATGTTTCGTCAGAAGTATCGCCATCACTTTCAACCACCAAGTTGGAACCGCCAGGATGGGCCGCCCGGATGATCCCAGGACGGTAGTGGATCCACAATTAAGGTGAGCAGATGTGAAATAGGAATAATAATAATGAAAGAGGCATTTATAAAAACATGCAAACTGCCTGCATAAGAAGCAGTTAGAAATGAAAAATTTTTTAACGTTGTCCTCCGCAATTTCTATAACGCGTAGCAATATTTTGCGGTTTATTAATTTATTAATTCGGTTATACGTTATTTATCAAAAATAATTATTAAAAGTGAACTTGCATCAAACGATCTTGGACAGATTTTTTTTTCATTACTCACAATATTTTTATGCTAACGATTTAACACTAAATATTTTTTAATATTCATTTTACGTCCAATAATCTAAAAAACATTATTTTTTTAACAATGGTAAAATTAGTTTGTGTCTAGTTGCGTTAAATAAAGATACGTAAATAAAAAAAGAGTATATTTAGACAGAATGTTTTAGCTAAAATGATTAATTATTTAATTTTTTCTACGTCATTGATTTTAATGGTAAATCAATTATCGCTTCCCGTTAAACTCAGAATTTGCAATTTAATATTTTTTTATTCGTTAATAAAGTACCTGTATTAAAAATACCCCAGTTGCTCTGCTCAGGATGCAGCAATTTCCTAGATAAATAAAGTCGAACCCCGTTATAACGAACTTCAAGGGACCGAAGGTTTTGTTCGCTATATCCGAACCATTAAAAAAATGTTAGAGTTAATGTTGTGTTGAGTTAATGCTATGTTGCTACGTGTATATTCAATAATGATATATTTAAAAAAAGGTAAAATCTATTAAATATGATCATTATAGATTACATTAAACTGACACAATACTAATTAAATTAACTAACAATGAAGTCAAACAGAAATAAATTAATTTTACCTTTAATTGTTGCTCACTGTTTTGATACAGAAATAATAGGTAATCTTCTGCTGACATGATGCCGATTTCAAAATCATGTTATGAATTTCTTTGTTTAGTACATCAAATGACTGCAACACTCTTTCTTGCACTGTTTGTGTAGACAAAAACTTATTAATTACACGCATCGCTGCTGTAGCATCTGATATTGTAGGAATTTCGTCATTTATGTGCTCCTCTTCATCAGCATCTGATGCAGAATCTTCGATTTCAGAATGATTCATTTTAATTTCTTCCGCAATCTCTTCATCAGTCGGATCTTCACATGTGATGACTTCGTCATCACATGTTTCAAACAATTGCATGTCACAAACTGAGAATGATGAAATTTTATGCTTTTCTATCCACATCGCGATACGTAGATTTTCATCATTCTCTTCCTCAACATTCTTTGCTTTTTCAACATTCGTTGTATCTTCAATATTCTTTGCTAGGCCTGCTTACGAAAACATTTTCTAATTGTAGAATTCGTAACAAACTGCCAAGATTTTTCGAGCATTATAAGTGCATCAAGAAGAGAAACGTCACATTTCACATTTTTATAATATCCCTCTAAAATTCGTAAAATGAGCTGCTTCCTGTAATGGCATTTAAGACTTCTGATGACACCCTGGTCCATAGGCTGTACTACAGATGTTGCATTCGGGGGAAAGAGTACAATTCTAATCGATTGGAACTGTTTATCGATTTTGTGCACACTACAATTGTCAAGCAGAAGTAGATTATTCCGCCTTTTAGCTGACAGCAGACGATTCCACATTCGAAGCTCTTTCGCAAACAGTTTCTTAGTCATCCACGCCTTGCGGTTTACTTCATAAGCAACAAGAAGCCGTTTGATATTTTTAAAGCATCTGGGGTACTTAGATTTTCCTATCACTAAAAGCTTACGACGATCAGTACCATTTATATTGGCACACACAAGAAACGTGATTCTGTCTTTTGACAATTTTCCGCCATTACATTTCTCTCCATTAAATTTTAATGCCTGGTTTGGTGTCATCTTGTAAAATAGTGCAGCTTCATCAGCATTATATATGTCATTCTCGTCGTCTTCACGAGAGATTTCATTCCAAACTTTTTCTTTCCACGTATCGATGTCGGATGTTGAAACACCTCCCGATTCTCCGACAATTTTTCCGGAAGATGTGTTGTTCCGCTTTTGTAATCTATCTAACTATCCATTAGAACACGAAAATTGAATTCCAAATTTTTTGGCAAATTCATCAGCTTTTGACTGAAGCATTTGTCCAGAAACTGGTACATTTCGGCTTCTTTGAACGCTAAACCATTTTAATAAAGCCTCTTCCACTTCTTGATGTTCAGCTTTTCTCAAATTTTTTTGAGAGTTCAAATTTTTCACGAAAACAGAAAGTATGCTTTCTCTGTTTTTCCATATTTTTTGAACTGTAGATTTCGATAAATCATTTTTTCGGCAAATGTCAGCTTGGCTACCTCCATTTTGTATTTCTCTTATGATGCTTACTTTTTCTTCAATGCAGATTGCTTTACGTTTGTTCGACATGATGGACCTAATGATTTCTTAAAAGCGAATATTTTATTTTGAAGTCTGGAACAAGAGATTATGACGCACAGGCTCTCTAGAGAGAAACATTAAAATGAGTAAACAAGATGAAACGACTGGAATACTTGTTCTAGCGCGACTCTGAGGGAAAAGGTCTGACACGACCTTTTCCCTTGTTCTTGTGATCTGATTTTAACTTCTCCCCTGCCTCTCACCTAGCACAGGTGCGTATGTGCTTACTGTTCATGTTTTTACTTGTTCTGCTCGAGCATTCCCCCCTCCCAACAGGTTGGCTGATTTTTCCTCTTTTTCGCTTCTCCCCCCCCCCCTCATTTTTGGCTCTGTCTCCAGTCTTGCACACAGCTGTGATCAGGAATAAGGGAAAATGACTGACGGATGGGTGGGTTCACACCTGCAGAATGGCTATCGTAAAAGAGAAAGAATGAAGTTCTGTCCCTACCCTTTAATAAAAGGACTTATCGCTGACTTTCACTACTTTCACTACTGACTTTCACTAGCCGGCATACATTTTCTGATGAAAATGGAGTCGAAGTCCTGTTTTCACAACTGCGGAAAAGTAAAATAAAAAAAAATCACGGTTGACTGGAAAAAAATGTTTGTTATAGACGATTCTTAAGATTTCGGAGGTTCGCTATAAAAGAATAAATTAGCATTAAATACAATAGGAAAACGATGGGACCAAAAATTTCGTTCGTTATATCCGTGTGTTCGTTATATACCGGGTTCGCTATAACGGGGTTCGACTGTATCACAAAAATACATTAAATTTGGCAATTATTACCCCCCCCTCCCCCGTGCCAAACAACATCACTGAATGCAGCAGATGCAGCAACTTTGTAGCATAGGAATCTCAGAAATGAATGAAATTCTGTAATGCCGCGATCACTATAACGCATGTACGAGCTCGTATGAGCATTTCGCGTCCATGAAAATGAAAAGGAAAAAGTCGCTGGATGCAGCAACCTCACAGTAAAGTAATCTTAAAAATATGTGAAATTCAACAATGCCTCGATCATTAGAACAAATGTATGAGAGCTTCACAACCATGAAAACAAAAATTAAAATAAAGTAAAAATAACATCACTGGATACAGCAACGTCGTTTTGTAGGAATCTCAAAAAAGATAAGTTTGGTAATGCCGCCATCGCCGTAATATTAACTGTCACTTTCAACTTCTAGTAATGAAAAAAATCTCATTTTCTCCTTCCATTCCGAGATATCGTCGTGCTTAAACTGGGCAGTGGAAAATCCATCAGGACAATTGGAAAATTTCTTGACTATGAATTTCCAGGGTAATTGATGTTTTACTCTGAATTCCAGTACAATTGTCCTATACCCCGCTAAGCAAGGAATTTTTTTTTTGTCAACACTTTAACTGTATCCATATTCATCCATGAACCACGTTTTGTCTGCATCACAAGACTCAGGTTTACAGAAGATTAATCATAGATTAAATATACTTAATAAATATAAATTCCATTTACTGTAGCTCATAATTATGTATAACTCCAGGATTTTGGCTTTGGGGCGTTTAGCTGAGAAAGTCATAATAATGCTAGTGCATGTGTAAGTTACCTTCGTATATATTCTGATATTTTTTTTTTTTGGGGGGGGTGGAGGGTTAGCTTTTCATCCAATTTCGAAAGAATTTTGCTTAAAATCTTTAAGAAGTTTTTACTTTTAAAATATCTAACAGACATCCAAATCTTCGTTTATAATCCACGTAATTCTTAAGCTTCGAATTAAAAAAAAATGTTAATGCATGGAAAATAATTTTCAAACTTTGAAAACATTTTTAAATTTTCAGAAAAAAATATTTTGTTTTAATTTCAGGGTTTTGAACGTAGAAGGACTGAGAGTCGTCGATGCTTCAGTGATGCCAACGACTCCTTCAGGAAATACAAACATTCCAACAATCATGGTAGCTGAAAAGGCGTCAGATATCATAAAGTCCACAATCAGTTGCTCTAACCAGGATACATATAGCTGGAGTAACAACTACTTGTTTTAATAAACAACTGCTTATTTTACTTTATATTCTTTATCATGAAGAAACTGAAGAGACAAAACGAAACAAAATACTTTTGTTTCAAAATGAGAACAGGAGTTCGGCTGTTGTTTTACGTTTGTGCATTCCTGTATGTCTTTTTCAAGGTAACGCACTGAAAACTTTTCACTTTTGAAGCAGCGGTTCTCAACATTTAGAATCCATCCCTTATGCCTCGTATCGCTATACGGTGCGCCAGTGTTTTTCTAAAGAGAACTTTTAAATGCAAGCAACATTATCAGTCATGTAATTATAGGAATACATAATTAAAATTCAGTTACCTTATAAAAGTTTTAAATGTATAAATAAATTATTTTTAAGAGTAATGCATATTTTAGTTTTCGTATTATTCTCTCATTTCCTCTACCTACTAATTTTTTTTCTTTGTTTCATTCCTACATGTTTAAATATTTAGCATATCACAGTCTGAGTATCATTGCCTTAGGACAATTGCATCAAAAATATACAGGGTGATTATAAAAAAACTATCCCGATATATGAGCCCCTAACTATGATACTGTTCACAGAAACTGAATGAAACTTTGGTTTAAAGTATTTTGAGGTATGCACTCAAGAATCATATGAAAGACAACAGTTAAATTCTAACAGTTATGGTTACAGTAACAAAATTTTGAAAATTTTCAAATGGCAACATCTACCTTTTTTATTGGAATCTGGATCTTCATGGTGAAAAACCACAAAAAGCGTTGGAACGTTACCTGTAGCACGAAAATCGCCGGCCCTAGACAGACTAAGAAGAATAGTGAAAACAACCAATAAGGACAGAGAAGCAACAGAAAACAAAACATTTTATTGTGTTTCATACATTTTCCATTTTACACACGACGACACTTTACATGCGGCAGATGGTGGATAGCACTGAACAATAAAATTATTTACTTTCTGTTGCTTCTCTGTCCTTTATTGGTTGTTTTCACTTTTCTTCTGTAACTGTGAGTGTCTGTGTGTTTCCATAACTGTTAGAATTTAACTGTTGTTTTTCACGTGATTCTTGAGCGCATACCTCAAAATACTTTAGGCCAGAATTTCATTCAGTTTCTGTGAACGGTATGACAGTTATGGGCTCATATATCGGGATAGTTTTTTGATAATCACCCTGTATTAGGATAATTGATAAGGAACTATTAAAACCAATATTTTGTAAGCTCAATTTTAAGACTTTTACCGTAAAATTTTCAATAGCTGAATACTTTTGCTTTATCGTGTCCACCGTTCGAGTTTCTTATTTCGAAGTGCTCCCGCCCATCAGCTATCAAGTCGCTATTTTTTAATATATCAACTATAAGCAAGAAACTGTTTTCTACTTTAATATATGTATAATAATTTAGTGTAAAGGGAGTTTTATAAACTGCATTTCTTAAAAAGGAAATCTGAAAAAGCCTTAAATTTCAGGGTGTCAAAGTGGCGTTACCCCTTAAAACAAGTAAAAATTTGTTTTTGATCAACTATTTGTAACGATTAATTGTTTAACGAGTTTTTAGGACATATGTAACTAGTAATAAGTAAAGCATAATGAAAAGTAAATAATAATATTAAAGAAGAGAACATACGTCTAAAGTTCTTGTTCAAAAAGTAACAAACGCATATACAAGGTGTAATGAACTGACGTTTCTTAAAATGGAATAATAATCATATAAAGGCAAAGTTAAAGTTAATTTAGCAATTAAAGTTATTCTTGCAGGAGATTAATGTGTAAAGTAGGGAATTTCTTTAGTGTGCCTCCATCATTTAGTATCAAATAGTTTTAGCATCAAATTGTTTTAATGTCAATATAACTGAAAGATGGCGCTTCACGAGCTTAAACAATAAAAATGCTCAAAATAACGTATAAAGATAGATCAAAGTTCACTCAGTGGTTTAATTTTGAAATTGTAATGATAGTTTCAACATTTTTAGAATTTGAAACAATACAACTTTTTGGGGACATTTGGTATAAAACAAAAGAGAATACTAAAGAATTTTCTGACTTCGCACATTTATCCCTTTCAAAAATAAATTTAATAGTTCTCACCGTTTGTTTGCTATTTCAATTTAAAAACCGTCAATCTCTTTCAGGAGATCCTGTACAGGGTGGCTAGTGGTCAGGGAAAAATACAGTCAAAAAAAGTGATAAACACCAGTATATTCTTATAGAAAAATTTATGTTGATTATTCGATCAAATAATCAATTTGAATTTTTCTATAAGAATATACTGGTAACTTTCATTTTTTTTTTTACTGTATTTTTCCCTGACCACTAGCCACCTTGCTGCAAGTTGCTATAAAATTCAATCCAGAAAAATATTTCCGCGAATCTGTCAAACTGCATTTCTTACTTTGACTATATTTTCCAGAGATATTGTAAAATAAATAAAAACAATGCTTCAGTATTCAAAAATTCTTTATTATTATTACGTGCTTTTACATTTTTTAACGTTTTTAACATTATCAAGGTTCAGGAATTCTCACTCTTGTCAGCATATACAATGCAGAACTTTTTTTAGTTTTACTTCCCTTTGTGATATTTGTATTATTTTTACTTTTGAAAAATTATTTACATCTGAATGATTCTCCATTTAAAATGTTACAATGACTAAATGAGGGCAAATATAACATGTTCGTGCTGTGAAATACAACGGTTTATTATAAGAAGATACCTAATAAACTATCCTTACTATAATTGAAAAGAATTTTTAGTTTATCCTGATTTTCAAAATAAAGACATGCTTCGTATTTGAATGTCTTCAGTACTGAACTTAGTTAACAAAACTACAGGTTTGTCTGATTTCGATTAAATGCGTGTACAGTTCTTTCGGCAATGATAAGTATATTTAAATTGATATGAAAACCTATCTATTTTTAATGAATATAGATAATAATTTTCTCGCCTAAGAATGCTACGCTTGGGTTGCAAAAATTATACTTCACACAATAGCATACTCCTGATCCAAAGGGGGCTCCATTTCACATGGCAAAGATTTTTGAGACAAAAATTTCAGAAAATTCATGTTTTATTATTATTATTATTATTATTATTATTATTATTAATACTATTAAAATTATAATTCAGCCTCAATTTTCAAGGTACGAAATTCTGAGAATGGTGGGAAGAATAATAGTTGCACTAATTTCTGGGTTTTTTGGGAGATGAAACACTTTGCTTTTTATTACAAAACATGATGAAAGAATTTTAGACAGCTCAATTATGTCAAGAGCATTAAAAAACGTCCCAAATGGCTGTCGTTCATCTAGTCATTCTTCTAGAAAAAAGAAACACATACTGAAGGGAAGTAAGAAACATTTTGAATAGTGTAAACTTTTCCAGAGTGCTTAATCTAGATGTGGTATAGTAAAAGAGCATGTTAAAAGGGACTTGTAAACTTATCTTCAGTGCTTAATCTAAAAGTAGAATAGCCAGAGCCGTAGCAACAGTGGTACGGGTGGTGTAAACCGCACAAGGTGCCATAATTTAGATAGCCCTGAGAGCTTTAATCGTCGCCGACACTTATCACTATTTATACACAGACCATTGGTAGAAAATCCAGCAAGTTTTTTGCATTAGGCTCCAAGTAGAGTTGCTGCGCTGCTGGGAATAGTAAAAGACACCTGCCCCGTGCGGCATGTTAGAAGATGCACCAATAGACTTTTTAACTTGACAAATCTGTTTAGATGTAAAGATGGGAAGTACATTTTAAAATAATGAAGAAAAATAATGTAACTTAATATCTAAGATTAAGAATTAAAATAAAAAACAAAAGTAAATAAACAACAATTTATTCAAAAACAAAGTTATCGCCAAAGTGGCGGTTGAAATAAATCGCGCCAACATGATGCGTATACGTCACATGTGCCCAAAATTCTTCTATTTGTTTATTTGACGTTACAATTTGGCGATAGTTTTTTTTTTTTTTAAATGAAAATTGATTGACGGGATAATGGAGAAGTATCAAAAAGACAAACCTTGAATTAAAAATCCCTCGATGATATAACTAATACTTGTAACGCATCTGATGCCAACTGAATGCAACGTGACGCCACGATCATGCGCGTTTGGAGTTAAATGATATATTCTGGCGATAGTTCTTTTCTTTTTATAGAAAGTAGTCGATGGGATAATGGAGAAGTAACCAATTTTCTATAGCATCGTTATAAAATTCTCCGATGCAGTGACATTGTTTACTTAACCATTTCACACAAGTTGATTTTAAAATTTTTAATTCATTTTATTCAATCAATCAGGAAAACAGTTATGAGCTGTTTCGAGAGCAGTTTATTCGACCTTAAAATTCCTCAGTCAAAAGATAATGACTGGAAACCCGGTTACAGCAGATCGCCACTGGTCGTTTAATTATAATACAATCTTTCGTAATCGTTTTAGAGTTGATCAAATCAGAGTGTTTTTAAATCATGCGATGTCAGAATGGGGGTTGGCAAGCGTAGCTCGTGGGGGACAAAGCCCCCTAGTATATGTATAAATTACATACATATATAATCAAAATGCATATTTTTTAAAACTGCTACTATTCAGCCGCCGAACATTCGGTATTCGGCCAAATCACCGTTCGTTACATCCTTAATAATAATGATCAATAATGTATGGTCTTTCAAGAAATTTATGTCTATCAACTTTACACAACAATTGTAGAGTTTTCATAATAGCTAAAATTATATGAATTTACATATGATATTTTGTAATTCTAACACATAGAGTTTGCTCATTTTCACAATTTGAATTTGTACCTTTAATTAATTAATTGAAGATATTATCTAATTTTCTTCACTTGTCAAAAGTTATTGCTAAGCCTATACTCTTAGCAAAATTGTTCAGACTAATCACTTTGAGGAAAGACCTAGTCTAGACATGTCTTGAGATGGCGACATTTTTTTTTTTTTTTAAACTAAAGCTATTGGTATTCAGTTACACCTGTATGAGAAATTAAGAGTTTTATAAAGATATTTTGAATATATTAGCTTAATATCTATTTGAAACTTTCATAATGATATGCGTTATCATACGATACGCTGACTATTTCATAAGTCACAAGACGGATTATATGTAAACAATAGAATTAAAGAAAACATTCGACCTCCATTATAGCAATAAAATATTATTAAGGCTGTAAAACGAGCACAAAGATTTACAGAAGACTTTATTAGGGGGATTAGTAGAAACAAATTTAAAAGATATGTCGGATATTTTTACGTATAATACACTGTCAGTCAGTCTATTTATCAAAGCATTTTGACAGGATTTTATAAAAGTGAAAAGGAAAACATGCGACTTTTCTTTTTAGGTGAAAGAGATGGGAATTACCTAAAACTTAACAGGAGTACTTTATATACCTCGCGTCCTAGCTTAATGCTTACACTCTTTGATCTTAATAAACCAGACGTCAAATATTAAAAGGTTACGTTTTACGTGTATATATATATATCATATATTCTAATAGGAGCAAATCTTGTGTGTGGTTATATATATATATATATATATATATATATGCAAATTTTATCTTAAAAACGGCTCTAACGATTTTAACGAAATTTCGTATCCTACCGTTTTGGGGCACCAGAAAACCATTGGGCCAGAGCACATGTTCGAGAAAATTCGATTAGTGTTTCATTTTGGGTCATGGTCTAACTAATTGTATCTAAAAAACGGTTCAAACGATTTTGACGAAATTTTGTATCCGACCATTTTCGGGCACCAGAACACTATTGGGCTGGGTCACATGTTCGAGAACTTTCGATTAGTGGGTCATTTTTGGGTCCACGCGGGTCAAATTAATTTTATCTAATAAATGGCTCAAACGATTTTGATTAAATTTTGTGTCCTACGAGTTTCGAGCACGATAAAATCATTGGGCTAGGTCACATGTCCGAGAAAATTCGATTAGTGGGTCATTTCTGGGTCATTGTGCGTCAAGATCTAAAAAGCGGCTCAATTTACACTAAATTTTGCATCCAATGGTTTTCGGGCATGAGAAGACTGTTGGGCTAGATCACATGTTCGAGAAAATTCAATTAGTGGTCATTTTGGGTCATTTTGGGTCATGGTCAAGCTAATTGTATCTAAAAAACGGTTCAAACGATTTTGACGAAATTTTGTATCCGACCATTTTCGGGCACCAGAACACTATTGGGCTGGGTCACATATTCGAGAACTTTCGATTAGTGGGTCATTTTTGGATCAAAGCGGGTCAAATTAATTTTATCTAAAAAACGGCTCTAACGATTTTGATTAAATTTTGTATCCTACGAGTTTCGGACACGCGAAAATGATTGGGCTAAGTCACATGTTCGAGAAAATTCGATTAGTGGGTCATTTCTGGGTCATTGTGGGTCAAGATCTAAAAAGCGACTCAATTTACACTAAATTTTGCATCCAATGGTTTTCGAACACGAGAAGACTGTTGGGCTAGGTCACATGTTCGAGAAAATTCAATTAGTGGGTCATTTTGGTCATGGGTCATTATGGGTTAAGCTATTTTATCTTAAAAACGGTTCAGAGGATTTGAAATAAATTTAGCACCCTACAGGTTTAGGAAACAAGAAGGCTATTAGGCTAGGTCACATGTTCGAGAAATTTCGATTAGTGGGTCATTTTGGTCATGGGTCATTATGGGTCAAACTATTTTATCTTAAAAACGGCTCAGACTATTTACACTAAATTTTGCATCCTATGGTTTTCGGGCACGAGAAGACTGTTGGGCTAAGTCACATGTTCGAGAAAATTCAATTAGTGGGTCATTTGGGTCATGGGTCATGATATTTGAACTCAAATGTAATTTTGACCGAGCATAGCTCGGTCTTCCCTGCTCGTATATATATATATATATAAATCGTTACAGTTGCAACTGTACAAAATAATTGCTACCAATAGTAATGCATAGTGCGCAGCATTATAGAAAAGAGCTACAAACAGCTGCTGAGGTTTCCATGGATGTGAATTCCCAGGAAGTCCAAGCCCTATCTAGTCAAAGCGAGACACAAAATAGGTATTCATTCAGGGCCCTCTTGTCTGCAATTTCACAAAAAAATAAACTTTTTCAATAGATTAATAGACATATTTATATAAATATGTTTCTCCTGTTTTTAATCTCGTCCTAATCGTAGACGTATAAAATATTGATTAGAATCCGTACGGGGGCAAAAAAAAAAAAAAAAATATTCAGCTTAAAAAAAATTGCATACCAAAATTGTGTCCCCTACAATTAAGGAGCTCAAGGCCATGACTCGGTTGGACTATGCTTTAACCAGGTCTCTCCTACCAAGTAATTAACAAATCCATAACTTATGGAATCTGTTATTCTTCAGTTTCAACGCCAATACTTGCAGTATTAAGCAGATCAATCCCACCAGATTGTCTCTACTAATTTAACTGTTATTAATTTTCGGGCAAATAACCATCCATACTGTGCAGTATCACTGGTTCCCATCCGAACAATGCATTGAGGCAACATGAAGTATGGTAAATACTTATGAGGGTGACTGGGAACATTACGTGCTGTTGACTTTCGTGTGCATGCCATATACCTATACGCACAGCGGTCAACATACTGATATTCTGTCGGAGAATTTTATCGATATCTACTATAGCAAATATACACGTTATAGCAAATTGTGTCTTATTTCTTTAAGATCCGTATATTTAATACCCTTTTTTAAGTAAAATGTTTAGTTTAAAACATGTTTATTTGACCTACATCAAATTGACACAATGCAATGAACGTATTGGTATATTGGAAGCTATAGTATATACTTACAACCAATGGTATGTGGTCCTTCTGCTGGGAGGGTGGTAGAGGGTATGAAACTGGGAGATTGGAGGCGCGGATCTAAAGACCCCCCCCCCCAGTATAAAGACCCCCTCCCCCCAAATTTCAATTCAAAGGTACATTTTAATTGTAAAAGAGACGCTTAATCCAACGCAGTAAACTGTTAGTTAATATGATTATCTAACATAATCCCCCCCCCCCCCCAAAAAAAAAGAAGTTTTTAAATAGACTTTTTGTGTGTGCTCATACTTTTTCAATTCCTACTAGTAGCTCACACTCTCTATATATTTATATATCTTGTTCAAATTTTCAATTGTTAATAAAATATTTTCTATTCATCCACTCAATTCCAAATACATTTTTAAAACTTGTAGTGGATGACACTGGATGTTAATACAGTTTTTTCAAATATTAATTCATTAATTAAATTAATTAATTTTAGTTTTATATGGGAGAAAAAAAATTCTCCCATTGGTTTCATGAAAGATTTTCCTCAAATGAGTGATGCCACAAAAATAAAATACCGCAACGATGATTATAAAAAAATGTTCAATAAAGATAACGTGGGACATTAATGCTGCATGGGTTTATTTTATGTATTTATGATAAAAAAGTAGGAATTGACTTAATTTTTTTTTTTTGTATTACTTGTTTATGGTATGTTTCATTTTTATAACGAAAAAATATTTTTTTAATTCTTACCTTTTTTCCATTAAAGTTCTTACGAAATGTTAAAAGGAAAGATACTAATGAACGAATGTCACTGTCATGCTTTTCTCCGATAGACAGTATTATAGTGGGATATTTTCAGGGCAGGTCTGCTTGCTATTAGACCCATCAATCAATCGTAATACTTTTAAACAACTAAATCCGTCCTAATGAGTTAAATACTTTTTACCGTTCTTTGAAAAACCATTTCGATGAAAACAAGTCGTTGGGGGACACCGTAATACTTACCCATCATGGATATGCATAATATAAAATATGAAAATAAAACATGTGTAAACTATTTATAAAATGCATTGCAATTCGAATAAAATCGTGGCTTGATGACGTCATAAACTTTAAATGCTCTATTACTGAATTGCGTAAGAGAAACATCCTTATAACTCAAAAAATGATAATCATATTAACTAACAGTTTACTGCGTTGGATTAAGCGTCTCTTTTCCAATTAAAATGTACCTTTGAATTGAAATTTGAATAAAATACAGGGTCATGAAAAATCAAAGAGTGTGGAAAATGCGATTACAAATATCTCGGCAACTAATTATCCGATCGACTTCACTCTTTATGCAAAATTTATGTTTTTTTATTGTCTTTTATGTTCACTACTTAAAAAAACAATTTCGAAAATTTTTATATACCTTCCATCAGAACGAATATTTCGAGAGTCCGAAAAAAATAGTTCCAGATAATCAAGGTTACTGAAATTCAATAAGATTCTTCTCATTATTACATACTAAGTACATATCAAATTTCAAGTCTCTATCTCAATTTGTTCCGGAGCTAGAGCGTTTACAGACACACAGAGAAACGGCAATTTTTTTTTTCTAAAAATATGTTTTTCGGAATCTCCAGTGTTTGAAAGTGTAAATCCGTCAAAAAAAATTTCAATTTTTAAAACGATTACAAGACTCACCCTATCCTACGTATGATAGGTAAGTAATAAAGGTGCGGTGAGAAATGGGTTCGTCAAAAGAAATCGGAATTGGTGAAAATCCCGAGTTGGCTGAAATTTTCTTTTGTTATAGTATGTGCGTAATCTTACCCTTTTTCCTCTCTTAGCTGTTTTCATTTGGGACAAATTTTTTTAAGAATAAATCGATGTACCAATTAAAACGAAACCTGACTACAAAACCGATGCCAGATTTTTTTTCGGCGAAGGGGGAGTAGGGAGCAATTGTATAAGTTTTAAGCAATAATGCTTTTTTTCAAATTGAAATACACGACTAGACCCAGGCCCAATTTTCTGGCTGTTGCCATGTCTGAGTATGACAAAATCCTGTCTTAAGCAGAAACATTTTAAAGTCTCAACAGAACAAACAACACACAATTAAACCTGCTAATATGGATAATTTTTCGATTTTTTTCCCTGTCACTAGTGATTCCGTTTTCGCGGGTTGTACTATGATACGTAATAACCAATCTATTGTAAAACGTCAAATACATTAAGCTTGCAGCTAGGTAGGGCTAGCTGTTTCGCGCTTTCATATAGAACCCCCTCCCCCTTCTTTTAGAGTGAAATGACAAAAGATGATGAAAAACGCAGCAGCAAAGAAATGTATTGCTCCTGTTTCTCATTATCTTTTATATTGCATTTTGCATTGAAAGGGTTTTTACCGATTAACGTAGGTGCAAACTTCTACCGGTATTTTATAAGAGTACTTTTCCCTTTAAATATATATTTAAAAAATCTGCCTTTAAAAAGGGTGAAGGGTGAAACTTTCTATACTAAGATAGTGGTGGTGGAAGTTCGCCTCAGCGGTAATCGGTGCATGACGGTTTTTGGAACGCTTGAAAATTGATACGTAGCACATAAATTCTACATAGACCTTCCATCAGAACATACAGTAACATTATTATAAAGTATATTTTGAGGAAATAAAGAAATTTTGTGGGAGAATTGACCAAAACGTCTTAAAGCCTAATTGCCGAGTATAAACCAGAATCAAGAATTCACAGCGTTAGGAATTCTGTGTTTCATGGCTTAGAAACCATAAATGACAAAATGTTGCAAGAAAATCATTATGTTAAATGAATCAGTGAAAGGATTTAATCATTGAACGTATTTCAACTGATGATTCCGTCGCGCCTCTAAATTTAGAGAAATAGTGAATCACAGCTTGTGATTACGGAGTATGTCACTGTGTAACGACATTTCTGGGCCGTTAGTAATATCAAGCGTCATAATTAAACAGAAGGAAGCTTGAGTAAAATTAAATTACAATTTATGTGGACTAAATCAAGCTTCCTGCTTGATATTCTAAATAAAAAATAAACTTAATTACTTTCCGTATATGACGATTGTTTTAAATAAATAATAAACTTTAAGATGGCGAAGTTCACTGTTTCACTACAAACAACTTAATTATTGAGTCAGAATAATCCTTATAACAATTTACAGCTCTGTAAACTTTAACTCTACTGAAAAGTTCCCGAAAAATAAACACAACTACAAGAACTATATGAGATGACACAAACTTTTTACAACGTTTCACAACTGGGTCAAATGTTTATAACTACTACTAGCTAAGAGTTCCATGAACTCGAAATAAAACCTTATTTCAAAATCAATTTATAAGTTATATTATCACTACGGATTAGGATACTTAATCAAAAACAGCTAAATTAAACTAACACATGCCTTTTATATTAAGAAAAAACTCAAAATGACCTAAGCATTTGCATAAGCACGAGCAGTTAAGTCTATCTAGATGAATATTCGCATTGGGTAAAATTAAATGAGCTTATAAAAGGATAATAATAAATAAATAAATGTGTTAAAGAAACTAAATTTAATAAAACACATTCAAACACTTCATAATTATCTTTTTCCACTAAAATCAATCATTTACCAAAATTTTCGTGAATCCATTATTGAAAACCATCTTGACTTCGCAATTTGGGCAAAAACTTCATAGAGTACCTATACACTTACGCAATATAACTAAATTACCGCTATATATAACAGTAGAATAATTTATTTTAAATACTATCTGGTCAAAAGTTTCCGGAAACATTAAATTTTAGACATTTTGCCGAATATTTAGAGAAATACTTGAATTCTTCTGGAAATTCAGAAATGTAAAGAACATGTTTGACGTATTTTTTCAGCTAAAGTTTAGTCACAAGAGCAAATAGGGGACCAAAAAAAGGTGAATAAAACAAATAATATTTGCGATTACCCTATACAATAAAGGGCTTGAAATGAACTTTAGCTGTAGCAGATGACTATGTGGTTCCTGTACAACATTTGTGTTCATTAGTGTAACAATACCATGTATATTTATGGACACATAAAAGTTTCTTTATAATTTAAAAAATATATCCGTATGATTTTTGTGTATAGCATACGGGGTTTTCAACTAAATTTAACTCATTTTGAGGGAACAAGTATAGTAGCAATAAAATAATGCAATTAGAATATAAATATGTTAAATATTTAATGAAATATGAGCATTTGTATGAAAAACCTTTATACTGTGCATACGCGGCCCATATTTTTTTTTTGATTTGGTAGTGAAATATATCGAGCAACTTATATAAAAAGGCCAGTCGAATATCGTAAAAATTCTGAAAGATATCGAAGACATTGTGAGCTGAATTTCAGTTATTTTCTAAAAATAGCAGAATAATAAGGGATTTTCCACAAAGTTCCTTGGAGGGGGGGGGGGGTCATTTTTTAAATATTTTAATTTACCTTGGCATAACCATTAGGGCGAGCCTTTTCCATAAAAAGGTTTAACAAAATCGAAGCATCCGTTCAAAATCTACGCGTGAACATACGATAAATATATTCAATTTTGTTGGAAGTCAGTTAATAAAAAATGACAATTTATGGAAAATCCCCAGCTACTTTTAGAAAGCAACTAAAATTCAGCTCACTACATGACCGATATCTTTCTCAATTTTCATGATATTCAACGAGCCTTCTTATATGAGTTGCCCTGTATAGTTGACTGTTAAATTATCAACAAAAAAAATTATCTTTTGCGAATGCGTAGTTAAAATAAAATAATACAAATGTTCATATTTGATCAAGGATTTAACATATTTATATTCTAATTGCAATATATTGTTGCTACAATACTTTTCTCCTAAAAGTTTGCTGAAAGTGGAATTAAATTTGTTTGAAAACCCTGCATGCTATAAACAAAAATCATGCAGAAAAGTTTTGAATTTTTTAAAGAAACTTTATATTTCCATGAATATACGTGCTATTCTTACACAAATGAGCACAAATGTTTTAAAGGATTAACGTAAACATGTGATGAAGCTACAGATCATTTCATTTTATAGGGTGATCGCAAATATCGTATATTTTATATTCAATTTGTTTTTGTCATAAAATCAATCTGGTCTCCCCCCGATCCCATACGCCCAAACCGTAATTTTCTTTTATCCTAATTTATTCTTTTTAAATTAATTTTTAAAGCTGTAACGAACTTCTAACACACTCGGTATATTACGTAAAAAATATTTCCAAGCATGAATGCAGCATTAGCGCAATATCGGGAAAAATTTTTTTTATCACTATGACGTGATTAACCTTTCACAGACCAATGTAGAAATGGATACATTGAATAAAAATATAATTTAAAAATTACATTTTATTCATATTGACTTGAAAAAAAATATCAGTTATAACTTAAAGATGACTTGATTTTTTTAGATAGAAATTACGTTTTAGATATAAGTGGGAAAATGTACAGAAAATATTTTTTTAAAAGACGTTTTTGCTACTTTTCTCCTCTTCTCCCACGTTCCTACGAATCCTTTTTTTTTGGGGGGGGGGAGATGGGGGGGCAACTGTTTCCGAATAGTAACATACATATTTAACATCGCAAAATTTTGTCATTAAATAAGGCAAATATTACTAATCGGAAATAGTGGTACTAAAAAATAAGGAATTGTGGGAACCAGAGATGAGATGGTCTCAGCTCGAGCCTTGGCTCGTGCTCAATTTTTCCATCAGTCTTCCGACTCGGGCGGGCTCAGGCTCAAAATGGAAATTTTATTTATTCACAAATTGAAAAAATGAAAGAAAAAATTATCGGTTTGAGAAACAAGAATGTAATCTTTAATTTCTTAAAGTATTTTAAAATCCGTTAAAAATCAGTTTGAAAATGAATTGAATTATTTTTTATATATTCTATGTGATTCTGAAGCCATTGTCCAGTCAGTGTTAGTAACATATAGAAGCCGTGAGAATTCCTTTGTGCCCCCTTTTCCAGAATTACTGGAAAGCAGAACTCATGTGTTTCAGCCATAGTTGTTATTTTAAACAAATAAGAATTGTTACTTTTGCAGATTTTTTCAAGTGACTGGGTATAAGTAAAAATTTTACTGTTTTAAACAGATTTTCAGAATCAGGAAACTCTCGAAACATTGTCATAAGGGACAATTTAGGAATAACATTTGTTTTTATATAAGAAGATATTTTTAAATGAGAAAATTAATCGGGAATTTTTTTTTAAATGTTATTAATAATTTTCTACTGCGTTCTTTAAGTATCGGCTCCTTAAAAAGAGCCCTAACTGATTTTTAGTAGGAACCCTGCTCTTATGTCTGAAACCTAATTTCTATCTTTAAAAAATCCAGCTATCCAAACTGTTATTTTTTTTCAGGTCTTTATGAATAAAATTTAATTTTAAAGTTATTTTACTTTCAGATCTTTCTAATTAGGAGCATTCATCTGTAACAGGATAAAATAATAATTTCACATAACCCTCTGAGGGAAACAAACTTCTTTTTCCCTCTTAGAAGGGTCGAAAATTATAGGTCGCTCACGAACGGCGCAGGGTCACGTTAAAGTAAAGGTAAGGTCAGTTCATTCGACTGGATGATCTGAATGCTGTTTCATCAGAAACCTTGCGCAACAAGACACGAGTTACCGATTAAAATCAGAAGATTTTCGTGATTGACACTTTTGAATATAGATGAAAATCTGTATGTTGATCAAGAACGGTCAAATGTTCAACCATTATTTCGTTTGAGGACTTCCGCATGAATGAATTCCTTTTCATATTAATAGAAGGTCTCTCATTGTTTTGCGTAATGTAAGTGACGGTTAGTCACAGAGTAATATATGACGGTTATCCAAACAGATACATAAAAGGCAGTTCTGTCATTATTAACTTGATGAAAAATGAAGATAAATATATTTAAAGATGCCGATAACTCAAAATGTTAGTTCTTAACTTCTCAGCATCGTGATTTATAGTGGCTTAGTTCTTTCAATTTGCCTGCAAGTCAGCCTATTTATCTGTCTGTCTTGACATTTACCTTAATTTCAATAGTTTTCTTATACATTTTCTAAATTTTTTTTTTTTTTTAATCAATAAAGTTTTCAGAAAGGATGATTTCGCGGTCTCATATGGTATGAACATATGAATAAAACTGTGGTAACCTCATATAAGAAAAATTCTAATACAGGAATCAGTCAAATATGTTTCCTAGAAATTCTTCTGCCGCTTGAAATTTTAATTGTAACACAAAAATACAGTAGATTTTGGGAATATTTCTCTAAATAAACCTAGAAATGTTATTTAATAAAATGTATTTTGTTTCTAAACTTTTTTTTTGTGACTGACTGTCATTTTTCCAATTTCAAGACTGTATCGCATAGATCAGTAAAAATAACAGAATAAGACTTACAGATAACAGATATTGTATGGTATACCTTTCCTTCCCAATTCTCATAAGATTATTTTCCCCCTTTTCAGTTACAAACTGTCAAAAATGCAGATGTTTAAAAATTTTCAAAAATTAAATTTTTATAATTCAAAAGGTATTAAGGAATATATATATATATATATATATTCCGGAAATAACATTCAGATATTTTTTTCCAAACATGTTTAGAAGTAGTAATAGCACATATAAAAAATTCATATTATTATCTCTTTCCCTTCATGATATATATTTTTTTTCAAAAACTGACATTTTGAGCAATATTTCAGTAGTTTTTAAACTACACGAATTAAAACAAAAATACAGATAAATCAACAAAAATGACATAATCTAATACAAAAACGTGTAAATTTGAGATTTTTATTTAATTTTTTGTTCATTTATTTCAAGATTATTTATTTTCTTATTTATGCAAGACTTTAATTTTGTCTAAATACCATTTTTGGATCCACCACCTCTAATTAAAAAGTTTCTCCAGATACAATTTTTTTCGCAATGGGATTGTAACTTATTTTCTATATAAGTTTCAAAAATAAGATACAAATATGTGAAAAACCAAAAATGATAGGACAATTCATACTTGACGACATTCTGTGAAATGATTTAATTTTAATCAATTTAAATAGGAATAATTTTTCATTTTAATAAAAATTTCAAAATTTATCGACAGTAGTATGCGCCGTATATCTTCTCGATTCTCACGAAAAGTTATAACCCCCCCCCCCCCCGGCCATATATCCTTTGCCTATAGCGTTATCCTCTGGGTTTTTTTACGACTACAGTACTGTTTATTGTCTATTATTATTATTTTTTTAATTTAAGGAGATAGTCTTTAACCCTTTCAAGGGCAGTGGTATGTTTATGAAACCACTTAATTTTAATTCCCAAACGCCACAATGGCACCAGAATTTTCCTAAAATCTTTCCCATTTAATATGTACGTGATTTTTAGCCTTTTTCTTATTTCCAAATAAATTTCTACGTTAATTCTGGTGCCAGTCATTTATTTCGACATCTTAGTACTCAAAGTACTTTTCCCCTGAAAGGGTTAAAAAAGAAATATGTATTGGATGTCTTTGTGACGGTGGCAACAAATTTGATAATATTAACTAATGAGTCATTTATTAATAAGAATTTTGCTTTTTAAAAAGCATTATTATTTTCATTGATTTTAAGAAGAATTTTTATATTGTATTTGCATTTTTATCAGTTTATAGTATTTGTCTGAGCTAAATAGAAGTTTGCACGTTATTGTTTTCTCTTTTTAATCTCTTATCCACTTTAATATTGTTCTTAACATACCAAAAACGAGCTTGTGTGTTCATATTTTCTAATTTATATTCTTATCTATGTTTTTAAAATTATTTATGTGTTTTTCGATTGCATAAAACTAAGAATAAAATTACAATAGCTTTGATACAGAAAACGATACAAAAAAAATTACTTTCGATGAAAAAGACAGAAACCAGACAATACCAATTTCTTCCTACAAAACTCCGAAGCAATTCCAAAAACAGACACGAGATTTTTCTTTCTGACAAAGAACCTGTTCTCTTTAATGAACCACGCTATTTTAAGGCAACATACTGCGATAAATATAACTTTATGAGAACAGATCAAAGTCCATCTTCCCAATTTCTCCTGCAATGTGGTCGCGAAACGTGCAGATCCGAAACTTATTTCCTTCACATAGAAAGGTACCATAAGCTCTTCAGGCTGTTTAGTATTTCCGCATAGTTAATACATATTTAAGTGTTTTCTTCCTCAATGGACACACACAATAATATTCATATTTATTTTTTTTTTAACACCACACGACAGTCTTACTCTCCTTACAGGAAAGTAGTGAAAAACGATTTGATTACATGAGCTTGGTGGAGCGAAGAGATAATGACCTATCTTCGTTTTGAGGCCAAGTCTTCAGGCTGTTCGTCTTATCTCGCCAAAAAGGATTATAGGAAGAAAGTGAAATTTTTCGCCGCACGTCTTTGTTGTTCTAAACAAACTTTCACTTTCGCCAATGTTTTTAATTTTCTTCAAATTCCAACAGGAGAAAGTATTGCGAAAATGTAACCGTTTTATTTAAAAAATTTTAAAAAGTGTTCTGTTGTGCTTATTTTGGTGGAATATAAATAAAAAAGGTAAATAAAAATATTTTTTATTATAAAGTTTTTTAACCAAATTTATTTGTTAACTTGTTGCAGTAGAAGGTCAGCATAATGTGGTTGCCTGAGGACTTTATTACTAAGCAGTGTTATATCAGGAATAAAATTTAAAAGCTATAACAATTTTTTCTCCTCTCTGAGATATAGTTACTATCTCATTATATTCGAATCCACTGTATATCGACTACGTTACATGAGCTTCTACTATTAACTAAGCATTAAAGGTTCGGGTACCTTTGAAAATTTCAAAAATATCCTTTTTTTCAATAGCTTATATTAAAATTTTATTCTTTAGAAACCTTTTAAAAGAAACCCCATGCAAAAATTCGCTTTTGAAATGAAGTTATTTCTAAAACAGTTTGAGCTCTTTTTATAAGATCAAGGGGTAATTTGATCTTTAAAGTCAATTTTCTCAAAACGGTGATTTTCATCATTGTGTGTATGATTCCTAAGAAATGGCTGAGTAGAGTTTCCTGAAAATTTTCACTGAAGATATAAACTTTATTGATGCACAAAATGAACCACTTTTATCTTCATCAACTGAATAAAGTGTTGTGAAAATGTAATCATCTTAATTTTTAAATTAAAAAGTGTCTTTTGTGCTTATTTTGGTGGACTGTAAATAAAATGGGGACTAAAATAATTTTTATTGTAAAGTTTTTTAACTAAATTATTACGGAGGAAGGCCGATAAATCCTGCTTGCCTCAGGACATTATTACTGAGCTGTGTTATATCAGGAGTAAACTATAAAAGCTATAATCATTTTTTTCCCTCCGGGAGACATTGTTACTATTACATTATATCCACTGAGCTCAGTGTGACAATTGGATTCTGAGAAATCCTGCACGCGTGGCATATAAGGTGAATTCATTTACTAAAAATGTATTAAATTTTAAATTAAATTTTAAAACTTCATAAACGTGTAGACTTTTTCCAGAACGTTAACTGTTAGAATATATCTTTTAATGTGTGTTTAAAATTTCATATGAAAAAGTTGATTAGATGTGGAGTTATTGAATTCATATTAGGATTTCTTTTACATGTAGTTTGTCAGATTAAAAGGTACCTGATCCTTTAACCCTTAACTGCTGTTAGTGGTCTCGCAAATAGCTGTTTTTGTTTGTTTTAATCATTTTTTACAGTTAAACCCTTTCAAGCACAAAGTACTTTTGTTACTAAAATATTGAAATGATTGAATGACACCAGGATTTACGAACCGGTTTATTTGAAAATATATAAAAGCATCTCTTCACATACATTATAAAAGGCAAAAATTTATTTCAAAATTCTGGTGCCGTTGTGACATTTGAGGATTGAAATTATGTGGGACATAATCTAACCCACAATGCCGTAAATGGTTAACTTGTAATTTTTAGTTTAACTATAAATATTAGTGAAATTTTGTTTCGTTTGGGGCCCCATTACTATCACTAGAGACTTCTAAATAAGTGGATTTTAATTATAATAGTCCTGTATATAAAGTTTAGTGCAGAAACAATATCCTATAAGTTAATCGAATCTTTTATACATCCTTCGGTCAAGTGGTCTCAAAGACCGCTCACAGTATCTATGCGACAGTTTTGACCACAGCAGTTAAGGAATAAATTTTTGTAAATTCACTCTGGTTTATTAATGGCAATCATTCTGTTAGGATTTATTTATTAATGCTGTTGTTTAAAATTTATGATAGCCCTTTTTAATTATTTATAATGAGTTTCATTTTTCAACTTTTATTATCTACCTCTGTAAGAACTATTTGGTTTTTAGATCCATGGTCAGATTTCGAGATAAGCAAGGCTGTAAGTTAAACTATTTATCTTTCTCGGGAGACATTGCTATATGAAATTATAATGCAAAATTTAACCTAATTTAACCTAGTATTTTAGCATAAAACGTCTTCTGTTTATAGTTGTAATCTAAACACAAGGTATAAATTATAGCTTAGTCTAGCATGTCTCCCCCTTTCCGGACTTTGCTATACTCACATTAATCTTGATTAATCTTGTTTCATAGCAGAATATTTATATTGTCGGAAAGTAATGTTTGTTAAAATCATGTTTTAAGACATTAAACAAGATCAAAAAATTAGCTGTGCAAAAAGAGCTTCAGAAATAAATACTGTCCATCATATTCTTTAATTAATAAAAATTGGATAAGATTTTTTTTAATATAATTGAAAAGACTGGAAAAATTTGATAAAGTTTAAATTGTAACTATAAAACCCTGAAGAATTAACCAGGTAATTTATCTTTGTTGACATAATAACCATCCATTACTCGAAGATATTTTTCAGTTATATTAATAGAATTTAATTCTTGATATTAAAATATAGTTCGTAACATCTGTTATACATAATGTAATGCAAAGAAAAATACCAAGCTTCTGTTTTAGTTTTATTTCGAAATTTGAATAAGTTTTTACGTGCAAAGTTTTAACTTTTCACAAGAAAACGGAAAATAGAATAATGTAAATACCATTCAGATTTTATTAAATTAGTTTTGTTTCGTTATGCAACATAATCTAAACGAGAGATACATTTAATTTCTTCTTATTAAGTTCTTATCTAGTTCGATATGGGCTTCAAAATTCATCAAACAAAGACAAGATTTTGAAACAATTGAAAAGTGAAGATTGTTAGACATACAGTATTCCAAAAAAGTGATGGTGAAGGAAATGGTTCTTGGAAAATAGGGAAATTTAACCTTTAAAAGTACAAATAAAATTTAATTAACAAATAAGAATTATTTAACCCTTATCTACTGTGACAGAAATTGTCGCATAGTTATTGTAAGTGGTCTCTGAGACCGTTTGGTCGAAAAATGAATAAAAGGCTCGATGAACTCACAGGATACTGTTTCTGTACTAAACTTTATGTACCGGACTATTATAATTAACATTCACCTATTCAAAAGTCTCTAACAATAGTACTCTACTGGCACTTTTAAAGAAACAAACTTTCACTAGTATCTACAGTTACATTGAAAATTGAAAGTTAAATAAGTCTTATTTGTTCATTCAATTTTATTTGTACTTATAATATATTTCTTTTAAATGCTAAAAGGTGTAAATTAACAACATAATACAAATTAAAATAACTTTTATTAGGTTGTTTGATATATTTCAAGGTGTTATAATCTATTATACTTATAATAGTTAAATTTTCATATTTTCCGGCCCCACCAGTGGCTGAGAGGTTCTGCTCTCGAAGCTGGTAGACGGGAGGTGTTGGGTTCGATCCCAATCGCACCCGTCGGCCTAATCGTTCGGAGTTTTCGTGGTTTTCTTCGAGCCGTGGATTTATCCATGCGTAAATACGGGTTAGGTTCCCTTAGAAAGACCCCCACGAAGGGCACTCCCCCCGGGCCTATATCCCAAGTGTAGATAATTGGCCGTCAATAATCAACCCAACCCAACTCATATTTTCCGAAAACTACTTCCTGTACCATCCCTTTTGTGAAATACTGTATGTCTAACAATCTTTACTTTTCAATTGTTGTTTGTTTGGTAAATTTTGAAGCCCATATTGAACTAGATAGGAATTTAATGAGAAGCAATTAAAATTCTTCAATTTCTTATCAATCGAATACAGACAAGATCTGCTCACAAGTGGCGCACAAACGTATTCGGTTACAGTACTGTCTATAAGCAATAATTACTTAACCCATTTTCGGCCAAAGGTGCGTAAACTCTCCATTTCAATAAATATATTTTTATTAACACTGTGACGTATATTTTTCACTAATTTTATTTTTCTGCTATTTTTAAGGGTTCTGGAGACATCTATAAAATATTAGTCATTCAATTGAAGTAATCACTTTCTGTTGAGAAATTTTCAAAATACGCTAGTTTTTTACTTGAAACGGTTATTGACAAATTCGACTTTTTGAAAATGTATAACTATTCCACTTGAGATTAATCATATGTTTTTATAATGGAGTAAAGTTGCAAGTTCTGTAAATAAAATTAAAATAAAACAAATGCCATAAGACAACCTAAATTTTTTTATTTAAATTTAATGTTAAATTATTAATGGTAAATTAATAATGGTAACGTCAAATTAAACAAAATATTATTTTTCATGCACGAAATTTTTTGGTGTCTTAATGAATGTAATTTAAGCAAATTTAAAAGCAAATAATACCACATTTTATAAAATTTCTATGCTTGGCCTAAAATGGGTTCAAGTGCGTTTTCAGTTGCGATATGCGTTTTAAAATTTAACTAAGGTTTTGCATATTTACTTGGTGTGTAAAAATTTTATTGATCATAAACAGGGCTGCACAAAAGAATTCGAGTACATTTCTGCTTATATTGAGCAAAATTACTGAAGGGGAATTTTCGACTTTGTTAATCATTTCTTAGCTGAACTAGATTTCTGCATACTATGTAGCATATATTAGGGCTATCCAACGTTTCAGTAAACGTAGGCACACCTCATCTCATGGCAAACATTGAAGAGCGCCATTATTAACATGTCTGGATACATATCACAATATTACCTCGCTATATTAAGGGGCAGTTTGGCCTCCTTTTTTATTCAGAAATTCAGAATTCATACCGGAAATAACGGAAGAAAAAAATTTAGTAATTCTAAAATGCCTGTCATTAAATAAATTAAAAATTACTATTTGGAATACCTGGTATGAATTCGGATTTTCTGAAGAAAAAAGGAGGCCGTAATGGTAATTCTGGTAGAGTTACCTCACAATGTGATCCATAAAACCCCCTACTATACAGAATTCGATGTGAAAAATAATTGCAGAAATAAGCATAAATCATATAAAATTTAGAATGACATTTCTCAATGAGAGGCCTATCAAAATATTTTGTAAAGAAAGGAGCCAAATATTGAACGCAGCCTATAATAAACTAGTTGGATTTGCCAATACCAAAACTTTTTTCTATCTCACATATGTTAAAACTTCAAAAAGCATAAGTTTTTTAATTATGCATTTTAGAATACAAATATGCAGCATAGAAGCACCACCTGTTATATGATTTACACGAAAACCTAATCATCACCAACTTATATCAAGTCTAACAGAATATGAAGTTTGATGAAATTCCGTACATTAATTCTTGAGATTATGACTATCGCTAAAATCATGTAAATCCTGAAAAATGCAGCAAAGCAGCGCCACCTGTTGGGAGATTTACACCAAAACCTAATTAACAACAACTAATGTGAACATCTAACTGAATCTGAAGTTTGATGAAATTCTGTGCATTAGTTCTTGAGATAGAGCTATAGAGAAAATCATGAAAAATGCTGCATAGAAACGTCACAATTTTATGCTATTTACACCAAAACGTATTCAGTGTCTGTGTCAAGGTCTAACGGAATCTGAAGTTTGATGAAATTGTGCTTTAGTTCTTGAGATATAGCTATCGTGAAAGTCGTGAAAAATGCGGCATAGATGCACCTGTTGGGTGATTTACATCAGCACCAATTTATATAAGGTGTAACTGAGTCTAAAGTTTTATTAAATTCCGTGCTTTAGTTCTTGAGATAGTGCCCACAAAATTTTTGTCACGTACAGACAGACATTTTCTATAGTGTTCGGGACCTTCTGAAACGTATAAATCTGTCGATTTTTTTCATGAATCCAATACTTTCTTCTTGTAAAAATCATGTGGAATAGTACTGATTTCAGAGAAGCATCTTTTAAAAAGGATTTCTATTATAAATAAATAAATAAATAAATAATAAACTCTTAATAACAGGAATCATTCCAAAGAGCGCCCAAAAGAATTCGGCATTTTTCCGATTATAAGTATGGTAATTTCTGAAATTGAGTTTTCGGATGTGTTATGAGTTTTCCAAATTATTTACTTAGACATCATCTTTTACCTTATTAAACGGTGAAGTTTTGTTACAGTATTCTGAATGTGTTGTAAAATGTTTCATAATCTATGTTTCACATGTGATTTTTCTTTTTTGTTGTGTTTATATAGTGGTAGAAAAGATAGAAAATTTTAGGAACGCTGCAAGTCGTGGCTATATCTTCAGAAAGAATAAATCATTTTACATTATTTTTTTTTTTCATTTTTTAGTATTTCGAGAAAAGAATAATTTCTCGACTTGTCGGATACACTGCCGTATTAATTTGTCTTCGATATGTATTAAAATATCTATATTTTAATAATTTTAAATATTTTAAAACAATAAAAATCTTTAACGATAATCCTTTTCTCTGACAGTTAAAAGTCCCGAAGATAATTTAAAGAATGCGTAAGTGAAAAACATTGTACGAAGTGTTGTACCTTTATCTTTCGTAGAAATTTAGATATATCAAATGAAATATGATAATCTTGAGAAAATACACTCTGGGATAACTGCATTTAAATTTTCGAAGAAGACGACTACAACATAAATCGTTATATATTTTGATCTAATTACGTACAAGTATGCACCAAAATCCTTCCTGCACACATAATGTTTGATTGTTATAGATTTCATGTTACTACATCAAATATGACTGTATCACGTAAAAAGTTTTAGGTGAGGGTTTTTTATTTTAAATTTAAGCTATTTTAAGTCTTACTAAAACATAAGCGGAAATTATGTAAATATTAAAATATATATAATAATATGTAAAGAAGCTATAAATATAAAAGTATATGAAACATTAACCGATATAGAGCGGCAAAAGGGATGAAATAATGTTAGTGGATACTGCTAGACATGAAAAGGGGAAGACACCAAAATAACAATACACAAGACAATAAACAAAATAGATACTCGTGATATATTTTATTAAATTGTTATCTAAGATAGAGAAAACATACCTTTTTTACGCTTTCAATTTTATCTAGCATTGTAAATTAATACTATAACAATCCTTCATTATTTGTTATTATTATAAAACTGTTTCTTTAAAAAGTGGTGGGTGCTGGAGCAATTTGGATGCCCATATTTAGGTTTAGGAATGCCTGTTTTACAAAGTTCACATATTTGTTTCCCAGGGAGGCAAAACTTTTATTGTTTTTGCTGAACAGTGTTATCGTATTTATAGGCGGTGTGAGTCATTTTATTCTAGAATCCGTAAAATATTTAAAAAAAAAAAAAAAAAAAAAAAAAAAAAAGTATTTTTAAGCATTTTTCAACGTAGTTGAAAAGTGTTTATGAATTTGGTTTGTCTGTCTGTACTCTAACTCACGTAAATATACTCGGATTGCCGTGTAATTGATATATGAGGGGGTTAGAATGACAGTGGAGTAAGTCAAAAATTTTAAAAAATTAGATAACCATATTTTCAGTGAACGTGTATTAATTTCTTTTCAGTGTGACATTCAAATAAGTCATAGTTCACTTAGGGAGTCACTAGAGGGCAAAATAAATTGGACCACTTAATGCAACGGCAATACGACAAATTTCACAAAAAACTTCATTTCTCAAATTACTAAATATTGACTTACTCCACTGTCATTCTAACCCCTTCATATGTTATTGATGCTTACTATGGCATGTTCGCTATTGAAAATGGAGTGTGTAGCATTTATAGTTCATTTACAGAAACACTCAAAAGAATCCCGTTTCATTTTGGTCAATAGAGAATAATAGTTTGTGGTTATTTTAATGATGTTATACTATTACAAACATAATGAAATTGGTGTGCATTTATAAAGTGCACTAAAACATACTTTCTGTTTAATATGGTGTGCAAAGCATTTATTATTCATTTACAGGGTCATTTAAAAGAATTCGGTTGCATAATAGGGGGAATGTTCTACGGGGGGGAATATTTGGAACGTATTTTAATAATGTTAAGGTATTTCAAACATAATGACATTTATATGTACATTATTGAGGTGCACTACAAGATGTGTACTGTAGAATATGACGTACATAACAGTTAATGTTCATTTACAGGGACACACAAAGGATTTCGGTTACAGTACTGTGACTATGAGCGACAAAAGCTGGAGGTGCGTTTTCCGATGTGGTATACATTTTTATGTTTTAGTAAATTTTTGCATACTATTTGGGGTGTATAAATTCTATAGCTCGTATACAGGGCTACACAAAATAATTCGTAAGCATCACTATGTATGAATATGAATTGCCTAAAGATTATTTTTATTTGAGTTATGCATTTTCCAGCTGAATTATATTTAGTGTATTAAGAAGTTTTTGTAAAATATAAATAAATTCGTATACCGGGCTGCGCAAGAAGTCGGATACATTGTCGTCTATGGATAGTAATTTCTGAAAGTATGATTTCAGTTGTGTTTTACGTTATTTTCCTGAATTAAAATTTAGTTTAATTTTTAGGAGTGTATAAAAATCTGTAGATCATCACGGCTGTACAAAATTATTCGAGTGCATTTCCGAATATAGCTGAAATTGATGAATGTGATTTTCCGACTGTGCAATCTATTTTGTACCTAAACTAAATTTTAGCTCACTGTGTAGTGTAATACAGATCTATTGATCATATACAGGAATGCACAAAAGTATTCGGGTGACTTTCCAGCTATAGATGGTAACTGCTGATATCTAGTTTCATCATGTTAAACGGTGAAGTTCCGTTGCAGTATTCTGGAAATGTTGGAAAGTGTTTTCATAATCTATGCTTGATGCATGATTTTTTTCCTTTTTTTTCTTTTACCCGAGATTTTTGTGAATTGCTACCTTAAAGATGGTAGCTGTCACAAAAGTTTTAAGAAAATAAAACATTTTTAAATTCATTTTTATTCGTGTATCGATAACTATTTACTAACCCAGGATTATATTAAGAATCCTGAGATTTAACATTAGGATTTAATTAGGATAAGGCTAAGGATTTAACAATGTACGAAAGAAACTGTAACTAAATTAAAAAAGTAATGTGATAAAATTCTAGTTATTCACTTCATTATTGACTTATCGATCACTCATTCACTTTTATTTTAATTGATCTCTTACGCAATCTTTCTTTTTCATCGTTATCTTTTTTTTCTTTCTCTCACCTACGGAAACATTCAATGCGGCCTGCACGTGAGGAAGTATTCTGACCGCATGTTCTAGAAAATTAGCTATAGTTTTTATTAGCCTTTGATGGGTACTGACTGACCCATTTTGACGAGGAAAAAAATAACCTGTTGACTAACGGACATATGAGGTTCCGTAAATTCTTGACAAAAAAAAAAAAAAAAAAAAAAAAAAAAAAAAAACTATTTCCAGTTAGTTACCCGTTATCACTTCTTTGGTAAGAACGAGTAGCTTAAGTAGATCACGCCGGTACACGTGTTGACGGCGATTGTTTCCTTAGCAAATATTTGTGTGTCGATTCCCTTCTCTTATTCTGGTTTCATTTTTTTAATTTTTGAAGGTAAAGATGAATCTTTTTGGATTGTTAAAGTCTATGTTTATGTTACCATCACTCCTACAATCAGTAAAACATCAAAAGCATTCTCCTGACACCGCTAAGACATTTTCGGGGGAATATGACTACATAATAGGTAAGTAAATATTTTTAATTATTCAGCATATTTTGTTGCTGTTGTTTAAATATTAAATAAGTTAAGCATGCTCAAACAAAGATAATTCATTTTTTATATTTGTTCAGTATTTAATTAATTTAAAAAAATACACCTAATGTTTTATTATTAATATTATTATCTTATTCCGTAAAAATCTTGGAATTTTTTTTTTTTTTTTTTTTGATTTAGTATCTTGATAAATATAAAATTTATAATAACCAAGGGAACCAAACCGGCTTTCCCGTGTTACAGAACATAGGTAAGATCATTTTTAATTAGCAAACTTAGATTTTTTTTCCCTTACATTTAATATATTTTTTTAGTTGTCCACTAATAACATCAAAAGGCATTATACATGAAAAATGCCAATTATTCAAATAAAATTTTGAAATTTAATAAAGCGATACTTTGTATTAGCCTCATCCCTGGGGTTAATAGGCGAATGAATCATCAAAGATTTCACTATTTACAGCAGGCTTTTTATTCTGATTATTTCCGTGTTTAAGAGACATGTCTGGTAAATTTGTATTTTATTTATTTTATTTTGTTTATTTATTTATTTATTGATAAAGTTTTAATTCGTTGTAGAATATTAGCAGGCAACAAATGCGGCACTATTTATATTGTTTTAAGTGCAAACGGGTTTAATCTTCCGTAATTGGGCTACACGCCATAGAGATAGATTTTAAAACAATTCATACTTGGAAATTATTTTAATAACGGTAGGAAATCAATGAATTGTGATACAGTTTTCAGACAAATTGCATTTGAAAGTACATTTTTTTCCCCTATTCGATGATGTAAAAATCGAAATCGTGCTATAGTTAGAAGTTAATAAATTTGTGAAAAATGCAAATAGGTCGTTACCACCATCATATGGCGTCAGCATTACTCACGAACATGTTTTTGCTTAGATTAATAAAATAATGTGTTTCTGCTTTTCTTTTTATTCTGTATTATACTATGGTATCACAAGTGAAGATATTTGATAACGTATTATAAAATAATTTTTATTATATCCTTTCTTTTCATTAAATTGTGTTATCATTTATAATTCCGTTTATAATCATAAACAATTTTACGAAAAGTACCATTAAGTAGTAAAAAAGATAACAGAAATTTTTTTCAAAAAAAAAGTTTCTTTTTAAAGGGGAAAAAACCGAACTCTCTTGAATTTGGAAAGACAAAGCACATTAAAAAAATTTTTATCACTTAAAAATATTATAAGGTATTGTTTCAATTTATTTTTACTACCATAATTTCTGTTGTCATTTTAGAAAGTTATAATGAATATTAATATTGAATCTTGAACTTAACGTGAATTTATTTTCAATATCAATATACTGACATTTTAATAGTATCAGTATTCATTCGTTTAAAAATATATCAACAATACTATGGAAGAGATAGTTATGTAATCAGGCTTACCCCTCTTGTTGTTGTGGTTCGAAGATTAAATTACTTAAATGTATTCAGGAAAATGTAATTTCAAATCAGTCAATAATTACAAGAGTCAGATAACAGAAAACATATATAAAAAAACACCACGATTATAAAACATAATATTTGCGCTTATCTTTTTACATCAATCATAAATATCTTCACATCTCATAGTAACATTCAAGTTCTTATAGAATTCTAACAGATCGTTTGTCAACAAAAACAAAAACTATCGTCTGCGCAAGGCGCAAATCAAAACAATTGCAAATCAATGAAACACCATGGAAGCAGAGGTAAACCCAATAATAATAACTGTCAAATCATTGTTTTTTTTTTTTAAAGATTTTAAATTAACCTTTTTAGGAAGGTCACAAAAAGTATGAAACACATAAAATACCAGCCAAGTTATAATCCTTTTTAATATCAAGAGCCTACACTAGTCACGGGAAGAAACGCTCAAGCTAATGTTAAGTCTATGGGAAGGTTCTAGCGCGATTTCTCGCTCGCGTTTTAATATTTTTAAATGTTTTTATTATTATTATTATTATTATTATTATTATAGGATAACTGAGGTCAACCTCTGACGTTGTTAGTTTTTACATTTTCGATTTTGGTTCCAGTTATTCTATATAAGGGTACTTTCACTTTCAGAACCGGTTCCAACCGGTTTCCAAAATTGAAAATGTCAGCTTATAAAAGAAAACTGCAACAAAAATCGAAAAAAAAGTAAAAACTAACAACGTCGGAGATTAATCTCAGCTATCCTATGCCCAAAAAAAAAAAAAGCATTTAAAAATATTAAAATGCGAGCGAGAAATCGCGCTAGAACCTTCCCATAGACTTAACATTAGCTTGAGATTTTCTTCCCGTGACTAGTGTGGGCTCTTGATGTTAAAAAGGGTAATAACTTGGCTGGTATTTTATGTGTTTCATCCTTTTTGTGACCTTCCTAAAAAAGGTTAATTTAAAATCTTTAAAAAAAAACAATGATTTGGCAATTATTATTATTGGGTTTACCTCTGCTTCCATGGTGTTTCATTGATTTGTAATTGTTTAGATTTGCGCCTTGCGCAGACGATAGTTTATGTACCACACTCATCATTTTCTAGGCAAAAATATAGTTATGATTTAATAAAATAAAAAAAAACTACGTGATAATAATATTGTAAAAAATAAATGCTAATAAGTTTTACTTCTTTAACGAATTTGGCCCTAAACGACAAAGTTGGTTTTAATTGTAACCACATTTCATCTTTTTCGAAAAATTGGAGTATTACCATGCGTGAACACTTTAAACTTTTCCGCTTGTAAAGTTTTATAGAAAATTATTTCCGTATAGTTCCCATTTTTCTTTTGTCTTTCAATTTTTGCAGATATAATATTTGATTAAGTGGGGGGACGGGGGTTGTGTAAGTGTGTGTTTTATCAAATCTACACAGTTATATAGTCCTTACTGTTTTTAACAAACAATTTATCGGTGGTACAGTTCTGAAAGAAAGTACCTAACTCTCTCACGTACACAAATTCTGCCGCAAATCATCGAATAAAAAGTGATGTCGTTACCAATCGATTGAAAATAATGTCTACTGATAAAAGATATGCATTGATTAGGATTTGGGGGCTGCCTACATATTACAATGTGAACTGACTTTTAATTTTTTAATATAATAACACCTAATTATGACGAAATATTTGTATTCTACGTATGATTAAGCATACTGAATTCCAAGTCCTTTAAACAAGAGTTTTGAATTTAAAATTATTCAAAATTTTACGACTATAATCTTGAATTATTTAACATTAAAACCCCTGACTACCTTAGTCTTATAATTCTCATATAATTTTATGATATGAAATATAATATTACTATTCTATTAACTTGTGAATAAAATTTAATCAAAATTTTAATGTTTGCCTCTGATTAAATTTTTAAATTATCCTTAGAAACACGGCCTTCGAAGATTATATAGGATTTGAAATACTAACGGATTTCATTTTATTATATTTTCACAAATAACTAGCCTTTTCCTTTTCACCATGTACAAAAACTTTGTATAAAACTTTTGTACTTACAATTGAAGAAGGGTTGCCACAGGTGACTATTTTTATATTCTATTCATATCACTATTCTAAAAGATTACCCTTGCAACTATGATAAAAGGAAAAGTCATTTTTTATATAGAAAGAATGGTATAAATAGAACAAACAAATAGTCGCTTGAGATAACCTTGTAAAAGCAATTTATTTGAATATTTAAATTTCATTATTACAAATATTCTATGCAAGTACTAAATTTAAATTTTGAGAGAGCTTCTGATATCGGCTCTTTGTAAAATATTTAACCCTTTCGTTGTCAAGCCCGAGATTAACCGTTCACTAAGCTTATTTTTTTTATTGCAATACATGCATTATTCAAGTTTATTATAATTTTACGGATTAAACATAGTTTTAAAGCATTGAACAATGGTTAATACTCTAAAAGTTCATCTTCATATACGTAACTAAGTGTTTCATGTTACGTTAGAACTATCCTCTTTTAGTAGCATTTTTTTTTTAATTATAGAGAAAAGAAAATTGCAATTTTGCCCTTACTTGACAGTGACTGTAGCTAATCGTAGAAATGTCACAATTTGTCTGTTGTGTAACTGAAGATTGGAGATTTATTAATGTGTAAATTGGGGGTTACTATTGTAATAAGGTAAATTTTATGCTAATTATGGATACAGCCACCATAGTAAAAATTTAAAATATCGAATACGTTTAAACTCCATTTATAGTTGACTGCTATAATTCGCCGTCAATAACTTTGCCGATGAGTAACGAAAATTTGCATGTAATCACGAATCAAGGTGACAGTCACAGCTGGCAAATAGCAGAAGCTAGTTTAAAATTAAATAATACATTTCCTGCACGATTTCTGTCTGTTATAGTAACTTTCTTTCCCTGTAGCATTGAGAGCGCTTTCAAGATATTGGCCAAGTTATCGTAGTTTGAACCAGTGTGGCCTGTTGAGCTACTTTTTTTATACTCAGACTGTTTGATTGCTAACACTTTTTTGAAATTAAAATTTTTCCTTATTTAATCTGTCATTAAATAAAGCGAATATTTTTATTTCAAGAAAGTTCTTGCAATCGAACAATCTGAATAAACAAAATAGCCTAGCTGGCAACATTTGTTTGTACTATAAAAGGTTCAATTTCCTAACTAGAGTCCTGCACAGATCAGGTTACTCAACCCGAACCTGAATTTACTGCTTAAAGTCAACACGAACCCGACAAAAAGAATTTTATCAACCCGAATCCGGCACACAATCCGAACTCGAAATATTCAAACACGAACCACACCTGAACCCGGAGTGAAAAAAGAAGTTAATCCATAATTTAATACGATTATGGAAAAGTAGTCTACAATTACATTCTTAAAATCATTCTATCTTTTTTGTATAAACATAAACACATATACACCCATTAATATTCAAATATACAGTTTTTTTTCATTTGAAAAATATTAATAATAATAAATATATAGACTTTCTTTAAAAAAAAACGAGTCGACACTAACCCGACCTGAAACAGTCAAAACCCAACCCAACTCCCAACCAACTCACAATATTTAAAATCAATCCGACCCGCAACGAAAACAAATTAGTATCAGTTCGACCCGACCCGTCCCGAACCGCGGATCGGGTAATGCTTATAGCTTTTTATACTGTTTGTATTGCTGAAATATAATGATATGAAAAGAGATATTTAAAAATTATGATGGTTCAAATAAAGAGTTTATTTTAAAAAGGTGTGCCTATTGGTTAAGAAATAATGTTTGTTCGGCATTTCATGTAATGATAAATAGTAATTAATAAGTTTCAATGTGAAAGAGGTGAGGTGCAATGGTAACCACTTTGACAAAGTTAAACTGTAAAAAAAAATGACATTTTTATGCTACATTATATCATAGAAGTTATATAATTATTTGTACATAATTATCAATAAAACTTCAATTAACAGATATTAGTAAAAAGAAGAGTGCTTAGTTAAACTGATGACATTGAGCTCACAGGCTATCCACACTAATTGTATATTATTACTCTTGTTATTTCAAGAAATAATGCCCCTCGAAAAATAAGAAATCAACAATAAATTAAGGGGAGGGATTAGTCCCCCCCCCCTTTATACTTAACCAATGAACCCCCAAAACTAATCAGGGAAGTGCCTTATCAGAATAAACCTATATACAAAATTTGAAGCAAATTGAATATTTCTATTAAGAATTATCGCGTTACATACGTGCATACATACATACGTACATACAGAAACTGTGGGCACATTAGCTCTCAGCCTTTGATAGCCTGTGAGCAAATAATATATCAAAATTAAAACATACTTTAATAATATTTAAAATGCTATACACATTTAAAGATTAACTTATAAAAATTTAGATAATTTTAAGCAAAAAATGTATTATTTATTGAGTCTATGCATAATTCCATAGCGAAATTCGAGTAAATTTCAAACGCAAACTATTTAGGAAAAAACAATTTTAATCAATCAAATATGTTCAATTCTGTTCAGTAACTTTCTGCCATCTCTTCACGAGCTTCAATATCCCTCTTTCATACAAATCTTGAGATTTTTGGGCAAAGAAGTCATCCAAGTGGTTTTAAGGATGTCCAGGGAACGGAAGTTATTGTTATTCAAATTGTTCTGTAGCGCCCGGAACAAGTGATAATCTGAAGGTGCAAAATCCAGACTAAATGGTGGGAGTATCATAACATCCCATCCAAGCCGCAATAATTTTTCCTGTGTCATCAGAGAAACATGCGGTCTGGTATTGTCGTGGTGGAACACAACGCCTTTTCTGTTCGCCAATTCGGGCCGCTTCTGGTTGATTTCTTGCTTTAATTTGCCTAGTTGTAAGCAGTACTTGATGGAATCAATCGTGGTTGGGTGGAAGTAGCTCATAATAGACGATTCTCTTCCAATCCCACCATATACAGAGCATGATTTTCTTCGGGTGTAATCCAGCCTTTGCGACCGTCTGTCTGAACAGTCTCTGCGCGCCTTGACCACGATCTTTTCCGACTGACACTATTGTAAACAATCCATTTTTCATCACCGGTGATCATCCGCTTCAAAAATGGTTCGGTTATGTGACGTTCGAGCAGCGAATAACGAGAACTTCAGTTCTTTGGACGTCCCAAAAACCATTTGGATGACTTCTGTGCCCAAAAATATCAGGATTTCTATGAAAGAGGGATAATGAAGCGCGTGGAGAGATGGCAGAAAGTTATTGAACAGAATGGAACATATTTGATTGATTAAAATTGCATTTTTTACTAAATATTTTCAGTTTGAAATGTACTTGATTTTCGCTACGGAATTATGCATAGTCCCAATACATTTACAAGATCGGAAAAAGTAGATTTCATAAACACATTTAAAATAAAAATCGTTCTGATCGTTTAGATCTCAAAATGGAATCAGGTTTTCGTACAGTCAAAAATTTATATACTGCAGCCAATGTATTCTAACATAGAAACTGGAATTTTTCTTCTCGATATGATCATACTGTTTTTATTATTAATTCTGATAGTGCCTCAACAAATTTTTAATTACATCAGAACACAATCATTGTAAAATAAAATAGGACAATTGCCTCGGACACCCCTCTTTTAAGGGAGCCCCCGAAAACCATTAGTACTTAAGATTGTTTCTGATATTTTTTTTTTTTTAAATGTATATTAATTGTGATTCCGAAACTGTCTTAGGAGCCTCTAAGGGAAGCTTTGTCCCAGGACCCCAAGTGGGGTTATTCGGCGCCTGAATTACTTAGCATTATTAGTATTTCTATTTTAGAATTCCTTTGCTTTGACTTTTAACTAGATATGGAACAAGAATATCAAGTACTTTGTTTAATAACAACATGCATATTAATACAACGCAGAGTAGGTTTTGGATCGAAAAAAAAGTTCCGCCTTTTGTCAGGTGAATAAACAGTCACTACAGCAAAAAAGAAACACGCGTAATCGATAAAGAAACACAAGAAACAGGAAGAAAGCTACAAGTCTAACTTATTTAAATTTGTTGGTTTCTTGTTGAAAGTGGATCCTTATTTACATGGCGAAGGGCGAGACTATTTTGTTTGATCATTTTTTGTTTAGAAAATTAAAATTTTTGATAATTTTTTTTATTAATTTCTTTTACTAAGTTGTATAATGTTTTATTAAGTTATATATTAAACAAAGTACTTAATACTTCTATTAATTGAGCCAATTTCTTAGTGCTTTATTCTTAGTTTACTATATTTGTGACATCATTTAAAATTATTCGTTTAAGTATAAAATTTTACTATTCCAGGAGAATATAACTAACCTTGGATACGTAACCCTAATAGTATAGAACATAACACCATTTTAAGTTTCAGAATTTTTATTCTAATAAATGTGACATAAGAAATGACCCACAAGCAATTAATGATGATTTTTAAATATAATTGTTTATCACGGAGAAAACCTGTTCTTCTACAAATAAAGCTTTGATCTGTGTATGTGAATAAAATGTTTCTTGAGATATTGACTTTGTGTTACGCAGTATTGAACCAATTTTTTAATATACAGGGTGCGTCAGAAAAATGTATATACACTTTGAATGATTATAACTCAAGTTTTTATTCACATATAGTTAATATTTAAATTGAAAAAGAACTCCTACCGCAGACGTTCAAAATTATTACCATTCTTATCAATACACTGCTTATAACGGTGGGCTACTGATTCCCGAACTTCAACAAACATTTCATTTGATGTTATGCCACATTCTTGTTAAATTGCTGTTCCGGAACATTGTCTATGAACATCCATTCGTTTCAAACTTATATTTTATCCGATGAATTGTAAGTCGTATAGGTGAATCTGTCTGAAACTCCCTGCGATATTGTTTTTGTACTTCTTTTACATTTTCATACTTAAAAAAATATTTTAAAATAAATTTTCTTTTTTCAAAAGTTACTCTTGGTTCACTTATTATTTCCAATTACTTACACTTTTAAAAGAAAGAAAAATTAGAAATTTATGACCCGTTAAACAGTGTATGTATAAATTTTTCTAACGCACTCTGTATTTATGTTAATAATGGAGTGCCCACATTTTGAAAATATTTAATAAATGCTTGTGAAGCATATTCCTAACACTGGAAATACAGGATATCCCAATCGGTACTTAGAGTCAGATTTCTGCGGGATTCGATAGCAAACACAAAGGCAAGCATAGTGAATCAGTCATATGGGGGTCTCGACGTACAACCACTCAGTCGAATAACGTAAATGTGTCTAGTGGTCTATGTAATGAGGTATAAGTATTCACAATTCGACCAAATGCTTCCAATCGTGTAATTATGCATATCTGCGTCGACACTTCATGCCCGTGAGCCGGTTTGATTAAGACTCTTTAAATGATAAAATTCTTCAATATTAAGGGATCAGGTACCTTTTAAAGTGTCAAAAAATCAATTTTATTTTTAATAGCTTATATTAAAAGTTGATTCTTTAGGAACATTTTAAAAGAAACCCCCATGCAAAAATTCGCTTTAGAAGGAGAGTTATGTACAAAAAAGTTTGAGCTCCTTTTATATGATCAAAAGGTGTTATTTAAAGTCAATTTTCTCAAAATTTGGAATTTGTTCATTGCACACATGATTTCTTTGAATGGTTGAATAGAATTTCTTGAAATTTTGACAGACGATATAAACCTTATAGATGCACAAAATAATTTATAATTATGTTCATCAAGTAAGAAATTTAGAAATTATGATTATTTAAACAAAATATTAAAAATTTTGAGTTACTTTTTTTTTTTTAAACTAATCTTTTTTTTTTCAGTGTAGGTCATTTTAAATACATATTATATCTCTACTCAATAAAAAAAAAATGGCTCACTGTGACAATTATAAGAAATCCTGCGCACAAGGCATATAAAGTGAATTCATTTATTAAAAAAGCATTACATTTTAAATTAAATTAAAAGACTTTATATGCATCTAGACTCTTTTTCAGAACATTAATTGTTAGAATATATCGCTTGAAATGTGTGTTAAAAATTTTATATCCAGAAATTAATTATATGTGGAGTTATTGCAATCCATATTAGGGTCACTTTTATCTGTAATTTGTCATTTACAAGGTACGTAAACCCTAAGCATTTTATTGACACTTTATATAGTCTTTCTTCATTTATATGGAATCTAAATATCCCAAATCCATTCCTTGACTGATCAAAACATTTTTTTTTTTTACGATCAACCATCGGCGTTTAGAGATCTTATAACACGATAATCATTCAAATACTTCTAGCCATGTAACCAACAATGAGCAAGAAGATGCTGAGTGAGTCAGATTGTATCACATGAATTGTAAGTTTCATGATACTTTTCAGTACATAGACCAAAATACACCACTACATCAATTCTGTTCACGTAGCCATTTAACTATGATGTCATATCCCGCAATGCGAGGCTAACGAAAAAGACAGGCTACCGCGGTGCATTCTGCATATCTTTTTTTACAGACCGCGAGAGTGACGTGAAGCTCTTTTCGTACACCTGCATTGGTGGATTCGAGCATCACGTGATTCCGCCGGCCTGTAAAAAAAGATACGCGTAAAGTACCGCGGTAACCTTTCTTTTTCGTTAGCCTCGCCGAAATGTCCTTGTCTCGATGTTCGCTATCGGAATCCACTGGAATCCGACGTTGAGCACCCATTGATATACCCATTATTTTTAATGAAATGTTAATGCTGATGAATATTTGTACACTAGAAATATTTCACAGAAAGATTAATATTTCTGCAGTATAAAAATAAATATAGTTAAATATAGAAATAAATCTCTCTGCTGAAAAGCCAGTAAGTGCAATTTTGCGCATATAAGGAAATATTATGGGTTTATGTATAGAATTTGTAGAATTTACACCATTTCTTCAGAAAATTTTCCCATTTATAAAGTACTAAATGAATAATTAAACTAAAGTAAAATTTTCTAGTTATAAAAGTAAAAACACGTTGTCATTTACATGTGATTTTTCTTCCTGCCATTGAAAATGTTTAGTACATACTCAGGTTAAAGTCTTTGTTTCGGCTGAAATGATGACTGGGAAACAAAATGGAACTGTAAAACCTATCTTTGAAATTTTAAACGAATTAAATTTTATCTGTACATTTTATTTTGTTCTTCTACTAGTTGGCGCTGGTACAGCTGGTTCTGTCGTAGCTAGTCGCCTGTCTGAAATACCATGTGTACGTGTCTTGTTATTGGAGGCTGGAAAACCACCCCCGTTGCTGACAGAAGTTCCAGCTTTTGGAAGAGCTTTTTGGTTTACTGATATAGACTGGGCGTATAAAACGGCTCCACAGAAATACACTGGAAATTTATTGAAAAACAGGGTAAGAAATTTTGGTTAAAAAAATAGTTTTATGCAATAATATATTTTTTTAATTATTCAGTTTTTTCTTCACTATTAATGTTACAAGTGTTTCGATTTATTTCATTGATGTACTCTTATTTTTATTGCATGTTTTTTACAAATTTCAGTTACTTCTTCGTTTATTTCATATTTTTAATTCACTAATTCATTTATTTATTAATTTTGATTAATTAGTGTGCATCTTAAGATATAGCTACAGAATTTTCAGAAAAATAAAATAAAATAATAAATTACATAAAATATATTAGTGGAGGAAAGTAGGATTAAAAAAAGCACAGTTGGTGAAACAGCATATATCAGTTTTGATTCAATTTGAGTAGTCTTCTAGCGGGTAATGGTTGAAATGCTTACATTTAGGTTAGAAGATGAAGTGACCATTGTGATATTCCCATACTTGCATTTAATCAGTTTCTGTATTTAAAAGTTTATTTATTTTTCTAGTTTCAAAATTCTTAAATGCAAGATTTCACACATTTGAAATTTTTCGTATTATTATTTAGCATATTTAAAAGATATTTATTTACCACAATGGAACTGTTGCATTTTTACGTTTGTTTTCCGATCCACGTTCTCATGGGGTAAACGTAGCTACGTGGGATAACAAAGAATAGTGAAAAGACATAACTGAAAAGCCCATAAACAATGTAAACACCACAGAAAAGGCAGTCATAACTACATAGACAAGAATGATTTTGATTTTTATAAAGATAATAAAGAAGTGAACTCCTTTTCTGCAAATTCAAATATTTTAATGAAGATAATCATCCTTTTGTATTCAAATATTAAATCTTTAGATATATAATTGTAATATTATTAGCTCAATTCATTAATTAAAGCTGTAAAATAAAATACATTCTTCCTTTAAAAAAAAAAGTCTAAACTTTTTCATTTCCTGCAAGATGGCTGTAAGATTTCCTGTATCCATGTAGTTATACCCCACCGGTGGGGAAAGACCAGATGATTTGACTTATAAATAACCTTTAGTAATAAAAATGTGACGAACTAATCATATATTTAAAATGATATTATGTTGCAAGGATAAGTATAGAGTACGTACCAGGGGCGGTTCTTAATCCGGGCGAATTGACAAGCGCCTAGAGCACCGAAACTTGGGGAGAGGGCGGGACAAATCGGATATGTGATTAATACGTTTTATGTTTTTTATTTTGCTGAGGTACTTTAGCAAGAAAATTAGTCTTATTAGACACGCTATAACATGCGTTTTCTACTTTTTATTATTATTATTATTGTGGCATATTATCTTTAAACATTTTTATCATAGTTGGCGCTTTAATCCGTTTTTTGCGGCGCAACAACCCGGAAGAAGTCGTCGTACAACAACAATCGATTATAACTCAAGATGTAAACCATTTATAAAAATGCGAAAAGGACAATTTAATTATAAATAGCTTCAATAGCCTTGCTGTAAATTTCATAGTTTTATATGTACAAAATAACGCGTGGTGAGAAAATTCCATTGTTGAACAAGCAAGAATGTTTTTCGAGAACATCTGTAAAAACTTGTAACCATTAAATAAAGTCTATATCACAAATTAAATCACATTTAAAATCATAATTTGATTACTTTAGTGATTTAAATATTTGAATTAACATATATTTTAGAGAGAATCGGTTGCCTAAAAAAAAAAGTGTCTGAAAGAGAACGTAAATGAGATTGGTTGGAAATTAGTTGAATTGGGGAACGGGGGGGGGTAAATGAGATTTTTTCCTGTGACACATCTGGCTGAAATCGCGCCCTGGTATGTATGTGAAGTTGCGTTAAATTCTGAGGAAAATTCTAGCTTCAAGAGGCAACTAATGAATCCGGTTTTACCTTACTTTCCCCTATATAGGCACATTAAAAATAGAATGGCCAAAAGTTCATTTTGTTTAATAAAAATCTGAGAAATATTCATCTACCCTCTACATTTTTCCATTAACAACCGTCTAATTCATCCGTCATCTACACTGGTCTCCAAAAGTTAAGATACTACATGTTTTTCGAAGCTCACCAGACAAACATTGGCAGTCAGATTAAACTTCATAGTTTATATGAATGACAATAATAAGCTTTAAAACAACTTACGCAAAAATTACAGCTACCACTTTTATTTTATAGAAAAGAATAGGTATTTGTGAATGAGAGAAAAATATGCGTTTACGAAGCTTTCGTAATTTCGCGTGTAAGTTTTGTTGTATTCGAACTATTGTTGTCAGTTTTGTTCACAACAGCCAGTAGAGTCTAGAAATGTCTAGAAGAAGTCGTTTGCTCGATTCATTAAGGTGGGGAGCGGTAGGATGGATGGAAATGGGGTTGTCACAGGCCGATACTGCTAGACGGCTCAATGTGTCTCGCAGTGTAGTCCAACGACTCTGGGATCAGTATGAATCCGAAGATTCTGTGTGTTTGCGAAGACATGTTCCAGGCCGCCCACGTGTTACAACAGCTGCAGAAGACCAGTTTCTAGCTCTTTCGGCCCGAAGGAGAAGACGCACTACTGTGCCGCAACTCATTGCAGAGCACTTTGCAGCATCAGGGAGAAGAATTTCCGCTACTACGGTGCAAAGACGTCTTCACAATGCAGGTCTCTATGCAAGGCGACCAGTTGTGTGTGTCCCCCTCAACAGACGACAGAGAAGGGCCCGCTTATGTTGGGCAAGAGAATATGTTTCCTGGACCAGGCAACAGTGGGCTTCTGTACTCTTCACAGACGAGTCCAGATTCACACTGGAGAGCGATTCAGGACGTCTTCTGATCAGGAGAGAACAATGCACTCGATACCATCAATCAAACACTGTCGAAACACACATGTACAGAAATGGTGGAATCATGGTTTGGGCAGGGATCTCACTCGGAGGCCACACTGACCTGCATGTGTTCCATGGAGGAACTGTGACTGGTGCGAGATCGGGATGAGATCCTTGATTCATATGTGCGCCCATATGCCGGTGCTATTGGCAATGGTTTCATTCTAATGGATGATAATGCGAGACCACATCGAGCTGTGGTTGTTGAGTATTATCTTGAGGATCACGGTTTGGAGAGAATGGAATGGCCAGCTCACTCTCCAGACTTGAATCCAATAGAACATCTTTGGGACTATTTTGGAAGACAGGTTGCGGCTTTAAGTCCTCCTCCAACGTCATTCAATGAGCTGGAACAAGGCTTACTCCAAGTCTGGTCAGCGTTACCTATTTCGGTGTCCGACAATTTAATTGAGAGCATGGAAAGTCGATGCCGCCAATGCATTCAAGTCCGGGGTGGACATATTCCGTATTTGAACCAGTTTTTTAATGTTTCTGTCACATTTTGCTGCATAATACTGTGATGTACTGATTTCTACAAGAATGGAATTTTCCACCATGAGTGCTTTTTTGTTGTAATTTCATTTATACGTTTAACTTAAGTAAATTTCTATGTCGCATTTAATAAATAAGAGTTTAGCGCACATTTCCTCCAAATTTGTTGTTTCTATATTCATTCATTTGCAAATTAGACGCAAAAAACCGGTTGAACCTTAACTTTTGGAGGCCAGTGTACCATCTACATACAGGCTTTCATAAAAATCCAAATATATTAAAATACTCAGAAGAAAATCCTGTCTCTAACTCAGTGGTACACACTACACGTTCTGCGGGTTGCATGCGGTCTCACAAGTTGGGAACATAGTTAAAGAAATATATAAGTATGTACAGATAATATAGTATATATATATTGTAAATTGTATTTTTTAAAGATTTTGCGGGTGTTTTTAAAATCTGATACAGCAAAAATAAACATAAGACTTCTATATTTTTTCCAATCAATAACCCCAATACTAGAATAGACTATTACAAGTCTGGTCTACAGCGTTTCATGTCACATTCAGAAAATTTACCTATTAGCTGATGTATCTTACCCACCATGTAGTAATTATTAAATTGTTAATATAGGTTAAAATTAATATTTAATTATTAATAAATAATATACAATGGTAGTTTAGTATATTCTACAGACAAACGAATGCAAAAACATAAGTGCGGCCCTCAAGCTTACTTCACTGCCAGATTTTTACTCTTACAAAAATGTTTGAGTACCACTGGTCTAACTAAAGGTATTTAATCTTATTTTTGTATAACAAAACATAAAGCATTTCCCTTTCCTTATTTCTTCTCATATTTACATAAATTTTTTAATTTGATACGTGATGTTTCTTTCGATATACTATTACGGAAAAGTTTGCCGGTACTCATTAGTTTTGATTCTATGTGGTTTGCCCAAATGAAAAGAAGACTAAGGTCAAACAGCCGTTATAGTAAAAGTGTCCTTTTCATTTGGGTGAACCATATAAATGAAATTGTGCCTGAAGTCCATTGTCACATTCAAGGTTCTTCGTGTGATCTATAACTGCAGATGTTGACTGCATAAAAGTAAAACGATAGAAAATGATAAAACTTCATATTAAATTATCTGGCTGAGCTCACGATATTTTAGAAAAAGCAAAGTTACATTGTAATAAATGGCATAAATTATCTTTTAGCATCTTTGTTGACATAGATTTTAAAACATTTACTATGTATAATAAGAAACTTAAACATACCAAAATAAAAAATAGATTTTTTTTATTATATTCTACAGCAAGTAATCTGGCCCAGTGGTAAAACCATCGGTGGTTCCAGTGTTCTGAATGCCATGCTATATGTTCGAGGCAACCGCCAAAACTATGATCGCTGGGCTGCCGAAGGAGCAGAAGGTTGGAGCTATGATGATGTTTTTCCATATTTCATTAAATTAGAAGATAATAAAGATAAAGAGTACATTGCTAATGGTAAATTAATTAATCTTTAAAATATTTATAGCTTTTTTTAAAGATCTATATGCTACCAGAATTATGATAAACTCCTACTTCACATGTTATAAAACATGAAACTGATATGAACTGACTAAGATGTTTACAAACCTACGTTACTGTGAAATGTTTTACATTAAAAATCACAAAGCTATAGAGAAACAACCGACACATTGGGACATTTTTTACAATACTACCATTCTTTTAAATAAAAGTTTTTATTACGTAAGACTTTATATATTTTATATACGAGTACCATGATAGTATTTGACATTTGGCAGATTACTTATATGTATTATTTTATACGGGTATAAAAAATATAAATAATTAAAATACAAATTTTAAAAAATGTCCCAATGTCTCCCATGTAGATAGCATTCAGCAATCATATCAAAATATCCTTACTAAATAACTATTGTCAGACATACTTCTTATTACTTCTAGATAAACATTTTTCAAAAGGATAATGTTGTAATCTATGCTCCATAATCTTCAAAATATTTGTTTAACTCTAAAACTACCAGGAAACCCATATAGTAGATTGTATGCATGGCTGCAATCTTTTACGACTGTTTGTCACCACTAACTTCGAAAAACAATCTTCGCTTTATTCAGAAATCTGAGATTATATCTAAGCATTAAACAAAGCGAAGATTTAAAAACTTAGTGGCGAGAAACTTAGTGGCGAGAACTTAGTGGCGAGAAACACTCGTCGAATTTTGACAGTTTAATACACAAGTCAAATGAACCCACCGCGATAGATTTAGTGTTAAAGCAAATAAGGTTTCATTTTTGACCTAGTCAACACCGGCCTCTGAACTAAATCCAATAAAAAATATGTGGGAAATAATAGTGAGATATATTTATGGAAACGGCAAGTTTGAGACGTACTAAAATCTGGTAGTAAAAATTCCCTAAGACACTTTTAAAAAGTTCTCAGTTCTGTGACTTGCAAAATGATAAAATTGATTGAAAATAAGGATTTTTGTTTTAATTACTAGCTTTATTTTGTCTGAATTGTATGCCGTCCCCAGCGTTTTTTTCCCTTTTGTTTCAATTATAGATGTAATCAAAACAACATAATTATAAAACAACATATTTTTTAGCAAAACTTTTGAAAGAATAAAGATTTTAAATGTTTTCTTTTTCGTAAAAATAGAAAAACTACACCAAACACTGTAGTATTTTAGATTTAGTAATTTATAAAATATCCTTATCTTATAATTCCACGAGTATATTTTTTGTCATACGCTAACTATGTCTTTATCTTTATTGCTCACATAGCATCACTTTCGTAAGCTTTTTTAATCAACCAGAGAGAGTACCTGCGAATATATGTTATAATACTTCATGTAACATTTGATTCAGATTTGTTCAGGTCATTTCATTGGTGATTTCATGTAAGTTCAATGCATCTAAGAGTAATGCAATTTCTGTCACAATTCAGATATACGCTGCTGTCAAAAATTAAAGGGCAGTGACCGGACCCTTTCGCTTTTTACGCGGTTTGTCGAATATCTACTGAAATTCTTGACGAATTGTCCTTCAACTTCAATGATGTAAAGCACATGTCTGACTTCAAGAACAGTAGAAACAGTATACTGCAACTAAAAAATTAAATATTGAATATTTGATGAGATATGAGCATTAGTATGAAAATTTTTTGAACTGCGCAAGCGCTAACTATACGAAAGATTTTTTTTTCATGATTTGGTAGTCAATTCTATACAGCAACTCATTTAAAAAGACCAGTCAAATATCAGGAAAACTCTGAAAGATGACGGCAATAAAGTAAGCTAATTGACAAATTGGGGTGAAAATCCAATTGGATTATAAGGGATCCCCCCCCCCAATTTGTCAATTAGCTCACTGTATTGCCGTCATCTTTCACAGTTTTGACGATATTTGACTGGTCTTTTTATATGAGTTGCTGTATAGAATTGACTAACAAATCAGGACAAAAAAAATCTTTGGTACAGTTCGCGCATGCCAGTTAAAAAAAATTTCATATTAATGCCCATATCATCATTCAATATTTAATTATTTTTTTATTGCAGTATGCTGTTTCTACAGTTTTAAAGTCAAACATGTGACTTACATTCTCGAAGTTCAAGGAAAATTTGTCATAAATTTCAGTAGATATTCGACAAACCGTGTAAAAAGCGAAAGCTTCCAGTCACTGCCCCTTAATTTTTGGACAGCAGTGTATTTCGCATTTTATTAAATACAAGGGGTCCATAATTAAACTGCAGTACTCAGTGTGTTCTGCAGTGCGATATAATTGCGAGAATTGTGGGGAAATTTTGCTAGATGATTAAACAAGACGGGAAACTAAGGATTCCACGAGAAAATATTTAGTTCACAAAGTCACCACTAGGGGATATGGGGTGCTGTTTTCTTTTGGCGAAATATTTCGTCATCCGTTTTGTTTAATCATCCGACAAAATCTGACTCCATTCTCACAATTAGATCGCGCTAAAGAATACTCTGAGCACTATCAGTTTAATTATCGCAACTTGTGGAAAACATGGAGCGCGATGTGATTGTGAGCATGGAACCAAATTTTATAAAATGATAAAACAAGACTGAGGACGAAGGATTGCGTGAAAAAATAGCGCCACATTTCCGCTATTGGTGACTTTTGGAACTATTTTTTCGCGGAATCTTTTGTCCCTGGTTTTGTGTCATCAGCCTACAACATTTGGCTCCATTCTCGCAGTGAGATCGCAATTAGATCACTACAGAAAGCATTGACTACTATCAGTTTAACTATAGCCATCTTGTAAATAAACAAAACAAATGAATATTATATTTTCTATTCTAAACTACTTTGTTTTGAATAAATTAGTTGCAAATTGGCATTTGAAATTTAAGAGCAAAATATGTATCATTGTCACATTTAGGTCATTTTTGTACTATTTACAGTAATTAAAAGCTAATTGGAATGTCCAAAGTACATGAATGTGACAATGCATTTTACGCATGGCAGTTCACCTGATCTCTATTTCGGGATTATTCTCCTCATTTTAGAGACTGTTGGGAAAGTTTTATAGCGAACGATGTGTTATTCAATCGGAATTCTTCTAGAGAAAACGCTTTAAATGCGAATGAATATTTCACGTTTTGTTCCCGAATTGTGGATGTTTCATTGTGTCACATTTTTACGATTCTTGAATTATGATTTTAGGTACAAGAAAATTTTCACATTTATGGGTCATCACATTTAGGCACATTGACCTAAAATCAAATAACAAGTCTGGTTCTAAAAAGCCCTGATTATAACAATAGTTTTCATAGTTCCCATGACATCCTACAATGTGCTATCTATGTTACAGTCCCATCATATCCTATATATTGGATATAATGAAAAGTCAAATGTACTGAACGAAATATACAGCCCGTTGAAAGCTTAATATAGCTGATTTACTGTCTCAGTACGCACAATTATATGACAGAAAACTGGCAAGTAAAAAGGCAGATTTTCATTTCATGTTGAACCTAAAATTAATACCAAGTTAAATTGGTTAAAAGATACGTAGCATCAGAATATGCTCAGAATTGTAATTTATTTATTTATTTTGTTATTAAGATGAATTAGTGAGTAAGCCAGCATTGCCAATTTGGGGGACTCCAAGATTTAGAAAGAGTAATTTGTGGGTAGAAATTATATACATATATATATATATATATATATATATATATATATCTTGCGTTTTTCATTTATGACAATGCTTTTCGTAGGTTTTCATGGAGTAGGAGGACCTCAAACTGTCCACAGACCACGCTATCAAGCCGAGTTTAAAGATTCAATTTTCAAAACAATTAAATCCCTTGGTTACGAAGTTGTGGACTCTAATGGATACACGCAGACAGGTAAGTTAAAAAAGGAAAACGCATTTATTTTTAAAATATAGACAAAAAACGTTGGGAAATTTTCTATATGGAGTCATGCTTTCTAGAAAACAGGAATTCCTTGCATAAATCTGTAAATGTTTTATATAATTGCATTAAAATAATGTAAAATTTTATTGCTCTCATTTGACTTCTGAAAAGAGACATCGTTATACAGTAAATTAAAAATACTTCAATTATAAATTGAATTTTTATTACATCTATATAAGTAAACATAGAAGGTGTAGGATCTTAGTAATGAAATAAGAATGAACTTCGATGTAAAAATCTACACCCTTAGCCTAACTTTAGGTTTTATGAAGTTTGAAAAAAAGTACAAATTAAGGTAAGGTTTAAGATTATGTTGATGAAACAGTTTTACCAGTAATTTTCAAAATGTTATACTTTTTAATATTTGTACGGTCCTTGGGTCCCATAAATTATTTTTAGAAACTTTTTTTCCATGTTCAGACAAGTAAAATAGTAAAAATTCTAATCTTCTTCGACCAAAACTCATTGAGTTATGATACTTTTTTAACTTGTCAGAGTTGTCTGTCTGTTTGTCTGTCTGTGTTGTCTGTTTTATTCTTCAGAGCATGCAGAACATGCTTCTAAAAATAACTTATAGGCCCCAGGACAGTATAAAAAATTTAAAGATTTTGAAAATTATTGGCATGACTATTTCACCAATATAAACTTAAATCCTATTTTATTTTAAACAATTTACATTGCCTACATATCTCCAACAGGTAAAAAATTTATATCATGTTGTTTCAATTTAAAAGCCTTGTGTAGTCTTTAAATATATGTTTATATGTATAACAGATTGCAAATATTCATGCTCTAAATTCGTTCTGAGATGTTTCGTCTGACAATTTTTTTGTGATTGTTCTTTTTCTTTATTACTTACCCATCAGGCTTAGTATAGGGTAAGTCTTGTAATCGTTTTGAAAATCGAATTTTTTTTTTTTTTTTTTTTTTTTTTTTGACGAATTTACACGTTTCAGACACTGGAGATTCCGAAACACATATTTTTAGAAAAAAAATTTTGCCGTCCGTCTATGTGTCTGTGTGTCTGTAAACGCTCTATCTCCCGAAAAAATTGAGATAGAGACTTGCAATTTGGTATGTACTTAGTATGTAATAATGGGAAGAAGCCTATTTCATTTCAATAACCTCGATTAACCGGAACAATTTTTTTCGGACTCTCGAAATATTCGTTCTGATAAAAGGTATATAAAAATTTTCGAAATTGTTTATTTTAAGAAATGAACATAAAAGACAATAAAAAAATATAAATTTTCCATAAAGCATGAAGTCGATCGGATAATGAGTTGCCGAGATATTTGGAATCCTATTTTCCACACTCTTCGATTTTTCATGACCCTGTATTTCATCCAAATTTCACTTCAAAGATATATTTTATTTGGAAATTTGATGCTTAATCAGATGCAATAAACCGCTAGTTAATAGGATTATTATTTTTGGAGTTATAAGGAAAAACCTCTTTCAAGCAATTCAGTAATCGAGCCTTTAAAGTTTATGACGTCATCAATCCACGATTTTATTTGAATTGCAATGCATTTTATAAGTAGTTTACACATTTTTATTTTAATATTTTACATTATGCATATCCATGATGGGTAAGTATTACGGTGGCCCCCAACGACTAGTTTATTCTTTAGTGCATGTTGTGTATGCATAAGCATGTTATGTATGCATTCAGCAATGTGAAATTGGTGGAAAAAAATGAAATTTTTGAATAATAGAATTTAATGTCGTACATGTTTCAATTGCCAAACTACCTTGCCTCGTCAATATTTTTGACATTTTATTTATCAAATTCAACATGTAACTGCAACATGAAATTTAATGATCCGCCTTAAATTTCAATTTCCAAATGCGTCCGGTTAATAAAAAAAAGTTTGAAAACATCTGAATGATTCATCGAATTATAGTGATGAGAGTTTTTTTTAAACATAACTAAAAAACTATGGAAGGAGTTATAGATGAATTCGGATTCTTTAACCCGAAATATTTCGTGTCGTCAGAGCTCGAGCATTATACCGAAAGTACGTTATATAAAATTGTCAATAACATTTTTAAATTGTTTCAAGATGAATTTTCTCATTTAAAAATATCTTCTTTATAAATATTAATTCTAAACACTTACTCATGACAACGTTTCGTGATTTTCATATCCTTATAAATCTGCTTAAAATAGCAAATTTGTTATTTATATCCAGCCACTAGCAGAAATCGGCAAAAATCACAATTCTTATTCTTTTAAAATATCATTGTTCAGCTATGATACACTGGCATGTTCTTTTTTTTTTAGCAATTCTGGAAAAATAGAAAGTGAGCATAGAAAAAGGATATTTATTCTTCTGCCTGTTATTAACACTGACCGTCCAAAGGCTTCAGAGTCAGATACAGCATTTCTCTCATATACCCCATGGATAACAATTCAATTCCCTTTAAGACTAATTTTTAAAGGATTGTAAAACACTTTGAGAAAGTTGGACTACATTCTTGTTTTTCAAATACCGAGTATTTTTTCTATTTTTCACTTTGTGAATAAATAAAATTTTTACTTTGAGCCTGAGCCCAAACTCTGGTATAAAAATAGAGCCTGAGCCCAAACACTGGTACAAAAATTGATCCCGGGCTGAGAATCTCTCATCTTTAGAAGGAATTGTCTTAAGTCCTGTAAATACGTATTAGAAAGCTCTAGAATTCAATTTCTAATAAAATATTTTTTGGTTAAACCTCATATTGTTTTTCAAATTACAATTTATGTATTTATATACAAATATTAACTATTAATTCATATGTCATATGCAAAAAATTAAAAAATGCATAAAAATCACATGTAATTTTGTTTGCGATACTTAAAGAGACTCGGTACTTTGATCTATATTTATATTTAAATATTTTAGAATACTTTTTTTACATATTGTTAAATGTTTATATGGAGAAAAATAGTTTAACTAAGGAAAAAATGCTAGTCTTATGATAAAATTTAAAAAATGTATTAATTAAAACATATAAGAAAATTTAAAAAACACACTTCTCCTACAATTTGGAATCTATTGCAATATTAATTTTCACAGTTTTCTTACTGTAACTGTAACAAGATTTCCAAAAAGTTATTTTTTTTTAAGAGAGAACAACAAACTACAATGTTATGACATACGCAAAAATAGAGTAAAAAAAGCTTTTTTCTTTAACAATTTTATTTTAAAAAATAAACTATTCATATTATTGCAAATCTTATTCTTCATTTCATAAATCACACAATACGTCAATAAAAAATATCAAGTCAGTTCAAAAATATATGTTGACGTTTTAGCATTTTGTACATACTTGTGTTGAAAAAAAAAAACACGAACTAAGAAAAATGAATTTAAAAATTGTAACTCTGCATCATTTAAAAAGTAGGTGCAGTAAAAGATTTTAGATATTTATAATTGTCGAATCTTTACGTTTCGTCGAAATATACTAGGTATACTAAATACATTTTATGCAACAAATTAGAAAATTGGTTGTTTCCCTCATTTTTCCTCTAGATAAAGATTAGCGTTCCTTTTAATACAAACAGAATATAGTAAAGCAGCTTTAAAAGTTTTTACCAGAAATATAAATGAAAATATTTAAATTAGAACACATAGTTACGTTGCATTATTTTTGTAAATTTTGGACAAAATTTGAAATTATATATATATATGTAATAATAAAAAAATTTCGCCCTATTTCTTTAGTTAAATTATTCCAAATTCTTCAATTCTTTTTTCCCTCTCTTTTTAAAATATCTCTTAAATCTATTTTGTATTTTATTCCATAACTTAATCAAAATATTCTGTTATTTATCATTCTAAAAATCTTAATCTGTTAAAAGCTACACGTATTTATTAAAACCTTATTCTCTTAAATTGCAACACTGCCTCTAAACGCACCTGCCTAATTTCTTCTTTTGAGACATTTAATTTTTATTCTTTGGAACTTTTGTAATACCATTTTTATTTCTATTTAATTCATTCGGCATCCCATGATTCCAAGCGGTTTTCGCGCCCAAAGGCCTTTTTACCTTTTTAATTTGCCGCTTCTGTTAAAGAGTTTTAATCATACGTCAGAGACACGTCTTCGTGGCCTCATTTTTTCATCCATTAGCGAGAAAGCTCCGCCTTCTTTATCCCCCTTGCGCCCTCCGAACATGGATGCGAGTGGACCAGCTTGTTCGCGCGTTTTGTACCTTTGGGCCAAATTTTGAAGTATTTATACGGTTACACTGGCTTCGGAGACAGAATTTACACGAATTAGTGGTTGTCATCTAATTGCCGTCACTGGGGAGTCTACACTAATGCATCGGTAGTATATTCTTCAAGCTCTGCTAATTCTTCAAGATCTTCAAATGTGTTCAGATTTTAATGAAGCGAAAGTTGGTGGAGTTGCTTTCATCTCTGTGATCACAATAAAGCCACTGCTCATCTATTAAGTTATTAAGTCTTCTTTTTAATGTTTTTGGGAAATTTCTTCTGGATTTCACTGCCTCTGCTCAATTTTTACGACTGCAAATACATTAAGATTTCCGATGTGATATACTTCGAGATTTGTCTTCATGGTGAGTGACTCGAAGTGATGCCCTGTCCGGGTGTCATGACTACATTTCAACGATCTCGACTGCGGCTACCTCGATATGATTATCAGGTAATTTTAGTGGTTTCGGACTGAGATGTTCCGATTGTCTGGTGGAAAGAACGTTCAAGTCGACAGCAATAGCGATCGTCTATAATGTGCCAATTTTCGACAGGAATGTAACATATATATATATATATATATATATGAAGCTAAAAATGTGCACCAAGATATCAAAATGTCCGGTCAAATTGAATTGAGTTTTTTTAAGTTTGTGTCTTTTCCAATGTAGAGACACTTATGCTTATACAGGCATAAATAATAATAGAAGACATAATTTCAAGTCTAATGAACTTTTTGCGTGTTTCTGTTACAATTTGATGATTCAATTATATGTGATATAATTTCTTTGCGTAGATTTTTATAAGGTTTCGCACGATAATCATAATATGTTTTTTAAAGTATGCATATAAGTTTTTTTGTTATTCAGTCTCTATTTCAATAAAATTTCATTACTTTATTGCAGTCTACTATGACAGACAGTTTGTTCAAAATTAACTCTGCAATCGAAGTAGTTGCTTGTTAAAATGTTAAGCTACATATAAATATAAAAAAATAAATCAAAAACTCATTTTGACTGTCTCTATACATATTTTATAGACTGAAAGCACTGTTACAAAAAAAGCAGATTTTGAATGTTTGAATACATTCAAGTTTCACTCTTGTCGTTCGTGTGAACAAACTCTTTCATATCTTCTCAAAACCTCCTAAAAATTTTAAAAAAACATTAGTTTCGAAGGGATCAATCCATTATTTTTGTGTGAAAATGTAGCCATGTATCAAGAGAATAAGTACGACGCATGAATACAATCGAGTATCACTTCCATACAATCGTAAAAAAAGAGACTACGTTACGTTACGTTTTAATCGGCAAATTGTTGCAGATGTATGTGAGAGGAACCGTTCGACTCTGAATTTTGTGTACTTCCGGAAGAATACAAATTATAAAATAGGGATCACCTACATATTAAAAATTGCACCAAATTTAAATTTTCAAATTGTAACATTCACTTTTAACACCATATTTCAGTTCCTTGGATTAAGGCTGTCCGAATAAAGGTATCGTTTAACCCCTTAAGTACCACAACGTACCTGCGTACGTCATGAACTCTTCTATTAAGTAGCTTTCAATACAAAAAAGTATAAAGCTACCTATTGCAGCCGTTCGGAGGAAAGCAATTCCGGAAAATTTTGGTATATTTTCACCGATCATGACCCCCAGACTTCAAAACCACCCTCCGTTCAAATGTTGATTTATATATATATATATATATATATATATATCTGATCTATGTCGACAACGCTCGTATTTATAAATTAATTTTGATGAAACTAATTGTGTGTATTAAGCTCACCAATGCCTCGACCGAGTTCGTTCTCCAGCTTGGTCCGCCATCTTATTTCAAGATGGCGGCTACTCAAAATTTTAAAACTAAAATAAATATACAAAAAAGTTAAAAATTCAAATTTATTTTTTAATTAAGTGTTAGGCCTTGATACGAGGATTCCAGAGCATTTTTTGGTTTACCTCTATCTTAAAAAATGGCTGAGATAGATTAGTTTGAAATTCTAGGGTGGCTGACATTTTGAAACAAGACAGCACATTACAAAAATTTTCATTGTTGTAATTATTTTCCCAATCATACGCATAAAACTATATATTCATATCCGTTATCGCCAAATTATCGCCAAACTTGGCGACATTTGGCGAAATATCGCCAAATTTGGCGACCAAAATAAGTCTTTATAAATGAAGCCAATTTGGCTATAGTTCAATAATTTGGCGAATTTCTTATTCAAATTCAGTATTAACGAATCTTTTGTAAATGGTTTCTTTGTATTTTAGCTTGCTGTTTTCGAGTAATATTAGCTAAAATTTTAAAACTAAGATATAGGAAAGCTACCTTTTCCTCCCGGTACAGGCCGGAAGGACTTTTTGAAATACCAGGACGTATGTGAGTACGTCCTCATTTTAAGTCCATACTGCAATGTTCTAAGCATCTTTTTTTTTTGCGTCGCTAATTTCTATTGTGATTGGATTTGTACAGGCTTTATAGCAATCATTGAATTCGTACCGAATAGTTGGTGTTACGTGTCCAAAAAAAACATTAGTTTTCCCGATGCTTTGTTTATTTCTTTGTCGTTCATTTGTTTATGCGTTGGTCATTCTGTTCAGCTGTCTTTCTTAAATTGTAGTGTATCGCTTTTGCTTTTGCATTTGTTTGTATCTCTGATAATTAGTGATTTTATAGAATAATTATATTAGATCGGACAGTGATTATGTTCCTAATTTTGATGAGACTATATTGATGATATCTTTGAATCAATCGGTGAAGATTGAAAATTCAAACCTTATTTCGGATTGCATAATATAAATAAACTTTTAGGTCATCTCCTTACATTACATGTAATCAAATAATCCACATGTAATTAAAAATAATGACATAAACTTATTTTGACGAAATTTAATATCTGGTATTCAGCATACTATCAGTAAATTGAATATTGTGCTTAAGAGGTTTATAATTAAGGTATACTTTGCTTAAATCTTCATAAAGTTATAAAAGAAAATGTGTTAGGCGTTTAATCATAAATAAAATAAAATAAAAATAATATGAAGGAGAAGAGAACAGAAACAAGGAGAAGTACCGTCAACATTCAACTAGTTATTAAAAAAATTTTATAGAATTTCTAAAATAAACTCGATTTGTATCTATGTAGTACACAGAAAAATTATAGAGAAGATTTGAATATATATTAAATTCTAAATAATTTTAACAAATTTCAGATAACTGTCTAAGATTTTCTACCCTGTGGATGATAAGGATACCATAGACTTTCAAAAAGTAAAATTTATGTATATCTCAAAATTTAATTATTTGAATGGGCTGTAACCTGACATACCCATGTTTTTGACGATTGTGGTCTGTTTTATGTAAAAAATTAATGATAGGCTTAATAAGTTCATGAATTATTATTTTTAATATGAATTTGTTAAAAATTTTCATTGTTTCTGAATCAAAAACATCCATATAATATTTTTGGGTCTATTCATTTTATCTCATTTAAAAAAATAAATCTGGTGATTCTTTGGATAAATATATAGATTAAAGTTTGTCACGAAAATTCAACATTCGTATATTCAAGCTTTGAAATTTTTAACTCTATGAAGATTTAAGAAAAAATGTATATACTGTGCATTTTCCTGGCTGTTTTAATCCAAGGAATTAAAAAAAAAGTGCTAAAATTGGGTGTTACAATTTAAAAATGCAAAATTGGTACAATTTTTAATATGTACACGACCCCTATTTCAAAATGTATTATTCATATTCTAAAGGTAGACACTATTTCCGATCGAACGTTACCTCCCGCATATCCAGTTTGGCTATTAAAAAATATGTGTGTAATTTTTTTGTAGTTGTTTTTTCTTTGGACAACTGTATTTTATGAACATACATAGCTGCCAACCTTCCGATTTTTCAGATCAGATATTCATACTTTGAATCACATTTTTTTAAATAAAATTATACCTTCTTTCTATGTAGTATCTACATCTTTTCATTCATGATATAAAATGTCTGGTTAAAATGTATTTGACTTGTAAAAAACTGACAGTTTAGCAGGTATGAGCATGTTATTTTTAAAATAAATTGTCGCAGACATACCTTAAATGCTAAAACATATATTATATTATCAAAAAACGAAATTTTATTCTCCATCTTAAAGCGCAAAGTTTAGCGTAGCTTGAGGTCTTATATCATTCTCAACCTGACTGCTACGGCACACTGGTGCGCCTTGAGAGTACTCAGATGTGATGCAAAAAATTTCAGTAAAGTTTTATCTAGATTTATGTAACGTTTGTTAAAATACACCATCTGTATTTTTATACAGGAACAAAGTTTTATCTTACAGTATGTGAATTTAAAGAATCTTATACATGTTATATATATTTTTTATTTTTTTTATGATTATACTGAAGATGCCCAAGGTACAACACCATGTTTTACCCCAGGTCCCTTTGAACGTGAATCTTCTATATTATTATTTTTTACAAGAATATTTTATAATTTATCATAAAATAAAATAGTTTTAAGATTTAAATATATAATCCATATGCGCAAATAAAATGTATATAAAGGCAAAAAATATAAGAGTTAAAATGATTTTTAAAAAATCGAAAAAGAAAGGCCAAAACTGCAACATTGTCCCCTATATTTATTTGGAAGAAGTAATAACTCTTAACTTCTGCTCTTACAATACATTTGTATTTTCAAACCTTTATAATTTCATCTAAAAATATTAATTAGTTTCTGAGTTATATCAGTTTAAAATATTGTATCCCTATATTTACTGAAGCAATAAAATACTGCCCTAACTCTTGCCTAAGTGTTCATATACACACGATATTAACACTAGAACTACCGGAAATTTTACTCAAGTATTATAAAACTATTTCACAGCAGAATTTTTATCTAAAACTATGTAACTTATTCATTTAGCATATTCATGCGAGTTTTCTATTTAATTTATTTTGAAAAAAATATTATGGTTCCCATCGGAATATATTCATTTGATAGCCGTCAAAATGACGGCTCATGGTAGTTCTAGTGTTAAGATATATTTTACTGTAGTCGACCATAATATAAGCTCGCTATTCTGGAGAGGCATTGTAGCATTTACTGTTCGTATGTAGGGTCATTCAAAACATATCGAGTACGTTACAATATATTTTTACTGTTTACAATATAGTTTTATGAATTTAAAATATGACGGACTGTATGCGCAAATAAAATATATATAAAGGCAAAAGGTTATGAAATTTGATATGATTTAAAGGTAGAAAGATACTATTTAGAAAAGGTACAAAGTGTAAATATACTAAATGCTTATTTAATAATCCTTCTTTTCTATTCAACAGGTTTTTACGATCTGCAAGGAACTCTAAGGAAAGGACAAAGATGCAGCACAGCAAAGGCTTATTTGGTACCAGCTGAAAATCGCACTAATCTTGACATATTAGCAAATGCTATGGTTCGGAAGGTATTCGGAAACTTGCTTTTCTTCAACATTCTTATTTCAACCTTGTTTTTTAACTTATTTGATTTAACCAGCTAATGCCCTCTGAGGTTAACATATATACTGCCATCTGTGTTGTCAATCAATTGGATTATTTTATTAAGATATTGTCAGATTTTATTGTCAGATATTTCGTGAGTAAATTTTTTAAATAACACTATTCGGAATTCCTGATAAGAATTCTGCAGTGTTCGGTGATATAAATCCGGTATTTATTTTCGATATTTTGATATATTTGATATTTACTTTCAAAATATTATTATGTATGGTATTTTTGACGTTTTCAGTTCAAAAAGATTTTTCATCTGTTATTGTGTCATTCTGTCGATAAAGTACTTTTGCCTCTGACAGTGACTTTTTCGTCAAGAAAAATATTTTCCAAGCTTTACGTTTGAAGTTGAATTTTTAAATGGAGAACCAATAATTATGTGTTAACTTAGAACAGCCATTGAAAGATAAACTGTCTAACTTAAAAAAACAGTTATATACAGTTTCATTAGAAAAAATATTTTGTGGTTTTTCGTTTAGTTCAGTTTAAACTGCACAACAGGTTAGGGAATGAAACACCAGACAAGCTTAAATTTATGTTAAAATTTCTCAATTTAAAAAAAAAAAAGTTTTTTTTATTTAAAATTTTGTTGCATAAAACATAAAATTTTCTTGATACTTAATACTAAAACATGATTTGATTTTTTTTTTTTTACTTATTCGATTTAAAAGGATAATTCTAAAAATTTTCCGTAGTTCAGAAATGATAAAAAAATTAATTTTCTTTAAAATTTTGATTTCGATTTTTTTAATCTAACATGTTTGGTTTTAAAAAGTATTTTCCATATTTAAAAAGTAAAAAAAAAAAAATAATTAAAAAAAAATAAAAACTTTTATAGCAAAAATGAAAGAAAAAATTTTCGCTAGAGACAGAGTCAAGGTCGTTTCATTGTTTCATAGTGCAATTTAAAATATTAATAGTATGTAGATAATAGAGTGGTTTAGCGTTTTATAATAATTCTAACTGAAAATTTAAAAAAAAATCCGAAATATTCTGTTAATCATTTCTGTTAAATATTTTTGTAACACAGAAAATAAACAAAGATTTTCAGGAAATTTTACACTAGTTCTTGGTTAAAAAGCATTCGATGGAAATTCGCGAATCTTAATACGCAACTTTTTTACAGAATGATTGAAGAAATTTGTGTTTGTAAAGAAAGTTTTCACATAATAAATAATAAATTTCAAGTTACACTATAATATAACTGTTTTCGACTTATTCCGAGTTTTGTAACAATACATTTTATCCCAAACTTTTCGAGAAATTTCTCAGTTCTTCTATAATATCCCAGTATTGATTTATTCAGCGTATTATTAATCACAACAGCCATCAGTTTTATTTTATTTATATTCTCATGTACAGTATCCCCCAAAAAATTTGGAACAGTGGTTATAAGTCCAGTTCTAATTACTGCAAAAATAAGCGAAATGTACCTTTTAAGTCGCATGAATTTCTTTATAATCATATGTAATTTATTTTGTCACAGGGCGACATATTGGATACATATTAAAAATTGTACCAACTTTGATTTTTCAAATTATAACCCACTTTTGATACCATTTGAATTCGTCGGATCAAAGCAACCCGGGGAAAAAATGTAGTTTATACTTTTTCGAGTTATAAAAGAGAATGTGCTAGGGGTTTATCCATAAATTTCGACAAATAAAATTAAGACCTTACAATGAAAAGTATCAGAAACATACATTTACGTACCAGAAAAGTTATACGGAATTTTTTTAATACAATTGATTTAAATATCCTAATTTTATTTATTTTTTATTAATGTACTAGCTAACCCGCCCGGCGTTGCCCGGACCCGAGATAATTACAATCTCAGAGAAAGGCGTTAACCCCCTCCCTTCCCTCCCCATACCCGCAAATATAATGAATAATTTGTTCAAGAGAACCACCGTCACGTACATTAACGCGATCATTAAAAAAAGAATTACATTTTTCTGATAATTAGAACTTAACGAAGACGCTACGCTAAAATAGCCGGCAAATGACACCCCTTTCCGACCTCAATTTCAAATCTATATCTTAATTAGTTACCAAAATATTTGTTCATTAGTGAAATTTGGCAATTATTTCCTTTCATTTTCGCAAACTAAATGAGAGGGATCGGCCAGAGAAACAGATCTCTTTGTAGTTCAGTTTTTAATGAAAGCCGATCCCTGTCTGAAAATTTCTGGGATCGTTTTCACTGGCGCCGGCAGATTTTTGGCAGTTTTTTGCGTAAATTAAAAAAAAAATTACCTACCGAATTTTTCAAAAATCACATAGTCAGATACAGAATATTTTTTTACATATGCTCAGAAATTTTCAATTTGATATCTCAATTAGTTTTCTTAAAATTCGCTAATTAATTAAATAATTTCGAATTCGTTCATTTCCGGTTGCAAATCCAATGCGCCTGTCCGTTTCTTTCGCCATTTTGATTTGAAAGATGATATTTTAGAAGCGATGGTTAATGAGAATCTAATTAATATCTAGGCTAATTATCAAAATATTAAAATTCTGAGGCTCAGGTGCACATGGACAGACCTTGGACTATCCACACCTAAATTTCCAGCCTTCTATGTGTGCTAGATTTTCCTAGCCGTCGCCAACAGACACACACACACACAGAGCGAAAATTTCTTTTATTAGTATAGATAAAATACTTTTTTTTCTGTGGATACATTGAAAAGAAGAGTTGGTCCCTTTCAGATGTCGAAAAGTAAATTTTTTTCTCTATATCTCGAAAAATATGATGGTATACTTGTACACCCATATTTTTGACAATTGTATTTCGTTTTATGTAAAAATTAATATAGGTCATAATCAGAGCGTATTCAGAACATATGCAAGCTCTTCCTTCGGTAATTTAAAATAGCAATTTAGCCTCTTTAATCGCAAATAAATAACGATACGAAAATTACTATTATAAATTGAAGTTGAAATTTTGCATATGTTGCACGTAGTCAGAATATGTCCCCCTGGCCATAATTCAATATTTATAATACGAATTTATTAATAATTTTAATATAAAAATGTGTTTTTGAATGGTAAAACTGCCTTGGAAATATATTTCGGTCAATTTGTTGTTTCTCGTTTTAAAAAAAAGAAAAAGAAAACAAAATTGAATGATTTTTTGGGACGTTATAAATTAAAGATTGTCACATAGATTTAACATTAACAAATTTGGAACCTAAAATTTTGATTTCTTCTAAATCTATGGAGATTTGAGTAAAAGTACATAAACTATACCATTTCGGGCTACCTTGATACACAGAACTCAAATATCATATAAAAAGTGAATATTACCATTTGAAAAATCAAAGCTCATGTAAACTGTAATATGGAGATGACACTTCATGACAAATAAATCTCACACGATTATAAATAACTGCATACGAATTAAAACTGTGTTTTTCGTTTATTTTTACATTAATAAGAACTGGAGTTACAGCTATCATTGTTGTTGTTTTTCTCGTAATGTATAATTACAAAGGTTTTCAGTTTTTTTATGCATGTAAATTTACGAAGCAGTTTTGGGTACTGTTATTGATCTAAATATACACAGTCTACGGTAAATTCTCATCTCTCTGAAATCTATAGCAATGATTATAGATTCTCTGTCATTTCACAGAAATGAGTAATTAACAACGTAAAAAATAATTGAAGGTTTCCGTTTAAAAAACATAAATTCTTAGAAGAAGGAATCAGTGTTCAAAGAAACATCAAATGAGACTAACCTAATCATGTCTAAATAAATGAGTATCCACAGAGAGAAAGTAGAGTTTATATGAGATATCCATTATTCTGAGTAAGCATCCCAAATCTAAGAAAATCGTAAATTTGACCACTGTCAACGATTCCTTAACTTTTTTTAGAGAAAGAACTTCTTATTTTGTTTTATGCTCTTTTTTTTCGAACTAACTACTCATCAATTTTCGCTTATTCTAATATAAATTACTCAAAACAAATAATTACTCAAAATATTCGTTGTGGAGAAAAGGGATTTTAGGTCAATAGACTCCAACATAATTAGATTTTTTTTCTTAATTTGTCATTTTATTTTACACATGCATCCAGATATCCAATAGTTCAACATACTACATGTTTTTAATTAATAATCTCAAATATACAATTTGGTGAATTTCTACCCTGTAGAAATTGATATACAACTACAATGGGCATCTCAGAAAGTATAACATAGCAGTAACCTCCTGTTAAGAAATAAAAAACCAAAATTGAATCACAATAGTTTTTTTATAATAAGCATCTTACATATCAAATTTGGTGCAATTCTGTCCCATAGACGCCGTGATATAGCTATCATAGCAATTGTAAAAAACATGTCACAGCAGCCCATATGTTAAGAAATATACGCTAAAACCTAATAAGCGTCAATTTATGACAAGATCTTACTGAATATGAAGTTTAATGAAATTCTATCCTAGAGGTACCGAGATAGCTACCATGAAAATCGCGAAAAACGCAGCATAGCAGTGCTATCTGTTGAGCGGTATGCCCCAAAACTTAATCAGTACTAATTTATGTCAATTTTGTGTATTTTAGTTTTAAGTTTGATGAAACTCTGTGCATTCAGTTTTGCATTAAAGCGGCAAGTAAATTTGTGGAAAACACACTTATAGGGAGACAGACGGACAGATGATCATTTTTCAAAAATAGTCAAATCGTATTCAAGTCTTCCCAAAACGTGTAAATCCATCAAAAATGGAAGTCGAAATTTTCATGAATCCAATACTTTTTCGTTATATGTGCAGAACAAAGTTAAAACGCTAAGTTATTGTACTAGGTAGGTATCAGCCACAATGCATTATTGTTATAGATGGGTTTGTTATGTTAATTAATTCCTATAATAAATTTGCTGGTACCACAGAAATTGTTGCTATCACCGGATTATCGTCAGTATAGACGGTTTCATAAGAACCATGTTCTTAATGCACATAGTCATAAATTTACTGGTATATAATCTTATGTTTTTAGTTAGCTTGAATTTGTCATTGTGGCCTCAATATGGGTTTAACTTTTATTTAATAGATATCTTCATAATTTACTTGTATACTTTGTTTAAAAAGAGCAAAAGCATTGCAAAAAAGAGGTAGTTAGACATGTGAATTAAACTTTAAATGTCTATACGATCTCTAAATATGCCTGAATTCATCGGATTTTCTTGCACAATCTTAAACACTTAAACAAGGTGCCTCATCAAGACAATATAATTTTTAAGGAAAAAGAATCCTTTCACAGAAAACATAATATATGGCCAAAAAGTGATACCTTTAAAATCATTAATTTCCCATTGTTATACACACGTAAAACTCATATCACGTATCTTGGATAAAAATAAAAGTATAATATATTCAGATAAATACTGATTTTAATAAAAAAAAATTTCACACAATAGCTTGCAATGAATATGTAATAAGGAAAAGCATATGATTCGTTGTAAAAACTTTGAAATTTTTGTGATAAGCTGATAATACGAAAACTAATTTTAAGAATTAGAATAAATCTTTAAAAGCGGAAATTTTTAGAAATAATTATATGTAACAAACACTATATTATGAAAATTATCTTATTATTTTTTCTTTTTAGATATTAATTAAAAACCGCCAAGCTATTGGTGTTGTATTCGATTATCAAGGAGCCACTTGGGAGGTCAAAGCCAGAAAAGAGGTGATAATGTCTGCCGGAACGACCAACACGGCCCAGTTGCTGATGCTATCCGGAATTGGTCCACGACATCATTTAGAAAAATTTGGGGTAACACTAGATAATAACTTTAGTTCTTAATTTTTGTATAATTGTTTAACTATTCATAAAAATAGTAATTCAGAGGTTTAGTATGGGAATTGGAATTTTAATATCTTGCACATTCATCCATCTTATGTTCTTTAAAATACTGACATACGTGAGAAATTATTTTGATACAAGTCTTTGAAGTGGTAACCAAAAAATTATAAAAGAAAATTCAAATGCTGAGGATTCAAGATGAGCATAACATATTTAACTTACGAATTGCTCTTATTTTTTTATTTCCATACTTATCACTACCCTCGCTAAGCCCAATAAATAGAAAAGCATAGAAAACAAAATAATTTAAGGAATGGATTTTGACAGCTATTCTTTAAGTTTTTCTTTTTCAAAGGAATAGTTACAATCTGTGAATAAATCAGAAGAGATAAAAAAAAGAAAGAAAATACGCTTGAAATAATGTAAATTAAATTAAAAATACGAAATCAAATATTTAAACATTATTACTTGAAAAAAATTATCGGGCTTTTGAACAGATATGAGATTCAGACACATAGAGCCGCTTTCATCTCAGTTATCGTTTTCTCAAACTAAGAAGAATCTTTAGTATAGCTGCCAACCTTCTGGATTTTTAAAAAAAATCAAATATAGGTGTTCCCGCTTTATGCGATACATTCGTTTCGAAAAATCATCACGTAAGACGAAAACGCGTAAAGGGAATTTATTTTAACATTCATAACAATAATACGTTTAGCTTGAAAAGAAGTAAATAACGGAAATCTTAATCATTGCAATGAAATACTAATATATTATTTTTTTTAATTCAAAGGAAAATATACCCAAGTACATTATAACCTCACAGAGTACAATCACGTGACACAGGTACTAATTTCGACAAGTTTGTTCTCTCTAAGTCGCACTGCAGTCAAAACGCGCAAAGTGAGATCACGTATAGCGAGAGACACCGACAAATAAATTTTTAACCTGACATTTTATTTAATACATGAAATCAAATAAATTTTACTTAAAACAACATATATATTTTTTAATAAATTATCTGGAATTAGTAGATTTAAAAAGAAGGAAAGACAGCTATATACAGGGTGTTTCACTACCAGACCAACAAACTTGAAGGGGATGTAGAGGACACAGAGACGACTCGGAATCACATAGCAATGCAGGCTCGAAAATGCCGTAGCTGCGAGCTATGGTTAAAGAAAGCAGAGAAAAAGAACAGAAACAGCAACACATTAATGGGACAGAAAACATTTTATTGAAAGGTTGTACTAGAGAAGGTGTTCGATATTACGACCAGAAGTCATCAGGCAAGCTTGACAGCAGCGCTTGCAGTTTTGTGGTAGATCGCGCTGAACGGAAGGTCGCTTGAATATCTGTAACTGCCGGAAGGATACGCTACAGGCCAGGAATCTTCTAGAACGTAAGGGAATCCATGCGGCGCCGCTGTCAAACCTACTTGACGACTTCTGATCGTAATTTCGAACACCTTCTGTAGTACAAACTTTCAATAAAATATTTTCTGTCCCATTAATGTGTTGCTGTTTCTGTTCTTTTTCTCTGCTTTTTTGCACCATAGATCACAATTACGGCATTTTCGACCCTGCATTGCTATGGAATTCAGAGTCGTCTTTGTGCCGCCTACACCTCCTGCAAGTTTGTCGGTCTGGTAGTGAAACACGCTGTGTTACTTATATTTTTTCCATTCTATGACTTATTCCTCTATGTAGTAGGAATATACATATGCATAACTATTTATTTACCTTTCGCGTTTATATTTTATTTAGTATAAGGTAAGTGCTGCAAATATGGCCAATGCAGGTAATATGACAAACCCGCAATAATGTTATTAACTGCAGTGAAATCCAAAAGATGGCGCTTGAATCAAGTCGCTGGTAGAGATCCTACATAAGAGAGAGATTGGACATTGACGAAATGTCCGCCATCTTAGTTCCAAATTCGGCGGACCACCATTGAACGCAATGCGATTCCATCAGCGTTTGACACTTTTCGATCTATTAAAACCATGCAAAATTGTTTTACATCGCTTCAGAAAGACTACATACAAAACATAAATTTACATGTACTTTCACTTTATTGAATGAGAGTTCTATTAAATGCATTATTTTTATTTGGAGGAACTAGAGGGTTATTTCTAATCTGATCGGAAATAAATGAATGTCTTGAAAGAGGTTAATAAATTTTCATACCCTTAAATGGTAAGAAAGAAATACGAAAATGTATTTTGTAGAATTCGGGTTGTTTTTTATTGACCTTTTGACCCTCTTTTAACAATATATATATTAAAATTATTAATCAATAATTGTAATTGAATTACTGATTATAATCAATAATATAATCATAAATAATTATTTATGTATTTAAAAAAATAATAATAATATGATTGCTTTATTTATTAAATAAAATCAATAAAATCAATAATGTTTTAAATAAATAAATAAAATACCGAATTTTGAACTATCTAATATTCATTTATGCATAAAATTCACATTTTTCAGCCTAATATTTCTGACTTTATTTTCTTAACAATAGTGCCCTATTTAATTATTATACCTTTAAAAATTTATTTCAGCATCAGTAGCACTGCACTACTCATCCGAATACTATATTTAACGTATCTGTATATTTAAATTTTTTTAAAGCAGTACCTAGAAATTAAAATAGGAATATCTTCAGTACAGATTTTAAGCTGACTTAAATAATGTATATTTTTGGAGGAGATATATACCGTATGTCCAGTCTTTATTTATTTTTTAAATTTTCAAGGCAAAAACTGCTAATTTATAACAGTTACTGTTCTTTAGACCTCTAGAAGAAACTAAAAATGGAGGTTGGGGGGGGGGGGGAATAATGCTATTTATTTTTTGGCTGAAATCCATTTTAAATGTAAATCTAAGAAAAAACTACATTTATTTTTCCAAAATAGTGTGAAAATAAAATGAAGTTCAAATCCGCTGAATGTATCGCACTGCGATGTAACTTCTTTCAAAAAGTTATATGAGAAATTATACAAAAATCCCTCACAGCGCAATGGTGACGAATGCTGAAGTTGGAACTAAAATGGCGGATTTCCCGAATTTCCCGGAGCGCATGTCCAGTCTCTCTACATTCAGGGTCACTAGTCGCTGGATGTTCGACAAACAAAGTCTAGTACCTTGTTGCTCGCAATCTTTGATCACGTGCTAAGAAGGGCAGCCATTAGTGATTTGTTGTTAGTTGCGTTGGCGTATTATAAATTTGTCTCTTGGAAATTTGTTATTTTTCTTATTTAAGCAAAGTATTTGTAATTAGAGTTATAATATTTTAGCTGGTTTATTGGTATTTTAAACAGTGTACGTAAATTTCAATATCTGAGTGTTCAGACAGACATACGCATGATTTTTCAAAACTCATTATTGTTGGCAATATGCCCAATGGGCATATTACCTGCACATATGGCCATATTACCTGCGCATATGGCCATTCCCTAATTCTTTATTCACTTCTTTATTTATATAATTATTTTATTCATGTACTAACCAGTTAAATAGTACACTACTGGCATTAAATAACAAATCAATAAACTTTTAAAAATATATATTACTATCTAGAGACGCGGCAGTGTGTCAGCCAAGTTTGTCTATCATACTAGTGTGTTATATTACGTGAACCATTTCGAGATGATATCGCCAAAGATCCTGCCAGAGCGGCAAAGCTCAATAAATATATTGCTGATGATTTTTTTAGTAAATTACGAATTAATTGATAATAGTCTCAGCACCTCCCCAGAACGAATATTTAATATAGATAAAAGGCTGCCGTCTCAGTTTGCATAAAGATCTAACTGTTTATGCTCAAAAGGGCTCAAAAAACTGCATTTTGTTGCCTAAGAGCATGGTGAACGTGTAACAATTATGGCTTGCGGTAATGCAACTGGGGCTACTATTCCCCCTATGATTTTGTATAAAGGTAAGAGAATGAAACCAGAGTGGGTTGATAATCTGCCTGCAGGTTCTGCATGTGAAATGACGCCAAAAGGAAGCATGACAACACAGACCTTTGTTAAATGGATTCGTTTTTCAAAATTTAAACCAGAGGGACGCTGTCTTCTCATCTTTGATGGAGTCACGTCCCATCTTGTTTACTCAATTGTGGATGGGCTGAAAAAAATGACATTATCCTACTTTGTTTACCTTCTAATACAACTCATGAGCTGCAGCCTTTGGATAAATCCTCTTTTGGGCCATTCGAACATTTTTTGGACCAAAAAGTTGTTTTATTTTTGGAACAAACCAACCATGACAACATTACAAAGGCACGATTTGGAAGAATATTTTCTCCAGTTTGGGACAAAGCTATGACACCTGCCAATGTTAAAGGTGGCTTTAAAGGGACAGGTATCTATCCTTTCAATCCAAATGTAATTCCCGAGGAAGCTTTTGCTCCAAGTTCTGTTTCTGAAAACGAATGTCCGGAAAAGGATAATGCTAAAAGCGTAAAAGAAATTTCTACTCCAGGGACATCTTCTGAAAAACAAGGTCGTCATATTTCTCCTCCCTCAAGAACGCCTGACTTTTCTTCGTACTCCAGGTGTGATTCTTCATCTTCTGAATATAATGACAGAAATTGTACCACTGTTCATGACTCACCATTTCAAGAATTACTGCCATCACCGCATAAAAAGCGTAAAACAACTCCTGTCATAAAACCTGCAATGAACTATCATGCTCTAATTTTGAAAAAAAACCTCTTTCCCAAAGCTCCTCAAAATAATACTGAAGACACTCAAGCATCACAACAGCGATTAAACAAACAAAAATGTCAGTCTGCGAAGACTAGCGGAAAAGGCCCGAGCACAGAAAAGTGATAAAGACAGTTGGTTTTGCGGCATTTGCAACAAAGAAAAGGTTGTGGATATGCGATTATGTGTTGTGTGTCGTAATTATATGCACGAGGAATGTGCCGGACTTAGCAATGATAAGGAAGTTTTTACTTGCTCTACATGTGAAGTTTAAAAAAAAATTTTAAAAATTTACTGTAAAACTTTAAAATTGTTTAAAATTTTGCTTAAATTGCTTAATATTGTTTTCTAATTTTTCTTCTTACTTATTTTCTCATTATTTTTTGTTGAGTTTCAAATATTAAATTTGGTTTTTTTAATAATTGATGTTTTTCATGCGTTAAATCTGAATCATTTCATTATATTTCACCTATGGGCATATTACCTGCATATGGGCATATTACCTGCATATGGGCATATTACCTGCATATGGGCATATTACCTTCATTAACTAGACATTTTCTTTAAATTACTGTGGGTTTAAATTTTTATTAATTTAAGTTTTGAATTTTTTTTCAAGTACTATAAAGAGCCTACTCTTTAGACAATTTGTATTTTTATTTTAAATCAGTTCTTACTATCTCTAAAAAATTTCTGTTCTTAAGGTGGCCATATTACCTGCACTTACCTTAAATCTTAAAAATATATTAATATTTTTCCAATGTATATTTCCTTGACTGTTTTTTGATCGAAACCACACAACTTTTTACTGGAATAATGAAAGTATTTCAATCCATGCGCATTTTCATGGTTTAAATATTCAAGTTTTAATGTATTTATGATGAGCCATATTTTTTTCTATTATTGATAAAATTCTGGCAATCAGAGCATGAATGCCGACTGATGCTTATAATTTTAAAATGAAATTAGCGTACGATTAATAATGATCGAGAAAATTGCTGATTGTTGCCATAAAACAAAGTGTCACAGATTAGTTGATCAATTTCGTAGCTGAATAATTGAAACATTAATTGTAAGATACTAGTTCAGTGGAAGATTACTAGTATTGCATCATAAAGTGCTCGGATATACTTATTACTTCAGTGCTGAAGTCTCTTTGTATTAGTGAACAATATAAGATTCTTTATTCCCTGATAAAAAGAGATCTTTTAATAAATGTGGTACCAAAATGTTTGTATTTCCTTCCCGAGTGTCATAGGTTATAATTATATAGTTATATGACCTTTTTTATATAGTCTTTTTTTACTGGAATATCCGGATATCTCCCAAATGCTTTTGAATAGTTATTTTATTTTAAAATATATTACTGCGAAGTCAACAAGACTTTGAGGCTCGGTGGTAACGTCTTCAGCTTTGAAACGAACCCAACCGATCCTTTTGTAACAGAAAAATGCTAATTGCATTTTAAAAAATTACGTTCGATTATTCATTCCTTTTCCATACTTAAATTCATGTTCTGGAAGTTTCCAGAATATTCTTTGTTGTTCCAGCAGGAGTTTCTGAAACATTCGACTGCAATATGAAACTCATTTTTATTCAGTCTGATAATTTTCTGTTATGTAGGAGAGCATGGAAGGGCACTTTAGTTTAAATAAATCCGTGTGTGCACCATTAGTCTTCCGGTTAATTTCAACATGAAAATATATGAAAATGTAAGTTATTCATAGTCAATGATGTTTTTTCAAATAAATAAGTAATAAAGAAATCAAAGAAAAAAATTAGGAAAGACATGAAATCGTACGGCTGTAAATATTAAAATAATTTGTTTATATCATAAACATTGAATATTTGTTCATTTGTTTTGTTTTGTTTAATTTGATGTAATTCATGTAACGTTATGTGTAATTTTTCGCAGTCTGTTTTTGTATTACTAATAAATTGTTACTTGTTTCGTAAGTTTAAATTTAATGTCTGAAAAATTAATTCTAATTACTTGTAGAATATCTAAATTTACATAGAATATGTATTAAACATCTTGTTTTACAGATTCCAGTCATTGCTAATCTTCCAGTGGGATTAAACATGCAAGATCATCCTGGCGCCCCGGTGTTTTTTGCATTCAACCGTGATATTCCAAAAGTAACACAAAAGATAACAAATCCTGCAAATATTGCTGAATACATCCACAATCGTACAGGTAAATCTTTGGCAGGAATCCACAGCATAAGATATTTTTGTTTATACACTATATTGCCAAAGGTGATTGGTCACTTGCGATTTTAGACGTTTTCTTAACTATCTAGAAAAATACACGAGGAATTAACCTGAAACTGCAGGTGTGTAAACAGTATAGTATAGGTTATATATTTCCGTGAAATCTTTTTCCCGAAACCCCATAGGGGACTGTCAACAAATTGAAAAAGAATGAATATATTTTGGATTACTCTGTAAAAACTAATGTAGCAAAATTGTTCAAACTCGAGATTATGAATAAGTGGTTTATTGTATTATACTGTGTTAATTTTTATGAGGATAGCATGAATATTCGAAGAGAAATTAAGGTTTTTATAAAAACCGACTCAAATTTCGCCACGTTTTTTGCTTATAATTTGCAGAGTTCTTAATATAAAAAAAGTTATTTTGAGAAAATATGTCAAACAACATTCTACATTATACTCTGCAATCGAAATTAAAAAATAATAAAAATTGGATGAAAAATGAGCAGGTTTACTAAAAAATGTTTCATTGCGCATGCACGAATACAATAAAAATATGATATGCATAATGTATTAGCTAAGTATATAGAGCAACTTTTGTGAAAGTCTCAAAATCATAGCTTGAAAATTCTGAAAATTATCGTCGATAGAAGAAGCTCGAAATCCGTTGTTCCCAAAAGGAAGCAAAACGATGAGGGGTTGTATCCAAATACGTGCAATATTGTGTACGCTATCTTGGCACTAATCAACAGATATTTGATACAACTCCTCATATTTTTGCTTCTTTTTGGGAACAACGGATTTCGAGCTTATTCTATCGACGATAATTTTCAGAATTTTCAAGCTATGATTTTGAGACTTTCACAAAATTTGCTCTATATACTTAGCTAATACATAATGCATATTATATTTTGATTTCATTCGCGCATGCACAGTGAAAAATTTTTTAGTAAACATGCTCATTTTTCATCCAATTTTTATTATTTTTAAATTCCGATTGCAGAGTATTATGTACAATGTTGTTTGACATATTTTCTCAAAATAACTTTTTTTTATATTAAGAACTCTGCAAATTATAAGCAAAAAACTTGGTGAAATTTGGTTCGGTTTTTATAAAAACCTTAATTTCTCTTCGAGTATACATGCTATCTTCATAAAAAGTAACACAGTATATGACAATAAACTACTTATTAATAATCTCGAGTTTGAACACTTTTGCTACATTAGGTTTTACAGGGTAATCCAAAAGATATTCGTTCTTTTTCAATTTGTTGACAGTCCCCGATGGGGTTTCGGAAAAAAATATTCACGGAAATATATAAGCTATACCATACTGTTTACACACTTGCAGTTTCAGGTTAATTCCTCGTGTATTTTTCTAGATAGTTAACAAAACGTCTAAAATCGCAAGTGACCAATCACCTTTGGCAATATAGTGTATGAATTTTTAAGATAGATTTTATGTATACGAATTATTTTTTACTATTACTTTAACATGATCAGTAGAAAATTCTATGATACTGAATTATATACTTATTACATCATCTCCGGAACAATACAAATTCCCACATTGAAAACATCGCATTAGAAGTGTATCACATTAACAGTAGTATCAAAATAGTACCATTTAGACGTTATTAATTAGAATAATATTAAATATGTGTAATTTAAAAGTATGTGTAACTAATTATTATATTCGTAATATTAATTATTATATTCGTAATATTAGCTTATTCATTTTTTTCATTTACTCATATTCAGATAGGTGACCCGATATAGCGCAAAGATTGCATTTATGTCGCTTTTAATATCTATCAACATTAGATTCTTATTTCACCTTCGATATGTCAACCGAAAGCGACTCCAGCTTTTGAGTCGACGATCTCTCGATTTTCTATAACCTAAATCTCGTTAAACAACACAACTTAAACCCCCATACACGTTCCTTGTTAGCATTGTGTGTCCTATTCGAGATTCTGTGAAAATTAAGATACTCCAAAACAACATTAGAGGTAGCGTAAATGTTGTAACAAGCACAGTTCTGTATAAATAAATTTGAACTGTAAATTGAAATAAGCTTTGCGGGAGAAATGAATTCCGAGTCTTTTATATTCTAATATAAATAGACAACTAGGATACTTACAGAATTACTTTTCAGTCCCCCATTCACTGTCCGATCGCCACAGTTTGCGTCGTTTAGGAGCCTTTGTTATGAAAAGACGAGTGCGTGATCAAGACACTCTCATTATTTTTGTGAAAATTAGAAATACGAGGAAACATTGCGTATTAGAAATGCGAGGAAACATTACGTAGTCATTGGGCAAGCAAAAATTTTTGTTACCAATTAATTTCAGTACTAATTACTTATCTAAATCGTTTCAATTGCATTAGGAAAAGAATTAATAAGAAGAATGTGGGTGTTTTTTTAAGGGTTGGGTTAAAAGATATGGAGAGATCTCGGCATATGATGAATTCCGGAATGTTCGCGCAGTTTATCTTTATGTCGGTAATCGAAGCTTATATTTGTAACGCATTTGTTATAGCTATGCGCAATCATCTCACAAGTACAAAAGTGTGTACAAAATACTTGCATCAATGTATCTTACTAAATTATCCTATTCCGAAATTATTTGCGCTAAGAATTTATTTAAAAGTCTTTTTGAAACCTCTAAAGCAATGGTTCCCAACGTGGGGCTTACAACCCAGAGGGGGGGGGATTTGATTTTTACGGGGGGAATTCCAGATTTGTTAATAACTCCCAGTAACCTTTTGGCGATGCGGGGAAGCCACATTGTAGACTAAAGAAATACGTGCAGAGATTGAAAATAAAATGAAATAATAAAATGTTTCTTCGATTTTTAAAAGTTCAAGATATTTTAGAATTTTTAAACAACCTTCTCGATTAGTATTTATTGAATCAGACCTGTATTTCTATTCTTTCTTCAATATGTCACACGAAGAAACTTATACACGTAAAAACACTAAATTTATATCCAAAAATGACTGTCTTGAACTCATTTAACCTAAAAAATATTTGAAATAATTTTAATTAACAAGTTCCTAATGGGCAACACAAAAGGAAATGGGTGAATAGTAAATTTCTTATAAGTATGTTGCAGGCCCCGTACACAGTATATAAATAAATATACATTATGACTTAAATATTTTAAAATTTAAAATAAGCTCATACACCGCAATCAACTGACAATAATGGCGAAGAGAAAGCTCAGTAATAGAAAGATGTATTTGTGGTGGGAAAAAAATGCCTTCTTAAAGTTGATAAAGTAAAAATCCAGAAATGCTTAAAATCTAAAAAAAAACCCTGACGGCTTGGGCTACAGGCACAGGTAGACTTCGAAGACGCAGACCGTGGAGCACCTGTTTATTGGAAATTGCAGAAGAAAGACCTATTTGCCATGATGCGGCAGTGTTCGAAATATACCTCTGACTGTAGGCGGAGCCAGCAGGAATTTTTTTTTCTGTAAGAGTTGGTCCTATAAAAAACTTGTCAATATAAAAGTTGCAGATAATATTAAGAAGATTTATAATAAATTTAAGCGGATTTGATATCTTGAGAATTGACGAAGTTATGATTTTTTTTCTTCTGGAACCCCCATTTCCCCCCCTCTTAGGGCATTTTTAAAGAAATAAAAAATCTGTCATACATAAATTTTTGGTCCTTTACCTAGAAGTAATAATAACTTTAAACGGATTCAATATGTATCAAAATTAAGCAGTTATGTTTTTTTTTCTGTTTTCACAAAAAGCCCCCCATTTCCCCCCCCCCTGGTTCGGTTTTGATCATTAACGAACTTGACCGAGATTTTATACCACTTGATTGTATGTATCAGTTTGGAAGAGATTTGTGCAGAATTATGGAAGTTATCGTGTTCATAAAAAAGTGAGATATATATACATATTAAATTATATACAGCACGTTATCAGTATGATCAGGGCCTGAATCATGTTTTAAATGCAGCATTGGTTAAGAAGACAGATGTTGAAGTCGCCAAAGTCAATGAAAGTTTATTTGAAGTTTCAAGACAGGCGCTGACTATGTCACCGAACTTTAACTAATGGCTGATATGAATCACACTCTTAGTGTAAGCAACAGTTGGAATATATATTGTATTTGCAGTCGTACAATCTAGCTGAGTAGTGGCAAAACAGTTCCAAAGGTGTTGCCCCAAGCCATTTAGTAGACTGGGTTTCAGATCAATAGTTTATTCCATCCAAATCATATTAATACACAACTCCACGTAAACACATCTTCAATAGAAGCTTGAGATTCGATTAGATCTATTATAGTTTATTGAAGAAAACCTATCGACGAATAAAGTGAACTTCTCCAGTGACCGGGTTTATTTGACAATCAAAACAGATAAAAAATCTGTCTTCCAGGCCAGTCTATGCGGTATAAATATTTAAAAAAAAATTTAGTTCTAGGTTACAAGGCGCGCCCTAAGAAGCCAGGGATGACCACCTCAGGAAAGCCGGCCTAACAACGAAAACTGTGTTAGGAGGTAAAAAGGGGTAGTAAGGGCGGGTCTTGCTCGCCAATGGTTGCAAAAGTGGGCCACGAGGGAGGTGCCATTGACGTCATGTCGTAACTCTTTCCTTTAGAGTGGAAATTTAAAAAGGTAAAAAGTTTAGCTGGGAGTTGAAATGAATCATGGGATATCGAATGATAATTTTAATATAAAATAAAAATGCTATTACAAAATTTTCGAAAGAAATAAAAGTTCAATGTCTCAACATATGAAGAAATAAAACATGTGTTTTTTACGAGAAGTGTTGCATTTAATATAATAAAGTTTTTAGAACAAGAATTAAAAGAATATGTTGATTAAACATATGAAATTAAAATATAAATGATATTTAAGATATTATTAAAAGAGAGGGAAAAAACGTAGAATTGTAAGAATTTGGAATAAATGAATTATTACACACACACACACACACACATATATATATATATATATATATATATATACATATATAGTTTTGAACTGGGGGTGGTTTTGGGTTCTAGGAGTCGAGATTGGTGTAGATCTGCAAAAATTTTTCAGGAATTCCAACTTAGCGGAGAATATAGTAAGTAGTATTTTTTACGAAATCTACATAAAAAAGTTTGTGAAGATAAAAATGGATACCATACTACACTTTTGTTTCACACTGGTATTAGTTGACAAAGAACAACAAATCTCTTCCAAATATAGAGGCAAATATGTATCACTTCGTTTCATCATAGAATTATGTTAAAAACATATTCGTGACAAAATTTTAATTGTTTAGTAATCTAACATGTTACGAAATGACATGTAATTGTTACTAATGTCATTAACTAATGTCATGATGCATTGTTAATCATGCTTTTTTAGACTACCTCCATATGAAAAATTTAACTTTTAAATAATAAAAACTGTATGTTACAGAGGTAGAGGACATCTTGAAATTAGATATTCTTATGTGGGCGTGGCCAAATAAAAGTTGGGGCTCTAAATACAAGTAGTTATAAACTTGATGTGTTAAAATTAATGAAATGTTTATTTGAATTCGATTATATTAAAGCCTATTTCTACATATTACAGCACAGACAAGTGGAAATTCTTTTCTTTTTACGATAGAATTTCTCAAAAAGAGCGTACCCTGTCGTGACTAGCATAAAACATTATATACATAAAGGCAGCTTGCGTAAATGTATTGATGTAACCAAGAGAAAGTAAACGGATGAATTTGACTAAACCAAGTGACAGCAAGCAGAACACTTCCAATATTACGCTCATAAACGTTGCTAACTTCATTTGCAGCATCGTCAATACCCTGAATTTTATAAACAATGCAATATAAGATCTCACAAAAGCTGCTTTCAATTTTTCATAGAAAATGGCGGGCGAAAGATATAACAAGATAATGTGGTCGAGATATATTCTAAAATAAAAGGATTGAATAAAAATTAAAGACAAAATTGCAATTTGTGTAGATGTAGCCACTTAGGTCCAGAAAGTAACATAAAATATATTTCATACATTAAAGTAACTAAATATTAAATAATAAAATACGATTTATCAAAAGCTTTTTTTTTTGGAGAACTAAACTATTTACTTCATACTAACCATTGTATCTCTATAATGGAAAGATATTGAAATCACTGCCCAAATGAATAATTTGTCTTTGATGAAACTGGTTTAACCCCTTGAAGGGCACCGGTATATTATATATACCACTTAATTTTAAACCCAAAATGCCACAATGACACCAGAACTTTATAATCAAATTTTGAATTTATAAGGTACATGAGGAAAAGCTTTTACTTATTTTAAAATAAATTCGTTCGTGAATCCTGGTGTCAATCAATCATTTCAATATTTTAGCTACAAGAGTACTTTGCCCCTGAAGGGGTTAAGATAGTATTATATTATCACCATTGAAGTGAAGAAATTATATCACTCATACATACTATATTTTTATTTAATTTTTTTTCGTAGGACCCTTAGTTGCAACTGAATTTTGTTCAGTTTTGGGATTTTTGGAAAATAACGCTATCATCCCAAGAACAGACTTTCCCGATCATCAGCTGTATTTCATCGAAGCACAAGCCGAGTTAGCCCTTCAAACTGGAATAACGCCAGAGGTAACTGAATAATCACATGTGATGAAAATGTCTTTGTGTGTTTTTCAACGCTTCGAGTGTATATGATATAAACACTTTTTTTTATGCACAGTATTTTTTTAAAGTTGTCACTCCGTACTTTGGAAGATCCATGTACCTTTGTATATCATCGCTGCTACATCCGTACAGCAGAGGAACAGTCACTTTGCAGTCGACCGATCCCTATGATCCTCCAGTTATAGATCCAAACTACTTCAAAGATCCTAGAGATCTGCATGATATAGTGGAAGGTAATTTAAACCATAGCTATTGCGATTTTCAATCTGTAGTGTATGTGTATGCAGTGTTGGCAGTTCGCTGCTTTTTTTTAAATTCAGATTATGTGATTTTTTGAAGTAGAAATATTTGACTTATTTAAAGACAGATTACATAATGTGAGAATAAGGCCAATTACACTATTTAAAAAAGTAGTGGGAATCAAACAATATGAATTCAAAAAAGTAACCTGCTGGCAACACTGTGTGTATGTTTCTTTAAAATCTAAACATTTTGCAATATATTTTTTTGGGGGGGGGAGGGGGAAACAGCGATGTTTATGATTAAACAAGTGGATATTTACAAGAAAACTCTTCAAACGTATAAATCTCAATTTACACGAAAATAAAAGTTGGCAATTTTATATGTACAAATAAATGTGTAATATAAACATCAGTTACAGATATTATTAATCGGAGCCCCGTAAAAAAAATATTAAAATTGCAAAATCAGATAGATATTTGCCAGTTTTACATTATAACTCTTTGTGGAAATTATAATCACTTCGAAGTAATGTTGATCTAATTTACGGGGTGCCCGAAAACGAATTGACGATTTTTAAAATTCAAAATAACAAGTAAACGATATCAGCTATCGATGTAATTCTTGCATAAGATTAATGTGTGAAGTCGGGAGTTTCTTTACTACACTTTCCTATATTAGTTATCACCGATAGATGGCGCTTCACGGTCTCAAATCGTAACAATACTCACAATAACATTAAAATCTCAAAACGTAAACAATTTGGTGAAGATTTTACAGCTAAACAGAATGAAGGGTAAAAACTGTGGTGATTTTTTATCCATTTTTCAATGTTATTTTGGTCCGTTGAAAAGTTTGAAACAACGCAGCGCCATCTATCGGTGACATTTGGAAAAAAACAAAAAAGTGCAGTAAAGAAATTGCCGACTTGACACGTTATTCCCCTGTAAGAAGGGCTTCATTAGATACCACCGTTTACCTTTCTAATTTAAAAAAATCAGTCAATTTTAGAAAACCCTGAATATTTAATATCAATGACAATACGGACTCCTTTATGGAAATATTTTTAAAGATTTTTATGGGCTTTTTGTTGCAATTGAGCAGATAATTTTTGAGTAATCCGCTTTTTATTGTACGAAAATATTTTCTGTATAAATTGACTTATTTTCCTTAAGCAATGACTTTCTCATTATCTAAATAGCATGTATACAAATTTTCATATACATCAGTTGCTTAGAACCGTCGTTAGAATATTCTGAATACCATTAGTTTCGTTATACTATTATATACAAAGGATTTTTTAGTTATAGCTGGTTGGTATTGCGATTAATGCCCTCTAATTGCCTCTAGAGTTGAATCAAATGTTATTCAATAACAGTAAAAATATTTCTATTGCTTTCCTATATATAAGTGGCTTTAAGTTCTTAATTTTATCAGATCAGCACGCTTTCATTTTAACGTGATAACCAACGTTGAATGCTAGAAAGAGTAGTACTAATTGATTAAGTTACATCTAACACAAGTTCTGCAAATGATCGCGATTCCAACAGCTTTGATTGAGTTTACTTTATATCAAAATTTTAACTGCCTCTGAACGCTTAATTAAGTTAGATCATAATGCAAATGAACCTTTAAATACAAATGTAGAAAATATCCTTCTATGGAGATAATAGGAAGATAAATTTACTTTTGTTTCTATGGCAAAACAACATAAGACCATAAAGACTCAATCTTTGCAAATACGAATTCCAAATATTTGGAGGGCTCTATTTCCATGTAATTCTACGCATTTATGTTTCAAAAGGTTTTATAAAATAAGGAATAATTTAAATGTATATTCAACATTTTTATTAGCTTTTTTACTCCGATACAATAAATCGATACTTTAGAGAGCACAGATGTGCTATGTCCTAGTTTATAGAAAATTAAAAAAGAAGTTTTGTCTCTTGCATAACTCAAAAACTAAAAGCAATAGTCTTTTTTTAGGGCTCATTATATACATTCCAACCTTAAGAAGTGTTTTTAAAACCATAACCAGACGCTTAGAGTCATTTATACCTACAAATTTACTTACCATAATTTCCAGGCGATATTTCTCTGATAAAAGAAAAATTTCGAACCAGAAATTTTACACTATATATGAAGTTAAATACGTACCAATGTATATTACCTTATATTTTATTAAGTAAAATATCTGGTTCGAACATGTTTATATGATTTGAAGATTATAAGCCAATAATTATGATAATTACAAAAATTGGATATTGAACATATGTGCAGGAGGAATATTTAAGCACAAATTGAATCGCTCCATGCAAAAAGGGCTTCAGTCATCAAATTGTCAAAATTGAGTTAACCACGGATTTTTGTTCTTATAGCGGGTAGATTAAAAAAAAATTCTTAGCGGTGTTTGATTAGTATAATTTTTGTCTATAAAGGAAAAAGAATAATTTTGATTGGTTTAATATTTTTCAAACAGCAATAATTTTTTTCAATTTTCTCAAAACTGGTTTAGTTGACTGAAGCCCTTTTTGTATGGAGGCATTCAATTGTGCATAACCTTGCAATTTCATAATGAGTTACAAGAACCCGCTCAGCCCAGTGGTTAGCATACTGGCCACATAGCGAGAAGCTTACTTAGACTAATGTTCGCGGGTCTAAGATCAGCGTGCTATGCAAAGTTTTCAGCGCTTTCCTTGTAAGATAACGATAATTCGGGTCAATTCCCTTTAAAAGTTTCCCCTGAATCCATTCCTCCTGTAGCATCATGGCCAAAGCTGGCCGATGCTTAGCAGTATCCCTCCCTCATAATGAATTACAAGCACTTTCATCTTTGTTTTATATAATATTTTGTTTTTCATTTCTCTTCTCATTTTCTTTGTCTTGTTTAAAAATATTCTAAATGGTTTGGGTTTTAATATTTTTAGAGAATTTAGGCAAATAGAGATTCTTGTGTTTTCTGGTCCTTTCAATGTTTGCACGGATGCTATCATTTTCCATGTAGCTATAGTCGCTTTACATGAATTTCAAATCAGTGACATCCAACTTATCAATAGTATATACTGCAGAAAATAAAGCAGAAAATCCATTTTATTTGAGATTTTGGTCCCCGCATATGTTCATTTAAAGTGAATCATGCTCAATTTCTCATGGACAGGGTTGTCACTGGTGGCTTTTATTTTAAAACACTGAATGCCAGTATTTTCAATCTATAATTATCCTGTTAAATGTTTAGTAGACATCTGTCTATTCCTGTACACAGAACAAATGTGCCCTAACGAAAAGGGATTTGCTTGTACACAGTGTTGCCATATTGAGGATTTCACCCCCACTTTGGAGGATTTTGAAACTTTAAAGGAATTTTTGGGGGACAGATATTAGTGAAGAGATTTTTGGGGAAACACTAGGGGGAATTTTTTTTAATATTTCACGTTTTCAGATTAAAGTTTACTTTTAGTCATCGGGCAACACTGGATCTTGATTCGGAAATAGAAAGTTATGAATGTTATCAATCATTATCCTCGTGTTCGTCGTTTAGAGTTGGCACGTGTTTTAAGTTCTAATTTATTATTTATCTAATTCTATTATTTATTTATCTTTTCGTAGTTCGCGTTTTTTTTTTTTTTTTTTTTTCAAGAAAGTTTTCTTTAACCCTCTGAGCGTCTGAGGGCTTTCCTGCATTTTCACATAAACACTCATAAAACTAATATTAATTGAGATTTTCATTCACGGTTTGTTTCTAAAATACACTTCATATCTCTTTATCATACATATATCTTAAAATACAATTCCGTTAAAAATATTTTTGTCTACAGCCAATTTAAGCTGTTTCTGGGAAACGGAAAAATACGGGCAAAACGCTTAGAGGGTTAAGAAATTTACAATTTACTTTTTTGAGTAGAAACTCAGTTGGAAATTTTTCCGAAAAGAAAAACACTGTTTTGGGAAAATTAACGTTCGACTATCTGGCAACACTGCGACTATCTGCAATAGCATTTTTCGTTTCTCCTTATTTTTACATTTTGTTATTACACACTTTAACTGAAACGCTTGTAGTCTTGACTCTACCTTTCATTACGATTCCAATTATGCTAAAATCTCAGATTCTCAAAAAATGGACATAGTACATCTGTATTTTTAGATGTCGAAATAATTTATATCTACAGTACATAGATTCACATCTACATATTTCTTTACAACTGACACATTTCTAAACAATTTCTTATTTAGTTAATATAATTCCTTCATTTATTTTGGCTGAAAAAAAAGAAAACTACATTGGTATAAATTTATCTTGTATATTCATATAAATTTATTTAAAGGGTGTTTGGTAGTATAACTAGAAATAAACATTTAATTTATCGTATGTCTTTGCGTTTAATATGTAAATCAAAATTTTCGAAAGCACTACTGCTCAGCAATTTTAAAGGTATATATAATATTTATCATGTATCTTTCGCTAACTATTACCAATCAGAATTTTGTGAAAAATGTTTTTTGCGACTATAAAAACATTTTATTCATAATTTACACCCCAAATTATAACGTTAAGCTATGTAGGGGAGATTAGGGAGGGATAGGACATCTGCAGTAATGTTTAAAATAAGCTTCATTTTTATTTTATGACTCTTCCACCAGATGGAGTAATCATTGCATCATATTTGTTGCTGTAAATCTTTTTAGTTGCAAGCACCTGTGAGTTTGTGAATTAAAAAGACTATTTTAAAATATCAAAAGTAACTAACTACTCAGATTTTAATGTAAATTTTCAATCTCATTCTTTGTTGTTTACTTAATTGTTTTTAATGTTTTGTAAACTTAACAATTTATCTTTTATGAATGAACAGTTAAGTTAAGCCTAAATGCTTGTTGTAAAAGCCTAGTTTTTGTTGCTCTAACGGAGGGATGGGCACCATGACTCTGGGATCACAAATGATATTTTTATCCAAATAATTATGTTTAATTACATGCAAATTTTTGGTATTTTATATTTATAAAACTATCTTGTTTTGGAACTGAATAGTGTGACAAATAAAACTTATTATTTTGCAAGTTAAAAAGGAATTTTAACTAGTATTTTAAAAACACAAATTGCACAAATTGTGCTTATTAGTTGCTAAAATCAGTGTAAAAATTGTTTTAAACTCATAAAAGAGCTAAAATCCTACATGTTTTGGCTTTAAACTTAAAGCCATCATCGGGGAAGAGGAACAACACAAACGACTACTGATCTTTTAATTTTCGACACGAGAAAATTGAAACTTAAAAAAAAATTGAAAATTAATGTTTCAATTTTCTCGTGTCGAAAATTAAAAGATCAGTAGTCGTTTGTGTTGTTCCTCTTCCCCGATGATGGCTTTAAGTTTAAAGCCGAAACATGTAGGATTTTAGCTCTTTTATGAGTTTAAAACAATTTTTACACTGATTTTAGCAATTAATAAGCACAATTTGTGCAATTTGTGTTTTTAAAATACTAGTTAACAGTGTAGTGTCCAAATGGATTCAATTGGGAATTTTAACTACTTTTATTTCTGTATTTCTGTACATGACAGATCTGATAAAAGCATTGATATCACTATAAATGAGCATGCAAATATACAAGAAATAGATAGGTGTAAAGATGAACCAAATATAGGTTTAAATGATTTTGTTTTAGATAGATTTTTAAATTAAAAAATCTGTTATTTACTATGTTGGAAGAGTTGAAAGCGAAAATGAGGAAAATTTGAGCTTTAAGATGGGTTATTCCATGCAAAATGAGCAAAAAAAAAAAAAAAAAAAAAAGTCGTGGCCACATAGTAACCGATTTTAATGAAATTTGGTACACAGATTCAATTCATATTTAAATTCAAAATATCTTGACAAAAAAATAAAATATTTTGGAAGTTCTGGACATTTAAAAAACTTGTGACATAGAATGGCTTGTATGGAATCGTTCAAAGTTGCAAGTTTAAAGTTCCATATCTTGAAAACTATTTAACATAAATAAAATTTTTTCATACTATTGTAATCCGTGGACAGTTATTATCATATTTATTTGGTAATAATAATTTCTTAACACCATGGTTGACCTTAAATTGGTTGTAAAAATTGAAAAATTGAAAATTTTTAGAAAATTAAAAGTGTTATAAAAATCAAAGGAATTTAAATGTGAAATTGATGTATGATGTAATGTTACATATGAAAACCAAATTTCTCAAATTTGGAAGTTGCTATTTATTTCCTTCATCTTCAAAATAGCTTAGAAACTTAAAAAAAATTACAAAATCACAATTTTTCTTCTTATGTATACTTAAAAAATCAAATGAAGGAAAAACCTGACGTTAACAATATTGCAGAAGCATAAAGTTCAAAAAGCCCATAATATGCTGAAAAAAATTCAAGATTGCCTTTTGATTCCTAACATAAGAGAAATGAGTTCAAAAAGGTAACATTTTGTACGTTCTATGGGCTATTTCACTTCAAATTTAAGCGCATTCTCTGCCATCTTGCAAAAAAATGTAGTGCTGCCATCTATATGGAGCTTTGAATACTATATAACCACTGCCCCGTTTAAATCAATAATTTATTCTACTCTAATTTAAAATATTGTTGAGGAAAAATAAACTGAAGGCAAGAATGAAAGTTTCTGTATTTAAAATATACACTTTTATCTATAACGTCAAATAATTTTAAAATTTTAAGATGTTTCCTCCATGTTTAAACAAGTAATAGAAATATTAAATTTTTCCCTCAAAATTTTTCATTATTTATTTTTTTTCTCATTAAGGAATAAAAAGGCAAGTATGAATTTTTCTATATTTAAAATATATACTTTTATCTATAACGTCAAACAATTTTAAACTCTTAAGACCTTTCCTTCATGTTCAAACAAGTAATAGAAATATTGCATTTTCCTCTCAAAATTTTTCATTATTTATTTTTTTCTCATTATGGAATAAAAGAACAATTACTGAATCACTCAAATCTGTTACTTATTATTCATTCTTAATTATAAATAATTTTTTATAAAGTCTTTCTACTCCTACGACTAATAATGAAAATTGAAATTTCAAGAATGTAGACAAAACCTCGATCTTTTATCAACTTTTAATGTAAGTTTTAATACTTAAATAAACAATCCTGAAATCTATTATTTTACATTTACTCATAAATAAATATGATCTACTTATATGCTGATTTTCATTCAAATCTATGACATGTCAGCCACAGCTGATTTGCTGATTTAACATGGAATGACCCAAATGTCTCCCAAATAACCCAGATACTATTTATGGGGAGAAATGAAAAAGGAAATATCTTCCCGAAAGAAAATGACTGTTCCATCAGTGATGAACAAGACATAATTGAAAAGCTACATGCATCAAAAAGAATTGGCGGCACTCCAACTAGTGTCGCCAATTATATTTGGTGGATGTACGGACACAAGCATATTTTTCATTTGATTTTAATTTTTCAAAGTATACTATAAGATAAAATAAATGTTGTGATTTACAATAAACCTTAGGAATGTAAATACCACACTGTCCTTTTCATTTCTTTACAAAATTTTTGAAAATTTAAATATGAATTTCCATTTTAAAAACATGTCCCACCCCTCCCTCACATGAGGGAGGGATAGGACACTTTTTGTTAATTTAATTGGCTTATTAACGTAAGATTTTAATTATTATCATCAAATTTATATATTTTTTAAATGTTAAAATGTTTCAAGATGTTATTCTGAAAATTTCCATTTTGTACTAGCGAAACATAATTTGTAAATATATTTTTGTTGAAATTGTCCCATGCCTCCCTAATCTCCCCTACACAAAAATATGTCGTTTTGTATATTACGCAAAAATATATGTACTCATGTGCACTTTATACATTAAACTGTGTATTTCAGGGTTATCTGAGAAATTTTACACATTTCAGCAGATTAAAGTGTTATCTCCTAAATACATGGGATAATGTGTATTTTGAAATTGACACACCAGGCGTGTATTTGGAAATTTACACGTTACCTTACACAAACACATATAGACAAATCATTTTTTGTATCACCAGTATACCTATTTTAATGATTAAACTAACACTTTCATTTTTAGAGTGTATTTATGAAATGATTTTTTTTCTGATTGCGTAATTTCTGCAGGTATGAAGACCTGTAAGAAAATTGGCAACAGTCCTTATATGAGAAAACTGGCTTCTCCATTCGAGACAATAGTCCCAGGCTGTGAAAAGTTCGTCGGAAATGACGACTTATATTTTGCATGCGTTGTCAAAGCGGCTGTCATTACATTCAGCCATCAAGTAGGAACAGCAAGGATGGGACATCCAAAAGATCCAAGAACAGTGGTGGATCCAAAGTTAAGGTGAGAAGGAATAGAATATCAATCTTAAATATTTTTCACATCTTTATTGCCATTTGGCATATTGTAGGCTTTTTAACATAATCATCTACTATATGATGGTAAAACTTTAAGTATTTGTAAAGATTGTTCTTAAATTTTCATCTTTTTCCATTTTGATTAAATTCTGCGACCAAAGTACGAAATAGTTTTCTTTGAATTCTGCTTATAAATTTCCGTGTAATCCAGATTCTAAATAACAAAACATTTTCTTAATTTACCCATATGTTGTAACACTACCCCTATATACCAGCATATTATGTAGTTACAATAATTGGAGAAAAATTTCTATTGAATAAACGGCAAAACGAAAATGAACAAAGAAAAAAAATATCTGATGTTAGAGTATTACATACATTTTCACATCCATGCTCTTTTTAAAAAACAATTCCATACGGATTAACGTTTGAAAAGCTTACTTCTTGTCTGATAAATTTCTATAATCATCGAAGAAGCTACTTTCTCTCCACTAAGCTTACTTCTCTTTGTACCAGACTTCTGAATACACTTTTCCAGTCAGATAATCACCATAAATACTTGAATGGTGCTCTTTATTCGCTATCGTTTTTGAGATATGGAGTTACGCTGAAGGCTATAATAAAGGGCAGTGACTCTTAACTCGAATGTTACCAAATACTTTCTTTTCAGAATTTCTCATTTTGCGAACATCACTACATTATTACATGTAATACATATTTGATAATAATCTATTAGTAGCCGATATAGGATCTTTGCATAGTTTTATATTGCCAGAAAAGAGACCTATTTAGGAATATCTTATGAAAGAGATGTTGCTATTATAAATTAATAAATAAACTGCTCAGTTATTTGACACTCGATTTAAAAAATGTAATAATTTTTCAGTAGAGATGATCGAGCATTACTCTGTGATTTTAAAAATACATTTATGAACACACATTTCTTCTTAAAGAGTATTATTTATTTGGACACCATCTACCATTATTTAAGGTTTGACCAGATGCTTTGAATATCTTTTGTATGTACATAAAGTAAAAATAATTAGAGTCTGGAACAATAAATCTGTGTAGGACAAAATTCATTTATACTTCTGAAAACTTGTTTTCTTATTTCAGGGTTCTGAGCATAAAAGGCCTGAGAGTCGTCGATGCTTCTGTGATGCCGACGATCCCATCTGCAAATACAAACGTTCCGGTTATGATGGTAGCTGAAAAAGCATCGGACATCATAAAAGAATCCATTGATTGCCTACAAAATCATGATTATCACGAAGAGGAAAATAACTTATTTTATAAATAATTCGATGAGAATAAAATGTTAATGATAAGTCAAAAAAATAAGCTAACGGGAATTAGATTCCTCAGAGCCAAAGAACTAAATAGACTAAGTTTGTTTGCTTTTAAGTGAACAGTCTTTTGATATCAAGCCCATCATTTAACACCGAAACACGAAGTGCTATTTTAGTTCAAAAACATATTATGTAGTTAGATTACAGTAATTGAGACCGAAATATGAAATTTCATTTCAGTTCAAAAATAAATTATGTAGTTAGATTAAAGTCACAAGAGAATCAAACGACCGATGGAGTGAAAAGTTATTATTTTTAAAGTAACGTTGTTTAAACTTCCTGTATCATAGTTTCTACTTTGGAGAGAGGTTGTATTAATCCAATAATTTTAATTTATAAAGCAGTAATTCAACATATCATACCATCTTTAAAGAACTTATTTATTTTTTAAAAGCAAATGTAAAATCTTCTTTTGAATGCTCTACAAATTTATAAACTTTGATGCTTTATTTGTAAAAGAGTTTCAATCTAACATTTTGTAAAAATAGAATTCTGTATCATTAAAAATATGCAGATATATATGTACAAGTTAATATTGAAATATCTAGTTTTAAATATCATTAACAAAATTCTACATTGTATAATATAACTCTCTATTTTATTCTGTGACTATCACAGCTTCACCTGCTTCGCTGGTAGGTTTTTCTAAACCACTCTCGAATCAAACGAACCTGCGATTGGAGGCCTGTGTCGGGTCAATTTTCTCTCATTTTTTAATTCTTTATACTAATGAATATGAAACATAAATCCTTGAAATTAACACTTTTACCAGAAATATGAATAAAAGCCAAATTATTGGTTAAACATTGATTATCATGTGATATGTTTGAAAAACAATTAGTAACATTTTGATGTATGTTGTTCGTCATATTGAATTATGAACCTTTTGCCAACTACAGGATCAAGACAAATTAAATGTAATTCATTTGTCTAAATATCTAGAGATGATTGAATTCTAGAGTGAAACTAATCAACACTGTATATATACATATTACACATAGACGCGGGAAAAATGACTCTCCATTTTATTTCTCAGTAGTAGAAAAATTATCCAAATTGATTTTTTACCTGTTTAGTTACTCTAATTAGAGAACTTTCTGTTAAACATGAATCCCACCTATAATGATTATTTTAATAATTTTACTCTAACTTAAAATGTTGAATTTGGTACGCTAAATCAAAATAATGAAATCGAGAATTCATTTACATACTAGTTTATCATCTTTGTTTCATATAGTAAATCACATTTATGTTTGTGTTTGTAATAGTTGTGCTGTCACGTTTGTGTTTGTTTTTGTTTCCTGTTATATGTAAGTCATTTTGAATTAATAAATTTGAGTAAACTTTTGTAAATATTTGTGTTTTCTCTTTAATTACATGCATGTTTAGAAGTTAGGAAAAAACATACATTGAACATTTTACATTTTATTTGTAAAGCCTATTTTCAACGCGATGCTGCCTATTTTCAATTATGCTTTACCTTTTGTTTGTCCATTTCTTTCTTGCCAAATTTAGATAACGCAGCGGTGAACGTGTTAATGAAGAATACTTTTCAAGAATTATTTAAAAGCTCAAATGGAATTTCGGAATTCTCAAGCACTTTGTTAAGACAAGAAAAAAATATTCCGCCTTTAATGCTATCGATTCCAGAGAAGGCGTTTTGTAAAATACATTTAATCTACTCTGAAGGGTACAGATGTGTGGCTGAGTAATTATTACAGAGATTAACAACGAGGCAATCTAAACACATGACCGCACACAAGTTTATCACACATGCTTCCGCAAAATTTTCCACTGTAGTTCCGCTAGTTTGTGGGTACTGGCATTTAAAGAAAAAACGTGTTTTTAACGACGAGAAATATTTTCAACAAACTGTAAAAAAAGAAAGAAAAAAGAATGAATTTGGGGTGCAATTTTGACTCAAACTCAGATTTATTAAGTCTAACTCATCCTATGCTCGCTTTTCAAAAAGATAATCAAACTCAATTAAAAACTCACAGAGTGAGTCAAACCCACGAGTTTTCAAATTATGAGTTCACTCATGCACAACATTGGTAGGGGGATTCTGTTGTAGTTGAATTTATAATACTGAAAATGTTCCTCATGCTTTGAAACTTTCTACAATCTAATTTTTACAGAAATTGAACAGCTTTTCTGGAAATCTTAATTATTACAGCACTTCGGAAATGAAATAATCTTGAGTTTTCAACATTTACCCCGATTCTACATCGAGCTAAAGGATGTTCTCAAGTTTGTTTTTCCCCCTCGCTTTACAACGGAAATCTGACACATTCACGAAGTCATTTTATCCGTAAAGATATGAATTTGTCAGGTTATTTTTTTCCATTGAAAGATCAAAGAATCGAACAACCCTTTATTAACACTTTCCAACATATTTGAAAAATGTTTACAACTTAGGTTTGTTTGCCATCGGTCTGCCATCTGTCTGTCCGTACTCTAACTGTAGTAAATGTAATCAAATTTTCATGAAAATGTTATGTTATTTGGTTTACTATAGAATGTTCGCTGTTGAAAAGGTTTTGTGTAGCATTTATTGCTTGTTTACAAACACACGAAAGAATTTCGTTACATTTTGGCTGTGAGGAAAAATCGTTTGCGACGCAGTTTAATAATGTTACAATACTTTAAATATTTTGGACTTGATATGCATCACGGAGGTTAATAATAACGTGCTTTCTCTGGAATATTTAATAAGTATCATTATAGTTCATTTAAAGGGACGCACAAAATAGTTCCATTATAGTATGATCTATGGAGAGAAATCGTTTGTGATGCATTTTAATGTTAAGATACTTTACTCATAATGAAATTCATATGCATATGCATCACAGTGCTGCACTACAACATGTTTCCTATATATTGGAGTGCATATCATTTATTGTTCATTTACAGATACCCACAAAAAAAATTCGGTTACATGATTAATTATGATTGATAATTGCTGGAAATGCGTTTTCAGCTGTGGTATGCATTTTTAAACTTAATTAATTTTTTTGTATATTATGTGGTGGGAATAAATTCTATACAGACTATACATGGTTGCACGAACGAATTCGTACACATTACCGGACATGGACAGCAATTGTTTAAAACTAATTTTTAATACATTGTGTAATTATTTAATGTGTTTTCTTAAGTTTGTTTAGATATCTTATTTCGTTGTATAAAAAAAATTAAATTTCTTAACAATATTCTATTAGTATTGGAGCGTTTGCTCGCAGTTGACGTTTGTTCTGGGATTGTCCCAAATGTCAACTTTGAAACTGTTTTCTGAAAATTCTTTGTCTTTGTGGAAATATTATATTAATAATTAATAAAATAAAAATTCTGTTGGATAACTACATTTTTACCCCATTCAAGGGCGGTGAGATATTATATATCCTACTTATTTTTATTTGCCAAATGCCATATTAGCACCAGAATTTTGAAATAAAATTTTGCTTTTAATGTGCACGTGAAGAAAAGTTTTTATTTTTGTTTGTGTCAATCAATCCGAATGTGTATGTCAAAATCCTGGTGTCAATCAATCTTCTCAACATTTTATCAACGGATATACTTTGCCTCTGAGAGTGTTAATCGAGCAGAGGTGCCCAGCTCTCCACTAATTTTCCATAATATGAGGGTTAATTTGACCCACGTTTAATACTTTTGCACCAGAAATTTTTTAAAGAAATGGAATAAAATATATTTCATGTAGAAATCTTAAATAAATAAAGATTCATCAAAAACATTTCCTGGTTTAAAACGTTGTTAAACCGGGTCAAATTAAACCACATGTTACAGAAGATTAGTGGGAGCTTGGCATCTGTGAACGAGGTTAATTAACCCATTTTCGGCCAAAGGTGCGTAAACGCACCATTTCAATAAGTATAATTTTATTAACACTGTGACGTATATTTTTCACTAATTTTATTTTTCTGCTATTTTTAAGGGTTTTGGAGACATCTATAAAATATTAGTAATTCAATTGAAATAATCATTTTCTGTTAAGAAATTTTCAAAACATGCTGGTTTTTTACTTGAAACGGTTATTAACAAATTCGACTCTTTGAAAATGTATAATTATTCCACTTGAGATTAATCATATGTTTTTATAATGGAGTAAAGTTGCAAGTTCTGTAAATAAAATAAAAATAAAACAAATGCCATAAGAAAACTTAAAATTTTTTTATTTAAATTGAATGGTAAATTAATAATGGTAACGTCAAATTAAATAAAATATTATTTTTCATGCACGAAACTTTTTTGGTGTCTTAATGAATGTAATTTAAGCAAATTTCAATGCAAATAGTACCACATTTTATAAAATTTCTATGCTTGGCCTAAACTGGGTTAATATCATTATTAATTAGAGTTATTTTTTTCAACAAGGGCATGATACTTCTCGCTATCCCATCAATCAGTACTGTAACTGCCGATATTTGTTTTATATTCTATGTACTTCTTTAATTAGTCTATCCATGTAGGTTATTTCAATTTCATCGATGTCATTTGTAAAATATCCCATATTTCCGCAATAGGATTCATATGATAATTTTTATTTAGTCTGCACTTTACCTCAATATTTAGAATTAAAGATTTTCAGGGTACTTGATCTAGAGCTAAAAAAGTTTTATCGCTACAGAATTGAACAAATCATACATCCAACTGAAAACAGAAAAGATTTTCTAAAATTCCTTTATATTTTGAGACTTTTCTGTTACAAAATTTATTGATGAAAAATGCAAAATTTGTTAAAAATGATGAAATGTTTTAGTTTTGATGTATTATATAGACAATCAGAAAAAATCTATAATAACTAGCTCAAGACAGTATTTAAAAAAATGTTTTGCGTAGATCAATTATTATTTACTTATTTATTTATTTTTATTTTTATGTTTGATACATGGCATTGTCTGCTACTACTTAATAACACTACCACATTTTCAGAGAAGCTGGAAAAATAGGGAATCTCCCAGTAAAAAATTACAAACCGAACTATGCGGAACTTATCTGTTCCGCATCTTATTTCCGTGTAAAATTATGATTGATGCATTGTTTCTAGGATGTGTTAGAAATCATTTTCAGTTGACAATTATTTATAAGAAAAAGGATTAAAAAGTGTATAAGACGCTTATGCCTAGTAGATGAAATTTAATCCATGATAATCATCGAGTAGTTAATCTGATTAGCATGATGTGGAATAATTCAGTCTGTTAGACATAGAAGACAAATTCTTAATCGCATGACAGTGAAAGAATATCCAACTTCAATGATATGGCTGTGGAATGTAGGTATATTTTAATGATAAGGTTTTATCTAAACGGAATACTAAGCATCGCTGCAGTTTTAAGGATTTTAATTTGGAAAAGTTTTTATCATGAGTATTCGATATTATTTCCCGATTCTAATGGCACCAAATATTGCAACCAAACCATAACACAGATTATTTGAAGAAGAAAAAATGTAACGTTAAAAATATATTTAAAATGTAATAATAATAGTAAGAAAATATTTCTTGGAAATTATTTATTTATATTTCAATTAAAACTAGATTGACAGTCTGTTATGCAGACTGGCTTTTAAATATGCAATTTATTTATTTTATTTTTTTATTTAAATTTTTAACATTTTAATCTTCAATTTATTCACATCAAAATTTTTGCGATGTAAGTTGCATTGATGGATTGCAATCCTGCAAAGCTTTCAACCTCGCGGCATTCCTCAGAATTATTTTTTCTTCGAAATTCACTTGTAAAATATGACGTTTTAAAACAATTTTATGCTATTTCTGTGAATTAAAATTAAAAAAAAAAGAAAAGAAAAAACTAATATTTCCAAAACTATTTTAATTATTAATTATTAAATCTTCGAATTTTTCAGCTAACACTCCTATAAAATTGAAAATGCAGCCTTGGATAAAGCATACCCCAATAAAGGCTTCTACATTGGTTATTGCTTTGAAATTATGTGATCATGCATAATAGGCCAAAAAAAAAAAAAAAAAAAAAAAAAAAACATTTTATTCCACTATTTTCATATTACTTTCATTATTTTTTAACATCTGATCGAAATATCTTACCTTTCTTTCGTGAAACGTCGGTATGTTTCACTTTTTTCTTTTTATATTTTGCGTCACCAAATCTTCTTCCATTGTTACATTTACTTTCAAAATACTTGATGTTTCCGAGTTAAGAAATCGCAATCTCTTCGGTCTTGTACTTTTTACTTTCTTCTATCTTTACAAGAAAAAAAGTATTGGATGCATGAAAATTTTCGACTTCCGGTTTTTGACGGATTTATACGTTTAAGAAGTTCCTGAACACGATTTGACTGAAAATGTTTGTCTGTGAGTCTGTCTCTGTGTGTGTGTGTGTGTCTGTATGTGACAAAAGTTTTGTGGGCGCTCTATTCAAAGAACTAATGCATGCAAATTTAATAAAACTTCAGATTCTGCTAGCCCTTGACACAAATATACTCTGATTACGTTTTGGTGTAAATCGCCCAACAGGTGGCGCTGCTATGCAACCTTTTGCAGGAATTTTACGATAATATATCTCAAGAGCTAATGCACAGAATTTCATCAAACTTCAGATTCTGTTAGACCATGACATAAATAGACACCAATTACGTTTTGGTGTAAATTACCCAACAGGTAGCCCTCCTACTTTTTTTCATGATTTTTACGATACCTATATCTCAAGAACTAATGCACAGAATTTCACCAAACTTCAGGTTCTGTTAAACCATGGCATAAATAGACGCCGATTACGTTTAAGTGTGAATAGCCCAACAGGTAGCGCTGTTATGCTACTTTTTTAAGGAGCTTAGATATTGGAGTTGAATATTTAACGCTTGAAGAAATCGATTTCTGTTAAAACAATTATGGGTTAAAAATTAATTTCAAAAATATATATTTTTTTAATTAATTTTCGAAAATAATATTAATTTTAAGTCATGAATTTTGTAAAAGAAGTCTATTTTTAAAAATATTAAATATGAAAATCCAGAATTACAGCTTATTCCGCCAAGTAGTTTTTGAATTATTCTTAAAATACTACCCGTATTGCAATCTGTTTTAGAGGAATTAAAAATGAATTTAGCATTGGGAGTTCCAAATTTTAAAATTGCATAATTTCAAAAATTACTCGACCGAATGGCTTCTTGTTTGGTATTCAAAGATAAAATATTCCGAAGAATCCAACTATGATGTTAACATTAGGTGTTAGTATTAAAAAATTTAAAGTTTGTTATACAATTTCTATATAAGGACTAAGCAATATTTAAGTATAGCATTACTTAGTAGCCGTTATTACTAATCGATTGGTACTAGTCACACTTTTATACATTGATTTGCGACAGATATAGTAGGGTTGATCACTTTTTTTCAAGGACTTCTAGAAGTTCTTCAAGAGGTGAATGTTAGGGGACCCATGCTTCGCCCTGACAGTGCATCTTTTCATTCAGAAAGGATTATAGTCGAATTTCTTGAACAAAAAAAAATCAATCTGATAGAACATCCATCCTATTCACCTGATCTTGCCATGTGTAACTTTTGGCTATTTTTTAATCCGAAAAAAATTACGTGAGTGTCGTTTTCATTCCGAAGATGAGATTGGTGAGGTTATAAAAGCATATTTTTCATTATTCGAAGAAATGAACGGACTGCTTGAAGCCTTTAAAACCGGATCGGCGGCTTTTACACAAATTTTATTCGGTAAGCACCACTTTTTAAAAAAAAGCTACCTTTACTTAAACTACCACAAAAATGCTGTAATTAAAGAAAGCAAATATTACTTTTATTTTTTACTGGTGTCTAAAACAAATTCTGTATGTTCTTTTTGAGGGTGCATATATGCACCCATGGTCCCGAATGGGTTAATCTTAGAAAAATTCGCCTACAAAAGCGCATTGGCCTTGAAGGGTACAATTTAGCCTTATCTCAAAAATTTCAGTGTGACCCTTGTACTTTTCCACCTTGCGGACATAGTATATTTAGACTTCCTGTCTAATTTGTTTTCGCACTGAAGAGAGAAAAATCAATTTCCGCATGAATATGTAGGTTATTGTCATATTTCTTGAAGCATTTTTTTTCCTTCACGGTACGTAATCATTCAAAACTGTTTAACCTTGTCCACTTTCAAAGGAAAAAATAAAGAATTAGTGTAATCCATACGTGTAATAATATAAGATTGAACTAAACTTACTATTCACACCATGCAGAAATATCACTTCAGTTTCTGACAAAATTACTGAATAACTACGAAATTATTGAGGCATGAATTTAATGGCCGATCCAAAAGATTTAAACGTCTTCAATTTGTCTTTTCCAGCAATATCTTGATTACATTATTCGTTTTTCTTTTAATAGCCGCTGGCGTTTATGTTTATTGAGCGTTCTGAATTTTTCTCCTATCCCTCCAGATCAATTGTTTTTTTTTTCAAACAGTCTCGTTTAAATCTATTAAATTATACTTATCAGTGATTTTGTGGGGAAGAATGGTGCGGCACGCATAGCTTTAAATTTGTGCAACAAGTTTATTGAAATCTCAGAGAAGAAAAAAAAAAAGGTAATTTGTTTGTAATATAATTAAGTTATTATATAATATCGATAATTGCATGATGATATTTAAATTTTAAATTATATTTAATTACTTAACTAAAATTTTAAATGAAATTTGATTCATATTAATAAAAAGTTATATGCATATTTAAATTTCTTATCAACTACGTATGCATTTTGTAGTATCGTTAATTTATCATTTTAACTGAATCAAAATCTTTATATATTTGATCGACTTTAAAAAAAAAAAAAAAAAAAAAAAAAAAAAAAAAAAAAAACATTTATTATATCAGATTTCTAAACTCTGTATTATTTGTCAAGTTGTCATGGTTTCGTAATTTGAAAAAATAATATACTTCATTAATTGCTAAAAAATTTTAAATAAAAACCATAAAAACAGTAAAAAAAGTTTTTATAAACTGGTTATATTAAACTGGTTTCGGCTTCACCAGAACCTTTATCAAAACAAATAATAACATTCTACAGTTGCACAGCCTATAATGCAATGATCTAATAATCAACTTTTTATTTTTATTTTATATTATTTTTTTTATCGTGAATAATCTGAGAGAGAACGTGAAACACATGAATGATGACGCTTCAAATCATTGCATCATATATGATGCAACAGTAGAATATCATATATATTTTTTCTGTTGTCAACATTCCTTTTCTATGTATTTACAAAACGCGCAACAAATAATAAGGTATCATTCGAAAGGTTTTTGAACCAGCTTCTGACATAGTACACTCACATTTCCTTAAAACAAGTTTTTTTTTATTAAAAATTGCACTTATTTAACAATTAAATTAGCATTGTTTTTTTAAATAAAATGAATGGTTTTTCTCAAATCAATGTTGCCACGAAAATAAAATAGCGCAATATATTGTGCTCAACAATGATCATAAAAAAATAAATAATACAAAAAAGTTAAAGTGCCCTCAAGGGTTTCTTTTTTATTTATTTATTTACGATTAAAAAACAAAATTCAAATTGAAATGTTTAGAAGAAAAATACACCATCTATCGATCGAAGCAGTGGTGTTTCTCGTGTAGCATTTAATGTATGATGTATTACATTAAATTAAATTGTATTTTATACGTGTTCAATTTATTTTTCATTTATTCAAGTTATCTCATTATTTCAATTTTTCATTTGTTGAATTTATTTATTATTTTTTTTAATCATGACAAACATGTCATAGACTCGAAATAATACTTTCTTTCAAAATATGAATGCAAGTTTTGAAATAGGAATCGTCTACATATTTAGAATATATATACCAACTTTGTCTTTTCAATTGGTAACACCAACTTTTGACAACACATTCGAGTTCCCTTGATCAATGTAGCCTGGAAAATAGTATAGTTTATATACTTTTTTCTGAAATCTTCATAGAGTTATGAAAGAAAATGTGTTAGGAGTTTATCCATTAATATAGAAAATTAAATTAAGATCTCACAAAAAAACCCTTCCAGATTCATAAATTTATTAACCAAAAAAAAAAAAAATGATAGGGAAAAACCTAACTGGTGTCGGTTTCGAACAACTTTCCCGGGGCGCATGTAGTTATCTATTGCACATCTCCGGCACAAAGCAAGTGGTGAAATATGAGTTAAATAAACTAATCTATTTAAAAAGAAAAGTCGTATAATTTTCTGGTCGCAGTTTATGATTTTTTTATATGTAGTTGACCGATTACAGGTACAGTCCTTTTCTAAAACTGCCGTAGGCGACTATTTTTTTTTCCTTATTTTCTCTACCAGTATTTACAAAGAAAAATAATCTATCTGGAAGATTAGCAGACATCTACCATGATGATTTTTCTTTGGAAAAGTTGTGCGCAAAGTAATAAAAAAATAGTCATCACTTGCAGCCTTGCTTTAAACTATCGAAAAGACTATCGACTATTACATAGCCATGTTTTTCACCATTCTCATTTTGTTTATATAAAAGTTAAAATAGCTCATAATTCATAATCTTTTTAATAAGAATTTATTAATAATTTTCGTGATTAAAAATGTGTTTTTAAATTTAAAAAAATGCTTAGATTATGTTTCGTATAATATATTGCATTTCATTAAAAAAAAATTAATTAAAAAAAAGAAAGAAAGAAAAATCCTTTTAACCAGACGGATTGTTTTTTGTTTTTTTGTTTTTTTTTTTTTGGGGGGGGGGATTTAAATTAAAGTTTCTCATGTGGATTTTTTATTAGTATCCTCAAATTTTGACCTCTTCTAATTTTATGAAGATTTAAATAAAAATATATAAACTATCTCTTTTCTCGGGCTACTTTGATCAAAGGAACTCAAATACGTATTGTGTCAACGATGTGGTGGTGATTTATATAGATAGCCTGGAAGGTAAGCTGGGGAAACTGGACCAAATAAGTAACTGGGCGATAAGCTATTTTTAACCGACTTAAAAAAAGGAGGAGGTTATCAATTCGACCCGTATGTATGTATTTTGTTGTTCACGCATAACTCTCGTAAATGTGCATCGATTTTGATAATTTTTATTTTGTTTGAAAGAGTAAGGGTCCAAGGTGGTCCCATTTCAATTTCGTCAAAATCTGATCATTAGAACAAATTATTTTATTCAAATTTCCATTATTTAGATAATTTAATTTATATTTCAAAAAGTCCATTATTTGGATTGTTGCCAATTTGTAAAATAGCGCACGTAATAATATTCCCTTTCAATTAAAAAACGTATTTACACGTGACTATCAAAAACAGAAATAAAACTTTAAAACAAAAATTAAAGATCACGTGTTAAAAGCAGTAAATGTAGAAAAATACGTTATAAAAAATATACTTGCACGTGAATATTAAAAAAGAGAATTAAATTATACACGTTCAAAACATTAAATGGGGAAACTTACGTCATATTTAAAATGCTCAAATAACATTACTTCCAAACAGTTTCAATTTAAAAACATATTTACACGAGAGATTAATTTATTTGTAGCTGATATATTATGTAGGATATATTGAATTTGAATCAGAATTCTGTCAGCTATAGCCAAGTTGGCTTCATTTATGGCAACTTGTTTTTGTCGCCAAATTTGTTGATATTTCGCCAAATATTGCCTAGCTTGGAGAGATTTTAACGCTGGCGAACATGAATATATAGTGTTAAGAATGTAAGAGTTAGAATGATGGTACAACAATGAAATAAAACTTGCGAGATAGCATGTTCACTAAAACTCTTAAATTAAAACCGTTTATGGAGGAATCCTGCTGTCTTGTTTAAAAATGTCAGCCACTCTAAAATTTCAAAATGCTATATCTCAGCCACTTTTTAAGGTAGAGCAAAACAAAAATTGTACCGGTATCCTTGGATCAAGGCTGAACATTCAATTGAAAAAAACCTTTAGGATTTCTAATATTTTTAACGACTTAACTGTACATCTTTTTGAATTTGAAATCTTTAAGTGTCTATCATAGCGCCTCCTTCTTGCCGAATATCCCCAAATTCTACTGGGACCTGCCGGCCATAGTAAAAAACACATACAAAAAATTTGGTTCAGTAACTGTGGATAACCTAATACACTTTTCGATGATACAATAATTTAAATGGAATAAAAATCGCTATCACCGCGCCCGCTTTCGGCAGAATATCCGCAAATTCAAGTGGGACCTGCTGGTCACAGCCAAAAACCTATAAATGAAATTTCATTCAATTCTAGGTTGCTTCATAACTTGATACACTTTTCAATGATACAAAGAGGGCACACACGGACAGACAGATATTTTGTAAAAACATGTTTTTCGGAATCTTTGATTCCTAAAACATATAAATCCGTCGAAAACCGGAAGTTGAAAAAATTTTGATCACAATACTTTTTTCTATTTAGATCGAAGAAGGTGAGTAAAGGAGGATGTTAATAATTTGACCCTATGTATGCATGTATGTATGTTTTAGTCCTGTTCACGCATAACTTTCGTAAATGTGCACCGATTTTGATGTATATATTTTTTTGTTTAAAAGTGCAAGACACCCTGGTGGTCCCATTTAAATTTCGTCAAATTCTGATGACTAGAACAATTTTGTTGTTAAAAAATTTTCAAAATTAAAAAATGCGTGGAAGCCGATTACAGAAGATTCATTCCCAATTCTCGTCAATCTGAATGAGAATTTCGTCAAATTAGTCAACTATAACCACGTTGGCTTCACTTATGGCAACATATTTTGATTGCCAAATTTGGCGATATTTCTCCAGTTGTCGTACAGATTGACAAGAATTTGATTCTGTCAAAGATTTTTTTAAAAAGTATTTATTTAATGGATAATTTTGGTAAATTATAATTTCTATTACAAATTACTTATTTATTCAGCAGATGTTGAAATCAAGATAATTGTGTATTACTGTATTAATAACTAAAAAGTAGGAAATAAAATAAAGTTTTACAAAAAAAATATTAACCAACTTAAAAAAAGCACTAAAAAGTATTAAATAATTCTTTAAAATTCTCTAATGACAAAATGTTATCCATTAACCACAAATCCAATATCATGTGTCGGAATAAAAATGATAAATTTAATATGTACAGTTCAATACCCACCAAACATGGATTTTCGAGAGAATATATTTTACAAGAGATGAATATACAGACTTATGATTTAGTTTACGAATATATACACATGAAAAGCAATCAATTACTTTTTGAAGTCGGTGCCAAACAACCCCAATCGATAAATTAGTAGATACTAGGTACAATGTATTCACAATTCTTACTAAACTTAAGGTAGTTTGGCACCGACTTCAAAAAGTAATTGATTGCTTTTCATGTGTATATATTCGTAAACTAAATCATAAGTCTGTATATTCATCTCTTATAAAATATATTCTCTCGAAAATCCATGTTTGGTGGGTATTGAACTGTACATATTAAATTTATCATTTTTATTCCGACACATGATATCGGATTTGTGGTTAATGTATAACATTTTGTCATTAGAGAATTTTAAAGAATTATTTAATACTTTTTAGTGCTTTTTTTAAGTTGGTTAATATTTTTTTTGTAAAACTTTATTTTATATAATAAACCGTTGGTGTCTTTTACGTTTTAGATGTTGGAAACATTACAGCATCATCTATACTTCTTGAAACTTGCTTCCCACACGATCCCACAGGGCCCAGTTACCACAACAATTATATATATATATATATATATATATATATATTTATTTATTTTTTATTTATTTATTTATTTATTTATTTATTTGAGTTCCCCTTACAACAGGAAATTAATTTTTCAATTGTTTTTTTTTTGTTTGCAATAAAGAAAATTATATAATACCTACAGTTTTTTAACTGAACACACGTTTATGAATGTAACTTAATTTTTTCTCTATAAAAAACTAAGTAAATAATACTTACTACTAGCTGCTAGGTGATATGTTAGACACTTATCAATTTGGATTATTTTATTATTATTATTATTAAAGGATGTGGAGCGAACATATATGACAAACAAATAGGCTAGCTCTTCTTACAGTGTTGAGTTACATAAAAAAGAGAATGAGATTCTTAAATACTTACCCGTTTTCTCACAGATTTTTCTTGCTCATTTTTCCCCCTAAAATACCCAAACTATTTTACTTATTACTTATACTAAAGTGTATAAGTACTGACTTAATTCTTATGTTTTTTGTATAAATAAACATAATAACTACACATTTAGTGCTGTTTTTCAACACCTTGACAGAAAGGTTTTCTTTTACAACACTCTTTAGTTGATATATAACTTACATGATCTGCCGGCTTAAATTTTTATAAGCTATTTACACTTTTTGAAACATACCTTGAAACCCCAATTTAAACAAAACGTACAAGTGTGGAACACAGACCTACCTGGTCCTGTTGCCCCGGGGCAACTGGACCCATGAACAGGTAAAGATAAAATATATTTTTTTAATTTTTAGACAGTAATGTGCAACTATAAGAAAACATTTTCCATGAAAAATGATTTTAATCAATGTTACTAATATAGACGTAAGATAAAAATAAATGTACAAAATGTCTTAAAAACTTGAAAACATAAGATCTTGAGAGTACATAACGCTCCTAGCGCTTTCGGCTTCAAACTAAGCCATTATCAAGGGCCTTCGACCAGCCGAGACCACAGCACAGATGTTGTTCAATACCAGAAACTCAAAATGACAGGAGAACTCATTATGGACATCCACAGCACAGATATTGTTCAATACCAGAAACTCAAAATGACAGGAGAACTCATTATGGACATCCACAGCACAGATGTTGTTCAAGACCAGAAACTCAAAATGACAGAACTCATTATGGACATCCACAGCACAGATGCTGTTCAAGACCAGAAACTCAAAATGACAGGAGAACTCATTATGGACATCAATGTCCATAATGAGTTCTCCTGTCATTTTAACTTAATAACTACAGGGTGATCTTTTTTAAAGTGACAGTGTTTGGAGCGCCCTGTAGCGCGATCTAATAGCCGAAATGGCACCAAACTTGGTATTTAGACTAATCAAGACATGGGAAAAAGGATTCCGTGAAAAAAAATTAGTTCCAAAAATCGCCGCTAGGACATTTTGTGGCGCTGCTGTAGCTTACAATAACGAGAATTAGCATAAAACACGGGTATCAAAGAAAAATGCAAATGTTGTGCGATGACAGCGCCAGTAATAGGGGCTATAAAAGCAAGTAGTAGACAGCTCCGTCAAATAATCTCAGCTGAAGTAAACGAGCTCCAGTGGACATGTCCCTCACGTTACCGGAACGTGCGTTACATGTGAAGCTGTATTATATGAATCAATGTAATGCATCCGCAGCTCTTCGGGAATTTTGAATTAGAAAAGAATTACGAAAGGGGCCTTTATCGCTGAATGGTCTTAAGAAAAATATTATGAAGTCCGAGGAAACGGGGTCACTGACCATTCGCGCTGGGAGAGGACGTAAACAAGAATCAGAAGATGTAATAACTGATGTTGCAACTGCAATTGTCGAAGGATCGCAGGGAACCATTGCTGGTACTAGCAGCGCCCGGGGTGTAGCTCGACAATTGGACATGAATTATTCCACGGTATAGAGAATTTTGCGGCGCGTTATTGGATTTTACCCCTACAAAATCAGCCTCTTGCACGAACTGAAACCAAGTGATTATGATAAGTGAGTGACATTCGCTCTATCGTTTCTTGCCAGGGTAGAAATTGATGATGCTTTCCCATGGCACATTCTGTGGGGAGGTGAGTGCCATTTTTATCTCAATGGGTCCGTAAACACACAAAATAGCCGAATTTGGGCTTCTGAGCATCCCCACACCGTGCATGAAATCCCATTAAATTCCCCAAAAATCACTGTTTGGTGTGGTTTCACAGCCGAATTCGTAATTGGGCCATTCTTTTTTGAGACCATCAATCCGACAGGACCCGAAACGTGCACCATAAATGCAGAAAGGTACCACGAAATGCTGCAAACGTTTGTTATTCCACAACTTCAGCAAAGAAACAGTCTCCAACAGACAATCTTTATGCAGGATGGTGCTCCGCCGCACATTGGTAATAAGGTAAAGCAGCTGTTGCGCCAAACCTTCACTGATGATAGAGTCATAAGTCGGAGTTTTCCAGTTGCATTGCCGCCTCGCTCCCCTGACCTCACAACATGCGATTTTTGGCTCTGGGGTTATTTGAAATCTCAAGTTTATGTTGGTGGAGTATCAAATTTGTCAATTCTAAAGGACAACATAACAAAGACAGGATAACAAAGGAATATTCCTCGTGATATGTTACGTACGGCTGTGGAGAACGTTGTGCACAGAATGCACGGTGTTATTTCTTAGAACGGTGCTCACATTGAAGGTGGTATAATTCCTCACCGGGGAAGTTAATGTAGTAAATAAACATTAATAATTTAACTGTACGATGGTATGTGTTAGTATTTTTCTTTTCTCACATTTTATACATTGCAAAGCGCCACAAAATGCCCTAGCGGCGATTTTTGGAACTATTTTTTTTTTCACGGAATCCTTTTTCCCATGTCTTTATTAGTCTAAATACCAAGTTTGGTGCCATTTCGGCTATTAGATCGCGCTACAGGGCGCTCCAAACACTGTCACTTTAAAAAAGATCACCCTGTACTTGGTGGAATGAGCTGTAATTTTGGATTCGCATACTTAGAGCTTTAAGAGATCGTTTTTTATTTTTAAAAAATCATAGAATATAATTCATAATTTTTCAAAAAATTTATTCAGGAAAACTAGATTTTTTTAAATTAATTTCCTTAAAAAATGAATTGTAATTGATTATTTAAAAGTAAAAGATTTCTAGAAGCTTTAAATATACGAATGTAATAATAATTTAGGCCTTTAAATAGGCTCATTCCGCCTATTTGTTTTTCAGTTATGCTCACTGCAAACTGAAATGTCTGAAATTCAGACACTTAAGTGTCTGAAACTCATGGTTCAGAAAGGAGACATTTTAAAGTGTCTTAATTTTTTAATCATTTGTACATGTCTTAATTTCAGACACTTGAAATGTCTGAAATATCCTCATTTGTTTACCCGGGAAAATAGCTAGAAAAAATTGAATAAGCGCAAATGCCACCATCTATGTAAGCATCTTTATTTTCGAAAACGGGAGGATAATCGAAGTTTATCTTTCTCCCCACGCCGGGATTGAACTCCAGACCTAAAGGTTATAAATCCAACGATTTACCGATTAAGCCATCGGGACCACGTGATTACATTATTTTAAATGCAAGTGGTGGAAAGATTCGGCTGCGTGTTGATATTTTTATAGGAAAGATGGTAATTTATCGGTGCTGTCATAAAACTTACCACTTATAATTAATGATGTTAATATATTTCTAGAGTTTTCCTATTGTTATTGAATATTTAGAATGTGATTTGATTAAAATAATTTATACAGAAATTTTCTTTGCTTTACAAATTGTTAGAATATCGTTCGATTCATTTGCTTCTGAGAAAATTGGAAATTTTGAAGAGGAGTTTGGGGAGATTTAGTCAATTTGAGATGGTGGTTAAGATTGTAAAACTTTATTATTCATGTGTGTGTGGGGGGGGGGGGGATATGAAATATACATATTTTCAATTCGATTGTTACCAATACATTTTTTAAATGAAAAATCGCTCCCTGGAAATTGAAATTTGATTAAATTTCCTTTTTGACTAAATTTTAAAAACGCAGTAAAATTATTATTTTCGAGTAACTTAAAATAACTGAAGACTAAGATAAAGTACAGCTAGGAATTTTCCATTGACCGTAAATGAACCAATTCTCATAGGAATTATACATATTTTCAATTCGATTGCTATCAATACATTTCTTAAATGAAAAAGCGCTCAATGGATAATAGAAATTTAATTGACTAAATTTACTTTTTGACTAATTTTTAAAAACACAGTAAAATTATTATTATCTAGTAACTTAAATTAACTGAACACTAAGATAAAGTACAGCTAGGAATTTTCCATTGACCGTAAATCCACCATGGAAATTAATTTGTTTAGCTGTTTTTTTTTTTTTTTTTTTTTTTTTGTTTATGTGTTAAAAATTTATCTCAAACGGGCGGTTCAAGGCATATTTGAATTCAGGCGGCGGTGATCCGGTGGGGACATCTCACCCCCCCCCCCCCTCCCAACCGGGTTTTGAAATTTAAATGTAATTATTAAAAAGATAAAATTTAATCTTCCAAATGACTGCAGAATGATTACATGGTAACAGAAGAAGGAACTACACAATTTTTAATCAGGGGTACATCCCTGAACCCCTCTTAAAAGACAATTTTAATTTGTTTTCTTTTTAATGTTATGCGTTTTTATTTTAGCTTAAACAGAGGATGCAGGAGGACAGAGCCTCCTGACAGAAAAAAAAGTTTGATTTCTTTATTTTTAGAAATGTTGTTATAACCCTATTTTTGAATACTGAATATTTCTTAACTGTTAAATTTTTAAATCATTTTTATGTTTAAAAATTGTTTGCACAAAAAACCCTGACACAAAAATCGTAATTTAGCTTATTTCATGAATATATTATGCATTCTTTAAAAACGGAGTATGCTGTAGATCGGCACATATATTACAAAACCTTGCCTCTACATACATTTGTTTCTTGACTTTCAGTACTTCAAACTGTACTTATTACTATTTCCAAAAATTTAGGGTGAGAGGCAGCCTTGTATTTCCCTGCGTTCTCCTATGAGTACAAGTAATTTTTGAACGACTTTATATTTTTCTGAAAAGCAATTGTTTTTTTACTTAATACCAAAAATAAGTTCGCTCATAATAATTACTGATTCATTGCTTTTAGTTTTGCTCAATTTTTGCACTATCCCCTAAGCTTTATTATTTTTTTTCTGTAAACATAAATTGAAAGAAGACATAATTCCCAATCTAATGGCTATCATTTTTATTGTTATTATTTATTTGTCAGTTACAATCTGGAGTTTTAAATGTATGGTGTTTTTTTTTTTTTTTTTAGTCACACTGTACATAAGGTGACACATAAAAATCCTGTATACTGATTACATGTATAACTCCATTTTCGTGTTTAACACCAAACTCATATTTTCGTGGAAAAAATAATTCTACATTTTCAATTTATTTAATGCAACTTTGTTTTCTGTTTTTTAACCTTTCTTAATTTTTTCCCATAAAAACACTTTGTTGAACACTTCGTTTTTACTCAGATAAACATGGACATTGCTGCGGAGAGCAGTTATCCGACACCTTTGGCGAACTCCACCCAATTACTCACCATGCTTGTGCTGTCTCTGGCTCGACAGAAACACTCGCCAGATACAGCGAAGTCTTTCACAAAGGAGTACGATTATATCATAGGTAAGTTAAAATAATATTGTGTTATTTCTCTAAAATGTTAGAAGATTCAGAGATACCTCTCCAATCAATTCAGCTGCAAATTACAGGGCTGCTCTTGACAATTATTTTCTTATTATTTTGTCCACCACATTCCTATTCACAAACAGAATTCCACAGCGTAAAATTTTGCAAATTTTCTAGATAGATTATTTCTGTTAGAAAATAGTGGTATCGTCAGTGGCAGTTCTGAAATTATCTTATAAAAATTATATTGGCAGGCCTCCCCCTCGGTCCGTTTTTTAAATACCACTTTTTTCTAAAAAAAAAAAAAAATCTTTAGATTACTCTTACAATTTTTTTTTTGTGTGTGTGTGTGTGTGAAGGTAAAAATTAAGCACGAAAATATTAAAGAAAATACGGGACACAGAAATACGGGAAATTCGTAAAATTCTCATTTGAAAAACGGAACAATGGGGGCCTTGTAGTGCTATCACCCGATTGGTAATAAACGTTTATATATATTATTAAATATTATACATGATTAGGATTTGTAGCCCATCTACGCATTAAAAATTTTACAAAATTTTTAAAGTGAAAACTTCTATAGTGTTTCTTTAGAAGTGTTAAACACAATTTTTTTCCTGGGCAGTGAATTAACACCAGCCATTCTTGAAAGTGAAATGTTTATTTATGCAAGAAGACAGATGCAATCAGAAATTTTTCATGCGCAGTGTATATAGCTTAAATGTATAGCTCATATGTCGAGCTGCTTCAGATACCAGACCAGATGTCTTTAACAAAAGGTTGTCTGGGTGAATAGTATCGACCGGATTTGTCTAGCACAGCTTAGTTGGTACAGCGTTGGCAACTTAATGCCAAGATCCTGGGTTCAAATACCGGCCTGGTCATTTTTTCACGCTGTTGAAAAAATTACAACTCGTAATGGTTTGGTATGAATCATATGTTCCTGGTTTACATTTGTGATAATTTGTGAATGTCAGAAGTTAGATTAATTTCGGTGCATTCCTTAAATCCTGATAAGGACTGTACTGCTCGGGACAAGAACCATACATCCCCTACAATTTCATCATTTATCTATAAAATAAAAACTGGAGAAGCAATTCAATGAAATTGAAAATAAAAGTCATGATGCCAGGATTACAGCAATTAATAAAAATTACGACTTTAGAATCATTTTAGTGCACTTTTTAAGGACTTTATTTTAGTGTAATTATACGTATTTTGGGTAAATAAAATCCTATTTCATTTTCCAATCAACTTAATACGCCTTTTATTTTCTTCAAAATCCTTAAAAGATTTTGTGCTGGTCAGGTAAAAATACGCCATTTGTATATATATAACTGCTCCTATGGATTGTAACATATTGAATGATAAATTATTTCTATAAATTATACATTATTTATATTTATACAGTCAGTGTACTATTCTTATCAACACATTGATAAGAAACATTAACTGGATTCATTTTAATGTAAGTCTGAATTAAAATATATATATATATAATCTCATTGAATAATGTAACATGCAATAATAATACCGATGCGTTGGGTTTATTGATGAAATAGCAAGAACAAGTAATGCAAACTGACTATACCAATAGTAAACACATGTACCACTTATGCTAGCCAAAGATGACTTTTTTTTTTTAACCGTATTTTGTAACAGTTATACCGTAACGGAGATTTTTACTGCAATAGACGAGAATTCGCGTCTCCCGTCAGCAATGTGTTAATTGAAGATGAACATCGCAAATGTTAAAAAAAAACCACAATTTTCAATATTTTTATATATTAAAAATATAATAAAGTTTTATGCTTGATACATAGAAACTCTGTTAGAATTTGCAAAGAATGTACTCACAAATATCTAGAGAATCCTCGGAAAGATAAATTGTTAGATTTGAAATTGGTATTTAAAAAAATAGTGGACTCATCAAACCTATTAAAAATAATGTATCTGCTTAAAAGGGAAAAAATATATTACATTTAATCACACAAAAGTTAAAATAATTCACTACGAATGATGTCCAGAGCAGTTAAAGAAATTTGAATATATCGGTACTTTTGCATTTTATGTGTTACATTATTTCTCAAAAAACATACATAAAATTTGTATGTTTACAATTAGAGTACTATTCATATAAATATTTCGATTAGAAACAGTACCATTATTATATACATTTAATTTTAATATAAACAAGAACAGAGAAAATCGTTTTGTTAAATAATGTAAAAAGCAAGTATAATGCCCATAGTTTAAAAGACAAAAACTAGCCGTCACCAATGTGTTGTTAATCGTTATGCATTTTCTAGCTGAACTTTATTTAACCCTTCTTTGCATGAGTTTTACTTTTACAATTGTGTTTTTTATACATATATTAAATATTAGACACCAGAAATTTTAAGATAGATTTTTAACTTTGTTCAGCAACATAGTTCACGGGAAATTTAATGGATTAATATTTCTGTATAAATATTGTGGTGGCGAAGAAGTTGATTTATTTATTAAAAGTTAAATAAAAAGTGATGGAAATTTATATCACTATGCAATTAAGGGTTAATACTAGTTGATTTAATTGGCGTTGCCCGGGCTCATTATAATAACCTTACTCAAATTTGTATTTTTTATGGCTTTTACCCGATTTTGTAAACATTTATATTTTTAACGAAAAATTTTCCAAGCGAACTTTTTCCGAAACGAAGCTCGTAATCGGAGATATTTCCGTGTATTGGCAGAAATTGATGAAAATGAATTCTCAACTGTATTATACGTTTCCTCACTAAACTAAATTTTAGTATACTTTGTAGAATAGATACAAATTACAAAAGAATTCGAGTATCTTACCGGAGATGGGTGGTAATTGCTGAAACCTAGTTTTCAAATATGTTATGCGTTTTCTAAATTGTTTACTTAGATATCTTCTTTCATCTTATTAAACGGTTTCGTTAAAGTATTCTGTAAATGTTGGAAAGTGTTTCATCATCTACACATGGCGCATGATTTTACTTTCTTGTTTTTTTTTTCCTTCAGTGGGTGCTGGATCAGCTGGATCCGTCCTTGCTAATCGACTTTCTGAAGTACCATGCGCACGAATTTTGGTGCTTGAAGCTGGTAAACCTCCACCGATACTCACCGAAGTGCCAGCTTACGGAAGATTTTTTTGGTTTACAGATATCGACTGGCAGTATAGAACAGTTCCACAACGCTATACAGGAAATGGATTAGTCAACAGAGTACGTTTGAGATTTATTGTTTTCAAATTTGTTTATTTACTTAGAATTCGCAATACCCGCAATACTCTTCATTTTATGAAAAATGACTTTTTGCATAAAATGAATTTAAAGTTCTGTAGTATATTTTCACGAAGTGTCGTAAAGATTTGATAATTAAAAATAAGCGATAAAGGCTTTTTACTGCATTCATTGCTCTTTAAACTATACATAGAGTTGTAACCTTAAAATTCATTTTTCTCAATTTGTGTTTTTTTAATATATCAGTATGTTCTAAAGAACACAACAAATATTTTTTAATTGACTCGCAATTTTTATGGAAAATATATATAAATATATATATATATATATATTTAATGCTAAGTACTTAGTCATTTCTACGGTATTTTTACATATGTCATGACATATGTTCTAAAGAACACAACAAATATTTTTTAATTGACTCGCAATTTTTATCGACAATATATGTATACAGGGTGTCCCACAAGGTACGCAGCGTCTAATATGTACAGATTCGGATAGAGCACGTCAATATGAGTAGTTTGAATGGTAACAAGTGGGGTCCCCGAATATAGCGTGATAGTCTAATTACAGGATAAACGTTATCATAGCTGCCAATTTTACGCTTTTTTCCTACCACTAAAATTTTATAGTAAATTTTACCTTATTAAATCTCCGAAATCACGGGATTCAATAAAGCAAAAATTTCTATAAATTTTTAGTGGTATCAAAAAAGCGTAAAAGTTGGCAGCTATGACGTTATTGACGAATCGATAGTGGGTATTCCAAATGACGATGTGTACAACATGAAAGATTCCCCAGATGATTATGCAAATTTGTGGTAACCAATGACAGTAAAAGCGCGTCTGGTAGTACAGGGTGTCCCACAAGGTACGCAGCGTCTAATATGCACAGATTCGGATAGAGCACGTTAATATGAGTATTTTGAATGGTAACATGTGGGGTCCCCGAATATAGCTTGATAGTGTAAGCAAGGTGTGAAGCTTGTGATATGAAAAACGCATAATCATCTGGGGAATCTTTCATGTTGAATACATCATCATTTGGAATACCCACTATCGGATTCGTCAATAACGTTCATCCTGTAATTAGACTATCACGCTATATTCGGGGACCCCACTTGTTACCATTCAAAATACTCATATTGACGTGCTCTATCCGAATCTGTACATATTAGACGCTGCGTACCTTGTGGGACACCCTGTATATATATTTGATGCTAAGTACTTAGTCATTTCTATGGTATTTTTACATATATCATGACATATGTTCTAAAGATCACAACAAATATTTTTTAATTGACTCGCAATTTTTATGGACAATATATATATTTAATGCTAAGTACTTAGTCATTTCTACGGTATTTTTACATATGTCATGACATTTTATAGGGTTTTTTCATAATCTAATTAATTTGTTGTAAATCTGTTATTTTTAATTTTAGAATACACTTGTAAAAAAATGTATTGGAAAAAAATGTTTTAGAAAGTTCAAAATTGTAGAAGTGTAGTTTTAAAATTTTCTTCATTTTTTTAAAGAGAAATAAATTGAAATAGAAAGAATGTAAATTATCACTTTATACTAAACAGCGTACAACCAATAGAGTGAAAAAATTTCCAGACTGGGGTTCGATCCCGGATCCCCTGGTATAACGCACCAAGTGCTTTACCAATTAAGCCATCCGGTCTAGCATTCTCCTACATGAACCCCGGTCTGGACATTTTTCCATTCTGTTGGTTGTACGCTGTTTAGTAAAATGATAATTCACATCATTTGTATTTCAGTAATTTACAGCGTAATTTCAGCTCTGCTGAAAAATTATTTAGTAGAGAAATAAATTTTTAAACTTTTACCACAAGAATTGTATTTTTTTTTTATTAAATCATTTTTCTTCATAAAACCATTTAATAATATGGCAAAAAAGTATTATAAAATTCTCAATTTTTAAAAAAAAAAGGATTCAAAGAATATCGAGTTCCCTTAAATAAGCATGAAAGTTCAATGTATGTAGTAGAGATGAGTTCGGGTTCTTTTTCATTTGGTTAGTTGATTCGGGGAGCTACGATCATCTTTTGCACACAAGGGCTAAACAGACCAGGACCTCTCTTTAAAGTAATCTGTTCTGGAAAAGTTATGTATTATCTGTTATGCTAAAGTGAGTTTCTTATAAGTTAAAAAATTATTCTTTAAATTTCTGTGTGTTTCTTCTATGTATAGAAAAAATGTTTGTTTATTAATTAATTAATTTATTTACTTATTTTGGACTTGTACATGTTATATTCACTTACTGAAGTTTTGACAAGATGTAGCGCAAAATATAAAAACTCTTTCTTTAACAGATCGAGTTATGTTACTGTTATCCTGCGCAAATCATGGAAAATATGCATTTAGTCATAGCTGCCAATTTTACGCTTTTTTCCTACCACTAAAATTTTATAGTAAATTTTACCTTATTAAATCTCCGAAATCACAGGATTCAATAAAGCAAAAATTTCTATAAATTTTTAGTGGTATCAAAAAAGCGTAAAAGTTGGCAGCTATGCATTTAGTTCATGACAGAAAATTGATAAACAAATAAAATATACATTTAATGACATGAAAAGCAAAATTCAAAGAAGCCAGATTATTTAAATTTTTTCACAAAGTTTTGAACAAGTGAGTTTAATAATTGTTAAGTTACAAAACTACGGATGTTATATTTTACGCGTTTCAAAGATACCTGACCAATTCCTCAGTGAAACTCCTTCATTTCAAACCCTTTCCAAAAGAAGAATATAACAAGTGTTGTAACATTATATTGCATGTTTCTATCTATATACCGAAAAAACAAAGCAATTTTGTAGTTGTGTCATTCGTCCATTAACTTATTTCCTTCCATGGTCCTCATTCGGGGACATTCTAATTTTCTAAGATTGGTATTGCGCAATTTAAATATTTTACATATTTTTATGTTAAATGTATTGAAGGCAGTCAGTTTTACATATACTCCAAGCAATTTCATGCGTATAATACGTTTTTATGTAATATACACTGAGTGGCCAAAAATTTAGAGACACCCTTTATTTTACAGTAACGTAGTATGACGTAACAATGCAGAGTTGCTTATTATAAGGAACACTCAGTTTTGTACGACGTGGTTAGCACGCAAGTTACTGTAAAAATGGATAAGATGATAGATTTAAGTGACTTTGAACGTGGGATGGTCGTTGGTGCAAGAAGAGCTGGTGCCAGCATCTCTGAAACGACGACTCTCTTATGATTTTCTTGCCTAACAGTATATCGGGTGTTTAGAGAGTGGCAGTTAAGAAAAAAACCGAGCGATAAGGACCATTCTGGTTGAAAAAGGCTGGTGAACGAGAGAAGTGAAAAGCGAGTAGCACGCATAGTCCGCAGCAAGAGAATGGTAACAACACTTCGAATTACAGCTGAAATCAATGTCGTTGCTTCACAGAGCATATCCCAACACAAAGCAAAACGAACTTTACAAAGGATGGGCTTTAGCAGCAAGAGACCGTCAATAGTGCCTTTGGTATCACAGTAAAGTAGGAAAAGGTGCCTTTTGTGGGAAAAAGGCTGAAAAAAAGTAGCCTGGTATGATAAATCTCGTTTCCTGTTCCCTCATGCACATGGAAGGATCAGAATATGCCGCAAACAGCCCAAATTCATGGACCTCTCATGCCAAATGACGACTCTTCAGCCTGGTGGCGATGGAATTATGGTGTGCGGAATGTTTTCCTGGAGTACACGGGATCTGTTGATATCTGTAGACACCACTCAGACCAGCACAGCTTACCTCAACATCGTTGCCAATCACGTGCAACGATGGCTATAATTATGTCGTTCGGCTATAATATTCCCTTATGGAAATGGTCAGTTTCGACAGTTTTCGAATGCACCTTGCCACCATGCTCGACCAGCCTTAAATTGCTTTGAGGAACATCAATGAGAGTTTAACCTGCTTCCATGGCCAACTTAGTTCCCTGACCTAAATACTATTGAACATTTGTGGGTTGAAGTCGAAAGAGCACTTCAATGCGTAGACACGCCACCTTCCAATATGAACCAACTTTCAGCTACCATTTTGTCAGCATGGGCCAACATTCATCAGCAACGGCATAAGCAACTTGTTGAGTCCATCCGAAGAAGAATATCGGCTGTGATCAGAACTAAAGGTGGACCAACTCGTTATTAAAAAGTGTCTCTAGTTTTTGGCCACTCAGTGTATTGCACAGTGACTAAACATACAAATCGCATTCAATGAATAACCAGATAAATTACATAAAATAAATAAAACATAACAACAACCAAACATCGTAATATAGAAATTATTATACATAATAAATTTCATTTCTTTTTAATTCGTTATTTTTTCTGGTAACTTTACTATTTATCGTGACTTTTAAATGGGGGTGTTTTAATAGTTAAATGAAAAACTTACTTTATCATTTCATTTTTTAAAATTTATATGCATTGCTTTTATTTCTACACTGTGGCATTAATTCTTGTTAAAACCAACGAACAAAGTATTTAGCAAGAGCTAAATTAATGAAACGGTACGTTCACCATAAAACAATGAATGTATTTCATTATTGCTTAACAGCAAGTGAAATGGCCAAGTGGGAAAACGCTTGGTGAATCAGGTGTGATAAATGCACAACTGTATGTTCGCAGTGGTCGCAAAACATACCAAAACACATTTTTTTTCATATTCTGTAGCAAATAGTCTGGCCCAGTGGTAAAACCCTCGGTGGTTCCAGTGTTCTGAATGCCATGCTATATGTTCGCGGCAGTCGCAAAATTTATGATCGATGGGCAGCCGAAGGAGCGGAAGGATGGAGTTATAAAGACGTTCTGCCCTACTTCAAGAAGTTAGAAGACAACAGGGATCCAGAATATGTCGCCAATGGTAAGTAAATTATTAAAAATTTGCGGACTTTGGGCTTTCAAATTAATTGTTGATTCTTTTCCTGAACACTTTCGATATAATGTGTAGAAGATATAGTGTGGCAATAGGCCAACGACAAGGTGCTAAAAAATTGTATCCCACACATGTTGAACAATTTTGAACGATACATGTCAATCGCTGCGACATCTGGTAGCTCAGACGTAAACATTGTATAAGGTTTCAATTGAGAAAGCATTTCTCCCGTTGAAGAGCTAGCATATTATTACTATTCAAAACCTTCTCCACCAATAAAATTTTTATGTCCATGTATGACTTCTCTCTTATAATGGACAACTGATGGCAACTTATTATGAACGATGAACAAAACAATTTAACTAAAGCCGCCAAAATTTACATTTTTTTTTCAAGTGATATAAATATGTTTTAAATCAGAAAATGTATTTAATAACATGTGTCTTGTTTATATGTGAAACTTATTTGATTTCATTTATTAAATAAAATTTCAAAAATGCATTATTCAAAATATGAATAATTTCCAAATCTCCCAATTTCTTAGAACCAGGTTTTTCATAATAGAAATTTATAATTAAGTTAATTGCAAAATTCTGCTATTATGCAAGGTGTCCATTCTCAACGTTGTCCAATGGCTAATTCCTAAACTGTTAGTAATAGATATATAGTTCCAGTTACAAGAAGGTTTTAAATGAAGTAAAGAAGTATTTTAAAAGCGATTTGGGTCAATAAAAATATTTCTTAAAATGTCATAAAATTAATTTTTTATACGGTATATACGGCTCCTATAAGTGATATTTAGAAAAATTTCCTATTACACTAACAAGTAAGACAAAAAAAAAAGACCCCTTCATATAGCACTAAAATTGACCCAGTTCTGAAACTTTGAATTGCATGACTTATACGAATTTTCTGCAACTGAACACGGATGAGTTGGGCCATGCTTCGAGGGATCGTAAACAAAGTGCTTAAAGTATTAGTAGAATTTATATCGCGTGTATCTGCGCTTTAACTGAAAGTAGTCATATCGTACAAGTATTACGATAGTATTAATTTTTACAAATTAAGTTTCAGATTGGTTAAAATAATTGTATTTTAACATATGTTTTATTTTGTAGAGAATTCAAACTGTTCCTTTTCATCATTTCATTTGACAAAAATTCTGTCATTTTTTCACTTATATTTTTAGTACAAGTTGTATAGTTTGGTTTAATATGTCAGAATGAAAATAGATTTCAAATTTATATTGTAATGTTAATTTTACTCTCAATTGTTATTTTTTTTTATGTCTGATGATTATTAACCATTGGGGAAATGGTTGTTGTTTTCGGTCGAGAATTGATCTCTTGGCGTCGTCACTTTATTTTTTTAAGCGTTTTTAACGAAATTCTCTAACTTTAGAAGAATTTTTCTTTGAATAGGCAATAGAAATGCATAAAATCGTTACAAAAATGTTAAAAGTTAAAAAAAGGATAGATGCAAACTATCAGATATGAAAAAAAAGCCGAATTCAAAAATTGACGTCGGATGAAAAATCGTCTTATAAAGCAAAAAACGTGGTCTTCAACTTTAATTTCTTCAAAATACCTATAGCTCACACATCAATCTAAACAAGAGTTAAAGTTATTGTAGGAAGGACCCGACAAAATATTAAGGTATATTGGTTAACATATATTGGTTAGCACTTTCCCTTTATTTGCCGATTTAATGTTACTCAATAGCGTTCAGTTGCTTCCCTTACCAACTTACTCGTTTAAACAATTCTTCCAGACAGTATGCTGTTAAATATTATTATGTATCGCGCATCGTTTCTTTATATTTTTTTAGTAAATTTAAGGATAACCCCTATTGCACAGCCAAAAAAAAAAGATTATTCAACTTTAAAAAGTTATTACGCGGTCAGTTTTAATCGTAGAAGAATAGGATACTTTTTTTTGTGGGGGGGGGGGGGTTGTTCATCTCACGAAACCGTATTCCTCCCGCTACTGTGTCTGTCCGTCACAGAGCCAGTTCTCAGAAACTATATAACTTACAGACTTGAAATTTTGTGTACACATATATGTACTGAATACATACTATGAAGCTGAAAATAATAAAATTTTGAAAAAATCGTATTATTTTAATATAGCGAGGAAAAAATAACAAAAATCTAACAGAATTTTCCAATTAAATTTAAACATTTTTCGTTATAGCAGTTGCCAACAATTAAAAATCCATAATAAAATTCTTTCTACAATAATTAATTTTCTATTGAAAGATTCCCACGTGCAAAATGAAAATGAAATAAAAATTATCAACAATTGAAAAAAAGATTAATATCACGTCATATTGGTAATAAAACGGAAATTTTCAAACATTTCTCAATAATACAAGGAGTATGAGTCAGAAGTATGGAGTATGGAGTCAGGAGTATGAAGTACAGGAAGCAGGTTAATATGATGTCATTAGAGAATTAAAAAGAAAATTAATCTGACGTCATATTGGAAGTTTAACTTTTCTAAATATTTGAAAATAATACAAAGAGAGTATCAATATGAGTAATAGAGAAAGCAAATAGTTATGACGTCAGCAAGTGATTATAACGTCATATGAGTTTGAGGAACGTATTGAATCATGATAAAAACCCGATTATGGAAATATTGGCATATTTTAACATTTTGAAGGTCTCTATACAATATGTTTACTTTTGAATCTGATTTTTTATGTCGCATTTAGCCCACATGATAGAGTATAATAGCGGGCTTCGCCCACTATCGAACCAGTTTAGATTTTCGAAAAAACGAAAAAAATAGACCGGTAAATTTTTACTTTATAAAAAACATGACTTTTTTTTCGAAAAATGAAATTTATTTGGATTTATTAAAGAAAGGATAAAAGTAAGCTGCGCTGCAGACGCCCTGAGGGAGCGCCCTGCGCGTAGACGACCACCGAACCCAAATCTTGAGGGACTTCTTTCACGCAAGCAGGTTGGTCTCTCTACGGCGCTTCGGCCGGTCAGAGAACCGCCACCTGTGGACCCTCTAACCTTGAACCCACGTGTCGACGACGTAAGTCGTTGCGATACGTGGTGAAACCACGGGGAGTCACCACGAGACACCTGGAGACGGGCCAGCGTCCCCCAACAGCTTCGGAGCTGGAAACCCCGAAGGGAACCAGGCCCTAGGCCTTAAGTCGGGATGTTCCAACCTGTACATGCTCTACCACAACTCGAGGGCTGTGAAAACCTACAGAGTTAGTCACGCTTTCCTCTTGTAGTGGACCTAAAGAAAGGAAAGAGTGTTTTGAAAAGAATATTAAGCGAAACCCTTTGTGCAATCTTCGATCACACTTACCCACTTGTTTGTCTTACTTTTTAGTGTAATAGGACATTTTTACTAAATATCACTTGTAGGACCAGGGAGCCGTATAAAAAATTAAATTTCGTAACTTTTTAAGAAATATTTTTACTGACCCAAATCCTTTTAAAATACTTCTTTACCCCATTTAAACTATTTTTGAAATTGGAACTATATGCGTATGACCAACGGTTTAGAAATTAGCCATTGGACACCGTTGAAAGTGGACACCCTGTATGAAACGAGTACTTCTATTCTCAAATACTGGTAATCAAAAATCGGAATACTTAGTAACTGTGAATATATTTTTTCACTTGGGAAAAAAATGCGCAAATGTCGGCAGTTTTGAGTTTAGCTCTGCGATGTATCCGATTACAGTATCAGATAATACACATGACGTTACATTTCTAATATTAATTCATGTTTTTGAAATTGAAAAGTAAAGAATGTCAAATAGTTATGTGGTGCAAACTTTCTAGTTTTATTATTAAATTAAACTATTTATAAGAAAGTCTAGATGTCTTCAAACTTTATTGAAAGCATATAAGTTTATTTAATAGTTTAAAAACTAGAACCATTCGAACACAATTGTTTTTTATTGTAAGCACAACGAACAAAATTCGAAAATTTTCATATTTTCTTTGGTTGTAAAAGCTGTCTGTTGCAGTATTTTCGTATATGAATGCTAATATTTCTATAGCTTTATTTAAGTTATAAAGTTATAAAATTCTATCAAAGCTTACCCTTACGTTTCGTTATTGTATTTAATTTATACTTTTTCTGGTATGCATTTTATTTTACTTCCGTAAAAGGATTTGTTTAAAGGTGATGATTGCTCTATCAAAAGAACCACGCGGTATTAGATTTCAGTTGCATTCCATTTCGAGTGCTAAAAATGAATGTTATTAAATATAGAACAATTGGCGTAGAAATACTATCTGTTAATCACGTTCATTTGTCAACCGTTCTTCTCTCAGAATCGCACTTTTTGTTCGTATTATTAAAAGATTTCGTAATGCATCCACATGGACACGCACAGTTTTGAATCAAGTCTCATAGTCCGAAATCAGGAACTTTAAAATAAAATACATTTTCCTTCTTTTTTATGATACAAATTGTTATTTTGGAAAAACCATTTCTTGTTCCAGGTTTCCACGGAGTGCATGGTCCTCAAACTGCTCACAGACCACGTTACAAAGCTGAGTTTAAAGATCCTTTAGTTAACGCAGCTACGTCGTTAGGCTATAAAGTTGTAGATCCAAATGCGTATAGCCAAATAGGTAAGTACAGCTTGATAATAAAAAAAAGACTTTCTCGATATATGAGGCCCTTGTGAAAGTATCGTTCAAGGAAACGGGATGCCATTTGAGATGTGTGATTTAATGGCATGGATTCGAGAATGAGATTAAGAACAGCAATCTATGTCTCTGAGTTACGGTTATAGTGACAAATTTTGAAAACTTTAAGATGGCAAAACCGAATATTTTTTCATCAAAAAGGGATCTTTACGGTGAAAAATCATAAATAACGTTAAAAAAAATATTTTAGCAGTAGAAATCGCGGCATACACCAAGAGCAAAGAAAAGTAGTCAGAAGGAAAAATGTGCCCGCGCAGGCGACAAAAAAATAAATTTTTTAATCCGAGTAAAATGATTTAATTTTACTGAGAATGGAAAATTTCTAATTGTTTACGTCCACAGACAATGACACATAGCATACAGGAGACATATATTTGGCAGCAATATATCACATATGGGCAGCAATATGGGCAGCAATAAATCACGGCATAAAGACAAAGCAGAATCTCACGTTTGATAGCGGTTTTTATGCCAGACGTCAGAATCACTTAGTGGGTGTGGCGGCGGGCATAGAATTTTAAATACGCCGAAACAAACCGATTGAGGTGTATTCGGGTGACCCTGCCGACCACGGAAACGCGACTTTGTTCTTGCAGCACACGTTGAACACGGAATAGTTTTCTTTGCGTTTGTTTTGTATCGCCATTTCTACAGCTAAAATTATTTTTTTAAGCTAATCATGTTTCCTCACCATTGAGATCATTTTTCCGATGAAAAAAATGCGCTTTCCCATTTGAAATTTTCTAAATTTCGTCCTTGTAACCGTAACTGTGATACCTCAATTGTTGTTATTTACATCATTCTGGAGCCCATGTCACAAAATCACCACATCCCAAATGGCATCCAGCTCCTTTGAACGGTACGGTTGCTCGGTTTTTCTGTATGCCCAACAAAGGTTTTTAGGCTTAGATGCTTTACACTGACGCTAAAAAAAAATAATAATAATCGGTTAAAAAAAAAGAAAAAAGTTGCCAAACTTTGGGGACTGTTTTTCTTTTATGGCAACCCGGCAATTAAGCTTGTATTTAGTTACTGTAGTAGCTTGGCGCAGTCTTGGAAATCGCGCCAACCAAACAGTCGCCAATCTTTTGTTTACATTTTAGCGTCAGTGTAACACATCTGTTCCGTTTTTTTTTTCTTTCTTTTCTTTTTTTTTTTAATAACAACCCAATATGTATGCAAGCATAACAAAGTTAATTTCATTCTTGCACTGGATTGGAAAAGCATTTTAATTTATCCAGACATGCAATAGTGACTAAATTTACAGTTACGACTAAATATCGATACTTATAAGGTAGTGTTTAGGAAGCCCAACTTCCACCACATCACCTGGAAATAGATCCAGTGCTAAACCTGAACATATAATATCTTAGTAATTCTAAATTTATTTACTCGTTGAATTTCATAATAATACGGAACACTTACTCTCTAATCTATTACATGGTATCTAGTGGTCAAAATACCGTAAAATGTGACAACAAAATATGGCAAAGTGCTGATTTCTTTTCCTATATTGGTATAGATTTTTTTTTTTTTTTTTTTTTATTGTAGTGATACTACAGTTTGCCTTAATTGATATTCTTTAATTAAAAACTACAGTTTTTATTCAGTTTCTTCACGAAAAATTATTTATATTGGAAAATAAACAAATTAAAAAATAAAAACCTCGTGTAAACTGAACAAGAAACGTATGAAGTTCGAAAGTATTGCTTGGAAAAAAAAAAAAAAGATATAGAAATAACCAAACATGATTGGAAGTATGCAAACACGTAGAAAAAAATAAATATTATTACATAATAATGTGACATTAGTATTACGGAGAAAGAAGGTTCCATTATTTGAGCACATTAAAATATCATTGGGTCGAAGCAGAAAATTTACTGTAAGTGAACGTTCCGTATTAATGCACAACTCACAAGGGCACAGCCAAGCATGATGCGCATATATTTTGATGATTTTAATGTTTGTTGTGGGGGTAGAGTTGCAAAGACTAGAAAAAACACGTTTTAAACCTGGGAATAAACCAGGTTTTTTGGAAATAAACTAGGATTTTTTTGGAATAAACCAAGTTGTTTGTAAATAAATCTGGGAATAAACCGTGATTATTGGAAATAAACCTGAGAATAAACTGGTCTTTGCAACTCTATGTAGGGGTCATACCCCTAACTATTCAGGTATTTTAGTTTTCGAGAAATTTGGGGTTAAAGTTAAGCATGAGTTTCAAATACCTATTAGTTTGACGTTCTGAACATGGTCTCCGTGGTGCAAAGCTCACGTTCGCACTTCCAGTCCCGGAGGCGAGGATTCAGTCCCATCATGTGACTTTTTCTCTTTTTTAATTAATTTTACACTTTTTACGCGTTATAAATTTTAAGTAGAATTATGAATTCTACATCATTGAACTTTTTGATATATTCCTAATAAATTACATTTACATTTTCAAATTTTTCATGGAAATTTATATTTTTTGCGCAATTTTTAAATTAATATTTCTGTCGACGAAAGTCCAAAAATTTATGTCTTGACATATCCTCTTTTTAAGACTATTATTGTTTACATTTATATATATTTATTTATTTATTACATTTATGAAATAATGCATACATACAGATATATATATATGTAATAATAAAAAAATTTCGCCATTTTTCCTTAGTTAAATTATTCCAAATTCTTACAATTCTAATTTTTTGTCCCTGTTTTATTCCAATTTACTACTCTATATTCATTAAATCCTTATTCTTAATTTAGCTCTATCGTTAACTCTGTTAAATTCCCTTTTATTTAATTCTAAATTGTCCAAATTTACTTAAATATAAAGCTTTTAGCTATTCTTAATTTCTATCATGATCCCCGATCATTTCTGGGTTTTAGAATGTTTTTTGAGAGCCATTTTCATTTTTATTCCGAATATTAATGTCCCGCTCTAAAGTCACTTTACTACAAAATTAATCCACTTCTCTCTGTCCGAACTCTTTTAATAATTATCTTTCATTGGTCGTGACGTAGCATGACGCGTCTTCTTTAATTCTTCATTGGTTCAGTGCGCGTTCTACGTCATAATTTGTGTTATTGCGCTGGGTAACAAAAAGCAGCTACCTGCGGCGCTTCCTCAGAATTAAGTCGTATTTTCACTTGTGAACAACTCCCTGGCTGCTGGTTTTGAGAATCATTGAGATGTTCTGATACTTATCCTCTATACCTTGATGATGTAGTGATGCACGGCTATTATGGTTATGGTGGAAACTGCCCAAGAGAAATATTTAATAAAGGATTGAAATTGAAAGCCTTGTTCGTTTTGAATTCATGGAGAAACGCCTCTGGGTTTTAAATTCTACTGCCGCTATGGCCGCGTCGAAACTGCAACTAAAATGTTACGACTGCTTCTAAATACTTATATCATCAATAACAACCAACGTTCTTTACTTCGTTGTGCGACCATGTGTGCTCCTTCTATAATCAACGTTATTGCAACTACAACATATGACGGTAAATCATCGTAATATAATATAAGCCGGCAGGATTTCAAAGGACATATGCCACAACTATCCTTCCAAACGATGTGGAAAGAGTATTTGAGAATCAAGTTGCTGCTTACTTTTACTGAGGTGTCGTAACAAAAAAGAACGGAAGCAAGGCATCTACGAAATATGTTTCATTATAACGTCAACCCCCCTATCGATGTCAGCCAGAAGAAGTATTGGAACATCGTGTCAATGGAAACAACAGAAAATTGTTGTATCTTTTTTTCATAACAAGATTTGATTGCGTAAGTTAGATTTTATATTAAGTAATATGTATTATTTATTTGTTGCTAAATGTTATAACAACCTTTTTTATTTTGTTAAAATATCTATTCTTACGTAACAAGAAACCAAGTGACAGAGTTTTTTAACAGTCTGAGATTTTTATTTATGTTCTTGTATTATTAATTATTCTGAAAGATATTATGAAATTTATTTACTGTTTATGTTATTTTTCTGTTAAAATTAATATATTAAGGAAGAATTAAAATTATGTTATTATGCTTTAAAGATTAAACTAAGTTGATATTTTGGATTGATGCAATGAGATGCCCTTATGAGAATTGCTACTACAATATGAATTGAATAATTTATGTTATCAGTTATTACTTGGCACATGACTTGGAGTATGATTATGAAATTTACATGATGATATTTTACGATAGCTAAAAAGAAATCTTAAAGGAAGTTGCGCTGAAAACTTGCGTAACATTAGTAAAGTAAAAATTGTGTGCAGTTTAATTTTTTTTCATTACTTCTACGTTCCGAAGTTCAAAGCCAGAGACAAAAAATTTGTTCTTAGAATATTTTAGAAGAATTTTGTTCCTTTTATCCTGAACATTTAGAACGTACGAAATTTAATATTTATTTTTATGTATTGTTAAAAAATTAATATTATTGGTTAAGCTCACAATATTACCAAAAGTTTTTGAACTGTTCTGATATTTATTTATTCCCATATTACTTCATTTTACAAGAGTAACTTAATTTTTATGTTCTCATTTTATCATTTAATTTAGTCCCTTTTCATTCGGTGATATTTATTCATAGGAAATAATTTCTATTTATTGAAAAAATATATGAGTAATCTCTTTTCATTATTTACTAAGTAAAATGTATTGGAACATATTCTATGCCATTTTATAAATGCATAAAAATTTATTAGATTCTCTGAAATTACAGCTTACATCATTGATTGCATAATAATCACAAAAATAGCTTTTGAAAAGTTAAAAAAAAAATTAAAAAAAAAAATATGTTATCTCAAAAGACAGTTGAGTTGAAGTTGAGTAACATTGAAAAGGTAAAATTATTGTGTGCAGTTAATTTATTGTTTCATTTCATTACTTTTGTTTTTGATGCTATGTTCAGAGAGTACAAATCAAGCTACTTATTTTAAAAAGTGTTTTATTAATTTATTCATTCTATTTTCTTTTGTGATATTTTTTCATATACAGCAAATTTATTTATAGAAAGATAGAGTAACAGCACATTTACTATTTAAGTGGAATGAATTTTAATATGAATTGGACATTTTTACTGTTAAATATTATTTATTTTTGTTAGTTAAATTACTAAGAGTTAGATATTTTTACAGCAGTTGTTAAGTTAAAGAATTCCTTATATATTGTTATTTTATTTACATGTTATTAAAGTCAGGGTTTGTTAAAGTTATTGCTGAAAGTAAGGGTACTCAAACAAAAATGGCTGAAAAAGAGCTTAATGTTATTATTTTTGATCCAGAAAGTGGGATGAATATTGTGTCTTGGCTTAGACATTTTGAAGGATCAGCCCCTCCAGATAAAAAAGAGGGGAAAATCAACAATATTTCCAAATATTTGAAGGGCGAAGCATTAAAGGTTTATGTTAATGAATGTTTAGAATGTAAAGAGTATGAAAAAATTTCTGAAAATAACAGTCCCCCGTTTTTCTGATTTCGCCTCGCTGAAATTGCATGATTTAAATAACTTAGAAAAATATTTTCGTCAGAAAATAGAGATAGGTCGACAACTTAAACTATGTGAAACCATTATTTTACAGGGATTCACCGACGGCTTAAAACCTGAATACCAGAACTATTTAATAGTAAATCCTTCTGAATCAACTACCGACTGGTATAGATTAGTTAAACAACTTGTTGCCATTCCATCTCATTCTAGCAGTAACAATAATAGTAATGTTAGAAATATGTCTCAAAATTCCAGACTTTTTTCTCAACCAAATAATTCACCTAGACATTGGATTCACCCTCAACCCAATTACAAGAATCCAAATTTCCAAACAGCAACTAATTTTAACCCTTCAACGTCCAGGTTCGTTAGTCCCCGATTGCCTGTCAACCACTATCAGAGAAGGATGCCGAGTCGACCATGTAGATTATGTCTGAATAGGGGAATTTCAGAAGCTTATCATTGGGAGAGGAATTGTATCTTTAACTTAAACCCTCCACAAACAGGTAATATTCCTGTTGGTAGTCAGTCACCAAGTCAATCCAATGCCTGACAATTAATTGTTGCTGGGTATGCCAATAGTAAAAAATTAAATTATGTTATTGATTCCGGGTCGACAATATCTATTCTTCCATTTAAATTTATTCGTTATTTAAGTGCTAAAATTTTAAATATTTCACCTATTATTGTTGGTCAAGCTAAAGGTAAAGTTACAATTAATAAGTCATGTAATTTATTAGTTAAAATAGGTAATATTACACACTATATTAAATTTTTGTTATGTGACAGTGATTTGGACTATGCTATATTAGGATTACCTGATTGTTCTCAATTTAACTTAATCATAGACTGTGCAAATTGTCGAGTTACTCAAGGAGATCTTGTTTTAAATCAAAATGTTGACATATCCAGTAATAAATTACGATTATTGCATTTTAATGTTCAAGATCAGTTTCAATATGTGCAACCCGATTATGGAAGAATCATGGCTCCTCAATCCTTCGCGCAACTTAATGTTAATGATTATGATTTAATAGGGGAAATAAACACAGTAGAAAAAAAACTTTAAGGGATATAATGGGAAATTATTTGGATATTTCTTCAAAAAATAAATATGATGTGGGGAAGATTAATATTGAGCCACAGCGTATCTTTCTTAAATCTAACCTACCTATATCTATAAGGCCTTATCGTACTTCAACAGTGGAAGAAAAAGAAATCTCTGAACAAATTCAATCATTATTATCTGCTGGATTAATCAAAGAAAGCAATTGCCCATATTCTTCACCAGTCACTTTAGTAGAAAAACGCGATGAAGGTAAAAAAACTAGATTGTGTGTAGATTATAGAAAACTTAATTCCATAATGAAAAATGATGCAGAACCCTTACCCCGTATTGATGACATTTTAGACAAATTAAGTAGTGCCCAGTATTTTTCCACCCTGGATTTAGCCTCAGGCTACTGGCACATACCCATACACCCAGCAGACACCAAAAAATTAGCTTTTACTACCAATTGTGGACTTTGGGAATGGAATGTTCTCCCTTTTGGGGTAAATGTAGGACCATCAATATTCAATAGAACTATTAGGAGAATTCTTACTAAACATAAAGTTAACTTTGCTTGCTACTATTTTGATGACATAATTATTTTTCTTCAACTTTGGAAAAACATTTACAACATCTCAATCAAATATTTGAACTATGCAGAATGGAAAATCTTAAACTTAAATTATCTAAGTGTAACTTTGTCCAAAATACAATTAATTTCTTAGGTTATGAGATAAAAAATGGCACTTTAACTCCTGCTAACAATAATATAGAAGCTATCAAGAAATTAAAACCCCCTTCAAATGTTAAAGAACTCCAAAGATTTTTAGGATCTATTAATGTCTATCATAAATTCATTAATAAATATGCAGAAATCAGACAGCTTCTCAATAAATTGCTCAAAAAAGATACTATTTGGGAATGGAATTTAGATTGTCAAAATTCTTTTCAAAAACTAAAAGATGCCCTAATTGCTAAACTTGTTTTGAAAATTTATGACCCTAAATTACCCCTCCATATGTTTGTTGATGCCTCACAGGTGGCAGTAGGTGCAGTCCTTAAGCAACCTGATAATAATAATTTCTTACATCCAATTGCATACTATTCTAGAGGATTGAGAAGTTATGAAAAGAATTATTTTATTACAGAACTGGAGTGTCTTGCCATCATTGACACCTTAGACAAATTTTATCACTACTTCCACGGTGTTAAATTTACTATTCACACAGATCATGCGTCTCTTGTCTGGTTAAGAAATGTCAAACATTTAAGAGGAAGATTATTCAGATGGTCCTTAAAGCTAAGTATGTTCGAGTATGATATTGTATATTTAAAGGGTTCCACAAATGTCGAAGCCAACATGTTGTCCAGAAATCCTACTACATATCTTATTCAACCACTTACCTTTCTTTTGGATGTTAGGGAAGTCATAGAGATGCAACAAAAAGATAAGGTGTGTGGAAAAAACTATGTCAAGGAAAATGGACTTATGATAGTAAAAAAGAAAGGTTTTAGAAAAATAGTAGTACCCATGTCTTTAAGAAGGAAATTGCTTAATGTTACTCATGAAAACTTTGGTCATCCTGGTATTCAAAAAATGTTAAACTTAATATCTCCTAATTACTATTGGCCTGATATGACCCAAGATATAACTAATTTTGTAAAACACTGTGATGTCTGTCAAAAGAATAAAAAACCGAGACAGAAAAAATTTGGCTTATTACAAGCTCTGACCACCACAGATCAACCTTTCGAATGCATTTCTGTTGATACTGTGGGAGGCTTTAATTACTACAATTCCACAAAAAAATATTTACATCTTATAATCGACCATGCTACTAGATATGTTTGGGCCTTTCCCTCAAAAAGTGTTGCCATAGAAACTTATACTAATTGTCTAAAACAAGTTTTTTATATTCAAACACCACAACAATTATTCTGTTTTAATAAAATTCTTAATGTCCAGACCCATCAAAAAGTGTTAAGTGATAGAAATGCAGCCTTTACTTCATCTAGATTTAAAAAATTCCTGCGAAACCTCAATATTAAACAACGTTTAACCACATCAAATCATCCACAAACGAATGGCAAATGTGAGAGAGCGAACCAGACGATAGTTACTAGATTGAAGTGTAAAGTCAATTCTACTAACTCCAAAATTCCTTGGACAAAAATTTTGACAGAAGTAGTTAATGAGTATAACAATACCCCTCATTCTATCACTAAATTTCCTCCTGCTTACTTACTTTTTTGCAAATTACCTTATGATTCCCCTCTTCAACAAAATTATTACCCTCCTGTTCAAGAAGCCCTTAAACTTGCTAAAAAACGCACTGATGAAAATTATTGGAGAAGTAAAAAATATTATGATCAAAATTATCTAGAACCAAAATTTGAGATTGGAGATCTTGTAATTTATGAAGAGTTCCAATATCCTAATACTAGAAAACTTTCACAAGTCTTTAAAAGTCCTTATCCTTAATTAGTTATCTGATGTCAATTTTGAAATTAATAGACAGATTCAAAATAAATCTACTGAAATAGTACATGTATCAAAATTACGCCCTTATTATCCTCCTGATCAATTAAAATTATCCCATGAGAAACCACAACAAACTAATGTTAAATCTATAGTTTCAGCTTAAATTTATAATATTCATAAAATAAACTAACTTAATAAAATAAATTTACTAAATAAAAAATTAATTATCAATTCTCTTCTGTATATCAGTGTGTTCTTGAATTGAGCTCACAAGAGCATCACTGTTGAGATTTCACTTGGGTTAACTGTTTGTGCGGGCATAAACTGGTTGATTTAAGTTAGTAAATTCTGATACTGAATTGAATTAGATTAGAATAATAGTTTAAACAGTATTAACGAAATTAATAAAATAAACTGGATTAAATTCTATATTAAACTAATCAAATATGATATCTTAATACTAATTGAGAATTGTCCAACCTTTCTTAATATGCTACAAGGTCCTATTTTTTCATTTCACAACTTATGTTTTCTTGTTTGACTGAAAGCAAGATAGTTACATAACCATCATTTACACAATAATGATTGTTTTCACGAATATTTCTTATTTATTCCTTATTTTGTATTATGTATTTTATTTGAGTATATTCTCATGCCTCATTCACTACTATATGGATGAGATATTAATGATATACTTAAGAAAGAATTAAAGAAAGTGTGTGATATTTTGAATTATACTGCTTGTTATTGCTGAACTTATTGTTGAGAATTATTATTATTAGTTACACAATTTATAAGTTGATTTTGAAAGAGAATATGAAGATTATAATGGATAAAAAGTATTTAAAGAGTGGAATTGAAAGTTTTAGGTAAACTGCATTCAAAAAAGTTTCTGATGTTATGTAAATAAAATTTTGATGTTATTGTTGTTGTTTATTCTTTCTATTGATGATACTATTATTATTGTTATTATTAAGTATTATTATTTTAAAATTTTATTGTTGGTATTGTTCTTGCTATTATTATTATTATTGTATTATTTTATTTATTGCAACTTCATACTGCCATTGCAACACTAAGGACTCTTATAATATTCAATAATTGGACTCCACAATTCCGTAGGACTTAAAAAATCACTTAAGGACTATAAAAAAGTGCATAATGCTGATTATTGTTAAATTATTAATAAAAAGAGATATGATTTATATATTGTTATTATATTATTACTTAAATTTATTTATTGCAACTTAATGCTGCCATTGCAACATTAAAGACTCTTATAATATTCAATAATTGGACTCTACAATTCAGTAGGACTTAAAAAATCACTTAAGGACTATAAATAAGTGAATAATGCTGATTATTGTTAAATTATTGGTGCAAAGAGAGATGATTTATATGTTGTTATATTTTCTTGATACAAACTATACTATACTGTTATACTAATTATTCTTGAAAAATGTAATTATTTACAGCAGTTTCCACTTAACCGTGTTTCTTTAAATTTAATTATTAAAAATTTACTTAACAGAATTCAGAAATTTGAACATCGCGATGCGGCGACCAGGTAACTGTATTGCAATCAGGGAACTGTTTTGTAACCCAAGTACCTGCTTTCTCCAAATGAACATGTAAGTCAATTGGACTTACCGGTTCATACATTTTTTGGGAGGGGGGATATGTAATAATAAAAAAAATTCGCCAATTTTTCTTAGTTAAATTATTTCAAATTCTTACAATTCTAATTTTTTCCCGTGTTTTATTCCAATTTACTACTCTATATTCATTAAATCCTTATTCTTAATTTAGCTCTATCGTTAACTCTGTTAAATTCCCTTTTATTTAATTCTAAATTGTCCAAATTTACTTAAATATAAAGCTTTTAGTTATTCTTAATTTCTATCATGATCCCCGATCTTTTCTGGGTTTTAGAATGTTTTTTGAGAGCCATTTTCATTTTTATTCCGAATATTAATGTCCCGCTCTAAAGTCACTTTACTACAAAATTAATCCACTCCTCTCTGTCCGAACTCTTTTACTAATTATCTTTCATTGGTCGTGACATAGCATTACGCGACTTCTTTAATTCTTCATTGGTTCAGTGCGCGTTCTACGTCATAATTTGTGTTATTGCGCTGGATAACAAAAAGCAGCTACCTGCGGCGCTTCCTCAGAATTAAGTCGTATTTTCACTTGTGAACAACTCCCTGGCTGCTGGTTTTGAGAATCATTGAGATGTTCTGATACTTACCCTCTATACCTTGATGATGTAGTGATGCACGGCTATTATGGTTATGGTGGAAACTGCCCAAGAGAAATATTTAATAAAGGATTGAAATTGAAAGCCTTGTTCGTTTTGAATTCATGGAGAAACGCCTCTGGGTTTTAAATTCTACTGCCGCTATGGCCGCGTCGAAACTGCAACTAAAATATTACGACTGCTTCTAAATACTTATATCATCAATAACAACCAACGTTCTTAACTTCGTTGTGGGACCATGTGTGCTCCTTCTATAATCAACGCTATTGCAACTACAACATATGACGGTAAATCATCGTAATATAATATGTATATATATATACAGTGGAACTTCTCTTTAACGAAGTCCCTATTTAACGAAGATTTCTTAACGAAATTTTCTGCAGAACTTTGACTTTCAACGCCATTAACATGTAAATTAATCTCCATATTACGAAAAATATATTCTATATAACGAAGTTTCTTTCACTTTTGTACGTGTACAGAATTCAAATTAATAGGTTGCTGTTGCGATGTACATGCGAAATTATTTTAGCGGATTGTATGAAAATGAACACATTTAAATAATTTCCATTCTACTTGGTACTAAATAAAACATTTTTTTCACACTAAGAAAAACACCTACTATCAGTGTTGAATTCAAGGGGGTGGCCCGGGGGGGACATCCCCCCAGGAGCATTGAAATGCCCCCCCCCCCCGGAAGATTTGAGATTTTATACTTTCAATGGTCAAAAAGTGCAATTTCCCTCCCGGAAGTCTATAATGTCCCCTCCGGAGCCCCATAAATCCCTTCCGGGGAAAAGTGTCTGAATTCAACACTGCCTACTATCACCACTCTACCACACCGAGAGTCCAGTGCTGACAGTTGGGGAAAGTCAATATCCCCTTTTTTACATTAAATGGTATAGAAGATGCAGCGATGCAATGGCGTCAGATGCATTGAAGCAAAAAATATCAATTAGAGTCAGACAGTTACTGCCCTTCAGACACATTCTGCCCTTCCATTGCTTATAGACAATTGCTTTGTACATCCACGAGAATGTGCTTCAAAATGCAAATCGAAGAACATCAAAGTTATTTTTGTTCCTGCCAATACAACTTCTAAACTTCAGCCATTAGTCTAAGGAATAATAAAAAATCTTGAAGTACATTATTGAAAAAGACAGAAAAAAGACAATGTAGTGAAAACATTAGTTCGAGAACCTGTGTATCAGAGCTGATGAAAGCTTGGGAATGTGACGTGATTCCATCGACCGTACACAACTGTTTTTTAAAAGACGGCTTCAAAATTGAAACTGAATCAAAGGCTTCTGAATCCAATACCTATTTGTCATGTCTGAAGGGAAATTTTCATGAATTTAAGTTGATTTCTATTTAACGAATTTTCTTCATAACGAAGTTTTTAGGTGTAACGATGAGACTTCGTTAAATGGAAGTTTCACTGTATATATTACTTGTATTTTCTATTAAAAAAGGTATTTAATTGATTAGGAAAAAATGAACAAAATAATATATCCTTTTAATATTTGATTTGTCCTAAATATATTGCAATATGTTAACTTATGAAATACAAAAATATTCATCATCACCGACATCGACATTTTTAGTTTATTAAATATGGAATTAATTGCGTAATATATTTCGTAAAAATATTCAAAACAAAATATTGTATTAAAAATCACCATTAAAACAACTTCTTTACATAATTTGTTTTAGCAATATTGGAAGAATGGATAAATTAACATAATATATATTCTTTAAATTCTTAAATTGTGATAAATATATTCAAAAGATGCATTAAATGTTGAAAAACAAATCACTTCAAACGGGATAATTGTCTGCAAAAGAAATTAACTGAAATGAATAAAAAGAAAATTTATTTATTCTGATGTTACAGTAAAAGTCGTTGCAGATGATTTTTTTTTCAAATATTTTTTATATGTATTGTAAATTTTATCTTTCATTCACTGACGATTTTTCATTTCTAGTTGATTTTTTCTGTATGACATTGACAGTGTTTTTACTTCCTAGAATTTTATAAGAAATTGAAATGTAGTCTATTAATTTGTATTTGTACAAATCAAAAATGATGTTGAGTTTGAACTTTACAGTTAAATGTATTTAGATGACATTAAAAAATTATATAACAGGTTAAAACTTACATATAAGCGTTACTTCTTTAATATTTTATTACTCCTTTGAAGATATGCTATTGGAATTACCTAATCATACATACGCTTAGAAGATTCGAGATGAAAAATATTTTGTATAAGTTATAAAAAAATGATAAATTTTCTTTAAATGAAATAATGTTAAACAAAAGCATTATTTCAGAACTGTTATTAAAATGTAAAATATAAATAATAATAAATTTAAAAAAAAACTAGACATAAATTAGTTTGGAGTTTCGTCAATTAATTTCAAAATTGTGAAAAAAAAAATGTAAATTTTTACGGAAAATTTGAAAATGTAAATGCAATTAATTAGGAAAATACCAAAAGTTCAAAGATGCAGAATTCATAATATGGTGTAAATCTTGTAAGGCGTCAAAAATATAAAATTAACTAAAAAAGGTAAAAGGCACCTGATAGGACAAAATCCTCGCCTCCGGGACTGGAAGCGCGAACGATAGCTCTGCACCACGGAGATTTTTTTCGGAATGTCAAACCAATGGTATTTGAAACGCATGCTCAACTTTAACCCCATTTTTTTCAAAAACTATGGCCCACTTGAAGGAAACCTTTGACCTGAATAGTTAGGGGTATGACACCTACAACATACTTTAAAATCATCAAAATCTATGTGCATCATATTTGGCAGTCCCCTTGTTTAGTCCATTTTCTGGAGTTGTCACCATAACCGAAAACAATTATAAATCAAAAAATATCCAGATTTTATCGATGGTCGTTTTTCAGTCGCTTGTCGAAAATGTGATATCTTTGTAACTCTAATTGCTAACAGAGAGGCAATTAATTAGCTAGCTGGATATGTACAATTGAACTGATAAGTAATGTAAATTTAGAAAATGTTAGTAATATTGAAAATAATCTTTCTGATAATATTTCTGGTTAATATTTTTTTGTTTGTTTGTTTATGTAATTTTTAAATTAATTAAATTAACCCTGTTTTTTTTTATAGCTGTCCGTTATGTTTCAAAATTTCACTGCCATATTTTCTATTAAGTCTCTGCTAATTTTCTAACGCTCTATTTGGAGAAAAGTTATCAAGTTCATTAATTTACCTGCTTTGTGCCAACCTTTCATAAAAAAAAAACATCCTTTTTTTTTTCTACACAGCAACGTGTTTTTCATAAATTTTAAATCCATCACGTCATTCCTTCACACTTCTAAGTAAATTTTACAAAATCAAATACTACGTGGTTTGATTCCGCATTTTACAGTTACATAGCCGAAAAAGTCTCACCCATAGAAAAATAACAAGTGGGATTCCTGTCATACAGCAGACATTTGTTTCAAAAATTAAACTTTTAAGTCATATACTGTGGAACAATTTTAATTTTCTTTTTTCAAACTCGGTGTTTTTAGTTTTATTTTTGTGCTATCTTTATCAGATTACGGGAATGAAATCCATAAAATATGATAATCTGTCTATCGTACTGGTGTACGAATTAAAGAGGAAAACATGTTAAAAGTTTCGTGTTTATTTAATTCGTTTATTCTATTTTTTATAAATTTAATTTTCTTTTTTAATTTCTCTATTTATACTTTCATGTATGTAGTTTTTGCTACAATTAAACTTAAATTCATTTAATGGCTCCCTTTTGTCTCTGCAAGTCACTTACACGATCTAGGTGGACGAAATTCATTTTTCCGATTTTCTCGGAATTTAACAGGACCGCGTATACTGTTAGCTAAATGTCTCTTTTGTCGAGATCCGTACGAGTTTTGTCTAAAAACTCCGAGGTGTCGATTAACTACGACCGTAAAAAAGGTAGTTGGTTTGAGGGAGTTTCAACGGTTTCACTAGTTTCGTGTAAGTCCGAAAGCACGTCGTGACTATTCTGTTTCATTTGAAAGCACAAGTTTACTGGACATACATGTGTCACATGTTTGTCACAAGATTTAACCTATTGTTGTTCGAAAATAAGCGCCATCCAGTTTACAAACTTTATCTTGACTTCTAACACAGTATTAAGCATTATTAAGCAGTAGGCTCTTTTTAAAACCAAAGTGCACTTCCTAAAGTATTGGAAACTTAAGAAAACTCCTGCGAAAGTTTGCGAATCATTAAGTTATATTAACTTGAAGTGTATGTATGAATGCTTAGTTCAAATCATGAAAGTCAATTTTAAACCACTTTTAATTATCCAATTGATCTTAAACTTCGAATACATAAAAAGTTTTAATGACAATACAATATTATAATATAAATAAATAATAATATAAAAAATAATTGTATAAATATAAATAATAATATAAATAATAATAATAATAATATAAATAATTAAATAAACCAAATATTTGTCACTGTTTGAGAATTTTATTGGTGATACATTCGAAAAACCAGGAAAAATTAATTAAACTTCAACGCAATAATTTTCTCTACCTAGATCGTCAAAGGGCCCCTGCGTAGCCTGGATGTAAAGTTACTCAGCAACTAGGAAGTCCAATAACAACCTTACATTGTTCCAATTAAATCAATTACGTATAAGTTCAGATTTTTAAAAAAAATGCCTCTTCGGACGGTTTAACCCTTTCCGGCACAGACAAATTCTGTTCGTAAAATGTGAAATTGCTGACTGACACCGGAAATTACAAAAGACTTTTCTAGAAAATATGAACTCCTCATTTTGAGCTTTCATTGTAGAAACAAAATTTTAGTTAAATATTCTTGGTGCCGTATTCAATATTGGAATTAAAATTAGGTGTGCCCGGAATGGGACCACTGTGCCGGAAAGGGTTAACAAGGATTTTAAAAAACACTGCTTCCTGTGTGTATACAGGGTTTGTATAAAAAGTAATGAGACCAAATTCGGTAGAAACTGTGTATTGAAGATATCACTATAAACGATTAAAATTCTTCAAAATAAGACCCTTGGCGTCAACATACTTCTATCAATGAGTGGTTCACCCTTGGAAGCCGCCCTGGAAGTCTTTTTGCGGAAAGTCCTTCAATCAGCACGTCGAAACCGCTTTGACCCCTGTTACGGTCCCATAAAGATGTTCTTTGAGGGCTATCTTCACTCGGGTGAACAGGAAAAGTCCGCCGGCGCCAGATCGGGACTGTACGGAGCTTTGGAAAGCGTTCCAATGCCATTCCGGGCGGAGTAGTCGCTGACTACGAAGCAGGTGTGGTTTAGTGCAGCTTCGATGCAGCTTCTGATTGGCGGCATTGCCGGGCTTCACTCGATTGAGTCTTCTTTTCAATATTTTCAGCACTTCCACGTAGAAAGCACCCGTGCCACCCCTCCCTCTTTAAATCGAGATTAGGGACAGGGGTCGACTAAAATGACGGTACGAACCACAAAAGAGCTCATAGACGACTAACACTCGGCACGTGTCGAAGTTGATTTCCGCTTCCATCGAACCCGCCTAGAGCATGCACGCTGCGACGTACAATCACGTATAAAAATAGATATCAATACTTTTCATACAAACCCTGTATGTAACAGTAATAAACAGCACGGGTTGACAAAGTGCATCGGAATTTATGACATTTATGAGATATCATCATATACAATTGGAGATTTTTATATTAAGGTTAACGAGTTAATCTGCAACATATGTGACAGATATAGAAGATATTCATCATTAGAAAAATTATTTGCGTCTGTAAAGTTTAATAAAATCTTTAAAAAATCCAAAGATAGAAACATTATTGAAAAAAAATCCCTCTGCGTGCCATTGCATCTCTTTGTAGCATTGTAAAAAAAAAATGGCAGTCCGGTCATGTCCGGTATACAAATATTCTACAGGTGGTATAATCCTAGATTATGTTCTAAATTCAAGTCTCATTATAGATATGATTTGAAAGAAAGAGTGTGTTTTTGTATCTGTTTTACATTTAGGTTTTACATATATTTAGGTTGATTATTTTGTTATAGAATTTTACTTTTGCTTCGTTTTTACTTAAGATTTCCACTGCTGTACTACTATAAATTTATAAAACTTTTGTTATCATAAACGTTTACTGGATCAATATTAAACAACAATTATTTTATTTTCTGGGTAAAATAAAACATATGATTTTTATCAATCACCAAATTTCTCATATTACATCATATAACTTTTATATTTTGAAGGATTCTATGATCTTCAAGGAACTTTGAGGGCTGGACAAAGATGCAGTACGGCCAAAGCCTACTTGGTGCCTGCCGAAAACCGTACCAATCTAGACATTCTGCCCAATGCGATGGTGCGAAAGGTATTTCAAAAGTTACAGAAATCTAGATTTTATGAGTAATCAATTGTTTGTATACCCATAGATTCACATTTTACAGGCATTTTATCATATCATCAGAGATATATTAATTTACTACTTGAGCGGCCATAAAATAAAGGACTCAATTCAGAGCGATTTAACATTATTTCTAGACAAAGTTCAATAAAATCGCTCAATTCAGTGCGATTTAATATTATTTCTGATCATGTTTCAGTTAAATCGCTAATCCAATAGCGATTTGACATTATTTCTAGTCAAAATATCGCATTATATTTGTATTATAAATATATCATATTACAGTTACATCTAAAGTAAGTAAATGATTTTCATTTACCTTGACACTGCCGCGGAGGCAGGGTTGTCAAGAAAATACAACAATTAAATTTTGAGTACCACTATTGTTGATTAATAATATTAACTTATTTAATTACATAAATTCTTCGATTAAGTAAAGCAAATATTACTACACGAAATTAGCGGTATTTCCCTAGAAACCCTGTGCGGAGAGTTCTGAATAACAGTGCAATCTTCAAAAAGCGTGCACGGGCCGAAATTTCCAGGCCCGACTCAATTTCTACAAAAAATTCCGATTTTCCTTAACGTACAATTAAGATTCTTTTAAAGAATACACTGTATTCCAGACTGTATATCCACAAGCCATGTAATACAGAATGGCAATTTTAATAATCACTTACGTTCGTATTAACCATCTATCCTAACTCCCGGTTTAGAGCGAACAACTTGGTCGAACGTTTAAATGATATCCACTATTAATCTGATTGGACTGCAATCAGATCCAATCAAGTTAATGGTGAAATATTTTGAGCGGTCAACCACAGCTATTGTGTTTAACTGGGAATTGATGTACAGATGGTGAATACGAGCGTTAGAGTCTTAGATATTATATTCAAATAAAGACTCATTTTTAAAAAATATTGTAGTTTAGAATAAAAGAAAAAGATGATTAAAAACGTCATGTTTGCAATATTTTTCAGTAATTTATTAAAGTATAATTTAAAAGATCCAGTTATATATACCAAAAGTTCATTATCACTATTATTTTTACACATAAAATTGCCAAGCCTTGCGCGTTCTGAGAACAATTAAGGTCAGATTCAGCACGGCCCTCGAGCATGCAGACAAAAAATTGTAAACCAGAGTCCGACCCGAGTTTGCTGAAAAAACTAAGCCTGGGTTCTGACACGATGTAACTGTCCGATGTACACTATACTGCCGAAGGTGACCGGTCACTTACGATTTTAGACGTTTTGTTAACTATCTAGAAAAATACATGAGGAATTAACCTGAAACTGCAAGTGTGTAAATAATATAGCATAGGTTATATATTTCTGCGAAGATTTTTGCATGAAACCCCATAGGGGACTGTCAACAAATTGAAAAAGAACGAATATTTTTTGGATAACCCTGTAAAAACTAATGTAGCAAAGGCGTTCAAACTCGAGATTATTACTAAGTTGCTTATTGTAATATACTGTGTTCATTTTTAGGAGGATAGCATGTATACTCGTAGCGAAATTAAGATTTTTATAAAAATCAGTCCCAAATTTCGCCTTGTTTTTTGCTTCTAATTTGCAGAGTTCTTAATATAAAAAAACGTTCTTTTCAGAAAATATGACAAACAACATTATGCATAATACTCTGCAATCAAAATTAAAAAATAGTAAAAATTGGACGATAAATAAGCAGATTTACTAAAAAATGTTTCACTGCGCATGCGCGAATGCAATCAAAATATAATATGCATAATGTTTTAGCTAAGTATATAGAGCAACTTTTGTGAAAGTTTCAAAATCATAGCTTGAAAATTCTGAAAATTATCATCGATAGAATAAGCTCGAAATCCGTTGTTCCCGAAAGGAAGCAAAAATATCAGGAGTTGTATCCAAATATACGTGGTACGTGCAATATTGTGTACGCTATCTTGGCACTAATCAACAGATATTTGATACAACCCCTCATCTTTTTGCTTCTTTTTGGGAACAACGGATTTCGAGCTTATTCTATCGACGATAATTTTCAGAATTTTCCAGCCATGATTTTGAAACTTTCACAAAAGTTGCTCTATATACTTAGCTAATAAATTATGCATATTATATTTTTATTGCATTCGCGCATGCGCAGTGAACCTGCTTATTTTTCATCCAATTTTTATTATTTTTTAATTCTGATTGCAGAGTATTATGTACAATTTTGTTTGTGTCATATTTTTTTAAAAGAACTTTTTTTATATTAAGAACTCTGCAAATTATAAGCAAAAAACTAGGCGAAATTTGGGACAGTTTTTATAAAAAGCTTAATTTTTCTACGAGTACACATGCTATCCTCATAAAAACGAAGACAGTATATTACAATAAGTCACTGATTAATAATCTCGAATTTGAACGCCTTTGCTACATTAGTTTTTACAGTGTTATCCAAAAGATATTCGTTCTTTTTCAATTTGTTAACAGTCCCCCATGGGGTTTCGTGAAAAAATCTTCCCGGAAATATATAACCTATACTATACTGTTTACACACCTGCAGTTTTAGATTAATTCCTCATGTATTTTTCTAGATAGTTAACAAAACGTCTGAAATCGCAAGTGACCAGTCACCTTTGGCAATATAGTGTATATATCTATGGCTGGAAATGTTAAGTTTCTGTATTAATGTTGACAAACTAGCATCGGTTCGTGCAGCACATTTATAAATTATTATCGACCCAGTCAGGTCCATTAAGAATTGTTAATATTTTGTCGGCTTAATCCTACAATTTTACAATTGTTACATCAGATCAGTTGGCCAACTTTTTTTTTTTTCGGTTTGTAAATTTGTCTTTATTTTGCCTGCCCGGGCCCATGCAGACCTCTATATTCTTCGTACTACAAATTTGATCTTCTGCTACAAATTACATTTAATTATCTGGATCAGGGGTCGGAAAAACTATTTTTTTATTGTAGCGAACTACAACTACAACTACTTTGTCGAAAATGTAGTTAACTACAACTACAACTACTTGTTTTAACCCTTTCCGGCGCGGAGTAATTCTGTTTTTAAAATGATGAAATAATGGACTGACACAGAATTTACAAAAGAATTTACTAGAAAATAAAAACTTGCTAATTTTCCCTTACTTTATAAAAGGAAAAAAATAAGTAAATATTCTTGGTGTCGTTTGTCAGTTTTGGAATTAAAATTAGGTGTCCTTTTTTGTGCCCACCGCCCGCTAAAGAGTTAAAAAGTAGCGACTACAAACTACTTTTCAAAAGTAGTCACTACTTCGGTATTTTCAAATTTTGTCACAGTGAATTTACACTATAAAGACACGGATTTAATAATAAAGTGACCCCTCATTATATCGCGTCTGCCGGGATACAATTAAATAAATGCGACATAACCGAGGGCATTAAAAAAATTAAGAAAGATAATATACAAGAAAATGTTTTATGATTTTCTCCAAAACGTTAGTTCATACACACTTAACAGATTTCGTAGCAAAATTAAGAAAGATGTTATAATCTAGAAAATTACAGAAAAACAATCCTAAATGCAAACAACAAATATAAAATAAAGCAATTCCGGATAATAAGAAACCCGCCATTAAAACATGAATACCTAATAGCGAGTAAATAGACAAGTGTTGCCAACAAGAAAATTAATTTCTTTGGTGGGTTAGTACTTGATTTCAGCGGCAAGTATTAATGACAAATATCTATAACTTCATATGATGACTATACACTGCACCTGAGATTTGCTTAAGCGATTCGGAAATTGTTGAGCAGAATAAATTCTGCACAAAAGAAGCCAGTTTCGACAACATGATTTGCACAATGGCACTTTTGTTTTCCTGAATTAGCGTTAAAAGTAGAGACTACTGATTTTTTGTATCGCGCTACTCACTATACAAACTACTGTAAAAAGTAGAGGCTACCGTAGTTTCGCTACTTGTAGCTCGCTACTTTCGACCCCTGATCTTGATTAATAAAAGCCACTACTTCTATTAATCAGGCCTGAATTATTGGGAATTTAATTAACATTTTGACATGAACAGTTGTGGAAAAAAATAATCGCCCCTACTACTTCTGCTGTGTTTAATAATATAAAAAGATATAGCTACTAATCAACTACGAATAATGTCTAGCATTAAAAAGCTATTCTTAATTTTTCCTTTAGTTATCTTACTTCTTTCATACTGAAAATTGTGCCAACTTTCTTTTTTTAAATAGCAACGCCCACTTTTGACAGTTTATTTAAGTTCTTTGTAACATATCAGCAATAAAAGAAAATGTATTATGAATTTATTCATAAATTTAGAAAAGTAAAATTAGGAACGTTCAAGAAAAAATACCGACATCATTAAAATATGTACCGGAAAAATTAATAAAAAATCTAAATTAAAGAAAAAAAATATATATATATATATATATATATATATGGAATTGATTCTTTTTAAATAGAATTTTTTATAATTCTACCGGTTGTTATTTGAAATTTTATTTTTTGTATATACAAACAATAATAGGAGATGGTCCCCTTAGAAAGAGAGTCGAAAATTAATGATAGGAATGAGGTGTAAATGAACATAAACATATTTTTGATGGTTATTCTTTTTATGTAATAATTAATGTAAGTCATAATTCCTATTTTTAAAAAATTTATTAATAATTTGCATAATTAAAGCATATGTTTTAATTTAAATATATGCCTATATTACGTTTGAGTCTATTCATTGTATCTCATTAAAAAAGAAACATTTCAATCAAAAAGGACGCTCGCTACTCACCAGATATCATATTCTATTCCTGGTTCAGGTTTGAATGTTTGTGTGTCAAATTCCACTTTAAAGGGAGATCCCAGACTGGTTAAGGGGTCAGGTAACTTTCGAACTCCCAAAATACGTGAATAAGTGACAGCTATAGGAATTGCAGTCGTTCCATAACTAATCGGGTTTTAATTATAAAATTTAAAATACATATAAAGAAGGTTTATTCATCAATTAAAGTTCTCAAAAAAATATACACACATATAAAGCTTTTTTTTTTTTTTTAATGCAATACACTTATTACTAAAGAATTATTCTTACATGCATTGGGCGCATGATTTTTCACATTTGAATTGCTAAAACCTGCCAAAATTTTTTAATGAGTACAGATATAATGTGTTCTCAAAATGACCTACAATAGAAAAAAATGTGTAGATCCTGAGTTTTTTTTTTCTTTCTGAAACTCCAAATATCGAGTTTTTCTGAATTCTAAATCGACGTGAATTCTAAACTTATTACTTGAGAAACATAATAGGTCATTTTATGTATCTATACGGTTAATACATTCAATCGAAATTTCATAAATTCTAACCAAACATTTTTCATAAATCGTGCGTGCAATGGCCAAAATCGCCGTTTTCAGAAAATTTATTTTAAAGATCAACTTACCACTTGATCAGATAAAACGAGCTCAAACTGTTTTAGACACAACTTCTCTTCTAAAGTGAATTTTTGGATGTTCTTTTAATGTTCCTAAAGAAGCCTTTTCAATTATAAGTTATTAAAAAAATCGATTTTTTGACATTTTAAAAGGTACTTGATCCCTTAATCCTCATATAAAAAAGAGATCGTAGCGTCCAAAACGAAGCAACTTAAAAAATCAAACGATCAAAATGTTTCTTTTTAAATGTATATACAGTAGCGCTCAAAAGTATTTTGACAAGGACAATAATTGGTCTAATTTAATACAAATAAAAGACACAAATATACAACTATTTTTTATTGGAAGAAACTTGATTTGTCTACATATTTTTGTAAAAGAAATTGTGGTTTGATAGCAAAATTACAAAATCAAACTAAAAATAAAGAACATGATTGATCAAAAGTATTTTGACACTGTAATTAAATGAAAATTTTTAACACTTAAACATCATTTTTATTTTTAAATGAGTCAATATTTAGTAGCATATCCATTAGCCTTTATAACAGCCTCACAACGAGCCGGCATCGAGTCGACTAACTTCTGTATTCGATCCAAAGGAATTTTTTCCCACTCCTTCTTAAGAGCTTGAAATAAAGCCTCTTTATTCGAATAATTTTTACATCTTATTCTGCGATCTAACTCCTCCCACGCTCTATGGGATCAGCACTTTGACTTGGCCATTCGAGAACTTTAACTTTTTTACTTTTCAAAAATTCAGTTATGTGTTTGGACTTGTGTTTTGGATCATTATCGTGTTGAAAGTACCACCCAGGTGACATGTTCTCTTTACCATAGGGCAGCATTTGCGTCTTTAATATGTTTTCATACATAAATCGATCCCATATTCCCTTCAATGCGAAATAGCGGTCCTACTCCATGGCGTGAAAAACAGCCCCAAACCATAACACTGCCACCTCCATGTTTGATGGTGGGCACTTGGTATCGGATATCATATTTTTTGTTAACAGGACGTCGAATGTACTTAATCCCATCAGATGACACTAAATTAAATTTGCTTTCGTCGCTCCACAAAATACGAGACCATTCAGAACTCGTCCACAGTTTGTGCCGTTTTGCAAACGCAATTCGTACCTTCTTGTTTTTTGTAGATATAAGAGGCTTCTTTGTGGGTCGACGGCCGTGTAATCCATAAGATATTAGACGACGTTTGACGGTTGAAACATGAATATCCGTGTCGTAATTTTCTTTCAGCTCGTTTTTTATTGCTACTGCCGACTTACGAACATCACTAGCGGATAGTCTTATTATTATGCGATCAACAGTAGGAGTTGTTTTTTTCGGACGACCACTTCGGGACTTGTTTTTGATAGTCCCTCGTTTATTGAACACTTTATTCCATATACTAACAAGCTGCCGAGACACGTTAAAATTACGTGCAACTTCTGCTTGTGTTTTTCCTTGTTTTAGGGCGGTTATAACAGCTGTTTTTAAAGTCATTGGAATATTCTTTCACCTTCGGCATGTTAAGAGAATCACAATAAACTGATATAAACACAAATAAAATAATACTACAACCGACACTTTGGAAAACTAGAAACAAAATGACTTGTCAAAATACTTTTGAGCACAAGATATGACATGTTTGTGATTCAGCGCCTACTGTGACAAACAAGTTTAGACTTGTTATTTACTTATTACCTGCAATCACATCATACTTAACGATAAACTAAAACGTTTTTTATTTAACACTATGTAACGCGTAATAATAAAGAATTTCTTGTTGTCAAAATACTTTTGAGCGCTACTGTATATAAACAATATTGAAAAATTATGCGTCAAGCATAGATTATGAAACACTTTCCAACACATTCAGAATACTGTAACAACAAAGCTTCACAGTTCACTAAGTAAACAATTTAGAAAACGCATAACACATTTGAAAACCCAGTTTCACCAATTTCAGTAAAAGTCAAACAAACAATTCGAATTTTTTTGTACAGATTGAAATTTAAAAGGGTGCAAGAGCAAAGAAGATTCTAAAATTGCGATTTCTGTGATACGGTTGATATAGAAGCTTGGAATTTGACATGCTGATTACTTTAAAGATATAAATGCTCGCTAAAAATGGTTTCTAAAAAAATTAAAAATGAAACAAGCGGAAATCATTTTAAAAATTCTAAATTAAAATGTATTAGGAACTAATTTTTAAATTTCTCACTAATTTAAGCGTTGTATTCACCTGATGCTGTATAAGAATGAAGTTTTTTCAAAATGTGGTTTAGTTAGTAATTTTTTAATTATCCGTAGCCGCTACAATTTCCTCTAATAAAAACAAGCACACAAATACCGTTTGGCACATTTCAACAAATATGTGTGCAGGGCCGCGGGTTTTTTCTAGTAGTATATAATTTAAATGACGAGAAAAATGATACCATGGAAATTAGCCATATTAGATTTTATTTTTCTAGATTTTTGAATAAGCTGTTTATGATTATATTCGAAAGAAATTTTTGATTTCTCTGTAACTGTAATGTGGCAAATTATTCTGCATTAGAAAAACGAGGTATTACTTTTGAATTGCTTCTTAAGGTTGATAATAATTATGGAAATAACCACTTATGATATCAATTTTTAAATATTATTAAAGTAAGCAAAAATTTAAATCTAATGACACGTATAATTCGATTTTACTGTAAATGATTTGCGAATAACTGTACTTATTTATTTTTTACTGCACATGTGTTTAACGTTGCTTTTTACAGGTGTTGATTCAAAATCGTAGAGCGGTTGGTGTACAGTTTGATTACCAAGGTACCACGTTTGAAGTGAGAGCTAAACATGAAGTAATATTATCAGCAGGAACGGTAAATTCAGCCCAACTGCTCATGCTATCAGGAATTGGTCCAAGGAAGGAGTTAGAACGACATAAGGTAATTGAAAAATAGATGCTTTCTCTTTTTTAACATTCTTTCTCTTACTTTACAATTATGTATGTATATGACAATCAAATCTTGTCACTCATATTTTATGCCACTTTAAGTAAGAAGGATTATAAGCAGTGGAAAACTAAATAATGTCTGTTACTATTTCAATTATTCCAATTATTCATATAACAATATTTTTTAATAGTTATCTATCGTCTACTTTCCTATTTGAAAGTCATAAGCAGTGGCATATAATTTAAATGAAGACTATACAAGAGATATACAGGGTGTCCATAAATTATTATTGGGGTTTCCTTACCTTATAACTTTTGATTTAAGAATATGACATATTCGTAAAGTACAACGCAAATAGATTTTTTTCTCTAACACAAAGTTAGATACGCTCAAAGTTGCAACTCAAAACGTTATAAATTAAAACGCCGATTAAAATCAAATAAGAGTTAATATTAAAATTTTATTTAAAAAAAAAAGGTATTAATGAATTATGAACACAAAGATAGTTCCCACATGGCAACACACTGCTTTCTCTTGTGCATTCACCATTTTGAATTCTCACGCCTCAGCCTTCCACAATGTGAAACCACAGGGTTGCCGCATAAATTGGCGGAAAATACTTAACTTTGTTTTTGTTATTAAAAAAACTTTTTGAGTTGTACTTTAAGAATATGTAATAATACTTTCCGTCGTGTTCTTAAATCAAAAGTTATGAGGTGAAGAAACACCGGCCATACCCGTATACACCCTGTATATTTCCCATTAGTGATTTAAAGCTTGCTAATGTTTATTAATTCATCAATAAATTCATTATCATTTATTACTAGTGCCCGACTGAAAAAAATTTCCCGAAACGAAATAGTTAAAATACCTATTAAACTTCATGAAGTTATGTTTCAGGTATTTCAATTTGAAACGATGTCATAGCATTTTATAAATCTGTATTGTGTTTTTATACAAAGTATTTCATACTTTCATTCGATCTTATAGTTAGGAATATCTTTTTATATTGTTATTTATGAGGCATTTTTACAATCTTAGGACGCAATTTTAACGTGAACTAGAAAATGAACCGCTTTGAAAACACATATTCGAAAATTTCTGTAATCAAGCGTTGGGAATGGGACACAAATTCTGCAATCAAGAATTTGTGTTCCGTCCCATTTCTAAAATTAGGATTAGTTTAAAATATGTATTGCGTTAAGAGGATATTTTAATATTGAAAGAGAGAAAGAAATTATAGTAGATAAGTACATTAAGAATTTATCAAGTTAAGCAAGGTACTGCTTCAATCTTCGACTGTAATCTTCTGGTATCTTATTTGAAATGTATACTTATAAAACTTTCTTCCCTCCTCTTCTTATAACCTAGATATATTCTATTCATATAGAGAACAATATCATGCCAAAGAAGAAGCTATTTTTTTAATCCCATAATGTGTAATAATTAATAAAACTATCCTCATATACATTTAAAAAAAAAAGGAAATGTTTTGTGCTTTTAGATTTTCTGACAGTTGGTATCTTTAATTTACTATCCTTCCATTTATTCAGATTCCTGTCATCGCTGATCTACCAGTCGGATTGAATTTGCAAGATCACCCTGGCTGTGTTACTCTTTTTGAATTCGGACCTGAAATACCAACATTGGAAGAGAAGCTTTTGAATCCTGCTAATACAATGCAGTACATTCAAAACCGAACAGGTAAGTGTCGAAGTACTCCATCCTCATTTAATGATAGTGCTTCAATTAAACAGAAAATATTACTTTATTCCTCAATTCAACATTTAATGGAACATTCAATAAATAAGATAGATATGAGTAAGTATTCTAAAGAGAGACCTCAAAGTCAATTTTGCAAGACATTTTAATTTCTATCTCGCTTCACACTATCCTCTTTAATAAAAAGGTATGTGTTGCTGACGACTGGGATCGTTGCCACAGATGAAACATTTGAATTTGCTGAAAAAATTAATTGCTCGAAAAGTATTTGTCAGAAAATTGTTAGACAAACTGCGTTAGAAAGGTAAAAAATTGTATTTTTCTTGATATAAATTTCAAATCCACTGATTATGCCATTTTTCAAATATTGAATTTAAAAAATTACCAAACTTCACAATGAAAAACCATACCGAAAACTTCACGCGTAAAAAAAAATAATAATAACAGCAATGTGTCAGCACGAGTCACAAATTATAGTAACCGTATTATTCTGTTAAAATATAAAAGTGAATTATGATGTCACGAGTGCATGATTTTTATTTAATTCTCGACAAATACTAGATGCGCCATTTCTATTTAGTTGTGAATAATATAGGTTTATTCCCGTTATTAAAAAATGTAGCTATAAAACATATAAATCAATGGAAAACAGTAGGTAATAAATTGTAAACGTAATAATAAACCGTATTAATAAAACATAACTTAGTGAAATAAGTATCCGTTTTTGTGTTATTATAGGATATCTAGGTAAAGGTACAGATTACTTTAAAATACAAGGTTAAAGGCGCAACGGGCGTAGTCTGCTGGTATCTAATATCCTGAAACCCGCAATTTATAATGTTGTGTATTTCTAGGCGTATCAAGTTTTTCAAACATTCAGAAAGTATTATTTTTAAGAATGTCAAATTAAACTGATATTAATTAATTTTCTCTGTCTAAAATGCTCTGTCTGGTACGAAATTCAGTTATTAGGAAACCATTAAATAAAAACAGGAAAAAAAAGAAGGAATGACCAGTGTCACCTATTATTTCAAAATTGTAAAAGTGATAATGAAGATTTTTATATATTTTTCGAATATATGTACAAAATTTCATATAAAATTACACAGGGAATTGCGAATGGGCCAAGAACATTATTGACAACATGTCAAACCGATTTGATTAATTTAAGACATCGCACAGCGAAATTTAACATCCACAATGTAACATTTAAATCAACTTCATTTCAATGAATGATAAAATATGAAAATCGTCTATATAGAAATGCATTATAACCCATAGAAAGGCATTATAACATAAAAGAAAATGTCCCATATTTTTCTAACTAATGAACCAAGTTTAACCAAAATTATACAGTTAATTATGAGTACCTCACCAACATACCTACCTAATTACAAACTAATCGATGCATTATTCGGCAGTTATCGCAAGACATACAGACAGACACCAAAAACTTTTCGGGTCAGCACAGTAACCGCAACTGACGTTTCGGCAATAGCATCTAGTCAAATGTTTTCATTTCTAATTTAGGGGTCTTCAACTGCGGACCACGGATGGCCCACCGAGGGTATTTTAGAAGCCCGCTATTTCCAATATTAAGAACGTTATTCCCAATTATTAATACGTTATTCCCAATATTATGAACGTTATTCCCAGTTATTAATACATTATTCCCAATATTAAGAACGAAAAGTTTTTAAGGAGATCGAAAGATTTTGGAAGCACTTTAATAAGATAAATCAATTTTTAAAAGCTCGTTTTTACTCGCCAAATAAACTTATTTCGAGGCAGAAAACTAATTTAATGAAATGTTTTTTTGTTTGTATAGGGTATTTATTTGATTTAATTTATTAACGCTTTCACGGTTTTGTCTCTAAAAGGATTTTGTGCCATTCAACCAACCAACCATTTCACGGTTAAAATACTGTTTTAAAAAGGTTTTAAAACTGTTGAAATGACTGACTGCTATCAGAATTTGTGAACAAATTGATTTGAAAATAAATAAATAACTTCCTCCACTCATCCACGTAAACAGAAACAGTAGATTGTTTCGAGGGGATTCTCAGTTTTTATCAACTCCACTCTCTGTATATGAGTATTTGTGTGTCACATCTTAAAGGAGCCATACACAAATACTCATATACAAGGAGTGAAGTTGATAACAACTGGGAATACCCTCGAAACAACCTACTGTTTCTGTTTACGTGGAGAAAGCTATTTATTTGTTTCGAAATCGATTTGTTCGCAATTATATGAGTTTTATTATTATTATTATTATTATTATTATTATTATTATTCTGGTACAATTCCGGAAGTTTAGAATAAAAATTACATGGAAAATATACTTCCCACTCCCTTTGAAAAGGTTAAGTAAAATTTCTGATTCAAAATGTTTACTTTATTTTTAACAAAATTTGATAGCTATGGCAAATATCTTCTTTCGATAAAATGTCAAGAAACCGGGAAAAAAGCCACTCCGTACTCGTAATTTTCCTCCACCTCAAATCAAATGCCGGAAACTGAATTTCTTCCTTTTGTACCATAGAAAAAAGAAAAAAAAGTTTAAGCATTTTGAGATCGGCAGTACCACTTTACATTAATGATTCCCGATGGCACATATGCATATATATACTGCATATATCAGTTAGTAACGTATCATTATGGTATCAGTATCAGTTAGTATGTGTTAAGTACATCCTCTATCATTATGGCACTGTAGCATAGTAGTGCTGAGCTCTTTCGCTATTAGTGATACTCGCAGATTAGTGCAAGTACTATTACAAAATCATGTGATTGCATAAAATTCCTATTGTTAAAATTAAATATTGTGTGCAAATATGAATAAATAAAATGTTTTTTTATGAATCAAAAGGAAGATATGAAATTTGCAATTTCGCACCGCTTATATATGTTACGGCCAAAACCCGAAATCGGCCAATTCGCGAAGTGGGTGGCCAGTTCGCGAATTGGCCAACTTTGTTTTGAATTGATTGGTCAATTCGGGAATTGGCCGGCCAGTTCGCGAATTCGCCAGAGGCTGTCGGCCAGTTCGCGAATTGGCCAGATGCCGTTGGCCAGTTCCCGAAATAGCTATGGGTAGTTGGCAGTTTGACTGTAAGTGCTTGACAAGTTCGTTATTGAAAATGAAGTATGTAAAGTTTATAATTCATGTACAGGAGTACTCAAAAATAATATGTGACTTAATGATCTATGGGAAAAATCAATTGTGGCGTGCCTTAATGGTGTTACACTGTTACAAACATAATAAAATGATATGAATTTCCGATGTGCACTAAAACATGCTTCTATCGAATAAGGAGCACAAATAATTTATCATTGATTTACAGGGTCACACAAAATAATTCTTATACATAACGGTGTACGGGGGAAAATGTTTGCAGCGTATTTTAATTATGTTTCATTATTTGAAATATGCTGAAACTGATATACATTGCTGATTTTTACTACAAGAATTTTTTCTGTTGAATATAATGTGTATATCAATTATTGTTCATTTACAGGGACACATAATTGATTTCGAATTCAGTACTGTATCGGAAGTATTATCTATTAGGGATGATTGCTGAAAGTGAGTTTTCAGTCATGCGTTTTTAAGTTTAACTAAATTTTTGCATGCGAATGGGTGGTGTGTATAAATTCTATTAATCCTATACAGGGCTAAACAAAATAATTCTTAACCTTTACTATTGTGATTTTAAAAAGGTACATTAAATATGCTTTTTAATTTGAATTATGCATTTTTAAGCACAAATATAGTATTTTAGATTACTAAGAAAAGTTTCTAGAATATAAATTAAATTATAAACAGGGATATGCAAAGAGCTTGATACTTGGCTGCCTATGAAAAATAATTCCTGGAAGTGGGATTTCAGTAGTTTTATGTGTATTTTTGCCTAAATTAAATTGTAGCTTAATATTTGGCGTGTGTAAAACCTGTAGGTAATGTACAGGTCTTTACAAAATAATTCAAGTCTTCCCATTGGTAGAATATTCTGAAGGTGTATTTTCAACTGTGTTATGCGTTTTGTAACTAAACTAAATTTTATAATACTATATAGAATATATACAAATCAGTACATCATATACAGGGTTTCACAAAATAATTAGAGTTTTTCTCCGGCTATGCACAGTAGTGGCTGAAATCTGGCTTTCAAATGTGTTATGCGTTTTCTAAAATGTTTACTTGAGTATCTTTATTACCTTATTAAACGGTTTTTTTTTTAAATATTCTATAAGTGTTGCAAAGTATTTCATAATCTATGCTTGTCGCATATGATTTTTCTTTCTTGTATCTTCATTGATGACATTTTATTAATACGATTTTACACGATTAATATTTTACACGATAAAAAATAAAATATTAATTTGCAAAAATGGTGTATGTTAAAAGCATTAAAATTGAACTAACATCATATATCAAAAGAAAACATTCATTTTAAAACATGAAACTGCAGCATTTTCCTATGATTGCGTTTTCAGATTTTTTCATTCTGCCCACTCAGAAATTAGGTACCAAAATTTCAATATTCACCTGTGATATCGACGTCATTTTTAAAGACATTCGACAGAAAAAATATTTTTTTATTCAGAAAAGGGCAATATTTGACTAAGATTGTGTCCAAATAACAAAATTTACATTGGTATTTCATTCCTCTGATATTGCCATCAGACCCAAATGTTTTACAATATGTTTCTATCAGAAAAAATGGCATCATGTTTAAGAGAAAACACACATTTTCTTCCATAAATTGATGTTTGCCATATGAACGATTTCTGGGCGCGAAGAGTAGAGACCCATTACACAGAGGTTTCTCGTTACAGTTTTAATTATCCATATATTTAAAGCTGTTTGGTAATTCTGTCAAATCTATTCCATCGAAATTCGATCGAATACGCATGCGTCAAAAAATCACCGGCCAATGAGGTGAGGGTCTATGACTGTCTCTACAAACGTGTTTGGGATCGTATCATCTGTTGTTTTTTTCTGTTGTCACGTTGCGTTAAACCTAGGAAGATATTTATCTAGAACTCACTGTGGAGTGTTTAGAAGGTATTTATTTTATTTATTTATTTTATTTATTGTAATTTGTATGAATACTTAGATGTCCATTTCGGATTTACTGTTTAAAAATGAATTTAGGCTCATAAGTTGGCGAAATCCCGATGGAAATTTTCTTTTTAGATCTCTATCATTTTGTTTATATAGTACAGAAAATAATTATTCAAACGTGTAGAACACGTAATACAAAATTGGACCACTTATGGTCTGTTTATTATCGGGAATGAATCTTATGGTGTTCCGATTGATAATGAATTCGATTATGTAAATATAATGTCAGAAGACAGTACGCACGGTAGTAATATTTTTATTATTATGTGTTCGAAAAAAGCAGAATCTGAGCATCTGAATATAAGTTATAAAATAAACAGAAATATATTATCTCTATTCGATTTAAAAGTTTTCTCATTACATAAGTGGGCTATTTTATTTGTAAAGAGTATGTATGCATTATATTGTTTGTATGTATACAAATCTTTATAATGTTTTGATTTGCAAACTCTTAATATTTGAATAATGTTTACATTATATTTGTTTGTATGTATACAAACAATATATGTATACAAAGAAGTATATATACAAACAATGTATAATGTATCATGTAACAATATTAATATTTACATTGTATTGTTTGTATGTATACAAATCTTGAATGTTTTAAATGGGCAAATTTGTAATGTTTTTTCTGTTATTTTTTTTAAATGTCAAATAAAGATAAATTTTCAAACTTGGTATAAATAACTTAGGTACTTTTCTCTATTATCCCATTGACCACTTTTCATAACAAAACAGAAATATATTATCTCTATTCGATTTAAAAGTTTTGTCATTATATAAGTGGGCTATTTTATTTGTAAAGAGTATGTATGCATTATATTGTTTGTATGTATACAAATCTTTAGAATGTTTTGATTTGCAAACTCTTAATATTTGAATAATGTTTACATTATATTTGTTTGTATGTATACAAACAATATATGTATACAAAGAAGTATATATGCAAACAATGTATATAATGTATCATGTAACAATATTAATATTTACATTGTATTGTTTGTATATATACAAATCTTGAATGTTTTAAATGGGCAAATTTGTAATGTTTTTTTATGTTATTTTTTTTAAATGTCAAAAAAAGATAAATTTTCAAACTTGGTATAAAAAACTTGAGTACTTCTCTATTATCCCATCGACCACTTTTCATAACAAAATACTATCGCCAAACTGTATGATTAAATGCCAAAATTGCAGTCCCATTTACTTGATGTCGAAAACATTATAGGTGTTTTTTATGTCATCAAGTGGTTTTTAATTCAACATTTGCGTGTATTTTTCATTATGTTTATTTGATTTATTAGTTATTTCATTAATTAAAATAACAATTGTATCCTTAAATTCTTATATTTTATTTATTTATTTTGATATTCCAATGACAACGTTCTCCCATTTATTTGGCGATAGTTTTTTTTTTTTTATGAAAAGTGGTCGATGAGATAATAGAGAAGTACCAAAACTTAATTACGTATATGAGTATATTCTTTGACAGTATTAATCATTACTCGATATTTTAAAACTGCATCATATTTGTAGAATTATATTAATTTAAACAATGCTTCTATTGAAGTGTGAAGAACCATATACCTCTATGAAGAACCATATATTTACATAATTGTCTTCATTAGCAATCGGAACACCATAAGATTCATCCCCGATAATAAACGGACTATAAGTGGTCCAATTTTGTATTACGTGTTCTACGATATTTTTACATACATTTAAATAATCATTTTCTGTACTATATAAACAAAATGATAGAGATCTAAAATGACAATTTCCATCGGGATTGATTTCGCGAACGTTAAAAGAGCCTAAATTCATTTTTAAACAGTAAATCTGAAATGGACACCTAAGTATTCATACAAATTATAATAAATGAAATAAATAAATACCTTCTAAACACTCCACAGTGAGTTCTATATAAATACCTTCCTAGGTTTAACGCAAAGTGCAAGAAAAAAACAACAGGAGATGATCCCAAACACGTTTTTAGAGACCGTAATAGACCTTCACCTCATTGGCCGGTCCTACCGGAAGATTTTTTTTATGCATGCGTATTGGGTCGAATATTGTTGAAACATTTGACAAAATAAGCAAACTGTTTCCACCTAGGTATTTATACACAATACAACAAATAAAATAAATGCCTTCAAAACCCTTTTGATCATCACATCAGCGTGCAAGACAATTTTTTTACCGGAAACCGTTTGATGAATTTCATTATTTTTCCGTTATCGATTGACAAATTTTACGATTTTACCGCTAACGATTGCTGAATTTCACAATTTATCGACTATTGATTAACGAATTTCATGATTTTTTCCATGAACATTTGTCGAATTGCACAAAAAAAATTAAGAATATCGTCAAATTGTCTTGGGTAAAAAAATTTTGAATATTGTCAAATGCCATCGAGAAAAAAGTCTCTTTGTCAAATGATTTTGAAGAAAAAATCGGGAAATTCACAAAATGGTTTCGGAAAAAACTTCACCAAATGGTTTCAAAATTCTTTGAGTGACAGCGGGAAAAAAAATTTCATTTTACATTCAATCATCGCAATTGGCGAGTGTGACTAAGTTTAGCCAGTGGTGGCAATAACATCAATCACCAATTTCCAGTATTACTCGCCGATTGGTGAATGTTAATTTTGTCTTATATCACAAACTGTATTTACATATACTACTAGATATAATGATTATGAACCATGATTTTTCTGTTATTGGGCGAGATTCATGTTTTTTCAGCAATTCTTTGACGAAATTAGTGTTTTTTCAGCGATCCTTTGAAGAATTTCGCATTTTTCTCACGATCCTTAACGAAATTCACATTTTCCAGCAATTCTTTGATAAAATACATTTTATTCCGCAATTTTTAGACGAAATTTAGTAAAAAAGCGTGATCTTTTGGTGAAATTTCCTTTTTTGCGATTCTTTGACAAAATTTGCTTATCTTTCGCGATCCTTTTGCATAATTACGTTTTTTCTGTGGTCTTTTAACAAAAGTCATGTTTTCCCATTATCCTTTGATAAAGTAGTGTTTTTTCCTCAATCATTTGACAAAATCTGTTATTTTCCCCCCGCGAAGATTGGTTAGATGTTTTTAGTCTGCAGGTGCCCTAAAAAGTCTGTGACGCCCGTTGCTGCATCGCACACATTCTTCCATGGGGCATCGAACGAAGTAAATTCAACCTAAAGAATCATTGTTTCATTCCTGACATTTCTCGAAAGAAACAACGTTCAACTCATTGACTGAATTGTAAAGGGCGAAATGTGTCAATTAGCAGAAAGTGCGCAATTTGTTCGTTCATGGAAAAAATCGTGAAATTCGTTAACCGATAGTCGATAAAATTCGAAATTCGTCAATCGATAGCGGAAGTGCAAAATTCATTAATCTACACAGTGGAAAAATCGCAAAATTCATCAACTGGTTTCGGGAGAAAAATTTTTCGAATATCGTCGAATTTCTTCGAGAAAAAAATTCACAATCTGCCAATTTCGGGGATGAAATTTACCAAATGGTTTCAAAATTTGTCGCGCGACAGCAGAGAAAAAAAATCTTTTTCCATTCAATCATCGCAATTGGTGAGTGTGACTATTATGTTTGACCAGTGGTGGCAATAAAGTCCATTGCCAAATTTTCAGTATTACTCGCTGTTTGGCAAGTGCTAATTTTGTCCTATACTTCAAAACCCTTTTGATCATCACATCAGTGTGCAGGACAATTTTTTTTACGGGAGACCATTTGATGAATTTCGTGATTTTTCCGTTATCGATTGACCAATTTTACTGCTATCGATTGTTGAATTTTATAATTTATCAACTATTGATTAGCGAATTTCCTGATTTTTTCCATGAACGTTTGACGAATTACGCAAAAAAAAATAAGAATATCATTAAATTGTCTTGGGTAAAAAAAAATTTAATATTGTCAAATGCCTTCGAGAAAAAGGTTGCAAGTTGAAACGGCTGTGACTTCTTTTTCATGTTATGCATCTCCGGTGTCCATCCCCCCCAAGTGGGACACTTTTCTAAATTTTGCACATACCCCTCATGTGATATATCGGTGGAAAAGTCTTTGACCACTTATTCATGTTATGCATCTCCGGGGTCCATCCCGCCCCATTGTTGGAAAGGTCTGTGACTGCTTAATCATATTATGCATCTCCGGTGTCCATCTCCTCACTTTGCCCCCCCCCCCCCCAAAGGGTACTTTCTAAATTTTGCACATTACCCTCATGTTATATATCATTGGAAAGGTCTGTGACCACTTAATCATCTTATGCATCTCCAATGTCCATCTCCCCACTTTGCCCCCCCCACCCCCCTAAGGGATACTTTTCTAAATTTTGTTGACACCCCTCATGTCATATATCATTGGAAAGGTCTGTGACCACTTAATCATATTATGCATCTCCGATGCCCATCTCCCCACTTCCCCCCCCAAGGGATACTTTTCTAAATTTTGTTGACACCCCTCATGTCATATATTGTTGGAAAGGTCTGTAACTGCTTAATCATATTATGCATCTCTGATGTCCATCTCCCCACTTTGCCCCCCCCCCCAAAGGGTACTTTCTAAATTTTGCCCATTACCCTCATGTTATATATCATTGGAAAGGTCTGTGACCACTTAATCATATTATGCATCTCCGATGTCCATCTCCCCACTTTGCCCCCCTCCCTCCCCCAAAGGGTACTTTCTAAATTTTGCACACAACCCTCATGTTATATATCATTGGAAAGGTCTGTGACCACTTAATCATATTATGCATCTCCAATGTCCATCTCCCCACTTTGCCCCCCCACCCCCCTAAGGGATACTTTTCTAAATTTTGTTGACACCCCTCATGTCATATATCATTGAAAGGTCTGTGACCACTTAATCATATTATGCATCTCCGATGCCCATCTCCCCACTTCCCCCCCCCGAAGGGGTACTTTCTAAATTTTGCACACAACCCTCATGTTATATATCATTGGAAAGGTCTGTGACCACTTAATCATATTATGCATCTCCAATGTCCATCTCCCCACTTTGCCCCCCCACCCCCCTAAGGGATACTTTTCTAAATTTTGTTGACACCCCTCATGTCATATATCATTGGAAAGGTCTGTGACCACTTAATCATATTATGCATCTCCGATGCCCATCTCCCCACTTTCCCCCCCCCCCCAAGGGATACTTTTCTAAATTTTGTTGACACCCCTCATGTCATATATTGTTGGAAAGGTCTGTAACTGCTTAATCATATTATGCATCTCTGATGTCCATCTCCCCACTTTGCCCCCCCCCAAAGGGTACTTTCTAAATTTTGCCCATTACCCTCATGTTATATATCATTGGAAAGGTCTGTGACCACTTAATCATATTATGCATCTCCGATGTCCATCTCCCCACTTTGCCCCCCTCCCTCCCCCAAAGGGTACTTTCTAAATTTTGCACACAACCCTCATGTTATATATCATTGGAAAGGTCTGTGACCACTTAATCATATTATGCATCTCCAATGTCCATCTCCCCACTTTGCCCCCCCACCCCCCTAAGGGATACTTTTCTAAATTTTGTTGACACCCCTCATGTCATATATTATTGAAAGGTCTGTGACCACTTAATCATATTATGCATCTCCGATGCCCATCTCCCCACTTCCCCCCCCCCCCCCGAAGGGGTACTTTCTAAATTTTGCACATTACCCTCATGTTATATATCATTGGAAAGGTCTGTGACCACTTAATCATATTATGCATCTCCGATGTCCATCTCCCCACTTTGCCCCCCTTCCCCCCCAAAGGGTACTTCTAAATTTTGCACACAACCCTCATGTTATATATCATTGGAAAGGTCTGTGACCACTTAATCATATTATGCATCTCCAATGTCCATCTCCCCACTTTGCCCCCCCACCCCCCTAAGGGATACTTTTCTAAATTTTGTTGACACCCCTCATGTCATATATCATTGGAAAGGTCTGTGACCACTTAATCATATTATGCATCTCCGATGCCCATCTCCCCACTTCCCCCCCCCCCGAAGGGGTACTTTCTAAATTTTGCACATTACCCTCATGTTATATATCATTGGAAAGGTCTGTGACCACTTAATCATTTTATGCATCTCCAATGTCCATCTCCCCACTTTGCCCCCCCCAAGACATACTTTTCTAAATTTTGTTGACACCCCTCATGTCATATATTGTTGGAAAGGTCTGTAACTGCTTAATCATATTATGCATCTCCGATGTACATCTCCCCACTTTGCCCCCCCCAAAAGGGTACTTTCTAAATTTTGCACATTACCCTCATGTTATATATCATTGGAAAGGTCTGTAACTGCTTTATCATATTATGCATCTCCGATGTCCATCTCCCCACTTTGCCCCCACCAAAGGGTACTTTCTAAATTTTGCACATTACCCTCATGTTATATATCATTAGAAAGGTCTTTGACCACTTAATCATATTATGCATCTCCGATGTCCATCTCCCCACTTTGCCCCCCCCCGTACTTTCTAAATTTTGCACACAACCCTCATGTTATATATCATTGGAAAGGTCTGTGACCACTTAATCATATTATGCATCTCCGGTGTCCATCTCCTCACTTTGCCCCCCCCCCCAAGGGATACTTTCTAAATTTTGCACACAACCTCATGTTATATATCATTGGAAAGGTCTGTCACCACTTAATCATATTATGCATCTCCCATGTCCATCCCCCCACTTTGACCCCCCAAGGGTGTACTTTTCTAAATTTTGCATACACCCCTCATGTGATTTATCGATGGAAAAGTCTGTGACCACTTAATCATATTATGCTCCCCACTATGAAATTTGTCAAGTTAAAGCAACTATACATTTTACTTTTATGGTATTATCAAGTTGTTTGCCGTCAAATTTTGACGGGTTCCATCTAGTGTTTTATTATTTGAAATATGCTGAAACTGATATACATTGCTGATTTTTACTACAAGAATTTTTTCTGTTGAATATAATGTGTATATCAATTATTGTTCATTTACAGGGACACATAATTGATTTCGAATTCAGTACTGTATCGGAAGTATTATCTATTAGGGATGATTGCTGAAAGTGAGTTTTCAGTCATGCGTTTTTAAGTTTAAGCCGTATTAAAAATTAAAGGTCTAGAAGAGCACAAAACCATATTTTAGTGATAACTGTAGTAACAGTTCAGAAGATACTTCACTCGCGCGAAAACTAATATGTCTCGCGCTGGCTAATAGTAATCCTATAGGGGATTTTTTTTAAATATCTCGTTTGCATTTCAATATTTTTAAATGATTGTTTTCGCCTTGGATAGCTGATATTGATCTCTACGCAGGTCATTTGTTTTACTTTTTCGATTTTGTTTACAGGGTTTTTTATTATGAGACTACTATCACTTTTGGAACCTGTTTCGAAAGTGAAAGTATCTTAATAAAAATCATCTGTAACAAACTCGAAAAGGCAAAAAATGATCTGCGTAGAGATCGACCTCAGCTACCCAATGCAAAAGAAACTTAATTAAAAATATTCACATATAAAAGAGATATTTAAACAAAATCACCCATAGGATTAATATTAGCGAGCGGATGTTCTTCCGTGATTGAAGTAGCCTCTTAATAGTCGCAAAGCACAAAAAGCTCCATTAAATTAAAGGACCCCGTTATACTGATCACAATTTAAAAGGTTAATAGGCGTGAAGCCCACAATGCCCATTATTATATAAAAGGTGTCCGCTATAATTATTATTATTTTAACGGTTTATGAGCGCAACGCGCAGGGAGCCTTATTTTTCAGGAAACCCTGCTACAGTGATCGCCGTATTAACAAATTATAAGTGCGAATTGCACAAGGTCCCGTTTTGTAAGTAACTCCATTTCAGTGATTACCTTATTAACGATATATGTGCACGAAGTGACCAATATGATAAGTTCAAATACTCTTGCGCTAGGATGATTATGGGATGTTTAAAAATAAACGTAAATAGCAGAATAAACAATGTAAATTTACGTTTCAAATATTTCAAGACTTCATAAGAAAACTTTTTTTGTAGGGAAAAAATGAGAAGGAAATATAGCAAGGCCAACGAATATGATCGAAATTAAATGTGTTTCTGCTTTTCTTTATGTTGGTTTTATGTATTAGATAAATTCCTCATGAAACTAATTTTACATATACAAAACACTGGATATACCTATTTTTTGTTAACATGGGAGTCCGCAGAACAATATCAGGAAGGGGCAAGATTTCCGAACAGATGTAACTCTAATCTAATTTTCACTTTCTTTTATCTATAATAGAAAAAATATTGTAATCGAAAATTTTTTTCGACTGTCGGTTTCCGACGGATTTACACGTTTTAGGGGTCGGAGATCCCGAAAAATAAGTTTATACAAAATGTCTCCCTTATCAATGCAAAATGCTTCTCATTTTTTGTTTCGAAAATATACGTAACTAGCTGTTACCCGTGACTTCGTTCAAGCAACATTAAAAGAAGAATATATGCATTAATTAAGCAAAATATTTCCCTCCCGATAATTAAAAACATAAATAATTAACTAACTCTTTATCACATTTCATAGGAAACAATACGTATTTCTTTGTCATTAGGAACCTTGACGTAACTCAGTCTTAAAAAAGTGAAAATTTGTACCAAATAATCGCGAAAATGAAAATGCAACTAATTCAAAATGGAGAGCCAAATAAAATCGTGAAAATCGACGAATTGGGTAAAAACAAATGTCAATTTTTCTTAATAAACCGTTTTATTTTTAACGCTTTTGTGAAACGTTTTAACAACAGTCCTTCAAAAATAATTAATTGGAAATATTATATGGTTTTTCTTTAAATTCAATTCTGCCTCCTTGATTTAATGTATAGCTGAAACAAATCTTGTTTTCTAAAAGACAATATATTGACAGACGATTTTTGTTCTGCAGAAAAAAGTTTATTCATGAAGTTTGAATATGTGAAAATATGTTTTTATTTTTCGGATAATTTACTGAAATCAAGATTTTGTCTTCACCATCTATTCAAATTGAAAATAAATTCTGTTTTCAGTTTTAATGAGAAAATGGCGTCAAAAATATATTGATCCATTATTATTTCTCATTTTTTATCCACAAATATGGAGTAATTTACTTGCCGTTTTTAGAGATACTTCGTTAAAAATTTACACTAATGATAATAATATATCGGAATCTAATTCAATTTTTTAAACTCTGAGAGTTTGTGTGACATCCTCGGATCAATGATAACCGATGTTAAGTAAATCACGTTGCGTCCGACAGTCTAAGAGGAGTAGTTGCGAAATACAGACGGTCAGATTTTATTATAATAGATTCGTGTTCATTTTTCTTTTCTTAAAATTATGATGTGATTTTAGCAGAAAAATCTGATCTGTATATAACTGATAATTATGCTTAATAATTAGTATAGTTAAAAAAAACATTTCTATTTTTCGTTTTAAATATGGCGTGAAACTCATCTACTTTCTATACTTACTGAACTTTGTATTATTAATGTATGGAATTGATTCACGCTCCTTTTAAAACATATTTGAAAATTCACGTTTTATTTACAATATGATGACGTCACTTTTTCCCCAGAGAAATATCTTTTTAATGAAATAATTCTTAAATTCGTGGTTGTACGCTGTGCAGTAAAGTGATAATTCATATCCTTTGTATTTATATAATTATTTTTAATGTTCTTTTCCTGGCAATCATGACGTAAATTTTAGCAGAAAACTCACATCTGTATATAACTGATATTCAAGCTCAATCGATCTCAGTATCGATAAAAAAATATTTCAGTTTTTCATCTTAAATATTACGTCCATTATCTGTCTACTTTCATACTGATATCCATGCTCCTTGTATTATTAGGAATATTTGAAAATACATGGTTTTATTTATGACGTCACATTGTCCAAGCCAAGGAGGATCCTTTTCATAGTTCCATGGTCCAAGCGAAATCTTTTCTTTAAAATTTAATTATTATTCATTTTTCTATCTAATTATATCGCAGTCTTTGACAGAAAATGTCTTCTCAACGTAACTGATATTCATACTTCATGTATAACAACTTCATGTATAACAAACAACTTTAACAACAATACTCCATATTTGCTTTCAAATATCATGGCAATTCATCATCTTTTGAATACTTTTTAATTTTCATTTTTTACGTGAAAATCATTCCATTGAAAAATAATTGTTGAGGAAAAATTATTATTCCAGGTTTTGTATTTATTGGCAACGGCAATGCTTAGCAACGTAAAATGATTAATTAAATTTTAAAGGAAAAAATGTCCATTTATTCTCTATAAAAATAATGAAATTTTGAATTATTAAGAAAAATATTTGAATAAAATAAACAAAAACCAGTCTATGTTCATTTCCGGGTTAAAATCAACCTATATGCATAGATACAGGATAATTAAATTCTTCATTTTGACGCTGGCTTCAGCGTAACATTTGCACACAATCGGATTTATAATATTATTAGGATTAGGATTAGGATTTAAAAAAAACGACTTTTGAAGTATTAACATGTATGAGGTAGAAGAATGTAATGTGAATGGGAAAACCGACAAGTTTTCTTCTGTTAAATAGAGAATATAAACACGAAATAAACAATATGTATTATTTTTTTTATCAGAACTCTACGTGCAAAACAATTTTTAAGTACATCAGCATAAATAGAGAAATATAACAACACACATTAAAAATGAAGAATTGAAACAGTTTACTATTTTTCCTAATCAGGGCGTGGGTTTTGCCCCCTGTATCCTCCGTTTAAGATAATTTTTAAACACATGAACCTAAAAATAAAAACATAACTAAAAACTGTCTTTAGCGGGGGGCTAAAGGGACTTTGACCCCGTGATGAAAATTATTAATTACTTCTCTTTTTAGTGTTTAATTATTTTACATTTGAGAAGAATAAATTTTACTATTGCTTTCAAAATCACAAGAGAAAAAAATCATCAATTTGAAAATCCAGCAAGTGTCAATTGCGCTCCGCTGACCCCTCCTCCCTCCCCTGTTTTTCAAACTTTAAAAGGAATAATAATGCTTTGAAATTCCTCCATACAAATACTTTGGCTTAACGTCAGATTAATAATAATAGAAAAATTATATTTTTAAACTACTTAAAAATTTTGGACAAATAATATTTTTATATGAATCATAAGAAATTGTATTCCAAAAAATATATAGAATAGCCTTTTACAATATTTATATAAAATACTATACTAATACGAAGATACAATAATCACAATGAATCCTGAGTCACAGAAGCAGGAAATTAATTCTTCAACAGATCAGAATATAATCGTCACAATGGATTCACTGTATCAGAAAAAGTCACAGAAGCGGGAAATTCTTGATCAGAGAACATCTGTCATAAATTTCTAAAAAGTATAATCGTTACAGCATGGAACTTCCTTTCCTATCACGTTCCACGTGTGCACGTGAGTGTCACCTATCGGACAGCCTTGGATCCCCATTTCGTATATTGGCCAGTGATTCCCGGCCACTTCGCGAATTGGCCGGCCAAAACCCGAAATGCATTGTTCATTTCATGTACTTCGGGTTTTGGCCAGGAATCTCGGCCACTTCGCGAATTGGCCGAACTTCGGGTTTTGGCCATAACATATACAACATGAAGCTGGTCTTGAAATCTAGGTGTTTACAAATCTTGCCCATGGTATTTAATCAAATTTCGGGTGACTCATTGAAATTTAAGAAATGATTGATGTGGCCTTTGATTGTGAAATGTTAAAGACCCCTATACCAATTTGATATTATCTAATAAAACTTTTCTTTATTTTCCTGTGGGACCTCTTTCATTAACTGAATTTTGTACTGTTATGGCATTTTTGAAAAATAACGATTCTCTATCCCACAATAATTCAGTAAAATAGAACATATATTTGAAATTTTTAATTATGAATATTGTTCTGATTTAACAATCGCAAATGGCTGTTTTAACCCCTTGAAGGGCACCGGTATATTATATATACCACTTAATTTCAATCCCAAAATGCCACAACGACACCAGAATTTTATAATCAAATTTTGAAGTTATACGGTACATGAGAAAAAACATTTACTTATTTTAAAATAAATTCATTCGTGAATCCTGGTGTCAATCAATCATTTCAATATTTTAGCTACGAGAGTACTTTGCCCCTGAAGGGGTTAATTATGTTTCCAGAATAACTCTTGCACCGACTGAAATGTGTGACGTTTGGCCTTTTCGTAAAATAACGATTCTCTAATACACGATATTTCTCTAAAATAGAACATATGTTAAAATATTTTAGGTTTTAATGTTGCTATATTTTAATGTTCCCTAATGGAATTTTTTTAATCTATTATTAGGACCGCAAAAACTAAATATGGCACTATTATGGCACTTTTAACTATTCTCTCTCCCACGATAGCTCAGTAAAATAGAACATTCTGTTACAATACTTAAATTTTCTCTCTTGTTCAAAACTGAAATTCCCCTGAATAATTTTTATTATCTCTCCTCAAGAAAAATGTCAGTTTGAAAGGAGGGAGAGGGGTGACTCGACGATCACCATTCCTTGAGGAATCAGTGTTACCAGTAGGCTACTTTTTTAAAAATTCAAATTGCTTGGTAGGCACCACTTTTTTAAAATGGAAACGTGCGCCTTGTATTCGGCTTATTAAATCTGTCATTAAATAAGGCGAATTTTACTTTCTTAAACAACTGGTGCTAATCAAGAAAAATGAATTATTAAAAATGGCTTACTGGCAACACTTTAAGTGATGACAAAGGCTATCCAAGACAACATATCTGAGTCAGGCAGAAGCTTTTTAACACAAGTGCTTAAAATGAATACATTATAATTTTTTTTTCACTTTTCATTGCATAAAAATTCTAAAATACAAGTATTACGAAAAAATCTATTTATAAACGTTCTTTAAAAAATCCAAAATTACATAAAATATTCGTTAATAAAAATCATAGTTATAGAATGAATACAAATTAGTAACTGTGAATGAGTTCGGCAGCCAGAAATTAGCTCTTAAGAGGTTAACCCCTTAATCGTCGTGCCCGAGACATTCACGGGCAGCGTAGTATGCGCCTGTTTTATTCAGATTGTTTGATTCACACCAGTTTTTTTTTTTTAAATAGTCTTATTTGCTTTATTCCCGCATTATTTTATCTATCTATTAAATAAGACGAACATTTCTACTTAAAAAAACTGGTGGTAATCAAGCAATCTGACTTTTTAAAAAGTAGCCTACACTGAAAGAGCGCGACGATTAAGGGGTTAAGAATCCTGTTTTCAGCCAGCCATGCATAGCTACCGAGATAATTGTTTCTTTTTCAAGTTTCAAAGTGTTCTTTGTTGATTTACTTTAGAAATAAACCTTTTTTTTCAAATAACTGTTGCAGTAATTCTGGACACAAGTTTTTTTTTCTTTATTTTAAATATTGATATTTCTGTTTTCTTTGTAATTTTAAGTAATTTCTTTTGAAAATTTACATTTTACTTTAAATTGATTCAATAAAAATGCAGATTTAGAAAAAAAAAGACTACGTATTTCATTAGTTTTTGGACAGAAAAAAAACTTATTTCTTTCGTTTCCTTGTTCTAGATCAAGTCTACAGTGAGTTATCGTGTCCACCGCTTCACCCTCATTTTTCAATGCGCTACGGCCCATCAACAGTCAAGCTACCATTTTATAATATATGAACTAAAACAAACTACTTTAACACTTTGTAGATGGGTGAAATTTTCATTGTTTTTGAACGTGTAGCGGGTAAATCTAATTATTGTGCATGTGAATCAACTTAATAACCTGCTTCTGAATGACTGTTAAGCAAATGAAAAGTACTAGGGCGTTTTTTCATTGGAAAAATGTCACTATCATCTGAGTAATTATTGTGAACATCTGAAAGTTCAAGCTCACTACAAGAATAATCTGATAACGTATCAGCAGTGGTATGGTGGATTATTTTTTTAGAAATTCCGAATTTTCACCAGAAAATATTTACTTACCGTTATGTTTGCTTTATATCTATAGTGACTAGAATACCCGCCCGGCTTTGCTCGGGCCGATAATAATAACCTTAAGCAAACCTAAAATTTGTATGATTTTCTATTTTTAACCCGATTTTGTATGAATTCATACACTATATTGCCAAAAGTGATTGGTCACTTGCGATTTTAGACGTTTTCTTAACTATCTAGAAAAGTACATGAGGAATTAACCTGAAACTGCAGGTGTGTAAACAGTATAGTATAGCTTATATATTTCCGTGAATATTTTTTTCCGAAACCCCATAGGGGACTGTCAACAAATTGAAAAAGAACGAATATCTTTTGGATTACCCTGTAAAACCTAATGTAGCAAAAGTGTTCAAACTCGAGATTATTAATAAGTGGTTTATTGTAATATACTGTGTTAATTTTTATGGAGATAGCATGTATACTCGAAGAGAAATTAAAGTTCTTATAAAAACCGACCCAAATTTCAAAAGTTTTTTGCTTATAATTAACAGAGTTCTTAATATAAAAAAAAGTTATTTTCAGAAAATATGTCAAACGACATTGTACATAATACTCTGCAATGGGAATTAAAAAATAATAAAAAATGGGATGAAAAATGAGCAGGTTTACTAAAAAATATGTTTCACTGCGCATGCGCGAATGCAATCAAAATATAATATGCATAATGTATTAGCTAAGTATATAGAGCAACTTTTGTGAAAATCTCAAAATCATAGCTTGAAAATTCTGAAAATTATCGTCGATAGAATAAGCTCGAAATCCGTTGTTCCCAAAAAGAAGCAAAAATATGAGGAGTTGTATCAAATATCTGTTGATTAGTGCCAAGATAGCGTACACAATATTGCGCGTACTACTATATATTTCGATACAACCCCTCATCTTTTCGCTCCCTTTTGGGAACAACGGATTTCGAGCTTCTTCTATCGACGATAATTTTCAGAATTTTCAAGCTATGATTTTGAGACTTTCACAAAAGTTGCTCTATATACTTAGCTAATACATTATGCATATTATATTTTGATTACATTCGCGCATGCGCAGTGAAACATTTTTTAGTAAACCAGTTCATTTTTCATCAAATTTTTATTATTTTCTAATTCCGATTGCAGAGTATTAAGTACAATGTTGTTTGACATATTTTCTGAAAAAAAAACTTTTTTTTTTATATTAAGAACCTTGCAAATTATAAGCAGAAAACTCTGCGAAATTTGAGTCGGTTTTTATAAAAACCTTAATTTCTCTTCGAATATTCATGCTATCCTCATAAAAATTAACACAGTATATTACAATAAACCACTTATTAATAATCACGAGTTTGAATAATTTTGCTACATTAGTTTTTACCGGATAATCCAAAAGATATTCGTTCTTTTTCAATTTGTTGACAGTCCCTATAGGGTTTCGGGAAAAAATATTCACGGAAATATATAAGCTATACTATACTGTTTACACACCTGCAGTTTCAGGTTAATTCTTCAAGTATTTTTCTAGATAGTTAACAAAACATCTAAAATCGCAAGTGACCAATCACCTTTGGCAATATAGTGTATTTTTAAATGAAAATGTCGCGAAAAAACACTGATATTTAGTGATAAAACCGCTCTAAGAAGACGGTTTCTTGTTTTTTCACGTAGAGTTGTTTCGTAGTTTTTTTTATTATTATTATTTAAGTAGTTTGCACTTTTTGAAATTTTTATCGGTTACAAACATAATGGTTTTGAAGCCCTTGTAAAACTTTCATGAAAAAATACTGTTATCTAGCTGAGAAAGAGATTTTTTTTTCGGATAATTTAACATAACAAAAAAAATAGTTCTTATCGTCCGAACTCTGTGAAACTTCAATCGGTTACAAATATAACTATATCAAAACTCTCTTTCAAAATTCCTGAAAACATTAGCTGAAGCCGCGCCGAAACAACCCGCGTTTTACAGTTTTAATCGAAAATTTCTCAGATTTTATTTTTATTTTTTAATATATCTACTCGTCCGAACGCTTCAAGATTTTTGTAGGTGATGTAAATACGGTCTGTTGAGAATATCTAAAACGATTGTGTCGAAATATCGACGTTTAATTACTCTTAGCGTAGAAAAAATATAGACTTTAGAAGGCGCGAAGTGCCTTGCATTCGGGAATTTTTCGAAAGGGTTTAAATTTATATTTTTCAAAACCGATTGCACCTTCGAAGAGAAGGTATCAGCTTTACGTATTTTTGTGAACTGTTACTTCTGAAATTGAGCCCGGGGGAACGTCGCTGAAAGGTAGAAAAAGTCAACCGCGAAAATGAATCTTTTGGACTTTTTTATTTTTATAAGGTTACCAACAATATTTTTTCGCACAGATTCGCACGTTTAAGACGTAAAAGTTCGAAATATATAAGAAATTGTCTTCTTTTTTCTTTTTCATCCTAAAAGTTTTGGCCGATAAACGTTAAGACAAACGGTTCGTTAGCCATAGCCAACAGACAGACAGACACCCACAGGGCGAAACTTTCCTTTCATAATTTAGGTAGAATTCCGTGAATAAAATTTAAAAAAATTATTATTTAAAATTTTCTGTCATTAATTAATAATAATAAATACGCAACTGCGATTACAGTCTTCCTCTTTCAACATTTGTTCTATTCAGCACTGTGATCACAGTCTCCCTCCTGGAAAGTGTTAATATACCTATCATACATTAGTATAAATGGATTTTTTTAAATGCTTCTTTAAAACCGAAAAAGCCTTAACCTTTTCCAGACCGGCGTTCCATACATGAACTTTATTCGATTGGCACCACTTTCTTTAAAACAGTTATCTTTACTTACATAATTACGAAAATATTCTAATTAAATAAGCCAAATATCACATTTCTGCATTACTGACGCCGAAAATAAATACTGTATGCACCTTTTGAAGGTGCATATGTACATTCATGGTCCCGAAAAAGCCTTAAATTTCAGCTCGTCAAAGTTGTGTTACTCCTTAAATGTTTCAATCGTAATCCTAATAATATTATAAATATGACTGTGTATATGAATGTTTTGCTGAAGTAAACGTCAAAATAGCCCTGGTTTAAATTAAGGTTTTAATGCCCCTGTATCTTTGTATATAGATGGATTATAACTCAGAAATAAACATAGGTTACATTTTACTTATTTTAATCCGATATTTTTCTGAATTAAAATTTTATTTATTTTCATAGAAAATAAAAAAAAAATAATAAAAATTCCATAAAATTTAACCATTTTACTTTATTGTTGCTAGGGCTTTTTCATTGTTGCCAATAAATAAAAACGTGAAAAAATAATTTTTCCTCAATAATTAATTTCAGTTGAACGATTTTCACATGAAAGATGGAAATTAAAAAGAATTAAAAAAAAAGGTGAATTTCCGTCATATTTGAAACAAAAATATGAAGTATTTGTTGTTATACATGAAGTATGAATATCAGTTACGTTGAGAAGAGATTTTCTGTCAAAAACTGCGTTATAATGAGTAGTAAAAATGAACAATAATTGTATTATTAAGGAAAGATTTCGCTTGAATCATGGAACTATAAAACGGTTCCTACTTGGCTTGAACAAATAAGATGTCATAAATAAAACATGTATTTTCAAATATTCGTATTAATACAAGGAGCATGAATATCAGTGTATAATAAAAGTAGATAGATAATGGACGTCATATTTAAGATGAACAAATGAAATCCTTTTTATCGATACTGATTAATAATAAGCTTGAATATCAGTTACATACAGATGTGAGTTTTCTGCTAAAATTTACGTCATGATTGCCAGAAAAAGAAAATTAACAAGAATTATATAATTAAAAATAGATTTCTCTGAGGAAAAAGTGACGTCATATTTGAAATAAAACGAGAATTTTCAAATATTTTTTTAAAGGAGCGTGAATCAATTTCGTACATCAGTTAGAAAGTAGATACGTTGCACGCCATATTTAAAACGAAAAATTTAAATATTTTTTATCTATACTGATTATTAAGCATGAGTATCAGTTACATACAAATGACAGTTTTCCGCCAAAAGTCACATCATAATTATTAAGAAAAGAAAAAAGAACACGAATCTTTTATATTAAAATCTAACCGTCTCTTTGCCTTTGAATTTCGCAACTACTCCTCTTAGACTATCGAAGGCAACACGATTTACTTAACACCGTTATCATTGATCCGAGGATGTCACACAAACTCTCAGAATTTAAAAAATTAAATTAGATTCCGAGATTTTTTTTCTGTTTTTTGTAAATTTTAACGAAGTTTCTCTGAAAACGGCAACTAAATTATTCCATATTTGTGGATAAAAAAGGGATCAATATAATTTTTACGCCATTTTCTCATTATAACTAAAAACTGAATTTATTTTCAATTTGAACAGATGGTGAAAAAAAGAATCTTGATTTCAGTAAAATTTCCGAAAAATGAAAAGTTAGCGCAGTTTGTCCCCAATGGGACCTTGCGCCATAAAATCCTGTACAAACAACCAACCTACTAACCGAAAAATGAAACATATTTTCACATATTCATACTTTATGAATCAATTTATTCTCCAAAACAAAAATCGTCTGTCAACATATTGTCATTTAAAAAACGAGATTTGTTTCATCTATACATTAAACAAAGGAGGCAGAATTGAATTTAAACTAAACGTAAAATTATATACTATTTCCAATTAATTATTTTTGAAGGATGGTTGTTAAAACGTTTCACAAAGACGTTAAAAGTAAAATAGTTTATCAGGTAAAATTGACATTTGTTTTTACCCAATTCGTTGATTTCCTCTATTTTATTGTGCCCTTCTTTTTGCATAGGTTACAATTTCATTTTCGCGATTATTTTGCCCAAAACTTCACTTTTCTTGAGTTATGTCAAGGTCCCTATAACGCATAAATACCGTATTGTCTCCTATAAAATGTGATAAAATGTTAGTTAATTATTTACGTGTTTAATTATCGGGAGTGAAATATTTAGCTTAACTAATGCATTTATTATTCTTTTAATGTTACGTGAACGGAGTCACGGGTAGCAGCTAGTTTAGAACATCGCCTCAATTTCATATTCTCCAATAAAAATGTTATTATTTTTTCATAGGACCTCTTACAGCGCCTGAATTTTGTTCTCTTATGGCATTTTTGAAAAACAACGATTCTCATCCCCACGAAGACCCTCCAGATCACGAGCTGTATTTTGTCGAAGGAACACCGGTGCTGTTTGCCCAGATAGGAGTGAGACCAGAGGTGAGAGAATGTATTGAAGTTTGGATTATACAGCTTTTTACATGCTTTTATTTCACTTTGTTGCTTGTTTTTCTGGGTCAAAACTTGCAATCGAAACTTGCAACAAATCGAAAACTTGCAACCCACTTCCATCGAATCGATTTTCCTCAACACGAATTCATTATAGATTACATAATGCATCATTCAAGTATTTCTACAGGTCCGTACCTCATCAGGGGCAGGCCCCAAGAGCCAAATTACCGCTTTTGCTCTTGGTGATGGCAACAATAGAGTTACAACAATAAAATCACAACAGTGAAACTAATTTTACGACAAACCATGTTTGCTAAAATACAGCAATAATATGTATAATTATAAATATACGGGAGTTACAAAAAGTGTCAAAACAAGGAAATTGGTCAACAAAAATGTGTTATAGAATTATACAAAAAAAGGCCTTCTTTGAGTTACTTAGAATTTGGCGCGAGATGCTTCATAACTTTAAAAATAAGATAAACAAATCACGTTCATAGATTATCATATTTATTAAATCACCTTCTTTTGTGATAGCTCATATCTAGTGATGTTTGTTTATCAAGTACGTATTTCAAATTTTATGCGAAAATATTTTATTAATCATTACAGATCTTCAGAATGTCACCATTATTGTATGTACGAAACTAGTCGGTTTGTCTATTAAGAGGTTTTTTAAGCCTTTATATTTATTACACTTTTGGTATATGTGTTTTATTTTAAAAACGTGTTACTTACATTTGTTAAGTTACAGTGAAGGGATAAAAGTGAAATAAAAGAGAAATAATAAATAAGACTGATGCTGACAACAGTGGAATTACAACAATAGAATCGCAATAATAAAATAAATTTTGCACCAAATCCTGCTTGCTAAAATCCAGCAACAATATGGTTCTAACTACTATATTACAGTTACAACAATGGTTAAAACAAGGAAATTGATTTTTAAAAAGTATTACTTAAATGTGTTTAGTAATATTTTCTAGTTTTTTTTTTTAATACTTTCCAACCTAGTTGAAAAGTGTTTATGACTTCGGTTCGTCTGGCCGTCTGCCGTCTATCTGTGCTCTAACTCCCGTAAATATACTTGGATTGCCCTGAAATTTTTGTATGTTAATGTCGTTTACTATAGCTTGCTCCTTATTTCAACTGAAGTGTGTAGCACTTATAGTTTTTTTACAGGGACAGTAAAAATTATTCCGTTACATTACAGTCAATGGGAAATAATCGTTTCAAGTTCATTTTGATGACGCTGCATCATTTAAAACATAATGAAATTCATATATAATTATAAAGCGCATTAAAACATGCTTTTTTAGAATATAGGGTGCAAAGCATATATTTTCATTTACGGGGTCAAACAAAAAAATTCTTTTACACATCGTTCTATGGGGAAAAATTGTCAGCAGTGTAATTTAGAGATATTTCACTATTTCAAATATAATGAAAATTATATGCATTATTAAGGTGCACTATAAATTGCTCTCTTGTCTGCTCTGCGTTTATTTACAGATACATAGAAAATATATTGGTTGCAGTACATGGGCCATATTTACAGTCTATGTATGATAAGTGTGTTTTCAACTTTGGTATGCGTTTTTAAGTTTAACTAAATTTTTTCATAGTACGTGTATGTTTATAAACTCGGTTGATCCTATACAGGGCTACACAAGGGAATTCGTAAGTACTACAGACTATCGGAGTGAATTGCTTAAGGGTAGTTTTTAATTGTGTTTACGCATTTTCCTGCTGAACTATATTTAGTAGACTAATGGAAGTTTGTGGAATATAAATAAATTCATATACAGGGCTATGCAAAGAAAGGGATACATTGTGATTTACGGTTGGTAATTGCTGCGAGTGACTTTTAAGTTGCCCTTTAGCTTAATATGGGGAGTGTACAAAAGTGTTCAGATAATATACAGGGCTCCACAAGAGATTTCGAGTGCATTTCCATCGATTGGCAAAAATTGAATAAGGTGAATATTCTAACTGAACTAAATTTTATCATACTATATATCAACATCTATTGATCATGTACAAGGCTGCACAAAATAATCAGACAACTTTTTTGACACTGGAAAGTAATATCGAAAACTGTATTTTTCAATGTGTTATATGTTTTCTAAACTGTTTACTTACATATCTTCTTTCACCTTATTTAACGGTGAAGTTTTGTTACAGTTTTCTGCCTGAGTTTTGAAGTGTTTCGTAATCACTGCTTGACGTATGATTTTTCGTTCTTGTTTTAACTTAATGTTCATGTTTGTAGAAATGGAATTTTGTAATCGATTTTCACTCACTTCCTGCTTCGTTGCTACCATGTCAAACTATCGAATGTGAAAATATGCAATTTTCATTACTTTTAAAAATGGGCAGATTGTCACCACTAAATTTTAATAGCATTCTTCACCAGCCTTGCCGGTTTGGCCTTCTTTTTTCATACAGAAAATCCGAATCCATACCAGGAATTTACAATAGAAATTTTTGCTTTATTTGGTGACAGACATTTCGAGATTACGTAAAGTAAATATTATTTTCTCAAAATTTCCGGTGTGAATTCGACATCTCTGAATCAAAAAGAAGGCCAAACTGGCAACCCTGTTCTTCGCAGAAATTTTATTAATATTCTTACACGCGAAGAATTATAATAAAATTAATGGTGATAATCGACAATTTTTAAAAGTAATGAAAAATGCAATTTTTCATATTCGATAGTTTGACATGGTAGCGACGATATGCTAGAGCCACAAAAATTATGTCCACAGATGTGCTTCCAATGTCAGCACAAAATTTTAATATTTTTAAAATTTAATTATTCAGTAACAAATTTATTTTAAGGCAATTTCCCATTTGCCGGACGCAAGTAATAAATTGTCAAATATTCATTATGGTTACAACTACGTGTACGAGTTACATGAACAATAGAAATAGACGCATACAGTTAATTATATGCTAAACTCGTCAAAATATGCCAACTGGCTGTGAAACTGCAACAATGAAATATTTTAAGCACTAAAAAGTAGAAAACAAAATATAAACAAGTGGTTAAGTGTGATTGAAGATCGCACAAATTGTTTCGTTTAATATTCCTTTCAAAACACTTTATCCTTTAATTAATAAATCCACATCATTAATTAATAATTAATAAATCCTTTTATTTAATAAATTAAAAATGAGATGGCAGCACTAGTCATAAACCTAGAATTAATGATTTAAAGAGGAATCTTAATATTTAAAAATAAGAGCTGTTTAAAATTAAAAAAAAATTATTTAAATAAAATTCCAATTTTCAAAATTTCAAAATTTAGCGGATATTTGAATAAAATTAAAAAATTTTTAAAACAAAAAATTTGTTTAAACGAAATTTAAAATGTTGAAATTTCTTAAGAATTTAGTGGATGTTCAAGTACAAGTCTAAATTTCGAATTTTCTCAAAACAAAACAAATTGTTTAAACGAAATTTAAAACTCAAAAAAATTTCGAAAGTTTAAAAAAAATAATAAAATTTCGCAATTTTTCAAAAAAAAAAAAAATAATTTTTCAATTAAAAAATAATTGATAAAATATTTGTCAACAACTTTTAGCCTTAAAATGACAATAAAAATTACAAAAATTCTGTAAAATTGAATCTATTAGATAATGAAATCTATTCCGAGGGAAAATTTTCAAACTCTAACGCCCAGTTTCGAACCGGGAATCTTTTAATCAACAGTAAATACGCTACCACTGAGCCACCTAACCTACACATAATACTGAAAGTAAGGTTCTATTTTAAAATCGAAATCGCAAAAATCGTGGATGTCATTAAATTAATTCTTTTAATTAAAACAATATAAAACTTTTTTTAATTTTATGATATGTCACGTGATCGGATGTATTCATCTATAAGTATGTAAAATTTCAAGTCTCTATATACAGTTTCCGAGAACGAACTCTTTGACAGACAGACAAAGGGATGAGATGAATAGGGTTTCGTCAGATAATCGAAACACTAAAAATGGGAAACACCCCACACATTCTAATTGTCATATTGTCGCGAGATGCGAAAAATACCATTAGACTCAAAATTGTGTCTATTTTTTTAATATAAATGCAATATTTAAAATGGGGGTCGTCTACATATTAAAATTGTATGAATTTTCAAATGGTAACACCCATTTTTGTTATCATATTGGAGTTCCTTGGATAATGGCAGATCGGAAAAAGGTATAGTGTATATACTTTATATTAAATATTTATGCAATTATAAAAGAGAATTTGTTAGGTGTTTATCCATAAATTCAGAAAAATAAAAGTAAGATCTTACAAAGAACAACATTCAATTAGCTATATATATATATATATATTAAACTCACTTTATAAAAAAGAAAGTTCAATAAAATTAATCCAGTAACTGCATAAGATTTTCTTTTCTGTGGATATCAACGATAACGGAAGACGGTGCCCTGAGATCGACGACAAATAAAGTGTAGAAAACATGTTTTTTTTTTCGGGCGGCCTTAATCCAAGTAACTCACATAGGGTGTAAGTGGGTGTTACTATTTGAAAATTAAACGTCAATACCTTTTTTAATATGTAGACGATCTCTATTTCAAAATAAAACAATTCCGAATGAAATAGCACATCTCTCATCTCTCTGTGACAATTTAACGATTAAAATGTATGAAGTTTTCTCATTTTCTTTTGAACGACTGTACATGTTTTATGTAGTTAAATTTTCATTTTAATTAATTTATGTTTCATTTCAATTTAGTATTTTGCTCAAATTGCTGGTCCGTATGTGGGCAAACCGATTTGGATCTGTTCGTCTTCTCTCTTGCACCCCAAAAGCAGAGGAACAGTGACGCTACAATCAGCTGATCCCTATGATCCTCCTGTAATAGATCCAAATTATTTTGAAGATCCAAGAGATACTCATGATATGGTTGAAGGTGAGCTTTAGTTAAAATCAAACTAAAATCAAAGATAATACCAATTCTTTATACTTCAGATAAATAAAACTTTTTTTTTGTCTTTAACATAGAAGCGGATCAATAGGTCGAATAAGACTTGCCCAGTCTTTTCCAGACGTGGGAATTTTTTTATTAGAAATATCTACCACTGTTTCATAATTGTAATCTCTTCATTCCTTGATTAAATAAAGGACGATAAGTAGTCGGAAAAAATGGAAGATAAGCTTGAATTTGAAAAAAAAAAAATCTCATCTTATGACCCCGGGCCAGGGTTGCCAGTTTGGCCTTCGTTTATATTCAGAATTTCCGAATACATACCAGGAAACACAAGAGCAATTTTTGTTTTATTAAATGACAGACATTTCGTGAATACATAAATTAAAAAATCATGTTCAAGGTTGCCAGTTTGGTCTTCATTTTTATTCAGTAATTTTGAGTTTATACAAGAAATTCCGAAACAAGATTTTTTATCATAATGAACAGAAGAAAGTTTTTCAACTAGGTAAATTGCATTCAGTGTTTGGATTATCATAGTTGAGGGATATATATATATATATATATCTTCCTGAAAAAGGCTTCAATTTAATTGTGTCAAAGTGGTGTTAATTTAAATATTTTTCTTTTTTTTCCCTACAGGCTTAAAGAAGTGCTTGCGCGTTGGAACACATCCACAGATGCAAAGAGTGGGGTCTGTTCCTTTTCAAACACTGTATCCTGGTTGCGAGAAATATGTCGGAAACCTAGATGCATATTTGGAGTGCACTACGAGAGCTATCGCGTTCACGTGGAGCCATGAAGTAGGAACAGCGAGAATGGGACATCCAAAGGATCCAAGAACAGTCGTCGATCCCCATCTTAGGTAAGAATCATACAATTGTAAATACACTAAACTCTCATTAACCCGGAATAATTTGGGCTTTAGGTCGTCCTTATTAAACAATTAACCTACAAAATAAGCAAAGGTAAAGTTTTAAAGCTCTTTACAATTACAAAACTAAGTTTACTTTACAATTGAAGAAATTATTTACTTCACTTAGTATTATTTTATTTTATTTACATTTGCTACAACTATACGCAAATGATAAATTTATCCCAGTAAAGAAAACAGTACATAATTATACGATATTTAGTTTCTATAATCTGACATAAAGTTGTATACTTAAAATATCTTGTTCTTCCACACTCACGTAAACATTTTTGATTAATACTGATCTTCTGTTAGAGCTAGATTGTTTAACTATTAATTCATGCAGATGGCTGAAATATTTGTAATATTCATATATGTTTTCAATTTAGCTGTCTTCGATATATTTGGCCAAGAAGTTCAAATGTCCTTTCATTTCACTATGTTTTGAGTTCTATGAAAGCGGTTGTCTAAACCAAGCAAAATCCAGCCGAGTGGAATCCACGTAAAACCGGATAGTATTCAATTGTTGGATGTTCTATGATCAAATGAAGAGAAATTTAGATTACAAATTTATTGGTAGTAAAGTGATAGTGAACCTCCTGACGATCCGCTACTGTGATGAGTTTTCGTGTCCACCACTTGACACCCTATTTTCGAAGCGCTCTCGTCCATCGCCTGTCAAGCCGTCATATTTCAATATATCAACTAAAGAAAATACAGTTCTTTACTTTCGTATATGTATAATAATTTAGTGTAAATGGATTTTCATAAACATATCGCATTTCTTTTTTAAAGAAATCTCGAAAAATCCTTTGATTTCCGGACGTAAAAGAGGTGTTTAGCTTTGTCACTATTTTTTTAACCTATCACATCAGGTTAATTTTACGATGAGTTGTCGTGTCCACCACTTGATACTCCATTTTCGCAGCATTCTCACTGATCATCTGTCAAGTCACCATTTTTTAACATATCAGTTAAAACATTTACAGCTTTTTAGTTTATGTATAATAATTTAGTGTAAATTGCTTTTCATAAACACATCGTATTTCTTTAAGGAATATATATATACATTATATATTCCCGAAAAAGGCTTGAATTTAACGGCGTCAAAGTGGTGTTAACTCCTTAATGTGGATTTTCTGTATTTAAATTATTAAACTATGAAATAGCTATCTTATGAAGCTTAAGAAAACGGTTGTCGAAACTAAGCGAAATTCAACTTAATAAAATCCGGATTAATGAGAAATATTTCTGTATTAAATAATTAAACTAGAACTCATAAAGTAATCGTTGTTACTGTTATTAATATGAACAAAGGAGGACATCTAGGACAGTCCTTCATCAGCCTCCATTTCAGGTAATAAAAGATTCAAGATCAATAAATACAGTGGTAGGATGAAGTGGAGAACAGAAACATGAGTACAAACTCCGTATAGGGATGAGGTTTTTGCCATACTCACTTGGTCTTTTGAAGGATACCTTATTTTCCAACAATAATTCACGTTTTTTCTTATAAACTTGTTTAATGAAGACTAAAATATCTTTGTACAATCTTTCTTTTTACGTCTCGTTGATCAGAACGATGGACTTATAGCTGTTGCAATTATGGAATACTGGGTAGTGCCTAATTGAATCTTCCACATCTGTCTACCAATCGTGACTGAAGATTATGTGAAATAATCTAATTTAAAAAGCTTAAAATTATTTTTGTCTCGCTCGCTATAAAGATGTATAATGTTAAAGGCACATATGATTAGTTGATTATTAGACAGTTAAGATGTGTTAACACTTCAGTTCTCACAATGCTTTTTTTTCGTTGAAAAAAAAGTTAATTTTGCTAAGATATACTACTGTGGTTCTCAACTTGTTTTTGGCCACACCACACCTAAGCATCTCTAAAACAATGATGCAACTGTAAATCCCTCTGTAATATATTAAAAAGTGAACTCTTATTCACATAGAGGAAGCCTAAAAGTGCATTAACAATTGCAAGACACTTCACATTTTGTAACATATCAAACAGGAAAAGAAATTAACATATATATTTGTTGCCTAACTCTAGAAATCGAGGTCTCCTGGCAACTATTTTTTTACCATTTGTCTACCGCTATTGCAAAACAATAATATTCGTAGTAAATTTCTAGAAGAAATCTACCACAAATATTATGGTTTGGAAATGGTGATAGAAATATAATTTTTTAAAAAGTCGCCAGTGGCAATCCCGATGGAAGTAGCGGAGCCATAAATCGTCGACTTTATTTGGAGGCGAGTGTTACTATTTCTTTTCATCTTACCTCACTGTGGGACAAAAGTGTTATATGCTCTGCATTTCTATCTCCAGGCATTTTTTGCAAGGAGAAAATGGGATCAAAAATTTCTTGAAAGTACACTCAGATGTGACATTAGATTTGATGATGGCATTGATAAATTTTATAATAGATTTTAATATTTGTATAAGAACGCGGATAATATTTTTGGACATTAAGGTCTCACTGTGAATAATGCAATAATAAAAATGATTCTCATCTTAATCAATTTTAAGTAGAGTTTTCTTCTTTACCATCACATAACACATTTCTGTCTTACCAGGCTTGCCCTTTCCCATTATAACACGCTGACTGCCTGCCGTATGTAATCTAACTTTCAATTTGAGAATGTATATGTCATAATTTATGTTTATATACTGTCTATGAGGTCTGCCCTTCCGGAGCCATAATAAGTCTACTATTAATCTACGTATTTCCTTGAACTATGCTCATTTCGAGATTTAATAATTTTCTAAAATTAGTAGTAGATACTTTAAATTAAAAATATTTTGAGTTAAAAGCGCTTCAAAACAGTCAATTTTAAGTAAGTAGATTCGGGTGTAAAAAAATTTTCATACAACATATTGCAGAGAAAATAGCAAGTCTCATTCAACAATAGTCTGAAACAGTTCTGTGAAATTACACAACATAATATTAACCAGAAAAATTTCAAAATAAATAAATAAATAAATAAATAAACCGAAGGGAGGAATTAAATATATATATTTTTTTTTTAAATATTTTCCTTACATTCTGGATCCTATTCTGGATTTTACTGGATTTTGAACTTTTTAATAAAACCTTTTGAAATTTGAATAAAAAACTTTTAAAATTTTAGTTTTGAAATTTGTATGTATAACTCTTATTTTCAGCATACAGCATTACTTTACCAAATGAATATGAAAACAGAAAACTAACACAACTAATCTAGAATTGCTAACCTCCCTCCTTTAAAAATCAAAATGCCTTCCTGTAGAACATAACTTTCTTTAAACTATTTCTAATACTTTATTTTTTTCCGTTTTTTAAGGGTACTTCATATCGATGGTCTGAGGGTTGTTGATGCTTCTGTCATGCCTTACGTACCAACTGGAAACACAAACACACCGACTATAATGGTAGCGGAAAAAGCATCTGATATCATCAAATCGACACTGGAATGCCATCATAGAGATCATAGCGAAAAGCACAAAAATAATCATGGAGATTCCTGGGCTCAAGATGATCCACTTTTCAGACCAGAAACCGATTCCAAGAAGCACAGAGATCCCTGGGATCAAGATGATTCACTTTTTGGACCAGAAACTGATTCCAATAAGCCCTGGTCTCAAGACGATACCCTTCTTCGAACAACATCTGATTCTGAAGATATTTTGGCAGAATTGGACTAAAGTATTGAACTATATTGTATTTTTCAAAATCTGAAAACAGCAACAAATACGTTTCATCTCTAAAACTATTGCCGATCATTATATCTATTAAGGGGTCTCACCACCAATAAATAATCATAATTTCTTTTTTTAATAGAAAAATAAGCTATTTAAACTACTTTTAAAATAGTCTGCGACCAGGATGTTGTTTTGTGAGTCGATCACGACTACATTTTATGACATAAAAACATATTTAAATATTTGTTAATCAAAGGAAGGAACTGTGAAATATCAAAAACGATTTAACTAATTAAATCGGCCTAACGCAGAATACACTATAGGAGGGGAGGAGGGATTAATACATCACCTTTCAACCTCAAAGAGCTTTAAATATAATCTTAATAACTTTGTGGATAAATAGTATAACTACTCTTAAAAGTACTTGTTTCGAAAACGCAATTTTCAACCCAATAGAAACTTTAAATAAAACTGAAATTCTGTGGTTTCAATATCAATTTGTTCGAGGCAAAAATACCACTGTAGAGCTGCCAACTTTTCGGATTTCTGAATACCACTATTTTCTAATAGAAGTAATAGCTTTATTTAATGGATAAATTCTGCTATTCAAAAAGGCAAAATAAATTTTTGCAAAATAGTAGTATTTAATAATCGAGAGGGTTGGCAGCTCTGCCAATTTCTCCAATCCTTCAGAAAGATGTTTAAAACTCTAAAAACAATAAGCAATATCGCTTCCACTCTTTAATGACGAAACCAGATACAAGATGAAACTGCAAGTCATGAACCTAGATTCAAAAGCTTGAGGGGATTCGTCGCAAACCCTATTTCCTCAGCGATTTATAACTACCAAACAATCACATGCATTTAATTATGATAAGTTCTGAAAACACTAAGACCGCGTTTAGACCACATTTTCAAAATTCTGCGACGAGAAGTCATAAATTATTTATCTGTGCTTTCTTTTCTAAAAGCTCTATAGTCATAAAAGGGAAAGGAGAGGTGACAAACATGTCAGAGAATTTCCTTCGTGATATTTCCCTCTCTTGGAGGAGTGACAGCTCACCACATCAAAGAAGCCGACAAACGAGCCGCCGTCGCAGAATGTAGAGTGATCGCACCTTAAGAATACTCCAATTTTGACGAACACCTAACAAAAGAAAGATAATTCATATCAATCACATACATTTTGTTAAGGTACAAAGACTGGACGTCCACATGTGAGAGTACCATTCGCAAAGTGAATATCTTATTCTCAGAGTTGCGATTGTCCCCCTTTCAAGCTTTTGAATATCATACACATTTAATAACAGATTTCTATATTTATGCGTTTGTCTTATTCATATTCAGTAAAAAAGGGGGTTTTCTTGGTGACTGTTTTATAAGATACTCCATAGAAAAATATTAAAATATCTCCTTTGCCGTTGAATTTAAGGGTGCTAAGAGCATTTAATAGTTAGGGATGACAATTGATATTTGAGATAATTAATAATTGAGGATATTTCAGGGCAACTGTGCAATGTATTCGGAGACTTGTTGAAATCTGAATTTATTTATCTTTTTTCACGGATTTTGGAGTTAGCTGAATTTGTTTTCAATTTATGTAATATATTTTATTAATGCTTGGTTTCTTTTTCATGCTAAATCGTTTGGAGTACGCAGCAATGACTTTTATTTTAATCTTAAGTCGGGTTCATTTAAGGGAAAGGAATACAGTTAATAGGTGATAACAAGAAAATACAACAAATATTTATTTTCCATTTTCTCACTATCCACTGACTATATTTCATTATTTTTTTTATGCTTTTGATATTATAATTAGCTGCACTTTAGTTATTTTCTTTTTCTGAAATCAGTTGCTGATTAGTAACGTTTTTTAAAAAATATATATATGCAATTTTTTTCCGCGAAATTAAGTAATCATTAATTTATTTTTCTTTTTTTTATGGAATTATCAATTTATAGATTTATTAAAACCAAAAGAATTTTCGAAAGAATATTGAATTAGCTTCAGTAGTTTCCGAGAAAAAATAACAAGAAATAGAAAAAGCGTATCAGGAGTAGACATAAAAAATTCTAACTTCAGTGTTATTTGCTTGACCAAAAAATCGATTTATTTTGTCCTAGTCCAAGCTTGTCTCAGTTATAGAGTAAAACAAATGCTACTTTTTCCAAAGATTCCTTTTTCGTCACGTAAAGATGATAATGTTATCGATTTCTTTCTTCTGCTGTTTTATTTTTCTTATCTTGTCTTTCTCTTTACATGCTACAACTTTTTGAGTTGACTTTACGTTTTATGTAAAACAGGACCTATATTTTTCAGCAGCTTCTTTTGTTGTCTCTTAAAAGTTGAAAATATCATCGATTAACAACAGATAAGAATGTTGAAACAAATTAAAATTACAATTTTGATGTACAAAAATTTCAAAAATGAAATGTTTTATATCTTTGAAATTAATGGTAATCTATGAATCGTAACTATGATTTTATTGTAATATTTTTATTGTACGCACTTTCGAAGTCTATCCCCAGTAAATATAACGTTAAAAAAAAAAAAAATTAGACTTGAAACCTCTAGTAACTGGCACTTTAAGGACTTGTTCCTGTTCAAATCACTATTACAAAGTTTTAAATCTATTTTATACTTATCTTTGTTTTTGAAAGTATAGTAAAGATATATTAAAAAATTATTTTTGACAAATGCTTGAAAAATTATATACTTTTTATTGCTAAAAATTAATTTTTTTCATAAATATGGTCCATATCTCCAGTAACTGACACTATCCTTTTTTTGAAAATCCAATACCTGAAAAATAAGTTATAACAATTAAGACATATAAGTTACCACTACATGACATTACTTGGCAGAATTTTACAAGAAAATGTTTATTTGAGTTAGATTTCTGCTGAAGTATGTCAGTTACTGGTTATGTGTCAATAATTGAGGTTTTCACCTTTTTTTTATGTTTCACCCTATATTTAAATTTAAAAAATGTCCCTTGTTCTGAGCGGGCTTTCGCCTACTCTTAATAATCAATTACAGTCCCACTAAATACTATACAATTTCTCACTTTAGCATCAGAGAACTTCTGTGTATCGAAAATATATATTTAACAATTGTGTACATATGTAAATAAAGACTGTTGCTTTTAACATTTAACATATGTATTCTTCGTTCGTATGTATAAATAAACTCTTGAAAAATGTGTATTCGTATATTTTATTGACTTTTTTTTTTTTTTTTTTTTTTGAGAAAAATTGTCAAATTATTTTCATATGGAAATATAACCATTCCATTCGGAAAACTTTAATCAACAAATTTCATGAAACTAAAAATAATTTAATCATCAGGACTCTCAGGACAAGTGATTCGAAGTCTCTACAACAGGGTCAGGGTCGGCGCAACCATCGGGAAAACGGGGCGGCTGCTCAGGGTCTCTCGCAAATTTGGATCATGTTAGGGGTCCCGAGTCTCTGTATACAATTTTAAATAACGTTTCATCTGTATAAATTAATAATATATTTTGCTCTAGATCTGTTTTTAATTGTTTCTTTGGGAGAAAAATGTATTTATTAACTTTATTTCTTACTGGTAAAGTGTATATAATTGTCAGGGAATGTATACATCATAGTATGATCCTGAAACAAATTGTGAAGGCAAAAAAAAAATAAATATGTCAAATATTGTAAAACTTAGAAGATTTTTCGAAATAAAAAATAATTAAGCACATTAAATGTAAAAGTAGTGGTATATTTCATAAATTTTATTATCTATATTATATATTATTCTATGATATATACAATTTAAAAATAATTTTTAGTCCAGTATTGCAGTATACGTTGGGCCTCGCTAACTGTTTTGCCATGGCACTGCGCGACGTTCCACCGGCCCTGCACAGGAGCTCTCTGACTGGTGGCCACTGCTACTAGATAACTGTTTCTCGAAAACGAACAAGGGTTTGAGTTTTTCTAATTGAATATATGGGTCACGAAAAGGTACAAAATAGCAGAGGAAAAAAATCTTTTTTATAAAAGTATTAAAAGCTGCATGGGTGTTTTCATGTATGTTTAACCCTTTCAGGGGCAAGCACTTGTGCTCCTGTAACGTTGAATTCCCACCGGAATTTAGGAAAGAATTTAGTTCAAAATAAGAATAAGCAATTTTTCAACTTTTTTCTCGTCAAAGTTTAAAAAGTAAAATTTAATTAAAAGTTTCTGGTTTGAATCGGATTAAAATTAGGTGGTATATAATATATACCACCGCCCCTCAAAGGGTTAATAAATAACTTTATATTAGTGGTAAAATTTTCTATTTTATTTTTCACAAGTTTTTGATTGTTTTAAATTCGGACATGGCCCCGGAGGCCATGGAAAGGGACATTTACATTTCAAAAATTTAAATGAAGATATAATTGAGTAATTATTGGGGGTAGGTGGGACATATTTATTTTTTATAATGTAAACTGACTCACAAAAAAGGCAAAATTGGCTAAAAGAATGTTTTAAACTGTTGAATTTATGGAATGTAATTTTCTTAAAAACAATGCGTATCAGGATTTCATTACTTATCAAACTTCTCTTTGTTTTTGAGACCTCCTTATAATGTACACAATGTTTGATAAATGATAGATAAGTCAAACAATATCGGTAAAAATAGATATGCCAAGTCCAAGAGGGGATACAAAAATTAAGTTTTGGATTTGCAAGTACTTTGGTTTTTCAAATTGCTAAAATGGTGCAATTTCTTTTTATTAAATGCAATGTTAACTCTTTCTAAAATCTGGATTACAATTTTAATAAATAACCTTGTATAAGTGGTCAAGTTTCCTATTTTATTTTTCATAAGTTTTTTTTTTTTAATTATGACATGACCTCGGAGGTCATGGGAAGAGAGATTTACGTTTCAAAAATTTAGATGAAGGATATGCCAAGTCCAACGAGGGGACAAGTTTTGGATTTTTAAGTACTTTGGTTTTCAGGTTGCTAAAATTATGCTATTTATTTTTTTAAATGTAATGTTAAAGTTGTCTAAAATTTGGATTATAATTATAAATTAGCTTTTCTTACCTTATTCATCATGACCACGGAGAACTTTTCCAAACTCCAAATGGAACTAATAAATTGAAAAAGATATATTAACTTTAGAACAGAACAAAGAGTTATATCTGAAAAACAAAATGGCTTTCTTTCTTCCAAACTACCTAATGATGATTTGACATGTACTGTTATCTGTGGCACTTTTTTAATATATTTTCTGTGTCCACGGAAGGAGACTATTTTAAATAGGAACAAAGTTTATAAGTTAATTCCTTAGTACAAATAGAACCCTTTTTAAGAATATTACGTTAAAACTTAACTGCAAACTTTTAACTGGTTATTATTGAAAAGGAATTTGCAAAAAAAAATTATTTGTTTGAACGTCAGTGAAATTAATGTTGTTGTGTTTTAGATGTAGGGACTTACATGGAGGAGACTTTCTACTTATCTATACATATATATTTGTCTTACGTGGCGCGGAAATAGGGCTGAATTTCTACCTTATCGTTGGCAACAACCGTAGTTTCCAAAGCTCAGACCAATGAACAGACAAGATTGTGTTAACTCCGCCTCCAATATGGCGGTCAGTGTCAGAGCAGTGAAACTCAAGTTAACAATTATTAAAAATAAAATAATATGAAAATAATCCAAAGCGTCTGAGATGATTCCTCATTTTAATTATGAGTAATATTGTTAATTTCAAATGAATTCTCAACTATTATTTAGAATTTATTTACGAATTTCACTCACACAAAAAATTGGAGATAATAAAACATAAACTTTCTAGAATGCCCCTGATGCCATCTGTTGCTGTTTTATTGAAGTAAAAATAATTTCTTTTGCAGAAATCTATAATCAATTAAAATAATAAAATGTCGAACGAAATTTAAGCAATCATTGACGATAAACTATCTTCCTACCACGTAGCGTTTTTTTTTTTTTTTTTTTTTTTTTTTTTTCAATGAATTTAAGCCGTGCTGTACAATAGTATAGGTGCAATACGTTTTAAACTAATTATGTTTCCAAGATCCTTTTTTCATAGTATTTAAATGGTTTATATGCCTTTAGTAGCATCAACTAAATGCATTTTTAGTTGTGTTTTCAACGGAGTTTTCAATTACTTTTTTACATTAAAAAAATTGTCATTTTCATATGTTCAAATGATTTATTGTAGTACTTATTCCGGCTAGAATTACTAGAAAAATAAAAAGGGGCGAGCGAGCGAAGCGAGCTATGACCGCGTAGCGGTCTCAATGTGAATTGCTTTGCAATTCGCCGGGGGTTGACGAGCGTTAGCGAGTAGGGGGCTGAGCCCCCTAGTATTATATAAAAGATTAAAGTTAAATATTAAAATTATTTTGTGAGAAATACCGGGTGCGTCATAAATTCGTGCAAACTTTAAAAATTCATAATAAAAGAAGTAATGCTCGGAAAATGTTTCGGTTTGCGCGAGTATTATCAGAAGGATTTTGGATTTTTTTTCCATGTATAATAAAAAATTATTCCAAAAGTAACCGATAGAGGGCGCTCACACTTCACACTGGGGCGTTTTATGCAAATGAGGCAAACACAAACAGACAATGAAACAAATCACAATAACATGACACTGTGCATTTATTTTCAGGTAAAAGATGCTCAACATGACCATCACCACCAGGTATTAGGCAAGTGAGGCGCGTCAATACGCCTGTTACAGCTGAGTGTAGCATGTCGGTATCGATCCCACCGACGGTCCGTCGAATGGCATCTTTCAGTTCCACGTATCCCATTCAATGAAATAGGGCTTTTTCGCGCCTTAAGTCATTTTTCTGTGCAAAACTTTAGCAATGCAATAGTTGTGGATTCACCATTCTTGTAGAAAAGTTTAACCACCAGCGCTCGATCTGGTAACAATAGCATGCTGCGGGATCGAATGACGAATTCATTTCCAGCCAGGTCTTTTATTGCAAGCCTGATTTGCATAAAACGCCTCAGTATGACGTGTGAGCGCCCTCTATCGGTATACTTTTGGAATCATTTTTTATTATACATGGGAAAAAATCCAAAATCCTTCTGATTATACTCGCGTAAATCGAAAATTTTTTCGAGCGTTACTTCTTTTATTATGAATTTTTAAAGTTTGCACGAATTTATGACTCACACGGTATATTTAATAGCTTACTTAAGACTTAAATATACATATGAATGAAAATATTAGGAAATTTGCTACATTTCCTAATATTTATCCTTTTGGAACCGTAAAAGTACCTTTTCGGGAGAATGACTCACAAAAATCTATGGAACCATTCATTTTAGACAAAGAAGTACACATTAATATAATTTAATTAATATAATTACATTAATATAATATAATATATATTATTATTTTTCCTAAAGTGAAATTTTGATAAAAGAAAAGATTTCTTTAAATGCACGCTCGTAAAAAAAAATAATAATAAATAAAAAATAAAGACAAATTTAATGGTTCACTGTATAAGTACATGTCTGAAGTAACTTCGCTCTACATTGGAAGTCCATAAGTTCAATACTAATTTTTTGCCAGAATGACCAATCATTTCAAACAACACCTTTTTGTGATAAATACATTGAAAAGTTTTTGGAGAGGTATTGACGTTTCGGAAGACGACTAAAAGTGCGGTTCTTTTTAATTGAAGGCGGTGCAAGGCGATTTAAAGCAAGGCGGTGTTAGAAACGGAAAGAAAGTAGAATTTTTTATGCGTAAAAAAATAATTTTTAGAAAGTTTTGCAAAGGCATACCGTCCTCTACCCTTCTAATAAGCATTAAAAAAAATTGTAAACACCTACTCAAATTCTTATTTGACAAGTTTCTTGTGTTGTTGGCATTTTCAGGTCCACAGTGGCCGAATGGTTAGTGTGTGTGGAGCTTGTAGACGGGGGTTTAAATCTTGGAGGATAGATTTGGAGGAGTCCACATATATCAACCAGCAAACGAGTACTTCCTTCCCCTCCAGTGCAAGACGCGGCCACATATGGCAGATGCAGGAAGGGGGTAGGAACAGTTTCAAGTGACTTAATTTATGTCGACTCCTCCTACTCTATCCTTCTATGTTTCAATACGATACTTGTGCGTCGAAACATTGTCTGCATGTCATATGCGTTCATGTAAAATCCGTGGTCAAGAAAGGCTTCTCGCTTTTGGTTGGGTTGACTCTAATATTTTTGCGTACGAGTCGGTTTCAGAGTAGGTTTAGACTCTTATGGGTAAGGGTTGTTAGGTAACCTGTTTTTTTTTTTCTTTCTTTTTTCTTTCTTTTTTTTTTTTTTTAGAAAATCAACAAAACAATATTGTTTAAGATGAAAAAACTGTTGATTTGAATACAAATGAGCGCATATCTGTCCATTTTTCTAAAGAGATAAACCTAATATTAGAGATATAATTATAAGGTAGTTTTTCATTATTACATTAAAATATGGATTAATTTTCTTTTATTTCGGGTTGAAGTGCGTCGGGTTGACTTCAAATAAAATTTTCGTGCTCATTACATTTCGGTAAAGAACATAACAAGCCATTCATGTTCGTTATTTATCAAACACGGACATCCGATTCTAACTTAGTCGTTTTTAAAAATTGCTTCATTAAATTTTAAGTATATCTTAACTATATATATGACAATAAATTTTGACATTTTTACTCAATTTGTTGTCTTTTTAAAAATATTTAAGTTTAGGAAAATGAATTTCGGAAACATCGGTATCGTATGTTCCCTTTCTGGTGGTTAAAACCAAACTTTTATACACTGTAAAAAAAATTCGGAAAAGTTTCCGGTAGGAATAGGATTTCCAGTTGCCCGTATAGTACAGGAAACTTTTCCGAACCAACACGGAAAAAAAAACGAAAAAAAACGAAAGTTTTTTCTTTCCGTCAGGAAACTTTTCCTGTTTGATTCAGAAACTAATCTTTAGACACATAATATATTCCTGTTTCTTACGGAAATATTTCCTTATGTAGTAAGAAAAGTTTTTGTAGAGAGAGAAAGTTATCCTTTTTATAGAGGAAAGTTTTCCTAATTAATAAGTAAACTCATCTGTAATATAGAACCTTTTCCTATAAAATAAGGAAAAGTTTCCATTCACACTAAGAAATGTCTAGGTAGAATGGTAGAATAGACAGAAAGTATTCCTTTTTTAAAAGGAAACTTTTCCCAATTAATAAGTAAACTCATCTGTAAAATAGAACATTTTCCTATAAAATAAGGAAAACTTTCCATTCACACTAAGAAATCTCTAGGTAGAATCCAATTTCCGAATCAATCATTAAACCAATCTTGAAAAAAAAGCAAAAATTCCTGTGTGGAACAGAAACTTTTTACTTTGTTTATGGAAATATATTTTTTAATCGGAAAGTATTCCCGTATAGCAAAGAAACCTTTTCTTGTAAGGAGTAGAAACAACACTGCAAAAAAAAAGATTTCTTCATTTTACAGTATAATACAGGCATCCCAGCTGCTAGTATTATACCGTAAAATTAACAGTAATAAACAGTAAAATAAGCAGTAAAACACTACCGCGGATGCACGGCAGTGTATTACTGCTTATTACTGTTTATTACTGTTAATTTTACGGTATAATAGTAGCAGCTGGGATGCCAGTATTATACTGTAAAATGAGCAATCTTTTTTTTTTTTTTTTTTTTTTTTTTTTTTGCAGTGTTGTTTCTACTCCTTACAAGAAAAGTTTCTTTACTGTACGGGAATACTTTGATTAAAAAAATATATTTCCATAAACAAAGTAAAAAATTTCTGTTCCACACAGTAATTTTTGCTTTTTTTTCAAGATTGGTTTAATTTTACAGTATTATACTGTAAAATCAACATTTTTTTCTTTTTTTTGGTTGTGCAGCGAATGGCAGATGAAAATAGTTGCCTTTGGATTGGACACTATATTGATTTCCTTTTATCAATCACACTTAAATATTTTTGTAAATAGATATACACACATTCAGAATTTCAAATAAATAGGAAACAAGCGATAATATTTAAAGAATTTTGAGGTCATAAAATATTGATATGTTTTGTATTACAATGGTTCAATTTATATTATCACCTTGCAATTTTATTTACTTGTTACAAGTGTACTTATAAGAAGAAGAATCAGTTTAGCTTAAATGTATTTATATTTTTAGAAAATAAGAATGTTATATATGAAATGTTAGTGTTTTCTATATTTAAATTTCTTTTGCAAAAAATATAATTAGGCTAAAATGCATTTTAAGGTTATGAGCAACTTTATAAACAAGGAAAAGCAATTCTCATAAGAAAAGTGTATAAATATAATAAAAAGTACACCAATGAAATGGATTTTATGTTCATAAAATACATAGTACACTTTTATTTTATTTATAAATCTATCCTGAAATAAAGAAAATCTTACTATATTTTAAGCGAGATAAAAAGATATCAAAACAGTGTCCAAAACAAATCTTTTCATCTGTTGATATGCTCCTGTTCCTACTCATCCAAAAGCCCTAGAAAAGTTTTGTGAGAAATGTATTTCATCATACACAGTAGACTCTCGTTAATGCGTCTCCTCTTAAGACGTACCTCCGGTTAATGAAGACAGTTTCCCTCTCCCATCAATTCCTATTTGAAATTTATGTTAAAAATTAGTGTTTCAAAAATAACTATGCTACCATATATATTTTATTTTTAAATATTTCTCTCTGCATGTGGTTTGGATATGAAACGAGAGGGGAGTAAGTAAATACTTGCCAGATATCTCTAGAAGTTTTGAATAGGAGGGAGGGGGGTGAAATTTATGAGAGATATATTGATGTTTTTATCATGTGATTGGTAAAACAAGATCCTCTAATGAAGAAAATCATTTTTGCATCGCAAGCTATTCTAACACATTTTTCTAATTATGTCTATTGCAGAAAATGTTTTATAGTTAGTTGATAAAGTCAAAATTATCTGATCAATTAATGAGGTAAAAAATAAAATTGATTTAGCAAAGAATTCACAATTCCATGAAATTCATTATTGTCACGCAGCAAAAACTTGTGAAAAGATAAATTGGTAAATTATCGTTAAAAAAAAGGGGGGGGGGGGGCAGATTATTTTTTTTTAGTTAAATTATGCAAGTAATGTAATTTATTTTCATATTTTATTTGTTTAAAGGAATTAAATATTTTATATTAACAATATTTTCAGCAATTTGCTTTTTAACTGCTTTACTAAATTAAAAAAAGGTATTTGTATCAAAATTTATTTATTTCAAAAACTGAATTAAATTAATTCAAAGCAATATTTTTGCCATTAGAATGCTTACATTGGTTAGTGTTAACAAAAATCGACCTCTCTTGCAATTAACTGGAGTTGACTGTAAATGAAAAACAAATTTGACTCAAACAAATTAGCTTATTATCTTCAAATAATTCTCTTTATTATGAGAAAAGATTACTCATCCAGCAAATTCGCAAAGATGAGGTGCCAACTTATCGGAGACAGATTATATACATAGGTGTAGCCAGTCATGGGAGTCATGGGAGGGGGGGGGGGGGGCAGACACTAAACATTTAGGTAATACCAAAAAATTTTTGAATATAAACTACTAAAAAAGGAAAACAATATTTTCAATTGCCCTGGATACTCAAAACCCACACTTTAACTATTGGGTATAGCACAACTATATATGGCATTATGCATGCATATGAAGTGAATTGTGATTGAAGCTGCATTGAAATTTTATTGGTGATGGAAAGAATTTCTATTGCTATACAGCCAAAACAAAAAAAAAAGTACCCCATTTTACCCTCCCCCCCCCCCCTCCAAAAAAAAAATAATAAATTGACATTTGATTAAAAATTGTCTTCTTCCAATTTAAGGTTTTGTTTAAAAAAAAAAAAAAAAAAAAAAAAAGGCTTATGCATTGTCTCTATTGTTAAATTGTGCCAAACCCGAACTTTTAGTAAATTTTATTCTAGGATGCCAAATGGAAAGTCACTTGGTCAAGTGATTAAAAATTATAAAAATTAAAATTTTAAACTAAATTAATTTGTAATTGATGCAAAGCAAATTGCATTGTGAGGTGTTTTTTCAGCGCAATTCGAAAATTGACAGAATAAGCTGCAATTTAGGATTAGCATATTTGAAGTTTTTAGAAATCTATTTCTGTTAAAAAATATATCATTTATGTTCTTATAGTTTTTTTTTAAAATATGTATTTTTAAATTAAATTGTGAAAAAAAGGAAATGTAAACTATAAGTTTTTAATAGCTTCTAAAGCTTCTAGAAGCTCCAAATATGCAGATACACAATCACAGCTCATTCCACCAAGTACTTTTTGAGTTATGTTTAAATCACTATCCACATTGCAGTCCTTTTTACACCGATTACAGATAAACTTAACATTAGGAGTTCAAAACTTTAAACTTGCATAATTCCTAAACTACTAGATACAGTATCTTTCTGTTTGGTATTATAGGGTAACATTTATGGAAAAAGCCGAATACGATGCCAAAATTAAGTGTATGTTTTGAAATTTTTAGCGTTGGATACAATTTCAGCATGAACACCACCCTCTAAGTTTATTTTTCTCAACATTAAATGAAAAAAAGACAACTTCAGGTAGAATGAGAATTTCAGTTTCTTTTTCCCAACTGCACATATTTTATTGAAATTTCAAATTTGTACATTTTTTAATTTTACTTTCTAGCAATTGAAACAAGTTGGCTGTTAATTCTGAAATTAAAATTTTGTTATAAAAACCTTTGTTTTTTACTTTTAAAGAAAAAATTTTAATATAGTCAACTTTCACCTCTGTTATAAATAATTTTAAATGGCCTGAAGAATGATAATGTCAGAGATGAGGATGCTTTATATCTGTGACATGTCCATGCTCTCATTTAAGTTGTTTGTATCTGAGAAGTCACTTTATCAGAAAAAATTTCTGTGTGGTAGCTAATATTTTCAGTAATGAAAATTATACAAGAAAAACATCTTTCAATTTCTTTTCAGTTCAATATGCCACCTTAACTTTTTATTTAAGCAACAAATATTGAATTGCTAATTTTTAATGGCCAACCCTTAAAATGAAACTTTGTGCATATATTTCATGCAACTAAAGACAACTGCTGTTTAAAAAAATCTACATTTTTGCGTAAAACTTAATCTGGATCAGTATTTCATGGATAGGTAAGAAGTACATTATTTGAAGCATGACAAATCTAGTTTATACGCTTAGCAGTCGACATTGCCAGGCATATGACCAAAGTTTTTATTTTATTGTTAATTTTTAATCCATTTGCAAGTTGTTGGTAAAAAAAAATATGTCTCCTAAAGGAACAAAAATATTGTTATACAAGTCATGTTTTGAATTAAAAAAATAATCATAAAACTGAAGTTTCTAATTAAAAAAATTATCTTTTTCAATTCCCCAAAATATAATAGTAAAATAAAACTGTTAATTGATTATAAAAATGTGCATTAAATTATTTTAAATAATGTGAACATATGACAGAAATTTCTTTAACCCCATAATTTTACAAGCACATCTGCAATTTTTTTAAATTCTAAGTCATTTAAATGCTAATATTTCTTTACAAAAAAAAAAAAAAAAAAAAAAAAAGAGGGACGCAAAAGTGAACAATTATTTTTTTTTTAAATCTTTTTTTTGGTATATACTTGGAACTGAACATTGTAAGGAAAATACATTACAATATGCATTAACTTTTTTACCCTTTTCTGAATCTATTGGAATATATATATCTATATATATTTCATTCTAAATTTTTTTAAAGGGACTCCTTAAATTGCACATGACGTTTTTATTTTATTTTCATTTGTATTTATAAAATTAATATTTCTTAAATATTTGAAAGTGTAGAAAAGTTAAAATACATCTATATTGGTAAGAAAACATATTTCCCATAATATTAATAAAATTGTGTAATATTTATACACCAAGTTAATTTTATAGTCTGCTATTTACTTTTTAAATCATTTTTTGTACTTTTTAACTAACCACATTAAATAAAGGTTAAAATCTAGGTATCAATAAAAAAATTCAGTTTGGATTTCATAAAAAGTAAAATTAAATGTTATTTAATTTCAAGTATTTTTAAATTGGAAATTTGAAATTTATAGACAGGAAGAATATATTTTTTTTAAATTAAAATAACACACATACAATCAGATAATGTACATTAACACGCAAAAAGTTAAATTTAAAAAAAAAAATTGCTTTGGTGGAAATTTCTTCCCATAATGAAATTCCAATGAATAATTTTGGAAAAATAAAAATATACTAATACAAATTGGGAGATATTGAATATTGCATACATAATATACTAATACAAATTGGGAGATATGGAATATTGCATACATAATATACTAATACAAATTGGGAGATATTGAATATTGCATACATAATACAAACAAATACAAAAATTCAATTTAGATTTTAGAAAAATAAAATGAAATGTTGTTTAATAAAGTTAAAATTTTTCAATTAAATTAATTAGCTTTGGTGGAAGTTTCTTTCCATAATGCAATTTCAATAAATAAGTTTGAAAAAATAAAAAAGTACTAATGCAATTTGGGGGATATTCAATATTGCATACATAGTATAAACAAAACAAAACACAGTTACTGCTGTTACAGCATCATTTATATCATTCACTAGAATTGAATTTTCTCCACAGATGTACATTTCTGTGGAGTCAAATGGATTGTCAATAAAAATAATGACTGGAGCAGATGTGTCTGCTGCAACGTCTTCAATTGAGCAATCTGGCATAATAATTCTGTAAAAACTTGTAGTTTCATCATGTAACACAATGGGTAGTAATAACAGTGCACATATTAATCTGTTTCCTATTTCAGATGTATCGACACCTTCATAATACGAAAAAATTTTCTTTTTTAACTCCAATGACTTTACACGTTTTTGCTGCAGAGATGTCATCTTTAAGGAGGGGTACACTTTTATTAGGTGCGCTGCAACTTGTTTCCGTTGTATTATGTCGGGATGCAAAGTATATTGTGAAATATCTTCTGCAATGATGTTTAGCAGTTCATGTCTTGTTTGCCAATTTAGGCAAGATATCCCTTTCTTCATCTGCTTCTTTAGTTCTGCAGAACACTTATCAAAGTTGATTGTAAAATTCTCTGGCCAAGGCTTCTTAGTAGCAGCACCTGGGGGGAGAGGTGAAAGAAGAGGATTTTAAGTTTAAATTTGTATTGCAGTGTCATTTCCTTTAAAACATGAAATAGTATATATTTTTATTTTTAAACTGTAAAAAAATTTGTACGTAAATCACAGTAGATAAAAAAAAAATTCAAAGGGGATACCAAAAACAAGAAAATTGTTTTCACTATTTCTCCGAGTTGGTTAATGAAATGCTCAAGGAAAAAGAGTTTATTATCCCCTGAAGGGGTTATTTTTAATTTTTCGCATTTGGGAAATTTTAAATTAATGTAATAGTATATTAAAATTTTTATAATGGCTGCATTCTGATACTTCAGTTTAGAAAGAACTAGAGTCTTTTAAAGGACCCTTCACAATTTTTTCACATTAAAGCATAAGACCCTTTACCAAAAAAAAAAAAAAAAAAAAAAAAATTGAATTTCTAAAATGAATCCTTCACAAATGTGATGATTAAAAAAATTAGGAGGTGGGGGAGGGTTGCATTCTGACATTACACTTTAGGAAGAACTTGAGTCTTTTAAATGACCCTTCACAATTTTTTCACATTAAAACATAAAACCCTTTACAAAAAATAAAATAAAATAAAATAAAATAAATTTCCAAAATGAATCTTTCACAAATGTGATGATTAAAAAAATTAGGAGGGGGGGGGCAGTTTATTATCCTCTGAAGGGGTTATTTTTAATTTTTCTTATTTGGAAAATTTTAAAATAATGTAATACATTAAAAATTTTATAATGGTTGCATTCTGATATTTCACTTTAGGAAGAACTTGAGTCTTTTAAAGGACCCTTCACAATTTTTTCACATTAAAACATAAAACCCTTTACAAAAAAAAATAAATAAAATAAAATAAATTTCCAAAATGAATCTTTCACAAATGTGATGATTAAAAAAATTAGGAGGGGGGGGGCAGTTTATTATCCTCTGAAGGGGTTATTTTTAATTTTTCTTATTTGGAAAATTTTAAAATAATGTAATACATTAAAAATTTCATAATGGTTGCATTCTGATATTTCACTTTAGGAAGAACTTGAGTCTTTTAAAGGACCCTTCACAATTTTTTCACATTAAAACATAAAACCCTTTACCAAGAAAAAAAAAAAAAATCCAAAATGAATCTTTCACAAATGTGATGATTAAAAACATTAGGAGGGGGGGGGCAGTTTATTATCCTCTGAAGGGGTTATTTTTAATTTTTCTTATTTGGAAAATTTTAAAATAATGTAATACATTAAAAATTTTATAATGGTTGCATTCTGATATTTCACTTTAGGAAGAACTTGAGTCTTTTAAAGGACCCTTCACAATTTTTTCACATTAAAACATAAAACCCTATACAAAAAAAAAAAAAAAAAAAAAAAAAAAAGAATTTCCAAAATGAATCCTTCACAAATGTGATGATTAAAAAAAAAGAAAAACTTTTGGTGAGAAAAACAGTTTATTATCCCCCTGAAGTGTTTATTCTTTATAATAAAAATAAGTAAAACAAGATACATATGACTAAAATATAATTTCAGAAGTTGTAAGGAAAGTAATCATGTACAACAGGAACAACTTAATACTTGCCTTCATTCAATTCACAAGTATTTTGAGTAGGAAGTGTAGATTCAGACCACTCTAGCACTTCAGAATTTGTAGGTGATGTAGGTGATGTTATGTTCTGCAAAAATATACATAGATAATATAAACAAAAGTACTAGATTAAAAAAGTTTATTAAAAATAGAATAAAGTATTATGCATTTAAACTGTAAAGCATAACTTTAATGTTATAAGGTATCATTTACTGAGCTCTTCTGCATAGTGCAAACCATAAAAATCATAAAATTGGATTGAATTTGCATGACTAGAATAAAAAAAAAAAAAACACATAAATCCTTACACTATCCTTACACTCAAATAAAAGATAGAAAATAAGCAGGCGTATAACCGCTATGTTAAAATTAAGGTTTCTACTACAGTTTATAAACTTCAATTTAGGACTTCATTTTTTTAGAGTAATTTAAGTAGTGTTCTCTACACAACTATTTGTGATTTAGAAGAACATTTCTATTCACAAAAGTGATATAGTACAGTACTGTTAATCCACAAACCTATGAATGCAAACAAAGAATTTTCCTTATTTCTACTTTTTAGTAAAAATATGCATAGAAATTATAAAAATGTTCTAGATTGCACTAAAAAATTATCTAGAATAAGCAGAGGATTGCGATGAAAAAATTCAAAAAATTATATTCCACAAATATTGTAATAAAATCACTTGTTAATGTTAAATTAGATAATTACTTCTTAAAGTGATAAAAACATTACACAAAGGGCTTAAAAACACCTTGTAATATAAAGATAACATGTTTCACATACTCTAACAGTGACTTCTTCAAGATCAAAATGATAAAATATTTTTGTAAAGTTTTTGAAAATGATAAACAGAAATCAGAAGATCACATGTATAGTGCAAGCAGGTGATTAAATTGGTCAAACTGGAAAAGTAAAAATTATTATTTTATTGCTTTTTTAATTTGTTAATCATCGCATGCCATTTAAAAAAAAATTAGATACAAGATGATTCACAAATTAATACAGCAATAAAATAATAATTTTCACATTTCCAGTTTGACCAATTTAAGCACCTGCTTGCACTATACATGTGATCTCGTGATTTCTGTTTATCATTTTCAAAAACTTTACAAAAATAGTCTATTTATCACTTTGATCTTGAAGACGTCGTCCTTAGAAACATGTCATCTTTATATTAAAAAGTATTTTTAAGCCTTTTGTGTAATGTTTTTATCACTTTAAGCAGTAATTACATCTTTAATTTAACATTGTATCCTATTAGCTTTCTCTCAATAGGCAATTTATAAATATTACAAAAGAAATCTTCAGTTTTCAATATTATACTTGACAAAATCCTTGTAATGAAATACATAAAAAATAAATAACATGTTGGTACATTAAATTCATTAAGATCATTTGAGAGTTGAACCCGTATTTTAAAGATATTGGGTTCTTGTTATTCTTTTAAATGTAACATCACCATGATCACTGCACACTAGTACATACTTGCAAACTGGAGGAAGAAAAAAATAAAGAAAAACCCCCCCTAAGTTCTGCTATGAAAAAAATTATATATATAAGTACAATAAAGAAAATTAATATAAATAATTTTTTAAATTGATTTATGTTGAAACATGTCAAAATAAGAACATACAGGCTGAGATGGATTCTCTCCTTCTTGACATAAAAAAAGTACTGTGCCATCAGGTAACATAGAATATATGTCATTTTCATCTATCTCTGTGCCATCCTCTAAGTATACTGTTAAATCATCAGGTGAGCATGACAAATCTAATTTAGAGAGTCCTGCGTAAGAAATACAAAAGACATTAAAGCTTAAAACGACACTGGACAATAAAAACCTTTTTATTAAATTGTAAGTCAGGTGTTAAAAAATGTTGCATTGAATATAGTGCTGTTTATAGTTGAAAAATACTAAATTGAAAAAAATATACAAATTATAATTAAGACAGTAAAAATAATTATTTGGTAGTTCTATTTAAAAATTATTCAAAGGAATCAGTTTTTGCATAGATTCATAATCTTGTCTTATAACTAGCTTTATTTAATGTAACAAAAATTCGTAAATATTTTTTATTAACACTGATAATCATTAGATTTTTCTTATCTTTCTTTTTTTATAAACATTCGGTAATTTTTCTCAAAATTTTATTAGAAATATAATAGAAAAAAATTAGGTACTTATGTATATGTCACAAAATAATATTATAATATTGTATTATAATTTGACGATAAATCTTGGTTGCTTATGGTTAATGCTTCTATAACACAAAAGATGATTACGGAATTATATGATAACTTGCATGTAAAAAACCATTTTAAAATTTTATGAAGTTCAACAAAAATTTAAAAGCTTGGATTACTTTTTAACTTCCTAAAACTGTATAATTAATATGAAAAAGTTAAATATTTAAATTATTTACCAAACAATAATAATAATAATAACAATAACTCTTATTATGTAGCTTATGTCATCATCTTTGAATTTAAGTAACAACTATTATAAACATTTTTTTTTAAATTTATAATGAACCCATATTGAAATATAACAAGGAAAAACATTGAAATCTGATTTTTTTTCTGAAAAATGCATAATAGAACATATAATTTTAACCAAAATATGAAGGTGCTGGCCCATGTAGAGGAGTCCAAGACTCAACTTTAAAGTTATGCATTGACAGGGTGACAGAATTAAGGGCGCACAAAAGTTCATAAGCTCCCAGACAGGGACTTAGGTTCTTAACTGGAATGTAGAAACAGGGAATAACTAAATGGAAAAAGAGCCCTCAAAACGAAGATTGGATTAAAAGAGGGCAATTTATTGAGAATTTGGGGCACAAAATCCTCCAGGAACCCTGTACAGGTCCCCAGGGCCAGGGTGTTAACTGGAATGTAGTTGGGTATAAATAAATTATTTAGTGGTTTATGAAGTAGCCAAAGGACCCTAGAACTATGTTAAAGAAAACTGCAAGAGAATCTCATCATTTTTAAAGAAGCTGCACCAAGGGCCCCCAAAAAGAGATTAATTTTTTTAAGTAGTGGTAGCTAAAGTCTGAGATATATATATTTTTTTTTATTCTTTAAGTAGTAGCTGGAGGACCTAAGACGTTGTTATGGAAAAAAAAGCTCGTAAATAGGTCGATTTTTAAGGGAACATTAGTGGGGGGGGGGGCAAAAGGGGCCAACTGATAGTTTTGAGCAGGACCCTAAGACGAAACATAGCTAAAAGGCCATAGTACTTAGTTGTTTTTATCCTCAGTTGGTTTAAATTAAGCATTAGGTATAATAAAGAAATGCGCAAAAAAGGGTGAAATGCTTAAAAAAGGGCCCAAGGGTTCAAGGAAGCCCTGACCAGGCCCTAGGGGGCTAAGGTCTTAATTGCAATGTAGAAAGAAGGGAATAAGTAAATGGGAAAGTGCCCCCAAAACGAAGATCGGTTTAAAAGGAACAATTTATTAAACAATTTAGGGCACAAAAAAAAATTCAAGGTGCCCTGTACTCCGCACCAGGGACCAGGGTTTTGACTGGAATGTAGAAAGGTTGCAATAACTAAATGGAGATACGGTCCCAAAAACGAAGGCAAATTCTTAACAATTTAAGGCATAAAAACTTAAAGGGTCCCAAGGTAAAATTAAATGTAAAATTAATTTTGAGATTGGATATGTGACAGGGGCAGTGATGAATTGATTTTGTTTCAAAGACGAAAAAAGTATGTTAAACTTCTAAGTATTCATATTCTGACGATGCAATGAAACAGTTTCAACAAGTAAAAATATAGAGATCTGTACGGCCTGAGACCCGTACCTGACCCGCGGGACGTTAAATTCTTTTTGTCGACCCGGCCCGTTTGTTTTATCCTTCGGCCCGGCTCGGCTCGTTAAAAATTGTTTTCTAATTCTGCCGGCCGTGTACGAGCCTCGGGCCCGTTCAGATCTCTAATTTTGCTCTTAAAAATATATTATAAGCCGAAAGAAGTCCACGACCCACCAGTAACAGTGACATCATATTAATGCTGGCAACGACCTAACCAATAAATTTTGCTCTCGCACCAATTTTTTTTTCTTTTTTTTTTTTAACTTCTAAACATTGTACAATTTTAATTTTTACACCGTCGAATAGAAAACAAAAATACTTTGAAATGTAATTTGTTTGAAAAATGTATCTGAATTTACTGATTGGTTTTTTTCTAATAAATTTAAAAAAAAAATTGAATCATGAATATTTTAAAATCTGCAAGTAACCCAATTACGAAAGATTAACCCATTTGCTCTTAAAAAATGGGCCTCTTTACGTTTTTAATATCTTGCCCCTTTTTATTCGATCTTCGTTTTTGAGGCTCCTTTCTCCATTTAGTTATTCCTCCATTACTACATTCCAGTTAAGACCCTGGCTCCCTGGGGCCCGGTACAGGGCCCCTTGAAGTTTTTGTTCAAAAAAATTTAATAACTTGCCTCTTTTCAATCCGATCTTCTTCGTTTTAGGAGCTTTTTCTCTAGTTATTCCGCCATTTTAGGCACCTGACCCCCCTAATGGGGCCCTTGAACTCTTTGTGCGCCATGCATTTTCCACCCCCCTCCTAATTGTGTCACCATCTCAATGCATAACTTTAAAGTTGAGTCTTGGACTTCTTTTCCCGGGCCATTACCCTTATATTTTTAATGGGGCCGTAAGGTCCCTTTTTAAGCATTTCTTTAAAATTTTATTCTAATGATTAATTTATACCCTATGCTTAATTTTGACTAATTAAAGATCTAAAGCGCTAAGTACTAGGATCTTTTAAGATGTTTTCCTCTGAAAGTCCTGCTCTCTCAGATTGCAGCTGGCACCAATTTAGAATATTAATCTCCTTCTTGGGGCCCTTGGTGCAGCCTCTTTAAAAATGATCCGATTTTCTTGCAATTTTCATTAACATAGTTCTAGGGTACTCCAGCTAACTTTATAAACTACTAAACATTTTCTTAGACCCCCAACTATCACCCTATTTTTAAATATTAATCTTCTGTTCCGGCATCAACTTATGTTTACTCACTACAGCCGTAAATTAAAAATCGCGTTACTGTTATAAAGATAAGTGGTTAAGTTTAGAGAGAGGCGGGGGGATTCATCAGTAAATAAAATATCTCGTTAATGTTAAAGAAAATTCGTTAAATTTACAGAGGGGGGGGGGCACATTTCACCGCCTGGGGGCTCATTCTTTTCTTGGGTTCTATGGGCTCGATTTCAACAGGGTTTGGGTCATTCGACTTGATATCGAAAACTTGAATTTTTTTAATTTATTATCACAGGCCAGGGCAACGCCGGGCGGGTCAGCCAGTTCCAAATATATTTAAAAAATCCCTGCCGGCTCGGCCTACAGGCACAGGTAGATTTCGAAGACGCAGACCGTTGGGCGTCTGTTTGTTGGAAATTGCAGAAGAAATGATATTTTTGCCATGATGCGGCAGCTGGGACCGCCCACTTCGAAATCTAAATGTGTGTGTAGACGGAGCCGGCAGGGATTTTTTTGTTTGTTTGTTTGTTTTTTGTTATAAGGGTTGGTCCTATAAAAAACTTGTCAATATAAAAGTTGTAGATAATGTTAAGAGGATTTATAATAAACTTAAGCGGATTTGATATCTTGTGAATGGACGAAGTTATAATTTTATTCTTCGTAACCCCCCCCCCCGGGTCCATTTTTAATGATATCAAAAATCTGTCATACATAAATTTTTTGCCCTTTTCCGAGAAGTAATAATAACTTTAAATGGATTCTATACGTATCCTAATTAAGAAGTTATGGGGTTTTTTCTGTTTTCACAAAAAGCCCCTTCCCCATTTCCCTCCCTTGGTTCGATTTTGCCCATTAACGAACTTGACCGAGATTTTATGCACCAGTTTGGAAGATATTTGTGCAGAATTATTGAAGTTATCGTGTCCATAATAAAGTGATATAGATAGATAGATAAAGTTTTGAACTGGGGGTGGTTTTGGGAGTCATAATCGGCGTAGATCTGAAAAGAAATTTCAGAAATTCCAACTTAGGAGAAAATTTAATTGGTAGTATTTCTTACGAAATCTACCTAATAAGGATCGACCGAAACAGGTTTTTATGACTGAAACAATTTTTGAATCTTCCGATAACACAGAAAACCGCATTTCGGTAATCTTCCTATTTTCAGCCGAAAACGAAAATGTTCACGTCAAATTCCACATCAAATCAACCAAAAAATTTTAATATTCAACCTGACCATTTCAGATTTTAATGGAACCTTCAGAAATCATTTTCCCTGATGATACAAATGAGAATATACTGTTATAACTTTTTTATCTCTGTAATTAATTTTATTTAATTTAAAATTTTAAAATTTAAACATTTTTTAAATAGTGTTTTATTTAAATTTTTGAAAAAATTATATGTTTTTTGTAATATTGTAAACTTTAAATTCTGAAAGTTTTAGAGTGGGATCTCAATGGGATCAGCAGTTGCAAAAAAAAAAGTAATGTTTAGTAAAATTAAGTTAAAATTATTTAAGTTATTTTTAAAATTAATAAAACAATACTGTCTTTAACACAATCATAAAGTTGGTGAGATGCCAACTTTAAATACCAGCCCCAACTGGTGTTTTAACATTTGTTTTTTTAACATAACTGCTGATCCCATTGAGATTAATTATAAACAGTTCGTAGGGATAAATAGTGTCTCATTTGAGCCGATACAGCTCAAATCAATGAGTAATGTTGAAAATTTCCGAAGGAAGAAAGGAGATTTTTGAAATACAGATTGTTTTGGTCAAGTTTCGCTCTGGACGTAATTTCGCTGAAAACGAAAACAAAACAGAATTTTCGGTCGATCTCTCAATAGATTTTATAAAAGTACTACATCATTTTAATGCACTTATAGCAAAAGGTTGTTAATTTTATATATTAAAAATGTGAAAAATTAATTTTGTAATTAATAGTTACAATTATTATCTTAAAGTTATTTTTAATATATTAATCTATCGGCATTATAGCTAATCTGTCATAATTCCCGTTAAGAATCAAAATTTAGTTGTAATAGCAGAAATAAATGAAAACATTTACACTTTATAGGCAATTTAATAAAATAATACTTTTAAGTTTTTCATTTTTAAATGTATACATAAAATATAAAAAATACTTTTGTATAAAATGAGGATTATATATATATATACATAACTCCCCCTTGCATTTAATAATCTGTGTTATTATTGATAATGTTAATCAAAACAATCAGGAAGCAGAAAATAATGTTTAACAGTTCCAGTTTTTCTCTGAAAATCTTAATAAACATGCTAAGAACTGGCTTCACTTAATTCATATATTTTTTTTTCCTTGAAAAAAAAAATTGAATGTTTTTGTTTTGATAGCAATAGAAAATTTTGAACTTTATATTCTAATGGCAATTTACAAAATTTCATTTATTTTTCAGGTTTTATGACTATGGTTCATTTCTGGAATGCTTAGTTAATCAATTTCCAGTGGACACTCCATCTGTACTTTACTAAAAAAATAATTGCAGTAATGTTCATAGTGCATAAAATTTTTTGATTTAACTGAAAAGCTAAGTAATCAGATTTAATTTTTAAATAGCACTTACCAGAATGCAATAAAAAAAATTTAATATATAAATAGTTGTTTTTATTAATTTCGCATAATTAATAACATTTTTAAGATTGTAATTAAATAATTTTTTTTAAACCGTGCCTTGCATATTTTATAATGTGGCAAACACCCAATCTGGAAGCAGAGAATAATGTTTAAAGGCATAGGAAAATGAGGAGCTCATTAGGCTCAAGCTCTCCCCATTTAAATAAAGATAATTTTTAAACTCAAACAAGTTGTTAAAAATCTATTTTCTATCTTAAACATTTGATTATTCATCTCTCACAAAACAACTCTGTAAATATATATATATATCTATATATATATATATATATATATATATAGGGTAGATGTGCCAGTAATGGACACCCTTAAGGAATTTCTTTAAAAATTATTTTTTAATTAATAGTTATAATTGTTATATTCCATATTTTTTAATATTATATTAATCTACCAACAATAATTTAACCATGCTCATAGTCACATTTCCCAATGGGAATCGAAATTTAATTGTAAATAACAGAAATAAATCAAAACACCCTAAATTCCAGTAATGGACACTCCACAAAAAGTAATAGATAATTGATATTATAATTGTATTCAAAACTAGTATTTAAAGAAAACATATTAATGAAATAAAAAAAGCTGAATTTTTATTCGTTATTTTTTTATAAACCGAAAACGTTGAAGGTGGCCCATTACTGGAAGGCGGTCCATTACTGGCACATCTACCCTATATATTATTAATTAAATTTATAGTAGTAATGAAATAAGTAAATCTGCAGATCAGGGGGGGGGGGGCTCAAATGTCAGTTCTGCCAATTTATTTTGAAATTTTTTTATTTGGTATTTAAAACATTCAACCCGCACTTTCATTTATTTGATATCCCCCCCCCCTATATTGGGTAGATGTGCCAGTAATGGACACTCTTAAGGAGTTTCTTTAAAAAGTATTTTTTAATTAATGATTATAATTATTATATTCCTGATTTTTTTTTCTCTCTCTTTTTTTTTATTTTTTTTTTTTTATTTCAATATTATATTAATCTATAAACAAATATTTAACCATACTCATAGTCGCATTTCCCAATGTAAATCTAAAATTTAATTGTAAATAATAGATATAAATCAAATCACCCAAAATTCCAGTAATGAACACTCTACAAAAGTAATACATGTAATTGTTTTTATGATTGTGTTTAGAACCAGAATTTAATGAAAGTATACTAATGAAACAAAATTGTTATTTTCAAATACATTTAACCATTACGATATCAATAATTAATAAAATATTTGTGATAATTATTCATTGCTTAAATTAATTATTGTCAATATCTCAAAATCAATATTTTAATTATTTTAGATAGCTGATTTAAAATACAAAATGTCAGAGAATTACGGTTATCCAATCAAATAAAGGGTTTAAAAAGATTAGAAAAAAAAACTGCAGAACTGATGATTTCAAATTTTACAATTTACGATCTGCAGGTTTATTAAATCAATTAATACATTTTAAGAGTAGTTTGGCCAGGGATAAATAATCAAACATCAGACAAGACAGAAAATAATATATAATTTAATAGAAATTTAACAGAAAATAACAAAACAAAAAAATAATATAATTTTAACAACTTTTATAATTTAATATATTGTTTCTATTTAAATGGGGAGGCTTGAGCCCGATGAGTCCCATCTTTCCCTATGCCCTTAAACAATATTATCTGCTTCTTGATTGGTTTCATTAATTTCAAGATTATAAAACATGCAAGGAAACGTTATATATATATATATATAAACATGATGATTTAAAATACAAAATGTCAGATAATTACGGTTATCAAATCAAATAAGGGGTTTAAAAAGATTAGGGAAAAAAAAAAACCTGCAGAACTGACGATTTCAAATTTTACAATTTACGACCTGCAGGTTTATTAAATCAACTAATACATTTTAAGAGTAGTTTGGCCAGGGATAAATAATCAAACATCAGACAAAACAGAAAATAATATATAATTTAATAGAAATTTAACAGAAAATAACAAAACAAAAAAATAATATAATTTTAACAACTTTTATATTTTAATATATTGTTTCTATTTAAATGGGGAGGCTTGAGCCCGATGAGTCCCATCTTTCCCTATGCCCTTAAACAATATTATCTGCTTCTTGATTGGTTTCATTAATTTCAAGATTATAAAACATGCAAGGAAACGTTATATATATATATATATATATAAACATGATGATTTAAAATACTAAATGTCAGATAATTACGGTTATCAAATCAAATAAGGGGTTTTAAAAGATTAGGGGAAAAAAACAGCAGAACTGACGATTTCAAATTTTACAATTTACGATCTGCAGGTTTATTAAATCTCAACTAATACATTTTAAGAGTAGTTTGGCCAGGGATGAATAATCAAACATCAGACAAAACAGAAAATAATTTATAATTTAATAGAAATTTACCAGAAAATAACAAAACAAAAAAATAATATAATTTTAACAACTTTTATAATTTAATATATTGTTTCTATTTAAATGGGGAGGCTTGAGCCCGATGAGTTCCATCTTTCCCTATGCCCTTAAACAATATTATCTGCTTCTTGATTGGTTTCATTAATTTCAAGATTATAAAACATGCAAGCAAAAATTATACATATATATATATAAACATGATGATTTAAAATACTAAATGTCAGATAATTACGGTTATCAAATCAAATAAGGGCTTTAAAAAGATTAGGGAAAAAAAGAAAAAAAAACCCTGCAGAACTGACGATTTCAAATTTTACGATTTACGATCTGCAGGTTTATTAATTCAATTAATACGTTTTAATTATAAATAATAAATGCATTTAATATTTACAGTATTTGTTTTTTTATGTACAGAGTAGTTTGGCCAGGGATAAATAATCAAACATCAGACAAAACAGAAAATAATACATAATTTAATAGAAATTTAACAGAAAAAAAAATAATAATATAATTTTAAAAACTTTTATAATTTAATATATTGTCTCTATTTAAACTAGATGGAACCCGTCAAAATTTGACGGCAAAAAACTTGATAGTACCATAAAAATAAAATTCATAGCTGCTTTAAAATGTTTGAAACTTTTGCAGAATAATTCAAATAAATAAAAAACCCACTTTGAATTAAAGCTAGGTTGAAGAACAGCAATTGGCTAAGTTTCACTGGCACATGCACTCGCGGAATTTCTTTCATCTGACACATTTAGCGCTGTTGTGCAAGTAAATGGTAAGTGCCCCCTTGGGGAGGGGGAAATGGCGGGATGGACCAAGGAGATGCATAACATGAATAAGCAGTCAAAGACCTTTCAAACGATATGTAACATGAGAGGTGTGTGCAAAATTAAAAAAAGTACCCCCTTGGGGGGGGGGGTTAAAGTAGGGGATGGACACGGAACATGCATAATATGATTAAGTGGTCACAGACCTTTCCAACGATATATAACATGACAGTTGTGTGCAAAATTTAGAAAAGTACCTCTTTGGGGGGGGGGGCAAAGTGGGGAAATGGACATTGAAGATATGCATATGATTAAGCAGTCACAGACCTTTCCAACGATATATGACTTGAGGGTTGTCTGCAAAATTTAGAAAAGTACCCCCTTGGGGGAGGGGGGGGCAAAGTGGGGAGATGGACATTGGAGATACATAATATGATTAAGCGGTCACAGACCTTTCCAACAATATATGACACGAGGGGTGTCAACAAAATTTAGAAAATTGACCCCTTGGGGGGGGGACAATTGGGGAGATGGACATTAAAGATGCATAATATGATTAAGCGGTCACAGACCTTTCCAACAATATATGACATGAGGGTTGTTTGCAAAATTTAGAAAAGTATCCCCTTGGGGGAGGGGCAAAGTGGGGAGATGGACATTGGAGATGCATATGATTAAGCGGTCACAGATCTTTCCAACAATATATGACATGAGGGGTGTCAACAAAATTTAGAAAAGTGCCCCCTTAAGGGGGGGGGAAGTGGCGGGATGGACCCCAGAGATGCATAACATGAATAAGCAGTCAAAAACCTTTCCAACAATACGTAACATGAAGGGTTTGTGCAAAATTTACAAAAGTACCCCCTTGGGGGGGGGGGCAAAGTGGGGGGGATGGACACCGGAGATGCATAATATGATTAAGCGGTCACAGACCTTTTTAACGATACATAACATGAGTGGTATGTGCAAAATTTAGAAAAGCGCCTCAATTGGCGGGGAAGGGGGGTGGGGGATGGACCACACAGATGCATAACATGAAAAGGCAGTCGCAGGCCTTTCGAACGATATATCATATGAGTGGTGTCAGCAAAGAAAAGTCTCCACCCCGTGTGGGCAAAACATACTACCCCCGCTGCCATAATTATTGATGTGGACTCATTTTTTAAATTCGTTCGCACCCCTCTTCTCCCGCAAAATGTTGTGAATTTTTAAAAACTCCCCTTCCGAATTTTTTTATACCAAAAGCACTTATGTCCGTCGTCTGCATGCAGAGTTTTGTGCTTACAGATGCCAGACACAACAACACACACATAGACAGACGTTTACCGACATTAATAGTATAGATGATACTCAGTGCCTACACATTTCACCCTTTATAATTCAGCCAATGAGTTGACGGTTGTTCATTTCCAGAAACGAAACAATAATTCTTTAGGATGAATTTTGTTTGTTTGATACACCGTGGCAGAATGCGTGCAATGCAGCGACAGGCATCACAAACTTTTTAGGGCACCTGCAGACTAAAAACAAATAATCAATCTTCGCGGGAAAAAAATCCTAGATTTCGTCAAATGATCACGGGAAAAACACTAATTTCATCAAAGGATCATGTAAAACGTGAATTTTGTTAAAAGGCCACAGAAAAACGCGATTTACGCAAAAGATGAGCAAATTTTGTCAAAGAATCGCAAAACAGGAAATTTCACCAAAAGATAGCGCTTTCTTGCCAAATTTCGTCTAAAAATTGCGGAATAAAACGTATTTTATCAAAAAATCGCTGGAAAACGCACATTTCGTTAAAGTATCGAGAGAAAAATGCGAATTTCTTCAAAGATTGCTGAAAAAACGCGAATTTCATCGAAGGATTGCTGAAAATTCATGAAACTTATCAAAAGGCAGCAGAGAAAATGTGATTATTATCAAAGCATTGCGAAAAAAGAAAATTTTGTCTAAGGATCACAGAAAAACGCAAATTTCATAAAAGAATCATGGAAAATAACGCAAATTTCGTGAAAAAAAAAAATCGCAGAAAAAACACAAATTTCGTCAAATTATCGCTGAAAAAAACACAAATTACGTCATAGGATAGCTGAAAAAATTGTAAATCTTGACAAAAAAAAGATACAGAAAAAAAATGCGAATTTCATTAAAGAATCACGAAAAAAAATGCAAATTTTGTTAAAGGATTGCGCAAAGAATGTGAATTTTTTTAAAGGTTCGTGTGAAAAATGAAACTGTCTTTATTAAAAACAGCACACACACAAACATCTATACAAACATCAATACACACAAACATATTATAGGCTGGGCTTGAAATTCAATTTTTCCAAGGAGGGGAGTCTCCCTACCAACATTTTTAAATGGAGGGGAGTTGTAATGTTTGGGAGGGAGAAAAAAAATCTTTAAACCCCACTATTATTTTACGTGCTATTTAAAGAATTACATTAATGCAGACATGACAAAATACCATTGAAAAAATTAAGTCAACTGAGAATGATTATGTAAAATGTTTATTTTTATTATAAAAAAGGGAAGAAAGTTAAGTTTTATATATGCAGTGTATTTTTCAAGTTCCATTAAATGTGTTAGGGACCCTTAACAATTAGGTTGTTAAATAAATTTCTGACTTTAGATTTTACTTGATTGAGATTCACCGATCGATCGTGGAAAAGACACAAAGTTCATCGATCTGTCGCGGAAAAAACGCTAAGTTCGTCGATCTGTCATAAAAAACGCAAAGTTCGTTGATCAGTCAGGGGAAAAAGCAAATTTCGTCGATCGATTGCAGAATAAACACAAAGTTCGTCGATCTGTCCCCAAAAAACGCAAGGTTCGTCGATCAGTCGCTTAAAAAACGCAATGTTCGTCGATCTGTCGCAGAAAAAACTCAAAGTTCGTTTATCTGTCATGGAAAAAACCACAAAGTTCGTCGATCAGTCGCGGAAAAAACACAAAGTACGTCAATCGGTTGCGGGGGAAAAAAATCACGAAATTTATCGTTCGGTTGCAGGTAAATTAAATAATAATTTCTCCAAAAATGCTGAAATTTTTTGGGCGGGAGGCTCCTACTCATTGTCTTTTTTTGGGCGGGATTTCAAAATTTTCGCCGCGAATCCCGCCCTGAAATTCAAGCCATGATAGATATAGTTTTAATCTGAAATAATATACTGAACTTGAACTAACTTTTGAAAAATCGGGTTAACCCAAATCCAACTTGCAGAAATCTACACTCAGTCTGAAATCGACTCGAACCATAAAGACAGTTAACCCAACTTGCAACAAAAATAATTATTGCCGAGAGAGCATTTACCCTCTCTCCCTGTGCTGAAACTTTTCTGATTTTTTCTTTTCTCAGAAATGCTGTAATCATTTTGTCCCCCTATTTTGCCCTTTACAATTCAGCCAATGAGTGGAGGGGGCCAAAGGAGCGTTCCTTATCACAAACGAAAGATGAGATACGTTCGTTTGATGTCGTTGTTGAAAATTTATGGATTTCTATTACTAAAGTAATTTTTTCATTTTACTGTATCTATTTTCTTTTTGTGTTGTATGTATTTTGCTACTTTGAATTTTTTTAAACTAACCCTTTTTTTTTTTGGAGAGTGAGAGAGAGAGATTTAGTAATTTGGCGACACGAAGTTCTGCAAATTCTTAAAATCCACAAATCGTTTCCAATGTAAACAATGAAATTTACAATTAAGTTGCAAGTGCAAAATTTCAGTTTTTTAAAATTTTCATGTCATTCTGTACACATTTTAATATGTCATTCTGATCATTATACATATTTAGTTATGCATTATTAATTATTTACTTGACCTTTACTTTTAATATTTTAAATATTTCAAACTTACAGCTAAATGTAATTATTAAAACATTTGAAATACTGCATTCGAAAAATGAAATTTCAGCTTAGAAACGCGACAATTACTATTAGGTTAAAAAAATTTAAAGTAGAAAAGTACTTATGATATAAAAAGAAAAAAAACAATACACCAGAATTTATCTGTATTACGAAAGCGGGAGAAATGATTTTCTGTGCTATATGAAAAGATATCCAAATAACTCAATCATGAACATAGAAATAGGTATCGGTTTCTATGTTCATGTGCACTCAATCCAAACTTGAAACTTTTAAAAAGGTCATTGAATGAATGAAATTCATCTCCGCCTTTCATATCCAGAAAACTTGCTGTGTCGCCAATTATGTTTATATTTTATATATATATAAAAATAATAATTCAGGCACTTTTCCGTTATACGGACACCATTGTCGCCAAACATACATACATACATACATTTTGGCATAGTGTCCGTATAACAGAAAAGTACTAAAGTTCATGGTTTAAAATCACAATAAAATATCATGAAATTTATTGATTAGTTGTGGGAAAATATCGGGGAAATAATGTGTTTTTCGTGAATTTTTTGTTTTGTTAACAATGTGGTTAGAGAGCCAGGGAGAAATCCAGAAAACTTGCTGTGTCGCCAATTATGTTTATATTATATATATATATATAAAAATAATAATTCAGGCACTTTTCCGTTATACGTACACCATTGTCGCCAAACATACATACATACATTTTGGCATAGTGTCCATATAACTGAAAAGTACTAAAGTTCATGGTTTAAAATCGCAATAAAATATCATGAAATTTATTGATTAGTTGTGGGAAAATATCGGGGAAATAATGTGTTTTTGTGAAATTTTTTGTTTTGTGTTGTGTTTAATTGTAAGCATTCATTATAATTTTCAGTGCATTATTAAATTGAAATTTTTGTTTAAAATATGTAAACAAAACAGTGACCAGAAACCTGCACAATTTCTAAATATAGATAGATAGATAGATAGATGCATGCATGTAGTACTTTTAATTATTTGGTAAAAATACTGTGATCGTCACTGAGAAAACCTGAATTTAACCTAAAAGTAATTGTCGAGTGTTTAAGCTGAAATTTCATTTTATGAATACAGTATTTCAAATGTTTTAATAATTACATTCAGCTGTAAGTTTGAAATATTAAAAGTAAAGGCCAAGTAAATAATTAATAATGCATAACTAAAAGTAATTGTCGAGTGTTTAAGCTAATTTCATTTTACTAATACAGTATTTCCAATGTTTTAATAGTTACATTCAGCTGTAAGTTTGAAATATTAAAAGTAAAGGCCAAGTAAATAATTAATAATGCATAAGTAAAAGTAATTGTCGAGTGTTTAAGCTGAAATTTCATTTTACGAATACAATATTTCAAATGTTTTAATAGTTACATTCAACTGTAAGTTTGAAATATTAAAAGTAAAGGCCAAGTAAATAATTAATAATGCATAACTAAAAGTAATTGTCGAGTGTTTAAGCTGAAATTTCATTTTACGAATACAGTATTTCAAATGTTTTAATAGTTACATTCAGCTGAGATTTTTTTTTCTTGAATTATTCAGTGAAACTCGCCTTATAAATGTACGCAAATAATTCACATCAAAATCTTAAAATAACAAAGTTTTCTTTCGTGTTTAGCTATGCTTAATAACCAAAAAAGCTTGATTAATACAAAAATTATTTGGTAAAAATACTGTGATCGTCGCTGAGAAAACCTGAATTTAATCATCTGAAATTTTACAGTTGCATCTTAGTTTGTTTACATCGGAAACGATTCGCGGAATTTCGTGCCACGAAATCTCTCTCTCTCTCAAAAAAAGGGTTAGTTATAAAAAAATTCAAAGTAGTAAAATACATACGACTTAAAAAGAAAATAAATACGGTAAAATGAAAAAATACCTTAATAAAAGAAATCCATAAAGTTTCATTAACCGAACAACCAAATGGAATCGTAATACACATACGCTTCTAGAGAGAGGAAAAAGCCTTCACCTCATTGGCTGAAACATCGCGTCTGAAGATAGTAAAAGCCTCTAGCTGATTAGCTGAATGCTCGCGCATGCGTATAAATAGCATTTTTGCACGAAAAACTAAAAAGCAGGTTAGCTTTAAGTATATGGATGGGGAGGCTTGAGCCCGATGAGTCCCATCTTTCCCTATGCCCTTAAACAATATTATCTGCTTCTTGATTGGTTTCATTAATTTCCAGATTATAAAATATGCAAGGCAAAGTTATATATATATAAACATGATGATTTAAAATACTAAATGTCAGAGAATTACGGTTATCAAATCAAACAAAGGGTTTAAATAGATTAGAAAAAAAAAACTGCAGAACTAAAGTTTTCAAATTTTACGATTCACGATCTGCAGGTTTATTAATTCAATTAATACGTTTTAATTATAAATAATAAATGCATTTAATATTTACAGTATTTGTTTTTTTATGTACAGAGTAGTTTGGCCAGGGATAAATAATCAAACATCAGACAAAACAGAAAATAATACATAATTTAATAGAAATTTAACAGAAAATAACAAAACAAAAAATAATATAATTTTAAAAACTTTTATAATTTAATATATTGTCTCTATTTAAATGGGGAGGCTTGAGCCCGATGAGTCCCATCTTTCCCTATGCCCTTAAACAATATGATCTGCTTCTTGATTGGTTTCATTAATTTCCAGATTATAAAACATGCAAGGCAAAGTTATATATATATAAACATGATGATTTAAAATATTAAGTGTCAGAGAATTACGCGGTTATCAAATCAAACAAAGGGTTTAAAGAGATTAGAAAAAAAAAAACTGCAGAACTAAAGTTTTCAAATTTTACGATTTACGATCTGCAGGTTTATTAATTTAATTAATACGTTTTAATTATGAATAATAAATGCATTTAATATTTACAGTATTTGTTTTTTTATGTACAGAGTAGTTTGGCCAGGGATAAATAATCAAACATTAGACAAAACAGAAAATAGTATATAATTTAATAGAAATTTAACAGAAAATAACAAAACAAAAAATAATATAATTTTAAAAACTTTTATAATTTAATATATTGTCTCTATTTAAATGGGGAGGCTTGAGCCCAATGAGTCCCATCTTTCCCTATGCCCTTAAACAATATTATCTGCTTCTTGACTGGTTTCATTATTTTCCAGATTATAAAACATACAAGGCAAAGTTATATATATATATATATATATATATAAATGATTACAATATTAAGAATTTTATTAGTAATCGCATGAAATCAATTAAAAGCAGTTATTTATAAAAAATTTGATTTAATTGCATTATGGTACGTGGAACTTAAAAATTAAATTTTATTAGCTGGGTTTTCAGTGAAGTTAAAAGATTTTATGCGCTATAAACATTAAAGAAATTGTAGGATAGAAGTACCAGTATGGACAATTTTAAAGTATTTCTTTAAGAACTAACTATGAAATTATCTATGAAATTAACTACTCTCGTTTTATCTGTGTAAAAAATTATATTTTTATTTAAGTTTAGTAATCTGAATGGAAATTTTTATGTAAAATGATTAAATGTGAGTGGAAAGTTAAATTCTTACCTTTAACAGTCTGTCGGTGCCGGTGTTGGACCAAAATTTATAAGCGTCTTTGCTACAAAATCTTAAGTAATAATGTAGTTGCTTTCTTGGATGGCTATAGCATGGTATCCAACTCTGCCCCCTCCCCCCCCCCCCCCCCCACACACACAAACTCCGGGTCCTTTTTCTCATAGTTTTAACTATTTTTGCCCAATCTAAAGATCCTGAAACGTTTGGGGGCAGATATCATATATGCTATTGGTTTGGGAATCTATTTTATTTATTTTGTGTATAGCAAAGAGCGCAGCTTCGCTTAATTTTACTGATTTGGTTCTGGAGAAAATATTTTAACAGATGGAAGTTTGACCACCTGCGTCCTGTTTACAAAATAGCGGAGTTTCAAAGAGTATCCGAAAAGAAAGTTATAGGCAAGAGGGGTCACTAGTGCAGGGTGTGGTGTATACAAAATCGTAAACTATGCTAAATACATCTGGAAAAATGCCGAAATAAATGCTCCTAGTGAGGGAGTTGGAAGCGGTTACTGGACACCAAAGGAATTATGTTACACAGTGGAATCCGCGGAAAGCAAGTGATTCTTTTCATCTTTGTGTAACTTACAGATTCCAGCTTAGGGCGGTCTTTTAGTGGGCTTTCAGAAGGCCAGTTGCTACCCGCTTCGGAATTTGACTTTTATTTTTCAATTGCTTTATTACTGCTTTAATTTCTTATTTGTTGAACGCTTTCGCTTGTTTTTGCTAACATATTAATAGTTCTATGTAAATAAATTTTAACACAAAAAATATTTTTTTTTAAATATATATGAATAAGAATAAAAAGTAATAGAAATCTAGATTTACTATAACAAGAGTTTTGCCACCTTCAAGCAAAATCTGTATGTCTATGTCAAAACATGCATTCAAAAGAATCCCCTATCCCTTATATATATATATATATTAATAATGTTACATTTATTAGGACTACATTTTTAATTTGTTATTTGACACGGCTCTTTGGTATCGTGATTTCAATGTATATGGTCAGTTTCTTATGTTTCAATGGTTAAATTTTACTTAAAGTTATATATATATATATATATATATATATATATATATATATATATATATATATATGGTAGATGTGCCAGTAATGGCCACCCTTAAAGAATTTCTTTAAAAGTATTTTTTAATTAATAGTTATAATTATTAAATTCCACTTTTTTAAATGTTATATTAATTTACCAACAATATTTAATCATGCTCATAATCACATTTCCCAATGTAAATCGAATTTTAATTGTAAATAACACAAATAAATCCAAACCCTAAATTCCAGCAATGGGCACCCCACAAAAAGTAATAGATATAACTGATATTATGATTGTATTTAAAACTAGAGTTTAAGGAAAGCACATAAATGAAATAAAATAGTCATTTTCAAATAAATTTAACAATTAGGATATCAATAGTTAATAAAGAATTTATGAGAATAATTCATTGTTTAAATTAATTGTCATTATCACAAGATCACTGTATTTTAATTATTTTAGATAAAAGGTTTAAAATGCTAAATTTCAAAGAATTAAATTTTCCAATTATTGAGACACTGGGGGGAGGCGGAAGGGGTTAGAAAGGTTAGTTAAAATCTAAAAAAAAAAAAAAAAAAAAAAAAAAAAAGTATTTGGTACTAGTGCATGGAATCTTATTTCCATTATTCTTAACAGTTAAACTTCCCTGCTTGATATATTACTTTTAGTAATTTATATAAAATATATTAAATAAATGAAAGTGTAGGTTGAATGTTTTTTTAAATACTAAATGAAATTACTTCAAAATAAATTGCAGAATTGAACCTCCTGATCTGCAGATTTACTAGTTTCATTGCTACTGTAAATTTATTTTATTTTACTTTATTTTTTATGTACGTACTAGTTGTTTTATCAGAGAAGAAAAATCAAACATTTAAGACAGAAAATAGATTTTTAATAAGTTGTGTGACTTAAAAAATTGTGGAGAGCTTGAGCCCCATGAGCCCCTCATTTTCATGTGCCCTTAAACATTATTCTCTGCTTCCTAATTGGGTGTTGATTACCACATTATAAAATATCCAAGGCACGGTTAAAAAAATAATTTGATTACAATCTTAAAAATTTTATTAATTTCGTGAAATTAATAAAAACAGCTCTTTATAAAAAAAAAAAAAAAAAAAAAAAAAAAAAAATTATTTTACATTCTCGTAAGTGCAATTTAAAAAATTTGATTACTTATCTTTTCAGTTAAATCAAAAAATTTTATGCACTATGAACATTACTGAAATTGCTTTTTTTAGTAACGTCCATATGCGATGTCCATTACTGGAAATTGACTAATTGAGCATTCCAGTAATGGACCATGGTCTTAAAACTTGAAAAATAAATGAAATTTTGTAAATGGTCATTAGTATATAAAATTTAAAGTTTTATATTACTATTAAAACAAAACATTCAATTTTCCCAAGAAAATAAAAAAGATATGAATTAAGTTAAGTCAGCTCTTAGCATGTTCATTAAGATTTTCACAGAAAAACAGTGGAACTGTGAAATATTACTTTCTGCTTTCTGATTGGTTTGATTAAGAGTGTCAACAATAATCCAGATTATAAAACATGCAAGGGGAACTAATGAAAAAAAAATAAAAAGCTAAATTTGTATTGGTTATTTTTTTATAAACCAAAAACTTTGAAGGTGACCCATTACTGGCACATCTACCCTATATTGTATGACATTGGTTTAACTCTAAAAAATAAAAATCGCAAAAAGTAATACATTAATTGATGTAAAATTACTTTTAAAAAAAAATGCTAATTCTAAATATCTCACTTATCAACACATAAATTAAACAGGAATCACAATGGTAAGTTAAATCGTTCATATAATAACTTTACGTCATGGGTTATGCTGAGTGAGATAGAAAAATGATTATTTGTTATTATTCAAATGTTCGTTTACGCAGTAGAACAATTAGCAAGCAAATCTTATATTTTATAGATTAAAACACAATAAAGATATTTAACTTGCATTTACATAGTAAAAAAGGGAAATAAATATCAAATCAATATCAAATTTGACTTACTTTGAATCTTTATTCTCCATTCGAACAGTTTTGTCCGTATCCCATAAAATGGCGGACACCAGATACAAGTAGTAAATTTTTATTCTCTTGTTATCTGAGTGGCTCATTACGTCATGCCTTCTAATAAACACGTCTGCTGAGACTGCGCAGAAAATCCGGGGAATGCTGTTTTCGATACTTCGGAAAGTAATCCGATATAAATAGATTATTTTTATGACTGTAGAAAAAGTTTCCGTTGCGATTCGGATAATTTTTTTTATCGGCTGCTTTCCGTATCGCAAAGGAAATTTATCTTTTACGAAACGGAAAAGGATTGGAAATTTTTTACAGTGTAGTTGTATTAGGTCACTGATAATCAGATTTTTAAATTTCTTTATGGGATAATATTCCTATATGGGATAATATAATATTCCTTCCTATATTTCTTACATAGTATTTCATAATCTACTGGGATAAAATCTCTTTCCACTAGAGACTCCTCCTAAGAGCCTACGCTAGTAACGCCAAGACACCTGCAAGCTAATGTTAAACCAAAAAGAGCGTATTTTTCAAATTTATCATTCGCTTTTTTTTTCTTGCATAGGATGTCTGAGATCGATGTCTTATCGGGTATTTTTTTAATTTTTCCAGTTATAATTCCATTTTTTTTTCAGTTGAGAAACTTTTACTTTCAAAACCGCTTCTGAACGTGAAAGTGCCTTAAAAAACCGCAACCAAAAAATAAAAAAAATACCCTTTAAGACATTTATATTTGCAACAGCGTTCTGTTATATATATTTGTTTTGCCTTTTAATTCATGTAAATTGATTTCCCCTCCCTCTGAGACTCACCTGATATAAGTGTAACATCTTAATAAAATCATATTCTACTCAGTATTGCATTTTTTAGGCAGGCGGTATGTGTAATCTCAAACCTGGTTGGATGTAAATCAATAAATAGTTTAATAATGTAATTATAAAGGTCTTCTAGCGTTGTCTCCACTATTCACAAATGGCTTTACATAACTTTATTTTTATGTACTTAAACAACTTTAAAGTAATAAGTTAATCACTTCTTCAATGTGGCGAGATATCTTTTCACAACATCGACCTCAGATATCCTATGCAAAAAAAAATCATTAAAAAATATTGAAATGAGAACGCGAAATTCAAAAAGAACGCTCTCAAGTGTATTCGCATAACTAGTTTATACGTTCTTAATTTCCATAACAGAGATTCAAGTGCAAGCAATCAACAAAAACATGAATAGCTTTACTTTATTGGCCGAGAAGAACTGGTCAGACTAAGAAACCAAGTCTGTAGAGCAGAGATGTCCCTCCCGGTCATCTTTATTCGGGTATTAAAAAAAGTGTATTTACTTCAGCCGAAACTGAGCCCGCCGGTAACTGCGACAGGTAGTGGTCATGTATATAATGAAAACAATATTTGTAAAAAAAAAAAAAAAAAAAAAAAAAAAAAAAAGACAATGTTACCAAGAAATATTACTGCCCGAAAAGACAAAGCTCCTGCTTGACAATGGGCAGTGAATAAAGGGAAAATCGAATCCGTGACTCAGTGATGATTTAAGATAGGAAAGTCAAAATGAAAGTTAAAGATGTTTTTAAGCTTTGCAAAGCCGAACGTGATAAAATATTAGCCAGCCAACCGTTTGGTGTAGAATATTACAGGAGATGAGACACATGATGATACAGATAGCATAATTGAATTATACTAGGAAGAACACAATGATAAATATGATGATTTAAAGCACAATGGGGAAATAAAAATGAGATGCATAGAATATCATCACCAGATGAAAATATGATGCATTAAATCAATGGCGATCTTGATTCGATGAGTAGATCTGTGACATTTTATACTAGTTAAAGATAATATGCATAGTCTATACAAATTGTAATACAGTTACTTTTCTTTGTGTGCATATCAATGATACATATTAATGAGAAAAACAAAGACGATGAAAAGAGAAATATATGCATTACTATGTATAGTTAAAGCAATAGTCAGGTCTAAAACCCACTTTGGGTCATGAGAGTTCCCAGGGGTGGGACCAGATTCGAACTGTAGATGCAATCATTAGACGATAAAACTTATTGATCATAATCTGACAAAAATTTCTGCGGCATAGAATATGTTAGTTTGTAAGAACAAATGAACTATTGGTAAATGTTGAAGGATAAATTTTAAAATGATGAGTAGGATTTATTGGATAAAGTGTAGATGCGAGATTTATAGGATAAAGGGAATCGAGCTTTGATCTTTCTCTATCACAATAGAGTTTGTAGACTGCCCAAGTAGAATCTAAAGATTTATGATCTATTTGAAATGCAATATTTTGACTAGTATTGTATGATTTGCGCAATTAACACAAGAAAGAATTTGAGAACATTCACCGGGATGTGTGATCACTCCACATAAAACACAAACTAGACTATTCATACAACGGTTTTCCGAATGACAAAGCTGTTGACATTTAAAACATCTTAGTACAGTTTTAAATGGGCGGAGTCTATTTCGTTTCAGTCCAACAAAAACGCCACCATCTGCAATAATTATTTTCATAAGAGGAGAGGGCAGCACCAAGAGCTAGTTATTGGATGTTGTTTGCTTTGAAGATATTTTACGAAAGACAATAAATTCATACTGTTTGTGGTGATACAACATGGCTATTATGGCAGTAATGTTATCAGCTGTCACGTAGTTTTAAGTATTTAGAAGGATTGTCTTTTGAATCCATGTTGTCTTTTTAGTGAAAGAGTGTTTTTCATTTAAAAACTGATTTTGCTTTAGGTCTTGAATGGGGATATTCGTATCACTTCACTTTCAATTCGACATATTACTTCAATTCTTGATCTTAAAATTTTTATGTCGCTGATTATCGCTAAATGCTCTATATTTTGAGATGTGATGAGCTTATAAATGTCCTTGCCAAATATTTGGTTAGCTGAAGAACTGACCATTATTGTGTTATTGTTTCTGGAGTTGACTGAATTTCTTTTCTCCGGTTGTGATTGATCCTGTATGTCTTCCACTGAGGTTAGTTTTTCTTCTATAGCATTTACCATGCGAACTAATTTCTTACCAAATAAGGAATGTATTGCCATTAACAGGACCTCAACCTCATTGAGTGTTAATTGAAGTTTTTGATATTATTCCTGCACTAAAAGTAGCTCTTCATGTATAACTTGAGATCTTTTTTGAAGTGAAACATTTTTCTCTAAAAGACTACCATTCTTTTGATTAAGGGATTGTATTTCTAAATTCAACTCAAATTGTGATTGCTTGTATTATTCTTTTAATTTATTGTATGATTCACAAATTTCCACCAGATTTGTATCTTTTTTATTATTTTCATTTAATTAGTTTTCAATTTTTTGCTGTGATTGTGTTTGGAATCAACATTAGTTTCTATCTTTGTCTTCTGGGTTTCCAGAACTGACCATAGTTCAGCTAGTTCCGTCTGTAAAAGTTTATTTTCTTCAAGAATAGTATCATACTTTTGATTCAGTTTATTAATTAATTTTTGACTTAAGAATAGTTCTTGCTGTAAAGATTGGAACTTGCGTCTTTAAATTTCTGAGTTGATTTGGAATTGTCCAGATCTATAAGTTTTTTCTTGAGCGATTGAACATGTAATTCATAAACAATTTGAGTCGATTTTAGATTTTTATTTGCACCTTTTTATTATTTTCATTTAATAAGTTTTCAATTTTTTGCTGTGATTGTTTTTTGGAATAAAGATTAGTTTCTATCTTTGTCTTCTGGATTTCCAGAACTGACCGTAGTTCAACTAGTTCCGTCTGTAAAAGTTTATTTTCTTCAGGAATAGTATCATACTTTTGATTCAGTTTATTAATTTATTTTTGACTTAAGAATAGTTCTTATTCTAAAAACTGGAATTTTGCGTCTTTAAATTTCTGAGTTGATTTGGAATTTTCCAGATCTATAAGTTTTTGCTTGAGCGATTGAACATGTAATTTATAAACATTTTGTCGACTTCAGATTTTTATTTGCATCTTTAAGGTCCTTTAGAGATTTCTCATTTTTGGTTTGTGTATGTGTTATTTTTTTTAAGTTTATGTTTAAGGATTGAACTTTCTTTTCTTTTTCTGATTGCAGTAGTGTAAATTTTTCTGTTAATGCAGTGTGTGAGTTGCTTAATTCTGTAAAATCTTTTTCCTTCATGTTCCTTTTTGCCTCATTTATGTTTAATTTTTTATTGAATTCTTCTTTAATTTGATGGATTTCTTTCTCGAGATTTTCATTGTTTTTTTTAAGTTGTTTTATTTTCTTTTCGTGTTTCCCGTTATCGTCTCTGAGATTTAAAATTTTTAATTTAGTTGACTGAAGTTCTCTTTTGAGAGCTACATCTTCTATTCTAATACCTCTATATGCAGACAGACAAACTTCTTGAAAGTGATTTTCCTTTTCTTTAAGTTTGGAAGTTAACTGCTCAAAAGTAGATTTCAGGAAGATTTTGTACTTAAAAGCTCCATCAGCAGCTCCTTTTGCATGACGAATTTAGAGAGCAAAATCTGGTTGAAAAGCTAAGCCACAGCTATCACTTGCTATTTCTACGCAGAATGCAACTGGAAGGTCTCCACTACCTTTCAAAATTTGAATGGGAATAAGAGTTTGTTAAATACTAATCCATTCATTCCAATTAACTTTATGATTTTCCACGCAAGATAAATAAAAAAGAGAAAGTGAAAGTGAAAGTGAAAGTGCAGAGAAAAAAAACAGCTATAAGTTTCGTTCACCGTTACATCCGTTAAAGGACATCACCCATATTTACTCTCTCAACTTTCAAGACGCGATGCAATAGACAATTATAAACTGATTATTTTCATCTCTAATCTAATAAAAGTGAAATATGTTTTAATGTTTATTATCACATTATCATAAACTCATTATCGAACTAAAAGACACTAGACAGTTATTAAACATTAAATATGATATATGAACTAATCAACTTTCTGTAATGACTATTTATCGACTAATTTGGAATTTCCAATTACTTGCGAAATATGCAATACTGACATTGATTGTTACCATGAACATTTGCAACATCATTTTGAACTTTTCAGATTTCGTGATTACGATTCAGTGCATTTCAAAAATCCATGACAAAATTACTAAAATGTTTCTAAAATTGTTAACTATTTAAATAGTTGTAAATTAATCCAGATAATATATAAGTTTAAAATTTAAGTTCCAGAAGTCCAATTACTTATTTAATTTAAACTAATATTATTTACAAGTTTCTTCCAGCTACTCAATTTCAAAAGGATATATTTCCAATTGTGTTGTATAACCATTCGAACACCTGAAGGATACACCAGTGAATCAACTATTAGATATTTCGACGGATATTTACCTACAACCCGATCGATCATAGCAAAGGTAAGCGATTTCCTTTTCTCTCTATATTTTGATGAACAATAGAAAGCAGTTGATATTGATCTTGAGAATTTTAATACTCTGTGATTTTGCGCTTACGCCCTCACACCTCCCAGAGAGTTTTGCTGTTAAGAGTTAATCATTGGAAAGTTTAAGTTATAATTTGTATTAGAAGCATGCATTCACTGAAGAATTTATAGTTAAAGTATTTGCTGATGCATTGAAGATCTCCTCCAAATCGTTGTCAACTGAGGATTTCATATTATTCAAATGATTTTGATTAATGATAGAGGTAGAACATAAAGAATATGTTTTATGAAGGGTTTGAACTAACCGTACGTCAAAAGTCTACCATCCATCATACTCGTCTATTGAAGAACTCGTAATATTTGGCTCAACCCCATCCCAAACCAGTCCTCTAACAGACCTAGTAACAAATTTACATCTTGATTCATGGTGCATATAATCACAGTTGTCATGACGACTGTTATATTTTTTGCGTCTACCTTCAGATAAGAACTTTTGCGTTTCTATACAGATAAAAACTGATTTACTGTAGAATCATCTAATGAAGAAAGTCGATCACCACTTTGTAGAGTAAGAGACAGAGCCTCATTAACAGAATACAAATTTCTGCCAGAAACAGACATAGACACTGACATGATTAGATTTAATAATAGTTAGTACTTTTCTAAGAGGATATAAAAATATAATTTATATACAGTAATAAAAATATCATGAGTCAGAGAAGTCAAATAACAAACGAAGGGAACAATAAAAATTAGTTAGGTGAAGCGGTGAATATATAAGACAAAGATGAAACTGACCTGTGTGCAAATACCCGAAACCAACATCAATGAAAAAAAGGTTGGTAAGGGAACATAAGTATAGTTCAGTGCATAAGCAAAAATCACATAAGCAAAAATCAGTGAGCAAGTCTACCGTAAATGGCTAAAGATTATAGACTGTCTAAAATAGGGCTAAATGAAAATAAATGAAAGGAGAGTATCAGAGAACGGGTGATAGAGTTGATGTTGAATGGCTAAATCGAAGAAAAAGGAATCCGGTAAGCGGGTGACTGAATATTGGCATTATTTAACTAATTAGTGAAATTTTGACAAAGGGAAAGCATTGAAGTACTAATAATGGCATTATTTGACTCACAATATTTTTTTGGTAAGGTGGGGTCTAAGGAGGAATAAATAACTTACACAGCTTGATTTATTAAAATTTAGCAGTGGGAGAATAAATTTTAAAAAATGGCATATTGTGGTTCATTATGAACATTTTTTTGAAGGGAGGTTTAAAGAATGTGAATCAAATGACACCATAATACTCATGTAATACAATTACGTGACTTAAGAGGAAGTTTAACAGATGTAGATCAAATGGTACCACAATACTCATATAATACAATTTAGACAGGGAACAAATTTATCCAAATAACATATTGTGCTAAATTGGAAAAAAAATTGCAGGAAGTGTTTATTGGGATGTGAAACAACAAGCAACAAGTAACCCATATAATCAATCAGTATCGACAAAAACATGAAAGATAGTGGTGAAGGATGCAGCAGTAAGAAGTTAAAATTTAAAAGAAACATTTACTCTTAAAACAGTAACTACTTAAAAACAATTTTAAGTTCCATAGAAAATACTAAATAAACTATAACAAATCAATACCAACAATAATAACATGAAAAATAGTAATGCGAGATACGACAGTAAAAAAATAACCTATTTTTTAGATAACCTGCGGATTGATTATAGAACACAACTGTGTTCATAGTTAGCTTGATAATAAACATAATCTGAGCCTAACTATTAGAAGGGCAAAAAGAGGGTGCCTACTTTATGGTAAAACACAAAACATATAAGCGGTTAAAACGTTTTTTGAGCTCTTCTTTCTTTAAAGGACAACAAACTGAGATAACAACTAGTCAGATGTGCCAATTCCAAAACTTTCTTTTATCTCATATGTGTTAATACTCCAAAAAGCGTATTTTTTTTTAATTATTCGTTTTAGAAACAAACGAGAACGTACAATTATGCGTCAAGCATAGTTAATGTAACACTTTCCAAACCTTCCAAAATAATTTTACAAATCATTACCGTTTAATAAGCTGAAAGATAATATCTAAGTAAACAATTTGGAAAAAACACATAACATATTTAAAAACATAATTTCAGGATTTACCAACAATGTTCGGAAAATTGCCTAATACTGTTATGCAGCCCTGTATATGATATATGGAATTGTATATGTACTACATAGAATGTTAAATTTTAGTTCAATTAGGAAACGCGTAGCACAGTTTAAAATTCTCCTTCTGGAATTTCTGTCAATACACAAAAATGTATTCGCGAACTTTTGTGCTGCCCTGTCGGAATTTATACACGCCAAGTAATCGACAAAAATTGAGTTAAATTTAAAATCGCGTTCAGCAACTGAAAATGCACTTCCAGGAATTATTGTTTCCAGACAGTAGCGAATTCTTTTGTGTGTCCCTGTAAATGAATGATGACTGCTATACACATAATATTCAATATTCTATAGTAAACCTCTTGTAATGCACCTTAGTGATATATATAAATTTCGATACCTTTGAAATAATGAAACATTATTAAAATGAACCGCAAACGATTTTTCTCCATAGACCGTAATGTCATGGAATTCTTTTGAGTGCCCCTGTAAAAAACTATAAGTGCTACACACTTCATTTTCAATACTGAACATGCCATAGTAAACCTCAATAACATATATCAATTGCATGTCAGTCCGAATATATTTACGCGAGTTAGAGCACGGACAGACAGACGGCAGACAGTCAAAGCGAATTCATAAACACTTTTCAACTATGTTGGAAAGTGTTAAAATTGAGTAGTTAACAGATCAGTTTTTTTATTATTATAACACTTCAAGTGTTTTGTGGAAAAAAAGTTTCAAAACCATGGGGAGGTGAGGAAGAGGAAAAAACTTGTAATGAAGTCCCATCAACGGGTTATATATCCAAAAACGTAAAAAAAATTTGCTTATTGCAAATATGCAAATTAAACCTAGATTGGACAACTGGGTGATTCAGTATGGGTTTTTTTTTCAATAGTTACTGCGCCGGCCAAAATTGAATAAAATTTGCTATTTACAGCGCCACCTTCAGGCCGATTTCCTCCAAAATTTTATACAAAACTCAGCCTATGATCGTTACATCATTACATCGAAATATAAAATATCGTCGAACAATATTCATAATTTTTCACTTAAACTGCAAAAAAAATCAAGAAATTCGCTCAAAAATCCCTATTAAAATATCCCCATTTTTAAGTGAGACCTGACGTCCATAACTTCACACACTTTCCGGTGATACAAAAGAAAAATCCACAAAAATCGCTATTACAGCGTCCCCTTCCAGAGGAAATCCCCAGTTTCAAGTGTGACCTGATGGCCATAGCGAAAAACATGTATATGAAATTTAATTCAATTCTATACATAACTTTATACATTTTCAGATGATACAAAGAGGAAAAACACACGTACATATGAACAAACAGTCATTTTGTAAAAACGTGTTCTTCGGTATCTCTGACCCGATTTTGATTAAATTCTGCGACCAACGAAATAGTTATATTTTAATTGTGCGTATAATTTCCATATATAATAACACAGATTCTAAATAACAAAACATTTTTTTAATTCACCCATACGTTGTAACACTACCTTTACATACCAGCATATTCTGTAGTTGCATTAATTTGAGAAAACATTTTATTGAATAAATGGCAAAACAAATATGAACTGAGAAAAAATATATCTGATGTGAGGGTGTTACAAATATTCTCACATGTATGCTCTTAAAAAATAATAATAATAAAATCCATACGGATTAACATTTGTAAAGATTGTGTGATAAACTCCTATAATCATCCAAAACGTACTTTCTTTCCACTAAGCTTACTTCTCTTTGTACCATTCTTTTAAATACACTTTTCTAATCAGATAATCATCTTAAATACTTGAATGGTTCTATTTATTCGCTATCATTTTCGAGATATGGAGTTACGCTGAAGGCTATAATAAATGTCAGTGACTCCTAACTTTAATGTTACCAAATGCTTTTTTTTTAAGAATTTCGCATTTTGCAAACTTCGCAAACAACATTACTACATGTAATACATATTTGATAATAATCTATTAGTATAGGATCTTTTTCATAGTCTTATATAGCCAAAAAAGAGACCTATTTGGGAATATCTTATGGAAGAGATGTTGCTATAATAAATTAATAAATAAACTGTTCAGTTATTTGACACTCGATTTCAAAAATATAATACATTTTCAGTAGAGATGATCGAGCATTACTCTGTGATTTAAAAAATACATTTCTGAAGACAATTTTTTCTGAAAGAGTATTTATTTGGACTCCATCTACCATTATTTGATATTTGGCCAGATGCTTTGAATATATTTTGTATGTACATATAGTACAAGTAATTAGAGTCTGGAACAATAAACCTGTGTAGGACAAAACTCATTTATACTTCTAAAAACTTGTTTTCTTATTTCAGAGTTCTGAGCATAAAAGGCCTGAGAGTCGTCGATGCTTATGTGATGCCGACGATACCATCTGCAAATACAAACATTCCGGTTGTTATGGTAGCCGAAAAAGCATCGGACATCATAAAAGAATCCATTGATTGCCTACAAAATCACGATTATCACAAAGAGATAATTACTTATTCTATAAATAATTCAATGAGAATAAAATGTTAATGATAAGCCAAGAAAATAAACTAACGGGAATTAGATTCCTCAGAGCCAAAGAATTAAATAGACTAAGTTTGTTTGATTTTAAGTGAACATAGTCTTGATATTAAGCGTATCATTTAACACCGTAACACGAAGTGTTATTTCAGTTCAACAATAAATTGTATAGTTAGATTAAAGTCACAAGAGAATCAAACGACCGATGGAGTGAAAAGTTATTATTTTTCAAAGTAACGTTGTTTGAACTTCCTATATTATCTTTTCTAGTTTGGAGAGAAAGGTTGTATTACTCCAATAATTTTAATTTATAAAGCAGTAATTGAACATATCATACCATCTTTAAAGAGCTTATTTATTTTTTTAAACAAATGTAAAATCTTCTTTTGAATGTTCTACAAATTTATAAAATTTGAAACTTTATTTGTAAAAGAGTTTCAATCTAACATTTTGTAAAAGTGGATTTCTGGATCATTAACAATATGCAGATAAATATGTACAAGTTAATATCGACATATCTAGTTTAAAACATCATTAACAAATTTCTACATTGTATAATTTAATTATGTGACTATCGCAGCTGCACCTATTTCGTTGGTCGATTTTCCAAATGAATATCGAATCAAACGAGCCTGCGATTGGAGGCCTGGAGTCGGGCCGATTTTCTCTCATTTTTTAATTCTTTATAATACGAATGAATATGAAACATAAATCTTCGAAATGAACAATTTTACCTGATATATGAATAAAAACTGTTTTTTTTGTTTTGTTTTTTATGTTTGAAAAACAATTAGTAACATTTTGATATATATTGTCCGTCATATTGAATTATGAACCTTTTACCAACTACAGGGTCAAGACGAATTCAATGCTAATTCATTTGTCTAAATAGTCCGAGTTGATTGGACTTTAGAGTGAAACTAATCAACACTGTATATACACATATTACGCATAGACACGTGAAAAATGACTCTCCATTTTATTTCTCAGTAGTAGAAAAATTATCCAAATTGATTTTTTACCTGTTTAGTTACTCTAATTAGAGAACTTTCTGTTAAACACGAATCCCACCTGTAATGATTATTTTAATAAGTTTACTCTAACTTAAAATTCTGAATTTCGTACGTTAAATCAAAATAAAATCGAGATTGCATTTACATACTAGTTTATCATCTTTGTTTCATATAGTTTTAAATCACATTTATGTTTGTGTTTGTAATAGTTGTGCTTTCACATTTGTATTTGTTTTAGTTATCTGTTATTTGTAAGTCATTTCGTATTAATAAATTTGAGTAAACTTTTGTAAATATTTGTGTTTTCTCTTTATAACATACATTTTTAGAAGTTGGGAAAAAAACATACATTGAACATTTTATTTGTAAAGCTTAATTTCAACGCGATGTTGCAAGCAAGTATGCTTTGCGTTTTGTTTTTCCATTTCTTTCTTGCCAAATTCAGATAACGCAGCGGCCAACGTGTTAAAGAAGATTACTTTCAAAAATTATTTAAAAACTCATGGAATTTCGGAATTCACAAGCATTTAGTTAAAAAAGGAAAAAAAGGCCGTCTTTAATGCTATCCATTCCAAAGAAGGCGTTTTGTAAAATCTTTTTAATCTACTCTCAAGGGTGTAGATGTGTGGCAGATTACTTATTACAGAGATTAACAACGAGGCAATCTACACACATGACCGCACACAACATGCTTCCTCAAAAATTTACACTGGCGTTCTGCTAGTTCGTGGGAACTGGCATTTAAAGAAAAAAACATGTTTTTAACGACGAAAAAAAAAATTCAGCAAACTGTAAAAAAAAAAAAAAAAAAAAAAAAAAAAAGTTTGAATTGTAATTTTGACTCGAACTCGCGGATTTTTTAACTCTAACTCAAAAAGTAAATCAATCTCAATTCAAAACCTCACAGAGAAAGTCAAACGCACGAATTTCAACTTATGAGTTCACTCATACACAACACTGATAGCAGGAGTCTGTTGTAGTTGAATTTATAATACTGAAAATATTCCTTATGCTTTGAAACTTTCTACAATCTAATTTTTACATAAATGTTAAAAGCTTTTCTGGAACTCTTAATTATTAAAGCACATCGGAAATAAAATAATACTGAGTTTTCAACATTTACCCCGATTCTACATCGAGCTAAAAGATGTTCTCAAGTTTGTTTGTTTTTCCCGAGCGCTTAACAACGCAAATCTGACAATTTCACGAAGTCATTTTATCCGTAAAGATATGGATTTTTTGGGTTTATTTTTCTATTGAAAGACCATAGAATCGAACAACCCTTCATTAACACTTTCCAACATATTTGAAAAATGTTTGCAAATTAGGTTTGTTTGTCATCGGTCCGCCATCTGTCTGTCCATACTCTAATTCTAGTAAATGTACTCGTTTTTTCATGAAATTTTTTTATGTTATTTGGTTTACTATACAAGGTTCTCTGTTGAAAAGGAAGTGTGTAGCATTTATAGTTTGTTTACAAACACACGAAAGAATTCCGGTACATTTTGGTCCATGAGGAAAAATCGTTTGCGACGCATTTTAATAATGTTACAACTTACAATTATTTAAACATAATGGAATTTGATATGCATTACGGAGGTAACAACGTGCTTTCTCTAGGATATTTAATAAGTATCATTATAGTTCGTTTACATACACGCACAAAAGAATTTCATTATAGGGGGGGGGGGAGAAATATATGGGAAAAATCGTTTGCGATGCATTTTAATGTTAAGATACTTTAATCATAATGAAATTCATATGCATATGTATCACTGAGGTGCACTGCATGTTTTCAGTGCTTAGCACTTATCGTTCATTTACAGAAACACACAAAAAAATTCAGGATTAATTATGATTGATAATTGCTGGAAATGTGTTTTCAGCTGTGGTGTGCTATTTTAAACGTAACTATTTTTTAGTATATTACGTGGTGACTGTACATGCATGCATGAAAGAATTCGTACACATTACCGGATATGGACAGCAAATGGTAAAAATGAATTTTTACTTACCCATCATACGTAGTAATAGGGTAAGTCTTGTAATCGTTTTAAAATCGAAAAAAATATTTTGTGCGCTTTAGACGTTTCAGACACTGAAGATTCCGAAAAAAATTGCCGTCCGTCTGTGTGTGTGTAAACGCTCTATCTCCCGAACAAATTGAGATACAGACTTGAAATTTGGTATGTACTTAGTATGTAATAATGGGAAGAAGTTTATTGAATTTCAGTAACCTCGATTATTCCGAACTATTTTTTTCGGACTCTCAAAATATTCGCTCTGATAAAAGGTATATAAAAATTTTCGAAATTGTTTATTTTAAGGAGTGAATATAAAAGACAATAAAAAAACATAAATTTTGAATAAAGAATGAAGTCGATCGGATAATTAGTTGCCGAGATATTTGTAATCCTATTTACCACACTCTTCGATTTCTCATGACCCTGTACTTCAATTCAAAGATATATTTTAATTGGAAATGAGACACTTAATCCGACGCAATAAACCGTTAGTTAATAGGATTATCATTTTTGGAGTTATCAGGATGTTTCTTTTACGCAATTCAGTAATAGAACGTTTAAAGTTTATGACGTCATCAAGCCACGATTTTATTCGAAGTACACTGCATTTTATAAGTAGTTTACACAAGTTTTATTTTCATATTTTATATTATGCATATCCATGATGGGTAAGTATTACGGTGGCCCCCAACGACTAGTTTATTCATTGTGCAATTATTCAATGCGTTTTCTTAAGTTTGTTTAGATATCTTATTTCGTTGTATGAAAAATTAAATTTCTTAACAATATTCTATTAGGGTTGGAAAGTGTTCATAATCTATACCTAATGCATGATTTTTTTTTCCTTTAAAATGTGACACATATTGAATATTGAAGGCGTTTGCTCGCAGTTGACGTCTGTTCCGGATTTGTCCCAAATGCCAACTTTGAAACTGTTTTCTGAAAGTTCTTTGTCTTTGTAGAAAAATAAAAATTCTGTTGGATAACTACATAATACCCCTTCAAGAGTAGTGGTATATTATATACCTCGAGTTATGCTAAAACAAGTGCGGGTCGGGGAAGCCCGACTTAAGGCCCAGGGCCGGGTTCCCTTATAGGTGTCCAGCCCCGAAGCTGTTGGGGGACATCGGCCCGTCCCCAAGTGTTTCGTGGTAGTTTCCTCTGATAATAGGATCCACCGCATATCGCAGCGACCTATGTCGTCCACACATTGGGCTAAGGGTTGGGGGTCCGCAGATAGCGTTCCCCCGACCTACCGAAGCGCATACGGAGAGACAAATCCGGTCGTGAGCGTTATAAGTCCCTCAGGACTTGGGTTCGGTGGTCAAAGACGCGCCAGGCGCAGCCTAGTTTTATATCCTTATTTTTTTTGGCCAAATGCCATATTAGCACCAGAATTTTGAAATAAAATTTTGCTTTTAATATGTACGTGAAGAAAATTTTATTTATTTTTATATTTTTTTATATTTTTATTTATTTTCAAATAATTCTTTTCGTAAATCCTGGTGCCAATCAATCTTTTCGACATTTTATCAACGGAGGTTACATTGTCTCGGAAAGTGTTAAACAAGGGTAATTTATTACATTATGAATTAGCGTACTTTTTTTCAACAAGTGCCTGATACTTCTCGCTATCCCATCAATCAATACTGTAACTGCAGATATGTGTCTTATATCTATGTACTTCACAAATTAGTCTATCCATGTAAGTTATTTCAATTTCATAGATGTCATTTGTAAAATATCCCATATTTCCTCAATAGCGTTTGTATGACAAATATCTTTTAGTCAGAATGGCACTTTACCTCAACATTTAGAATAAAAGATTTTCAAGGTACTTAATCTAGAGCCAAAAACGTTATCTTGCTACAGAATTGAACAAATCATACATCAAACTGAAAACAGAAAAGATTTTCTAAAATTCCTTTATATTTTGAGACTTTTTCTCTTACAAAATTTATCGTGCAAAATGCAAAATTTGCTGAAAATGGTGAAATGCTTTAGTTTTGATGTATTACATAGAAAATCAGAAAAAATCCATAATATGCTTAAGACAGTATCTAAAATAAAATTTTAAAAAAATGTTTTGCGTAGATCATTTATTATTTACTTATTTATTTATTTTGAATTTAATGTATGATACATGACATTGCCAGCTACTATACTTAAGAACAGTAAAAATTTACAAACAGAACTATGCGTACCGTAATTTCGCGCGTATACGCCGCACCTCAGACAGTTCGATTTCCTACCAGAATTTATTTGAAATAAAATGTGACTTACTTCTGCTTGGCACTTATTTGACTTCTTATTTTCAATAAAATTTCTGGTTTGAAAAAGACTTAATTAAGCCGCGGCGCATACGCGCGAAATTACGGTAACTTATCTGTTTTGCATCTTATTTCCGTGTAAAATTATGATTTATAGATTGGTTCCAGGATGTGTTAGAGATTGATTTCAGTTGACAATTATTTATGAGAAAAAAGATTAAAAGTATGTAAGAGGCTTATGCCCAGTCGATGAAAATGAATCCATGATAATCATCAAGCAGTTTGTCTGATTAGCATAATGTTGAATAATTCAGTGTGTTAGATATAGAAGACCAATTCTTAATCGCATGAAAGTGAAGGAACTGACAAATTCAATGATATGGCTGTCGAATGTAATCATATTTTAATGATAAGGTTTTATCTAAACGAAATACTAAGCATCGCTGCAATTTTAAGGGTTTTAATTTGGAAAAGGATAAGTTTTTATCATGAGTATTCAATATTATTTCCCGATTCCAATGGCACCAAATATTGCAATCAAATCATAACAAAAATTATTTGAAGAAGAAAATATATATAAAGTTAAAAATATAGTTAAAATCGAATAATAATAGTAATGAAATATTTCTTGGAAGTTATATATTTATATTTCAATTAAAACTAGATTGGCAGTCTGTTATGCTTTTAAATGCGCAATTTATTTTATTTTTTAATTTAAAGTTTTAATCTTTTAATGTTCAATTTACTCACATCAAAATTTTTGCGATATAAGTTGCATTTATGGATTGCAATCCTGCAAAGCTTTCAACCTCGCGGGATTCATCAGAATTGTTATTTTCTCTCCGACATTCCCTTGTAAAATATGACGTTTTAAACCGATTTTATGCTATTTTTGTATATTAAAATTTAAAAAAAGGAAAGAAAAACTAATTTCCGAAAGTATTTTAATTATTATTTCTTAAATAATCATCGAATTTTTCAGCTAACATTCCTATAAACTTGAAAATGCAGCCTTGAATAAATGATACCCCAGTAAAGGTTTCTACACTGGTTATTGCTTTGAAATTATGTGATCGTGCATAATGACAAAAAAAGCCTTTTATTCCACTATTTTCATATCACTTTTATTATTTTTTAACATTTAATCGAAATATTTTCCCTTTCTTTCATGTAACATCGGTATGTGTCACTTTTTTCTATTTCTATTTGCGTCTCCAAGTCTTCTTTCATTGTTACCTTTATTTGCAAAATACTCCATCGCTTCCGAGTTATGAAGTCGCAATCTCCTGGGTCATGTTATTTTTACTTTATTCTAACCTTACAAGAAAAAAGTGTTGGATTCATAAAAATTTTCGACTTCCGGTTTTTGACGGATTTATACATTTTAAAAGGTCTTTAACACGATTTGACTGAAAATATCTGCATGTGAGTCTGTCTCTCTCTGTGTGTATTTGTATGTGACAAAACTTTTGTGGGTGCTCTATCTCAATAACTATTGCACGCAATTTAATAAAACTTCAGATTCACCCAGATCTTGACACAAATAGACTCTGATTACGTTTTGGTGTAAATCGCCCAACAGGTGGTGCTGCTATACTACATTTCGCAGGATTTTCACAGCATTTTCGCAGGATATATCTCTAGAACTAATGCACAGAATTTCATCAAGCTTCAGATTCTGTTAGACGATGGCATAAATAGACGCCAATTACAATTTGGTGTAAATAGCCCAAAAGGTAGCCCTGCTATATGCTACTTTTTTTCGTGATTTTTACAATAGCTCTATCTCAAGAACTAATGCAGAGAATTTCATCAAACTTCAGATTCTGTTAGACATTGACATAAGTAGAAGCTGATTAGTTTTTGGTGTAAATCTCCCCACGGTTGGCGCTGCTATGCTGCATTTTTTAGGATTTACACGACAATAGCGATAGTCATATCTCAAGAACTAACGCACGGAGTTTAATAAAATTTTAGATTCAGTTAGATCTTGATATAAATTGGTGCTGATTTGTTTTTGGTGTATATGAAGCCTATATGAGATAGAAGAAAGTTTTGGGATTGGCACATCTAAGTTAGATGTGCAGTCGTTAAAAAACTGTTCTAATATTTTCTTTATTCCACGACCATATCAGTTTTTTCAGATAACGGAAACGCATCATTAGTATTTTGAATCCTTGTTCATATTTTTGGACAATTTAAACGAAATAAACCAATTAAATACAATCGGTGACGTTCTTTTATTGCCACACGAAGAGCAGTAGCTAAATCAGGCCTCAAACCATACTGTAAAAAAAGAAAATAAAAAAATGTTTCTTAATCTAGGAAAATATAATACGAGGGTGGGCTGATAAGGTCGAGGCCTGACACAGAGATGGAACAAGTGTGACCAAATGACAATGATGTTTGTAAAGTATGATCCTTTAGATGACATGCTGCCGAGTTTCAGACGCGTGAGTTTATTGGTTATTGCTTGGCGACAAAGCAAAGTAAACAACTTTTGACATTTTCTAAAAATGGAAAAACTTGAAGTTCGAGCTGTCATAAAATACTTTCTTCAAAAAGGTTTAACCCCCACGGACTTACAAAAAGAGTTACATTCCACCTTAAAGGATTCTTGTCCGTCATATACGAGGATAAAAAAGAGGGCTGCTGAATTTAAACATGGTTGGGAATCAATTTATCAATTTTGATGATGAACGCTCAGGACGTTAAAAATCCACTACGACCTAAGAAATCGTCTCAAAAATTCACAATGCTGTATTGAATGATCGCCGATTGAAAATACGTGAACTTGCTGACATTACAAACATCTCTATAGACCATGTCCACTCCATTTTACACGATGTTTCAGGTATGAAAAAGCTTTCCACTCGATGCGTGCAGCGTTTGTTGAACATCGACTAAAAACGCAAAAGACTGAACATTACTCAAGTGTCTTCTGAAATGTATTGTGTTGCAAGTTGAAACATAAAATGAAATATTGTCAAAGATCTTGTATTTACTTTCTCAGAACGAGAACTTTTCGTACCACCCTCGTACAGGGCTGCACTAAAGAATTCGCACACAAGAGTGTGTCTTGAATGTATTAAGTTGCTAGGGGACTACATTGAAAAATAGTATGGAATTTTGTCAAAAATCTTGTGCTTCCACTGTCAGGCCTCGAACTTATCAGCCCACCCTAGTATAACCACGAATGAAAATATACAACAACCTCTGTCGAGTTACCCACGACTCCAAAAACCATGCTTTATTTTTTTAAACCTCAGAAACTAATTTATTTTCAACAGAAACATTTATAAAAAAAGTTTATGTTAATTATTTTCCGAAACGTTTCCTACTAGTTTTTAATAAGTTTTCTGAGCCCGAAATATAGCTTTTACAAAAACTATCCATTCTCAAGTAAACATTTTCCTGTTCAACAAACATGTTTTACAGACAGGATAAATTAACAGCATTAACATTAAAATTAACAGTATTTGTTACTCTTGCATGTATAAATTGAATTACGGAGCAGAAAATGATTCATTGAGATTTAATAGCATCCTAAAAACCTATATTCCAGCTTGAGAAAACAGATTAATACACTGTAAAACTATTCGGAAACATTTCCGAAAAACAGTGGCAGTAAAAGAAACTTTGTTTTTATAACTGTTTCTTTAAATCTGAGAAAATATATTAGTTTCTGAGATTTCTAGTTTTAAAAAAAAAATAAATAAAATAAAATAAAACTTTTCGTAATCAGGGATAACTCGGTTTTCCATTCGGTTAAAGAAGTTATTGTATATTTTCGTTCGATTTTATATTATATTTTCGTGGATTAAGAAACATTTATATATTTTTTAAATGCACTTTCATTTTTGTCCAATTTTTCCACGGTGAAGCAAAATTCCATCCACGATTACAAGTGAAAAATCTTTTCTACAGAAAATTTTACTTAAAGCTGTCGTACATCCTCGAGATTAAATCATTAACATTGGCCTATTCTATTTTTGTAAGAGAAAGAGCGTGGTTCTGATTCAGAAATTTTAATAATCAGGTTAAAATAAAATACAAAACATATTTAGATATAATAATATAAAAATGAAAGAAGCCCGCAATAAAATACCGCACTAGAACCAAAAAATGATTGAAGCATAGAAAATCGTGGCATTCAAGAACGTTTCATGAACTTGTATCTAGTGCAATGATAACAATGTTAAACCTGTTGCGAAAAACAAAATTGCAAGGACGTTTCAAACGAAGTTGCCGAGTTTGCACTAACCCAGACTTGTACCAAGCATAGTGATTCATGTCGGAGTATTGCGGCGCATTAAACTGGAAATAGACAAGTGACTGGAGTTTGATTATGCTGTTCCTTTGAAAAATATTGACGCCTCCCGCCATCCTATTAAATAAATAAATTTGCAAATTTTAAGACTTTATATCTCGGTAAGGGAGAGACGAGGACAAATGATTTATGCGTCAAAATACACGTTTAGCTGTGCTCTTTTGATTCCGACTTATTTAGATTTTCTCATTATTGCACTAACGGTGTGGTTCCCTGATTAGATGCTATAAGAATGAGAGCTTTGATTATACACATTCTAAAATTATAAGCGTATCCCAACATATTACAGTGACCAGAAAGGTTTGAAATGACGAAAAATGACTGAACTTTTGTCGTGGATTAGAAAGACTGTAATTAATTTAGACTGTTGCTTCTTTTTGTATTTATTAAGATATATTTTTATAGAATTTTTTTAATGTGTTAAAGTGCAAAAAACAATAATAAAAGTTTTAATATTTTACGATAGAATTTTCTGTAAAAAAAAACTAGTAGTTTTGAAACGCTTTTTAAATTCGGTTCCATATTTTTAAGTGTTACCATTTCTTTTTTATACAGATTATTACATGGTCTCGATTATATTTGAAAAAGAAATTAAAGTGTGTAAAAAATTCAAAAATCCTAATAAAAAATTCAAAATCAATCCACAAAAACTTATCATATTTCTTGTTATAACTTAAAAAAAAATAAAATGCTTGTTTTTCAGGCACAGTTTGTAGACAATTTAATTGCCTTTATTTAAAAAAAAAGAAGAAGACGAAGAAAAGAAAGAAATATTGGAAATCCGCTAACTTGTTAAAAAGTTATCGTGGGAAAGCCGCTGAAGAACAGTGTTTCGAGATAATTGTATTTAAAGTTTTGCCTTCTGCTCGGGTCAACGTTTACTGCTCGCTCATACGACCGTAATTATAGTAATTTTCTTATCGGACAAACTAAACGACATCAATAAAGATTCAAACATAATAATTACATTTTTTGACATTTCAAATCTTTCTGTCCCCTTTAAGTGAGTTTCTCGTCGTACTCTGTATTCCAAAATCAAACTTAGGTTTTTGCCTAATTGGTCCAAAACACACATATTTTTGTAAATAGTAAACATTTCTTGCCGGCCATTTTTTATGAAATCTTTCGTAAAATTGGAAAACAATTATATTATAGTTTAATATAATACTTTCCAACATAGTTGGAAAGTGTTAAAAGTTTAGGTTAATCGCATAATCAAGATCAAACAATAACAGGGTTCGTACACATTTCATTACATGAAATTCAAGGACTTTTAAGGACTTTCAAGGACCAAAACCAAAAAAATTTAAGCACCTAAAAATTGAATAAACTAATGAATTGCATGTTTGAATTGAAAGTTTCATTTTTGTAAATACATACTACTTTTTAAATAAATATAAGTACATTAGATGTACAACGAATTGAACTTTACAAAAAACGTATAATATATTTAATTGAAAATATCAGTAATAATTTTAATAATACAAATTATGAAACGAGAAACACAATTAAATTTTCTTTAATTCTGAAACTTTTTCTGACAATTTTAGATCAAGGCTATTAGTGTGAATTTCTTTTTCTTTGATAGTTTTTCTCAGTTCATGAGGTTGCATAAACAAGTCTATGTTCTTAAATGTTTAAGCTTTATCAGCCAAATTATTAGCTTCTACATTTGTACTTTGCATGTCCTTTTCAAGAAAAATCTTTTTTTTCTTTAGGAAGGTGATTTCATCCTCTAAAGTTTTCCGTTTCAGCTGTTTTGTTCCAGCCTGAGCTTCGTTTTTTTTTTCTTTTCCAAATGCTGCATGTACTTTGAACGAGCAGATGAAGCAGCTATTCTGATTTCTTTTGTAATTTGCAAATTGTGAATTTCCCCAGACAGCTTGATATATTCATGAATCACACGTTGAGAAATATATTATGCCTCTACTTCAAGGGCTTTATTAATTGAGAAGCCTCTTTCGACAGATGCTTGTCCATGGGAGAGTATAAGAATCATTTTAATAATCTTCCATAGGTTTTCATATTTGTTTCCAGAAAAGTAAGGTTGAAAAAATGTATCCAAGGAAAGATTGTTTGGGTCAAATGAAACAAAATCGAATGAATTTGGCTTGACAACATTGGATAGGAAATCGGCATAAAATAAGAGAATCTCATCACAATTTTTTTCTAAAACACGCTTATTTTGAGATAGTACTACTAAGATGCTTTTCATTTTTTCTCTTGCTTTCTCGGGATGCCCAGCCATCATGCATGGGTCAATGCTAATTGCATTTCTTACTAATTAATAATTAACTGGACATTTTTGCATTAAATGTTTTATCATTCTTGTAACGCACTTTAGACAATCTTGTCTAAGTGAAAATATATCATTTTCTGTTATTCCTGTTTTCTTTTATTAGTTGCTCTGCAGCAAAACCTAAATATATTTTACCCTTATCGTTGTGCATATTTGGATCACTAAAATTAAATTTGCATAATGCATCAACTTTCTGTATCTGATTTTCAGGTTTCAGAACCTTAAAATGCTGAATACAATCATTTACAAGTTTTAACAAGTCAGTGGCAAAAAATGGAATCATTGGTTTATCACTCTGATATAGCTTCAAAAATGGTAAAAGTATTTTTGACAGCGATAGAAAAAAATTAAATTTTATCAAAAATGTTTTATCTTTAGTTGCTTCCTTAATGATACAAAATGATTTAGATGCAATTTTTGGCAAAATACCCATATCAATCTTCTTTACATATGTTATGATATCATTCTATATTTCTATGGCCCTTTCGGCTGCTGGGACATTTTCCAACCACCTGTAACTACAGAATTTTACAAGGAATTTTTTATTGATGAGATATTTATAAAATCATCACGTCTTGCTGGAGAATCTTTAAAAATCCAATACAAACTTGACAGAACTGAAGTTATGTCCCACCCGATGGATGAAATTCCATGTTTGAAGGAATTGTTTATGATATGGAGGCCACATGAACCTAAATTCAAAGATTGTATGCCATATTCCTTGGATAAGTCTTCCTGTAAACTGTTGTAGAATTTCCAATTAACATAAGGCCCATCCATAGATATTTGTAGAAGTTTTGATAAATCCAATTTTACAACACATTCATAAAAAGCTGAGAGAATGTCTTCACTTGTTGAATCCCCAATAAATGCTGATGTTAAATATTGTGTCCTGACTGTACATTCCTCCTGGTGCCAATATCGTACATGAATATCAAGCTGCTTTTTTTGGTTAGTTTGATTTAGAGTCTCATCAAAGAGCAGAGTAAAAAACTCCGTATTTTTGCAGTTATCTACCAAAAGCGTTTGAAAATGAGGGCCAAGACCAAAATGGCTTATATATGCACATTTTTTTTTCTCCACATGAAAAATTGCTAGCGATGCTACTGTCGGGGAACATTCTGGAAAGTAATTGTGCAATATCTTCGCAGGATTTATATGAATAATGACTTTTAATGCACGTTAAGGCCCACAATATTTCAGCATCTAGTACATCATTTTTAGAAACAAATGTGTCAATTCTAATTTTTTCAGAATTTTTTGAAGTACTAGCATCCAACTTTTTTTATGTATTGGCATCTAAATTGTTTGAAGTAGATGTTGTTTTTGAGAAGAAATCTTTCATTTTCTTTTTCATTTTTTTAGATTCAAGGTTTTTAGAATGTTTGCCACCTGTAAGAAATATAAAAATACATCAGAAAAAATCTACAAATACATCACACATGTAAGCATACAATCAATTAAGATGTAATTATTTTTATGTCTGAAGTATAAATAAAAACCTAGAATAAATTTATTTTAAAATATAGAAAACTAGCTGACCCACCCGGCGATACCCGGTCCCGTGTAATAACCTTAAATCTATTGCATCTGGTGGTGAAACACGGAACTAAAATCATTAAGTTTTGTCGAAATCGAGTCGAATGAGCCAAACCGCATTGTGATCGGATATAGCTGCAAAATCTATTACTTCCACCTTCCACCGACAGGGGGCACAATCTCTTCTATACGAACATAACTGAAATCTTTAAGGCTATTGATGTCGAGGCGAATGAGCCAAACCGCGTTGTGATCGGACTCATAGAACCAGAAATAGCTCAAAAATCCATTAGTTCCACCTTCCACCACCAGGGGCGCAATCTCTTCTATACGAACATAACTGAAATCTTTAAGGCTATCGATGTCGAGGCGAATGAACCAAACCGCGTTGTGATCGGACCCATAGAACCCGAGATAGCTCCAAAGTCCATTAGTTCCACCTTCCACCACCAGGGGGCGCAATCTCTTCTATATGAACATAACTGAAATCTTTAAGGCTATCGATGTCGAAGCGAATGAGCCATATCCCGTCGTTATCGGACCCATAGATCCAGAGATACGAAAGCGCTCCTGGTGGTGAATCTCGGAACTAAAATCTGTAAGTTCTATCGATATCAAGTCGAAAGAGCTAAACCGCGTCACTATCGAACCCATAGAACGCGAGATACTTTGAAACGAAATAGAAAAAACCTTAGCTTTTTATTTCTTTTCTATACAAAAATCGGAATTTTGCTAAAATCGAATTTTTTTTTTAAATCTTACTTCTCAGCTCATTTTAGGCATGGATTAACAAAAATATAATCATCGTATAATCAATGAAAATTTTTTCCGGGTTCGGGTCGGGTTAAGAGTTGATTTCAAATGGAATTTTTGGGTGCAGGACTCTAGTTCGGGCTAATCCGATTTTTCAGAAAAAAGCCCTTAATGTTTTTCGAATGAAAAAAATCTCTATATTTAAATATTAATGAGTGTATATGTGTTAATTTTTCTATAAAAAAGATAAAACTGATATTTATTTGTGCAAAAAAATATATAGTTATAAATAATGGCTTTAATTCTGCAAAATATTAACATTTCATTTATCTCAACTCCAAAATATGTCCACATATTACTTACAGTTCGCTGTTTACTCTAACAGTTCTTATTGTATGAGGCAATGAAAACATAAAAATATACATAAAAAAAAAAATTACTAAAGAACTTGAATTTTAAGTCAAAACTTTCTTATCAACTTCACGTTAATTTTAAATTCACATTAATTAAAAAAAACTGAACTTAATACACATTTATACTTCTTCAACTAAGTTAAATGCATTGTAAAAGAAATGTCTTATCATTATTCATATTAGTAAATCACGTCATAAGTAAATCAACAAACTTTTTACTATGGGCTACTCTGTTGCTGAAGACAGCTACAAAAATTTCATATCAATAAATCACGTCGTATAAGTAAACCAACAAACTTCTTACTATGGGCTATCCTGTTGCTGAAGACAGCTATAAAAATGTACATTAATACAGCAAATGCCTGCACAATTATACTTCTTTAACTAGTTTAGCTAATTTTGAAGAAGAAATGTACAATCCTAAGGAAATAAATTATCAACCACTACTAAATCTGCCTCAAATCATTGTATAAAAACGCGACTGGTACCAATCACAATTAGTGATAACGTTCACTAATTAATGCTATACCTACAGTTTGCTTAGCGGGTCGTCTACATAAGGAATTTGTAACAAGCATAAAGTTTAGTACTCCTAATGTTAAATTCATTTCTACTCGTTGCAAAACAGATTGCAACGCCTGTAGTGTTTTAACCTTCCTAACCTGAATGGGTCGAATCGACCCACTTCTATGATTTATTTAATTCGATTGGAACCAGATTTTTTTTTCATAAAGTAAGTTATTTAAATGCTACAGAGAACTACGTTAAATAAATATGTTAAAACATTTTCAAAAACAAATTCTGGTGTGAAATGTTTTTATCAACTCAAAAACTGCTTGGATAAAGGAGCTTCGATATTGGAGTTGTATATTTAACGCTTGATGAAATCGATTTCTGTTAAAACAATTATGGGTTACAATTAATATTTTTAAAAATTAATTTCTAAAATATGATTTTTTAAATTATTTTTTCTAAAACAATATTAATTTTTAACCTATGAATTTTGTAAAAGAAGTCGATTTCTAAAAACATTAAATATGCAAATCCAAAATTTCAGATTATTCCGCCAAGTAGTTTTTGAATTATGCTTAAAAATCTACCCGTATTGCAATCTGTTTTAGAAGGATTAAAAATAAATTTATCATGGGAGTTCCAAATTTTAAACTTGCATATTTTCTAAATTACTCGACCGAATGGCTTCTCGTTTGGTATTCAAAGATAAAATATTCCGAAGAATCCAACTATGATGTTAACATTAGATGTCAGTATTGAAAAATTTAAAGTTCGTTACAATTTCCATACAAGGGCTATCCCTAAGCAAAATTTACGTAGTATAGCATTACTTAGTAGCCACAGCTGCCAACTTTTACGCTTTTTTCTTACCACTAAAATTTAATAGAATTTTTTTTCGTTATGTAATCACACGATCTTGTCAATTTAATAAGATAAAATTTAGTATAAAATTTTAGTGGTAGGAATTAAGCGTAAAAGTTGGCATCTATGCTTAGTAGCCTTTATTACTAATTGATTGGTACTAGTCACACTTCTATACATTGATTTGCGACAGATTTAGTAGAATTGATCACTTTTTTTCCAGAAATTTATCATAACAATAACAGTTAGTCAACTGACAATCAAGAAACTTTTTACAATGGGTTCGTCTGCTGCTGAAGGCAACTATGAAACTTTGCATTAATACTGGTTACGCATACTGCACGGTTAAACTTCATTAACTAGTTTAGCTAATTTTATACAATTACCATTTCAATAACCAATAACAATAAATCAACAGACATAATGTCAATCAAGAAACTTCTTACAATGGATTATTCTGTTGTTGAAAATATCCCTTCACATTCCATCAACTAGTTTTCCTAGCTTTGTAAAAGAACTTAGTTAATATTATAACAATAAGTCATGTCACGAAAGGCAGACGGAAAACTTCATTTACACACGTACTACTCTACTGCTGAGGATAGCTATGAAGTTAACTTGTTTCAGTCTAACGTATCATTATGTAACTTTTATGATCTCAACTTACTATATTTTTATGTTCATCTAAAAGCATTTTACTTCTCACATCGATTTCAACTATCAGGGCAATATTAAAGAATCGAGGTCCATGACAAAAATTCAGTTAAAAAAGTACTGTTTCATAAACTTAGAAACAAAAACTCATATGTGATAGTAATACTGAAATTTTTGAAACACGGACAGACGATAGGCACTAAAAAGAATATTAGCCGGATATTTACATTTGAACTCTTTTATGTTCGAAGATGATAATTTAGGGCAACAATTGCGAGTTAGCTATCGTAGAATAAATTTTGAATGAGGAGAAAATGGAGTTGACGCGACAGCATTATCGAGCTATGATTTTCTATGATTTTAAAATGAGTCTAAATCAAGAAGAATGCCTTCAACGTCTGCAATTAGCATATGGAAATGAAGCTCCATCTTGCGCCACTGTATTCAGATGATTTACGGAATTTAGAAGAATTTAAAATTCTCTCCTGGTTGAAAAACACACAGGGAAACTTTTGTCAGCTGTAGTCCCGGAAAATGTGTCAACCATACAAAAATATTAAGCGATGATAATCGTTGTAACTACCAGAGGATACAGAAGGAACTTAACATTGGATCCACAGCTACACGTGCAATTATTCATGAAGAACTGCATATGAAAGATTTAGTTTGTCGTTGGGTCTCCCATAATTTAACAGAACACCAAAAAGCGGGGCGTGTCAGAATCAGTAAAGAAACCATAAAGTTACTTAATGATGGTGGGTACAGCATTATTACTAAAATCCTATCTATTGAGAGACTTACAGACTTTTTTTTTACGTTTCAACACGTCAAGAAAGTAAACTATCATTATTATAAGATGACCCCAAACCAACAATGATGAAAAGACAACGAGCAATGAAAAACGTAATGTACACCCTGTTCTTGAGAAGTACAAGGCTGGTCAAAAGCATAACGCTAAAGGGGCAAAAGACAGCTACTGCTAATTGGTACACCACTAAGTGTCTTCTAAAAGTTCTTTAAGAGGTGAATGTCAGGGGACCCATGCTTCGCCATGACAATGCATCTTTTCATTCAGCAAGGATTATAGTCGAATTTCTTGAACCAAAAAAAAAATCAAGATAATAGAACATCCACCCGACTCACCCGATGTTGCCATGTGGGACTTTTGACTATTTTTGAATCCGAAAAAAATTACGTGGATGTCGTTTTCATTCCGAAAATGAGATTGATGATGTTATAAAAACATATTTTTCATTATTCCAAGAAATGAACGGCCTGCTTGAAGCCTTTCATCTTAGGAAAATTCGCCTACAAAAGCGCATTGGCTTTGAAGGGTGGCCTTGAACACTTCTGAGTGTTGGTACATTTAAGTTGTACCATCTCAAAATTTTCAGTGCGACTCTCGTACTTTTCCATCTTGCGAACATAGTATATTTAGACTTCCCGTCTAATTTGTTTTCGCACTGAAGAGAGACAAATCAATTTCCGCATGAATATGTAGGTTATTATAATATTTCTTTGAATTTTTTTTTCTTCACAGCACGTAAGCATTTAAATCTGTTTAACTTTCTCCACTTTCACAAGGAAAAAAAAGAATTAATTTATTCATACGTATTATAATAAGATAAAACTAAACTTACTATTCACATCATGCAGAAATATCCCTTCAGTTACTGAATAACTACGAAATTACTTAAGCATGAAATTTATGGCCCGATCTAAAAGACTTATACTTCTTCTACTTGCATTTTCCACCAATATCTTGATTACATTATTCATTTTTGTTTCAAAAGCCGTTGGCGTATATGTTAGTTCAACGCTCTGAATTTTTCTCCTATCCCTCCATATCAATTTTTTTGTTCAAACAGATAGTCTCGGTTAAATCTATTAAATTATACTTATTACTGATTTTGTGGAAAAAATGATGCGGTACGCATAGCTTTAAATCTGTGCAACAAATTCCTTGGAATTTCAGAGAAAGAAAAAGAGGTAAATTCTTTGTAATATAATTAAGTTAGTATATATTGTTGATAATCATATTTAAATTTGAAATTATATTTATTTTTTAACTAAAATTTTAAATGAAATTTGATTTATATTAATAAAACGTTATATTCATGTTTACATTTATTATCAACATATGCACTTTGTAGTAGCGTTAATTTATCATTTTATCAGAATCCTTATATATTTGATTGGTTATTTAAAAAAATTTATTTAAAAAGAACATTTATTATTTCGGATTTCTAAACTCTGTATTATTTGTCAAGTTGTCATGATTTTGTATGTTGAAAAATTAATATACTTCATTCATTTGCTAAATGGTATTAAATAAAAGCCATTAACACAGCAAAAACGTTTTATTAAACTGGTTTTAATGAAATGGTTTCGGCTTCACCGAAGCCTTTATCAAGACAAACAACAACATTCTACAGTTGCACAGCCTATTATGTAATGATTTGAAACGCCATCATTCACGTCTTCCACGTTCTCACAGATTACTAACTTTATTTAGGGTGAAACCCCCTAGTAACTGACACTTTAAAAATTCTTTCACGTTCAAATCACTATTACAAAAATTTAAATCTATTTTATATTTACCTTTGCTTTTTAAAAGATAGTAGAGATATATTTAAAAAAATTGACAAAATTTTGAAAAATTATACATTTTATTATTAAAAGTTAATTTTATTCATAAATATGGTCAAAAACTCCAGTAACTAACACCATCCCCTATTTTGAAACACCAAAACTGACACAGAGTGAACCAGTGACTGACACTTTATTTTAAAAGATTTAAATGCTTATTTTTTTTATTATTCTGTATTATAAAAACAGAATACATTAATATTTATTATTAAAAGTGGTATTTAGTAAGCTGTACTGCATTATTAGTAATGCAGAGTAACTAGTAAGAGTATACAGCAGTAACATTCAGTACTGCATTATTAGTAATGCAAATAGCCAATAACTGACATTTATGAACCAGAAACTGACATCTGGTGTCGGACACTGGTAAAATAACTTAAATTTTAATTTTGTTTACTACAAGATAAATTTAGTTTATTATTATGCATTTTTCAACAATTCAAATAATAGATTTCAATTTTCTTTAATATAACCTATAACTAACAGCTCTGTCAGAGACTGGTGAAATCAAATTATAGTAACCAATAACTGGCACCCCCATTAAGCTAAATTAAATAACTATAAACCCTAAATCATGGCGCTAAGATATCATATGCATCTTTAACTAATTTTTACTAGTATAAATTTAAGAAAAAAGTTTAGGATGGTTACATTACAATTAGATTAGAAAAACTCTTCCTTAATTTTAGAAATAAGATGGTTTTCTTCAAAATGGCACTTTTTGTATTCTCAAAAGTTTCTTCCTCATTGAATATATTCGTGATCCTCCAGTGGTGAATAAATTGACTTCAAAATAAAAAAAATAAGTGTCTCAGTTACCACTAGATGACATTACTTTGAAGAATTTTACAACAAAATGCATATTTGAGTTAGAATTTTGCTCAAGTGTCAGTTACTGGTTAAGGTGTCAATAACTGGGGGTTTCACCTTATTTATTTTTTTATCGTAAATAATCTGAGAGAGAACGTGAAAATCATGAATGATGGCGATTCATCATAGATCATGCAACTGTAGAGTATTCTTATTTGTCTTGATAAAGGCTTCGGTGAAGCTGAAACATGTACACAGATTAGTAAAACTGTATTTATGGTTTTTATTTAACCTTTTTTAGTAATTTATGAAGTGTATTATCTCTGGATGTTCGGGTTTGTTATATATTGAAATATTAAGTTACTGAAATTAAATTATATTAATAACTGAAACAACTGTTTCACTTCATGAAATTTGAATGAAACATCTCATGGAATGTTTATCAAAATATGGAAAAAGGAAAATTCATATGCCATTCATAATCCTAAAACCATGAAATTAAAATGTATGTGAAATTACTACAAATTAAAATTTTAAATTTAGATTAGAAATATTTAAGGAGCATTTATACGTGAAAGCGATCTATCGTTATTTGGCATGTATCATATTTTTTTTTTCGAAACATATTTATGAGTTATTGCTTTAAACAAATATTGCAATTATTTTTAATAATAAAAATTTTATAAATAATTTTTTATGATGAAATAACGATAATATTTCAAGAATCTAAAGGAAATTAAAAAAAAAAAAAGGAAAAATGTCTTTAATCTAAAATTCCCATTTTTCATTAAAATAGTGAATCGTGAATGTTAACAGAACTGCACTGCAAAAAAAAATTGCTGATTTTACAATATAATACTGGCTTCCCAGCTGCCTGTATTATACCGTAAAATTAACAGTAATAAACAATAAAATAAGCAGTAATACGCTGCCGCATATGCACGGTACAGTACACTACGCGCGTAAAATCAACACTTTTTTTGCAGTGTGTGAATAGTGAACAGAACAGTTTATAGTGAAGGAATCATGTATGTTTTTTACATTGCAAACAACTGACCTAGCGACAAATATTACGCTTTTTTTTATTTATATTTTCTACTCTATGTGTTTAAAGTATTTCGTTGTTCCAATTACATAGTCAGTTCGCCTATTTTGGCGAGAGTGGTTTGGCCTAGCAGTAACTCCATAGTTTTATAATACGAAAACAGGTTATATTTAAGATTATAACCAAAACATTATTTGGCGATTTATTACAAGAGGCCAGCTAATAAAAAAATGCCTTAAGATTAATTTATTAATTTATAATTTTTTTTATAAGTACATATATAATGGGTTCTCAAAATGACCTATGATTTAAAAAAAAAAAAAGTAAAATGTGTAGCTCCTGAGGGAAAATTTTTTTTTTTTAGAGAAATTCGAAATATCGAGTATTTTTTAATGCAAAAGTAGTCATGAATTTTAAACTTGTTACTTGAGAAACATAATACTAGGTCATTTTGTGCATCTGTATGGTTAAGACATTCAATCAAAATTTCATGAAATTCTAGCCAACCATTTTTCAGAAATCGTGCGCGTAATGATCAAAACCGAAGTTTTGAGAAAATTGACTTCAAAGATTAAACTTACCCCTTGATCGTATAAAAAAAGATCTGACTGTTTTAGATATAACTCCTCTTCTAAAGTGAATTTTTGCATAGAGTTTATTTTAAAATATTCCTAAAGAATCATATTTAATTATAAGCTAGTTAAAAAAACTTTCGAATTTTTGACACTTTAAAGGTTACCTTTAAATTACACTTTAAAGGTATTAGGGTAATTATCCTTAATATAGAAAAATTAAATTAAGACCTCACAAAAAATCTTTTAGATTCATATGTAAAATCAGAAAAATTATAGGGAAAATTTAAGTGTAAAATAAACTAATTTATTTAAAGTTAACTCTAATAAATCTGTTGCCGTCTTTTTTCCAAGGAAACGTATTCTACCATCGCCTCTGAACTTAAATGGCTCATTATTGCACTTTGGTCGGAGAGTTAAATATATGGTTGTGTATCTAGACAGTACACTTATTACAAGCATATCGAATGTAGCATCCGTAAATTTTACAAAGCTAAGAATGATCTTCATCACCTCATGTATAACGATCAGATGGGTATGGCAAACAAACTGCTGTTATAAAAAACGGTACTTAATCCCATACTTCTCTATTGTGATGCGATCTGGGGCTCTGCGGCAAATTCCAACATCCAAAAAATCCAGGTTGTTCAGAATAAAATTCTAAGAGGTATCAGAAAAGCCTCCTGGTTTTGCAGATAACAAACCATTCATAATGACCTTAAAATAAACCATATTCTAAAAATTATTAAAAATAACGCAATACGCTCTTTTGACAAAATTCATTCTATTCCTAATCCTGAATTGTGCAATTTCTCTGATGCAAGTTATAGGCGGCCTTTTGTTGTTCTCCACATTCCGGAAGTTATTAAACACTAACTTTATTCTCTTGTTTCTTCCGCTAGTTATTGCTACGGATGGGTACCTACGTGGGCCTTTTATATATATTTAAATTCATATACCTTTTGTATATAGCATTTTTCTCATTTTCATTTATTTTTAACTATACATATTTTGTAGGCTTATTTTGCATTCTTTAATTTCTATATCATACATTTAATTTACTTTGTACTTTATTTAATTCTGGCCGAAAGTGGTCTTTATGAAAGTATATTTTTCTTTTTTGCTCTTCTTAGGCCCATTTAATTTTTTTCAGTGTAATTATTATTTGACTTCGGCTACGGTCATAAATCTAAAATCCATATTGCTCTTACTAGAGATACGGAAACCATGGTTCCAGGGACTCTAATAAGAGTTTCTCTTTCCAAGTTCAAATAAAATTTCGTATAATTTGCTTGTTACAGTTTACGGTTTCTTTTATATGTGATGAACAATAACAGGAATTCAGCCCCTTTCCAAAACTGTCACTGGCGACTCTTTTTTCATTAGTTTTTGTACCAGTATTTACAAAGACAAATAATATATCTGGAAGATTAGCAGACTTCTACCATATTGATTTTTTAATTATTATTATTATTTATAATTAATATTTAATTTTTTCCAGTGTAATTATTATTTGACTTCGGCTACGATCATAAATCTGAAATCCATATTGCTCTTACTAGAGATGCGGAAACCATGGTTCCAGGGACTCTAATAAGAGTTTCTCGTTCCAAGTTCAAATAAAATTTCGTATAATTTGCTGGTTACAGTTTACGATTTCTTTTATATGTGATGAACAATAACAGGAATTCAGTCCCTTTCCAAAACTGTCACTGGCGACTCTTTTTTCATTAGTTTTTGTACCAGTATTTACAAACACAAATAATATATCTGGGATATTAGCAGACATCTACCATAATGATTTTTTAATTATTATTATTATTTATAATTAATCATTTAATTTTTTCCAGTGTAATTATTATTTGACTTCGGCTACGATCATAAATCTAAGATCCATATTGCTCTTACTAGAGATACGGAGACCATGGATCTAAGGACTATCAGAGTCCCTCGTTCCAAGTTCAAATAAAATTTCATATAATTTTCTGGTTAATGTTTACGATATCTTTTATATGTGGATGAATGATAACAGGAATTCAATCCCTTTCCAAAACTGTGACTGGCGACTGTTTTTTTCCATTAGTTTTTGTACCAGTATTTACAAAGATAAATAATCTATCCGGAAGATTAGTAGACATCTACCATAACGATTTTTGTTTGGAAATAATTGTGCACAAAGTAATAAAAAATAATTGTCACCACCGGCAGCCGCTGCTTTACACCGTCAAAAAGGAAAATTTCTATGTATCTCGAAAAATAATTATTAGAATGACCTGTAAATTTACATATCAATGTCTTTCGAGTTTCCCATTTTTGTTTATATAAAAGTTAAAATAGGTCATAATTCACAATATTTTTAATAAGAATTTTTGAATAATTTTGGCAATTAAAAATATGGTTTATAATTTTAAATAAATGCCAATATTATGTTTCTGTCTATATCAGCGGTTCCCAACGTGAGGTACGCGTACTCCTGGAAGTATGTGGTGGTCCAATTGGGGGTACGCGAAAGTTACATTGGTAATAACAGAAAACGCAAAAAAAAAATAAAAAAATAAAAAAATAAAAAAATAAAAAATAAAATAAAAAGAAAACAGAAATTTTTTTGTTTACAAAGAAAGACTTGTATAAAAGTAAAATAAGCTATTCGCATAAAAGTAAGAAAAATGACATTAACTTAATAATTGTTTAATAATTTGCTGTCATTATCTCCGCCCACTCCTAATAATAACTTGTGATTTCACATGAATCTTTTCTTTTTTTTTTATTGTTTTTTCTTTCTTAGTAATTTTATAAATATTTAGATAAAATATGAATCGTATATCGAGTATTTTTATTTCGACGATTTCATTTAAAACCCATTTGAAAGCAGGTCATCATTTTACTGTTCGGCTGGGCAGTATTAGCATAAACACATTAACGTGTATCATTAGGTGTAACTTCCTTCCTTCCTTTGAGCTGTAAACCAAATTTCTTTACCCATTTGAATAATTGTGTTAAAATTAATCCTTCCTTCCTTCTTTATAAGTACTTAATAAGAAATCTTTAACTAATATTTAATATTTTGAGTGACTTTATGTGGATGTCGTGTTTTGGTCTAAAATGGATAAGTGCTTGAAAACTGGAATTCTAAAGAAAACTGCATCTAACATTAGTGACTAGCATAAGAATATTGCTGACGAATAAAACAAAAATATTTGGAACGGGTTTACGTGATAAGGGATTAGCATAAATGAAAAACTCTAAGCAAGGGGTACGTGAGGGAAAAAAGGTTGGGAACCGCTGGTCTATTTCATTGAAAAAAAAGAAAAAGAAAAGAAAAGAAATAGTTCAATCAGACGGTTTTTTGGGAGAAAGATATGAATTAAAGTTTGTCATGGGTATTCAATATTATTATTCTAAAATTTTGACCTTTTCTAATTCTATGAATATTTAAGTAAAAATATATAAACTACGTCTTTCCTCGTGCTACTTTGATAAAAGGAACTCAAACATGGTGTCAACGATGTAGTTGTGATGTATATAGACAACCTGTAATTCAAAAATTGCATTCATACCGTGAAGAAAGGATTATTGTTAATCTAATTATCCTTTTTGTTGTAGTTTTATTGCATAAACAATTTGCAAATAAAAACGGGTGTTTTTTTGTTGTTTTTTTCTTTGGACGCAGACATAATATTTCAGTTGGCCAAAAGAAAAAAAAAAAGAGTTGTCTAAAAAACGGAAATAGCCATTCCACTGGAAATTATGTCTTCTTCCAATTTATGTATAGAAAATAAGCTTAGGGGATCGTCTTCATACTGAAAATATTCTCTGAAATTTTTAATACGAACACATAATTTTGTTTAAACATGCTTTTTTGATATGCTTTAGATTAGGATACCAAACGGGAAGTCATTCGGTCAAGTAGTTTAGGAATTATGAAGGTTTAAAGTTTGGGATACCTAATGTTAAATTCATTTGTAATCGTTGCAAACAGATTGCAATGCGTGTAGTTTCTTAAGCATAATTCAATAACTACTTGGCAGAACGAGCTGTAATTTTGGATTCGCACAGTTAACGCTTTTAGAAATCAATTTTTAAAAAATCATAGGTTTCGATTCATAATTTTTCGAAAAAATTATTGCGAAAAACTTTTTTTTTTAATTAATTTTCTAAAAAAAAAAAATAATTGTAACTTATTATTTTTAAAAAACATAAATCGATTTCTAGAAGCTTCAACTATGCGAATCAAAAATTACAGCTCATTCCGCCTAGTAGTTATTGAATTTTGCTTAAGAAACTACCAGCATTCCAATCTGTTTGCAACGATTACAAATAAATTTAATATTAGGTATTCAAAACTTTAAACCTTCATAATTCCTAAACTACTTGGCGGAATGACATTTCGCTTGGTATCCTAAGCTAAAATTTGCCGAAAAAGCCAAATATGATATCCAAATTATGTGTTCGTGTTAAACATTTCAGATATTGGTACACTTTCAGTATATAAACGATCCCCTGAGCTTTTTCTTTTTTTTAAACATAAATAATAAACATGAATTTTTACACTGCTAAACTGAGCCTAAAACCGACAGAGTGAAAAATGCCCAAGCCGGGAATCGAAACCGGGCCCTTGGAATAACGCTCCGTACTTTACCACTGAGCTAGGAGGACGATACCCAACTTGGCATATCTCACTCACATATGTCGGTAAGGCTGCAACCGCAGCGCAAGATGGAAATGCCATCATGGGTACACAAACCCTGTGGCAAATTTGAGGCGACATATAAAGCCACACAAAGTCCAGCATAGATCAGTACACGGGCCCGGGTTCGATTCCCGGCTTGGACATTTTTCATTCTGCCAGTTTAAGCTCAGATTAACAATGAAAAATTCATATTTATTATTCATTGGTTTCGGGCAAATTTCATTCCTGTGAATTAATTGAAAAATTAATTATAATTTACTTTAAAAACATAAATTGAAAGAAGATATAATTTCCAGTGGAATGACTATCTCTGTTTCTTTTTGTTTGTTTGTTTTTTTTTTTCGGTGTCAATTTGGCGATTTAAATGTATGAGGTGTTCTTTTTTTTTTTTTTTTTTTTTCCCACTGAACATAAGGTAACACAGAAAAATCATGCATATCGATAATGTAAAAGTCGATTTTCGTGTTTAAAACCACTCATATTTTATGGAAGAAATAATTCTATATTTTTAATTTATTTAATGCGATTTTGTGTGTGTGTGTGTGTGTGTGTGTTTGTTTGGATTTTAATCTTTCCTAATTTTCTTCCATAAAAATGTTATGTTTAACATTTTTTTTTTGCTCAGATAAACATGGACATTGCCACCGAGAGCAGTTATCCGACACCTTTGGCGAACTCCACCCAATTACTCACCATGCTTGTGTTGTCTCTGGCTCGACAGAAACACTCGCCAGATACAGCGAAGTCTTTCACAAAGGAGTACGATTATATCATAGGTAAGTTAAAATAATATTGCGTTATTTCTCTAAAATGTTATAAGACTGAGAGATACCTCTCCAATTAATTCAGCAGCAAATTATAGGACTGCTCTTGACGACTATTTTCTTATTAAAAATAAATGTACAATGTTAAATTAGCACAAATTAAAATCATTTGTACTGGCAAACAGCTGTTTCAAAGCCCTTAAGCTCCATCTTCAGTGCCAATTCAAAAGGTAAAACGAATTAAAAACTCTTAAGCCATGTCAGCTTGCCTGCCATCTCTCGCCCGCGCCCAGATGAAATGGCTTCCATTTTTATGTGGCCAATGGCTTTTAGCCATTTCATCTGGGCACGGGCGAGAAATGGCAGGCAAGCTGACATGGCTTAGGAGTTTTTAATTCGTTTTACCTTTTGAATTGGCACTGAAGATAGAGCTTAAGGGCTTTGAAACAGCTGTTTGCCAGTACAAATGATTTTAATTTGTGCTAATTTAACGTTGTACATTTATTTTTAATATAACGGCACAAAGTTTTAATCCACCTTTTAGATATTTCTTATTATTGTGTCCTCTACATTACTATTTACCAACAGAATAACATATCGTAAAATTTTGCTAATTTTCTAGCTAGATTATTTCTGTTAAAAAATAGTGGTACAGCAAATAATAAAAAAATAGTCGCTACAGTGGAAGTCCGGAAATTACCATATGAAAATGATATTGGTAGGCCTCGGTCAATTTTTTGAATACCACTTTTTCTAAAAAAAAAAAAAATCTCTTTAGATTATTCTTACAAAATTTGTAGACACCTACTCAGAGCGTAATTTTTTTTCGAATGTAAAAACCTAGCACGAAAATATTTCTTCACAAATGCGGGAAATTCGGAAAATTCTCATTTAAAAAACAGACCAGTGGAAGCCCTGTAGTACTATTACCGGATTGGTAATTAACGTTTGCTATTAAATGTTATACGGGAATTAGGGTTTGTAGCCAATCTACGTATTAAAAATTGTAGAAGGGAAAACTTCTAGAGGCCCACCACACACTTTTTGCCTGGGCAGGGAATTAACACCAGCCCCGCTTGAAAGTGAAACGTTTATATATGAAACAAATGCAATGAGAAATTTTTCATACGCAGTGAATATAGATCAAAGGTATAGCTCATACGCCATGGACGAGCGGTACAGTACCCGCGGTTCATTCTGTCTAGCTGTTTCAGATACAAGACCAAAAGTTTTCTGGGTGAATTCAACCACCGGAATTGTCCAGTACAATTTAGCTATAGAGCGTTGGCAACTTAATGCCAAGGTTCTGGGTTTAAATACAGCCTGCATACTTTTTCGCTTTGTTGGTAAAATTACAACTCGTATGGTTTGGTATGAATCATTATGTTTCTGGTTTTCATTTATGGTAATTTATTTGAGTCAGAAGTTCGATTAATTTCAGTGCATTCCTAAAATTCTGCTGATGATTGTACTTCTCGGGACAAGAACCAATGTTACAAATGTACATCCCATACAATTCCATCATCTACCTATAAAATAAAAACTGGTGGAGCAATTCAATGAAATTGAAAATAAAAGGCATGACACCAAGATTAGAGTAATTCATAAAAATAACGACTTCCTAATCATTTTAGGGTACTTTTACGGACTTTGGCTAATTAAAATCCTATTTCATTTTCCAATCAACCTAATGCAACCGTGTTTTCAAAATCCTTAACACATTTTGTACCGGTCAGATAAAGATACGTCATTTGTATATCTATAACTGCGCCTATGAATTATTACATATTGAATGTTAAATTATTTCTAAAAATTATACATAATATTTATATTTATACAACCAGTGTATTAAGCTTATCAACACATCGTAAGAAATATTAACTATCATTTTAATGTAAGTCTGAATAAAAAAAAAATCTTACTGAATAATACAACATGCAAGAATAATACCGATGTGTTGAGCTTATTGATGAAATAGCGAGATCAAGCAATGTAAAGTGACTACCAAAGATACACATATGTACCACTTATGGTTACCGAAAACGACTATTTTTTACCATATTCCCTAACCGTATTCTTTACTAAAATTAACGTGAATGCGCGTCTCCTGTCATCAATGTGTTAACTGAAGATGACCATCACATATTTAAAAAAGACAATTTACAATACTTTTATATTAAAATTTTAAAAAATAATAAAATTTTATGTTTGATATGTAGAACCTCTGTTGGAGTTTGCAAAGAATGTACTCACAAATATCTAGAAAAACTTCGGAAAGGTAAATTGTTAGATTTGAAATTGGTATTTCACAAAAAAAAATAGTGGATTCATCGAACCTATTAAAGGTAATGCATCTGCTTAAAAGGAAAAAAAATATCACATTCAGCTGCACGTAAGTCGAAATCATTCACTACGAAATGGTATAAATGATGTCCAGAGCAGTTAAAGAAAGTTGAAAATAACGGTTACTTTTGCATTTTATGTGTTACATTATTTCTCAAAAAACATATACAAAATTCGTATGTTTACAATTAGAGTACTATTCATCCAAATACTTCGATTAGAAACAATACCTTTATATTGTATACATTTATTTTTAATATAAACAAGAACAGACAAAATCGTTTTGTTAAATAATGTAAAAAGCAAGTATAGCGCCCATAGGCGGGTCTTCTTGTTTAAAAGACAAAAACTAGCCGTCACCAATGTGTTAATCGTATTTCTTCACACTGATAGAAATTTTTAACATAATGTTTAAAAATCCTAAAATATATGTGAGTATCATATCTCTCATGTGAGTCTCAATAAAATAAAAATGTAAAGTTCATCTAGGGCTCATTAAAAATAACACGTTTGCTAACCTAAATAATTAATGAGCTCAAATCCAAAATCCTCGTGGTCGATGTATGCCACAAGAGAAGAGCAAAGATAACAATTATACTTTTTTTTTTCTATTCAACGAAAACAAGATCAGAATTCGTGTCGTTTTCAAAACTACATATTTAAAAGCTATTTAATAAACTTTTTTTTAAACTTTTAACTATTGTCAATTAGACACGTATTTCAACAGTTTTTAATACATTTTTAGTACCTAATAAATACCACGAATTATTTTGTAATGTGATGTAAAATCAAAGACAGAAGTAAAATAAAGTATGAGTCTCAACATAAAACACACAACAATTTACAGATTCATGATCTACTCTCTGTAGCTTCCTGGTTGACTATTTTTGCATCCACAATCTCTTGGAGATATTTTAAAATGAGTTAGGTCTGTTTATATACATATACGATACCTTCTGATGTTTGCAATCTATAAGGCCATGGCAATGCTGCTAGACTGCAGAATATTTTTATTCAAATAGCTACCAATTTTTTTGACGAGTAATCTTTGTTTTATTTAATCACAGAATGTCTGTCATTAAATAAAGCTAAGATTACTATTCTGAAGATTACTATTCTTTGAATAAAGAATTCTTCAATGTGGCAACACTGCAGCCCCGTTTAGTGCGTGTTCGTGCAAAGTATACTTTCTGCATCAAAAATGAGCTGGATCAAACATAGGGAAAATTCTTGGCAGGACACAGATCAGTTGTTGGCGGGTCACATGTGAGCCTCGGGCCTCGTGTTTGATATGCCTGGTTTAGAGGGACACTCAAAAGAATTCCGTTACATTATGATCTATGGGATAAAATCTTTTGCTGTGTATTTTAATAATGTTAAATTATTTCAAACATAATGATATTGATATGAATTGAATTTCTTGATATGCATTAAAACATCCTTTCTGTAAAATATGAAATTTATCATTCGTTTACAGGGTCACACGAAAGAATTCGCTTACAAAATGATCTACGGGGGAAAACTGTTTGCATGTATTTTAATGATATTACATTAATTCAAAAATAACGAAATCTATATACATTATGGAAGTTCACAAAAGATGTTTGCAGCAGTATATCATGTGCATAGCATTTATGGTTCATTTACGGTGACACACAAAGATTTCGGTTGCAGTACTGTCTATTAGTGATAATTGCTGAAAAGGCATTTTCATATATGGTATGATTTTTAAGTGCAATTTTGCGTTAAAATTTTGCACACCAAGTGGTGGGTATAAATTGTGTAGATCATATACAGGGCTACACAAAAGAATTCCTAAATATTACTGTGTAGGGGCGGAAATTGTCTAAAAACGATTTTCAATTCAGTTATGCATTTTCCAGCTCAACTATATTTAAAATTAACTGATTTTCTCGGCATTGTCCCGGCTCATTATAATAATCTTAAACAAATCTCAAATTTGTGTGTTTTTATACCTTTTACCCGGTTTTGTAAAAATTTATATTTTTAACAAAAAATTTTGCAAACGACTTTGCCGAACGAAGCTCGTGTCGTGGATATTTCCGTGTATAGGTAGAAATTGCTCAAAATGAATTCTCAACAGTATTATACGTTTCCTAACTAAACTAATTTTAGTATACTTTGTAGAGTATATTCAAATCACAAAATAATTCGAGTACTTTTCCGGCTATGGGTGGTAATTGCTGATACCTAGTTTTCAAATGTGTTATGCGTTTTCTAAATTGTTTACTTAGATATCTTCTTTCATCTTATTAAAAGTTAAAGAATTCTGTAAATGTTGGAAAGTGTTTTAGAATCTACACATGACGAATGATTTTTCTTTCTTGTTTGTTTTCTTCAGTGGGTGCTGGATCAGCTGGATCCGTCCTTGCTAATCGACTTTCCGAAGTACCATGCACACGAATTTTGGTGCTTGAAGCTGGTAAACCTCCACCGATACTCACTGAAGTGCCAGCTTACGGAAGATTTTTTTGGTTTACAGATATCGACTGGCAGTATAGAACAGTTCCACAACGCTATACTGGAAGTGGATTAGTCAACAGAGTACGTTTGAGATTTACTGTTTTCAAATTTGTTTATTTACTTAGATTTCGAAATGCCCGTAGTACTCTTCATTTTATGAAAAATGACTTTTTGCTTAAAATGAATTTAGATTTCTGTAGTATATTTTCACGAAGTGCCGTAAAGATTTGATAATTAAAATTATGCGATAAAGGATTTTTACTGCCTTCATTGCCCTTTAAATTATACATAGAGCTGTAATCTTTAAATTAATTTTTCGCAATTTGTGTTTTTTTTTATACTTGGAAATTCTGCCCCTACGAGTTACGGTCGTAGAATAATGCTCGGGTGGATTCATTTTGGTTAGTATACCAACCAAAATTAACACATCCGTGAGTACCATCAGAAAATAATATATGCGTGCATTAATTCTTGTTTCACCATCGGAAAATAATATATCCGTGCATTATTTTTTGCTTTGTACAGTTTTGTGTCTCATTGGTCAATTACTGGTGCACTCATCCTACTTATTTTTACTCCGTATTTTAAAAATAATGCTATGGGGGTCTAGCGACACTACTAAAGATCAAAACGAAACAAAATTTCCCTAGTATCTGTACTTAACTAAAAATTAAAAGTTAAACTGTAAAAATTGAAAAAAGCAGCAGTCTATGAGACCGCTAACACTAGTTAAGGATTAAAATGAATTTAAACATCCCTAGTATATTCTCACAAAGTGCCGTAAAGATTCGATATAATTAAATAATTAAAAACTGATCAAAGGTCACAAACAAAAATCCCTGACGGCTCGGCCTACAGACACAGGTAGATTTCGAAGATGCAGACCGTGGGGAGCCTGTTTATTGAGAATTGCAGAAGAAATGACCATTTTTCTATGATGTGACAGTTGGGACCGCCCACTTCGAAATATATCTGTGTCTGTAGGCGGAGCCGACAGGGATTTTCTCTTTTTTTTATTATCGATTTATTTATTTATTTATTTATTTATTTATATTTTATTTATTTATTTATTTTCTGTAAGGGTTGGTCCTATAAAAAACTTGTCAATGTAAAAGTTGTAGATAATATTAAGAATATTTATGATAAATTTAAGCGGATTTTGATATCTTGTGAATTGATGAAGTTGTGAAATTTTTTCTTCTTAAACCCTATTCCCCCCCCCCCTCCCTTGAGATCATTTTTAATGCTATCAAAAATCTGTCATACATAAATTTTCGACCCTTTCCCTAGAAACAATAATAACTGTAAACGGATTAAATACGTATCATAATTAAGAAGTTATGGTTTTTTTTCTGTTTTCACAAAAAGCCCTCCCCCTCCCCCTCTTTGGTTATATTTTGCCTATTAACGAACTTGACCGGGATTTTATGCCCTGGATTTTATATATCAGTTTGGAAGAGATTTGTTCAGAATTATTGAAGTTATCGTGTCCATAAACAAGTGATACACGTAGATAGATAGACAGATAAAGTTTTGAACTGAGGGGGGGGGAGAGGTCTTGGAGTCATGATCGGAAAGAGCTGCAAAGTTTTATCAGAAATTCCAATACAGGGGGGAATGTAATAGGTAGTATTTCTTGAGAAATATACCTAAAACATGCTAAAAAGGCTTTTTACTGCATCCATCTCTCTTTAAATTATACACAGCGTTACAATTTTTTAATTCATTTTTCTCGATTTGGGTTTGTTTAATATATCAGTATGTTCTAAGGAACACAACAAATATCTTTCAATTGACTCGTTATTTTTATGGACAATTCTTAAGGTTTTATTAATAATACTGAAGATCAAATTTTCAGTAATAGGGTGAAACCTCTAGTTATTGCAACCTAATCAGTAACTGACACTTAAGCAAAAATCTAACTCAAATAAACATTTTGTTTTAACATTCTGCAAAGTAATGTCATCTAGTCGTGAAAGTAATGTCATCTAGATTATTTTTATTTTGAAGTCAATTTATTCACTACTGGAGGACCAAGAACATATTCATAAGGAAGAAACTTTTGAGAATACAAAAAGTGCCATTATGAAGCAACCATCTTATTTCTAAAATTAAAGAAGAGTTTTTTTAAATCCATTTGTAATGCAACCATCCTAAACTTTTTTCTTAAAGTTATACTAGTAGAAATTAGTTTAAAGATGCATATGATATCTTAGCGCCATGATTTAAGGTTTATAGTTATTTAATTTAGCTTTAATGGGGGTGCCAGTTATTGGTTCCTAGAATTTCATTTCACCAGTCTCTGACAGAGGTGTTAGTTATAGATTATATTAAAGAAAATTGAAATTTAAAAATGCTGTTTAAAAATGCATAATAATAAACTAAATTTATCTTGTAGTAAACACCATTAAAATTTAGTTGTTTTACCAGTGTTCGACATCAGATGTCAGTTACTGGTTCATAAATGTCAGATATTGGATATTTGCATTACTAATAATGCAGTACAGCTTACTAAATATCACTTTTTATAATAAATATTAATGTATTTCGTTTTTATAATACAGAATTTAAAAAAAAAATAAGCATTTTTATTCTTTTAACATAAAGTGTCAATTACTGGTTCATTTTGTGTCTGTTATTGGTGTTTCAAAATAGGGATAGTGACAGTTACTGGAGTTTTTCACTATATTTATGAATACAATTAATTTTTAATAATAAAATGTATAATTTTTCAAAATTTTGCCAACAATATTTTTTAAATATATCTCGACTGTCCTTTAAAAAACAAAAGTAAATGTATAATATATTTAAATTTTTGTAATAGTGATTTAAACAAGAAAAAATTCTTAAAGTGTCAGTTACTGGGGGGTTTCACCCTATAAATAGTTTATATATATATATATATATATATATATATATAATGTTAAGTAGTTAGTCATTTCTACGGTATATTTTTACATATGTCATGTCACTTTGGAGTGTTTTTTTCATAAACTAATTAATTTGTTCCAAACCTGTTCCTGTTAATTATAGAATACACTTGTAAAAAAAAATATTCGAAAAAAAATATATTTCAGAAAGTTTAAAATTGTAGAAGTTTAGTTTTAAAATTTTCTTACATTTTTAAAGAGAAATGAAATAAATTTTTAAACTTTTACCACAAGAATTGCATTTTTTACTTATTAAATCATTTTCCTACATAAAACCATTTAATAATATGCCAAAAAATATTATAAAATTCTCAATTTAAAAAAAAAAAAGTGGTCCAAAGGATATCGAGTCCCCTTAAATAAGCATGAAAGTTCAATGTATGTAGTAGAGATAGGTTCGGGTTTTTTTTTCGTTTGGTTAGTTGATTCGGGGCGCTACGATCACTTTTGCACACGAGGGCTAAACATACCAGGACCTCTCTTTAAAGGAATTTGTTATGGAAAATTTATGTATTAGTTGTTATGCTAAAGTGAGTTTCTTATAAGTTAAAAAATATTTTTAAAATCTCTGTGTGTTTCTTCCATGAATAGAAAAAATGATTGTTTGTTTATTTATTTATTTATTTATTTATTTATTTTGAACTTTTACATGTTATATTCACTTTGAAAAGATTATTTTCACGAGATATAGCACAAAATATAAAAACTCTTTGATTAATAGATCGAGTTATGTTAGTGTTAGCCTGCGCAAATCATGGAAAATATGCATTTAGTTCATGACAGAAAATTAATAAACGAATAAAATATACATTTAATGACATGAAAAGCAAAATTCAAAAGAGCCAGATTATTTTAAACTTTTAACAAAGTTTTGAACAAGTGAGTTTAATAATTGTTAAGTTAAAAAGCTACGGATATTACATTTTCCGCGTTTCATAGATACCTGACCACTTCCTTAGTGAACTTCTTCATTTCTAACCATTTCCAAAATAAGAATATAACAAGTGTTGTAACATTATATTACATGTTTCTATCTATATACCGAAAAAACAAAGCTATTTTGTAGCTGCGTCATTCGTCCATTAACTTATTTCCTTCCATGGTCCTCATTCGGAGACAATCTAATTTTCTAAGATTGGTTTTGCGCAATTTAAATATTTTAAATATTTTTATGTTAAATGTGTTGAAGACAATCACTTTTACATATACTCCAAGCAATTTCATATGTATAATAATTTTTTATGTAATAATATATTGCAGAGTGAATAAGCATACAAATACCATATAATGAATAACCAGAGAAATTACATAAAATAACTAAACACATATCAACAACCAAAAATCATTATACAAAAATTATTATACATACTAAATAATACTTTTTTAATTCGTTATTTTTTCTGGTTTATGTCATATTTATCGTGACTTTAAAATGGGGACTTTTTAAAATTTCAATGAAAAAACTTATTTTATCGTTTCATTTTTTTTAAATTTATATGCATTGCTTTTATTTCTTCACTGCGACATTAATTCTCGTTAAAATCAACGACCAAAGTATTTAGCAAGAGCTAAATTAATTAATGAAAGGGTATGTTCACCCTAAAACAATGAATGTGTTTCTTTATTACTTAACAGCAAGTGATGTGGCCGAGTGGTCAAAACGCTTGGTGGATCAAGTGTCATAAATGCACAACTGTATGTTCGCGATAGCCACAAAACATACCAAAACACATTTTTTTTATATTCTACAGCAAGTAGTCTGGCCCAGTGGTAGAACCCTCGGTGGTTCCAGTGTTCTGAATGCCATGCTGTATGTTCGTGGTAATCGCAAAATTTATGATCGATGGGCAGCCGAAGGAGCGGAAGGATGGAGTTATAAAGACGTTCTGCCGTACTTCAAGAAATTAGAAGACAACAGGGATCCAGAATATGTCGCCAATGGTAAGCAAAATTAAAAATTTGCGGACTTTGGGCTTTGAAATTAATTGTTGATTCTTTTTCTGAACACTTTCTATATAATGTGCAGAAGATATAGCGTGGAAATAGGCCAACGAATGCTAAAAGATTGTATTCCATACATGTTGAACAATGCTGAACGATAAATGACGATCGCAGCGACATCTGGTAGTTCGAACATAAACATTGTATAAGGTTTCAATTGAAAAAGCGTTTCGGCCATTGAAGTGCTAGTATATTATTATTGTCCAAAATCTTCTCCACCAATAAAATTTTTATGTCCATGTATGACTTCTCTCTTATAATGGACAACTGATGGCAGCTTACTAGAAACGATGAGCAATACAGTTTAGCTACAGCTGCCAAAATTCACGTTTTTTTTTTTTCAAGTAAAATAAATATGTTTTGAATAAGAAAATGCATTTAATAACATGTGTCGTGTTTATATGTGAAACTTATTTAATTTCATTTATTAAGTAAAATTTCAAAAATGCATTATTCAAAATACGAATAGTTTCCTAATCTCCCAATTTCTTAGAACCAGGTTTTCATAATAGAAATAACACTAAAATTGACCGAGTTCTGAAACTTTAAATTGCATGACTTATACGAATTTTCTGCATCTGAACACAGATGAGTTGGGCCATGTTTCTAGGGATCGTACACAAAGTGCTTAAAGTATTAGTAAAATTTAAATCACGTGTATCTGCTCTTTAACTGAAAGTAGTCATATCGTACAAGTATTACGATAGTGTTAATTTTTATTAATTAAGTTTCATATTGGTTAAAATAATTGTATTTTAACATATGTTTTATTTTGTAAATAATTGAGACTGTTCCTTTTCATCATTTCATTTGTCAAAAATTCTGTCCTTTATTCACTTATATTTTTAGTACAAGTTGTATAATTTTATTTAATATGTCAGAAAGAAAATAGATTTCAAATTTATATTGTAATGTTAATTTTACTCTCAATTGTTATTTTTTTATATCTGACTATTATTTATACATTTTCAGTAAATTTGAGAATGACCCCTATTTCGCAGCAAAAAAAAAAAAAAAAAAGATGATTCAACTTTAAAAAGCTATTATTCGGTCAGTTTTAATCTTAGAAGAATGGGACACTTTTTTTGTCTTACTTGTTAGTGTAATGGGAAATTTTTACGAAATATCACTTATAGGACCGGGGAATCTTATAAAAAATTAAATTTCATAACTTTTTAAGAAGTATTTTTATTGACCCAAATCCTTTTAAAATACTTCTTTACCTCGTTTGAAATATTTTTGAAATTGAAACTATATGTTTATGAAAAAGGTTTAGAAAATAGTCATTGGACACCGTTGAAAGTGGACAACCTGTATGAAACGAGTACTTCTATTCGCAACAACTAGTAATAAAAAATCGGAATACTTAATAACTGTGAATACATTTATTTCACTTGAAAAAAATGCGTAATTGTCGGCAGCTTTGAGTTTAGCTCTGCGATGTAACAGATTACAATATCACAGAGAACACATGACGTTACATTTCTATTATTAATTCTTGTTTTTGAAATTGAAAAATAAAGAATGCAAAACAGTTATGTGGTGCAAACTTTCTAGTTTTATTATTAAATTAAACTATTTATAAGAAAATCTAGATGCCTTCAAACTTTATTGAAAGCATAAAAGTTTATTTAATACTTTAAAAACTAGAGCCATTCGAACACAATAGGTTTTTATTGTAAGCACAACGTACAAAATTCGAAAAATTTCGTCTTTTCTTTGGTTGTAAAAGCTATTTGTTGCAGTATTTTTGCATATGAATGCTAATATTTCTGTAACTTTTTTAAGTAATAAAGTTATAAACTTATATCAAAGCTTACCCTTACGTTTTGTTATTGTATTTAATTTATACTTTTTCTGGTATGCATCTTATTTTACTTGCGTAAAAAGATTTGTTTAAAGATGAAGATTGCTCTATGAAAAGTACCACACGATATTAGCTTTCAGTTGCATTCAATACCGAGTCCTAAATATCAATATTAATAAATAAAGTCATCATAAAATGTTAAAACGTTCCAGCAAACTTTGAACATTAAATCCATTTCTGGATTCAAACGGTATTTTGCGGGTCGGTGGAAGGTTGAGACATGCTAATGTTTCTAAAGATCAGAAACACCCAATAGTGTTGCCTAAGTCTCATCATATTAGTGCATTGCTCATTAGCCATTATCATATAACTTATTTGCATGCTGGTCTGCAGCTTCTTTTATCTGTTCTTCGTACAAAATAGGCGGTTGTTTTGAAAGTCTGCATTCTAACGAACGAAATCTCTGGATAGAAATTTCTCTAGTATCACCTAATCGAGATGGGGATTCTTTAAATGGAAGTTTAACGACAAATCTTCTAGACCTATCTCGAAAATAACTGAGTTTAAAATGATCCTCGCATTCCCTCTCCTAACCTTAGAAATCTCAACTAATTCCGGAACAGAATCTAATGACCAAAATTGTTGCACCAAGCCATCTAATTTTAATAGAATATTATTGACGGCAAATGTACGTAGACCTGTATCAAATGAGGTAGTCCGCGTAATAATCCATCCAAGTTTAGAACTTACAACGAAGGGTAGAACTTCCCCTCTTTTCACAATTTTTCCATTTAGCAATGTAAAAAATACGTTAACTCCAAGTAGAATATCTACTGGTCTTCATTCAAAATATAGTGCGTCTGCTAGAACTAAATCATTAAAATTATTCACAATATTTGAAGGAATAGAACTACGCGACACACTTTTTATCACAAATGCTTTAGTGGCAAATTTTATTTTAGAATTAAAATGAGGAGTAAAATTCGAATTTATCTCTCCATTTGTTTCAGCAGTATAAGAACCCAAACATGTAACCTGTACTCTAATTCTTCGCCTTGGTAAACACAATTTTCGCATACAATTTTCACTTATAAAACTGGCCTCACTTCCACTTTCTAGCAACGCGCGGCAATTTACAAGATTACCCACTGAATCAAGAACCTTAATAATTACTGTACAAAGTAGAGTTTGTCTTTTATTCATTAATTGTATTTCCAGCCCATTGTTCATTAATTGTATTTCCAACCCATTGTTTCGAAACTTAAAGGTGCCAGTGCAAGAAGTTTCATTTAATAACCAGGGTTCGCACGCTCTTAAGTGACGCCCCAATTTGTAAGGACTATGCCACCAGTATAATTGAAAGATAATTTTCTTCCTAATGGTATTCAAGATTCATTAGGTAGAAGATAGTTTTATGCGATTACTGGTGGAAGAGTCCTTACAAAATGGGGCGTGGCTTTAACGCGTGCGAACCCTGAATAACTCATTTTGTCTTGGTCGAAATTCTGTTGCGTTTGGGGAAAGAGGAACAATCGGAGTTTCAGCTACATGAGGGCCAATATCTCATGAAATATGTAAGACACTGTGATGAGGCTTGTAGTACACTTTACATTTACCCACATTCTTACACTTTTTAGCATAGTGTTTTTCTAAAAGACAGTTATAACACAAACCATTTGTTCTAGATTTCTCTATTCTTTTCTGTACATTTAATTGCAAATATCACGGACATTTATAAAGTGGATGCGATTCTTTGCATAAAACACAAATATTACTAGCATTCAATAATGTAGGGAATTTAGGTTTTCTAATTTCTTTCACTGATGATTTACTCTTTTGAAGTGTTCTCGCATGATCCTTTAAGAAAGATAATAAATTTTCAAGTGTTCCCAATTCCTCCTTTTCGCTGTAATTAAATAAACCATCAATACCTCTTAAAAGCCGTTAACATCTTGTTTAAGTACACCCAATAAACGCACACATTCATTTATAACGTCTACACTTTCTAAAAGAGACTGTGCAGCATCCGAAATGCAAGTCATTCATAAATATCTTATTCGATGCATTAATAAATTCTCGCCTATTTGAATATTTGCTCTTTCAACAGCTCTAACACTGTCTTATAATTTGAATCAGAGATTGGAAGGCATTGAATTATCTTAAGTGCACTACTTTTGCAGGCCGATTTTAAATATTGTAATTTTTGACAGTCTGATAAACTTTCATTACAATCCACACAAGCCCTAAATAAATCATAAAAAGACAGCCATTCCTCCAGATTACCACTGAACGTGGGAAGTGTGAGTTTCGGCAATTAACTTCAAACATTTGAGATTTCAAAAACCCTGCATTGTGACTACTTTCGTTTAAAGTAATTCCCGATTTTTCCGATTAACACTGAGCCACATACTATCAAGTCTATCCTGCTCTGTCTGTTGATCCTCAATGTACGCGTCAACATCATTTTTATCACATTTAGCAAAAATCATATTAAATGTTTCACTCAATTCTTCATTCAACTTTCCGATTCTATTTCAAACAATATTAATTGACTTGAATCCGCTTGATTAATACAGCCAGTTATCTTATTCTCTAATTTTGTAATAGTAGATTTTATTCCCTTCTTTTTAACTTAAAAGTCTTTCAATTCTTCCATAATAAATAAAATCTAAATAAAGGAATGAACTCACCAAACCGTTAAACCGTGTTGATCAATAATGCAGGGGTATGGGCATCCAACCAATCATGATCTTGAATTTCAACACTGAACTCAAAACTTCCATTTTTCAACTCTAAACCACTTTCAAAATTAGCTCAGTCACCTATTTTTTTTAGTAAAAAGAAAACTCTGGCGACGGAACATATTGTTGTGAGCTCGGGGTTCGAAAGGACTGATGCCAATATATAAGAACAATAAAAAGGCTTTATTCACTATAAACAGTGCAATACGATCACAAATATCTTCTGAAAATTACAAGATATTCAGTAATCTTCAAATCCAATAAAAGCGCAGCAAAATTTCACACAGCAACAATGCGTTCAATACGACGTATCAACGACAAAATCGATCCGAGAAACACAGTTCTCAATGCAAAGCCTCTCGTATGAATTCAATCGCAGTTGACAGACAACTAACTCAACTGAACTGGTGGAGGTCCCTTATATAGACTTCAGGGATCTTTCCAGATTATTCCAGGACTTTCTAATGCTAGAAATTACCAGAAGGTCCTCCAACTCTCGATAGAGTACTCCAAACGTGAAAGGATCCCAATGTAAATGTATAAGGGGGGGTTGCACAAAAAGTCGCCAAATCCGTCGCCAACTTGGCGACATTTGGCGATATATCGCCAAATTTGGCGACAAAAATAAGTCGCCAAAACCATCGCCAACTTGGCGATAAACCCATTCCTTGGCGATTTTCCCATAGACCTATTGTAATCCCCATTGTAGGACGATGCTGTAAGGTTGTTTTCCTTGCAAACCACCTGAGGCCTTTAGCATTGAGTTACATGAGGCTCAATAGGAAATACATTAATAATACTGCAATTTTCACAATAATAAAATAAAATAAATTTAAACAAATGGAATATTTACAGATATATACAAAATTCATAACATTGCCCCCCTCTCAAGGACTGCACGTCCCGGGCAGTTCAACCTTTGATCGGAAAGCAAACCCGTTACCAACAAATGCTATACTATTCAAAACACATTCATAATGCTGAATTATACAAAATATACACTTATTTAAAAATAAAATAAAATTAAAGCATAGACATTATTACATATAAGTATTTAAATAATAATAACAATAATAATGATAATGCTAAGCAAAATAAATAATTACATTAATTTATATACAAGGCCATGGTCATACTAATTTACATTATTTACATTACACTATTTACAATCAATGAACTATGCTTTAATTTTATTTTATTTTTAAATAAGTGTATATTTTGTATAATTCAGCATTATGAATGTGTTTTGAATAGTATAGCATTTGTTGGTAACGGGTTTGCTTTCCGATCAAAGGTTGAACTGCTGGAATAATCTGGAAAGATCCCTGAAGTCTATATAAGGGACCTCCACCAGTTCAGTTGAGTTAGTTGTCTGTCAACTGCGATTGAATTCATACGAGAGGCTTTGCATTGAGAACTGTGTTTCTCGGATCGATTTTGTCGTTGATACGTCGTATTGAACGCATTGTTTCTTTGTGAAATTTTGCTGCGCTTTTATTGGATTTGAAGATTACTGAATATCTTGTAATTTTCAGAAGATATTTGTGATCGTATTGCACTGTTTATAGTGAATAAAGCCTTTTTATTGTTCTTATATATTGGCATCAGTCCTTTCGAACCCCGAGCTCACAACATTTGGTGTCAGGAGTGGGGTTCGAACCCACGCTCTCTTACGAGAACCAGAGCTTGAGTCTGGGAATCCCATCCATTGGCGTCCACTACGATCCCAAATTGTGTCTTAAAAACTGGCCAGGAGGATTTGCCGTCATAGGCCGAAAGTTTAATAAAGGCCCGAGGAAGCATATCTGGATACTTGAAATCTTCGGAAAAGTTTACGGCAGTTATCTTCTGTTTCTTGACTTTTTCCAAATCTTTTTTTACATTCTCTATGCTTTCTTCAACGGTCTTAGCAATCTTTTGAACTTTTTCTTCTACTCTTTTTGCTGCGCTTTTATTGGATTTGAAAATTACAAGATATTCAGTAATCTTCAAATCCAATAAAAGCGCAGCAAAAAGAGTAGAAGAAAAAGTTCAAAAGATCGCTAAGACCGTTGAAGAAAGCATAGAGAATGTAAAAAAAGATTTGGAAAAAGTCAAGAAACAGAAGATAACTGCCGTAAACTTTTCCGAAGATTTCAAGTATCCAGATATGCTTCCTCGGGCCTTTATTAAACTTTCGACCTATGACGGCAAATCCTCCTGGCCAGTTTTTAAGACACAATTTGGGATCGTAGCGGACGCCAATGGATGGGATTCCCAGACTCAAGCTCTGGTTCTCGTAAGAGAGCGTGGGTTCGAACCCCACTCCTGACACCAAATGTTGTGAGCTCGGGGTTCGAAAGGACTGATGCCAATATATAAGAACAATAAAAAGGCTTTATTCACTATAAACAGTGCAATACGATCACAAATATCTTCTGAAAATTACAAGATATTCAGTAATCTTCAAATCCAATAAAAGCGCAGCAAAATTTCACACAGAAACAATGCGTTCAATACGACGTATCAACGACAAAATCGATCCGAGAAACACAGTTCTCAATGCAAAGCCTCTCGTATGAATTCAATCGCAGTTGACAGACAACTAACTCAACTGAACTGGTGGAGGTCCCTTATATAGACTTCAGGGATCTTTCCAGATTATTCCAGGACTTTCTAATGCTAGAAATTACCAGAAGGTCCTCCAACTCTCGATAGAGTACTCCAAACGTGAAAGGATCCCAATGTAAATGTATAAGGGGGGGTTGCACAAAAAGTCGTCAAATCCGTCGCCAACTTGGCGACATTTGGCGATATATCGCCAAATTTGGCAACAAAAATAAGTCGCCAAAACCATCGCCAACTTGGCGATAAACCCATTCCTTGGCGATTTTCCCATAGACCTATTGTAATCCCCATTGTAGGACGATGCTGTAAGGTTGTTTTCCTTGCAAACCACCTGAGGCCTTTAGCATTGAGTTACATGAGGCTCAATAGGAAATACATTAATAATACTGCAATTTTCACAATAATAAAATAAAATAAATTTAAACAAATGGAATATTTACAGATATATACAAAATTCATAACATTATGTTTACTTGGCGGCTTCTCTTTAACTTAATAAAAATTACACTGATTAAACACACAATTTAAAATGTGAACTGTAAAACTTTAAATAAAAACACTAAACCCTCTTGGTTATACATTGACAGCAATCGCCATCCAACACGCGCAAGCTCTGTGCTCTCAACTGAAAACTTACATAAAAAAAACACTAAACCCTCTTGGTTATACATTGACAGCAATCGCCATCCAACACGCGCCAGCTCTGTGCTCTCAACTGAAAACTTACATAAAAAAACACTAAACCCTCTTGGTTATACATTGACAGCAATCGCCATCCAACACGCGCAAGCTCTGTGCTCTCAACTGAAAACTTACATAAAAAAAACACTAAACCCTCTTGGTTATACATTGACAGCAATCGCCATCCAACACGCGCAAGCTCTGTGCTCTCAACTGAAAACTTACATAAAAAAAACACTAAACCCTCTTGGTTATACATTGACAGCAATCGCCATCCAACACGCGCAAGCTCTGTGCTCTCAACTGAAAACTTACATAAAAAACAGTCACTTTGATAGTTAACAAGAGAAAAGAAGAAACAAAACATTTAAACTGCGAAATGTCCTTGGATGCAGGAAAACTCAAGATTACTTACAAAGTTTCTTCAGAAGCACGAGCAACTGCGAAGCACAAAGTCACTTATCGCGTTGTCGTTCGATACTGAGCTCTATCGAAAATGCGTCAAGTAAATATTTTCGAACAACAGGACTGTACGCGTAAAAATACTGTCTGTTAATCACGTTCGTTTGCCAACCGTGCTTCTCTCAGAATCGTATCTTTTGTTGATATTATTAAAAAACTTCGAAATGCATCGACATGGACACGCACAGTTTTGAATCAAGTCTCATAGTCCGAAATCAGGAACTATAAAATAAAATACACTTTTCTTCGCTTTTATGATAAAAAATTTTAATATAGAAAACCATTTCTTGTTTCAGGTTTTCACGGAGTGCATGGTCCTCTAACTGCTCACAGACCACGTTACAAAGCTGAGTTTAAAGATCCTTTGGTTAAAGCAGCTCAGTCGTTAGGCTATAAGGTTGTAGATCCAAACGCGTATAGCCAAACAGGTAAGTACAGCTTGATAATAAAAAAAGACTTTCCCGATATATGAATCTCTTGTGAAAGGAAATGGGATGCCATTTGAGATGTGTTATTTTATGGCATGGATTCGAGAATGAGATAAAGAACAGGAAACTATGTCTCACAGTTACGGTTATAGAGACAAATTTTCAAAACTTTAAGATGGCAAAACGCAATATTTTTACATCGAAAAAGGATCTTTACGGTGAAAAATCATACATAGCATTAAAAAAATAATTTCAGCAGTAGAAATGGCGGCATAAACCAAGAGCGAAGAAAAGCAATTAGAAGAACAAATGCGCCCGCGCAGGCGACAAAAAAATTAATTTTGTAAACCGAGTAAAATTAAATAATTTACTTGGATTACAAAAAGTTTAAGTGTTTACGTTCATAGACAATGACACATAGCATGCGGGTGACTATGGGCAGCAATAAATTGTGGCATAAAAACAACGCAGAATCTCACGTTTGATAGCGGTTTTCATATCAGACTCACTTAGTGGATGTGATGTGCATATTTACAGTTTGAAATACGCCGAGACAAAAACAACCGTATATATATATTTAACGTATAATGTATTCGGGTAACCCTGCCGTCCATGGAAACACGAAATGGTGGTAGATAACAATATCACCAATGTGTTCTCGAATATTTCTTTTATTCCTACTATTAGCTCACACTCTCTCTATATATTTCTTGTTCAAATTTTCAATCGTTAATAAAATATTTTCTATTCATCCACTCAAGTTCAAATAATTTTTTTTAACTTGTAGTGGATGACACTTTATGTGAATACAGTTTTTTCAAATATTAATTCATTAATTAAATTTAATTAATTAATTTTAGTTTTAAATGGGAGAAAAAAATTTCTCCCATTGTTTTCATAAATGAAATGAAAGATTTATCTCAAATGAGTGATGCCACAGAAATAAAATACCGCAAAGATGATTATAAAATAATGTTCAGTAAAGATAACGTGGGACATTAATGCTGCACGGGATTATTTTATATATTTATGATAAAAAAGTAGGAATTGACTTTTTAAAAAAATTATATTACTTGTTAAGCTAATTACGTTTTACCATCGTTGAGATCATTTTGCGATGAAAACAATTGCGCATCGCCATTTGAAATTTTCTCAATTTTGTCCCTATAACCGTAATTGTGAGACCTCTATTGTTGTTATTTACTTCATTCTGCAGTCCATGTCATAAAATCCCCACATCCTAAGTATCATCCAGTTGCACTGTACGGTCGCTAGGGCTCATATAATCATCTTGTATATGCAAGCACAACATAATAAATTTCATCCCTGTACTGGATTGGAAAATTGATTTAATTTAACCAGACATGCTATGGTGATGAAAGTTTCAGTTACAACTAAATATCGATATTTTTGTGGTGTTGTTTAGGAACTTCTTGTTAACTTCCTCCACATCACCTGGAAAAGGATCCAGTGCTAAACCTGTATAGAACCAGCTTAGAACACTCTAAGTAATTCCAAATTTATTTACTCATTGAATTTCATAATAATACGGAATGCTTACTCTGTACTCTATTACATGGTATCTAGTAGTCAAAATACCATATAATTCGAAGACAAAATATGGCAAAGAGCTGATTTCTTTTCTTACAATGGTATAGAGTTGCTTTTTGTTTTCTTATAAAATATATTATGGTGGCACTATGGTTTGCCTTCATTGATATTCGTTAATTAAAAACTGTAGTTTTTATTCAGTTTCTTCAAGAAAAATAAATTATATTGGAAAATAAAGAAATTAAAATATAAAAATTTAATGTAACCTGAACAAGAAACGTGTGCAATCCGAATGTATTGCTTATAAAAATAGAAATAGAAATGACCATACATGAGTATGTGAAAAGTAGAGAAAAAATAAATAATATTACATAATAATGTGCCATTAGTGTTACGAAGAGTGTAGGTTCTATTATTTGAGCGCATTACAATAATATCATTCGGTCACTACAGAAAATTACGTAACAGTAAGTGAACGTATATTAATGTACAACTCAGTCCATTTACTGCAGTTGTTACCACAACCGAAAGTAATTAGAAATCAAAAAGCTCCAGACTTTATCGATACATTTGCTTGTCGAAAATAGCATAACTTTGTAACTCTAATTGCTAACAAAGAGGCAATTAGCTAGCTAGATATGTACAATTGAACTGATAAGCAATATAAAATTTGAATATGTTAGAAATATTTTATATAATCATTCTGTTAATATTTCTGGTGTAAGTGTTTTGTTTGTTTATGTAATATTTAAATTATATCAAAAGATTATCTCTCTTTATTTTTCAATCGTCCGTTATGTTTCAAAATTTTATTGTCATATTTTGTATTATTATAGTCTCTGATAATTTTCAGACAATCTATTTAGAAACGGTACCAAGATCATTATTTACCTGCTTTGAGCCAACCTTTCTTAAAAAATAAAAAATCACCGCGCTTTTTTTCGACAGAGCAACGTGTTTTTCATCAATTTTAAAACCATCACGTTACTCCTTCACACTTCTAAGTAAATTTTACTTCTAAGTAAATTTTTTTTTTTATAAAATTTAATTTTTTCTTAGTTTTTCTTAAGTTTTACACTGCTGTACTATTATACATTTTATAAAACTTTTGTTATCATAAACTTTTACTGGATCAATATCCCATATAGCACCAAAGCTCCTGAAAACCTCCCCAGGAGTTCCAATTCATCCCAAATTCCTCCTGAAACTGTAATGACGCTATCAGGCGTTCCTGGAGAAGATACTTTAATCACTTCCCCAGGACTGATCTCCCAGATCCCTCCCAGGGAGCAAGCTCCTCAGGACTGATCTCCCAAATCTCTCCCAGGGAGCAAGCTCCTCAGGACTGATCTCCCCGATCCCTCCCAGGGAGCAAGCTCCTCGGGATGATATTCCTAGGGAAGTACCTAGGAAGAGACGGTGCTGGTGCCATCTCATGGGTGATTTTGACACTAAAATAACTTATTATAATTTTTTATTTGATTTGATGTGTTTCGATTTTTTAATTAATAAAGTTTATATTATTATTTTATTTATTTTATTTCCTAAGCACATCTGGTTATTGTTTAGCTTTTAATTATTGTTATAATATTTAATTATCCTTATTTAGATATATTTTTAATTTATAAAATGCAATCAAAATGTAGTTAAATAAATAATTAAAATAAATTAATCTTTAAATATAAATTGAAAATTTATTATTTATTTTATTTCTGATCTTTTAAAAATTAACTTATATATTAATTCATTTTATCATTACATTCATTAATTATATTTCAATGAAAAATAGTGCATAATGAAATTTCTATGTATTGAATGTTTTCACAGGATTTCAAAAGATCGCTAAATGAAGATTTAATTGTAAATTAGTTTTATTTATTACAATAAGAAAAAAAAATATTTTTGTTACAGACACAAATTTTATTAACAGTACTTTTTTTCATATTTAACTAGTTACAGATATAGAGTAGAAATGCCCATACTTTAAAAATTAAGAGCTAAATAAATATTATTGTCATTTTAAACAGCAGTTTCATGTAGGTAATTGAAAATTGAACGATGTATTTATGTATCTTAGGGTGTTTCTCAAATGATCTGCTCAACAACGCGAAACTTTCTGACACATCTTTTGACTTATTTTTAAACGCAAAGACATAAAATTGGCTGGCCTAACTATTGAATTGATTTGAGATCGAAATGAATTTTCCATTTTTTGATAAATAAATTACTTATCGGGTTATAAGTGATTCATGTTACATGACGACACGTTTTTCTCCTTTCTCGTGCTACGGCGTCGGAAATTCAATGGAAAACATCTTTTGATTATAAAGTTTATAAATAAGAACACCTGCCAATTTCAAGCGTTTCCGAACAAAAATGAACTAAAAAATATGTCATAAAGTAGCCAATTTGAATTTGAGAACAGCCTAGCATGCATAAACTCAGAAAAGCTTTTATAGATATATCGTTTAACAACTTGTAATATGGTAACATCAATATTAGAAATCAAATTGAGTTTTGCTTATTCTAATTCTAAATTTAAAATTATAATATTTCTAATTTTTAAAAAAGTGCATTTTGAATTTGTCTTTCAATTTTTGGTTCATAAAAACGTCAATTTTTCTCTTACTTTGTTTAATTGTGATTATTTATAATTTATAATTTAATTTATTTAATTTTAAATATTTTTATTTAATTGGCCCCTTTATCATAGACCCCTGACCCTGATATATGTGGCTCTTAACTAAAATGATAAAACGCATTGTTGTTGCAAATGATAAAACACCCCTCACTTTTCCCTTTTACTGTGATGCCGCGTGGGGAATTCGGGTCAAAACGACGACTTTTACTGTATTTTCTAAAAGATCTGCGTTTACAAATAAATAAATAAATAAATAAATAAATAAATAAATAAATAAAGGAAAACATTTTTCTAGTATTACATAGTTTCTAAATAAGACCACCTGCCAATTTAATGCATTTCCGAACAAAAACGAGTTAAAAAATGTGTCAGAAAACAGCTCCTTTGGGTTTGAGAACAGCCTTAAATAATTGATACGCTTTTTTTCTAGTTATCAATTTAATATTGTATTGAATATATATCAAAGGGTATGCATCTTTATTTGCAATAAAAGTTACAGAATTCCTGCTATACGAAGCATAAAAATATGCATGTTTTCTATTTACTGACTTTCATAAGAAGTGAAAGAAATACATGAATACCTTATAAACGATTCAGGTACAACGGCCGTGTAGCGTAATCACTAGAGCGTGTTTCTCGTATGCGTAAGTACCCAGGTTCAAATCCAATCGGCGGTAAGAAAGTTTATTCCATAAAATCTGTATCATAACTGTCATGTGATTCTGTGTACGTGATTAATAAAAGTAATGTAAATTTTTAAAAGATAATGTCCGTATTTATTAATTTAAAAAAAAATTAAATACTTTTTACATTACGTCGAATAATAATAACTTCGGATGTTTTTTATGCACATTAAATGACCCTGAAGTCTCCCAAATTCCTCCGGTATTACTTCCTGAAATCTTCCCTAGAACAACCTGAGGAGGAACCTGAAGGAGGTCCTGGGGAGCTCCCTGGGATGCTATGAGGCGGACATTTTTGGTTCCTGAGGACCTCCTGATGACAAATTTTTGCATCCTCATGGATGCCTGGAGGATGAATGTCAATCTTCCTGGGGACGTCCTAGGGAAGCACATGTGCTATATGGGATTAAAGAACAATTATTTTATTTTCTGGGTAAAATGCAACATATGATTTTTATCCATCAACAAATTTCTCATATTACATCATATAACTTTTACATTTTAAAGGATTCTATGATCTTCAAGGAACTTTGAGGGCTGGACAGAGATGCAGTACGGCCAAAGCCTACTTGGTGCCTGCCGAAAACCGTACCAATCTAGACATTCTGCCCAATGCGATGGTGCGAAAGGTATGACAAAAGTTACATAAATCTAAGTTTTATGATTAATCAATTGTTTGCATACCCATGGATTCACATTTTGCAGGCATTTTATCATAGAATCACAAAACATTAATTTACTACCTGAGCAGCCATAAAATAAAGGACTCAATTCAGAGCGATTTAACATTATTTCTAGACAAAGTTCAATGAAATCGCTCAATAAAGAGCGATTTAATATTATTTCTAATCAAGTTTCAGTTAAATCGCTTATTTCAGAGCGATTTGACATTATTTCTAATCAAAACATCGTCATTATATTTTTATTATAAATATATCATATTACAATTACATCTAAAATAAGTAAATGATTTTCACTTACCTTGATACTGCCGCGGAGGCATAGTGTTGTCAAGAAAATACCACAATTGAATTTTGAATACCACTATTTTTGAATAATAATATTAACTTATTTAATTACATAAATTCCTCAATTAAATAAAGCAAATATTACTATATGAAATTAGTGGTATTTCCCCAGAAACCCTGTGCGGAGAGTTCTGAATAATAGTGCAATCTTCAAAAGGTGTGAACGGGTCGAAATTTCGAGGCCGTACTCAATTTCTACAAAAAATTCGGATTTTCCTTAACGTACAATAAAGATTCTTTTAAAGAATGCACTATATTCCATACTATATATCCACAATCCATATAATACAGAATGGCAATATTAATGATCACTTACGCTCGTATTAACCATCTACCCCAACTCCCGGTTTGAGCGCGAACAGCTCGGTCGAACGCTTATAAGTAATATTCACTATTAATCTGATTGGGCTGCAATCAAATCCAATCAAGTTAATGGTTAAATATTTTGAGCGGTCGACCGTGGCTATTGTGCTTAGCTCTGAAATTGAGGTATAGATTGAGGTATAGTGAATACGAGTGTTATACTCTTTGATATTATATTCAAATAAAGACTCATTTAAAAAAATAATGTTGTTTAGAAAAAAGAAAAAGAGGATAAAAAACGTCATGCTTGGAATATTTTTCAGTAATTTATTAAAGTATAATTTAAAATATCCAGTTAGCAAAAGTTCGTTATCACTATTATTTTAAAAATAAAATTGCTCATCTTAAGCGTTCTGGGAACAATTAATGTCAGATCCAGCCCGGCCCTCGAGCATGCAGAAAAAAAATGTAAACCAGAGACCGACCCGAGTCTGCTGAAAAAAACTAAGCCCAGGTTCTGACACGATGTAACTGTCCGATGTATATATCTATTGCTGGACATGTTAAATTTCTGTATTAATGTTCACAAACTAGCATTGGTTCGTGCAGCACATTTATAAATTATTCTCGGCCCAGTCAGGTCCATTAAGAATTGTTAATATTTTGGCGGCCTAATCCTACACATTTAAATTTGTTATGTCGGATGAGTTGGCCCACTTTTTTTTTTATCGGCCCGGCCCGTTCGAAAGTTTGTCTTCATTTTGCCAGCCCGGGCCCGTGCCGACCTCTATATTTTTCGTACTGCAAATTTGATCTCCTGCTACAAATTACATTTCATTATCTTGATTAATAAAAGCTACTACTTCTATATTCAGGCCTGAATTATTGGGAATTTAATTAACATTTTGACATGAACAGTTGTGGAAAAAAATAATCACCCCTACTACTTCTGCTGTGTTTAATAATATAAAAAGATATAGCTACAAATCATCTAGGAATAATGTCTAGTATTAAAAGTTATTCATAATTTTTCCTTTAGTTATTTTACTTCTTTCAAACTGAAAAATGTGCCAACTTTCACTTTTCAAATAGCAACACCCACTTTTGACAGTTTATTTTAAGTTCTTTGTATTATATCAGCAATAAAAGAAAATGTATTATGGATTTATTCATAAATTTAGAAAAGTAAAATTAGAAACTTTCAAGAAAAAATACCGACAACGTTAAAATATGTACCGGAAAAATTAATAAAAAATGTAAATGAAAAAAAAAAAAAAAAAAAAAAAAAAATATGAACTGATTCTTTTCAAATAGAATTTTCTATATTTTTTCTAGATACAAACATTAATAGGAGATAATCCCCTTAGAAAGAGGGTCGAAAATTAATTATAGGAATGAGCTGTAAATGAACATAAACATATTTTTGATTATTATTATTTTATGTAATAACTAATGTAAGTCATAATTCATATTTTTAGTGAATTTTTAAATAATTTGCATAATTAAAAGCATATGTTTTAATTTAAAAAATGCATAGATAATGTTTTGATCTCATAAAAAAGAAACATTTCAATCGAACAGGACGCTCGCTACTAGCCAGATATCATATTCTATTCCTGGTTCAAGTTTGAATGTTTGTAAGTGTGTCAGATTCCACTTTAAAGGGAGATCCCAGACTGTTTAAGGGCTCAGGTACCTTTTGAACTCGCAAAATACATGAAAAAGTGACATCTATAAGAATTACAGTCACTCCATAGCTAATCAGATTTTAATTATAAAATTTAAAAATTTTAAATACATATTAAGAAAGGTTTATTTGATCAATTAAAGTTCTCAAAAAAAGTATACACACATATAAAGTTTTTATTTTATTTTAAATTTTTTTTATGCAATACACTTATTACTAAAGAATTATTCTTACATGCATTGGGCACATGGTTTTTCACATTTGAATTGCTAAAACCTGCCAATTTTTTTTAATAAGTACAGATATAATGTGTTCGCAAAATGACCTACAATAAAAAAAAATAAAATGCGTAGATCCTGAGAATTTTGTTTTATTATTTTATTTATTTATTTATTTTATTTTATTTTATTTTTTATTTATTTATTTATTTATTTATTTTATTTATTTATTTATTTATTTATTTATTTTTTGAAAGAAACTCCATACATTGAATTTTCGTGAATTCTAAACTTATTACTTGAGAAACATAATAGGTCGTTTTGTGCATGTATACAGTTAATACATTCAATCTGAAATCGTGCGCGCAATGGCCAAAATCACTGTTTTGAGAAAATTGATTTTAAAGATCAACTTACCCCTTTATCATATAAAAGAGCTCCAATTGTTTTAGACATAACTTCTCTTCTAAAATGAGTTTTTGGATTTTTTTTGTTATTTTGGTTTTTCTTTTTGGTTTTTTTAAAGAATTATATTCAATTATAAGCTATTAAAAAATCGATTTTTTGACATTTTAAAAGTTACTTGATCCCTTAATCCTCGTATACAAAAGAGATCGTAGCGTCCAAAACGAACCAATCTAAAAAATCATCCGATCGAAATGTTTCTTTTTAAATGTATATATATAAACAATATTGAAAAATCATGCGTCAAGCATAGATTATGAAACATTTTCCAACACTTTCGAAATACTGTAACAACAAAACTTCGCAGTTTACTAAGTAAACAATTTAGAAAACTCATTAACACATTTGAAAACCCAATTTCACCAATTTCAGAAAATTTCGAACCAAATATCCGATTTTTTTTTTTTTTTTTTTTTGCAGCCCTGTATATGATTTATAGATTTGTATGTATACTACACAGTATGCTGAAATTTACTTTCAGTAAGGAAATACAGAGAACAATTGAAAATGCCATTTCAGCAATTTCCTTCAGTAACCGGAAATGTACGTGACATCTTTTAAGCAGTCCTGTATATGATCTATAGAATTTATATGCACCAATTAATATGCAAAAAATTAGTTACATTTAAAAACGCGTACCATAACTGAAAACAGGCTACCAGCATTTATTGTCCATAGACAGTACTGTAACTAAATTATTTTGAGTGTCCCTGTAAATGAATGATACATTCTATGCATACCATATTCTATAGTAAGTGCCGTGCAATGCACCCGAATGATACGTATCAATTTGAATATGTTTAAAATAGTGAAACATCATTAAAATACTCTGCAAACGATTTTTCTCCAAAGACAGTAATGTAACGGAATTATTTTGAGTGTCTCTGTAAAATAACCCTAATTGCTACACACTTCATTTTCAATACCAAACTTACCATAGTAAATCCCGATAACGTCTATCAATTTCAAGGCGATCCGAGTTACGGGAGTTAGAGCACGGACAGACGACATACACACGGCAGACTGACAGACAAACCGAATTCATAAACATTTTTCAACTGTGTTGGAAAACGTTAAAAGTCATTTCTTTAAATGGTTTTGAAGATAAGGAAAGTTCTTTTTTCAACAAGCTTGGCGTAGGAATCTTCTGTTATGATATTCGATATTCATCCGTGCAGAGCGGAAAACCTTTTAAAAAATCAATAAAATCAAGTGCACAGTAACAGAATGAATCGTCATATATATTAATTGAAAATTAGTGAAAAAACGTATCAGCAAATAATCTCAAAGCTTGTACTTCGTAAGCTTCACATCGGTTTGACAGTATACTATGAATTGCACTGACATCAAATGGCATAAAAATCTATTTGACTTTAGTATGATTAGTGATAATTAAAGAATTGCTGAATTTTGTCATTAATTTTTGAAATATGTTGTTGAATTATTAAAAAAATAGAAGAGCAACAAATAAATATAGTTATTAAATAAATCTGTTTCTAAAAACTGGTTGATCAAGTTTGGTACATAAATGCGCATTTTTTTCAAAGAACACGACAGAATCGTGCGTCTAAAGAACGAAAAATCCCGCAGTTGGGTTGAATTTTATTAAAAACCATGCAGATGCTACTGTTGTTGCTGTTGTTGTTGCTGTTGTTGTTGCTGTTGTTGTTGCTGTTGTTGTTGCTGTTATTAGTACTGTTGTTGGTGCTGCTGTTGTTGCTGAGGGGCGTTTACTAAAGTATCCAAAACACTTTCAAAATATTTTTAATTGTGATACAAATTGGCTAAACAAAAATCTATACTAATATTATAAAGAAGTAACGTTTGTTTGTGTGTTTGTTTGATTGTTTGTAGGAGGTAATCTCTGGATCTGCAAATTCGATTTAAAAAATAATGGTGGAAAAATGCTAGTGATCATCTTTGCTTTAACATAGGCTACATTTTATCTCGGTATAATAACCTCTGAGGGCTGTAGGAGCAAAAAACGTTCTAAAATTGCGATTTCTGTTATATTGTTGGGGTTAGAAACTAGAAGTTTGTTTTGGTAGTTACCTTTAATATGTAAATAATTGCTGTGAACGGTTTCTAAAAGGTTCGAAATTTAAAAGTGTGAAATAAACGGGAAACGCTCTAAAACTTTCTAAATTAAGATTTATTGGGAACTGTTAGGGTTAGAAACTTAAAATTTATCAAAGCTGTTACTTTAGAAACGTAAATACTCGGACAGAACAGTTTTTACAAAATTCGAAATTTACAATGGTGCAGTAGCAAAAAACATTCTAAAATTGCGATAGCTGCAATATTGATTGAGGCTAAAAGATTGAAATTTGGCAGGGTGACTATTTTTAAGACGAAAGCGATCGCTAAGAACCGTTTAAAAAAAATCGAAATTTAAAAGGATGAAATGAGCGGAAAACTTTCAAAAAACATTCTAAAATACGATTTATCTGAAATTATATGGGGTAGAAACTTCAAATTGGAAATGGTTGTTACTTTAGAGACGTAAATGCATGTACAGAACAGTTTTTTTTTTAAATATTTGAAATTTATAAGTGTGCAGCAGCAAAGAACATTCTAAAATTGCTATTTCTGTGATACAGTTGATATAGAAGTTTGGAATTTAACATGGTGATTACTTTAATGATGTAAATGCTCGCTAAAAATGGTTTTCTAAAAAAATAAAAAATTAAATAAGCGGAAATCAATAAAAAAACATTCTAAATCAAAAGTTATTTGGAATTAATTTTAAAATTTTCGACTAATTAAAGCCTTGTATTCGCCTGATGCTGTATAAAAAATTTCAAAATGTGGTTTAAGTAGTAATTTTTTAACTATCCGCAGCCACTATAATTTCCTCGAATAAAAGCATCAGGCACACAAAAACCGTTTGGCATATTTCAACAAGTATGCGTGCAAAGCTGCGGATTTTTCTAGTACTATATAATTTAAATGACTAGAAAAATTATACCATGGAAATTCTTCTTATTAGATTTTACTTTCCTAGATTTTTGAATAGGTTGTTTATGATTATATTCGAATGAAATTTTTGATTTCTCGGTAACTGTAATGTGGCAAATTATTTTGCATTAGAAAAATGAGGTATTACTATTGAATTGTTTTTAAAAGTTGATAATAATTATGGAAATAACCACTTATGACATCAATGTTAGAATATTATTAAAGAAAGTGAAATTTTCAGTCTAATGATGACACGCATAATTAGATTTTACTGTAAATGATATGCGAAAAACAGTTTTTTTTTTTTTTTTTACGGCACATGTGTTTAACAAACGTTGCTTTTTACAGGTGTTGATTCAAAATCGAAGAGCGGTTGGTGTACAGTTTGATTACCAAGGTACCACGTTTGAAGTGAGAGCTAAACATGAAGTAATAATATCAGCAGGAACAGTAAATTCAGCCCGACTGCTCATGCTATCAGGAATTGGTCCAAGGAAGGAGTTAGAACGACATAAGGTAATAAAAAATAAATAACATCGAATAAAAAATAAATGTTTCTCTCCTTTTTTTACATGCTTTCTTTTACTTTACAATTATGTATGCATATTACAATCAAATCTTGTCACTCATATTTTATGCCACTTTAAGTAAGAAGGATTATAAGCTAAATAATGTCTTTTACTATTTTAATTATTCCAATTATTCACATAACAATATTTTTTAATGGTTATCTATAGGCTATTTTCCAATTTTAAAGTCATAAGCAGTGGCATATAATTTAAATGAAGACTATACAATAGATATACAGGGTGTCTACTACAGTGGGCAAAAAATAGTAAGACTTTTTAATTTAAATTTCGCGCGAAAACCCATTCGTCGAAATATTTTTTTCTTTGTTGATATGACTGTCAGTGACATCTGTGCCAAATGTTACATCAAAATAATCATTAGTGTTTAGTATACGCTTGTCTTTCTGAAGTACAAAAAGTGCATTCGGCGATTTTTACAATGAGTGAAATTATTCAACAAAGAAGTTTTTGTGTGCGGAATCAAATTTCTGGTGCCGAAACAATCAGATTGTTGCAAAAGGCCTTCGGTGATAATTGTTTGTTGCGAGCAAGTGTTTTTGATTGGTACAAATTATTCAAAGAGGGTCGAGAACGCGTTGACGACGAACCACGTCTAGGACGGCCATCAACATCAACTGATGATCAACACGTCAATAAAATCAAGGAATTGGTGCTTGAGAATCGACGATTAACAGTCAGAGACAATACTGGCATCGTTGGAATATCGGAAGGATCAGTGAAAACCATTTTGAAAGATGCACCGATAATGCACCGTCGCATACTGCATTAATTCTTCGTGAGTTTTTCGCCAAATTTTCAACCAATATCGTGCCGCAACCACCGTATTCGTCTGATTTAGCTCCGTGTGACTTCTGGCTATTCAGAAAACTCAAACGACCGCTCCGGGGAAACCGTTTTGAGTCAATTGAAGACATTAAACGTGAATAGCAACGCGCATTGAAGGCTATTTCGAAAATTTACTTTAACAACTGTTTTGAGGATTGGAAGAAACGTTGGCACAAGTGTATTGGGGCCAGGGGGGACTACTTTGAGGGGGACGAAATCGATTTGGAAGAATAAATTAAGAATTTTAAAATTATGAACAAAGTCTTACTATTTTTTGCACACAGCAGTATAAATTATCATCGCGGGGTTTCCTTACCTTATAACTTGAAAAATTCGTAAAGTACAACGCAAATGATTTTTTTCTCTAACACAAAGATAGATACGCACAAAGTTGCAACTCAAAACGTTATAAATTAAAACACCGATTATAATCAAATAATAGTTAATATTAAAATTTTATCAAATTTACTAAGAAGTTATTAATGCATTAGCACAAAGAAAGTTCCCACATGGCAGCACACAGCTTTTTCTTGTGCATTCGCCATTTTGAATTCTCACGCCTCAGCCTTCCACAATGTGAAACCACGGGGTTGCCGCATACATTGGCGGAAATTACTTAACTTTGTTTTTGTTATTAAAAAAACTTTTGGAGTTATACTTTACGAATGTGTAATAATATTTCCGTCGTGTTCTTAAATCAAAAGTTATGAGGTGAGGAAACACCGGCAATACCCGTATACACCCTGTATATTTCCCATTAGTGATTAAAAGCTTGCTAATGTTTATTTATTCATCAATGAATTCATTGTCATTTATTACTAGTGCCTGGCTGAAAAAGTTTTTCCCGAACTGAAATACTTAAAATAACTATTAAACATGATGAATAACATGAAGTTATGTTTCAAGTATTTCAATTTAAAACGATAACATTGCCAAACGATAACGATGGCATTTTATAAATTTGTATGGTGTTTTTATACAAATTATTTCATACTTTCATCCGATCTTATGCTTATGAATGTATTTTTATATTATTATTTATAAGGCATTTTTATAATCTTTGGACGTAATTTTATCGTGAACTAATAAATGAACCGCTTTGAAAACACATATTCGGAAATTTCTCTAATCGAGCGTCGGGAATGGGACACAAATTCTGCGATCAAGAATTTGTGCCCAGTCCCATTTCTAAAACTAGGATTAGTTTAAAATAAGTATTGCGTTAAGAGGATATTTTAATATTGAGAGAGAGAAGGGAATTATAATAGATAAGTACATTAAGAATTTATAAGATTAAGCAAGGTATTTTTTCAATCTTCGAGTGTAATCTTCTGGTTTCTTATTTGAAACGAATACTTATAAAAAAAAATACACTTCTTTTATTACAGTCTTCTGATAACCTAGGTCTGTTCTAAACATATGGATAACAATACCATGCTAAAGAAGAAACTAATTTTTTTAATCTCATAATGTGTAATAATTAATAAAATTTTTCTCATATACATTAAAAAAAATAAAATAAAATGTTTTGTGCTTTTAGATTTTCGGGCAGTTGGTATTTTTGATTTACTATTATCTTCCTTCCATTTATTCAGATTCCTGTCATCACTGATCTACCAGTCGGACTCAATTTGCAAGATCACGCTGGCGGTCTTATTGGCTTTCAATTCGGACCTGAGATACCAACAGTGGAAGAGAAGCTTTTGAATCCTGCTAATACAATGCAGTACATTCAAAACCGAACAGGTAAGTGTCGAAGTACTCCATTCTCATTTAATGATAGTGCTTCAATTAAACAGATACTCCTACAGATTTACTCCTCAATTCAACATTCACTGCAACCTTAAATCAATAAGATAGATACTAGTAAATATTCTCAAGAGAGGCTTCAAAGTCAAATTTTCAAGACATTTTAATTTCCATCTCACTTCATACAATATCTAATATCCGGAAACCCGCAATTTATTATGTTAGATTATTTTTATATTTCTAAGCATATCAGATTTCCCAAACATTCAGAAAATCTAATTTTTAGGAATGTCAAATTAAACTAATGTTATTTAATTTTTTCTGTCTGATACGAAATTCAGTTGCTAGGAAATTGTTAAATGAAAACAGGAAAAAGAAAGAGACAATAACCAGTATGACCATTTATTTCAAAATTGTAAAAGTGATAACGAAACATTTTATATATTTTTCGAATTATATATGTACAAAATTCCATTGAAAGTTATACAGAGAATTGCGACTGGCCGAGAACATTATTGACAACATTTCAAACCGATTTGATTAATTTAAGACATCGCATAGCGAAAATTTAACATTCATAATGTAACATTTAAATCAACTATTTAAATGTGTCATGTCATTTCAATTAATGATAAAATATGAAAATCGTCTAAATTCCTTTAGGAAAGCATGATAACGTAAAAAAAGAAGGTTCCATATTTTTCGAACGAATGAACCAAGTTTAACCAAAACTATACAGTTAATTCTGAGTACCTCACCAACATAACCTACATAATTACAAGGTAATCGGATGCATTTTTCGTCAGTTATCGCAAGGCATACAGACAAACAACCAGACAGACACCAAAAATGTTTCGGATCTCCACAGTAAACCTCAACTGACGTTTCGGCAATAACATCTATTTAACCCTTTCAAGGGCAAAGTACTCTTGTAGCTAAAATATTGAAATGATTGATTGACAGTGGTATATATAATATACCGGTGCCCTGCAAGGGGTTAAATGTTTTCATTTCTCGAGTTACTCTAATTTAAGGGTTTTGAACCCGTGTTCCGCGGTCTACGAGCGGCCCATAGAGGTTACTTTAAAGGCCGGTTGCGTTACTTCAAATATTAAGAACGAAAAATTTTTAGCAACATCGAAAGATTTCTGAAACGCCTTAATAAGTCCTTAATAAATCCATTTTTAAAAACTCGCTTTTATGTGCCAAATAAACTTATTTGGAGGCATAAAACTATTTTAATGAAATGTTTGTTGTTTCTATGTGGCACTTATTTGATTTCCTTTATTAACGGTCCTTTCACGGTTTAAATAATACTGTTTTTAAAATGTTGAAATGATTGACTGCTATCAGAATTTGCGAAACAAATTGATTTGAAAATAAACAAACTTTCTCCACGTGCATTATAGAAGCAATTTTTTTTTTCAAAACTTCTGGTAAAATCCGGTAGTTGAGAATACAAATTAAGTGGTAAATATACAGGGTGAATCATAGAACTTCCAGATGCTGTAATACAGGAACAGTTTAAGGCATGCTCCCCAAATGCAAGCCGTAAAGTAGGTGTACTCCGTAAAGCTTTTTCCGGCCTGTGTACGAAGTGACATAGGCAATAGCTGGCTTGTCACGCAAATATAAGTAGAAGAGGCTGCGTCTTCTGTGGAAAAGGTATTTTGTGTTCTTGAATTGAGAAAAATTAGATCTGTCACCATTGTGCAACGGCATTTTCGCACACGATTTGGAAAAGAACCTCTAACCAGAAAATCCATTTATGATTTGTTTAAAATTTTTTTAACTACGGACTGTTTGTGCTAAGTGGACAGAAGTGGATTAGCGGTTTAATGTGTGTAATGTGACTAAACTGTGACACATAGATTTTTTAAACCAATCATAAATGGATTTTCTGGTTACAGATTCTGTTCCAAATCGTGTTCGAAAATGCTGTTGCACAATGCTGACAGATTCCCTTTTGCTCAATTCAAAAACACAAAATGCCTTCTGCTCTGCAGATGCAGCCATTTCTATTGATATTCGCGTGACACGCTAGCTATTGCCTATGTCACTTCGCACAACAGCGGGAAAAAACTTTATGAGTACACGTAACTTACGGCTTGCATTTGAGGAACGTGCCTTAAACTGTTCCTGTTTTACAGCACTTATATACTTGTATACTTACTTATGAATCACCCTGTACTTCCCAACGCCTTGCAAAAGATTAAGCAAAATTTCTGATTCAAAATGTATACTTTAATTTTAACAAAGGCGTAAAATTTGGTAGTTTTGGCAAATATCTTCTTTTGATAAAATATCAAGAAACCGGGAAAAAGCCACTTGGTACACGTAATTTTCCTCTACCTCAACTCAGATGCCGGTAAGTGAATTTCTTCCTTTCGTACCATAAAAAAAATTAGTTGGAACATTTTGAGATCGACAGTATTACTTTACGTTAACTCTGGTACATATGTATTGTATACGTATACATCCTCATGCATCGTTATAACACTGTAGCATATTAGTGCCAACGTATTTCGCTTTCAGTGATACTCACAGATTAGTGCTACTACTATTACAAAATCAAGTAATTGTATAAAATTTCTATTGTTAAAATTAAATATTGTGTGCAAATATAAATAAATAAAATGCTTTTTTATTAATCATGAGTAAGATAATAATTCTTCAGTTTCGCAGCGCTTGCATGCAACTCGCCACGCGTCTTGAAATCTAGGTGTTTAAATAGCTTGACAATGGTATTTAATTGAATTACTGGTTGCCCATTGAAATTTGAGAAATTATTGATGTTGTATTTGAGTGTGAAATGTTAAAGACCCCCTACTCCAATTTGATATTATCTAATAAAACCTTTCTTTATTTTCCTATGGGACCTCTTTCATTAGCTGAATTTTGTTCTATTATGGCATTTTTGAAAAATAACGATTCTCTATCCCACAATAATTCAGTAAAATAGAGCATCTATTTGAAATTTTTAATTATAAATATTGTTCTAATTTAACAATCGCAAATGACTATTTTGATTATGCTTCCAGAATAACTCTTGCACCGACTGAAATGTGTGATGTTTGGCCTTTTCGTAAAATAACGATTCTCTAATACACGATATTTCTCTAAAATAGAACATATGTTAAAATATTTTAGCTTTTAATGTTGCTATATTTTAATATTCTCCAGTGGAGCATTTTTTCTTGTTTTTAATTAGGACCGCATCAAGTGAATATTATTCTCTTATGGCACTTTTAACTATTTTCTCTCCCACATTAGTTCAGTAAAAGAATATTCTGTTACATTACTTTTTGCTGTATTGTCCAAAATTGAAATTCCTCTGAGTATTTTTTATTATCTCTCCTCAAGAACAATGGCAGATTAACACCTTTTTTATATTAGAACAAATAACAGGAACATCTAAAACAAGCATATCACATTTATAACTATTATCAATACTACTTAAATGAATTCTATATTTGTTGTGGTTTGTCTCACTTGTTTCAACACCACCAAATAATTTATGAATTAGTTTAACTTCATCAATACTTTTATAATTCAAATATTTAATTACATCTTCTGATAAATATGAACGCTCAAAGCCCGTATCTATGACTCCCCGTACAATTTTTTCTTTACCATCGTGCTTTACACGTACATGCAAAGTTTGTAATAACACAGTTGGGTCGGAACCTTGAGTAGTCAAACCAGTATCACTACTCCCTGACTCATGGCCATGTTTACGACTTTCTCTCTCTAACGCCGTATTACTTTCTTCATTACAAACATTTTGACACATTACAGCAAAATGTCTTTTACTACAATTTAAACATTTTATCTTCGATTTACAGTGACATGAAATATGATTTTTCTTAAGACAGATAAAACAAGCCCCCTTTTTCAAAATTATACTTCGTTTATCTTCAAAAGAAAGCGAATTAGCTTTAAAACATTTTTCTGATAAGTGACGCTTGTCACAAAATATACATGTTTCATCATATTTCTTAATTAAATTTTTATCTTTAGATTTATCACCTACAAATAAATCAGTAGCAGTTTGGCACAGAATTATATTCAACATTTTTAAATCTAGTAAAATTCTTAGATTTATCAAAACCAAAACTAGTACGCGCCAATAAAATACGTTCATCAGACAGTACTTCAGTTTTTAAGAAATTAAGTATAGAATTTAATTCACTCTTACCTTGAGCAGACTTTTCACGCTCCCGTTCCCAAATTCGGGCCCCACCAGTGGCTGAGAGGTTGTGCTCTCGAAGCTGGTAGACGGGAGGTGCTGGGTTCGATCCCAATCGCGCCCGTCGGCCTAATCGTTCGGGGTTTTCGTGGTTTTCTTCGAGCCGTGGATTTATCCATGCGTAAATACGGATTAGGTTCCCTTAGAAAGACCCCCACGAAGGGCACTCCCCCCAGGCCTATATCCCTAGTGTAGATAATTGGCCGTCAATAATCAACCCAACCCAACCCAATCCCAAATTCGGAGAACATCATGAGGCAAACACTGTTCCACCAACGGGAATAAAATGCTTGATTATTTATCCTCTGTAACTTCAAGAGATTCCAGCGATCTAAGTTTTGTTTCTAGGTTGTCATAACGATGACAAATTGCACTCTCTTCTGGATAAATTATTGTTGCATAATACCAGATGTAGCAGATCACGAACATATATTTGTATTAAAGTGTCTTCTCTTCCAAATCTTTCTTTTAGATGTTAAATTACTTTAGGATAATTTTCTCCCGATATAGGATAACTGTTCACTATTTGGGAAGCTTTTGATTTCGGAGTAATTGCTTGCATCAGATATACGAACTTGGAGTGATCGTCTAACAAAGTGTCTTCGTGAATTTTCTTGAAAGTATTCCAAAACGTTAGCCACGATCTCGAGTCTCCATCAAACGGCTGCAAGCTAATTTCAGGTAATCTAAGTGCGCGGTATCCCATTCTTTCGATTTCTATAGAATTCGGTAAAAGAGGTTGATGTTCGACTTCAGGCTTAATAGAAATTGTTTTACATTTTGCTTCACTGTTATCAATTTTTCATTGTATTCTTCACAAGCATCGAATTCTTTAACATAATCTTTTTCTGAAAACCCATTCGACAACATAAAATTCAATATTTCATCATCTGTGGAACGTAATCTAGATGCTTTATCTACAATTTGATCCAATAATTGTTCTATTACATTAACATCTGTGCTTGACTGGTTTAGAGCTTCGTTTAAAGTATTGAAAGTCTTCGTAAATGCGCTTCTAAGCGGCGTTCTTTTCATTTTTAAGGCATCCATACTTGAAGATATAACCGTTCAGTTATCCACTTAAAAAATATTACTTCCTATGTCCTTCGTTCGGGCTCCAGTTTATCGCAAATACGGACATAGCGATTTTCTAAATAAAGAAACTACCCGTTTCAATACTTTCGTCATTTTCAAAGCAAATGAAAATAATATTTCAATGCGTGAAAAACAGTCCTTATAAAAAACACAACAAGGAATTTATTTATTCTCTCACTTCCGTGCCGGTAAAACATTCCACAAAACCATTTCGACAACAACATTTTTTCACACAGCTTAGAAAGATACATCTACAAAAACAAAAACATCTTTCTCACACAGCTTAGAAAGATACATCTATGAAAACATCTCCTGTTAGTAGGAGCCAAGAATACATTTAATTCAATTCGATTACATACAGCTGACAGTTTTCCGCCAAAAATCACATCATAATTATTAAGAAAAGAAAAAAGAACACAAATCTATTATATTAAAATCTTTGCCTTTGAATTTCGCAACTACTTCTCTTAGACTATCAAAAGCAACACGATTTACTTAACACCGTTATCAATGATCCGAGGATGTCACACAAACTCTCAGAATTTAAAAATTTACATTATATATAAATATTCCGAGATTTGTTTTTTTTTGCTTGTTTGTTTGTTTGTTTTTGTAAATTTTAACGAAGTTTTTCTAAAAACGGCAGCTAAATTATTCCATATTTGTGGATAAAAAGGAGAAATAAAACGAATCAATATATTTGTTACGCCATTTTCTCATTAAAACTAAAAACAGAATTTATTTTCAATTTGCATAGATAGTGATTAAAAAAAATTCTTGATTTCAGTAAAATTTCCGAAAAATGAAAACATATTTTCACATAATCAAACTTCTTGAATCAATTTAATCTACAGAACAAAAATCGTCTATCAACATATTGTCATTTAGAAAACAAGATTTGTTTCAGCTATGCATTAAACCAAGAAGGCAGAATTGAATTTAAAGTAAAAGAAAAATTATATACTATTTCCAATTAATTATTTTTTACGGATGGTTGTTAAAACGTTTCACAAAGACGTTAAAAGTAAAATGTTTTTTCGGGTAAAATTGACATTTGTTTTTAACCAAATTTTCGATTTCCTCTTTTTTATTGGGTGCTTCTGATTGCATCGGTTGCAACTTCATTTCCGCGATTATTTGGCACAAAATTTCCCTTTTCTAAGACTGAGTTATGTCAAGGTCCATATAACAAAGAAATGCTCCTATGAAATGTGATAAACAGTTAGTTAATTATTTACGTTTTTAATTACCGGGAGTGAAATATTTTGCTTAACTAATGCATTTATTATTCTTTTAATATTGTGTGAACGGAGTCACGGGTAACAGCTAGTTTAGAATATCGCCTCAATTTCATATTCTCCAATAATTTTTTGTTTTTTACTTTTTCTCAGGAATTCTTACATCGCCTGAATTTTGTTCTCTTATGGCATTTTTGAAAAACAACCATTCTCATCCCCACGAAGACCCTCCAGATTACGAGTTGTATTTTACCGAAGGAAATCCGTTGTATTTTGCCCAGATAGGAGTGACTCCAGAGGTGAGAGTATCAATTGAAGTTTGGATTTTACGGCTTTTTACATGCTTTTATTTCACTTTGTTTATTGCTTATCTTCCTGGGTCAAAACTTGCAATCGATTTTTAACCCACTTCCATCGAGCCGATTTTAACTCAACACGAGTTCACTGTAGATGACAGCATTCAAGTATTTCCACAGGTCCGTACCTCATCAGGGGGAGGCTCCAAGAGCCAAATTACCGCTTTTCGCACAGCCCAAAAATATTACAGAAACAAGTCAAATAAGAGTGATGCTGTCAACAATAGAGTTACAACAATAGAATCAAAACAATGAAACTAAATTTACGACAAACCATGTTTGCTAAAATACAGCAATAATATGTATAATTATAAGTATACGGGAGTTACAAAAAGGGTTAAAACAAGAAAATTGGTCAACAAAAATGTGTTATAGAATTATATATAAAAAAAAGCCTTCTTTGAGTTACCTAGAATTTGGCGCGAGATGCTTCATAAGTTTGAAAAAAAGATAAAACAAATCACGTACATAGATGATCATTTTTATTAAATCACTTCTTTTGTGATAGCACATATCTAGTGATGTTTGTTTATCAAGTACGTATTTCAAATTTTATGCGAAAATGTTTTATTTATCATTACAGATCTTCAGAATGTCACTATTATTGTGTATACCAAACTAGTGGGCTTGTTTATTAAGAGATTTTTGTAGGCGCTTATATTTATTACACTTTTATATTTGTTACACTTTTAGTATATGTGTTTTATTTTAAAAACTTGTTACTTAAATTTTTTAAGTTACAATAGAGGGACAAAAGTGAAATAAAAGAGAAATAATAAATAAGAGTAATGCTGACAACAATAGAATTACAACAATAGAATCTCAATAATGAAATAAATTTTACGTCAAACCATGCTTGTTAAAATCCAGCAACAATATGGTTCTAAGTATATGACAGTTACAACGATGGTTAAAACAAGGAAATTGATTTTTAAAAAGGTGTTACTTAAATATGTTTAGTTATATTTCCTAGGTTTTTTTTTTTTTAACTTAACTTGTAAAGACGGAATTCCGTAATCGATTTTCACTCACTCCCTGATATGCTAGAGCCACAAAAATTATGTACACAGATGTGTTTCCGATGTCACTAAAAATTTTAATAGTCTTAAAAATTAATTATAAAGAAATTAATTAATTTTAAGGCATTTTCCCATTTGCCGGACGCAGGTGATAAATTGTCAAATATTCTTTATGGTGACAACAACGTGTACGAGTTACAAGAACAATTGAAATCGACGCATACAATTAATTATGTGCTAAGCCACGCTCTTCAATATATGTCAACTGACTGTGAAACTGCAACAATGAAATGTTTGTTTTAAACACTAAAAAGTAGAAAATATATATAAACAAGTGGGTAAGTGTGATCGAAGATCGCACAAAGTGTTTCGTTTAATATTCCTTTCAGAACGCTTTATCCTTTAATTAATAAATCTACATCATTAATTTATAATTAATCAATCCTTTTGTTTAATAAATTAAAAGTGAGATGGCAGCACCAGTAATAAACGAGAATAAATGATTTAAAGAGGAATAAAATATTTAAAAAAATCCCTGACGGCTCAGCCTACAGGCACATGTAGATTTAAAAGACGCAGACCATGGGGCGCCTGTTTATTGGGAATTGCAGAAGAGATGACATTTTTACCATGATGCGGAAGTTGGAACCAACCACTTCGAAATCTACCTGTGTCAAGTAGGCAGAATCGGGAGATTTTTTTCTGTAAGGCTTGGTCCTATAAAAAACTTGTCAGTATAAAAGTTTCAGATAATATTAAGAGATTTTATAATAAATTTAAGCGGATTTGATATTTTGTGAATTGACGAAATTATGAATTTTTTTCTTCTGAAAACACCCTTTTTTTCCCTTGGGGCCATTTTTAATGATATTAAAAATCTGTCATACATAAATTTTTGACCATTTTCCAAGAAGTAATAATAAATTTAAACGGATTCGTTATGTATCATAATTAAGAAGTTATGGGGATTTTTCTGTTTTCACAACCCCCCCCCCCTCATTCCCCCCCAATCTTGGTTCGATTTTGCCCATTAACGAACTTGACCCAGATTTTATGCCCCTTGATTTTATGTATCAGTTTGGAAGAGATTTATGCAGAATTTTTCAAGTTATCGTGTCCATAAAAAAGTGACATAGATAGATAGATAGATAGATAGATAAAGTTTTGAATTCTGGGAGTTTTGGGTTCTGGGAGTCATGATCGTTGTAGATCTGCAAAAATTTTCCAGAAATACCAACATAGGGGAGAATGTAATAGGTAGTTTTTCTTACGAAATCTACCTAATAAAATCTGTTTAAAAGTTTTTAAAAAGTGATTTAAATAAATTTCAAAATTTCAAAATTTAGCGAAGTTTTGAATAAAATTTAAAATTATTAAAATCAAAAAATTTGTTTAAACGAAATTTAATATGTTGAAATTTCAAATGTTCAAGCAAAATTTAAATTTTCGAAGTTTCTCAAAACAAATTAAATTGTTTACAAAAAATTTAAAATTCCAAAAATTTTGCAAAACTTAAAAAAATAATAATAAATAAAATAAAATTTCGCAATTCCTTAAGAAAAAAAATTAATTAAAAAAATAATTGATAAACTATTTGTCAACAACTTTTGTTCGTAAAATGGCAAAAAAATTACAAAAATTCTCGAAAATTGAATCTATTATATAATGAAATCTATTCCGATGGAAAATTTTCAAACTCCGGCGCGAGGCTTCGAACAAGGAATCTTTCGATCAACAGTAAATACGCTATCACTGAGCCACTTAACCTACACGTTAGACTGAAAGTAAGGTTCTGTTTTAAAATCGAAATCGAAATTGCAGAAACGGTCGGATGTCATTAAATTAATTCATGTAATTAAAATAATATAAAACATTTTTTTTAATTTTATGATATATCACGTGATCGGAGGTATTCATCTATAAGTATGTAAAATGTCAAGTTTCTATAAACAGTTTCTGAGAGCGAACTCTGTGACAGACAGAGGGATGAGATGAATAGGGTTTCGTCAGATGAACGAAACCATAAAAATGGGAAACACCCTATACATTTAAATTGTCAGATTGTCGCGAGATGCGATAGATACCATTAGATTCGGAATTGTGTCTATTTTCTGAATGTAAATGCAATATTTGAAATAGGGGTCGTCTACATATTAAAATTGAATGAATTTTCAAATGGTAACACCCATTTATGGTACCATATTTGAGTTCCTTGGATGTAGGCATATCGGGAAAATGTATAGTGTATATATTTTATCTTAAATATTTATGCAATTATAGAAGAGAATTTGTTAGGTGTTTATCCATAAATTTCGAAAAATAAAATTAAGATCTTACAAAGAACAACATTCAATTAGTTAGGAGAAAATTTATATAGAAATTCTGCAAATAAATAAATATATATATATATATGTGTGTGTGTGTGTGTGTGTGTGTATGTATGTATTAAACTCACTTTATAAAAAAGGACAATAAAATCAGTCCAGTGACTGCAGATTTTCTTTTCTGTGGTTATCAACGATAACGGAAGACGCTACCCTGAGATCGACGACAAATAAAATTATTTATCTTTATCTCGAAAACTACTACTGGAATGAACGGCAAATTCACACACACACAGGCATTTTTGACGAATGTGATTAGTTTTATGCAAAAATTAATTTAGGTCATAATTTTGAATTTTTTTCCATATAAATTTATTATAATTTTTATAATTAAAAATACTTTTTAAATCGAGAAAATGCCTGAAATATGTTTGGGTCCATTCATTGTACCTCATTATATAAAAATTCAATCGAATGATTTTGGGGAAGGTATAAATAAAAATTTCTCACGGGGATATGACATTAGCATCTTCAAAATTTGAATTATTCTAACACTAACTCAATGGAGATTTAAGAAAAATTATAGAAACCATTTCCTTTTTCCGGGCTGTTTTAATCCAAGAAACTCACATAGGGTGTCAGTGGGTGTTACTATTTGAAAATTAAACGTTAATACCTTTTTTTAATATGTAACCTATCTCTATTTCAAAATAAAACAATTCCGAATCGAATGGCACATATATCATCTCTCTGTGACAATTTAACGATTAAAACATATGGAGTTTTCACATTTTCTTTTGAACGACTGTACATATTTTATGCAGTTAATTTTTCATTTTAACTAATTTATGTTTCATTTCAATTTAGTTTTTTGCTCAATATGGTGCCCCGTACCTGGGCAAACCGATTTGGTTCTGTTTGCCTTCTCTCTTGCACCCCAAAAGCAGAGGAACAGTAACACTACAATCAGCTGATCCCTATGATCCTCCTCTAATAGATCCAAATTATTATGAAGATCCAAGAGATATTCACGACATGGTTGAAGGTAAGCTTTAGTTAAAATCAAACTGAAATCAAAGATAATGCCGGTTTTTTTAGATTTCGGATAAATGAAACTTCTTAAAAAAAAAAAAAAAAAAAAAAAAACATAGAAGCAGGCCAATAGGTCGAATAAGACTTGCCCAGTCTTTTCCAGCTGTGGGAATTTTTTTATTCGATAGTTTATTATTATCTACCACTATTTCATAATTGTAATCATCATTTTTTGATTAAATAAAGAAAAAGTGGAAAATTGTTTGAATTTGAATAAATAAAAAAAAAATCTGATGATACTGGCAAGGGTTGCCAGTTTAGCCTTATTTTTTATTCAGAAATTCCGAATTCATACCAGAAAATACGAAGAGTAATTTGTTCTCTATTTAATGACAGACATTTCGTGAATACATAAATTAAAAAATCTTGTTCATATTCAATGGTTGGTGTATTATAGTTGAGATTTATTCCAACACAGCGGAAAATGCCTGGACCAGGACTCGAACCGGAGGACTTTGACTTGCCGTGCCAACTCTCTTCCTACTGAGTTATCCCAACAATATCCTGGCTGGCATAATTCACTCTTATTAATTTGACATGGCCGACATTTTTCGCTCTGTTGGAATAAATCTCAACTATGACACTCCAACCATTGAATATGATTTACTTAGTTGAAAAAACGTTCCTCTGTTCATTAGGATAAAAAATCTTGTTTCGAAATTTCCTGCATGAACTCAAAATTTCTGAATAAAAATGGAGGCCAAAGTGACAACCTTGCACAGGCCTAAGGCATCAGATTTGAAAGGCAACCAATTTCTGCATAATAATATCTAGGTAATGGTGTCATAATTTGAATATAATAACTTAAATAAATTACTCAAAATATTTTTTATTTAGTATTTTATTATATTGTAATATATTTTGACTATAATTTTCAATAAACGTAACACATACGAGTATACATGCTACAAACGAATTCACTGTGTAGGCGTCCAAATAATGTCGGAATAAATTTTGAGCCCAAACTGTTAAAATCACCACTGTGTAAAAACCAATTTAAATACCTTTTCTAATCCTCTTCTTATATATTATTCAAACTTGGAATTTGGAACTTTGACCACTATGTCATTATGGCACAGTCGTTTGTTATTTGATGATAATATAATAGGAATACTGCTTGTGTTGCCAAATTCATAATAAAATCCATTATGTGAAAAAAGTAGTGTATTTTCCTAGATTTGGAATACATTGCTACCTTGTGTGTAATTTAAGGTCAAATGTTTAAAAAAAAATTTCGCGTATCAACTGGAATTTTGTACATCGGATTAGAATGTTTTAAAAACATTACTTTTAATATTCTATTTAAATTATGAATTGGGTTATTAATGAACATATTTTCCAAATACAGAACCACTGTGCAGATTATTCAAATAAAAAATCCGATAAAAAAAAAAAAAACAGGCATGCAATAGTTTGAAGTTCACTCATGCATAATGTCGATCTTTAAAAACTGTTGCAAGTAAAGCTTATCTCCCCAAGTGACGAGCATGAGGCTGGCTATTGCGATTATAGAATTCCGCCAGCAGAATAATATATGCTGATCACTTTTTGCCCTTTTGTTTTAAATAAATCTCGAGTGCATGATTTGATGTGGGTGATGTCTAAATTCCATGTTATTAAGACACATACGAGACTTATCTTAAGTGATTGAGAAAGTTTAATTTCGGAAAGCCTGTACTTTGTAAAAAGATAACGATAATTTAATTTACGATCTATAAAGATATAAAGATCAAATAAATTAAAAATAATAATAATTACTCTTAAAAAATTCATAATTTTTTCTACACATTCGATATTAGTTTTAGTCATTGAGTAATCTATTATTATATCCCCTCTTTATATCACTTATCGAATATATAATTTAGTGTACCCAGAACAAAATAAGTTAAAAGAGAATTGTAATATAAGAGAATTGTAATATGCATATAAACTTTTAAAGACAAATACCATACATTTAAATGTAAACCATTTACCCATCTTAATTTCTAACGCCTACAGTTATATCTTCCAGATGTATCGCAATTTTACTTGTCTTCCGCAATGCGAACAAGAAGGTACTTCTGATATAGAAAGGTACTACTGCTGTAAGTGAAATACTTCTATTTGCCTGGGAATCTTCTTTTCGATCCGTTTATACTTGCATTAATAATGTTCTTTCTAAGAGTGCTTAAGGAATAATACCACGTCGACCGTTTCAAAGTTTCTTTTTTTTTTTTTTTTTTTTTTTTTTTTTTTTTTTTTTGTCGCTTAAGTACATTTCACGAACAAAAAATCATATTTCATTAGTTAGAAATCAATATTAATTTTGACTGGGCTATTTTGGAGCTAGATAAATAAGATTCACCACAGCAAGGTAAACAAAAGCGAAAATTTTAGCGCTTTTTTTTTTCTTTTAGAACAGAGTTTTCAAAATTGGTTGACACTCTATACCTCCGCCAGTTTTCAATCAAAAATTTGGATATTTTGAAAAATTCATCTCCACATATTGTTCTGGTGAAAAGCATAGGATTTTTATGAAATATTGATATTTCGCTTTTCTGTGTAACTTTAAGTAACATTTTTTGTTTAAAATTTACATTTTACTTTGAACCAATGCCATTTCTCTAAAAATGCATATATCTTCTAAACGGCTAAGTATTTCATTAGTTTTTTTGACTAAAAAAATTTTTTATTCTCTTCTTTGTAGGTTAATTTTACGATGAGTTATCCTGTTCACTATTTGACCCTCTATTTTCGAAGCATTCTCGCCTATCAACTGTTAACCACTTAACTGTAACAAGAAGAGTTAGCTTGCTTCATTACTAAAAGCTTTTGGACACCACTAATCTTTAACTGCAATCTTCGTTTTAAAATTTGGGAGACATATTTCAATTATATACGGTGAAGATTTTGGTACGGATTAAGTTGTATAAAAAAATCCTCAGCAGTTAAGGGGTTAAGCCATCTTTTTTTAACCCTTTCAGGGGCAAGCAATTGTGTTCCTGTAACGTCGAATTCACACTGGTATTTACGAAAGAATTTAGTTCAAAATAAAGAAAAGCAATTTTTCAACTTTTTCCCGTCAAAGTTAAAAAAGTAAAATTTTACTAAAAGTTTCTGGTTTGAATCGGATTAAAATTAGGTGTTGTATAATATATACCACCGCCCCTCAAAGGGTTAATATACCGGGTGATTATAATTAAAGTTACGATTTCAAAAATCGATCATTTTAAAACTACTGGTCAGAATGACTTGATATTTTAGCAGAACAATCGTGAGGCAATGGAATTTTGTTTGGCGAAGGAAAAAAAATAGTTCCAAATTGTGCCGATAGATGGTGTTGTCAGGGTAATGTCAGGGGAAAGACCAAAAATGTATTCTTGAACCCTTTCCGGCGCGGTGTAAATTTGTTTGCAAAATGATGAAATAATAGACTGACACCGGAATTTACAAACGAATCCATTAGTAAAAAGAAACTTGCTTATTTTCTGGTTCTTAATGAAAGGAAAATTTTAATTAAATATTCTTGGTGCCGTTTGTCAGTTTTAGAATTAAAATTGGGTGTCCTTTTTTGTGACCACCACCCGTTAAAAGGTTAAACATAGGAATGATGTTGCCAAAAGGAAAAAAATAGAGTTCAGAGATTTACTAAAAATTTATTAGCAAAAAGACAAGACTACGTGTTTACAGCGACGACAGCGATAATGCCAAAAAAAAGAAAAAAAAAAAGAGCTTCATGGAACAAACACCTTACTGATTATTAAGGCATAAGTTGCTCAATATGCCCTCCGCCTTGTTCCGCTACTAATTGGAAGCGCAAAACGGCATGCTCCACAACAGATCGGAGGGTATCTGTACTAATGCAATGGGTGTGTTGTGTGATGCTTGCCTTCAAGTCGGCTAGATTCTGAATCCGCCCGCTATAAACAACATTCTTCAGGTACCCCCAAAGCCAGAAATCACACGGGTTTAAGTCGAGGGAACGTGGTGGCCACGTTGTTGGAAAATGGCGGCTTATGATCCTATCATCTCCGAAATTATCACTCAGTAGCTGCTTCACAGTAGTAGCAATGTGCGGAGGAGCGCCATCTTGCATGAATATTATGCGATCCACACACTGACGCTGTTGAAGTGCCGGAAGAACATGGTTACGCAAAAGTGCTTCATACCGTTTGCCAGTAACTGTGCAGGTAACGTGACCCGCAGGTGTGATCTCCTCGAAGAAAAATGGACCGACGATAAACGCTGCCGTTATTCCGCACCACACAGTGACCTTTTCAGACTGAAGAGGTAATGGCTGTAGCAGGGACGGATTCTCGGTTGCCCATATCCAGCAATTTTGCGTATTTACAGAACCTTGCAAATGAAAGTGGGCTTCGTCAGACCACAGAATGTTCCATGGCCATCCGTTGTCCACTTCCATCCAGGCAAGAAATTGTAGTGCAAAAGATTGACGTGCTTCCAGGTCTGCAGGTAGCAACTCCTGCACATGAGTTATCTTGTACGGATAACAGCGTAAGACGTTCCGTAGGACTTTAAGCACCGTGCTGTTCGGCATATCCAGCATTCGGCCAATCCCCCTAGCACTGCTGATTCCAGCATCACTGTCAGTATGTTCCTGTAATGCTGTAGCCACATCTTCCACTGCCGCAGCTGAAACTGGTTTCCTTCCTCTACCCCGTTTAACGTCAAATGAACTGGTCTCTTCGAATTTAGCAATCATTTTTTGCAGAACATTTGTTGTTATTGGACCTTTTTTTATGGATTTTAATGTCCGAAACTTCCTAATAGCTGTAAGTGCACAGTCATCGTTCTTATAAAAAAACTTCAAGAGCAGAGCGCGATCCTTCATAGTCAGAGTCATGATGAAGCATTCAGGCAAAGAGCTGCTGCTCTGCATTTTTATGGTTGCTATGTCTGCGGTGCGCATGTCACGTATTAGTAATTTGCATATCTTCAGACAATGTGAACCCAGACAGCGCCATCTATGGGCACATTTTGAAACTTTTTTTTTCCTTCGCCAAACAAAATTCCATTGCCTCACGATTGTTCTGCTAAAATATCAAGTCAATCTGACCAGTAGTTTTAATTAAAATTATCGATTTTTGAAATCGTAACTTTAATTATAATCACCCGGTATTTAATTAAAATTTTCCTTTCATTAAGAACCAGAAAAATAAGCAAGTTTCTTTTTACTAATGGATTCGTTTGTAAATTCCGGTGTCAATTTATTATTTCATCATTTTGCAAACAAATTTACTCTGCGCCGGAAAGGGTTCAAGAATACATTTTTGGTCTTTCCCCTGACATTACCCTGACAACGCCATCTATCGACACAATTTGGAACTATTTTTTTTCCTTCGCCAAACAAAATTCAATTGCCTCACGATTGTTCTGCTAAAATATCAAGTCATTCTGACCAGTAGTTTTAAAATTATCGATTTTTGAAATCGTAACTTTAATTATAATCACCCGGTATATCAACTAAATAAAATATACATTTTTACTTTAACGTATGTATAATAGTTTTGTATAAATGGATTTTCATAAGCACAACGCATTTATTTTTTATAAAAAATCTCGAAAAAGCCTTTAATTTCCAGGCGTCAAAGAGGTGTTTAACTTTGTCACTAATTTTTTTAACTCATCCCTCCAAGTTAATTTTACAGTGAGTGAGTAGCGGCTCTTCAGGGGGTTCACAATCACTTTACTACCAGAATTTTAGAACATAAAATCTGATCTTATTCAATCGTGGGATTTTCTACGATTAAAGAAGGAGAAATTTAGTTTACGAATTTACTGGTAGTAAAGTGATTGTGAATCCCCTGACGAGCCACTACTGCGATGAGTTATCGTGTCCTCCACTTGACCCTCTATTTTCGAAGCACTGTCGTCCATCAGCTGTCAAGCCGCCATTTTTAATATATCAACTAAAGAAAATACAGGTTTTTACTTTAACATATGCATAATAATTTAGTGTAAATGATTTTCATAAACGCATCACATTTCTTTTTTAAAGAAATCTCGAAAAAGCCTTTGATTTCCGGGTGTCAAAGGGTGTTAACTTTGTCATTTTTTAACTCATCGCTCCAGGTTAATTTTACGATGACTTACCGTGTTCACCACTAGACACTCCATTTTCGAAGCATTCTCGCCCATCAGCTGTCAAGCCACCATTTTTTAACATTTCAGTTACAAAATATACAGCTTTCTACTTTAACGTGTGTATAATAGTGTAAATCGATTTTCATAAACACATCGCATTTCTTTAAGAAATATATATATATATATATATGTATAGATATAGATATATATATATTCCTGAAAAAGGCTTCAATTTAAGGGTGTCAAAATGGTGTTAACTCCTTAACTTAAATATTTTTCGTTTTTTTTCACTACAGGTTTAAAGACGTGCTTGCGCGTTGGAACACATCCACAGATGCAAAGAGTGGGGTCTGTTCCTTTTCAAACACTATTTCCTGGTTGCGAGAAATATTTCGGAAACCTAGATGCATATTTGGAGTGTACTACCAGAACTTTCGTATATACGTGGTTCCATCCAGTAGGAACAGCGAGAATGGGACATCCAAAGGATCCAAGAACAGTCGTCGATCCACATCTTAGGTAAGAATCATACAATTGTAAATATATTGAACTCTCATTAACCCGGGACTAATTTAGGCTTTAGGTCGTCCTGATTAAACAATTAACCTACAAAATAAGCAGAGGTGTAGTTTAAAAGCTCTGTACAATTACAAAAATAAGTTTACTTTACACTTGAAGAAATTATTTACTTCACTTATTATTATTTTACTTAATTTACACTTGCTACAACTTTACACAAATGATAAATTTATCCCAGTAAAAAAAAACTACATAATTACACGATATATAGTTTCTATAATCTGACATAAAGTTGTATACTCAAAATATCTGGTTCTTCCAGACACACGTGAACAATTTTGAATAATACTGATCTTCTGTTAGAGCTGGATTGTTTAACTATTAATTCATGCAGATGGCTGAAATATTTGTAATATTCAGATATGTTTTTAATTTAGCTGTCTTCCATATATTTGATCAAGAAATTCAATGTCCTTTCATTTCACTATGTTGTGGGTTCTATGAAAGCAGCTGTCTAAACTAAGCAAAATCCAGCTGAAAGGAATCCACATAAAATCTGATATTATTTAATAGGGGGATGTTCTATGATCAAACTAGGAGAAAGGGTATAGCCAGGTTTCCTATTAAAATATGCCCTTGAGTCAACCAGATCGAGTCCTACATGAATCGATAGCCCTTCAATAGAGATGTGTTTTTGCCAAGTTTGAAGCATATATCTCAAATCCATGGGCAGTTAGGACTCATTAGGTGCCTTTTGGAAAAAGGTTCATTGTGAAGAAAGTAGTGATCGAATTTCCCAGAAAAAAATCAAGGATGTGTAACATTTAAATACAAATAGTGGATATTATTTTCAGATTATTTTCTGCAAAATAGCCAGTTTTATAATTTTTTTCTTGTTTTTAATTTAACTTTTTAATTAAGAATATATCGAAATTTTTCAGTTACCACCTTCATGTTTTTACCAAAAATACTACGAGGTATTACGTATATTCGGTGTGAGTTTCAACTCTCTACAATGACTGCATCATAGAAAAAGAATTAAAAATGTGTTCCAGGGATGGGGAGTTGCAAAGTGCGTGTGTTATTACAAGTTCATACACAGTTCTATGTATAGTCTACGCATGTAGTTATCTTGTTGGTGGCAATCATTTGAAGGATACAATTGTGTTTTGTTAGTTGACAGTTGACGAATTTTTTTAATAGTTTTCGGCTCAGTTTGACTTAACACTGTTGTTGATTAATCGAAAACAGTGTTAACACACTGAGGAAAACACAATCGGGGAAAACTTCCATCAGTAAATTTTAGTAGGCATTTTTACCTTATTTAAACGCTCTAGTCACAAAAATATTACTGTATTGAATAAGAACGAAATTTCTCTTCATTTTTACTGGTGGAAGATTATTTCGTTGGTAATCAGGCTCTGAACGGGAGACATGAATTCACGTCTTTTGGAGATTTGTAATTCAGCCCATGGGCGGTGCTTTTGTGTTTTATATGTTACATTATTTCTCAAAGAAAATACATAAAATTCGCATTTTTACAATTAGAGTACTATGCACATTAATAGTTCGATTAGAAACAATACCACTATTACATACATCTTTTTATAATAGAAACGGGTGGTGATGGTTTTGTTAAATAATGGAAAAAGCAAATGTAACGTCCATAGGCGGGGCTTCATGTTTAAAAGACGAAAAGCAATGTGTTAAGTAAAACTGCGCAGAAAACTAAAAACAAAATCAGTTAACTGTCAACTAACAAAACAAAATGCTGTTCTTCAGGTTATTGCCACCAACAGCACAGCTACATGCGTAAACTGTACATAGAACTGCGCATGAACTTGTAATAACACACGCATCTTGCAACTCACCCCACCCCTGGTAAACATTTTTAATTTTTTTTCAATGATGCACCCAGTGTACAGAGTTGAAACTCACACCAAACATACATCATACATTGTAGTATTTTTGGTAAAAACATGATGGTGGTCACTGAAAAATTTCGATATATTCTTAATTAAAAAGTTAAATTAAAAACAAGAAAAATTTTATAAAACTGGCTATTTTGCAGAAAATAATCTGAAAATACCATACACTATTTGTATTTTAATATTACACATCACTGATTTTTTTCGGGGAAATTCGATCACTACTTTCTTCACAGTGCACTTTTTTCCAAAACGCACATAAAGAATCATAACTGCCCATGGGTTTGAGATATATGCTTCAAACTTGGCTTAAACGAATCTCTATTGAAGGGCTATCGATTCATGTAGTACTCTATCTGGTTGACTCAAGGGCATATTTTAACAGGAAACCTGGCTATACCCTTTAGTTTACACATTTACTGGTAGTAAAGTGACTATACCCTGGCGATCCACTACTGCGATGAGTTTTCGGCTCCACCACTTGACCCTCTATTTTCGAAGCGCTCTCATCCATCACCTGTCAAGCCGTCATATTTTAATATATCAACTGAAAAAAATGCAGTTTTTTACTTTCACATACGCATAATAATTTAGTGTAAATGGATTTTCATAGGCATATCGCATTTCCTTTTTATAGAAATCTCGAAAAAGCCTTTGTTTTCCGGGCGTCAAAGGGGTGTTTAACTTAGTCACTATTTTTTTAACCCATCGCATCCGGTTAATTTTACGATGAGTTGTCGTGTCCACCACTTGACACTCCATTTTCGCAGCATTGTCACTCATCAGATGACAAGTCGCCATATATATATATATATATATATATATATATATATATATATATATATATATATATATATGATACATTCCTGTCGAAAATTGGCACATTATAGACGATCGCTATTGCTGTCGACTTGAACGTTCTTTCCACCAGACAATCGGAACATCTCAGTCCGAAACCACTAAAATTACCTGATAATCATATCGAGGTAGCCGCAGTCGAGATCGTTGAAATGTAGTCATGACACCCGGACAGGGCATCACTTCGAGTCGCTCACCATGAAGACAAATCTCGAAGTATATCACATCGGAACTCGTAGTGTATTTGCAGTCGTAAAAATTGAGCAGAGGCAGTGAAATCCAGAAGTAATTTCCCAAAAACATTAAAAAGAAGACTTAATAACTTAATAGATGAGCAGTGGCTTTATTGTGATCACAGAGATGAAAGCAACTCCACCAACTTTCGCTTCATTAAAACTGAACACATTTGAAGATCTTGAAGAATTAGCAGCGCTTGAAGAACATACTACCGATGCATTAGTGTAGACTCCCCAGTGACGGCAATTAGATGACAACCACTAATTCGTGTAAAATCTGTCTCCGAAGCCAGTGTAACCGTATAAATACTTCAAAATTTGGCCCAAAGGTACAAAACGCGCGAACAAGCTGGTCCACTCGCATCCATGTTCGGAGGGCGCTAGGGGGATAAAGAAGGCGGAGCTTTCTCGCTAATGGATGAAAAAAATGAGGCCGCGAAGACGTGTCTCTGACGTATGATTAAAACTCTTTAACAGAAGCGGCAAATTAAAAAGGTAAAAAGGCCTTTGGGCGCGGAAACCGCTTGGAATCATGGGATGCCGAATGAATTAAATAGAAATAAAAATGGTATTATAAAAGTTCCAAAGAATAAAAATTAAATGTCTCAAAAGAAGAAATTAGGCAGGTGCGTTTAGAGGCAGTGTTGCAATTTAAGAGAATAAGGTTTTAATAAATACGTGTAGCTTTTAACAGATTAAGATTTTTAGAATGATAAATAACAGAATATTTTGATTAAGTTATGGAATAAAATACAAAATAGATTTAAGAGATATTTTAAAAAGAGAGGGAAAAAAGAATTGAAGAATTTGGAATAATTTAACTAAAGAAATAGGGCAGGGTTCGTACGCTTCAAGGACTTTCAAGCACCTTTTACCAGAATTTTTGTAAAGTAACATTTGGCTTATTTAAGGAAAATAAATTGTATCTTCACATACAGCGACCAGACTCTATGATATTTCTGGTACTAAAACACTTAAATTTTCCTGAATCCTCTGATGCGTACGAACCCTGTAGGGCGAAAATTTTTTATTATTACATATCCCCCCACCCAAAAAGACGAATGAACCGGTAGGTCATATGACCTGCAAGTTCATTGAAGGGAAATGTTACACGGACTTGGATTACAATTTATCAACTGGAGGAAGTCAAAATAAGTACATTTCCAAAATTTATTCATTAATGCCCAATAACATTAAATTTAATAACTATAACGCGAATTGGTGGAGTTGTTAATAAAAATACAATTACAAGATATTAATCTTGTTAACAATGACATAAAAAGCTTTAGAAAATATTAAACAAAATAAGAAAAGAATTGTAACACTTTAAAATAATAGATAACATACTTCCAGAGTATCATCTTACAAAATTTGTTGCAAATTGCTTGTAGAATTGTTGCTTAATTTGTCGTTCAGTTCTCGTCTGAGTGATAGTCCATCCAAAAAAGTTATTTGCATACCTCACAAACTGAACAGTTTACAAATTGAAAGAGAAAAATCCTTCAAATTTTAGATCTTACTGATCTTCCTTATGAAAGTCTATTTCAGAATTAAAGTTCATCTGAATGCTTTATATTTACTAGCAACAACTCGAAAATAGTACTAAGATTAATATTAACAACAATAAAACACAAATAATACAATAATAATAATAATAAGAAGAAGAAGAATATCAACAATAAAAATTTTAAAATAATAATACTTAACAATAACAATAATCATAAGTTAATTTTCAAATATTAAACTTATGTTTGTCTGAAAAACTCAGTCCTGAATGGAATGCTAAGAAAAACTTAAGAGAAATGAGTATTTTGTTATGGTATAGTTTGTCTGACAAATGGTAATTACCTAAAAAGGCAAATAGGTAATGTAAGCAGTATAAGAGTTTTTTACTCAACATCAAAATTACTATTACCATTATTACCTTTATAACTTCCATTACCTTTACTACTTTATTACTTGTTTACTTCTAGAAGTAAAAATTTATATATCTCAACATATTCAAATTCAAGTAGTATTCAAATTCAAGTAATATTTAATCTCAATATCAAATTATAAATAGTATAACTAATAATAATAATATTCAACAATAAGTTCAGCAATAACAAGCATTATAATTCAAAAATATCACACTCTTTCTTTAATTACTTTCTTAAGTATATAATTAATATCTCATCCATATAGTAGTGAATGAGGTATGAAATATACTCAATAAAATACATAATACAAAAAAAGGAATAAATAAGAAAAATTCGTGAAAACAATCATTATTGTGTAGATGATGGTTATGTAACTATCTTGCTTTCAGTCAAACAAGAAAACATAAGTTATGAAATGAAAAAAATGGGACCTTGTAGCATATTAAGAAAGGTTGGACAATTCTCAATTAGTATTAAGATATCATATTTGATTAGTTTAAGATATAATTTAATCCAGTTTATTTTATTAGTTTAGTTAATACTGTTTAATTTATTATTCTAATCTAATCCAATTCAGTATCAGAAACTCCTAACTTAAATCAACTAAATTACGCCAGCATAAAAAGTTGACTCAAGTGGAAACTTCAACAGTGACACTCTCGTGTGCACAATCAAGAACACCACGGTTATACAGAAGAGAATTGATTAGTTAATTATTAATTTATTTTATTTCGTTTATTTTTGGATTATATTAAAATCAAGAATAAACTATAAATTTAACATTAGTTTGTTGTTGGTTCTCATGGGATAATTTTAATTGATCAGGAGGATAATAAGGGCGTAATTTTGATACATGTACTATTTCAGTAGGTTTATTTTGAATTTGTCTATCAATTTCAAAATTGACATCACATAACTTATTAAGGATTTGATAAGGACCACTAAAGACTTGTGAAAGTTTTCTGGTATTAGGATATTGGAACTCTTCATAAATTACAAGATCTCCAATCTCAAATTTTGGTTCTAGATAATTTCGATCATAATATTTTTTACTTCTCCAATAGAATTCATCAGTGCGTTTTTTAGCAAGTTTAAGGGCTTCTTGAACAGGAGGGTAATAATTTTGTTGAAGAGGAGAATCATAGGGTAATTGGCCAAAAAGTAAGTAAGCAGGAGGGAATTTAGTGATAGAATGAGGGGTATTGTTATACTCATTAACTACTTCTGTCAAAATTTTTGTCCAAGGAATTTTGGAGTTGGTAGAATTGACTTTACACTTCAATCTAGTAACTATTGTCTGGTTCGCTCTCTCACATTTGCCATTCGTTTGAGGATGATGTGATGTGGTTAAACGTTGCTTAATATTGTGGTTTCGCAGAAATTTTTTAAATCTAGATGAAGTAAAGGCTGCATTTCTATCACTTAACACTTTTTGATGGGTCTGGACATTAAGAATTTTATTAAAACAGAATAATTGTTGTGGTGTTTGAATATTAAAAACTTGGTTTAGACAGTTAGTATAAGTTTCTGTGGTAACACTTTTTGAGGGGAAAGCCCAAACATATCTAGTAGCATGGTCGATGATGATGTGTAGATATTTTTTGGTGGAGTTATAATAATTGAATCCTCCCACAGTATCAATAGAAAGACATTCAAAAGGTTGATCTGTGGTGTGCATAGCTTGTAATAAGCCAAATTTTTTCTGTCTGGGTTTTTTATTCTTTTGACAAATATCACAATGTTTTACAAAATTGGTTATATCTTGCGTCATGTCAAGCCAATAATAATTAGGGGAGATTAAATTTAACATTTTTTGGATACCAGGATGACCAAATTTTTCATGAGCAACATTTAGTATTTTTCTCCTTAAAGACATGGGGAGTACTATTTTTCTAAAACCTTTCTTTTTTACTATCATAAGTCCATTTTCCTTTAGATAATTTTTACCACACACATTATCTTTTTCCTGCCTCTCTATAATTTCTTTAACGTCCAGAAGAAAAGTAAGTGGTTGAATAAAATGTGAAACTGGGTTTCTCGACAACATGTCGGCTTCGACATTTGTGGATCCCTTTTCGTAAACTATATTATATTCAAACATGCTCAACTTCAAAGACCATCTAAATAACCTGCCTCTCAAATGTTTAGTATTTTTTAACCATACAAGAGATGCATGATCAGTATGAAAGGTAAATTTTACACCATGAAAATAATGATAGAATTTGTCTAAGGTGTCCATGATGGCAAGACACTCTAACTCGGTAATAAAATAATTCTTCTCATAACTTCTCAATCCTCTAGAGTAATAAGCAATTGGATGTAAAAAATTATTACTATCAGGTTGTTTTAAGACTGCACCTACTGCCACCTGTGAGGCATCAACAAACATATGGAGGGGTAACTTAGGGTCATAAATTTTTAAGATAGGTTTGGCTATTAAGGCATCTTTTAATTTTTGAAAAGAATTTTGACAATCTGTATTCCATTCCCATAGTGTATTTTTTCTGAGTAATCTGTTAAGAGGGGACTCGAATTTCGGCATATTTATCTATAAACTTGTGATAAACATTGATAGATCCTAAGAATCTCTGAAGTTCCTTTACATTTGAAGGGGGTTTTAGTTTTTTTATTACTTCAATATTAGCATTAGCAGGAGTTAATGTGCCATTCTGGATGGTATATCCTAAGAAGTTAATTTTATTTTGGACAAAATTGCATTTAGAGAGTTTAAGTTTAATGTTTTCGCGTCTACATAATTCAAATATTTGGTTTAAATGTTGCATATGTTCTTCTAATGAGGAAGAAAAAATAATGATATCATCAAAATAATGGCAAGCAAAGTCTATTTTGTATTTAGTAAGTATTCTTCTAAGGGTTCTATTAAATATCGGGGGGCCTAATTTAATCCCGAAGGGCAGAACTAACCATTCAAAGAGCCCAAAGTTGGTAGCAAAAGCCAATTTTTCAGTATCGGATGTATGTATGGGTATGTGCCAGTAGCCAGAGGCTAAATCTAAAGTTGAAAAATACTGCGCACTACTCAGTTTATCTAAAATTCCATCGATACGAGGTAGGGGTTCTGCGTCATTTTTCATTATTGCATTTAATTTTCTATAGTCAACACATAATCTAGTTTTTTTACCTTCTTCTCTTTTCATTACTAATGTAACAGGGGCAGAATAGGGACTATTGCTCTCTTTAATTAAACCAGCATCTAATAGTGAATGAATTTAATCCGAAATCTCTTTTTCTTCTAAAGGGGAAGTTCTGTATGGCCTCAGAGATATTGGTAGGTCAGAATTAAGAAAAATACGTTGCGGTTCGATATTAATTCTCCCGACATCAAATTTATTTTTAGAAAATATATCTAAATAATCCCTTATACTTTCCCTTAAAGTTTCATTTTCTATAGAATTTATTTCCCCAATTAATTTAGAATTATCAACATTAGATGGAACAAAGGATTGAGGAGATATGATCTTTCCATAATCGGGTTGCACTCTCTGATAATCATAGTTAACATTAAAATGAAGTAACCTTAATTTATCACTGGATATGTTCTTAGATTCATTTAAAACAAGGTCTCCTTGTAATACTCTACATGTAGCACAGTCAATAATTAAATTAAACTTACAGCATTCTTTTAAACCTAGTATAGCATAATCTAAATTTGTATTACATTTTAAAAATCTAATATTTTGTTGCACATTACCTAATTTAAACAATAAATTACAAGCTTTATCTATTACAACAGTTCCTTTGGCTTGGCCAATAATAACAGGTGGAATATTTATAACTTTAGCATTTAAGAATTTAACAAATTTAAAAGGCAAAATACTTATGGTTGAGCCAGAGTCAATCACACAAGGTAGTTCCCTGTTATTTACATATCCTGATACAATTAACTGTCATATATTATCAGTAGATGGTTGTGGTTGACTAAGAGGGGGTGCAGAAGATTGCAGAGGCCTAACATTGAATACACAATCCCTCTCCCAGTGACAAGCATTTTGGATGCCTCTATTTAAACACATTCGACATGGTCGACTAGGAAGCCTTCTTTGATAATGATTGACAGGCAATCTGGGACTAACGAACCTGGACGTTGAAGGGTTAAAATTAGTTGCTGCTTGGAAATTTGGATTCCTGTAATTAGGTTGAGAGCGAATCCAATGTCTAGGTGAATTAATTGGTTGAGAAAAAGGTCTGGAATTTTGAGACATATTTCTAACATTACTATTATTGTTACTGCTAGAATGAGATGGAATGACAACAAGTTGTTTAACTAATCTATACCAATCGGTAGTAGATTCAGGAGGATTTACTATTAAATAGTTCTGGTATTCAGGTTTTAAGCCATCTGTCAATCCTTGTAAAATAATAGTTTCACATAGTTTAAGTTGTCGACCTATCTCTATTTTCTGACGGAAATAATTTTCTAAGTTGTTTAGGTCATGCAATTTCAGCGAGGCGAAATCAGAAAAACGGGGGACTGTTACTTTCAGAAATTTTTCAGTTAAGATCTCAGCAATTTTTTCATACTCTTTACAATCTAGACATTCATTAACATACACCTTTAATGCTTCGCCCTTCAAATATTTGGAAATATTGTTGATTTTCCACTCTTTTTTATCTGGAGGGGCTTATCCTTCAAAGTGTCTAAGCCAAGACACAACATTCATCCCACTTTCTGGGTCAAAAATAATAACATTAAGCTCTTTTTCAGCCATTTTGGTTTGAGTACCCTTACTTTCAACAATAACTTTAACGAACCCTGACTTTAATAACATGTAAAAAAAATAACAATGTATAAAGAATTCTTTAACTTATCAACAACTGTAAATATCTAACTCTTAATAATTTAAATAACAAACTAAATAATATTCAACAGTAAAAAAGTCCAATTCATATTAAAATTCATTTCACTTAAATAGTAAATGTAAACTACTACTATAATCTTTCTATAAATAGATTCACTGTATATGAATATCACAATTTAGAATGAAATAAATAAAACACTTTTTTAAAATAAGTATCATTATTTCGTAAGAACAATTTTTTTGGCTCTTGAATTGTACTCTCAGAATATAGCATCAAAAAACAAAAGTAATAAAATAAACAAATAAATTAACTGCACAATAATTTTACCCTTTCAATGTTACTCAACTTTCTTTTGAGATAACACATTTTTTTTTTTTTCACATTAATGAACTTCAAAAGCTATTTTTGTGATTATTATGCAATCAGTGAAGCTGTAATTTCAGATAATCTAATACATTTTTATACATTTTTAGAATGGCATAGAATATGTTCCAATACATGTTACTTGAAAAGAGATTACTCATATATTTTTTCAATAAATAGAAATTATTTCCTATGAATAAATATCACCGAATGAAAAGGGACTATAATTAAATGATAAAATAAGAACATAAAATGAAGTTACTCTTGTAAAATGAAGTAATATAGGGATAAATATCAGAGCAGTTCAAAACTTTCAGTAATATTTGTGAGCTTAACCAAATAAAATTAATTTTTTAACAATACATAAGAATAAATATTAAATTTCGTAAGTTCTAAATGTTCAGGATAAAAGGAACAAAATTTTTCTAAAGTATTCTAAGAACAATTTTTGTTCTATATAAGCCAATAATAACAAATCAATAAAATAAGAAATCAATAAAAATAAAAGAATAATTTAACTTACAGACGTCACTTCTGGGATAAATTTATAAACACTTATGAGTGATAATTTGACAACTAATCGGTAGTTGTTCTCCAATATCACTGGGAAGTCTCCAAAATGTTTTTATTACACAGGTCATCAGTAATCCTGACCGGCTTTTTTGATACATTCCTGTCGAAAATTGGCACATTATAGACGATCGCTATTGCTGTCGACTTGAACGTTCTTTCCACCAGACAATCGGAACATCTCAGTCCGAAACCACTAAAATTACCTGATAATCATATCGAGGTAGCCGCAGTCGAGATCGTTGAAATGTAGTCATGACACCCGGACAGGGCATCACTTCGAGTCGCTCACCATGAAGACAAATCTCGAAGTATATCACATCGGAACTCGTAGTGTATTTGCAGTCGTAAAAATTGAGCAGAGGCAGTGAAATCCAGAAGTAATTTCCCAAAAACATTAAAAAGAAGACTTAATAACTTAATAGATGAGCAGTGGCTTTATTGTGATCACAGAGATGAAAGCAACTCCACCAACTTTCGCTTCATTAAAACTGAACACATTTGAAGATCTTGAAGAATTAGCAGCGCTTGAAGAACATACTACCGATGCATTAGTGTAGACTCCCCAGTGACGGCAATTAGATGACAACCACTAATTCGTGTAAAATCTGTCTCCGAAGCCAGTGTAACCGTATAAATACTTCAAAATTTGGCCCAAAGGTACAAAACGCGCGAACAAGCTGGTCCACTCGCATCCATGTTCGGAGGGCGCTAGGGGGATAAAGAAGGCGGAGCTTTCTCGCTAATGGATGAAAAAAATGAGGCCGCGAAGACGTGTCTCTGACGTATGATTAAAACTCTTTAACAGAAGCGGCAAATTAAAAAGGTAAAAAGGCCTTTGGGCGCGGAAACCGCTTGGAATCATGGGATGCCGAATGAATTAAATAGAAATAAAAATGGTATTATAAAAGTTCCAAAGAATAAAAAATAAATGTCTCAAAAGAAGAAATTAGGCAGGTGCGTTTAGAGGCAGTGTTGCAATTTAACAGAATAAGGTTTTAATAAATACGTGTAGCTTTTAACAGATTAAGATTTTTAGAATGATAAATAACAGAATATTTTGATTAAGTTATGGAATAAAATACAAAATAGATTTAAGAGATATTTTAAAAAGAGAGGGAAAAAAGAATTGAAGAATTTGGAATAATTTAACTAAAGAAATAGGGCGAAAATTTTTTATTATTACATAACATTACATTATTACATATTTATTATATATATATATTCCCGAAAAGGGCTTGAATTTACGTGCGTCAAAGTGGTGTTAACTCCTTAATGGAAAATTTCTATATTTAAATTAATAAACTATGAAATGGCTGTCTTATGAAGCTTATGAAAATGGTTGTTGAAACTAAGCGAAGACCAACTTAATAAGATCCGGATTAATAAGAAATATTTCTGTATTAAATAATTAAACTAGAACTCATAAAGTAATCGTTGTTACTGCTATTAATATGAACAAAGGACGACAACTAGGACAGTTCTTCATCAGCCTCCATTTCAGATAATAAAAGGTTCAAGATCAATAAGTACTGTGGTAGGATGAAGTGGAGAACAGAAACATGAAAACAAACTCCGTATAGGGATGAGGTTTTTGTCATACTCACTTGATGTTTTGAAGGAGACATTAGTTTCCAACAATAATTCAGGTTTTTGCTTATAACCTTGTTTAATGAAAACTAAAATATATTTGTACAATCTTTCTTTTGACGTCTCGTTGGACAAAACGATGGACTTATAGCTGTTTCTGTTATGGAATACTGTGTAGTGCCTAGAAGAATCTTCCTCATATGTGTACCAATCGTGACTGAAGATTACGTGAAATAATCTAATTTAAAACGCTTTCAAATAATTTTTGACTCTTTCACTATAAAGTTGTGTAATGTTAAAGACATATAGGATTAGTTTATTATTAGACAGTTAAGATGTGTTAACACTTCAGTTCTCACAATCCTTTTTTTACTTTGAAAAAAGTTAATTTTGGTAAGCTATACTACAGTGGTTCTCAACTTGTTTTTGGCCACAGCCCACCTAAGCATCTCTAAAACAATGATGCACCCTCCCTTTGTAACATATGAAAACGCAACTGTAAATCCATCTGTGATATATTAAAAAGTATTAACACTTATTCATATAGAGGAAGCCTAAAAGTGCATTAACAATTGCAAGTCACTTCACATTTTTTAGCTTATCAAACAGGAAAAAAATTAATATATATGTTTGTTACCTAACTCTAGAAATCAAGGTTTCCAGGCAACTATTTTTTTACTATTTTTCTAACACTTTTGCAAAACAATAAACTTCGTAGTAAAGTTCTAGAAGATATCTACCACAAAAATTATGGTTTGGAAATGGTGTTAGAAAAGTAATTAAAAAAAAGTCGCCAGTGGCAAAGCTGATAAAAGCAGCGGAGCCATAAATCGCCGCCTTTATTTGCAGAAAAGTTTTATTGTTTCTTTTCATCTTACTTCACTGTGGGACAAAAGATGCTATATGCTCTGCATTTTTATATTCAGAAATTTCTTGAAGTTACACTCAGATGTTACATTAGTTTTGATGTCATTGATAATTTTTTCAATAGATTTTAATATTTTTATAAGAACACGGAGAATATTTTTGGACATTCAGGTATGTCTGAGAATAATGCAATAATAAGAATTATTCTCATCTTAATCAATTTTAAGTACCATTTTTTCTTTACCGTCATAACACACTTCTCTCTTACCAAGCTCGCCTTTTCCCATTATCACACACTGACCGCCAGCCGTATGTAATCTAACTTTCAATTTGAAAATATATGTGTCATAATTTATGTTTATATACTGTCTATGAGATCTGCCCTTCCAGAGCCATAAGAAGTCTACTATTACAGTGGTGGACATAATTATAAGACACCTACCTAATTTGACATACAGTGAAAGAAAATATTCAGAACTTAAAACTGCTTTATCAAATACGACAAAAACATAAATTTATTCTGTTATCACACGTAATTGTTTTACAGGAATTATATTTTTATAGAGTTAATAAAAAAAATTAAAAATACCATGGACAAAATTATAAGACACCCTAACATTTTAATTAAAACACCTGCTTTTTTTCGAAATATTAAAATTTTCTGCACGTTGTTAGGACGTCAACAGTTAACTAAAACAGACAATAACCGATTTCACACATTTAGAAACATGCCACGAGGTACAGAATGCCACAGCACATTTTATAACATTCTTTAGGTCTTCGACACATGTAAACTGCCTCCTATTTCGGTAAACCTCACGAGCTAAGATCCCCCACAAGTTTTCGATGGGATTTAAGTCTGGGGAGCGAGAAGGCCACGGAAGAACATTGGTACTTTACTCTGAAAGCCACTTTTTTGTTATGTGTGATGTATGAATCGACGCGTTATCGTGCTGGAAAGTGTAGTTTTTGCCACAAAGAAGTTCACCGTATATGGCTAGTTGATCTTTAAGAAGATTCTTATACTTTTCGGAATTCATTCTTGAATGCACAAAAATGATATTGGTTTTCCCTTGAGCCGAAAAACCAGCCCAAACCATTACTGATTTTCCACCCATTTGTACATCAGGAGACTTCCGTAAATCATGCCAACAAGAATGAAACCCGTCAGAACTACCCAGGTTAACTTTTTTTCATCATCTTCTTTTCATTCACTTTTTTTCATCATTTGGAGATCCAGGCCATAGTTTGTTTAGCGAAGTTTAAACGGTCCATTTTGTGCCTCCTTAGAAGCGGTTGTTTTTTTTCTTCATTTTTTTTAAATTTCACATAGGAAGCATTATGCAACACCCTGCGACAGGTTCTCCTTGAACAATTCAGTTTCAAAGCATTTTTAATGCCTGTAGATGTCATCTTATTCTGTGTAGCGAGCGAAAGCACATGGCGTCTGTCTCTCGAGGACAAGCAAGGAGTACGTCCAGATCTTTTAACCACCGATCCATTTCTTCCTCTTTTCAAAACATTTGAAATTGCACATCTAGAGCGTTTAATAACTTTTAAAATATTATTAACTGAAGCACCAGTTCCATTTAATCTCCAAATTTCACGAATTTCACTTTCTTTTAATTCTGTACCTCTTGGCATGTTTGTAAATGCGTGAAGTCGGTTATCGTCTGCTTTAGTTAACTGCTGAAGTCATAACAGCGTGAGAAAATTTGCATATTTCGAAAAAAAAGCAGGTGTTTTAATTAAAATGTTAGGATGTCTTGTAATTTTGTCCATGGTATTTTTAATTTCTTTTCTTAAACTCTATAAAAATATAATTTCTGTAAAACAATTACGTGTGATAATAGAATAAATTTATGTTTTTGTCGTATTTGATAAAGCATTTTTAAGCTCTGAATCTTTTCTTTCACTGTATGTCAAATTAGGTAGGTGTCTTATAATTATGTCCACCACTGTAATCTACGTATTTCTTTGTACTATGCCCATTTCGAGATTTAATAATTTTCTAAAATTGGAAGTAACTTCTTTAAATTTAAAATATTTGTGAGGTAAAAACGGTTCAAAACAGTCAGTTTTAAGTAAGTAGATTCGGGTGTAAAAAATTTTTCATACAACATATTGCCGAGAAAATAGCAAGTCTCATTCAACAATAGTCAAAACAGTTCTTGAAATTACAAAATATGAAATTAACCAGAAAAATTGCAAAACAAATTTTTAAATAATAAGCCGAACTGATGAATTGAATATATATATATATATATATATATAATTTTTTTAATATTTTCCTAACAATTATTCTGGTTTCATATGTATTTTGAACTTTTTAATAAACCCTTTTGAAATTTGAATAAAAAACTTTTCAAATTTTATTTTTGAAATTTGCATGTATATTGTATAACTCTTATTTACAGTATTACTTTACCAAATGAATATGAAAACAGAAAAACTAACACAACTAATCTAGAATTGCCAACCTCCCTCCCTTAAAAATCAAAATGCATTCCTGTGGAACATACGCCCCATGTTATAAACCACTTCGCTACCACCCTTTCATACCTGTTCCGTTGATTTTGCAATACTTTCTTTAAACTATTTCTAATACTTAATTTTATTCCGTTTTTAAAGGGTACTTCATATCGATGGTCTGAGAGTTGTTGATGCTTCTGTCATGCCTTACGTCCCAAATGGAAACACAAACACGCCGACTATAATGGTAGCAGAAAAAGCATCTGATATCATCAAATCGACAATGGAATGCCATCATAGAGATCATAGAGAAAAGCACAAAAATAAGCATGGAGATTCCTGGACGCAAGATGAACCAATTTTTAGACCAGAAACCGATTCCGAAAAGCAAAGAGATCCCTGGGATCAAGATGATTCACTTTTTGGAGCAGAAAGCGATTCCAATAAGCCCTGGGCTCAAGACGATTCCCTTCTTCGAACAACATTAGATTCTGAAGATATTTTGGCAGAATCGGACTAAAGCACTGAATTATATTGTATTTTTCAAAATCTGAAAACAGCAACAAATACATTTTATCCCTAAAACTATTGCGGATCATTATATCCGTTAAGGGATCTCACCACCAATAAATATTCATAATTTCATTTTTTAAAAGACAAATAAGCTATTTAAACTACTTTTAACATAGTCTGCGACCAGGATGTTGTTTTGTGAGTCATTCACGACGACATTTTTAAGAAATAACAACATATTTAAATATTTGTCAATCAAAGTAAGGAACTGTGACGTATCAGGAAATATTTAACTAACTAAATCGGCCTAACGCAGAATACACTGCAGGAGGGGAGGAGGAATTAATCCGCCTGTCAAACTCAAAGAGCTTTAAATAAATCTTAATAAGTTAGTGGATGGATAGTATAACTACTCTTAAAAGTACTTGTTTTGAAAACGCAATCTTCAATCCAGTAGAAACTTTAAATAAACTTGAAACTCCGTAATTTCAATATCAATTTGTTCGGAGCAAAAATACCACTGTAGAGCTACCAGCCCTTCGGATTTTTCAATACCACTATTTTCTAATAGATGTATTAGCTTTATTTAATGAATAAATTCTGCTATTAAAAAAGGCAAAATAATTTTTTGGATAATAGTGGTATTTAATAATCGAGAGGGTTGGCAGCTCTGCCACTTCTCCAATCCTTCAGAAAGATGGCTTGAACTCTAAAAACAGTAAGCAGTATCGCTTCCACTCTTTAATGACGAAACTGGATACAAGATGAAACAGCAACTCATGAACCTAGATTCAAAAGCTTGTGGGGATTCGTCGCAAACCCTATTTCCTCAGCAACCCAAACAACCACATGCATTTAATTATGATACGTTCTGAAAACATTAAGGCCACGTTTAGACGACATTTTAAAAATTCTGCGACGAGAAGTCATAAATTATTTATCTGTGCTTTCTTTTCCAAAGGCTCTGTGGTGAGGTAATAAACATGTCACAGAATTTCCTCCATGGTATTTCTCTCTCTTGGAAAAGTGACAGCTCACCACATCAAAGAAGCCGACAGACGAGCCGCCGTCGCAGAATGTTGTCTGATCGCACCTTAAGATTAATCCAAATTTGACGAACACTCAACAAAAGAAAGTTAATTCATATCAATCACACACATTTCGTTAAGGTACAAATACTGGACGTCCACATGTGAGAGTAACATTCGCAAAATGAATATCTTATTCTCAGAGTTGCGAATGTCCCCCTTTCAAGCTTTTGAATATCATACACTTTTAATAACAGATTTCTAGAGTTATGAGTTTGTCTTATTCATATTCAGTAAAAAAGGGGAATTTATTTAGTGACAGTTTTATAAGATACTCCATCGAAAACTATTAAAATATCCCCTTTGCCGTTGAATTTAAGGGTGCTAAGAGCATTTAATAATTAGATATGACAATTAATATTTGAGATAATTAATAATTAAGAATATTTCAGGGCAATTGTGCAATGCATTCGTAGACTTGTTGAAATCTGAATTTCATTATCTTTTTTTTTCACGGATTGTGGAATTAGCTGAATTTGTTTTCAATTTATGTGATATGTTTTATTAATGCTTGGTTTCTTTTTCATGCTAAATCATTTGGAGTACGGAGCAATGACTTTTATTTTAATCTTAAGTCGGTTCATTTAAGGGAAAGGAATACAGTTAATAGATGATATCAAGGAAAAACAATAAATATTTATTTTTCATTTTCTCACTAACCACTGAATATATTTCATTATTGTTTTATGCTTTTGATATTATAATTAGCTGCACTTTAGATCTTTTCTTTTTCTGAAATCAGTTGCTGATTAGTAACGTTTATTTAAAAAATATATATGCAATTTTTTTCCCGCGAAATTAAGTAATCATTACTTTTTTTCTTTTTTTATGGAATTATCAATTTATAGATTTATTAAAACCAAAAGAATTTTCGTAAGAATATTGAATTAGCTTCAGTAGTTTCAGAGAAAAAGGAACAAGAAATAGAAAAAGCGAATGAGGAGTAGACATCAAAAATTCTAACTTCAGCGTTATTTGCTTGACCAAAAAATCGATTTATTTTGTCCTAGTCCAAGCTTACCTTTTCAACTTTATTTGAAGGTTTGGTCATTTTCCATTGCACGCATCTTTTTAACTTGTGAGATTAAGAAAAGGCATTTTTCTCTGTTTTGTCTCAGTTCGAGTAAAACAAATGCTACTTTTCCAAAGAATCTTTTTTCGTCACGTAAAGATGAGAATGTTACGATATATTTCTTCTCCTGATTTATTTTTCTTATCTTACCTTCATCTTTCTCTCTTTACATGCTACCACTTTTTGAGATGACTGTCGTTTTATGTAAAACAGGTCCTAATTTTTAGCAGCTTCTTTTGTTGTCTCCTAAAAGTTGAAAATATTATCGATTAGCAGCAGATACGAATGTTGAAACATATTAAAAATACAATATTGATGTACAGAAATTTCAAAAAAGAAATGTTTTATATCTTTGAAATCAGTAGTAATATATGAATTGTAGCCGTGATTTTATTGTAATATTTTTATTGTACGCATATGATACTTTCGAAGTCTATCCACAGTAAATATAACAGAAAAGAAACTTGTTTTATATTTTTAAAAACATTTCCCCCTTGTACTTAGAGCTTTCATCTAGTCTTAATAATGAATTACAGTCCCGCTAAATACTAAATAATTGTTCACTTTAGCATCAGAGAACTTCCGTATATCGAAAATATATATTTAACAATTGTGTACATGTGTAAATAAAGACTGGTTTTTAAAATTTAACATATGTATTCGTCTTTCATATGTAGAAATAAACTCTTGAAAGATGTGTATTCGTGTATTTTATTGAAATATACATTGATTCATTCTTTTATTTATTCATAAGTCGTATTTACAATCCCATAAATTGAAACATTTAGGCAGAAGCCAATATAGCAACCTTTATTTAAGATTTTTTTTTTTTTTTTTTTTTTTTGGAGAAAACTTGTCAAATTATTTTCATATGAAAATATAACCATTCCGTTCGGAAAACTTTAAACAACAAATTTTATGAAACTAAAAATAATTTGATCATCCGAACTCTCAGGACAAGTGATTCGAAGTCTCTACCACAAGGCCAGGACCGAATTGGGGTCATGTTAAGGGCCTCGAGTCTCTGTATACTGTTTGAAATAACATTTCCTCTGTATAAATCAATATTTTTTCTGCTCTAGATTTGTTTTTAATTGTTTCTTTCTGAGCAAAATGTAAGTATTAGCTTTATTTCTTACAGGTAAAGTTTATATAATTATCGGAGAATGTATACATTTGATGATCCTGAAACAAACCGTGAAGGCAAAAAAATAAATATGTAAAATATTCTAAAGCTTAGAAGATTTTTCGAAATGAAAATTAATTATGCACATTAAATGTAAAAGTAGTTGTATATTTCATAAATTTTATTATTTATATTATATATTATTCTATGATATATACAATTTTAAAATAAATTTTATTAGTCCAGAATTACAGTATACGTTGGGCCCCACTAACTGCTTTGCCAGGGCACCGCGCGACGTTGCACCGGCCCTGCACAGGATCTCTCTCTGACTGGTGGCCACTGCTACTACATAACTGCTTTTTGAAAACAAACAATGGTTTCGGTTTTTTAAATTGAATATAAGGGTCATTCACACGAAAAGGTACAAAATAGCAGAAAAATAATTATTTTATAAAAGTAATAAAAACTGCATGGATGTTTTCATGTATGTTTAATAAATAACTTTATATTAGTGGTCAAGTTTTCTACTTTATTTTTCACGAGTTTTTGATTTTTTTTTTTTTTTTTTTTTTTTTGACATGGCCACGGTGACCATGGGAAGAAACATTTACATTTGAAAAATTTAAATGAAGCCATAATGGAGTAACTATTGGGAGTAGTTGATACATATTCATTTTTTATAATATAAAATGGCTCACACAAAAGGTAAAATTGGCTAAAAAGATTGCTTTAAACTGTTGAATTTCTAGAATGTAATTTTCTGAAAAACAATGCACTTCAGGATTTCACTGCTTATCAAACTTCTCTTTGTGTTTGCGACCTCCTTATACAGTACACAATGTTTGATACGTGATCGATAAGCTAGACAATATCGGTAAAAATGGATATGCCAAGTCCAAGGAGGGGACAAAAATCAAGTTTTGAATTTTTAAGTACTTTGGGTTTTGAAGTTGCTAAAGTGGTGCAATATATTTTTATTAAGTGCATTGTTAAAGCTGTCTAAAATTTGGATTATAATTTAATAAGTAACCTTATATCAGAGGTCAAGTTTCCTATTTAATTTTTCACAAGTTTTTGATTGTTTTAAATTCTGACATGTCCACGGAGGCCATGGGAAGGGATATTTACATTTCAAAAATTTAAATGCAGACATAATTCCGTAAATATTAAGCGTAGTTGGTACGTACATATTTATTTTTTATAATATAAAATGGCACACACAAAACGTAAAATTGGCTAAAAAGATTGCTTTAAACTGCTGAATTTATAGAATGTAATTTTCTGAAAAACAATGCACTTCAGTATTTCATTGCTTATCAAACTTCTCTTTGTATTTGAGACCTCCTTATACTGTACAATGTTTGATAAATGATCGCTAAGCTAGACAATATCGGTAAAAATGGATATGCCAAATCCAAGGAGGAGACAAAAGTTAAGTTTTGAACTGTTAAGTACTTTGGTTTTCAGGTTGCTAAAATGGTTCAATTTAATTTTATTAAATGCAGTGTTAAAGCTGTCTAAAATTTGGATTATAATTATAAATTAACTTTTTCTTACCTTATTTATGATGATCACGTAGAACTTTACCAAACTCTAAATGGAACTAATAAATTGGAAAAGATTCCTTAACTTCACAACAGAACAAAAAATTATACCTAAAAAACTAAATGGCTTTCTTTCTCCCAATCCATAATGATGATTTGGCATGTACTGTCATCTATAGCACGTTTTAAATTTATTTTCTGAGTCCACGGAGGGAGACTATTTTGGCTACAAAGTTTATAAGTTAATTCCTTAGTAAAAATAAAACCATTTAAATATATATATATATATATATATATATATATATATATTAACCAATTACTATTGAAAAAGAAATTGTAAAAAAAAATTAAACTGTTTAAACATCAGTTAGATGTAGGGACGTCCACAAAGAGCACTTTCGACTTATATTCATTAAAAGATTGAAGTTAAATATTAAAATTATTTTGTCTGGAATGTATTTAATTGCTTACTTAAATATACATATGAATGAAAATATTAGGAAATTTGCTACATTTTCTAATATTTATCCCTTTAGAACCATAAAAGTACCTTCTCGTGAGAATGACCCATAGAAATCTGAAAAAGCATTCATTATAGCCCAAATTTTTTTTTTTTTCAAAAGTGAAATTTTGGGAAAAGTAAAGATTGTTTTAAATCCACTTTTGTACAAAATAATAAATAAATAAATAAATAAAATAAAGACAAATTTAATGGTTCACAGTATAAGTACATGTGTGAAGTAACTTCGCTTTATATTGGAAGTCCATACGTTAAAAACTAATTTTTTGACACAATGACAGCCAGTTTAAAAAACACCATTTTGTGAAAAATGCATAAAAAAGTTCTGGAAGAGGTGCTGACGGTTTCGGAAGATCACCAAACAAAAGCCTGTTTTTACAGGCTTTTGTTCACAGAAGTTTTGTGCGGTTCTTTTTAATTGAACGCTGAGCAAGGCAGTGTTGGAAACGGAAAGAAACATAAAAAATTTTATGCGTAAAAAATGAAGTTTTAGAAACTTTTGCACCAGCATACCGTTCTCTACTCCTTTAATAAGCATTAAAAAAATTGTAAACACCTACTCAAATTCTTATTTGACAAGTTTCATGTGTTGTTGGCATTTTCAGGTCCACAGTGGCCGAATGGTTTGTGTATGTGGAGCTTGCAGACGAAGGGTGTCAAACTAGGAGGACAGAATAGGAGGAGTCCACATATATCAATCTTCTCCTGTGGAAAGGTTTGAAGCCGGCCAACGAGTTCTTCCCTTCCTTCAATGAAAGAGCGACTAAATATGGCAGATGCAGGAAGGAGTAGGAGCGGTTTCAAGTGATGTCATTTATGACGATTATATGTTTCAATACGATATTTGGCCGTCGAAACACTAAAGTGTACATGCTATATGCGTGCACGTAAAATCCGTGGTCAAGAAAGGCCTCTCGCTTTGTGTTGGGTTGACTCTAATTGTTTGGCGTTCGGGTCGGTTTCAGATTGGGTTTTGACTCGTACGGCTGGGGTGTTGTAACCTGTTTATAAAAAAAACTGCTTATTTGAACACAAATGAGCGTGTATCTGTTTATTTTTTTACATAAAAGATAAAAATAACATTAGAGATATAATTATAAAGTATTTTTTCATAATTACATTAAAATATGGAATAATTTTCTTTTATTTCGGCTAAAGTACTTAGTCTTTTTCAAAAATTGCCTCATAAAAATTTTAGTATCTTTTAAATGACAATATATTTTGACATTTTTACTCAATTTATTGTCTTTTTAAAAATATTTAAATTTAGGAAAATGAATTTTGAAAACATCGGTATGTTTCCTTTCTGGTGATTAAAAACAAACTTTTATATTTTTAATAGGTCATTGATAATAGGATTTTTAAATTTCTCTATACATTTATATAGGATTTCGTGATCTACTGGGGTGAAATCTCTTTCCACTAGAGAGTCCCCCTAAGAGCCTACACTAGTAACGCCAAGACGCCTGGAAGCTAATGTTAAACCAAAAAGAGAGTTCTTTTCAAATTTCTCGTTCGCTTTTTTTTTCCATAGGATATCTGAGGTTGATGTCTTATCGGGTACTTTTTTAATTTTTCCAGTTTGATTTCCATTTTTTAGGGTTTCGTTCATCTCACGAAACCCTATTACTCCCTCTCCGTTGTGTGTCCATCACAGAGTCGTTCTCAGAAACTATATAACTTACAGGCATGAAAATTTGTGTACTTATAGCTAACTACCTACTTTGAAGCTCAAATTATTAAAATTTGAAAAAATCGTATCATTTTAATATAGAGAGATAAAAAACCAAAAGTCTAACAGCCTTTTCCTATTAAATTTAAACATTTTTCGTTATAGCAGTAGCCAACAATTAAAATTCCACAATAAAATTCTTTCTACAGTAATTAATTATCTATTGAAAGATTTCCACTTGAAAAATGAAAATGAAATAAAAAGTTTTACCAATTAAAAAAAAAAAGATTAATGTTGGCAATAAAACGGAAATTTTCAAACATTTCTCAATAATACAAGGAGTATGAGTATGTGTATGTACAGAAAACAGATTAATATCACGTCATTAGAGAATTAAAAAGAAAATTAATCTGAGTTCATATTGGAAGTTTAACGATTTTTTCAAATGTTTGAGAATAATACAAAGCGAGTATCAATATGAGTAATAGCGAATAGTAAATATATGAGTTTGAGGAACATATTGAATCGTGATAAAAACACGATTATGGAAAAATTCGCATATTTTAACATTTTGAAGGTGTACAACATGTTTAATTTTGAAATTGATTTACTTTATAAAAAACATGACTTTATTCTTTTTCTTTTTTTTTCGGAAAATGAACTTTTTTTTGATTTATTAAAGAAAGGATAAAGTGTTTTGAAAGGAATATTAAACGAAACCCTTTGTGCGATCTTCCATCACATTTTACCCACTTGTTTTTCATTACACGTAACCCATTTGCCCTCGTCTGCCCGTTATCGAGATATAAAGTTTTAAAGTTTGCTAATTAATTTATTTAATTTAGGGAGAAAAAGCGTGGTTTTAGTTCAGAAACTTTGATAATCAGGTTAAAATAAAATTCAAATAATATTTAGACACAATAATATAAAAATGAAAGAAGCCCGCGAAAAAAAATATCGATAAAAAAAGTACTGCTTCATAAACATAGAAACAAAAACTCAAATGTGATGGTAACACTGAAATTTTTGGGACACGGACAGACGATATGCACTAAAAACATTATTGGCCGCATATTTACATTTGAACTCTTTTATGTTTGAAGAAGATAATTTAGGGCAACAATTGCGACTTAGCTATCCTAGAATAAATTTTGAATGAGGAGAAAATGGAGTTGACGCGGCAGCATTATCGAGCTATGATTTTCTATGATTTTAAAATGAGTCTAAATCAAGAAGAATGCCTTCAACGTCTACAATTGGCATATGGAAATGAAGCTCCATCTCGAGCCACTGTATTCATATGATTTACAGAATTTAGAAGAGTTTAAAATTCTCTCCTGGTTGAAAAACACACAGGAAAACCTTTGTCAGCTGTAGTCCCGGAAAATGTGTCAACCATACAAAAATGTTAATCGATGATAATCGTTGTACCTACCAGACGATACAGGAGGAACTTAACATTAGATCCAGATACACATACAATTATTCATGAAGAACTGCATATTAAAGAATTAGTTTGTCGTTGAGTCCCCCATAATTTAACAGAACACCAAAAATCGGAGCGTGACAGAATCAGTAAATAAACCATAAAGTTACTTAATGATGGTGGGTGCAGCATTATTCCTAAAATCCTAACTAGTGACGAGACTTACAGACTTTTTTTGACGTTTTAACACGTCAAGAAAGTAAAGTATAATTCTTTAAAAAGACACCAAACCAACAATGATGAAAAGACAACTAGCAATGAAAAAAGTAATGTATACCCTGTTCTTGAGAAGTACAAGGCTGGTCAAAAGCATAACGCTAAAGGGACAAAAGACAGCTACTGCTAATTGGTACACTAGTAGCTGTTTTCTAAGAAGTTCTTTAAGAGGTGAATGTTAGGGGACCCATGCCTCACCATGACAATGCATCTTTTCATTCAGCAAGTATTATAGTCGAATTTCTTGAACCAAAAAAAATCAAACTGATAGAACATCCACCCGATTCACTCGATCTTGCTATGTGGGACTTTTGACTATTTTTGAATCCGAAAAAGAAATACGTGGGAGTCGTTTTCATTCCGAAGATGAGATTGATGAGGTTATAAAAGCATATTTTTCATTATTCTAAGAAATAAACGGCCTTCTTAAAGCCTTTAATTTTAGGAAAATTCGCCTACAAAAGCGCATTGGCATTGAAGGGAACTACTTTGAACACTTCTGAGCATTGGTAAATTTAAGTTGTACCATCTCAAAATTTTCAGTGTGACTCTCGTACTTTTCCATCTTGCGAACATACTATATTTAGACTTCCCGTCTAATTTGTTTTCGTACTAAAGAGAGACAAAACAATTTCCACATGAATATGTAGGTTATTATAATATTACATTGAAACATTTTTTCTTCTTCACAGCACGTAAGCGTTTAAAGCTGTTTAACCTTCTCCACTTTCACAGGGAAAAAAAGAAGAATTAATGGATTCATAAGTATTATAATAGGATTAAACTAAACATACTATTCACATCATGTAGAAATATCACTTCAGTTTCTGACAAAAATTACTGAATAACTACGAATTAGTGAAGCATAGTGAAGCATTCGACTTGCCTTTTCCACTAATATCTTGATTACATTATTCATTTTTATTTTAAAAGCCGTTGGCGTATTTGTTAATTGAACGCTCTGAATTTTTCTCCTATCCCTCCATATCAATTTTTTTTTCAAACAGACAGTCTCGTTTAAATCTATTAAATTATACTTATCACTGATTTTGTGTGAAAAAATTATGCGGTACGCATAGCTTTGAATTTGTGCAACAAGTTCATTGAAATTTCAGAGAAAGAAAAAAAAAGGTAATTTGTTTGTAATATATTTAAGCTATTATATATTATTGATAATTGTATTGATATTTATATTTAATTTCTTAACTAAAATTTTAAATGAAATTTCATTCATATTAATAAAACGTTACATTCATATTTACATTTATTATCCACATATGCATTTTGTAGTACCGTTAATTTATCATTTTAACTTAATCAGAATCCTTATATACATTTGACTGGTTATTTAAAAAATTTAAAAAACAGAACATTTATTATTTAGGATTTCTAAACTCTGTATTATTTGTCAAGTTGTCATGATTTTGTAATTTGAAAAATTTATATACTTCATTCATTTGCTAAAAGGTATTAAATAAAAACCATTAACACAGCAAAAATGTTTAATTAAACTGGTTATATTAAACTGGTTTTAATGAAGTGGTTTCGGCTTCACCGAAGCCTTTATCAAGACAAATAATAACATTCTACAGTTGATACAGTTGATAATGATTTGAAACGCCATCATTCACGTCTTCCACGTTCTCACAGATTACTAACTTTATTTAGGGTGAAACCCCCTAGTAACTGACACTTTAAAAATTCTTTCTTGTTCAAATCACTATTACAAAAATTGAAATCTATTTTATAATTACCTTTGCTTTTTAAAGGATAGTAGAGATACATTTAAAAAATATTGTTGGAAAAATTTTAAAAAATTAAACATTTTAGTATTAAAAATTATTTTTATTCATAAATACGATCAAAAACTCCAGTAACTTACACCATCCATATTTTGAAACACTAATAACTGACACAAAGTGAACCAGTGACTGACACTTTATTTTAAAAGATTTAAATGCTTTTTTTTTATTCTGTATTATAAAAACAAAATACATTAATATTTATTATAAAAAGTGGTATTTCGTAATCTGTACTGCATTATTAGTAGTGCAGGGCATATAGTAAGAATATACAGCAATAATATTTAGTACTGCATTATTAGTAATGCAAATATCCAGTAACTTACACCATCCATATTTTGAAACACTAATAACTGACACAAAGTGAACCAGTGACTGACACTTTATTTTAAAAGATTTAAATGCTTTTTTTTTATTCTGTATTATAAAAACAAAATACATTAATATTTATTATAAAAAGTGGTATTTCGTAATCTGTACTGCATTATTAGTAGTGCAGGGCATATAGTAAGAATATACAGCAATAATATTTAGTACTGCATTATTAGTAATGCAAATATCCAATAACTGACATTTATGAACCAAAAACTGACATCTGGTGTTGGACACTGGTAAAACAACTTAAATTTCAATGGTGTTTCCCACAAGATAAATTTAGTTTATTATTATGCATTTTTAAACAGTTCAAATAATATATTTCAATTTTACTAACACCTCTATCAGAGACTGGTGAAATGAAATTCTAGGAACCAATAACTGGCACCCCCCCCCCCATAAGCTAAATTAAATAACTATAAACCTTAAATCATGGAGCTAAGATACCATATGCATCTCTAAATTAATGTCTACTAGTATAACTTTAAGAAAAAAATTTAGGGTGGTTGTATTACAAATAGATTAGAAAAACTACCTTAATTGTAGAAATAAGATGTTTGCTTTAAACTGGCACTTTTTGTATTCTCAAAAGTTTCTTTCTCATTGAATATATTCTTGGCCTCCAGTGGTGAATAAATTGACTTCATAATAAAAATAGGTGTCTCATTTACCACTAGATGACATTATTTTGCAGAATTTTATAACAAAATGCATACTTGAGTTAGATTTTGCTCAAGTGGCAGTTACTGGTTAGGTGTCAATAACTGGGAGTTTCAGCCTATTTATTTTTTTATCTTAAATAATCTGAAAGAGAACGTGAAAATCATGAATGATAGCGATTCATCATAGATCATGCAACTGTATTATATTCTTATTTATCTTGATAAAGGCTTCGGTGAAGCTGAAACATGTACACAGGTTAGTAAAACTTTTTAACTGTCTTTATGGTTTTTATTTAACCCTTTTTAGTAATTTATGAAGTGTATTATCTCTGTATGTTCGGGTTTGTTATATATTAAAATATTAAGTTACAGAAATTAAATTACGTTAATAACTGAAATAACTGTTTCACTTCGTGAAATTTAAATGAAGCATCTCATGAAATGTTAATCAAAATATGGAAAAAGGAAAATTCATATGTCATTCATAGTCCTAAAACCATCATATTAAAATGTATGTGAAATTCCTACAAATTAATTTTTTTAATTTAGATTAGAAATATTTAACTGGCATTTATAGATGAAAGCAATCTATCGTTATTTAGCATGTATGATTTTTTTTTCTAAAAATATTTATCAGTTATTGCTTTAAACAAATATTGCAATTATTTTTAATAATAATAATTTTATAAATACATTTTCATAATCAAATAACGAGAATATATTAAGAGCCTAAAGGAAATAAAAAACAAGAAAAATGTCTTTAATCTGAAATTCTCATTTTTCATTAAAATAGTAAATAGTGAATGTTAACAGAACTGTGAATGGTGAACACTTTATAGTGAAGGAATCATGTATGTTTCTTACATTGCAAACAATAGACCAAACAACAAAAAATAAATAAAAGAGTTTTTTTTTAATATTGCGCTCTTTTTTTTTTTCTTTTTTTTTTTTTTTTTTTTTTTTTTTTTTTTTACTCTATGTGTTTAAAGTATTTCGTTGTTGCAATTACATAGTCGGTTCGCCTATTTTGGCGAGAGTGGTTTGGCGTATCATTAACTCCATTGTTTTATAATACGAAAACAGTTATAACCTTAAACATTATATAGCGATTTATTACAAGGGGCCAGCTAATGGGAAAATGCCTTAAAATTAATTTATTAATTTATAATTAAGTTCTAAAAAATTTAAATGCTGTATTGTCAATGAAAACACACCTCTGTGATTTTTTTTTTAATAATGCTAGCATATCAAGAAGTGAATGAGAAATGGATTACAAAATTCCATTTGTAATTTCTCTTTATAATCAAGCCGAAATTCAACTCGAAACCCGATACATACATATATATATATTGAACAATGTTAAACATATATTAGACGATATAATTTTTAACAATTGTGGACAAAATCTTTTGAGAAAATGGGTTAGAAAACCCTATTCTCAAAAACAAAAACCGTAACAGATTCAATCTGACCCGCAACAATAAAAGTTGTTGTCGACCCAGCCCAACTCAAATCTCGGATCAAATCGGATTAAAAAGAAAAAACAGATTACTCGACATGCTGCAGGAAGGTAATCCATATTTACTTTAAATCTCATTGCCGTGAATATCGCTTATTTTAACGCCCAATAGACGATGATACACTAATATTTACGAGGTGTCCCGTGTAAAACAACTTAATACGATACGACGACTATGTTAAAAACGTAAAGAAGCACTGTGCTCCTTAACATCATATTAAAATTGACCTTAAACATGACCATATTAAAATATGCACCTTAACACCATATGTTCCCCTACAATATATCCAGGATCTGGTATAGCTCACTAAATATCTCTGGCGATTTTGGAACGTAACTATCGTAGTTTTCCCCCCGCCCTCCTCTCCTCCCATCTCAACCTATCCCTTAAATTAGACTCATCTCCGGCTATTTAACCAACGGACATTCATGACCATTCACACCTTTGAAATTTCCCCTGATGATGACTGTTTGGTGACAGTTGAACGCGCTTGGGTTTTAACATCTTTTAACATCTTCTGACGATTTTCATGTTTTAAAAGCCTTTTTATGTATTTTTAGCATTTTTTTAGTAAAATAAATCCTAAGTTTCTATTCTTATATATTTCATTCAGTAATTACAAAAATTATAGTTAAACTATATTTTCGAATGATATTTTATATTTTGAAACCTTAATGGCTTTTATCTCCAGTTGTTCCGTATCGCAAAATTTTGATACTTATGTAATACTTTCTTCGTACTTTTCTTTAATATACGTATGTGATATAGAAAAAAGGATTTGTCTTTCAGATTCAGATCCTAAAATTGTATAAAATAATTTTAATGGGTTGAGACAGAAAGTGCAAATTGTAAATTTGCTGGCTAACATTTCAAAATTTAATGATGATAAATCTCTATTTTCTAACGTATGGTGTCCAAGGAGGTCCCTTTCACCTTTCCGACACTTGACACCGAAACAGCGGACGGCCCGATCACGGAACATGTCACCGGAAAATTTTAAAAGCTAAATTCACTAACTTTAAGACATCGACCAGCTGGATTGGGTGGAACGGGAAGTTTAATACGTCCGACAACCTCTGGGACTTCAAGATCATTATAGCTCTTACCCTTGGTGTCATAGGTGCAGAGTTGGGCAAATTTGCAATCTGATTAATCTGTAATCTGATTACAATTTAATCCCATGTAACAGATTATAATTTCAATTACATGTAATCATAATCTGAATTTGAAATTTAATTAGGATTGTAATCGTAATTATAAATGCTATGATTATGATTACGCAGATTTGAGAAAATTCGAATCTGATTACAATATAATTGCATGTAACAGATTATAATTTCAATTACATGTAATTATAATCCAATTTGAAAAGTCAATTAAGATTGTAATCATAACTATAATGATATGATTATGATTATAGTGTAATTATAATTATAATTGAGAACTTATAATTACAATTACGTGTCATTTCAATGGCAGATTTTCAATATGTACCATAAAAGACAATATTTATCTTATCACACACAGTAGACATTTGATACAACAAGAACGAAAATTCATGCATCCGGCATCGATTATAAAACACTTTCCAGCATGAACAGAATATTATTCAGAAATTTTAAAGCGTTATTAATTAATACACGGAATCCTAAATATGTACGATGAAAGACAGTTTTTATCACACACAGTAAAAATTAGACAGAATAAGAACGAAAAATCAAGCATCCGGCATAGATTACGAAACACTTTCCCACATGAACAGAATATTATTCAAAATTTTTAAATTCTTATTAATTACCGCAACACTAAATATGTACCATAGAAGGCATTTTTTATCACACACATTAGAAATTTGATACAAGAAGAACGAAAAATCATGCATCCGTCATATATTATGAAACACTTTCCAACATAAACAGTAAATTATTAAAAAATTTTAAATTGTTATTAATATCTACAACCCTAAATATGTACCAGAAAAAAAAGCTTTTATCACACACAGTAGAAATTATACAAGAACAAAAAATCATGCATCCTGTATACGAGGGCTATCCAGAAAGTAGATTACGTTTTCGTCTGTGTCCGCTAGGGGCGGGGCTAGCGCGGCCATCTTGGGGTCAGAGCGTTGCGCAGCTCAGTCGGCATCTAGCCGTGCTAGTGAGAGGTTCGTGCTGCGCTCCGTTCAGACACTGTGACGGTTTGAAATGTCTGCGTTAATTGAAAATCCCGCGAGCTGCGAGGTGCGTGCAGTAATAAGTTCACAATAACGGAACTTTCTTTCAGTTTTCCACAAATTTCGCGAAGTTTGTTGCACGAAATCATCAGCGAAAAGCTTGGTTACCACAAGTTTTGTGCAAGATGGATTCCAAAAATCTTGACAGAGGACCACAAAAATCAGCGAATGGCTGCAGCGTTGAACTTTTTGGACGCTTACCATAAGGATGGTGACTCTTTACTCGATCGCATCGTTACTGGTGACGAAACATGGGTGAAACACGTGAACTGTTGGTTGAAGGCGCAGGCGGCCGAATTTTTCGACGAAGGCATTTCCAAGCTCGTACATCGCTACGATAAATGCCTTAATTTGTATGGTGACTATGTAGAAAAGTAGTATTTGAGTGTGGCTTTCATCTGTATATAATAAAATTTATTTCCTATACTTTGTTTATTTTTTATTCCAAAACGTAATCTACTTTCTGGATAGCCCTCGTAGATTATCAAACACTTTCTAACGTTAACATAATATTATTCACAAATTTTTAATTGTTATTAATAGCCGCAATGCTAAATATGTACCATAAAGGACAGTTTTTATCACACACAAGTATGTTCTGTGACAATTTGGATCATAGTTATAAGTGTGTATGGTTATTGGGCCTTTATATTTACGCTATACTAATAGTTAAGGGTTTATGTTAAAAACACCGATAACGTTCCCCTCCCCTTTTAAAGATTATGTTTACCTTATCAAATATCAGTGTTCTACGATAATTACAGCTTAAGTCATAATTGTTTTAATTTGTCAGCACCTTATATTTTGATACACTAAAATTTGCGAGGGCTTCTATAAAAAAATCTATGGAGCACCCCACGCCCCTTTTTTTAAAACGACTACGTTTATAATACGAAATTTATGTTGGTGTCGATAATTTGGTTTCGAATTATATGAGTTTGTGTATATCGGGCCCTTCTATTCGCACTGTAGTAAAACTGGCGTTGTTTTGGTTAAAAAAAAAAAAAAAAAAAAAAAAAAAAAAAACGACAATGTCCTCTGTAAAGTTATGTCACTTTGTGAAACTGAAATGGCACTGGGACCGAGATGTCGGGATCGAAGTGCTGTGACTTAAACACAGGACCGAAATGTTGGAACCGAAATGGCGTGCGTCCACGGGATGAATTAGTTTGATATTCCTTCATTTTCAACGTTGCATTCTCAATCGTCAGATTAGCTACAAAACATTAAATACATTATATTAATTAATTAAGCCATAGAGATATTTAAGATCTATAGCTTAAGAATACTGTGAAATCGTCCCTTCGAGAACGGTAAGTAGTTTTTAATATTTCATAAGAGTTTAAACCTCTTATATTTACTTTTTGGGGAATAAAAAACATTTAAAAAAAACCCGATCTCTTCGTAAAATAATGGAGTATTCACAATAACGAACAGGTTAAAATCGGTTTATCAGACTCAGTACAGAATTTGGAAAATGCATAGCATATTTGAAAACCCAATTGCAGTAATTACCATTAATAAATGAAAAAATGTCTGTTTTTTTTTAAGCCCAGCATATTATCAATTGGTTTGTATATATACTACATAGCAGTATGCTAAAATTTAATTAGGTTATGAAACACATAACACGGTTGAAAATTCCCATTCGGCAATTTCCATCTATAAACATCAATATACTCGAGAACTTTTGTGCAGCCCTACATATGATTTATAGAATTTATACACACCAAGCAATATGCAAAGAAATAGTTACATTCAAAAAAGCGTGCAACAACTGAAAAAAAAGCGTATTTCTAGCAATTATTGTTCATAGTCAGTACTGTAACCGAATTTTTTTGCATCTCCGTAAATGAGAGATGAATGCTGTGTACTCCATAATCTGTAGTAAACATCTTGTAATGCACCTCAGTGATATATGTGAAATTCAATATGTTTGAAATACAGTAATATCATTAAAATACACCGCGAACGATTTTTCTCCATAGACTGTAATATAAAAAAATTCTTTGAGTGATTTAAATTACATGCTACATACTTCATTTTCTATACAAATTATACCACAGTAAATCTCAATAACATATATCAATTGCATAGAAATCCGAGCGTTTACGCGTTTTAGAGTACTGACAAACAGACAGGCAAACTGAATTCATAAACACTTTTCAACTTTGTTGGAAAGTGTTGAAAATTCTATTAGAATTAGCTCGTAATACATTGCAGTTTAATTTAAATACATTTTATAGAATTTAATTTATATTTAGTTGCATTACATTACACGTTAACCAAATTGTATTCTGAAAAAACATAATTGACATTAACTTGTAAATACATTACAAGTTAATGTATACTATTTATACAAGTTAATGTTACTAAATATATTCTTTAAAATGTAATTAGAATTCACATATAATCCATTACAGGTTAATTGGATTATACAATTAAAAATGTAATCGGAATCCACCTATAATCCATTACAGGTTAATTGGATTATACAATTAAAAACGTAATCGGAATCCACTTATAATCCATTACAGGTTAATTGGATTATACAATTAAAAACGTAATCGAAATCATCTTGTAATCCATTACAGGTTAACTGGATTATACAATTAAAAACGTAATCTAAATCGTCTTGTAATCTAATTACAAATTAATCTAATTACAGATTAATCTAATTATATTTAAAAGAGAAAATTAGAATTGACTTGTAATCCATTACACGATAATCAGATTATGCGATAATTAGATTATATTTAAATCACTTTGTAATGCATTACATGATAATCAATTACATAGTGAGGAGATTATAATGTATTTTAATCTGTAATTTGATTACTTTGTAATCAGATTCTGCCCAACACTGCATAGGTGGCGATAAATCCCTTGACTTAAAGTCTTACGTCTCACTTTTTAAATCAAACCATAGGTAGTTAAACGATTTTTTTAACGTAAAAATATTCAAACAAATTTGACACGAAGTTATTATGTCTTCAAAGTTTTTTTTTAATATAAATATGCATTATGCGGATGTTTTTTTTACCACAAGGATAAAAAAATGCAATTATTGGTTGATTGTACATCAAGTGACTGTGCCTTAAAGAAAAAAAACTTGAAAAAGATGTCATAGACTCGAAATAATACATTCTTTCATAATATGAATGTACCATAAGTTTTGAAATAGGAATCGTCTACATATTTTTAAAATATATGCCAACTTTTGACAAAACATTCGAGTTCCTTTGAACAAAGTGCCGGTAAAATGGTATAGTTTATATACTTTTTCTTAAATCTTCATAGAGTTATGCATTTGGGCACGGGCCCAGGGCAAAACTTTTTTTTTCAAATTAATTTTCGATAAAAAAGTAACTGTAACTTATTATTTTTTTTAATATAAATCGATTTCTAGAAGCTTCAACTATGCGAATCCAAAATTACAGCTCATTCCACCAAGTAGTTATTGAATTATGCATAAGAAACTACCTGCATTGCAATATGTTTGCAACGATTACAAATGAATTTAACATTGGGTATTCAAAACTTTAAACCTTCATAATTCCCAAACTACTTGACCGAATGACTTTTCGTTTGGTATCCTATGCTAAGATTTACCGAAAAAGTCAAATATGATATCAAAATTATGTGTTTGTATTAAAAATTTCAGAGATTGGTACACTTTTAATATGAAAATGATCCCCTAAACTTAAAAAAAAAAAAACATAAATAATAAACATAAATTTTTACATTGCTAAACTGAGCGTAAAACAGAGAGAGTTAAAAATGACCATGCCCGGATTTAAACCCGGGCCCTTTGAATAACGCTCCAAAGCTCTACCACTGAGTTACGAGGATGATACACAACTTGGCATCTCTCAATCACATATATCGTTAACGCTGCAACCGCAGCGCAAGATGGAAATGTCATCATGGGTACACAAACCCTGTAGCAAATTGGAGATGACATATAAAGCCACAGAAAGTCCAGCACAGATCAATATCCAGCACAGGGCCCGGGTTTGATTCCCGGCTTGGTCACTCTGTTAGTTCATTTCACTCTGACATAATTTGACATTTCATTCATTCATTTTGCTCTGTCAGTTTTACGCTCAGTTTAGTAATGTAAAAATTCATGTTTATTATTAATTGGTTTCCGGCGAATTTCACTCCTGTGAATTAATTGAATAATTAATTGTAATTTACTTAAAAAACATAAATTGAAAGAAGATATATTTTCCAATCGATTGATTATCTCTTTTTTTTTCGGTGACAATTTGGAGATTTAAATGTATGGGGCGTTCTTTCTTTTAGCACACTGTACATAAGGTGACACATAAAAATCAAGCATATCGATAATATGTAAAAGTTGATTTAAGTGTTTAAAACCACTCATATTTTCGTGGAAGAATATAATTCTATATTTTTAATTCATTTAATGCGATTTCTTTTTTGTGTTTTTGGATTTTAAACTTTCCTAATTTTTCTTCCATGAAAAGGAACTTTTTTTCTGTTTTTTGTCTTTTCTTAATTTTTTCCCATGAAAACATTGTGTTGAACATTTCGTTTTTACTCAGATAAACATGGACATTGCAGCGGAGAGCAGTTATCCGACACCTTTGGCGAACTCCACCCAATTACTCACCATGCTTGTGTTGTCTCTGGCTCGACAGAAACACTCGCCAGATACAGCTAAGTCTTTTACAAAGGAGTACGATTATATTATAGGTAAGTAAAAATAATATTGTGTTATTTTCTAAAATGTTAAAAGATTGAGAGTTACCTCTCCAATTAATTCCGCTGCAAATTATAGGACTGCTCTTGACGACTATTTTGTTATTATTTCGTCCACAACATTACTATTAACAAACAAATTCCATATCGTAAAATTTTGCTAATTTTCTTCCTAGATTATTTCTGTTAAAAATAGTGGTAAAAGAAATATAAAAAATTAGTAGCAAGTGGCAGTCCTGATATTTTCTTATAAATATTATATTGGTAGGCTTCCTCCTCGGTCCGTTTTTTGAATACCACTTTTTCTAAAAAACATTTTTAGATTATTCTTACAAAGTTTGCAGACACCTACCAGGATCGTTTTTTTTTTCGAATGTAAAAACCTAGCATGAAAATACTTCTTCAGAAATACTGGAAATTCAGAAAATTATCATTTAAAAAACTGGCCAGTTGGAGACCTGTAGTGCTATCACGTGATCGGTAATATACGTCTGCTATTAAATGTTATACGTGAATTAGGGTTTGTAGCCAATCTACGTATTAAAAATTATACAAAATTTTCCCAAAAGGAAAACTTCTATAGTCCCACCACACACTTTTTTCCTGGGCAGTGATTTAACACGTACCCAGCTTGAGAGTAAAACGTTTATTTATGCAACAGATGCAACCAGAAATTTTTCATGCGCAGTGAATATAGATCAAAGGTATAGCTCATACGCCATGGACAAACGGTACACTAACTACTGTTCATTCTGACGAGCTGCTTCAGATACCAGACCAGATGTCTTTGCCAAAAGGTTGACTGGGTGAATTATGTCCGCCGGAATTGCCCAGGATAGTTTAGTTGGTAGAGCATTCGCAACTTAATGTCAAGGTTCTGGGTTCAAATACCGGCCTGGACTCTTTTTCACTTTGTTGGAAAAATTACAACTCGTAACGGTTTGGTATGAATCATTATGTTTCTGGTTTACATTTGTGGTAATTGGTTTGAGTCAGAAGTTAGGTTAATTTCAGTGTATTCCTTAAATCCTGCTAATGATTGCACTGCTCGGGACAAGAACCAATGTTACAAATGTACATCCCATACAATTCCATCATTTACCTATAAAATAAAAACTGGAAGAGCAATTCAATGAAATTGAAAATAAAAGGCATGACGTCAAGATTAGAGTAATTAATAAAATTACGATTTCAAATCATTATAGTATACTTTTACAGACTTTATTAAAATGTACTTATACGAATTTTGGCTAATAAAAATCCTATTTCATTTTCCGATCAACCTAATACAACTTTTTTTTCAAAATCCTTAACACATTTTGCTCCGGTCAGATAAAAATACGTCATTTGTATATCTATAACTACGCCTATGGATTGTCACATATTGAATGTTAAATTATTTCTAAAAATTATACATAATATTTATATTTATGCAACCAGTGTAGTATGCTTATCAACACATCGTAAGAAATATTAGCTATCATTTTAATGCGTCTGAATTAAAAAAATAATATCTTACTGAATAATACAGCATGCAAGAATAATATCGATGCGTTGAACTTATTGATGAAATAGCGAGAACAAGCAATGCAAAGTGACTACAAAAAGTACACACATGTACCACTTATGGTTACCAAAGACGACTCTTTTTTTGCGTTGGTAACGGAGATCCATTCTGGTGCCTTTTGGGCGACTAATACGACGTTATATTTGTCCAGAATGGATCCCCGGTACGAACGTCTAACAGTGAAGCTCGGAAATAGATCAGTAATAGTCTGGGGAGCTTTACATCATGATGGCATTGTCCCCTTCGTATATATTGATGTGATTATGGATCAAAATGTTTGTAAAAACATTTTAAAAGATCGCATGCTGCCTTACGCTTGTAAAAAGATGCCTCGTGGATGGATGCTTCAGCAGGATAATGACCCAGAGCACACCTTCAAAATGGTGACAAATTGGTTTACAGCTAAGAAAATTAAAGTTTTGGAATGGCCGAGTCAGTCACCTTACCTCAATTTAATTGAACATCTTTGAGAACACAATGGAAGAAAAGTCAGGACACGGAAGCATTCTTCAAAGGCGAAACTCCTTCATGATCTTCAATCGGAAATAGCGAAATCCCTAGTAGACTAGGAGGCGGAAGCACAGACAATCACCTCAATGAGGTCATGGTTGAAATTCCAGAATTAGTTAAAACTCGATTCGCATATTAAAACGCAATAGGTCTGCCAAGTCATATCTTGGTGGAAAGCACCCGAAAACCCGATTTTAGTGGTTGGCTCGTAGGTTTACCATTGTGTGTTCCTGCTCCCAGTCCTCCATGTTTTCATACCTGTGGATGCAGGAAAACACAATGGTAAACCTACGAGTCAACCGCTAAAATCGGGTTTTAAGGCGTTTTCCACCAAGATATGACTTGGCAGACCGATTGCGTTTTAATATGCGAATCGAGTTTTAACTAATTCTGGAATTTCAGCCGTGAACTCGATGAGGTGATTGTCTGTGCTGCCGCCTCCCGGTCTATAGGTCCAGTTTAGAAGGCGTTGTTACATCCGTTCTCAGACGAAGTGCTGCAGTCCTCAAAGCAAAAGAATATGCAACTAAATATTAAATGACGTATTTTGTTACAATAAGACGCTTAATTTCAATAAATATAAAAACTGAATCGTCTCAAAACTTTTGTGAAGTAATTTTGCGAATTTCCGAATTATTTTTAATTCATACATATGTCTCAATTGTTCTAATGTTCCATTTTGTTAGACTTTAAAAGGGGTACAAATTACTAATTTACATCATTAAGAAATTTTGCTTACAGAAAAACATATCGTCTCAAAACTTTTGCAAGCTACTGTATATACATATTATACGATACTTTCTGATGTTTGCCATTTCTAAGGACATGGCAATGTTGCTAGACTGTAGAATATTTTTATTCAAAATAGCTACCAATTTTTTTCACAGGTAATCTTCGGTTTAATTAATCACAGAATGTCTGTCATTAAATAAAGCTAAGATTAGTATTCTGAAATATTGGTAATACTTTGAATAAAGAATTCTTCAATTTGGCAACACTGCAGCCATGTTTAGTGCGTGTTCATGAAAAGTATACTTTCTGCATAAAACATGAGTTGAATCAAACAAAGGGAAAATGCTTGGCAGGCCACAGATAAGTTGTCGGCCTGTGAAATGTGGCCCGCGGCCCAGGTGTTTCACATGCCTGGTTTAGAGAATCAAAAATGAGCTGGATCAAACATAGGGGAAATGCTTGGCAGGACACAGATCAGTTGTCGGCGGGTCAAATGTGACCCTCGGGCCATGTGTTTGACCAACACCCCCTAGATTATATGTGGTGTTGGTTTGACATGCCTGGTTTAGAGGGACACTCAAAAGAATTCCGTTACATTATGATCTATGGGATAAAATCGTTTGCAATGTATTTTAAAAATGTTAAATTATTTCAAACATAATGATATTTATATGAATTTCTTTATATGCATTAAAACAACCTTTCTGTAGAATATGGATTTTATCATTCGTTTACACGGTCACACGAAAGAATTCGCTTACAAAATCATCTATGGTGAAAAACTGTTTACATGTATTTTAATGATATTACATTATTTCAAACATAACGAAATCTATATACAGGGTGGTTATAAAATAAGTATCCCTATTTGGAGCTGTCTGTAGCTTGAAGGAATAACCGAATGAAACAAAAATTTGTACACATACTACTCGAGGAGGGGGAAGAAGAATGGAACAATAAAAAAATAGTTACAATAATCGGCAACAGATGGCACTACGGGTCCTGTCGGTGCAAACGCCGTTGTAATCATTAGTAAACTCAAAACGCAGTCATTTCTGCCATTAACGTTGTACGACATGGCTGCCAGTTTACCAGATCGCGCTTTAATTTAAAAACAATTCTACGTTAACAGCTCAAACAATGCAGCTCTTTACGCGAATTTAGACGTGTAAAATGAATGCGTAAAGGGAAATGTCCTTTGAAGCCGTGTTCAGTGAGAAGAATGGTAAAAAAAATCGAGGAGACTGGATCGTTTACTTTAAAATGTGGAAGAAAGAGGAAACCAATACCTCTCCGCATGCAAGAAGAAATTTCCACTGCGATTGTGGAGTCATCAGGGATTCCGGAAGCCGGTCCTAGTCCACGTGGAGTTACCCGAAATTTGGATATTCCATATGCTACTGTTCGAAAAGTCCTAGAAAGGTAATCCAATTTTATCCATTTAAAATTAGTTGCCATCAACAATTGTTACCAGGTGACGCGTAGCAGAGACTGGATTTTGTTTTAACGTTTTTAACACGAATGGAGGTGGATGATGCCTTCCCATGGAAGATTTTTTGGGGAGATGTAGCCCATTTTCATATGAATGGGACAGTAAATACGCAGAACTGCAGAATATGGGCTTTGGAGCCACGAACTCCCCCCCCCCCACTCTCCAAAAGTCACAGTGCGGTGTGGCTTTACTGCAAGTTTCATTCTTGGTCCTTTTTTTTTTTTTGAGGAGTTACGGCCAACAGGCCCTGTAACGTGTTCGGTTACTATTATTGCACATTACATTTTACACACAAAAACGCCATCTGTCGGCAATTATTGAAATTATTTTTTTTATTGTTCCATTCTTCTTCCACCTTCTTAAATAGTATGTGTACAAATTTTGGTTTCATTCGGGTTATTCCTTCAAGCTACAGACAGCTCCAAATAGGGATACTTATTTTATAACCACCCGGTACATTATGGAAGTTCACAAAAGATGTTTGCAGCAGTATATCATGTGCATAGCATTTATGGTTCATTTAAGGTGACACACTAAGATTTCGGCTACAGTACTGTCTATTAGTGATAATTGCTGAAAAAGTATTTTCAGTTTAGGATATGCTTTTTAAGTGCAATTTTGAGTTAAAGTTTTGCACACCAAGTGGTGTGTATAAATTGTATAGATCATATACAGGGCTAGACAAAAGAATTCCCAAATATTACTGTGTATGGGGCGGAAATTGTTTAAAGGCGATTTTCAACTCAGTTATACATTTTCCAGCTGAACTATATTTAAAACTAGCTGATTTGCTCAGCATTGCCCGGGCTCATTATAATAACCTTAAACAAACCTCATACAAAGCTCAAATTTGTATATTTTTGTACCATTTACCTGATTTTGTAAAATATTTATTTTTTTACGAAAAATTTTCCGAACGAAGCTCGTATCGGGGATATTTTCGTGTATTGGCAGAAATCGCTGAAAATGATTTCTCAGCTGTATTATACGTTTCCTAAATAAACTAAATTTTATCATACTTTATAGAATATATACAAATCACAAAAGAATTCGAGTACCTTTCCGGCTATGGGTGAGAAAACCTAGTTGAAAATTACTGAAACTTAGTTTTTAAATGTGTTATGTGTTCTGTAAATTTTTTACGTATCTATCCTCTTTCATCTTAAAGTTTCGTTAAAGTATTCTGTAAATGTTTGAAAATTTTTCATAATTTATACATGACGCATTATTTTTCTTTCTTGTTTTTTTTTTCTTCAGTGGGTGCTGGATCAGCTGGATCCGTCCTTGCTAATCGACTTTCCGAATTACCATGCGCACGAATTTTGCTGCTTGAAGCTGGTAAACCTCCACCGATACTCACTGAAGTGCCAGCTTACGCAAGATTTTTTTTGTTTTCAGACATCGACTGGCAGTATAAAACAGTTCCACAGCGCTATACAGGAAGTGGATTGGTCAACAGAGTAGGTTTGGGATTTATTGTTTTCAAATTTGTTAATTTTCTTAGATTTCGCAATGCCCGCAATACTCTTCATTTTCTGAAAAATTACCTTTTGCTTAAAATGAATTTAGACTTCAGAAGTATACTTTTACGAAGTGTCGTAAAGATTTGATAATTAAAAATATGAAATAAAAGCTTATTACTGCATTCATTGCCCTTTAAGTTATACACAGAGTTGTAATCTTTAAATTAATTTTTCGCAATTTGTATTATTTTATACTAGGAAATTCTGCTCCTACGAGTTACGCTCGTAGAATAATGCTCAAGTGGATTAATTTTGGTTACTATACCAACCAAAATTAACATATCCGTGCATACAACCAGAAAATAATATATCCGTGCATTAATTTTTGTTTTAACCTCGGAAAATAATATACCCGTTCGTTATTTTTTTTGTTTTCTACAGTTTTATGTCTCATTGGTCAATTACTGGTGCACTCACCCTACCTATTTTTACTCCTTGTTTCAAAAATAATGTTATGGGATCTAGCGACAGTACTAAAGTTCAAAACGAAACAAAATTTCACTAGTATCGGTAGTTAAACTGAAAATTACAAGTTAATGGGTTGATGGGTTGATTATTAACGGCCAATTATCTACACTTGGTATATAGGCCCGGGAGGAGTGCCCTTCGTGGGGGTCTTTCTAAGGGAACCTAACCCGTATTTACGCATAGATAAATCCACGGCTCGAAGAAAACCACGAAAACTCCAAACGATTAGGCCGACGGGCGCGATTGGGATCGAACCCAGCACCTCCCGTCTACCAGCTTTGAGAGCAGAACCTTTCAGCCACAAATTACAAGTTAAACTGCGAAAATTGAAAAAAGCAGCGGTTTATGAGACCGCTAACAGTAGTAAAGGATTAAAAGGAATGTAACATCCCTAGTATATTCTCACGAAGTGCCGTAAACATTCGATATAATTAAAAATATGCCAAAAAGGCTTTTTACTGCATCCGTTTCCCTTTAAATTATACAGAGCGTTGCAATTTTTAATTCATTTTTCTCATTTTTTTTTTTTTTTTTTTTTTCAATTTACCACTGGAGGGCCAAGAATATATTGAATGAGGAATAAACTTTTGAGAATACAAAAAGTGCCATTTTGAAGCAACCATCTTATTTCTAAAATTAAGGAAGTGCTTTTCTAATATATTTGTAATGCAACCATCCGAAACTTTTTTCTTAAAGTTATACTAGTAGAAATTTGTTTAAAGATGCATATGATATCTTAGCGCCATGATTTAGGATTTATAGTTATTTAATTTTGCTTAATGGGGGTTGCCAGTTATTGGTTCCTAGAATTTCATTTCCCCAGTCTCTGGACAGAGGTGTTAGATTTCATTTTTCTTTAATATAACCTATAACTATTACTTGAACTGTTTAAAAATGCATAATAATAAATTAAGTTTATCTTGTAGTAAATACCATTAAAATTTAAGTTGTTTTATCAGTGTCCGACACCACATATCAGTTACTGGCTCATAAAAGTCAGTTATTGGATATCTGCATTACTAATAATGCAGTACTAACTATTACTGCTATATACTCTTATAGCACTCCTATATACTCTGCATTACTAATAATGCAGTACAGCTTACTAAATACGACTTTTTATAATAAATATTAACGTATTTTGTTTTTATAATACAGAATTTAAAAAAATTAAGCATTTTAATCTTTTAAAATAAAGTGTCGATCACTGGTTCACTTTGTGTTCGTTATTGGTGTTTCAAAATAGGGGATAGTGGCAGTTACTGGAGTTTTTTATCATATTTATGAATAAAATTAATTTTTAATAATAAAATGTATAATTTTTCAAAATTTTGCCAAAAATATTTTTTAATACTATCCTTTAAAAAACAAAGGTAAATATAAAATAAAATTTAACTTTTTGTAATAGTGATTTGAACAAGAAAAAATTCTTAAGGTGTCAGTTACTGGGAGTTTCACCCTATAAATAGTTTTTCTTCTTTTTCTTAAATAATGCTAAGTAGTTTGCCATTTTTACGGTATTTTTACATATGTCATGACATTTTATAGTATTTTTTCATAAACTAATTTATTTGTTGTAAATCTGTCCCTTTTAATTATAGAATACACTTGTAAAAAAAAAAGTATGCGAAAAAAAATATTTTTTAGAAAGTTAAAATTTGTAGAAGTGAAGTTTTAAAAATTTCTTAAATTTTATAAAGAGAAATAAATTTTTAAACTTTTACCACAAGAATTGCCTTTTTTCTTGATTAAATCTTTTTTTTTTTACATAAAGTCATTTAATAATATGCCAAAACAATATTATAAAATTCTCAAATTAAAAAAAAGGGGTGTCCGAAAGATATCGAGTCCCATTAAATAAGCATGAAAGTCCAATGTATGGAGTAGAGATGAGTTCGGGTTCTTTTTTCATTTGGTTAGTTGATTCGGTGTGCTACGATAATCTTTTACACACAAGGGCTAAACAGACCAAGATCTCTATTTAAAGCAGTGTTTTTCAACCTTTTTTAGTTGACGGCACACTAAAAATATCTGCGGCACACCTGAATATAAAAAATGGGTACTTTTCGGTTAGCCGGGGGCCAGTGTTATATATATCGATAGATATTTATGTATGTATAACACCGGCTAACCAAAAAATACCAAAAAATGTATAAGTTGTATGACACACACACAAAAGAAAAAATATATAAGAATATTTACTTACAAAATTTATTCAATGAGAGGGCTGAACCTGTTTTCTAGAACAAATTCTCTAATACTTCTTTTCCCAGCATTGTTTCGAAAATGATACCTAATGCTGGTACAATGATAGACTCGGCGTCGGTGTGTGATTTTGCGTTGTGCTATTAATTGGGCAACCTTGTAGCTGGCAATCAATCCCTTTTCTGGCATCTTTATATAGTTTACAATTTTTTTATATGTTTTATTTTCTCGCGCTGCCAGGTTTTCAAAATATTCTCTTGGTTTGTTTTTTATCTAACGGATGTGAAGTTTCCAAATGCCTTTTCAGTTTATTAAGAACGAGAGCTTCATTCGCAAGTTTCTTTTTACAGATTACACAGAATGGCATTTGAGAACCTTCCGTTTCAATAGCGCTGAATCCGAATTCGATGTACTCATCTTTATACTTCCGTTTTTTTTCTTTCTTTATCTTCCGTTTGTGAAGCACCAGATTTTATTTCAATATATTCGTCCATCATGCTTTCCTATGTTTCTATTTTTTGCATTTTAACCGATTCACAGATGTGAAAATCAAGTGTTTTACTTTAACTTTTTTAAACAGCAATACGCACTCTTTTCTCGAACGAAAACAAGAGTAGAATAAAATGCAAGGCGTCCAGCAACAAAGTCCAAAACAGATTCCAATCGAGAGTTGAGAAGCCAAACGCCTGCTCCCCCAATTGAAAAAAAGAAAAAAACAATCTGAATCGGATAGGCGGGGACAAGGGAGGAGTGGCGCGCTGGAAACACTAATACAGGGAAAGGAGTGAAGAGGGAAGGTAGCACATGATAAATAGAAAATGCATCGTTGATCCGACATCATGCAATTTTAATTATTTGTCACAAACCCTCTTGGCACATTTGACAATCTCTCGCGGCACACAGGTTGAGAAACACCGATTTAAAGGAATCTGTTATGGAAAAGTTATGTATTATCTGTTATGCTAAAGTGAGTTTCTTATAAGTTAAAAAAAAATTAGTTTTAAAATCTATATGTGTTTCTTCCATGCATAGAAAAAATGTTTTTATTTATTTATTTATATATTTATTTATTTTGGACTTTTACATATTATATTCACTTACTGTTTTGACAAAATGTAGCACAAAATATAAAAACTCTTTGATTAATAGATCGAGTTATGTTACTGTTATCTTGCGCAAATCATGGAAAATATGCATTTAGTTCATGACAGAAAATTAATAAACGAATAAAATATACATTTAATGACATGAAAAGCAAAATTCAAAAGAGCCAGATTATTTAAATTATTTCTCAAAGTCTTGAACAAGTGAGTTTAATAATTGTTAGGTTAAAGAGCTACGGATATTACATTTTCCGCGTTTCATAGATACCTGACCCCTTCCTTAGTGAACTTCTTCATTTCTAACCATTTCCAAAATAAGAGTATAATAAGTGTTGTTACATTATTTTGAATGTTTCTATGTATATACCGAAAAAACAAAGCAATTTTGTAGTTGTGTCATTCGTCCATGAACTTATTTCCTTCCATGGTCTTCGTTAGGAGACATTCTAATTTTTAAAGATTGGTATTTAAATATTTAAATAATAATTAACAATTTAAATATTTTACATATTTTTATGTTAAATGTATTGAAGGGAGTTAGTTTTACATATACCCCAAACAATTTCATGTATATAATAAGTTTTTTTATGTAGCATATTGCAGCGTGAATAAACATACAAATTTCATTCAATGAATAATTAGAGAAGTTACATAAAATAACTAAAAAAGAACAACAACCAAAAATCGTTAATGAGAAATTACTTTACATACGAAATTTCATTTATTTTTTAATTCATTATTTTTTCTGGCTACTTTCATATTTATCGTGACTTCTAAATTAGGACATTTTAATAGTTCAATGAAAAACTTTTTTTATCGTTTCATTTTTTAAATTTATATGCATTGCTTTTATTTCTACACTGCGACATTAATTCTTGTTAAAAACAACAAACAAAGTATTTAGCACTAGTTAAATTAATGAAACGGTGTGTTCACCATAATACAATGAATGTATTTCTTTATTACTTAACAGCAAGTGGTGTGGCCGAGTGTAAAAACGTTTGGTGGGTCAAGCGTCTTCGCGGCAGTCTCAAAACATACCAAAACACAATTTCTTTTTTCATATTTTACAGCAAGTAATCTGGCCCAGAGGTAAAGCCCTCGGTGGTTCCAGTGTTCTGAATGCCATGCTGTATGTTCGCGGCAGTCGCAAAATTTTTGATCTATGGGCAGCCGAAGGAGCGGAAGGATGGAGTTATAAAGACGTTCTGCCGTACTTCAAGAAATTAGAAGACAACAGGGATCCAGAATATGTCGCCAATGGTAAGCAAATTATTAAAAATTTGCCGACTTTAGGCTTTGAAATTAATTGTTGATTCTTTTTCTGAACACTTTCGAGACAATGTGTGGAAGATATAGTGTGGCAATAAGCTACAGAAAAGTGCTAAAAAACTTTATTCCATACATGTTGAACAATGCTGAACGATAAATGTCGATTGCAGCGACATCTGGTAGTTCAAACGTAAACATTGTATAAGGTATCAATTAAGAAAGCGTTTCGGCCATTGAAGTGCTAGCGGATTATTATTGTCCAAAATCTTCTCCACCAATAAAATTTTTATGTACATGTATGACTTCTCTCTTATAATGGACAACTGATGGCAACTTATTATGAACGATAAACAAAATAGTTTAGCTACAACTGCCAAAATTCACTTTTTTTTTCTTTCAAGTGAAATAAATGTGTTTTGAATCAGAAAATGTATTTAAGAACACATGTCTTGTTTATATGTGAAACTTATTTCATTTCATTTATTAAGTAAAATTTCAAAAATGCATTATTCAAAATTTGAATAGTTTCCAAATCTCCCAATTTCTTAGAGCCAGTTTTTCCTAATAGAAATTTATAATTTAGTTAATCACAGAATTCTGCTATTATTCAAAGCGTCCACTCTCAACGGTGTCCAATGGCTAATTCCTAAACCGTTACTCACAGACATATAGATCCAGTTACAAGAAGGTTTCGGGAACGAAGTGATTTGGGTCAATAAAAACATTTCTTAATGTTACGAAATTAAATTTTTTATACGATATATACGACTCCTATAAGTCATATTTAGGAAATTTTCCTATTACACTCACAAATAAGACAAGAAAAAAGTCCCATTCATATAATGCTAAAATTGACCCAGTTATGAAACTTTGAATTGCATGAGTTATACGAATTTTCTGCAACTGAACACAGATGAGTTAGACCATGCTTCGAGGGATCGTACACTAAGTGCTTAAAGTATTAGTAGAATTTATATCGCGTGTATCTGCGCTTTAACTGAAAGTAGTCATATCGTACAAGTATTACGATAGTGTTAATTTTTACTAATTAAGTTTCAGATTGGTTAAAATAATTGTATTTTAACATATGTTTTATTTTGTAAAGAATTGAGACTGTTCCTTTTCATTATTTCATTTGACAAAAATTCTGTCATTTTTTCACTTATATTTTTAGTACAAGTTGTATAGCTTGATTTATTATGTTAGAATGAAAATAGATTTCAAATTTTTATTGTAATGTTAATTTTTCACTCAATTGTTATTTTTATATATCTGACGATTATTTATATTTTTTTAGTAAATTTGAGAATGACCCCTATTTTGCAGCAAAAAAAAAGACGATTCAACTTTAAAAAGCTATTAGTCGGTCCGTTTTAAACTTAGACGAATGGGACACTTTTTTTTTCTTTTTTGTTAGTGTAATAGGAAATTTTTACTAAATATCACTTATAGGACCGGGGGACCGTATAAAAAATTAAATTTCGTAACTTTTTAAGAAGTATTTTTATTGACCCAAATCCTTTTAAAATACTTCTTTACCTCATTTAAAATATTTTTGAAATTGTGAACTATATATCTATGACAAACGGTTTAGAAATTAGCCATTGGACACGGTTGAAATTGGACACTCTGTATGAAACGAGTACTTCTATTCGCAAATACTGGTAATAAAAAATCGGAATATTTAATAACTGTGAATACGTTTATTTCACTTGAAAAAAATGCGTAAATATCGGCAGCTTTGAGTTTAGCTCTGCGCTGTAACCTATTACTGTATCAGAAAGAACACAAGACGTTACCTTTCTATTATTAATTCTTGTTTTTGAAATTGAAAAGTATGGAATGTAAAACAGTTATGTGGTGAAAGCTTCTAGTTTTATTATTAACCCGTCAGCACATGCGCTGGGACAAAATCTACCCCAGGTCAGAATCATTACTTAAAATGCGAGAAACTCGTTCGTTATCATTCTGAGCTTTATACTTTTTTTCAAGCAATAACGTCTTATTTTAAGTTAAATTATGTTCTTTATTGATTTCCAGTTTATTTCAAAATATTAATTTTTGTTTATAATCAAACCGTCGGGAAATTGACACAAGAAAACCAACTGGGGTAAAATTTATCCCGCGCGTGTAGTAACGTAATGGAAATGGGCGCGTGTGCTGACGGGTTAAATTAAACTATTTATAAAAAAAATCTAGATGTTTTCAAACTTTATTGAAAGCATAAAAGTTTATTTAATACTTTAAAAACTATAGCCGTTCGAACACAAGTTTTTATTGTAAGCACAACGTACAAAATTCGAAAAATTTCGTATTTTCTTTGGTTGTAAAAGTTGTTTGTTGCAGTATTTTTGCATATGAATGCTAATATTTCTATAGCTTTTTTAACTTATAAAGTTATAAAATTATATCAAAACTTACACTTACGTTTAGTTATTGTTATATAATTCATACTTTTTCTGGTATACATCTAATTTTACTTCCATAAAAAGATTTGTTTAAAGGTGATGATTGCTTTATCAAAAGTACAACGTGGTATCAGCTTTCAGTTGCATTCAATATCGAGTGTTAAACATGAATATTAATAAATATAGGACTGTACGCGTAGAAATACTGTCTGTTAATCACGTTCATTTGCCAACCGTTCTTCTCTCAGAATCGCATCTTTTGTTGGTATTATTAAAATATTTCGAAATGCATCGACATGGACACGCACTGTTTTGAATCATGTCTCATAGTCCGAAATCAGGAACCATAAAATAAAATACACTTTTCTTCTTTTTATGATAAAAAATGCTAATATAGAAAACCATTTCTTGTTTCAGGTTTTCACGGAGTGCATGGTCCTCAAACTGCCCACAGACCACGTTACAAAGCTGAGTTTAAAGATCCTTTAGTTAAAGCAGCTCGGTCGTTAGGCTATAAAATTGTAGATCCAAATGCGTATAGCCAAATAGGTAAGTACATCTTGATAATAAAAAAAAGACTTCCCCAATATATGAGTCATCGTTCAAGGAAACGGGGTGCCATTTGCGATGCGTTATTCTATGGCATGGATTCGAGAATGAGATAAAGAATAGCAATCGATGTCTCACAGTTACGGTTATAGTGACAAATTTTCAAAACTTAAGGAGGGCAAAACGCAATATCTTTTCATCGAAAAAAGATCTTTACGGTGAAAAATCATAAGTAGCATTAAAAAATAATTTTATTAGCACAAATGGCGGCATAAACCAAGAGCAAAGAAGAGCAGTAAGAAGAACAAATGCACCCGATTAGGTGACAAAAAAATTAATTTTGTAGTCCGAGTAAAATTAAATATTTTGCTCGAATTACAAAATGTTTAAGTGTTTATGTTCATAGACAATGACACATAGCATGCGGGAGACTATGGGCAGCAATAAATTGTGGCATAAAAACGATGCAGAATCTCACGTTTGATAGCGGTTTTTATATCAGACTCACTTAGTGGATGTGATGTGCATATCTAGAGTTTGAAATACGCCGATACAAAAACAATCGTATATGTATTTAACGTATAATGTATTTGGATGACCCTGCCGGCCATGGAAACACGAAATGGTGGTAGATAACAATATCACCAATGTGTTCTTGAAGTACACGTTGAGCACGAAAAAGACTTTTTTGTGTTTGTTTTATATCGCCATTTTTACAGCTAAAATGCTTTTTTAAGCTAATTAAGTTTTTCCACAGTTGAGATCATTTTGCGATGAAAACAATTGCGCATCGCCATTTGAATTTTTCTAAATTTCGTCCCTATAACTGTAATTGTGAGACCTCTATTGTTGTTATTTACTTCATTCTGCAGTTCATGTCATAAAATCCCCACATCCTAAATATCATCCAGTTGCACTGTACGGTCACTAGGGCTCATATATGCCCGACATTTTTTTATTTTTTTTTAACGATGAGTGTTTATTTTGTAAGGGCCATTTTTTGTATACACTAATAGGTGGCGCGCACCCCGCAACGAATGCGTGCGTCGTGTCCCGGCATTCATTGGGAGCAACTGTGCTTAGTTGCAGCTGTGTAAGTAACATTTACGGTGTGTTCTGTGTCTTTAAAATGTTCAAGATTATCGAATCGCCCGCCCCGTGCGAGGAACGGTCTAAACCTCGAGAAAGCTACGCAGAGCGATTCAAAACAAAAGACGCGACATGCTCACAGAGGGAATTTTACTACACCATAACAATGCAAGACCTCACACCGCAGCTCAGATCCCAAGCTTTATTGGACTCTTTTGGCTGGAAAGTTTTGGACACCACTCCCCCCCCCCCTACATCCCCAACCTTGCGCGGAGCGATTTCCATCTTTTCCGCTATCTCAAACATCAACTCGGGGGCAACCACTACAACGATGAAAAAAACGTGAAAACGCCCGTGATTTCTTGGTTATGGGAGCAGGGGACAAGTTTCTATGAAGAGGATATTTAAAATCTAGTTGTAAGGTATGATAAGTGTTTAAACAAACTTGGCAGCTATGTTGAAAAATAGAGAAATGTACGTAGAATCCGTAAATAAATTTGGTTTTTGAAAATTTTCTTTCGTTTGGTTTTTATTTTCAAACGGCCCTTACTTAAAAAACACCCATCGTAATTATCATCCTACCTATGCAAGCAGAACAAAATAAATTATTCCTGTATTGGATTGGAAAAGTGATTTAATTTAATCAGACAGGATATGGTGAGACATGCTATACTGTATTAAATTCACAGTTACAACTAAATATCGATATTTTTATGGTGTTGTTTAGGAACTTCTTGTTAAATTCCTCCACATCACCTGGAAAAGGACACAGTGCTAAACCTGTAAAGACACACCTGTAAAGACATAGCTTAGAACACTATAAGTAATTCCAAATTTATTTACTCATTGAATTTCATAATAATACGGATTACTTACTCTGTATTCTATTACATGGTATCTAGTGGTCAAAATACCATATGATTTGAAGACAAAATATGGCAAAGAGCTGATTTCTTTTCTTACAATGATATAGAGTCTATTTTTTTCTTTTAAAAATATTATGGTAATACTATGGTTTGCCTTGATTGATATTCGTTGATTAAAAACGACGGTTTTTATTCAGTTTCTTCAAGAAAAATAATTTATATTGGAAAATAAAGAAATTAAAAAATAAAAATTTCATGTAAACTGAACAAGAAACATATGCAATTCAAAAGTATTGCTTATAAATATATAAAAACGATATAGAAATAACCCAAACATGAGTATGTGAAAAGTAGAGAAAAAATAAATAATATTACATAATAATGTGTCATTAGTATTACGAAGAGTACAGGTTCCATTATTTAAGCGCATTAAAATCATTCGGTGACTACAGAAAATTTATTGTAAGTGAATGTTCCGTATTAATGTACAACTCAGTCCATTTACTACAGTTGTTACCATAACAGAAAATAATTAGAAATCGAAACGCTCCAGTTTTTATCGATGCATTTGTTTGTCGAAAATGGGATATCTTTGAAACTCTAATTGCTAACAAAGAGACAATTAGATATCTGGATACGTAACCGTACAATAACTGATAAGCAATATTAAATTAGAAAATGTTAGAAATATTTGAAATAATCATTCTGTTAATAATTCTGGTGGAAGTTTTTTGTTTGTTTCATTAAGTCATAATAATGTAATATTTAAATTATATCAAAAAATTATCCCTGTTTATTTTGCAGTCATCCATTATGTTTCAAAATTTTATTGTCATATTTTGTATCATTATAGTCTCTGCAAATTTTCTGACAGTCTAGTTGGAAAAGTTGCCGTTATCATTATCTACCTACTTTGCGCCAAATTTTCTTTAAAAAACACAACGTGCTTTTTTTTCGACAGAGCAACGTGTTTTTCATAAATTTTAAATCCATCACGTTACACTCCTTCACACTTCTATGTAAATTTTACAAAATCAAATACTGCGTGATTTGATTCCGCATTTTACAGTTAATGTCAGCTTGAGTACATAACCGTGAAGGCTCATCCATAGAAAAATAACAAGTGGGATTCCTCTCATACCGCCGACATTTGTTTCAAAAATTAAACATTTAAGTCATGTAAAGTGGAACAAATTTAATTTTCTTTTTCCGAACTCGGTGTTTTTAGTTTCATTTTTGTGCTTTCTTTATCAGCTTATGTATATATACGGGAATGAAATTCATAAAATATGATAATCTGTCTATCGTTCTGTGTACTAATTAAAGGGGAAAACATGTTAAAAGTTTCATGTTTATTTAATACGTTTATTCTAATATAAATGCTGGACGATTACACCATGAAATATTACAACATTAAAGAAGTGAATATAAAACATCACATATTTTTACTGAATGGTGTATACAAATTTAAAATTTTATACATACATTAATATTAAAAATATCGACGTTTCGACCACCATCTATGGTCATCTTCAGGAAAATTTTCTTATATTGCTTTTAAAATTTCAAATGCGAAAAACAATCCGCGCGTTGCCACAATATTATTGCCGTCCACAAAAATAAAAATTAACAAGGGTAACACTCAACCATCGTACCAACCAACCACAAGTAGAAACGATGCAGAAGCATCTCCTAACGGACAAAAATCTAACTGCTGTAAATGTATTATTAATGAAGAATATTAAAATAAAGAAAAGCGGAATAAACTATTTCAAGATGTTCATCCAAATTTTAGGGATATTAAATGAAATGCTATCATTACAAACCTCATTTTTCCTAATTATAATTTCAATGGACTCCTTTCGCAGACCCTCAAAGACGTTATTACATGGAATTTTAATTTTAGCGTTATCAAAATCTATGTGGCTGTCAGGATTATTAAAATAGAACTTAGCCAGGGCTGTCGTCTGTTGATATTGTGAAATATTCCTTTTATGTCCTTTTAGACGTTCAATAAATTTTCGTTTGGGGTTTCATTGGGGTTACAAAACGAAAATTTATTGAACGTCTAAAAGAACATAAAAGGAATATTTCACAATATCAACAGACGACAGCCCTGGCTAAGTTCTATTTTAATAATCCTGACAGCCACATAGATTTCCATAACGCTAAAATTAAAATTCCATGTAATAACGTCTTTGAGGGTCTGCGAAAGGAGTCCATTGAAATTATAATTAGGAAAAATGAGGTTTGTAATGATAGCATTTCATTTAATATCCCTAAAATTTGGATGAACATCTTGAAATAGTTTATTCCGCTTTTCTTTATTTTAATATTCTTCATTAATAATACATTTACAGCAGTTAGATTTTTGTCCGTTAGGAGATGCTTCTGCATCGTTTCTACTTGTGGTTGGTTGGTACGATGGTTGAGTGTTACCCTTGTTAATTTTTTATTTTTGTGGACGGCAATAATATTGTGGCAACGGGCGGATTGTTTTTCGCATTTGAAACTTTAAAAGCAATATAAGAAAATTTTCCTGAAGATGACCATAGATGGTGGTCGAAACGTCGATATTTTTAATATTAATGTATGTATAAATTTTTTAATTTGTATACACCATTCAGTAAAAATATGTGATGTTTTATATTCACTTCTTTAACGTTTATTCTATTTTTTATAATTTTTTTTTTATAATTTCTCGATTTATACTTTTATTTCTGTAGTTTTTGCTACAGTTAAACTTAAATTTCTTTAATGGCTCCCTTATATCTCTGCAAGTCGCTTATACGTTGCCTGGATGTAAAGTTACTCAACAACAAGGAAGTCCAATAACAGCCTTACATTGTTCCATTGTTCCAATTAAATCAATTAAATATAAGTTCAGATTTATTAAAAAGGCCTCTTACAAGGAAGGTTTCCATAAGCGCATAATCAGAAATTTTTGAAAAAATTACAGAATGTTCGTCTCATGAGGATATATATGTCTAAAAAAAAAATTTCTGCGGAACCTCGATATAACGCCCGTAAAAAAATATGAAAATTTCGTTTATTTGGCGATTTATCACCGGTTGGCGACGGAATGAAATTAACCCTGTCAGGGGCAAAGTACTTATGTTTCTAAAATGTTGAAATCATTGAGTGACACCGGGATTTAACAACAAATTTATTTCAAAGATTTTCTTCACGTATATTATAAAAGTAAAATCTGATTACAAAATTCCGGTGTCATTATGGCATTTGGGAATTAAAATTAAGTGGGATATATTATATCCCACCGCCCTTTAAGGGGTTAAAAAATACGCTTTTATGACAAATACCCTTTAAGGAAAAACTTTTTCATACTGAACTTGTTTATGCATGTTTAACTTACATAATAAATAACTTTTTATAACTACAATTTTGTGTACACATTTATGTGTATATATAATGGAATTTAACGATCGTATTTTACAATTTAAAACAAAATTTAAATTGATTAAAATTGTTTCACGTTCAAAAATAAGCCCGATTCTGAACATTGTCAATTCAAGAAAGTTTTTGTTGCTATGGAAACAACGACTTCTTCGATATAGAAATGTATAACGAATCCTTTAGTCATCGGGCTCTTCCTTTTAAAATACATTTAAAAATTACTTGTACAACCGTTGAAGCCATTTAAATTTGAAAAAATCGTGGAGTGGAGAATACAGCAATAGTAACATTTCATTCAATCGGTACTAAATAGAGAAAAAACGTGAGTGATTTATTTAACCTGATTTAAAAAATATTTTTAATTAATATTAATGCAAGTGTACAGAGAGTTGAAAATGTTGAACGCAAAATGCAAACAATTCTGAACGAGAGGGTATGGTATCATGAGTCATAGAATTAACCCATTCGTTTAATTTTTTAAGCTTACGACAATTTTAAGCTTTCAAATTTTACAAAAATCTCATAGACAGGTCTCATAACAAGAATTTCTTCAAACTCTTCGATTACTTTAATATGCCTTTCAGATTCATATATTTTTAAAATTTCGATTGTTAACTAAAAGTGAAAATAGTCATACAGATTCAATAATTAAATAATACACATAACTTAAATGTCAGCTTGGCTATAACATAAAATAGATATTTGCAGCTTCCAAAACATAGAACATATTTTTTCAGTGGTAAAAATAAATAACTGCAACAACAAGCAGCTTTTATATATTATACAAAAAATAATAAATATTTCATCGTTTAAGTTTAAATTCATTAAATATTGCGCATTCGAATAATCATTTTACAAGTAATTTAAAATGCATTAAAATCGTTTGCGTTTGGCGAAGCAAAAATGTTGCTAGCCAAATAATGTGTTTTTGCGCCAAATACTCGAAAATATTTTATTGTTTTGCCGATTTTCTACTGAGATTCCACGGCTAAATTTCACTCTTCCTTTATTACATACATGTGTAGCTTCATTAGCATTTTTTTCAAAATTTTCTGAGTATGCGCTTTAAGGAGACCTTCCTTGTTAGGACTGTTTAGTAAAAATTTTTAAAAACACTGCTTCCTGTGTATAAAAAGTAATGAGACCAAATTCGGGAAAAAAAATGTATTGAAGATTTCGCTACAGGCCATAAAAATCCTTCAAAATAATACCCTTGGCATCGACACACTTCTGTCAATGAGTACTCTACGCTTAGAAGGCACCCTGGAAGTCCTTTTCCGGAAAGTCCTTCAATCAGCGCGTTGAAGCACAGCCAACTTCAGTACCGGCCGAGAAAGCTCTTGTTTGTTTCTCCCGCCTTAGGACGGAGTTCATGACGTCAGATCGCGTGATCTCCGCCGAACCAATCGGCCGAGAAAGCTGTCCTAGGGAGGAGGGAAACAAATAAGAGTTTTCTCAGCCGATTCGGTCGGCCGAAGATCACGTGGTCTGGCGTCATGAATTCCGTCTTAAGGCGGGAGAAACAAACAAGAGCTTTCTCGGCCGTTACAAGTTGGCTGTGGTTGAAGCCGCTTTGACCTCTGTTGTGGTCTCATAAAGGTGTTCTTTGAGGGCTATCTTCACTCGGGGAAAAACAGGAAAAGTCCGCGGCCGCAGATCGGGACAGTGCGGAGTATAAGGATGTGTTGCGATGCCGCTCAGGTCGAGGTAGTTGTCGACTACGAAGCAGGTGTGGCATATCATGATGCAGCTCATATGGCATATCATGATGCAGCTTCACTCAATTGAGCCTTCTTTTCAATCCTTGCTGCACTTCCACGTAAAAAGCCCTCGTGAACCGAGACTAGGAACAAGGGTCTACTAAAACCACGACATGAACCACGCGGGAGCTCGTAGACGACTGACACTCGGCGCGTGTCAAAGCTGACTTCCGCTTCCATCGAACTCGCCTGGAGCATGCGCGCTGAGATGTTCAGTCGCGCCAAAAAAATAGGTCTCGTTATTTTTTATGCAAACCTTGTATTTAACAGTAATAAAAAGCAAAGGTGGCAAAGTGCATTGGAATCTTTGACAGTGATGAGACATCATCATATATAATTGGAGATTTTTATAGTAAAGTTAACAGGTTAATCTACAACATTTGCGACAGAAACAGACAATATCCATCATTGAAACATAATTTGCATATGAAATGTTTCAAAAAATCTTATAAAATCCAAAGATAGTATCAATATTGGGAAAATTTGCTCTGCGTGCCATTGTAGAGAATTTTTTCCCTTCGTATCATTGTATTAATCATCGTATTATCTTCGTATCAAAAATTTCATTCTGTAATATATATACAGATAGATAGATAGACAGATATGATTTGAAAAAAGAGTGTGTTTTGTATCTGGTTTACATTTAGGTTTTATATGTATTTAGGTTGATTGTTTTTTTAATAAAAATTATTAAATTTTGCTTCGTTTTTGCTTATATGCCGTAAAGTTTTAAACTACTGTACTATTATAAATTTTTATAAAGCTTTTGTTATCATAAACATTTACTGGATCAATATTAAACAACAATTATTTCCCTTTCTGGGTAAAATAAAACATATGATTTTTATCCAGCACAAATATCTCATATTAACCTTATTTTAAAGGATTCTATGATCTTCAAGGAACTTTGAGGGCTGGACAAAGATGCAGTACGGCCAAAGCCTACTTGGTGCCTGCCGAAAACCGTACCAATCTAGACATTCTGCCCAATGCGATGGTGCGAAAGGTATCAGAAAAGTTACATAAATTTGTATATTGTCTGAATTTTTCATATAGTTTTATGAGTAATGAATTGTTTGTATATCCATGGATTCACATTTTACAGGAATTTTATCATATCATCACAGAATATTAATTTACTACCTGAGCGGCCATAAAATAAAGGACTCAATTCAGAGCGATTTAACATTATTTCTAGTCAAGGTTCAGTTCCATTTTCTTAATTCAAAGCAATTTAACATTATTTCTAGTCAAAATATCGTTTTTATATTTGTATTATAATATATCATATAACAATTACATCTAAAGTATGTAAATGATCTTCACTTACCTTGATACTGCCGAGGAGAGAGGATTGTCAGGAAAATACTACAATTGAATATTGAATACCACAATTTTGAATAGTAATATTAGCTTATTTATTTACATAAATTCTGCTATTAAATAAAGCAAATATTACTATTCGATATTTAATTTAATTTAATTTAATGCCTGAGGAAGACCACTCGGCTGAGGGCGAACCCAGCCGTTGAGCGTTTAATGTCTTCCCCGGCTAACTCCCCGGCACGCAGGGATTAAATGGTGGCAGTACAAACTTTGCCAAATGGCTGGTCCTGCCGGGCAAAGCCCCACGCGACAGGTGGCAGGAACTAAGGACAAAAACAAAAAAAAAATACAATACAGGGTCTGTCGCTGGAACCAGCGTTCCTACGCGACAGGCAGCGACAGACAGGATGATGAAGAAGGTGCGCCTGCACCAGTTGTACAGTCCGCTTAAAGAATGGATGAGCAGTTCAGTGGTATGACTGCACCACTTGTACAGTTCATAGCTGACGGCTCTTGAAGAAGAGGCAACAGTGCAGGATTTCCGCGGGACGCCACACAATTGCGCTGAAACCCATGCACTGGTGCGTGGAAGGCTGCAATGATGACTGAAGGCCAGAGATGGTGGCGCTGAGCAGATGAGCGGTCCCGAAAAAGGGAGGTTTAAGTACATTAAGAAATAATAAAAGTGGGAGCTTGTCCCAAGGAGAAATTACTGTTGATGTTGAGACTTAAATGAAGTTAGAAAAGATTATAATAAAATTAAATTAAAAAGAATTAAGATTAAAAAATTAAAATAAATTGAAATTAAGATTAAAATTAAAGATAATACAAGATTAAAAACTAACTATTACAAATGCTACAGTTAGGTTAGGTTTGAGAGATTAGTTAAGAATTTATGAATTTCTAAAAGTTTGTAAGTTAGGACTGGCCTCGTAATTATGTTTTGCAACCAGGATGGGGGCAGATGAGTTGGTGGAGGTCTAAGGTGCCAAGAAACCGTCAGGGGGCAAGTGAAGTAATAGTGGGTGGGATCACCGCTGGCCCCGCACTCACACACATCGGTGCCAGATCTTTTAAATCTGTGGAGCTATTTTCTGAAGGGACTATGTCCCGTGAGGAATGCCGTTGTATGGGTGATCAGGTTATACATTTCTCTGGAAACTTTGGGGATGAGATTGTGAGTATGTCTACCTTTTATGGAGGTATCCCAGAAGACTTGCCATGTAGAGATGATTTTTGATTTTAGTTCCCTTCTTATGAAAGATGGGTGGACTGGAAGGGAATGTTCTATTAAATTATTTTTATTCGCTGCTTTTGCTAGGCTGTCTGGTAGTTCATTTCCTGCGATACCGATTTGCGCTGTGACATGACCAAGGGTGACTCGTTTTAGAAGAGCTTTAAGTTTAATTTTTATTTGAAGAATAAGGGGGTGCTTCGTTCGAAGTGCATAGATTGCTTGGAGTCCTGATAAACTATCACTATTAATTTTAAAATTTTCCTGCGTGGGGGAGGCAGCAATCCATTCCAAAGCCTTCAGAATGGCAAACAGTTCAGCTTGATATACTGAGTTATCGTCTCCAATTCTGGAGGCCCACTCATAGGTCGATACTCCATTTACCATGGCGCAGAAGGCTGCGGCCACGCGAGTTTCAGTGCGCGACCATCAGTGTAGATGTTGAATGCTGCGAGGGTCTGTGACTGTTCTTGGCTATGCATACCTGTAATTGTGATGTCTCCTCCGCGGGGTGCAGGTGAACTATACGATGTTAGTGGTATTCAAAATTCAGCTGTGGTATTTCACTAGAAACCCTGCGCAGAGGATTCAGAGTAATAGTGTATTCTTCAAGAGGTCTACACGTGTAGAAATTTTCCGACCTGGCCTCACTTCATTTCTACAAAAAATTCCTATTTTCCTTAACGTACAATTAAGATTCTTTTACAGAATACAGTACATTCCAGAGTATATATTCACAAGCCATATAATGCAAAATAGCAACATCACTTAAAATTGTATTAACCATCTATACCAATTCTCGTTTTAGCAGTTGCTGTTGCTGACGATAGACGTTTACTAAAGTGCCCAAAACACGTTCAAATTTTTTTTAATTATGATAAAAATTGGCTAAAGAACAATCTCTACTAATATTATAAAGAAGTAACATTATAACAGTCATTGCTGCTAGTAAGAGTGAACCAGGCCGTTCAGTCTTAAAGGAGAGCACAAGAGGTAAAGTTTATAAAGACAAGTTTATTTATTGAAAATTAATCGAGCTGGGATTTGAGAAAAGGACACTACTAAATTTTCCTTACTCCAAAAATAATTCAGTTTTCCCGAAACTGTACTCAGTAAATCAAAACTTGGATATATTAAATATAAAGATTCAAAAGGAACTTATAAATTTGAAGATAACAACAAGTCAGGATGTCTTCCGCAAGAATCCAACTCCACGTTATAGACTAGGCGAACACTGATCTCAATATGTCCGTGCAGACTAATGCAACTGATTATACGCTATTCAGCTTCGGATTGACGACTCAATAGCAGGATCTAGAAGTAGTCTTATAGAGGAAGGACTGACCCAAGTTCTGACTTCCAAACGCATTCCCAAAGCTTATATACCCAAACATCGACTGACCAGCTAGAACAACTTGCATAAATATCGATGAAAAGCAGAATCTCACAAGTTCCGAGGTTTTCACAGTCATTCGTCGAAAGTTAAAAAAAGTTGTCCTTGATCAACTTTTATACGCACAAGGACAACTAGTGGACAAAAACTTACGTTCTCATTCAAAACATCGCCTACTCACATGATCAAAGTAGTCGATCCATCACAACGTTTGTTTGTATGTTTGTTTTATTGTTTGTATAAGGAAATCTGTGAACCTACAGAATCGATTTAAAAAATAATGGTGGCAAAATGCTAGTGACCATCTCTGCTTTAACATAGGCTATATTTTATCTCGGTATAACAACTCCTGAGGGATGCAGAAGCAAAACACGTTCTGAAATTGTGATTTCTTTTATATATTGTTGGGGTTAGAAATTTAAAATTTGGTTTGGTGGTTACTTTTAATATGTAAATACTTGCTGTGAACAGTTTCTAAAACGTTCTAAATGAAAAAGGTAGCTTTCTTATAGCTTCGTTTTAGAATTTGAGCTAATGTTACTTGAAAGCAACAAGCTAAAATGGAAAGAATTCGATTACAGAAGATTCGCTAATACTGAATTTAAATACGAAATTCACCAAATTAGTCAACTACAGCCAAGTCGGCTTTACTTATGGAGACTTGTTTTTTTATCACCAAATTTGGCGATATTTCGCCAACTGTCGCCAAGTTTAGCGAGAATTTGACGCTAACGGATGTAAATATTAGTTTTTTGTGTATGATTTCGAAAATAATTACAACAATGACACATAATAATTTGTAAGAAATCTCGTTCATTAAAAATCATAAATTAATCCCTGATTTGTTTTAATCTGCTGTCATGTTTCAAAATGTGAACCACCCTAAAATTTCAAACTGAAATATCTCAGCCATTTTTTAAGATAGAGGCAAAACAAAAAATACTCCGGAATCCTTGTATCAAGGCCTCATACTTAAGCAAAAAATAAATTTTAATTTCGAATTTTTTTATGTATTTTTTAAAGTTTTATACCTTTTAGTGGTCGCCATTTTGAAACAAGATGGCGGACCAAGCTAGCCAATGAAATCCGTCGAGACATTGGTGAGCTTAATACACACGCTTAGTTTCATCCAAAGGGTTCGTAAATACGAGTGCTATCGTATGACATAGATATCATGAATATATATCGACATTTAAACGGAAGTTGGGTTTTTTTTTCGAAATTTTCCGGAATTGCTTTCTTTCAAACAGTTGCAATAGGTAGCTTTTTACTTTTTGCAATGAAAGCTACCTAAAAGGGTGAAATAAGTTGAAGTCGTTCTAAATTACCATTTATTGGGAACTGCTAGAGTTAGAAACTTAAAATTTGGCAAAGCTGTTACTTTAGAAACGTAAATCCTCGGCCAGAACAGTTTTTACAAAATTCGAAATATAAAATGGTGCATGAGCAAAAAACGTTCTAAAATTGCGATTGCTGTAACACTGATTGAGACTAAAAGATTGAAATTTGGCAGGGTGATTTTTTTTAAAGATGGAAGTGAGCGCTAAGAACCGTTTGTAAAAAATTCAAAATTTAAAAGGATGAAATGAGCGGAAACCTTTGGAAAAGCTTTCTGAAATACGATTTAGTTGCAATTGATAGAGATCGAAACTTGAAATTTGGCACGGCTGTTACTTTAGAGACGAAAATGCACCCATAGAACAGTTTTCAAAAAATATAGAAATTTAAAAGAGTGCATGAGTAAAGAACGTTCTAAAATTGCAATTTTTGTGATACAGTTAATATAGAAGCTTGGAATTTGACATGGTGATACAGAAGCTTGGAATTTGACATGGTGATACAGAAGCTTTAAATTTGACATGGTGATATAGAAGCTTGGAATTTGACATGGTAATTACATTTAAGATGTAAGTGATCGCCAAGAACGGTTTCTAAAAAATTCAAAATTTCCAATGAAAAATGAAATGAGCGGAAAACATTTTAAAAAGAAATTCTAAATTAAGATTTATTTGGAATTAATTTATTTGGCACATTTAAACGGAAGTTGGGTTTTTTTTTCGAAATTTTCCGGAATTGCTTTCTTTCAAACAGTTGCAATAGGTAGCTTTTTACTTTTTGCAATGAAAGCTACCTAAAAGGGTGAAATAAGTTGAAGTCGTTCTAAATTACCATTTATTGGGAACTGCTAGAGTTAGAAACTTAAAATTTGGCAAAGCTGTTACTTTAGAAACGTAAATCCTCGGCCAGAACAGTTTTTACAAAATTCGAAATATAAAATGGTGCATGAGCAAAAAACGTTCTAAAATTGCGATTGCTGTAACACTGATTGAGACTAAAAGATTGAAATTTGGCAGGGTGATTTTTTTTAAAGATGGAAGTGAGCGCTAAGAACCGTTTGTAAATAATTCAAAATTTAAAAGGATGAAATGAGCGGAAACCTTTGGAAAAGCTTTCTAAAATACGATTTAGTTGCAATTGATAGAGATCGAAACTTGAAATTTGGCACGGCTGTTACTTTAGAGACGAAAATGCACCCATAGAACAGTTTTCAAAAAATATAGAAATTTAAAAGAGTGCATGAGTAAAGAACGTTCTAAAATTGCAATTTTTGTGATACAGTTAATATAAAAGCTTGGAATTTGACATGGTGATACAGAAGCTTGGAATTTGACATGGTGATACAGAAGCTTTAAATTTGACATGGTGATATAGAAGCTTGGAATTTGACATGGTAATTACATTTAAGATGTAAGTGATCGCCAAGAACGGTTTCTAAAAAATTCAAAATTTCCAATGAAAAATGAAATGAGCGGAAAACATTTTAAAAAGAAATTCTAAATTAAGATTTATTTGGAATTAATTTATTTGGCATATTTCAACAACTACCCGTGCAAAACGACGGATTTTTATAGTTGTATAAAATCTAAATGGAGAGAAAAATGATATCATGGAAATTCTCCATATTAGGTTTTATTTTTCTAGATTTTTGAATAAATTGTTTGCGATTATATTCGAATTAAATTTTTGATTTCTCGGTAACTGTAATGTGACAAATTATTTTGCATTAGAAAAATGAGGTATCACTATTAAATTGAGTTTTTTAAAATTGATAATGATTATGGAAATAACCACTTATGTGCGTTTAATTACAATTGTCTCTTTATTTCGTAATATCAATTTTAGAATATTATTAAAGAAAGCAAAATTTTAAGTCTAATGACAAGTATAATTAGATTTTACTGTAAATGATTTGCAAATATCTGTATTTTTTTTTTTACTGTACATGTTTAATGACTGTTGCTTTTTACAGGTGTTGATTCAAAATCGTAGAGCGGTTGGTGTACAGTTTGATTACCAAGGTAGCACGTTTGAAGTAAGAGCTACACATGAAGTAATATTATCAGCAGGAACAATAAATTCAGCCCAACTGCTCATGCTATCAGGAATTGGTCCAAGAAAGGAGTTAAAACGACATAAGGTAATTAAAAAATAAATGCTTTCTTATTTAACACTTTCCAACATAGTTGAAATGTGTTTATGAATTCAGTTTATCTGTCTGTCTGTCCGTCTGTCTGCCGTCTGTTCGTACTCTAACTAGCGTAAATATACTCGGATTACCATGCAATTGATATATGTTATTGAAGTATACCATGGCATGTTCGGTATTGAAAATAAAGAATGTAGCACTAATACTCCGTATACAAGAGCACTCAAAAGAATGCCGTTACATTATGGTCTACTGGGAAAAGTCCTTTGCAGTGCATTTTAGTGATGTTACACTATTTCAAATATATTGAAATTGATATACATCGGTGAAATGCATTACAAGATGCTCACTATCGAATATAGCATGTGTAGCAGTTATAATTAGTTCTTACTATCGAATTTGGTAAATGTAGCACTTATAATTAGTTTACAGGGTAACTCAAAACAATTCCCTTATATTATGGTCTATGGGGGGGAAAAATCGTTTGCGGTGCTTTTTAATGATGTTATACTAGTACTACAAACATAATGAAATTGATATCCATTTGTGAGGTGCACTAAACCATGCTTTCTGTAGTATATGAAGCGTAAAGCATTTCTCATTCATTTACAGGGCCACACAAATGTATTCGATTACATAATGATTTACAGAAAAAAACTGTTTGCAGAGTATTTTATTTACGCTACGTTATTTCGAATATAATGAAATTGATATACATTACTGAGATTTACTACAAGCTACCTGTTGTAAATATGATGGGCATAGCATTTATCGTTCATTTACAGGAACACACGAAAGATTTTGAATGCAGCACTGTATCCGAAGTATTGTGTTTAGCGATAAGTGCTGGAAGTGCGCTTTCAGTTAGGTATGCGTTTAAATAAATTTTGTATACTATGTGGTATGTTTAAAAGGTATAGATCACATACAGGGCTACACAAAAGAATTCGTAAGAATTCTGTGTATCAGCGTAAATTGATTAAAATTTTTTTTAATCGAGTTATGCATTTTGAACGTGAAATATATTTAGTACAATAAGAGATGTTTGTTCAAAATAAATAAAATCATATACAGGGCCATGCATAGAACTGGATACATGGCCGCTTATGTATGTTACTTTCTGGAAGAGTGATTTCAGTAGTTTACAGTGTGTATCTGCCTGAATTAAACTTTAGCTGAGTATGTGACGTGTATAAAAATCTTAATATAATATACAGGGCTGTACAAAATAATTCAAATATGTTTCCGTCTATTATGGTAGCAACTGTTGAAGGTGAATTTTCGACTTTGTTATGTGTTTTCTTGCTAAAATAAATGTTAACATACTATATAGCGTATATATATACAAACCTATAGATTATATACACGGCTGCTTATAGAACTATAGATTATATACAGAGAGTACTTTTCTGGCTATGGCCTGTAATTGCTGAAATCTGGTTTTCAAATGTGTTTTGCGTTTTCTAAAATGTTTACTTAGGTATCTTATTTACCTTATAATACACCAAAGGTATGTTGAAGTTGTGTTGGAAAGTGTTTCATAATCTGTGCTTGATGCCTGATTTTTCTTTCTTGTTTTTTTATGCCATTTTAAGTAAGAGGATTTATAAGCAGTAGAAAACTAAATAATGTCTGTTACTACTTTAATTATTCCAAGTATTCATATAACAATATTTTTGAATGGTTATCTATCGGCTACTTTCCAATTTGAAAGTCATAAGCAGTAGCATATAATTTAAGTGAAGACTATACAATAGATATACAGGGTGTCCATAAATTATTATCGGAGTTTCCTTACCTTATAACTTGACATATTCGTAAAGTACAACGCAAAAAGATTTTTTTCTCTAACACAAAGTTAGATACGCGCAAAGTTGCAACTCAAAACGTTATAAATTAAAACACCGATTATTATCAAATAATAGTTAATATTAAAATTTTGACAAATTTATTAAAAAGTTATTAATGCATTATGAGCACAAAGAAAGTTCCCAGATGGCAGCACACTACTTTCTTTTGTGCATTCGCCATTTTGAATTCTCACGCCTCAGACTTTCACAATGTGAAACCACAGGGTTGCCGCATAAATTGGCGGAAAATACTTAACTTTGTTTTTGTTATTAAAAAAACTTTTGGAGTTGTACTTTACGAATGTGTGATAATATTTCCGTCGTGTTCTTAAATCAAAAGTTATGAGGTGAGGAAACACTGGCAATACCCGTATACACCCTGTATATTTCCCATTAGTGATTAAAAGCTTGCTAATGTTTATTAATTCATCAATGAATTTGTTGTCATTTATTACTAGTGCCTGACTGAAAAGGTTTTTCCCGAACCGAAATAGTTAAAATAACTATTAAACCTGATGTAGCACATGAAGTTATGTTTCAAGTATTTCAATTTGAAACGATAGCTTAGCATTTTATAAATCTGTATGGTGTTTTTATACAAATTATTTCATACTTTCATCCGATCTTATTCTTATGAATGTCTTTTTATATTATTATTTATAAGGAATTTTTATAATCTTTGGACGTCATTTTATCGTGAACTAGTAAATGAACCGCTTTGAAAACACATATTCAGAAATTTCTGTAATCGAAAGTCGGGAATGGGGCACAAATGCTGCGATCAAGAGTTTGTGTCCCGCCCCATTTCTAAAACTAGGATTAGTTTAAAATAAGTATTGCGTTAAGATAATATTTTAATATTGAGAAAGAGAAGGAAATTATAGTAGATTAGTACATTAAGAATTTATAATATTAAGCAAGGTACTTCTTCAACCTTCGACTGTAATCTTCTGGATTCTTATTTGAAACGCATACTTATAAAAAAAATTTCACTCCTTTTATTACAGTCTACTGATAACCTAGATATATGCTATACGTATGGATAACAATTCCATGCCAAAGAAGAAACTAATTTTTTTAATCTCACAATGTGTAATAATTAATGAAATTATCCTCATATATATTTAAAAAATAAAATGAAATGTTTTGTGCTTTTAGATTTTCTGGCATTTGGTATTTTTGATTTACTGTTATCTTTCTTCCATTTATTTAGATTCCTGTCATTGCTGATCTACCAGTCGGATTCAATTTGCAAGATCACGCTGGCTGTCTTACTGCCTTTCAATTCGGACCTGAGATACCAACATTGGAAGAGAAGCTTTTGAATCCTGCTAATACAATGCAGTACATTCAAAACCGAACAGGTAAATGTCGAAGTACTCCATTCTCATTTAATGATAGTGCTTCAATTAGACAGAAATTTTCCCTTTACTCTTCAATTCAACATTCACTACAACCTTAAATCCATAAGATATGTACCAGTAAATATTCTCAAGAGAGACTTTAAAATCAAATTTTCAAGACATTTTAATTTCCATCTCACTTCACACGATATCTAATATCCTGAAATCCGTAATTTATCATGTTAGATTATTTTTATATTTCTAAGCAAATCAGATTTCCCAAACATTCAGAAAATCTGATTTTTAGGAATGTCAAATTACACTGATGTTATTTAATTTTCTCTGTCTGATATGAAATTCAGTTTCTAGGAAATTGTTAAGTGAAAACAGGAAAAAGAAAGAGACAATGACCAGTATGACCATTTATTTCAAAATTGTAAAAGTGATAACGAAACATTTTATAAATTTTTCGAATTATATATGTACAAAATTCCATAGAAAGTTATACAGAGAATTGCGAATGGCCGAGAACAATATTGAGAACGTTTCAAACTTATTTGATTAATTTAAGACATCGCATAGCCAAAATTTAACATCCATAATGTAAAATTTAAATCAACTTTTTAAATGTGTTATTTCATTTCAATGAATGATCAAACATGAAAATCGTCTGAATTCACTTAGAAAAACATGATGACATAAAAAAAAGGTTTCATATTTTTCGAACGAATGAACCAAGTTTAACCAAAACTATACAGTTAATTTTGAGTACCTCACCAACATACCTACCTAATTACAAGGTAATCGGATGCATTTTTCGTCAGTTATCACAAGGCATGCAAACAAACAAACAAACGGACACCAAAAATGTTTCGGGTCTCCACAGTAAGCCTTAACTGACGTTTCGGCAATAACATCTACTTAAATATTTTCATTTCTCGAGTTACTCTAATTTAACGGTCTTCAGCCCGTGTCCCATGGTCTACGAGTGGCCCACAGAGGGTATTTTAAAGGCCCGTTACGTTATTTCCAATATTAAGAACGAAACATTTTTAGCAACATCGAAAGATTTCTGAAGCGCCTTAATAAGTCCTTAATAAATCCAATTTTAAAAACTCGCTTTTAAGTGCCAAATAAACTTATTTCGAGGCAAAAAACTAATTTAATGAAATGCTTTTTGTTTATATGTGGCACTTCTTTCATTTCCTTTATTAACGGTCCTTTCACGATTTAAATAATACTGTTTTTAAAATGTTGAAATGATTGACTGCTACAGATTTCGCGAACAAATTGATTTGAAAATAAACAAACTTTCTCCACGTGCATTATAGAAGCATTTTTTTTTTCAAAACTATTAAAAAGCATAAAAATTAAGTGGTAAATATACAGGGTGATTCATACAACTTCCAGATGCTGTAAAACAGGAACAGTTTAAAGCATGCTCCCCAAATACAAGCCGTAAGGTGGATGTACTCATAAAGCTTTTTCCGCCTTCTGTTCCAAGTGACATAGGCGATAGCTAGCGTGTCATGCGAATATAAGTAGAAATGATTGCGTCTGCTGTGGAAAAGGCATTTTGTGTTCTTGAATTGAGAAAAATGAGATCTGTCACCATTGTGCAACGGCATTTTCGCACACGATTTGGAAAAGATCCTCTAACCACAAAATCCATTTATGATTTGTTTAAATTTTTTTTAACTACGGACTGTTTGTGCTAAGTGGACAGAAATGGATTACCGGTTTGATGTATGTCATGTGACTAAACTGTGACACATAGATTTTTTAAACCAATCATAAATACATTTTCTGGTTAGAGGTTATTTCTCAAATCGTGTTCGAAAATTCTGTTGCATATGGTGACAGATTCCCTTTTGCTCAATTAAAAAACACAAAATGCCTTCTGCTCTGCAGACGCAGCCAATTCTACTGATATTCGCATGACACGCTAGCTATTGCCTATGTCACTTCGCACAGCAGCGGGAAAAAACTTTATGAGTACACCTACCTTACGGCTTGCATTTGAGGAACTTGTCTTAAACTGTTCTTGTTTTACAGCACTTATATGCTTGTATACTTACTTATGAATCAGCCTGTACTTCCCATCGCCTTTCAAAATATTAAGCACAATTTCTGATTCAAAATGTTTATTTTAATTTTAACAAAGGCGTTAAATTTGGTAGTTTTGGCAAACATCTTCTTTTGGTAAAATATCAAGGAACCGGGAAAAAGCTACTTGGAACATGTAATTTTCCTCTACCTCAACTCATATGCCGTGAGGTGAATTTCTTCCTTTCGTACCATAAAAAAATTAAGTTGGAACATTTTTATATCGACAGTACCACTTTACGCCAATAACTCTGGCACATATGTATTGTATACATATACATCCTCATGCATCATTATAACACTTTAGCATAGTAGTGTCAACGTATTTCGCTTTCAGTGATACTCACAGATTAGTGCTATTACAAAATCAAATAATTCCATAAAATTTCTATTGTTAGAATTAAATATTGTGTGCAAATATAAATAAATAAAATTATTTTGTATGAATAATGAAGAAGATGAGAATTCTTAAGTTTCGCAGCGCTTACATGCAACTCGCCACTCGTCTTGAAATCTATGTATTTACATAGCTTGACAATGATATTTAATCGAATTACCCCATTGAAATTTAAGAAATTACTGATGTAGCCTTTGAGTGTGAAATGTTAAGGACCTCTCTAATTTGATATTATCTAATAAAACCTTTCTTTATTTTCCTATGGGACCTCTTTCATTAATTGAATTTTGTTCTGTTATGGCATTTTAGAAAAATAACGATTCCCTTGCACCAACTGAATTGTGTGATGTTTGGCCTTTTTGTAAAATAACGATTCTGTAATACACGATATTTCTCTAAAATAGAACATACGTTAAAATATTTTAGCTTTAAATATTGCTATATTGTCGGATTATTATTAGTTGCTATATTAGCCGGATAAGCACAGCAAAATGGCCCCTACGGCTGATGTTTGAAATAACACGTATGGAAATAAGGCTTACCATGAGAATACAATATAGAGTATTTTTAGTCTCTGACCTTTAACTGTCCTTGAGATAATCGGGGAAGTGCAGGCGCGACTATTTTTCAAATAAGTTTTTCTCAAAAAGCATAAAAGTTAAAAAAATGAAACCAACGCCAGTTATTGAAGAATATATTAGTTCATATTATATATTATTTTTATCACATTTTTACACAATTTTTAACATGAAAAAATAAGCAAAAATATATTTTTTAAAAATTATTAATATGGTAATATTATATTTACACCAACCGAAAAATTACACAACAATGCTCAAGGTATGCGGTTTAACCCCAAAAAATTTCGTCAAAATCGAAGATGCGCTTTTTGAATTATAATAAAAACAACGCTGACAACTTGTTAGAATATTCGTATCTTTTCCTGCTTGTGTTTTCAGAAATACACTGCTGTCAATTGATTGGTCAATTCGTGACATTTCTATCGGGCAGGTTGCGCAGTACGCCAAAATAAGATAATGTTTTCATACACACCACGTTCCTATAGGCTTGTTTAGTGTTTGTAAACATTCTGCAGCGTTTTCATCACTTTGGCCAATAAATGCGAAAGAATTATCATCACTAGACTCGGAGACATTGGTTTCAGAACAATGAATATCGATTTCATGTGTGTTACTGTCGTCAGTGATAGAAATTGTTTAAGTGGACTCACCAGTTTCTAGGAGTCTGATATCAACTTCACTGTCATCACCTTCAACCAGAGTAAAAATTTCTGGAGTTGAAGCGTTGGTATTATATTGAAGCAGTCGACACTATTCATCAATGAAAATTGCATTTTTAGTGTGGACTAGAGTCGCAAAGACGAGAAAAAACCCGGTTTAAACCTGGGAATAAACCGGGTTTTCTGGGAATAAACTTAGGTTTTGGGGAATAAAACAGGTCTTTTGGGAATGAACCGGGCAATAAACCGGGTCTATTGGAAATAAACCTGGGAATAAACCGGTTCTTTGCAACTCTAGTGCGGACACTATAGTCTTGCTTCTTTTTCATATTTTCCCTTAATATTTTAATACGCACTCTGTGAATGATTTTTTTACAATTTTTATATTTAACAACCATTATTATGATATATTTTTGAAAATTACTTAATATTGCAAGGGGTCGAGTGCGATGTGATAACGCTTCCCCAAAAGTAAAGAAAACAACACGAGACAACACTAATTTTAATCAGACTTTTAATTCTCTGTTTAAACTGAGAATAAATCCTAAATGCATCATAACTCTAAACTCAGTTTCTTCCATGTGAAATAAATCTATCCAACTTATATTTACTAAATCATCTCAAAATGTTCAAGAATGTATGAATGAGGGATTTCGTTAAATGCGAAATCCATCTTTAATTTTCGTAGTGTCAGTGCCTGTTACATACAAAGTATTTTCTTAAAGCAAATAAAATAAAGTTTTCGTTTTTGGAAATTTCCAATAGTACAAATAGCGCATTTAAGAAGCCAAGAGAGATTCGCCAGTACAGAAGAGAATTTGATATGTAATCTTCCCAATTAGGCGAAAAGTCCGGGCAAGGATTCGAACCCGGGATCCCGTGGCTGAAGTTGCCAATGCTCTACCAATTGAGCAATCCAGGACGTTAATGGCTGAACTAATTCACCCAGTTAACCTTAATGATCTAGTCTGATATCTGAATCAGCACAACGGAATAGACCACAGGTAATGGGACCTCCAGAAAACACTGGAAGGTTATTAAGGTTAACTGGGTGAATTAGTTCAGCCATATTCTTCCGGGATTGCTCAGTTGGTAGAGCATTGGCAGCTTCGGAAAAAGTATCCCGGGTTTGAATCGTAGCCCGAACTTTTTCACCCAGTTGGAAAGATTACATCTCATATGATTTCTTTACCAATTTGAATAATTATTTGAAAATTAATCTAATGCATTTGGTCTAGTCGATTGTGCAGGTGAAGCTGCATCGGCCTATTCTATGCAACAGTCATGGTAGGCATGGTATGCAAATGTTATCGTTTGATTTGTCAGTTCTTGATATTATTACGCTGGAAGGATGCACAGTGCGCTAAAAGAACAGAATATTTACAAACAAGAAACAAGCCTATAGGGAAGTGGTATGTATGGAAACATTATCTTATTTTGACGTACTGCTCATGCTGCCCGAGTGGAAATGTCAAGAATTGACCAATCAATTAATAGCAGCGTATTTTCGCAAGTACAAAGAAGAAGATTTAGGAATATTTTAATAAGTTGTTAGCATTATTTTTGTTATAACTTAAAAAGCGCATCTTCGATTTTAGTGAAATGTTTTTGTTTAAAGTACATAGTTTGAGCATTATTGTGTAATTTTTTTGTTTGGTGTAAATATAATATTACTACACTAATATATTTTTTAAATATTTTTGTTTATTTTTCTATTTTAAAAATTGTATATAAATGTGAAAAAATATATATAATATGAACTAATATATTCTTCAATATTTGGTGTTGGTTTCATATTTTTAACATTTAACATTTTGAGAAAAAGCGTATTTGGAAAATAGTGACACCGGCGCATTCTTCCTCGAATATCTCAAGGACAGTTCAAGGACAGTTCAGGGTTTCAGGCTTAAAACACTGGTGTTAATCAAGAAAAATGAATTTAAAAAAATGGTCTACCGACAATACTGTAAGTGATGATGAAGGCTCTCCAAGTCAACATACCTGAGTCAGGCAGAAGCTTTTTAACCCAAGTGCTTAAAATGAATACATTAATTTTTCTTTTTTACTTTTCATTACATAAAAATTCTAAAATTCAAGTATTGCGAAAGGAGCTATTTAAAAACGTATTATAAAAAATCCAAATTTATGCAAAATATTCGTTAATAACGATCATAGTTATAGAAAGAATACAAATTAGTAACTGTGAATGAGTTCGATAGCCAGAAATTAGCTCTTACGAGGTTAAGAATCTTGTTTTCAGCCAGCCATGCATAGCTACCGAGTAAATGTTTCTCTTACAAGTTTCAAAGTATTCTTTGCTGAATTACTTTAGAAATAAACTTTTTTTCAAATACCTGTTGCAATAATTTTAGATATACAAGTTTTTTTTTTCTGTCCGAAATATTGATATCTTGGTTTTCTTTGTAACTTTAACACATTTTCGGCCAAAGGTGCGTAAACGCACCATTTCAATAAATATTTTTTATTAGCACTGTGACTTACATTTTTCGCTAAATTAATTTTTCTGCTATTTTTAAGGCTTCTGGAGATATCTATAAAATATTAGTAATTCAATTGAAGTAATCACTTTCTGTTGAGAAATTTTCAAAATACGCTGGTTTTTTACTTGAAACGGTTATTGACAAATTCGACTTTTTGAAAATGTATAATTATTCCACTTGAGATTAATCATATGTTTTTATAATGAAGTAAAGTTGCAAGTTCTGTAAATAAAATAAAAATAAAACAAATACCATAAGAAAACTTTTTTTAAGGAAATTTTTCATTTAAATTTAATGGTAAATTATTAATAATAAATTAATAATGGTAACGTCAAATTAAATTAAATATTATTTTTCATGCGCGAAACTTTTTTGATGTCTTAATGAATGTAATTTAAGCAAATTTCAATGTAAATAATACCACATTTTATAAAATTTCTATGCTTGGCCTAAAATGGGTTAAATAACGAATTTTTTTGAAAATTTACATTTTACTTTAAATTGATACAGTAAAAATGTAGAATTTAAAAAAAAAAAAAAAAAAAAAAAAAAAAAAAAAAAAAAGGCTTCGTATTTTACTAGTTTTTGGACAGACAAAACTTATTTCTTTCGTTTCCTTGTTCTAGGTCAAATCTACGGTGAGTTATCGTGTGCACCGCTTCACCCTCATTTTTCAATGTGCTCCAGCCCATCAGCAGTCAAGATACCATTTTATAATATATCAACTAAAACAAACTACTTTAATTCTTTGTAGATGGGTGAAATTTTCATTGTTTTTGAACGTGTAGCGGGTAAATCTAATTATTGTGCATGTGAATCAACTTAATAACCTGCTTCTGAATGACTGTTAGGCAAATGGAAAGTACTAGGGCGTTTTGTAATTGTAAAAATGTCACTATCATCTGAGTAATGACTGTGAACATCTGAAAGTTCAAGCTCACTACAAGAATAATCTGATAACGTATCAGCAGTGCCAAATCTGGTGGCTTATTTTTTAAGAAATTCCGAATTCTCAGCAGAACATTTGAAGTTATTTTTGCATTATATGTATAGTGACTAGCTGACCCTCCCGGCGTTTTCTTATACTTCTATTTCGTTATTATATTTTTAAATATTTGTATTTAATTTTTAACTTTTTATATTTCTCACGGTTCTCTTTGGCCTCGCAAGTTAATTATCTTTAACCTGGAAGTTCAGTTGGTACGCATGGTTGATAGGTATTCCATGCTACTAACTACATTGTTCCATTGTTCCCGCCCGGCGTTGCTCGGGCCAATAATTATAACCTTAAATAAACCTAAAATTTGTATGGTTTTTCATTTTTATCCCAATTTTGTTTGAATTTATATTTTTAAATGAAACTTTCGTGGAAAAACACTGATATTTAGTAGTAAAATCGCTTTAAGAAGACATTTTTTTATTTTTTCACGGAGGGTCGTTTCATTTTTTTTTCTAAGTAGTTTTTGTTGTCAGCACTCTCTCTCTTTGAAATTTTTATCGATTATAAACATAACGATTTTGAAACCCTTGTAAAACTTTCATAAAAAAATACTGATATCTAGTTGTAAAAGAAATATATATATTTATACATACATAGAGAGAAAGAGAGAGGGATTTTTCTTTTTCTTTTTTGCGTCGGATACTTTAACATAACAAAAAAAAATAGTTCTTATCGTACGAACTGTCTGAAATTTTAGTCGGTTACAAATATAACTATACCAAAGCCCTTTTTAAAATTTCGTGAAAACATATGCACATTTACTCGTAAAAACACGAGCCGAAGTCGAGCGAAGCGGCGCCGTAACAATCCGCGTTTTACAGTTTTCATCGAAAATTTCTCAGATTTTATTTTTATATTTTTTGAATATATCTACTCGACCGAACGCTTCAAAATTTTTGTAGGTGATGAAAATACGGTCTGCAGAGAGGCTCTAAAACGATTGTGTAGAAATATCATTTAATTACTTTTAGCATAGAAAAGATATAGTCTTTAAAAAACGCGAAGTGACCTGCATTCGTGAATTTTCCGAAAGTAGATTTGTATTTTTCAAAACCGATTGCACCGTCGAAGAGAAGAAGGTCTCAGCTTTACATATTTTTGTGAACCGGTACTTCTGAAATTGAACCCTGAAAGAGCGTCGCCCAAAGGTAGAAAGAGTCAACTGCGAAAATGAATGTTTTGGAATTTTTTTATTTTCCTAAGATTATCAACAATATTTTTTCGAACAGATTGGGGCGTTTAAGACGAAATATTTACGAAATATATAAGAAGTTGTCTTCTTTTCTTTTTCTTTCTTTTTCATCCTGAAAGTTTTGGCCAATAAACGTTAAGACAAACGGCCAAAGAAGAAGAAGAAAAAAAATCATCATAATCTGCGTGCTTTGGAAAGCAGTAACTGAGCATACTAGTGCGCATCTACCGATTTTTGCAAAAGGATATTTTATATGAATGTATTTAATTAATATATCGGCTAATTATAAAAAAATAATAAACTCTGAGTTTCAGGTGCATCAGGACCTGCCTTGGACTATCCCCATCCAAATTCTTCGATTTCTACATGTGGTAGATTTCGTTAGCCATCACCAACAGACAACAGACAGACAGACACACACAGAGCGAAACTTTATTATGATAATAGAAATATAAATTCCATGAATAAAATTTAAAAAAAAAATCTATTCAAAATTTTCTGGTATCAATTTGGAATAATAATCATGCAACTGAGATTACAGTCTTATTCTTTCAATATTTATTCTATTCAGGACTGTGATCACAATCTCTCTCCTGGAAAGTGTTAATATACCTATCATACATTATTGTTAATAGATTTTTTTTAAATGCTTCTTTAAAATCGAAAAACACTTACCCTTTCCAGACCGGCGTTCCATACACGAATTTTATTCGGTTGGCATCACATGTTTTAAAACAGTTATCTTTACTTACATAATCACGAAAATGCTGTAATTAAATAAACCAAATATCACTTTTCTGCATTACTGATGCCGAAAATAAATACGGTATGCATCTTTTGAAGGTGCATATGTGCATTCATGGTCCCAAAAAAGCCTTAAATTTCTGCTCGTCAAAGTTGTGTTACTCCTTAAATGTTTCAATCGTAATCCTAATAATATTATAAATGTGACTGTGTGTGGGAATGTTTTGCTGAAGTTAACGTCAAAATGGAGGTTTTAATGGCCCTGTAACTTTGCATATAGATGGATTATAACTCAGAAATGAACATAGGCTAGATTTTACTTATTTTATTCAAATATGTTTCTTAATAATTAAAATTTTCTTTATTTTCATAGAGAATCAACAAACATTTTTCCAAAAAAATTAACCATTTTACTGTATTGTTGCTAGGCCTGTCATCGTTGCCAATAAATAAAAACTCGGAAAAATAATCTTTCCTCAACAATTAATTTTCAGTTGAACGATTTTCACGTGAAAAATGGAAATTAAAAATAATTCAAAAAAAGATGAATTTCCGTGATATTTGAAAAAAAATATATATGAAGTATTTGTTATTATTCATGAAGTATGAATATCGGTTACGTTGAGAAGAGATTTTCTGTCAAAAACTTCGTTATAATTAGAAGGAAAAATGAACAATAATTATATTATTCAGAAAAGATTTTGCTTGGATCATGGAATTATAAAAAGGTTTCTCCTTAAATTGAACAAATATAACGTCATAAATAAAACACGTATTTTCAAATATTCGTAATAATACAAGGAGCATGAATATCAGTGTATAATGAATGTAGATTGATAATGGACGTCATATTTAAGACGAAAAACTGAAATATTTTTTTATCTATACTGATTAATAATAAGCTTGAATATCAGTTACATACAGATGTGAGTTTTCTGCTAAAATTTACGTCATGACTGTCAGAAAAAGAAAATTAACAAGAATTATATCATTAAAAAGACATTTCTCTGAAGAAAAAGAGACGTCATATTTGAAATAAAACAAGAAATTTCAAATATGTTTTAAAAGGAGCGTGAATCAATCCCGTACATTAATAATACAAGGATCAGTAAGTTTAGAAAGTAGATAAGTTTCACGCCATATTTAAAACGAAAAATCGAAATATTTTTTTATCTATAATGATTATTAAGCATGAGTATCAGATACATACAAATGACAGTTTTCCGCCAAAAATCACATCATAATTATTAAGTAATGAAAAAAGAAAACGAATCTATTATATTAAAATCTAACCGTCTGTTTGCCTTTGAATTCACAACTACTCCTCTTAGACTGTCGAACGCAACACGATTTACTTAACACCATTATCATTGATACGAGGATGTCACACAAACTCTCAGAATTTAAAATTTGAATTAAATTCCGAATTTGTTTTTTTAAGTTGTTTGTTTGTTTGTTTGTTTTTGTAACTCTAAAAACGGCAACTAAATTATTCCATATTTGTGGATAAGAAAGGAGAAATAAAACGGATCAATATATTTTCTACCCCATTTTCTCATTAAAACTAAAAACAGAATTTATTTTCAATTTGAATAGATGGTGGAAAAAATCTTGATTTCAGTGAAATTTCCGAAAAATGAAAACATATTTTCACATATTCATATTTCATGAATCAATTTATTCTGCAGAACAAAAATCGTCTGTCAACATATTGTTATTTAGAATACAAGATTTGTTTCAGCTATACATTAAACCAAGGAGGCAGAATTGAATTTAAACTAAAAGTAAAATTATATACTATTTCCAATTAATTATTTTTGAAGGATGGTTGTTAAAACGTTTCACAAAGACGTTAACAGTAAAATGGTTTTTCAGGTAAAATTGATATTTGTTTTTACCCAGTTCGTCGATTTCCTCTATTTTATTGGGTCCTTCCTTTTGCATTGGTTGCAATTTCATTTCCGCGATTATTTGGCACAAAATTTCACTTTTCTAAGACTGAGTTATGTCAAGGTCCCTATAACAAAGAAATGCTCCTATGAAATGTGATAAAGAGTTAGTTAATTATTTACATTTTTAATTATCGGGAGTGAAGTGTTTTGCTTAACTAATACATTTATTATTATTTTAATGTTACGTGAACGGAGTCACGGGTAACAGCTAGTTTAGAATATCACCTCAATTTCATATTCTCCAATAATTTTTTTTAAACTTTTTCTCAGGACCTCTTACATCGCCTCAATTTTGTTCTCTTATGGCATTTTTGAAAAACAATGATTCTCTGCCCCACGAAGACCCTCCAGATCACCAGCTGTATTTTGTCGAAGGAACACCGCTGCTGCTTGCCCAGATAGGAGCGACTCCAGAGGTGAGAGAATGAATTGAAATTTGCAGTTTAGAGCCTTTTACATGCTTTTATTTCACTTTGTTGCTTGTCTTTCTGGGTCAAAACTTGCAATCGATTTTTGACCCACTTCCTTCGAACCAATTTTAACTCGAGTTCATTGTAGATTACAATGCAGCATTCAAGTATTTCCACAGGTCCGTACCTCACCAGGAGGAGGTTCCAAGAGCAAAATTACCGCTTTTTGAATAAAAATATTACAGAAACAAGTCAAATAAGAGTGATGCTGGCAAATATAGAGTTACATCAATAGAATCACAACAATGAAACTAAATTTACGACAAAGCATGTTTGCTAAAATACAACAATAATGTGTATAATTATAAATAAACGGGCGTTACAAAAAGCGTTAAAACAAGAACATTGCTCAACAAAAATGTGTTATAGAATTATATATATATAAAAGCCTTCTATGAGTTACCTAGAATTTGGCGCGAAATGCTTCATAAGTTTGAAAGTAAGGTAAAACAAATCACGTTCATAGATGATCATTTTTATTAAATAACCTTCTTTTGTAATAGCTCATATCTAGTGACGTTTGTTTATCAAGTACGTATTTCAAATTTTATACGAAAATGTTTTATTTATCATTACACATCTTCAGAATGTCACCATTATTGTGTGCACGAAACTAGTCGGTTTGTTTATTAAGAGGTTTTTTTAGGCCTTTATATTTATTACACTTTTATATTTGTTACACTTTTAGTATATGTGTTTTATCTTAAAAACGTGTTACTTAATTTTTTTAAGTTACAGTGTAGGCATAAAAGTGACACAAAAGAAAAATAATAAATAAGAGTGATGCTGACAACAATACAATTACAACAATACAATCGAAATAATGAAATTAATTTGTTTAGTTATATTTACTAGGTTTTTTTTTTTTTAACCTAACTTGGTTCATGTTTGTAGAGATGAAATTCCGTAATCGATTTTCACTCACTTCCTGATATGCTAGAGCACTAGAGCCACAAAAATTATGTGCACATATGTGTTTCCGATGTTAGTACAAAATTTGAATATTTTTAAAATTTAATTATAAATTAATTAATTAATTTTAAGGCATTTTCCCATTTGCCGGACGCAGGTGATAAATCGTTAAATATTCTTTATGGTTACAACTACGTGTACGAGTTACAAGAACAATTGAAACAGACGCATACAATTAATTATGTGCTAAACCACGCTCTTCAAAATATGCCAACTGACTGTGAAACTGCAACAATGAAATATTTTAAACACTAAAAAGCGAAAAACAAAATATAAACAATTGGGTAAGTGTGACAGATGATCGCACAAAGTGTTTTGTTTAATATTTCTTTCAAAACACTTTATTCTTTAATTAATAAATCCACATCATTAATTTATGTTTAATAAATCCTTTCGTTTAATAAATTAAAAGTGAGATGGCAGCAGTAGTAATAAACAAGAATAAATGGTTTAAAGAGAAATCTTAATATTTAAAAAAAAGAGCTCTTTTTAAAAAATATCTATTTTTATAAAATTCAAAATTTCAAAATTTAGCGGAGCTTTTTGTAAAATTTAAAGTTTTTAAAAACAAAAAAATTGTTTAAACGAAATTTAAAATGTTAACATTTCTTATGAATTTAGTGGATGTTCTAGCAAAATTTAAAATTTCGAATTTTCTCAAAACAAAATAAATTGTTTAAACGAAATTTAAAACTCAGAAAATTTAGCGAAATTTATAAAAAAAAATTTAATTTCGCAATTTCTCAAAAGAAAAAAAAATTGAATTAAAAATATAATTGATAAAATATTTGTCAACAACTTTTGGCCTTAAAATGGCAATAAAAATTGCAAAAATTCTGTAAAATTGAATCCATTAGATAATGAAATTTATTCCGAGGGAAAATTTTCAAACTCCGACGCCTAGCTTCGGACCAGAAATCTTTTAATGAACAGTAAATACGCTACCACTGAGCCACCTAACCTACACGTTAGACTTAAAGAAAGGTTCTGTTTTAAAATGGAAATCGCAGAAATGGTCGGATGTCATTAACTTAATTCATTTAATTAAAATAACATAAAACTTTTTTTTAATTTTATGATATGTCACGTGATCGAAGGTATTCATCGATAAATATGTAAAATTTCAAGTCTCTATAAACTGTTTCCGAGAACGAACTCTGTGACAGATAGACGGATAAGATGAATAGGGTTTCGTCAGATGAACGAAACCCTAAAAATGGGAAACACGTCATACATTTTAATTGTCAGATTGTCGCGAGATCCGAAAGATACCATTAGATTCGGAACTGTGTCTAATTTCTGAATGTAAATGCAATATTTGAAATAGGGTTTGTCTACATATTAAAATTGTAAGAATTTTTAAATGGTAACACCCATTTTTGGTACCCTATTTGAGTTCCTTGGATGAATGCATATCGGAAAAAGGTTAGTGTATATACGTTATCTTAAATATTTATGCAATTATAAAGAGAATTTGTTAGGTGTTTATCCATAGATTTCGAAAAAGATCTTACAAAGAACAACATTCAATTAGTTAGGAGAAAGTTTATACAGAAATTCTGCATATATATATTATATAAAAAATTATTTCCTTCGCAAATCCTTCACATTTATTTCGCATTACTCCTTTAAATTAATCTAACTTCTGACATAGTCAGTATTTCCTTAATTCTTTATAAGATTTATTCCTATTTAATGTTCTTTTAAAAGTAAATACCCGTATATTATTAATTATCTTATTCCAAATCTTAATCTAAAATTTTAAGTTCATTCGTAGCTTTTATCAGCTCCCCAATCTATAAAATTTCGAGACGCTTTCTTATTTCGAATGTTTTTTAAAAAGCCATTTTCTTTTTATTATTATTATTCCATGCTCTGATTTTCGCGCGCTTGGTAATTTTCACTTCAAAATTGATACGCGGCCAGGGAAGGAACTCTTTCCTGTTTTAGTTTCTCCCTCTCGCCTCATTCGCTGGGCTGGAGGTCGCCTCTTACTCATTGGTTTGTGCGCACGTGACGTCGTTTTTCTGTATGTCTACGCTCAGTGAACAAAACTCGCCGGCATCCTTCGGAGGGGAGGATTTTTGACGTGTTTGGAAGTATAAACAAATAGGTATCTGGTGTTGTAGTCTCGTAGAATATTCATATCAGCTATTTAACATCTATTACACCATGTAGTGAGCCATCGTGAAGCCTGGGGGAGATAAGTTTATACCCGTGGGAATTGTTACGGCATCGCTCTTATTCTAAATAAAAGATTTGTCTGGAAATTGGCTGGTCTCTCTTGTGGACCCTTTTCATTGCCTCACCTCTTCGCCGTGATTGTTGATGTCGACTGCAACTTTGTATATCTTTAACCAACTACCATTTTCTCGTGGAGTATTGCATCTCGTGGTGTCTCATCTTAGTCAAAACGCTACACACATATATATATTAAACTAATTTTATAAAAAAGGAAGTTCAATAAAATCACTCCAGTGACTGCATAAGATTTTCTTTTCTGTGGATATCAACGATAACGGAAGAGTGGATCGACGACAAATAAAATTTATCTTTATCTCGAAAACTACTAATTAGAATGAACTGCAAATTCACACACATGCGCATTTTTGGCGATTGTGATTAGTTTTATGCCAAAATTAATTTAGGTCATAATTTTGATTTTTTTTTTATATATATACTAGGGGGCTCTGCCCTCTACGAGCTACGTTCGCGAACCCCCGTTCTGACACCGCAAACTTTAAAAACTCTCTGATTTGATCAACTCTAAAACGATTACGGATGATTGTATTATAATAAAAACGACCAGTGGCGATCTGCTGTAACCGGGTTTTCATTCATTTTCCTTTGACTGAGGGATTTTAAGGTTGAATCAACTGCTGTCGAAACAGGAGGAAACAACTGTTTTCCTCATTGATTAAATAAGATCAATTAACGATTTTGAAATCAACTTGCGTGAAATGGTTAAGTAAACAATGTCGCTGTTTCGCAGAATTTTTTAACGATGTTATAGAAAATTGGTTACTTCTCCATTATCCCATCGACTACTTTCTATAAAAAGAAAAGAACTGTCGCCAAAATATGATTTAACGCCAAACATGCATGATCTTGGCGTCGCATCGTATTCAGTTGACATCATATGCGTTACAGGTATTAGTTATTTCATAGAGGGATTTTTAATTCAACTTTTATTTGTCTCTTTTGACACTTCTCCATTACCCCATCAATCAATTTTCTTTAAAAAAATTTAAAAAAATTAAAACTATCGCCAAATTGTAACGCCAAATAAACAAATAAAAAAATTTTGCCATTGGAATCTCAAAAAAATAAATAAATAAAATACAAGAAATTCGGAAAAAACCCACTCACCAATAAAATTTACAATATATTAATGAAAACAGAAAAAAATAATTTTGCATATTTATATACATTATTTTTCTGAATTATCTCTCTCGGCTGGTGTTTGTGACGTCAGTTAAAACTGATCTATTATATGTAACTGTTCATCGCAACATTTTTCAATGCCTTTTCTTTTTTAATATCATGGCACTGCCGTTTAAGGATACAATTGTTATTTTAATTAATGAAATAATTAATAAATCAGTAAAACATAATGAAAAATATATGTATATGTCGAATTAAAAACCACTTGATGCCATAACAAACACATGTAATGCCTCTGACGTCAAGTGGATGTGACGCCACGATCATGAATTTTTAATGTTAAATCGTGACCTATGTGTATAACGTAGGTCGCGGTTAAATCTTATAGTTTGGCGATAGTTTTTTGTTATGAAAAGTGGTCGACAGTATAAAGGAGAAGTACCATATTGTTAATGATATTTTAACAATTTATCAGTTATTTGGTATTTTAAAGATAATTATTAAACGTAAAAATATAGTTTTTAATTGAGAAGAAATATTATTTATACGCTTTTTTAAAATTTGCAATAAAAGGTAAAAGATTTGTCCAAATAAATTAATTTCTCGTGTAAATATAATTCTTAATTAAAATTGTTTGGGAATATTGTTATTTGAGCATTTTAAATATGACGTAAGTTTCCCTTATTTAATGTTTTGAAAACGTGTAATAATTTAATTATTTCTCTGTTTAATATTCACGCGCAAGTATATTTTTTATTCCGTCATTTTCTACATTTACTACTTTTAACACGTGATCATTTAATTATTATTTTAAAGTTTTATTTCTGTTCGTAATACCCACTTGTAAATACAATTCTTAACTGAAAGGGAATATTATTATGTGCGCTATTTTATAAATTGGCAACAATTCAAATAATGGATTTTATGAAATACCAAATAAATCTTCATCAAAATAATGAAATTTTTGAATTAAAAATTGAAATATAACCTCAAAAAATTACTCAAATTAAAAAAATAATTGCAGTCTGCACACCGCAAGCTTGTCAATTATATACTTATAAATTACAGTTAAATTCCTGTGCATAGTTTTCGTTCCTATAAAACTTTTTTAAGAAAACTATTTTGACCAACTTTAATGTTAAATATATCTTTAAATAATTCTTCGATTTAAAAACTGTCTACTTCAGCGTGTTTATTGAACATTTCTTTATAAAATTACCAATTTTTTAATTTTTATATGCAATTGTTTTCTGGATATTTAGTCCAGTAAGACTTCAAGGCACAAAATCTTCATTGAAAGCGGCTGCGGCAGCGATGGTTACTTTTTTTTAATATAGAGAGAAATTTATTATAATTTTCATACTTAAAAATAATTTTTAAATAGATAAAATGCCTGAAATATGTTTGGGTCCATTCATTGTACCTCATTACATAAAAATTCAATCGGATGATTTTTGGGAAGGTATAAATAAAAAATTTCTCACGGGTCTATGTGTATGTCTGTAAACGCTCTACATCCCAAACAAATAGAGATAGAGACTTGAAATTTGGTATGTACTTAGTATGTAATAACGGGAAGAAGCTTATTAAATTTCAGTAACCTCGATTATTCGGAACTATTTTTTTCGGACTCTCGAAATAGTCGTTCTAATAAAAGGTATATAAAAAAAATTTAAATCGTTTATTTTAAAGAGTGAATATAAAAGACAATAAAAAACATAAATTTTTCATAAAGAATGAAGTCGATCAGATAATTACTTGCCGAGATATTTGTAATCCTATTTCCACACTCTTCGATTTTTCATGACCCTGTATTTCATTCAAATTTCAATTCAAATATATATTTTAATTGGAAATGAGAAGCATAATCCGACGCAGTAAATCGTTAGTTAATAGGATTATCAATTTCAAAGTTATAAGGATGTTTCTTTTACGCAATTCAGTAACAGAGCATTTCAAGTTTATGACGTCATCAAGCCACGATTTTATTCGAATTGCAATGCATTTTATAAATAGTTTAGACATGTTTTATTTTCATATTTTATATTATGCATATCAGTGATGGGTAAGTATTACAGTGGCCCCCAACGGCTAGTTTAAAATGTAAACGATCTCAATTTCAAAATAAAACAATTCCGAATCGAATGGCACATATATCATCTCTCTGTGACAATTTAACGATTAAAATGTAAGGAATTTTCACATTTTCTTTTTAACGACTGTACATATTTTATGTAGTTAATATTTCATTTTAACTAATTTATGTTTCATTTCAATTTAGTTTTTTGCTCAATATGCTGCCCCGTACGTGGGCAAACCGATTTGGCTCTGTGCGACTTCTCTCTTGCACCCCAAAAGCAGAGGAACAATAACACTACAATCAGCTGATCCCTATGATCCTCCTGTAATAGATCCAAATTATTATGAAGATCCAAGAGATATTCACGACATGGTTGAAGGTGAGCATTAGTTAAAATCAAACTGGAATCAAAGATAATGCCGGTTTTTTATATTTCGGATAAATGATTTTTTTTAACGTAGAAGTAGGTTAATAGGTCGAATAAGACTTGTCCTGTCTTTTCCAGCTGTAAGAATTTTTTTTATTGGATATATCTACCACTATTTCACAATCGTAATCTTCATTTCGTTATTAAATAAAAGAAAAGAGGAAGATAGTTTGATTTTGAAAAAAAAAAAAAAATCCTCAATCTGATGACACTGGCAAGGATTGCCAGTTTAGCCTTATTTTTTATTCAGAAATTCCGAGTTCATACCAGAAAATACGTAGAATAATTTTTGCTTTATTTAATGACAGACGTTTCGTGCATACATAAATTTAAAAATATTTTTCATATTCAATGGTTGGAGTATCATAAGCCAAAAATGCCTGTACCGGGACTCGAACCGGGGGTACTTTGGCTTGCCATGCCATACCGCTCTTCCTACTGAGCTATCCCAACAATATCCTGGCTGGCATAATTCACTCTTATTTGTTGGACATAAGCCGATAGTTTTCGCTCTGTTGATATAAATATCATCTATGATACTCCAACCATTGAATATGATTTACCTCTAGTTGAGTAAAACTTTCCTCAATTCATCATGATAAAAAAATCCTGTTTCGGAATTTCCTGCATGAATTCACAATTTCTGAATAAAAATGGAGGCCAAACTGACAACCTTGCACAGGCCTACGGCAGTAGATTTGAAAGGTGACCGATATCTGCATAATAATATTTACATAATGGTGTCATAATTTGAATATAATAATTTAAATAAATTACTCAAAATTATTATTTAATAATTTATTGTATTGAAATATTTTGACCATTATTTTCAATAAAAGTAACACATACGAATATACATGCTACAAACGAATTCACTGTATATGCGTCCAAATAATGTCGGAATAAATTTTGAGCCCAAACTTTTAAATTCACCACTGTGTAAAATCCAATTTAAATACCTTTTCTAATCCACTTCTTATATATTATTCAAACTTGGAATTTGGAACTTTGACCACTATGTCATTATGGCGTAGTCGTTTGTTATTATTTGATGATAATATAATAGGAATACTGATTGAGTAGCCAAATTCCTAACAAAATCCATAATTTGAAAAAAAATGTATATTTTCCTAGATTTGGAATACATTGCTACTTTGTGTATAATTTTTTGTGAAATGTTTAAAAAAATGTTTCGCGTATCAACGTGAATGTTGTATATCGGATTAGAATGTTTTAAAAACCTTACTTTTAATATTGTATTTAAATTAAGAATCGTGTTATTAATGAACATATTTTCCAAATACAGAACCACTGTGAAACTTATTCAAATAAAGAATCCGATAACAAAAAAAACAGGCACGCAAGAGTTTGAAGTTTATTCCTGCATAATGTCGATCTTTAAAAACTCTTGCTAGTAAAGCTTTTCTCCCCGAGTGTCGAGAATGAGGCTGGCTATTGCAATTATAGCATTTCGCCAGCAGAATAATTTATGCCGAACACTTTTTGTCCTTTTGATTTAAATAAATCTCGAGTGCATGATCTGATGTGGCTTATGTCTAAATTCCATGTTATTAAGACGTTAATTCCATCTTATTAAACATACTAGACTTATCTTAAGTTAAACTCTGGATTGAGAAAGTTTAAGTTCGAAAAGCCTGTACTTTGTAAAAATATAAAGATAATTTGAAATATTTAGTTTAAGATCTATAAAGATAGAAAGATCAAATACATTTAGAAAATAATAAGAAATACTCTTATAAAATTCATAATTTTTTCTACACATTCAATATTAGTTTTAGTCATTGAATAATCTCCTATTATATCCCCTCTTTATATCACTTATCGAATATATCATTCAGTGGACCCAAAACAAAATAAGTTATCCTACCGTATTCACATTTTTAAATAACTTTAAATATATATCAGTTTGCAATGAAATTAATTTGCTATTGCTATTTTTATTAAGAGAATTGTAATATGCATATAAACTTTTAAAGACAAATACCATACATTTAAATGTAAGCCATCTTAATTTTTTAACGCCTACAGTTATATCTTTCAGATGTATCGCAATTTGACTTGTCTCCCGCAATGCGAACAGAAAGGTAATACTGTTGAAAGTGACGTACTTCTATTTGCTTGGGAATCTTCTTTTCGATCCGTTTATACTTGTATTAATAATGTCCTTTCTAAGAGTGCTTAAGGGATAATACCACTTCGACTGTTTCAAAGTTTCTATTTTTTTGTCGCTTAAAGTACATGTCATACACAAAAAAATCATATTTCATTAGTCTGAAATCAATATTAATTTTCACTGGGCTATTTTGGAGCTAGAGAAATAAGACTCACCACAGCAAGGTAAACAATGGCGAAAATTTTAGCGCGTTATTTTTTTTCTCTCCCCTGAACAGCGTTTTCAAAATCGGTTGACACTCTATACCTCCGCCAGTTTTCACTCAAGAATTTGGATATTTTGGAAAATTAATCGCCACATATTGTTCTAGTGAAATACGTAGGATTTTTATGAAATATTGATATTTCGCTTTTCTGTGTAACTTTAAGTAACGAAATTTTTTGTTCAAAATTTACATTTTACTTTGAACTAATGCCATTTCTCTAAAAATGCATATATCTCCTAAACGGCTACGTATTTCATCAGCTTTTTGACTAAAAAAAAATTGTCTTTTCTTTGTAGGTTAATTTTACGATGAGTTATCCTGTTCACTATTTGACCCTCTATTTTCGAAGCATTCTCGCCCATCAGCTGTTAACCACTTAACTGTAACAAGAAGAGTTAACTTTCTAAATTACTAAAAGCTTTTGGACACCACTAATCTTTAACTGCAATCTTTCTTTTAATATTTGCCAAACATTTTTTTATTATATACGGTGAAGATTTTAGTACGCATCACACAACTAAAGAAAATATACTTCTTTTACTTTAACATATGTATAATAATTTGGTATAAATGGACTTTCATAAACACGTCGCATTTTCTTTTTTATAAAAAATCTCGAAAAAGCCTTTAATTTCCAGGCGTGAAATGGATGTTTAACTTTGTAACTAATTTTTAATTCATCCCTCCAGGTGAAATTTGCAATGAGTGTGTAGCGGCTCTTCAGGAGGTTCACAATCACTTTACTACCAGAATTTTAGAACATAAAATCTTACCTTATTCAATCATGGGATGTTCTACGATTAAACAAGGAGAAATTTAATTAACGAATTTACTGGTAGTAAAGTGACTGTGAACTCCCTGACGAGCTGCTACTGCGATGAGTTATCGTGTCCTCCACTTGACCTTCTATTTTTAAAGTACTGTCGTCCATCAGCTGTCAAACCACCATTTTTTATACCAACTAAAGAAAATGCAGGTTTTTACTTTAACATATGCACCATAATTTAGTGTAAATGGATTTTCATAAACACATCGCATTTCTTTTTTAAAGAAATCTCGAAAAAGTGTTTGATTTCCGGGTGTCAAAGGGTGTTAACTTTGTCATTATTTTTTTAACTCATCGCTCCAGGTTAATTTTACGATGTCTTATCGTGTTCATCACTTGACCCTCCATTTTCGAAGCATTCTCGCCCATCAGCTGTCAAGCTGCTATTTTTTAACATTTCAGTTAAAAAATATACAACTTTCTAGTTTAACGTGTGTATAATAGTGTAAATCGATTTTCAAAAACACGTCGCATTTCTTTAAGATGTACCGGGTGTACGAAACAGGTTGGACTGATTTGAAAGAATCATAACTCTAAAAAAAAATGAGTAAATGCAATTATTTTCTTTTCAAAGTACTCGTCAAATATCCAAGATTTGTTAAATGTAGCTGTTTTAAAGTCGTAACATTCAGACGATGCGCTGAATTGATGATATGTAAATGCAAATCGCACCACAGATTCGCAATTTATTCGATGATTCCGGAGTGGAAGCGTATAAGTCTGAAACTATTGGAGTTATGGGAAAAATGTCAAATAGAAAGTTTTTCAGCATCTTCGATTTAGTAGGAAAGGATCCACTATGTACACAAATAACCTAAGCAAAAAGTTAAAATTGCGAATGTGCGGTGTGATTTGCATTTTCCGATCATCGATTCTGCGCATCGTTTGAATGTCACGATTTTAAAACAGCTACATCTAACAAATCTTGGATATTTGACTAGTACTTTGAAAAAAAAATTGCATTTACTCAATTATTTTGAGTTATAATTCTTTCAAATCTGTCCAACCTTCTTCGGACACCCAGTAGATATATATATATATATATATATATATATATAATATATATATTCCTGAAAAAGGCTTGAATTTAAGGGTGTCAAAGTGGTGTTAACTAATAATTTAAATATTTTTCGTTTTCTTCCCCTACAGCATTAAAGACGTGCTTGCGCGTTGGAACACATCCACAGATGCAAAGAGTGGGTTCTGTTCCTTTTCAAACACTGTTTCCTGGTTGCGAGAAATATGTCGGAAACCTAGATGCATATTTGGAGTGTACTACGAGAGTTCTCGTGTACACGTGGTACCATCCAGTAGGAACAGTGAGAATGGGACATCCAAAAGATCCAAGAACAGTCGTCGATCCCCATCTTAGGTAAGAATCATTCAATTGTAAATACACTGAACTCTCATTCACCCGAACTAACTTGGACTTTAGGTCGTCCTGATAAAACAATTAACCTACAAAATAAACAAAGGTATAGTATAAAAGCTCTGTACAATTACAAAAATAAGTTTACTTTACACTAGAAGAAATTGTTTACTTCACTTATTATTATTTTATATAATTTACACTTGCTACAACTTTACACAATTGATAAAAACATCCCAGTAAAGAACACAGTACACAATTACACGATATTTAGTTTCTATAATCTCACATAAAGTTGTATACTTAAAATATCTGGTTCTTCCACACTCACGTGAACAATTTTGAACAGTACTGATCTTCTGTTAGAGCTGTATTATTTAACTATTTATTCATGCACATGGCTGAAATATTTGTAATATTCAGATATGTTTTCAATTTAGCTGTCTTCCATATATTTGATCAAGAAATTCAAATATCCTTTCATTTCATATGTTTTGGGTTCTATGAAAGCGGTTGTCTAAACTAAGCAAAATCCAGCCGAATGGAATCAAAATAAAATCTAATTTTATTCAATCGTGGGAAGTTCTATGATCAAACGATGAGGAATTTGGTTTACAAATTTACTGGTAGTAAAGTGATTATGCACCTTGGCGATCCGCTACTGCGATGAGTTTTCGGGTCCACCACTTGACCCTCTATTTTCGAATCGCTGTCGTCCATCACCTGTCAAGCCGTCATATTTTAATATATCAACTGAAGAAAATACAGTTTTTTACTTTCACATATGTATAATAATTTAGTGTAAATGGATTTTCATAAACACATCGCATTTCTTTTTTTAAAGAAATCGCGAAAAAGCCTTTGATTTCCGGTTGTCAAAGGGGTGTTCAACTTTGTCACTATTTTTTTTTAACTCATCGTATCAGGTTAATTTTATGATGAGTTGTCGTGTGACACTCCATTTTCGCAGCATTGTCACTCATCAGATGTCAAGTCGCCATTTTTTAACATATCAGTTAAAACATTTGCAGCTTTTTAGTTTAACGTATGTATAATAATTTAGTGTAAATTGTTTTTCATAAACACATCGCATTTCTGTAAGGAATATATATACATATATTCCCGAAAAGGGCTTGAATTTAAATGCTTCAAAGTGGTGTCAACTTCTTAATGTGAATTTCTATATTTAAATTAATAAACTATGAAATGGCTATCTTTGAAGCTTCTGAAAACAGTTGTCGAAACTAAGCGAAGTCAACTTAATAAGATCCGGATTAATAAGAAATATTTCTGTATTAAATAATTAAACTAGAACTCATAAAGTAATCATTGTTACTGCTATTAATATGAACAAAGGAGGACATCTAGGACAGTCCTTCATCAGCCTTCATTTCAGGTAATAAAAGGTTCAAGATCAATAAGTACTGTGGTAGGATGAAGTGGAGAACTGAAACATGAGTACAAATTCCGGATAGGGATGAGGTTTTTGTCATACTCAAGTGGTCTTTTGAAGGAGACATTATTTTCCAACAATAATTCACGTTTTTGCTTACAACCTTTTTTAATAAAAACTAAAATATCTTTGTACAATCTTTCTTTTTACATCTCGTTGATCAGAACTATGGACTTATAACTGTTGCTGTTATGGAATACTGTGTAGTGCCTAGGAAAATCTTCCTCATATGTCTATCAATCGTGACTGAAGATTACGTGAAATAATCTAATTTAAAAAGCTTTGAATTATTTTTGACTCGCTCGCTCACTATAAAGACGTATAACGTTAAAGACATATATGATTAGTTGATTATTAGACGGTTAAGATGTTTTAACACTTCAGTTCTCACAATGCTTTTTTTCTTTGAAAAAAAGTTAATTTTGGTAAGCTTTACTATAGTGGTTTTCAAGTTGTTTTTGGCCACACCCCACCTAAGCATCTATAAAACGATGATGCCCCTCCCTTTGTAACATATGAAAACGCAACTGTCAATCCCTCTATAATATCTTACAAAAAGAACACTTATTCACATAGAGGAAGCCTAAAAGTTCATTAACAATTGCAAGTCACTTCACATTTTATAACTTATCAAACAGGGAAAAAATTAACCTATATGTTTGTTACCTAACTCTAGAAATCAAGGTTTACTGGCAACTATTTTTTTACTATTTGTAATCCACTAATGCAAAACAATAGTATTCGTAGTAAATTTCTAGAAGAAAACTACCACAAAGATTATGGTTTTGAAATGATGGTACAAAAATAATTTTTTTAAAAGTCGCCAGTGGCAATCCCGATGGAAGCAGCGGAGACATAAATCGTGGCCTTTATGCGGAGAAGAGTTTTTTTATTTCTTTACATCTTACCTCACTGTGGGACAAAAGTGTTATACAGGGTGTCTCAAAAGAGTCGTTTACAAACTTAACATGCTGGTCTGTCATATCATGATAAATAAGATTTACATAGGAACTTGTGTTCGAAAATGCAAACTGCGATCGCTAGAGGGCGATGAGCGCAGGCTTACGGGAGAGTGGGAAGCGTAATCAGTGACGTAGCTACCGTGGAGCAGTTGGAGCGAACTGCTCCACGGTAGCTACGCCCCTGCTTGTAGGATAGATACGCCCCGATTTTTTGAATACCAGTAAAATCTTACAGAAATTTTCTCTTTATTAAATTTCAGAAATTGTACGATTAAAGAAAACAAATATTTTTACATAAAAATATTGGTATGAAAAAAATCGGGAGGTTGGCAACTATGATCCTATTAAAATCCTTTATATCAAAGTAGTTATTTTTTTAAAGATTACGAAATTTATTTTTTTTTTTTTACTGTCGCTAAGTTCTATATTTAGTAAAACTATTAATTTAGTAAAATTTTCTATATTCACAAAACAATTTCTATAAAACAAAACTTTCATTTTTTGTACGATCAAAACTTACCGAGTTATAATAACTCGAATTTTATGAATTTTCAGAGCTTTCGGTACTGAAAACTGAAAAAACGCGTCTTAAAAATATCTCGACAATAGTGTGTTTCTTTATTAGCATTCTATATTGCTTCAAAAGCCTTGAAAGGAACAACAGAAGTTAGTGGTAGATTGCACTGCGCCCATGAGACCATTTAAATCGGAAATACTGCTCAATTCGTCGTAAAAATCAGTAGGTAGTCCGAACTTAAACAATTATAGTTTATTTTAATATTTTACTTGTATTTATTTCGTCAAATATTTTATTATGAAAATACTGTATTTTTAAAATAAAAAACAGGGTTTTAAATATAAATAAGAATATAATATACGAGTTTAAACCTCAAACATAGCTAGCAGAAGTGTTTTTATAGTGGCAAGGGCGTACCAATTTTATTTGCTCCAGGGCGCTGAATGTGTAGCTACGCCACTGAGCGTAATCATTTCAGACGAGGATGTTGCAGGAAAAGGATGAATCGGTTTAGTAACGCAAAATTAGCCGATATACATTATGTGTATGACGCCGGGGATGGAAATGCACGAGCCGTGGTACGGGTGTACCTTGAGCGCTTCCCAAGCAGACGTCAGCCAAGTCATGTTTTGTTTGGACAATTGCACCGCAGATTGCGTGCAGCAGGAGCTTTCCAAGTACGTAGCCACGTCGGTCGAGTACGCACTACACGCACACCTGTCGTAGATGAAACCGTGCTACTGGAATTTGACAGAAACCCGCAAACAAGTCTACAAACAAGCGAACGCGTCTTGAACGCGTCATCGTTCCAGCATTATGCGCATACTGCATAAGAAGACGCAACATCCCTACCATTTACAAAGAGTACAGGCATTGTGCGTTGACGATTATCCCCAACCCATTGCATTCGCACGCTGGTATTTGCAACAGCAGGTCGCACAGCCGGATTTTCCATCGTGGATTTTGTTTTTGGATGAATCCTGTTTTACACAGGACAGTGTCCTTAACCTGCACAACATGCACATATGGGTGCATGAAAACCCAAGGTGTACACGCGCCCATACACGTCAACAACGTTTCGCCGTAAACGTTTGGGCGTATTATCGGTGACATGAAAATCGCCCTCTAGCGGTCGCAGTTTGCATTTTCGAACACAAGTTCCTACGTAAATCTTGTTTATCATGATATGACAGACCAGCGTGTTAAGTTTGTAAACGACCTTTTGAGACACCCTGTATACTCTGCATTTCTATCTTCAGAAATTTCTTAAATGGACACTCAGATGTGACATTAGATTTGATGGCATTGATAAATTTTATAATAGATTATAATACTTTTATAAGAACACGGAGACTATTTTTGGACATTAAGGTCTCTCTGTGACTAATGCAATAATAAGAATGATTCTCATCTTAATCAATTTTAAGTAGCGTTTTTACCATCATAACATACTTCTCTCTTACCAGGCTCGCCTTTTCCCATTATCACACACTGACCTCCGACAGTATGTAATCTAACTTTCAATTTGAGAATATATATGTCATAACTTATGTTTATATACTGTCTATGAGGTCTGCCATTCCAGAGTCATAAGAAGTCTACTATTAATCTATTTCCTTGAGGCCCCACCAGTGGCTGAGAGGTTCTGCTCTCAGAGCTGGTAGACGGGAGGTGCTGGGTTCAAACCCCTTTCGAGCTCGTCGACCTAACCGTTCGGAGTTTTCCGTGGTTTTCTTCGATCCTTGCCGTAAATACGGGTTAGGATCCTTTAAGACCCCCCATAGAGGGCATTCTTTCTAGGGCCTATATCTCTCGTGTAGATAATCGACCGTCATAAAAACAACCAACCAACCAACCAGTGCTATGCCCATTTAGAGATTTAATAATTTTCTAAAGTTGGTAGTGGCTTCTTTAAAAATTAAAAATATTTTGGAGGTAAAAACGGTTTAAAACAGTCACTTTTAAGTAAGTAGTATAGGATGTAAAAAGTTTTTCATACAACATATTGCAGAGGAAATAGTAAGTCTCGTTCAATAATAGTCAATTCAGTTCTGTGAAATTTCAAAATATGATAGTAACCAGAAAAATTGCAAAAAAAAAATTAAAAATTAACAAGCTGAAGTGAGAAATGGAATATAGTTTTTTTAAATATTTTTCTTACAATTATTCTGGAGTTTTATGTACTTTGAACTTTTTAACCCTCTCCGGCGCGGAGTAAGTTTGTTTGTAAAATGATGAAATAATGGACTAACACCAGAAATAACAAACGATTTCATTAGAACAGAGGTTCCCAAAGTGTGTTCCGCGGAGCCCTTGGGGCTCCGCGGCGTTCCATGAAAATAAACAAAACATGTAAGAAATTAGCATATTGCAAGGGAAAATTTTTCGAAAGTATGTAGAAATTTGTGTGTGTGTGTGTCAAAAATACACTGCTCAAAACAATTAAAGGATATTGCAGTTTTAGGTGGATTTTGTATCTGGGAAACTTTTTAGCTGATTGATACATGGTCGACAGACATAGTAGGTTATATGAGAATAAATTACACATGTTTGGCAGAAAAAAATGCATTTTATTGCGCATTTGTGTACAAAAGGAAAAAAACACAATTTGTGCATATGAGAAAAAAAGAATAAGGAAAGGTGTTTTCTTCAAAGAAAATCATTTTCAGTAGGGGGTATGGTTTCCACGGGCGGCCAGCAACGTTGAACACCTTTGAGGCATGGACTCAATGAGGCTATTAATGACGAGTTGGGGTATTCTGCCCCACTCTTCCAGAAGAGCTCTTTCCAGTTCTTGGAGAGTTTGTGGGGGTTGTTGGCGGCCAGAAATTCGTCTTCCTAGAGCGTTCCAAACGTGCTCGATTGGATTCATGTCTGGAGAACACGCTGGCCATTCCATTCCAACGATTCCTTCCTCGAAAAGGAAATCCTCCGCCAGGTTTGCACGATGTGGCCTGCAGTTATCGTCCATTAAAATGAAGTTATCTCCAATTGCTGCAGCGTAAGGGACTACAATAGGTCTGAGGATCTCATCCCTATATCGGCGACCAGTCAGAGCTCCATCTCGAATGATGTAAAGGTCAGTGCGCCCGTCAATGGAGATGCCACCATACACCAACACTCCTCCACCGCCAAATCTGACACTTTCGTGCACGAACGCAGGATTATCCCTACTGCCACGGTCCCTCCAGATGAAAATACGCCTATTATCCGGATGCACAGAAAAACGGGACTCGTCAGAAAACAGAATATTGCTCCATTCATTTCTCCTCCAGTTGACATGCTCGGTTGACCACTCCCTGCGGTCGCGACGATGCCTTGATGTTAATCTAACACATACCATCGGTCGGCGAGCATACAGACCTACAGCATGGAGCCGGTTTCGGACAGTCTGAGTTGAAATCGTGGTGCCTGTAGCCGAGCGAAGGTGTTGTTGGAGAAGAGTAGCGTTCATGTTTCGGTGTCTCCGAGCTGTTAACGCTAAATACCGATCTTCTTTGGGCGTTGTTGCCCGTCTACGACTTTGCCCTGGTCTTCGGCCTGCACACCCACTCTCCAAAAAACGGTTCCAGATCCTGGAAATGACACTTTGTGACACTCCAATTGCTTGCGCTACTTCGGCTTGAGTTTGGCCCCCTTCTAACCTACCAACAATTCTCCAAGCTTCTGAATCTGTCAAATGACTTCGCTGAGACATCGTACTCATCGAAACAAAGCAATCACTGAATGCCGATCATCCTTGTCTTCATTCTCTTTTATCCAGTTGAAAGTCAAATTTCATTCGCTGCCGCTGAAGCGACGTTTTTGACGCCGAACTCAAAATTTGCATACTCCACAGTTTGAAAACCAGAAAAAGTTGCATTTGTGATTCTCTTCTTCTATTTTCGGCAAAAAAAATTTCGTTTATATCTTTATTTTATATAAAACTTCAAATATCCTTTAATTGTTTTGAGCAGTGTAAATACATCTATCACTCGGTTGAAAAATACCATAATATATTTATTTTTAATCATATAAAAATTTGCATTACACATGTATTCATTTTCTATATAATATTTTTGGTTTGAACTACTTTATTTTATGTTTCTGCTTTTAATGTGTTTTAAAAATTCGATTCAAAATAAGCTACAAGAAATAGTATGCTGAATCACACTAAACTTTTATACGTTATTGCTCGTCACACTTTGTGCAGAATAAAAAAAAAATCTATCGCCATTTAATATTTGTATATATTGTATATTGTATTATTTTATTTTTTGGAATTTTAATTGCTTTAAACTTTTTATTTTTATTAATTCTTAGTTATTTAAATCTTCTCTCCTATTTTTAACACTTTCCAACCTAGTTGAAAAGTGTTTATGACTTCGGTTTGTTCATAATTGTATTTATTTTTTAAATAATGTTTGTCGCATAAAACGTCTTTTTATAAGATCTTGTATTATTTACCCCCCCCCCCCCCCACTAGATTCATTTTACATTTGTGCACATATATTTCTTTTTCTTTTCATAACTTTGATTTCTTTAATCTGTTTATGTTATCTGGAGGCACGGCAGTGCCTCCGCCAAGTCTTGAGAGGACAGCCGTAAGCATACTTTTCTGGAAGCAACTCAGGGCACTTTTGACCCCTCCATATCTCCGCGCTGGAGTATCCCAAAAATTTTAAACTTCAATTATAGAGAGTATTTGGCCCACAGGACCAAAATTTAAAATTACAACTTTCTGTCTTTTCTAGTTCGGGCGATATATGAACTCAAACATTCGATTTTTTGTCACTTCTTACTCACTCGTTCACGCGTCATCAAAAAGATTGGGTATATCCCGTAGCCCCAGAAACTTGACATTTGGAAAAAAGGTAGTGTTTAGGATACAAAGAAAGGAAAAATTATAAAATCCAGAAAATTCGAAAAAAAAACATTCGAAAATTCAACAAATTCCATCAAAATTGAAAATTGAAAATAATACGATCTTGTAGTCTTGGAAACTTAAGATTTTGTGTGAAGGTAGTGTTTAACATCCAGAAAAAAAAAACATCAAAAACACCAAAAAAATCGAAAGCAAAATTGAAAAAATCGAAGAAATTGAAAAAAAACCGAAAATTTGAAGACAATCCGATTTTGTTGCGGTAGAAAATTCAAATTAGGAATAAAGGTAGTATTTAGGATACAGAAAAAGGAAAATTAAAAAAATCCAGAAAATTCGAAAAAAAAATAAAAAAATTCGAAAAAAATTGAAAAAATGAAAATAATTTGATACGATAGCGCTCGTATTTATAAATTAATTTGGACGAAACTAATTGTGTGTATTAAGCTCACCAATGCCTCGACCGAGTTCGTTGGCCAGGTTGGTCCGCCATCTTGTTTCAAGATGGCGGCCACGGAAAATTTTAAAACTAAAATAAATATACAAAAAAGTTAAAAAATCAAGTTTATTTTTTAATTAGGTGTTAGGACTTGATACAAGGATTCCAGAGCATTTTTTGTTTTACCTCTATCTTAAAAATTGGCTGAGTTAGAGCAGTTTAAAATTCTAGGGTGGCTGACATTTTGAAACAAAACAGCACATTACAAAAAAACAACGATAAATTTATGGTCAATAATGGTCAAGCAGGTGCAATCCCGAATGAATACTCCGTGTCATTATAACTGTAACTTTGACTTCGAAATTTTGATACGTTGCATTTTCTATTTGTTGATATTTTTGAACTATGATTTACGCTAAGTGAAATGTTGTTGTTGAAGAGGGATTTTCCATGTAAATCCGAAACGTCCAATTTTAATATGTTTTTAATGTTTTATGAAAGTGTATTGTAATGTCTGTAATTTTAATGATTTTAATATAAATTTATAAGTTTTAGTGAACGCGATTTCTCGCAAATTATTTTCTTTCATTGTTGTAATCATTTTCCCAATCATACACATAAAACTATATATTCATATCCATTAGCGCCAAATTCTCGCCAAACTTGGCCACAATTGGCGAAATCTCGCCAAATTTGGCGACAAAAATAAGTCTTCATAAATGAAGCCTACTTGGCTATAGCTCAATAATTTGGCGAATTTCTTATTCAAATTCAGTGTAAACGAATCTTTTGTAAACGGTTTCTTTGCATTTTAACTTGCTGTTTTCGAGTAAGATTAGCTAAAATTTTAAAACGAAGATATAGGAAAGCTACCTTTTCCTGCCGGTACAGGCCGGAGGACTTTTTTATGAGTTGTCGGATGCAATCTATGTTTTGCATTAAATAAAGTAAAACATTGAAAAACAAATCCCACAGGATGGTGATAGTTTGTTTTAGATAGATTTTAAGATAATTGTCCTATTAGCTAGTACACCTTCCTTTATTGTTTTGTGTTATTTTCCCCGGATTATGCTTTTCTTTTCTTTTGTTTACGAATTTTGTAATACAAAAGTTCCGCTATAGACTGGCTACGTTATAGACCTTTTTTTTATAGACATGTTCATTTTCTTTCACAGGCTTTACTCTATTTAATTTATATATGAAATATTTGTTGTTAAAAGATGTTGGTCGCACAAAAATTTTCACATCTCTCCCTCCCTCCCGACATTACTGGTTGGTTATGACTTGATAGTCCTTTCTAAATAAAATCATGGTGATTCTAAGATTCTCTTGATTTATCTCTAAATTGAACATAAACGATCCTAAGAAAACGGATCAATGAATTACTATATTGGCATGAGGAAATTTAGTTGCAGAAAAATGGAGCATATAGATAACATTAAGTCTAATAGGAAAACCACAGCCTTGGCAAGATTGTATTAACTAGAAACCATCCAAATACATTTTTATGAAAGTAATATAATTTTCCCCTCGAATCTATACAAACCATGTATTATAAGAAAAACCGGTACTTCTCTATTATCCCGTCGACCACTTTTCATAACAAAAAACATCGCCAAACTGTAAGATTAAACGCCAAAAATGCAGTCCCATTTACTTGATGTCAGAAGCATTACACGTGTTTGTTATTTCATCAAGTGCTTTTTAATTCGACATTTGCGTGTATTTTTCATTATGTTTTACTGATTTATTAGTTATTTCCTTAATTAAAATAACAATTGTGTCCTTAAATTCTTACATTATATTTATTTATTTATTTTGATACTATAATGGCAAAGTTCTCCCGTTTATTTGGCGTTACAGTTTGGCGATAGCTTTTTGTTATGAAAAGTGGTCGACGGGATAATAGAGAAGTACCGAAAAACCATAGAGTTTGTAACACGTAAAAATACAATGTGTAAACGATAAACATAATTTAATTTATGAAAATTGTGGCTCGATGTAATCCATGGTTACAAATATGGAAATAAACATCCAAGTACAAATAAAAAATAACGTGCGTAGTTTTAATCAGTATGTGAAAAATTAAATGATATCGTTTCAAATAATAACTTCATTAGACCGTGCAATTATATAATCTGGAGGCACAGCAGTGCCTCCGCCAAGTCGAGAGAGGACATCCGTAAGCATACTTTACTGGAAGCAACTCAGGGCACTTTTGACCCCCCCCCCCCCCCCATATCTCCGCGCTGTAGTATTCAAATATTTGAAACTTCGTTTTTCTAGAGTATTTGGCACACAGGACCAAAATTTAAAATTACAACTTTCTGTCTTTTCTAGTTCAGACGATATATGAACTCAAACATTCGATTTTTTGTCACTCACTCACTCGTTCACGCGTCATCAAAAAGATCAGGTAGATCCCGTAGTCCTAGAAACTTGACATTTGGAAAAACGGTAATGTTTAGGATACAAAGAAAGAAAAAATTATAAAATACGGAAAATTCGAAAAAAAAAAAAAAAACATTCGAAAATTCAGCAAATTCCATCAAAATTGAAAATTGAAAATAATACGATCTTGTAGTCTTAGAAACTTAAGATTCGGTGTGAAGGTAGTGTTTAGTATCCAGAAAAAGGAAACATCAAAAACACCAAAAAAATCGAAAGCAAAATTGAAAAAATCGAAAAATCGAAAAAAATCGAAAATTTTCAAATAATCCGATTTTGTTGCGCTAGAAACTTGGAACTCGGAATAAAGGAAGTATTTAGGATGCAAAATAAGGAAAAATTAAAAATTCCGGAAAATTCGAAAAAAAAATTCAAAAATTCGAAAAATTCGCAAAAAATTAAAATAATTAAAATAATTTGATTGTTTAGCCTTAGAAGCTTAAAATTCGCATTAAAGATAGTGTTTAGGATTCAGAATAAGTTAAAATAAAAAACGCAATAAAATTCGAAAATAAAATCAAAAAATCGAAAAAATCGAAAAATAAGGAAAATTTGAAAATAATTCGATTTTATAGCGCTAGAAACTTGAAATTTGGAATAAAGGTAATATTTAAGATACTAAATAAGGAAAAATTAAAAAATATGGATAATTAAAAAAATACCCATAAATTAGTGCAGACGATATATGAACTCAAAGTTTCGATTTTTTGTCACTCACACACTCACTCCATCTCGCGTCATCAAAAAGAATGGGTAGATCCCGCAGCCACAGAAACTTAAAATTTGGAATAGAGCTAGTGTTTCGGATACAAAGAAAGAAAAAATTATAAAATCCGAAAAAAAAAAAACATTCGAAAATTCAAAAAAATCGAACAAAATTGAAAATTGAAAATAACACGATCTTGTAGTCTTAAAAACTTAAAATTTGGTTTGAAGGTAGTGTTTAGAATTCAGAAAAATAAAACGTCAAAAACACAAATTTTTTTTTTAAAATAAAATCGAAAAATCGATAAAAATCGAAAAATTTCAAATAATTCAATTTTGTTGCGCTAGAAACTTGGAATTCGGAATAAAGGTATTATTTAGGATGCAAAATAAGGAAAAATTAAAAAATCCAGAAAATTCGAAAAAAAAAAAAAAAATTCGAAAAATTCGAAAAAATTAAAAAAAAAAATTAGAATAATTTGATCTTTTAGCCTTAGAAACTTAAAATTCGCGGTAAAGATAGTGTTTAGGATTCAGAATAAGTTAAAATAAAAACGCAATAAAATTGGAAAATAAAATAAAAAAATCGAAAAATAAGGAAATTTTGAAAATAATTCGATTTCATATAGCGCTAGAAACTTCAAATTTGGAATAAAGGTAATATTTAAGATACTAAATAAGGAAACATTAAAAAATATGGATAATTAAAAAAAAATCGAAAATTTAAAAAAATAAAATAAATAAATAAAAAATAGAAAGAAAGAAAGAAAAGGAGATAAATTGAAAATAATATGATCTCGTAGTCTTAGAAACTGAAAATTTGCTGTAAAGATAGTGTTTAGGATTCAGAAAAAGAAAAAATTAAAAACACAACAAAAATTGAAAATAAAATCAAAAAATCGAAAAAAAACGAAAATTTTAAAATAATTCGATTTTGTAAAGCTAGAAACTTAAAATTTGGATTAAAGGTAGTATTTAGGATACAAAAAAAGAAAGAAATAAAAAATCTGTAAAATTCGAAAAAAAAATTAGAAAAATTGAAAAAAATTCGATTTTGTAGCTTTAGAACTTAAAATTCGGCGAAAACTTATTGTTTAGGATAGAGAAAAAGGAAACATTAAATCACAATAAATTCGAAAATAGAATAAAAAACTCGAAAATAATCAGAAATTTCAAAATAATTCGATTTTGTAGCGCTAGAAACTTGAAATTTGTAATAAAGATACAAAATAAGAAAAAATTAAAAAATCCAGAAAATTATAAAAAAAAAAATTCGAAAAAATAAAAAATTGAAAATAATTTTATCTTGTAGTCTTAGAAACTTAAAACTTGGTCTAAAGGTAGTATTTACTATTAAAAAAAAGGAACAATTAAAATATTCGTTAAATTCGAAAATAAAATCGAAAAATCAAAATATCTTTAAGAAATCGAAAATTCGAAAACAATTTGATTTTGTACTGCTAGAAACATTAGTTTTAAGATAATTGTCCTATTAGCTAGTACAACGCCCCTAATTGTTTTATGTTATTTCTCCCGGATTATGGTTTTCTTTTCTTACGTTTACGAATTTCGTTATAGAAAAGTTCCGCTATAGACTGGCTACGATATAGGCGATTTCTTTATAGACAGGTTTGTTTTCTTTCACAGGTTGTACTCTATTTACTTCACGTATGAAATATGGATTGTTAAATGATGTTAGCCCCACAAAAATTTTCACAGCTCCCCCTACCCCCCCCCCCCTACCGCCCCCCCCCCCGATATTACTGGCTGGTTATGGCTTGATAGTCATTTCTAAATAAAATCATGGTGACTCTAAGATTCACTTGATTTATCTCTAAATTGAACCTAAATGATCCTAAGAAGACGGATCAAATAATTACTATATTGGCATGACAATCAGGTAACTTAGAATTAAAATCGAAAAATCAATAAATTTATAAAAAGTCGAAAATTTGAAAATAATTCGATTTTATAGTCCTAGAAGCTTGACATTTGGCAGAAAGGCAGGGTTTAGTACACAAAGTAAGGAAAAATTAAAAAATCCGTAAATAATAAAAAAAGACTAAACAAAAAAACGAAAAAAGGAATATAGTTTGATTTATTGGAAATTTCCGGAAATTTTAATTTTGGCTTTCTTTTTATACTAAAAAGTTCTTTTATGTTAAATATCAAGTATCTAGGGCTGCGAGTAATATCTCAGATGGATAGCACCTATCCTGGAAGCAATTGAGAGTACTTTTGACACTCCCCCTCCCATAACTTAGTGCTTGCCTAGGAACCTGAAATCTCTTTTTATCTACAGTACTTTGCAAACGAAACTAAAGCTTCAAATTTTTGATACCTGTAAATAATAGGGACAGAGTGTGGGCTTAGCGAAAATCAGTGGATGATCTCCAAAAAGAACCCAAAATCAAGAAAAGCAGGATTACTTACAAAAAGAAGTGAAATCTCATCAAAAAGTCACCTGTAAAAAAAGCAGCCAAGTCTCGTAACTCATTTACCGTAAAAAGTACTGAGATCGTATAAAGCCAAGTTTAACTATCTTATTAACTCTGAAATTTTCATTCACAAATCACTCCTAGTCTCTACATCTTTAGTTAATTATTATTTTGTGACTTGGCAATTACGCAGCACAGGAAAGTTATTACACCTTACTATGTCATGGGATGGGATGGGATAATTTAACTAAAGCAAATTATATACGCACAGGGAAGTTATTACACTTTAATATGTTATAGTATTATTTGATTAAGACTAACTATATACAACACATTCTCGTGCAACGTAATTGCCAAGTCACAAAATAATAATTAACTAAAGATGTAGAGACTAGGAGTGATTTGTGAATGAAAATTTCAGAGTTAATAAGATAGTTAAACTTGGCTTTATACGATCTCAGTACTTTTTACGGTAAATGAGTTACGAGACTTGGCTGCTTTTTTTACAGGTGACTTTTTGATGAGATTTATATTAAGTTTTAGTTATTTAAATTTTCTATACTGTTTTTCATAGTAAAACAATGTTTGTCGGTTAAAACACCTTTTTTTATAACATCTTGTATCATTTAACACTAGAACTACGTGAAATTTTACTCAAGTTTTTTAAAACTATTTCACCCCAGAAATTTTATTTAAAACTACTTAACTTATTCATTGAACGTATTTCAGTGAGTTTTATATTTAATTTATTTTAAAAAGAAATTTCTGGTTTGAATTGAAATATATTCACTTGGTAACCGTCAAAATGACGGCTCGTGGTAGTTCTAGTGTTAAAGCCCCTCATTAGATTCATTTTACATTTGTGTATATTGTGTATATATATTTCTTTTTTTATATATATAACTTTAATTTCTTTAATCTGTTTATGTTATATGTATATTTAAATTTTCTATACTGTTTTTCATAGTAAAACAATGTTTGTCGATTAAAACGCCTCTTTTTTGTAACATCTTGTATCATTTAATAAACCCTTCATTAGATTCATTTAATATTTGTATACGTTGTGTATATAGTTTTCTTTTTTCTTTTTGTAACTGTAATTCCTTTAATCTGTTTATCTTATTTTTTTTAATTATTAGTTATTTAAATTTTTGTGCTGCTTTAAATAATTGTACTTAATTTTTAAAGCAATATATGTTGCTGAAAACGCATTTTTTAACATCTTGTATCACTTAACAACCCCTCTTTAAAAAAATTTTTTAATTGGTCTCGTTATTGGCTAAGATTCTTATGTTATGATGCCACATTTTCCTATCAGAAATAAGGCTGTGGCAATTTAAAAAATATATGTTGGTTCTTTACATTTGTCTTCACACTAACAATCTAAACTTTTGCTCAGCTCCATCCCTTGCTTACACTTTACGTCAATGAGTACCCGCCCTGATATAAATTTCACCCCACCCATATATCCCGTTTTGTTAGTAAAGTTTTTCTGCTAGTTGCAGTTCTTTTAACATGTGTAATTTTTAACGGTATATATATTTTGAGGCAAAAACAATGGTGAAGGAAAGTTCCTTTCACAACTATAATTAACCCTCTGTCTGTCCAGCAAAAGGGCTAAATTGTAATGTTGTTTTCTCTGAATTTTACTTTAAACACCAAAAAAAATGGTGATTATTACAAAATTATATAAAAAACTTAATTATATATATAAAAATAAACCTTGAGGGTATCAATCATTACTCAATGTATTAAAACTACATTATATATAAAGAATTATATTAATTAAAAAAATGCTTGCATTGAGGTGAAAGTTAGAGCTTAGTGAACGTATTAACTCGGTCTTGTCAGTGAAAGGGTTAATAGCTAAATACTTCAAATAAAACATCCAAAAAAATTAAAATTTTCCGTACCTAATAATACAGGTTATAGATTTTGGCCCGCCCACTTAAACACTAAAACGGTGATCAGCTTCTAAATGTATTTTTAAAAAATGGTTCGAAGAAGAAACTCATAGACGATTCGTTTTTGTTGCATGTTAGTACTGGAAAAGTAAAGAAAAACGAAAAAAGAATTCGTAATCGCATAATTCTATTACGGGTGGGCGGGACTAGCGAAAACGTGTTATATAATTACTCATGGGCAACAGGGCCAGCGCATTTTCTTTCATTTCGCGAGTAGCCTATTGGGATTATTGAGAAACGTATGTCAAAAATTGAAACATTTTTTCTCTCTTTAATTTTATGCGTTACACTAATAAATAGGTTAGAAATAGTTTGTTTTATATTAAAAAAATAATAAATTAAATAATTACTATATTTAATATTTTCACATACATGAGAAAAATTAATTGTTTATAGTCAAATTTTACTCAACTATTATCTATTGTAAAAATAGTAAATTAAATTGCATTACACATTTGAAAAAGGAAATAGAACTAATGGAACAGAATCAGTTCGGACATTCAAATATGACGCGTTTGGGTGCTCGAACTGGATTCGTGTGACACAGGTAAGGGATTAAAAATGGATGTCATTAACCCCTTAACAGTATTGCTCGAACGTCGCTCGGGTAATAAGAGTTTGTTTTCTTCGTTATTAAAAGGTTTCAGAAATCACAAATTTTGAACTGTAATTTTTGCTGTATTTGGCGGACATATCTGGATTTACTCGACTTTAATACAAAAAAGTGGTTTTTACTCCTTATGTTTAATTTATTATGTCCAATAATACTGGTAATATTGAATAAAACTGTTAAGGGGATAAATAATAGAAAATTTGATTTTCAAAATTTCTAGTACGAATTCAGAATTTCTGTATCAAGAAAAGGGCCAAACTGAGAACCTGGGCCCCATGTTGGAAACTACTGATTCGGATAGTTATCCAGCATATCTTTCTCTGCTCTATAGGCATAAAAAAACCTTAATTTGTAAACCATATAGTACCGTGTAGTTAAGGGGCTCCGCCTTAGAAATTCTTCCCAAAAAGGGCTCCGCGAGCCCAAAAGTTTGGGAACCACTGCATTAGAAAACACAAACTTGCTTATTTTCCGGTACTTAACAAAAGGAAAATTTTAATTAAATATTCTTGGTGCCGTTTGTCAGTTTTGGAATTAAAATTAGGTGTCCTTTTTTGTGACCACCGCCTGTTAAAGGGTTTTAATAAAACCTTTTGAAACTTGAATTAAAAACTTTTAAAATTTTATTTTTGAAATTTGCATGTATAATTCTTATTTTCAGTCCACAGCATTACTTTAACAAATGAATATGAAAACAGGAAAACTAACACAACTAATTTAGAATTGCTAACCTTCCTCCCTTAAAAATCAAAATACCTTCCTGTAGAACATACATATGTTGGGTAATCTCGAATTCCTTCCCCCTCTCTTCAAAATGGTTTTCTGTGAACGTTTGTTCTCCCCCCATGTTTGGAACTACTGCTCTACCTTTTTTTCATATCTATTCCATTAATTTTGTAATACAGTAGAACGATTATCCGAATCCTGGTTACCCGAAAATCTGTTTAACCGAAAGAACTTTAAACTCTTTTTTTTTTTTTTTTAAATATGAAAAATTTCATTTTTAAACAATCATGCTGTTTATGAAATAAATAAACAGCGTCAACTTAGTTATTTTACCCATTGCGTAAATGCAGGCATTTTATTGCATAGACACATACAACACTTCATTTTTTTACAAAATATGTTTTAATTTTTTTTTCAACTTCGCATTACTTCAATGATGCCTTATCACGCTACCTTTTAAACAACAACACATCTGACGCTGTTGCATCTTCCTGCACTTCAATATATTGAAGTGCCAGTATCATGAACATAAAAATAGATAAGGACTTCTACCGAAATAGCTTTTCAAAGAAGAAATTGGTTCCTCGAATAATGTTTCAAATAGGTGGCGCCTGTGTTGCTCTATACGTCACCAGTTCGTCTGCTTCTTCAAATCGTCTGCTTGATCGCCATCGCCTGGTGGGTATTCGATATACAGTTTCGGTTCGTTGTTGTAGGTGGTACCTTAGCAGAAATGTTCGCCCACTGCATAGAACCGTGCCATTAAGTTCGAAAGTCGGGAGACGATATTAACGCTATTTCGTTAGAAGTCTTTATCTATATCTATGTTCATGGTCAGTATTAATTCCTTTTCAACGCGTTGAGCTCTTCATGCTTATAAAAACCCGTTTGCACTTTAAAATGTTACTCATCGTAAATAAAGTTTGAAGAAAATTAAAACACTTGTAAACAAGAAGGGGAAATTCCTCAGAATACGGACTCTTGCTTCACCTGCCAGCACGAACGCGTTACGTGTCTGTAGTGAAGTGAGAAGCGTGAACAGTGTCATCTGGTAGAATAAAATTAGCAAGACTCCCGGTTATCCGAAAATTCCTATGGAGCCCCTGTCAACCGAAAATCCTTTGGTCTCATGCATTTCGGATAACCGGGGTTTTACTGTACTTTCTTTAAGCTATTTCTAATACTTCATTTTTTTCCGTTTTTAAAGGGTACTTCATATCGATGGTCTGAGAGTTGTAGATGCTTCTGTCATGCCTTACGTCACAACTGGAAACACAAACACACCGACTGTAATGATAGCAGAAAAAGCATCTGATATCATCAAATCGACAATGGAATGCCATCATAGAGATCATAGAGAAAAGCACAAAATTAAGCATGGAGATTCCTGGGATCAAGATGAACCACTTTTTAGACCAGAAACTGATTCCAAGAAGCACAGAGATCCCTGGGATCAAGATGATTCACTTTTTGGACCAGAAACCGATTCCAATAAGCCCTGGGCTCAAGACGATTCCCTTCTTCGAACAAGATTTGATTCTGAAAATATTTTGGCAGAGGTGGACTAAAGACTCGTATTATATTGTATTTTTCAAAATCTCTGAAAACAGCAACAAATACACTTTATCGCTAAAACTGTTGCGATAATTATATCATTAAGGGGTCTCACCATCATTAAATAATCCTAATTTATTTTTTTTATAGAAAAATAGGCTATTTAAACTACTTTTAACATGGTCCGCGACCAGGATGTTGTTTTGTGAGTCTTTCACGACGACATTTTTAAGAAATAACAACATATTTAAATATTTGTCAATCAAAACAAGGCACCGTGAAGTATCAGGAACGATTTAACCAACTAAATCGGCCTAACGCAGAATACACTACAGGAAAGTAGAGGAGAAAGTAGAGAGTTTTAATCCACCTTTCAGTCTCAAAGAGCTTTAAATAAATCCTGATAACTTAATGGGCGGATAGTATAACTACTGTAAAAAGTACTTGTTTCGAAAATGCAATCTTCAATTCAGTAGAAACTTTAAATAAACCTGAAACTCCGTGAGTTTCAATATCAATTTATTCAGAGCAAAAATACCACTGTAGAACTGCCAACCCTTTGGATTTCTGAATACCACTATTTTCTAATAGAAGTATTAGCTTTATTTAAGAAATAAATTCTATTAAAAATTAAGGAATAAATTCTATTAAAAATTAAGGAATAAGTTCTATTAAAAAAGACAAAATAATTTTTGTAGAAATAGCGGTATTTAATAATCAAGAAGATTGACAACTCTGCCTCTACTCCAATCCTTCAACAAGATGGCTTGAACTCTAGAAACAATAAGCAGTATCGTTTCCACTCTTTAATGACGAAACTGGATACAAGATGAAACAGGAACCTAGATTCAAAAGTTTGAAGGGATTCGTCGCAAACTCTATTCCCTTAGCGATATATAGATCCCAAACAACCACATGCATTTAATTATCATAAGTTCTAGAAACACTAAGGCCGCTTTTATACCACATTTTAAAATTCTGCAACGAAAAGTCAAATTATTTCTCTGTGCTTTCTTTTTAGAAGGCTTTGTGGTCATAAAAAAGAAAGGAGAGGTGGTAAACATGTCAGAGAATTTCCTTCGTTGTACTTCCCGCTCTTGCAAGAGTCACAAAAGGCTCACCACTTCAAAGAAACCGACAAATTAGCCCCTGTCGCAGAATTGTTGTCTGATCGGACCTTAAGAATACTCCAATTTTGACGAACACACAAAAGGAAGTTAAATCATATTAATCACACACATTTTGTTGAGATACAAAGACTGGACGTCCACATATGAGAAGACCATTCGCAAAATGAATATCTTATTGTCAGAGTTGCTGACCCTTTCAAGCTTTTAAATATCATACACATTTAATAACAGATTTCTACGGTTATGAGTTTGTCTTATTCATATTCAGTAAAAAAGAGGGATGTATTTGGTGACTGTTTTATAAGATACTCCACCGAAAACCATTAAAATATCCCCTTTGCCATTGAATTTAAGGGTGGTAAGAACATTTAATAATTAGATATGACAATTAATATTTGAGATAATTAATAATTAAGAATATTTCAGGGCAATTGTGCAATGCATTCGTAGACTTGTTGAAATCTGAATTTCTTTATATTTTTTTCACGGATTGTGGAATTAACTGAATTTGTTTTCAATTTATGTGATATGATTTATTAATGCTTGGTTTCTTTTTCATGCTAAATCATTTGGAGTACACAGTAATGACTTTTATTTTAATCTTTAATCAGGTTCATTTAAGGGAAAGGAATACAGTTAATAGGTGATATCAAGGAAAAACAACAAATATTTATTTTTCATTTTCTCACTAACCACTGACTATATTTCATTATTCTTTTATGCTTTTGATATTATAATTAGCTACACTTTAGTTATTTCCTTTTTCTGAAATCAGTTGCTGATTAGTAACGTTAATTTAAAAAATATAAATGCATTTTTTTCCGCGAAATTAAGTAATCATTATTATATATATATATATATATATATATATATATATAACCAATCGATTTTTTGGTCAAGCAAATAACGCTGAAGTTAGAATTTTTTATGTCTACTCCTGATACGCTTTTTCTATTTCTTGTTATATATATATATATTTTACTGACTTATCAATTTATAGATTTATTAAAAGCAAAAGAATTTTCGAAAGAATATTGAATTAGCTTCAGTAGTTTCCGAGAAAAAGAAACAAGAAATAGAAAAAGCGTATCAGGAGTAGACATAAAAAATTCTAACTTCAGCGTTATTTGCTTGACCAAAAAATAGATTTATTTTGTCCTAATCCAAGCTTACCATTTCAACTTTGTTTGAAGGTTTGGTCATTTTCCATTGTACTCATAACTTGTGAGATTAAGAAATGGCATTTTTCTCTGTTTTGTCTCAGTTAGAGTAAAACAAATGCTACTTTTCCTACTTTTCCTATTTCGTCACATAAACATGATAATGTTATGGATTTCTTTCTTCTGCTGTTTTATTTTTCTTGTCTGGGCTTTCTCTTTCTTTACATGCTACAACTTTTTGGGGTGACTTTACGTTTTATGTAAAACAGGACCTATTTTTCAGCAGCTTCTTTTGTTGTCTCTTAAAAGTTGAAAATATTATCGATCAACAACAGATAGGAATGTAGAAACATATTAAAAATACAATTTTGATGTACAGAAATTTCAAAAATGAAATGTTATATATCTTTGAAATCAATAGTAATCTATGAATTGTAACTACGATTTTATTATAATATTTTTATTGTACGTATATAATACTTTCGAAGTCTATCCCCGGTAAATGTAAAGTAAAAAAAACTTGTTTTATATTTTAAAAAAATTCCCTTGTACTTAGCGGGCTTTCGCCTAGTCTTAATTAATTACAGTCCCACTAAATACTATACAATTGCACACTTTAGCATTAGAAAAATTCCGTATATCGAAAATATATGTTTAACAATTGTGTACATATGTAAATATAAACTGTGGTTTTTAACATTTAACATATCTATTCTTCTTTTGTATGTATAAATAAACTTTTGAAAGGTGCGTATTCGTGTATTTTATTAAAATATACATTCATTCATTCTTTTGATTATTCATAAGTCGTATTTACAATTCCCCCTAAATTGAAACATTTAGGCGGATGCCGATGTAGAACCTTTATTTAAAATAATTTTTGTTGTTTTTTGGAGAAAAAATGACAAATTATTTTCATATGGAAATAACCATTACATTAGGAAAATTTTAATCAACAAATTCCATGAAACTATAAATAATTTGATCATCAGAACTCTCAGAACAAGTGATTGAAGCCTTTATCACAGGATCTCTTTGATTGGTGGTCACTGTTACTAGATAATAGTGGTTCGGAAACGAACAAATAAGGGTTTAAAATTTTTAACTGTTGAATTTAGAGAATGTAATTTCCTGAAAAAGAATGCGCTTCAGGATTTCATTACTTATCAAACTTCTCTTTGTATTTGAGAACTCCTTATACGGCACACAACGTTTGATAAATGACCGATAAACTAGAAAATATCGGTTAAAAAAGGATATGCCAAGTCCAAGGAGGGGACAAAAATTATGTTGTGAATTTCCAAGCACAGTAGAACTCCAATTATCCGAATCAATTGGGACCGGACCCGATTCGGATAATCAAAAATTCGGATAATTGGATTTTTTTTTTCAAAAAAAGGTATACTTTAATTAATTACTGTATGTAAGTTGAAAATGAGAGAGAAAAAAAATATTTTTAAAGAAAAACCAGGCTTCTGAGCTAAGATCTTAGCTTTTTCACAAAGAATCGGACCCAAAATTGGGTTTCTTGTAGAACTTTGCTGCGAAAACTACTTGAAAACGATATCTTCTAAATCTTTGTTTGTTGCTGCCTTCATTGATTTTCTTGAAGAACTTCCATCTTCGTTTTCAAGCACTGACACGAAGTTTAAATGTGTAGGTTTGCTCCTTTTAATGTCTGAAATCGTTGATTGTCCAACAACGTACATCTCAGCCAACTGTTTACCCATAACGCCTTTATCTGATTGCTCTATAATGTTTAGTTTATCCGCTAACGATAACACAACACGTTTTCTGTTAGAAGCCACGGTGAACGATGAAACGCACTCACAAACAAAACAACGCACCTACGCGAAAGAGTACCGTCACAGTAGCGGTCAAGTATTCAACTAGCAGGTCACGTCACACTGACTGACTAATCAGAACGAACAGTGACAGGTGGGCCAGGCTGGCTATCTGGCGACGGACGACAGCCAATAATCGAACTGCACTATGAGATGGTGACTCATCATCCCAATAATTTTCGCACTGCGCCTACACTAGCTTCACGGGGAAGGACAATAGCGCGCGTAGACAGAATCATTATTTTGGGAATCACAGTACGTTTCCGTCTTAATATTTTTTCTGAAATTCTGAAAGCGATTCGGATAGTCGAAATTCGGATAATTGGAGTTCTGCTGTACTTTGGTTTTCAGGTTGCTAAAATGGTGCAATTTCTTTTTATTAAAGCTGTCTAAAATTTGGATTAAAATTTTAATAAATAATCTTACATCAGTTGTCAAGTTTCCTATTTTATTATTCAAAAGTTTTTGATTGTTTTAAATTCAGATACGGCCACGGAGGCCATGGGAAAGAACATTTAACATTTCAAAATTTTAAATGAAAACATAATTGAGTAACTATTAAACGTAATTGGTTCATATTTATTTATTTTTTATAATATAAAGTGTCTCACAAAAAAGGTAAAATTGGCTAAAAAGATTACTTTAACTGTTGAATTTATAGAATGTAATTTTCTCAAATCGCTATGCGCTTCAGGGTCTCACTGCTTATCAAACTTCTCTTTGTATTTGAGACCTCCTTATACTGTACATAATGTTTGATAAATGATCGCTAAGCTAGACAATATCGGTAAAAATGGATATGCCAAGTCCAAGGAGGGGACAAAAGTTTTGGATTTTTAAGTACTTTGGTATTCAGGTTGCTAAAATTATGTTATTTATTTTTATTAAATTAAATGTTAAAGCTGTTTAAAATTTGGATTATAATTATAAATTCGTTTTTTCTTACCCTATTTATGATGACCACGTAGAACTTTACCAAACTCTAAATGGAATTAATAAATGGGAAAAGATTCATTAACTTCACAGCAGAACAAAGAGTCATATTTAAAAAAAATGGCTTTGTTTCTTCCAAACTACCTAATGATGATTTGCCATGTCTTGTCATCTTGGCAATTTTTACCACTTTCCAAAATAGTTGAAAAGTGTTTATGAATTCGGTTTGTCTGTCCGTCTGTCCGTGCGCTAACTCCGAGGATTGTCATGAAATTTTTACACATTATTCAATTTCACTATAGAATGTTCGGTATTTAAAATAAAGTATGTAGCGTTAATAGTTCATTTACAGGGATACACAAAATAATTCCATTACATTATGATCTATGGGGAAAATTTTTTTGTGGTGCATCTTATTGGTGTTACGATATTTCAAACATAATGAAATTAATATGCATTTCTGAGGTAGACTACAGCATGCTTTTACCGGAATATACAAATAGTAGCATTTATAGTTCAATTACAGGGACGTACAAAATTATTCCTTTACAATACAGGGAAAAACCGTTTGCGGTGCATTTTGAGCATTTTATGATAGTTGAAATGTAATGAAATTTAAAAGGATCGCTAAAGTTCAACACAATTTATTTTCTATAGATTATGGAGATTATGGATTTATCGTCCATGTACAGGGACGCACAAGAGAATTCGATTAAAAGTCTGACTATGATCGGTAATTGCTAGAAGTCCTTTTTCCGCTGTGATATCCAATTTTATGTAATTTTTAGTGAATTAAGTGTTGGCTACAAATTCTGTAGATTATATACAGGGCTGAACGAAAGACTTCGAATATGGCAGCGATCGCTAAAAATGGATTTTTACTGAGTTATGTATTTTTTTAATTGCTTATTTAGATATATCATTTCATCATATGGAAAAATTACATTTCTTAATAATATTCTGTTAGTGTTGGAAAGTGTTTCATAATCTATGGCAAATGCATGATTTTTTTTGTTTTTGTTTTAATTTGTTTTCTGTGTCCACAGAGGGAGACTATTTTAGCTAGGGACAAAGTTTATAAGTTAATTCCTTAGTAAAAGTAAAACCATTTTTTAAAATATTAAGTTAGAACTTAACTACAAACTTTTAACTAGTTATTATAAAAAAAGAGATTGTAAAAAAATTTAAATTGTTTAAGCGTCAGTGAAATGAAGGCTATGTTTTAGATGTAGGGACATCCATGGAGGGGACTCATATTCATTAAAAAATTAAAGTTAAGTATTAAAACTATTTTGTCAGAAATGTATTTAATAGCTTACTTAAAACTTAAATATACATATGAATGAAAGTATTAGGAAATTTGCTACATTTCCTAATTATCCGTTTGGAATCCTAAAAGTACCTTTTCGTGAGCTGATAAAAATCTGGGGAACCATTCATTTTAGTAAAAAAAAAAAAAAATGTATTGTTATTCCTTCTAAAGTCAAATTTTGGTAAAATAAATCTTCTTTTAAATTGTTGTTTGTAAAAAAAAAAGAATTAATAAAGACAAATTTAACGGTTCACAGTATAAGTACATGTCTGAAGTAACTTCGCTCTATATTAGAAGTCCATAAGTTAAATACTAATTTTTTTGCCACAATGAACAATCATTTCAAACAACACCTTTTTGTAATAAATACATTGAAAAGTTTTTGGAGAGGTAATGACGTTTCGGAAGACGACTAAAAGTGAAGTTCTTTTTAATTGAAGGCTGAGCAAGGCGGTGTTGGAAACGGAAAGAAACGTAGAATTTTTTATGCGTAAAAAAATTTTTTTTATAAAGTTTTACACCGGCATACCGTCCTCTACCCCTCTAATAAGCATGAAAAGAACTGTAAACACCTACTCAAATTCTTATTTGGCAAGTTATTTTGTGTTGTTAGCATTTTCAGGTCCGCAGTGGCCGAATGGTTAGTGTGTGTGGAGCTTGTAGGCGAAGGTTGTCAAACTGGGAGGATAAAATAGGAGGATTCGAGATATCAATCTTCTCCTGTGGAAAGGCTTGAAGCCGGACAACGAGTTCTCCCCTCCCTTCAGTGCAAGAGCGACTAAATATGGCGGACGCAGGAAGGGGTAGGAACAGTTTCAAGTGATGTCATTTATGACGACCCTTATTCTATACTCCAATGTTTCAATACGATACTTGGCCGTCGAAACACTGTTGTGTACATACTATATGCGTGCACGTAAAATCCGTGGTCAAGAAAGGCCTCTCGCTATGTGTCGGGTTGACTCTAATTGTTTGGCGTTCGGGTCGGTTTCAGATTGGGTTTTGTCTCTTACGGGTGGGGGGGGGAGTGGGAAGTGGGGAGGTGTAACCTTTTTTTTTATTTTTATTTTTTTTTATATAAAGAAAATCAACAATATTTTTTAAGATTAAAAACTGCTTATTTGACAACAAATGAGCGTATATCTGTTTACTTTTTTTACATAAAACATAAAAATAATATTAGAGATATAATTATAAAGTATTTTTTCATTATTACATTAAAATATAGATTAATTTTCTTTTATTTCGGGTTAAAGTGCGTCGGGTTCTGGTCGAGTTGAATTCAAATAAAATTTTCGGGTTCATTACATTTATGTAAGTAACATAACAAACCATTTATGTTCGTAATCTATCAAACATGGACATCCGATGCTAAAGTGCTTAGTCTTTTTCAAAAATTGCCTCATTAAATTTTAAGTATCTTTTAAATGACAATATATTTTGACATTTTTACTCAATTTATTGTCTTTTTAAAAATATTTAAATTTAGGAAAATAAATTTTGAAAACATCGGTATGTACCCTTTCTGGTGGTTAAAACCAAACTTTTATATTTTTATTAGGTCATTGGTAATCGGATTTTTAAATTTCCCTATACATTAATATAGGATTTCGTGATCTACTGGGGTAAAATCTCTTTCCACTAGAGAGTTTTCCTAAGAGCCTACGCTAGTAACGCCAAGACACCTGCAAGCTAATGTTAAACCAAAAAGAGCGTTCTTTTCAAATTTCTCGTTGTTGTTTTTTTTTCTTTTTTTTCTTTTTTTTTGCATAGGATATCTGAGGTCGATGTCTTATCGAGTACTTTTTTAATTTTTAAAGTTTGATTTCCATTTATTAGGATTTCGTTCATCTCACGAAAACCTATTACTCCCTCTCCGTTGTGTGTCCATCACAGAGTCGTTCTCAGAAACTATATAACTTACTGGCATGAAAATTTGTGTACTTATAGCTAACTACCTACTATGCAGCTCAAAATATTAAAATTTGAAAAAATCGTATTATTTTAATATAGAGAGATAAAAAACCAAAATTCTAACAGCATTTTCCTATTACATTTAAACATTTTTCGCTATAGCAGTCGCCAACAATTAAAAATCCACAATAAATTCTTTCTGCAATAATTAATTTTCTATTGAAAGATTTCCACGGGAAATAGGAAAATGAAATAAAAAGTTTCACCAATTGAAAAAAAAAAAGATTAATATGACGTCATATTGGTAATAAAACGGAAATTTTCAAACATTTCTCAATAACACAAGGAGTATGAGTATGTGTAAGTACTGAAAGCAGGTTAATAAGACGTCATTAGAGAATTTAAAAGAAAATTAATCTAACGTCATATTGGAATTTTAACGAACTTTTTCAAATGTTTGAGAATAATACAAAGCGAGTATCAATATGAGTAATAGAGAAAGCAAGTAGATATGACGGCAGCAAGTGATTACGTATTGAATTGAGGAACGTACTGAATCATGATAAAAACCCAAGTATCGAAGTATTGGCATATTTTAACATTTTGAAGGTCTATATGCAACATGTTTAATTTTGAAATTGATTTTTTTTTTAATATCGCATTTAGTCCACATGACAGATACTATTATGACAGAGTATATATAATAGCGGGCTTCGCCCGCTATCGAATCAGATATTGGGAAAAAAACGAGAAAAATAAGCCGGTAAATTTTTACTTTATAAAAAACGATTTTTTTTCTTGAAATTTATTTGGATTTATTAAAGAAGGAATAAAGTATTTTGAAATGAATATTAAACGAAACCCATAGTGCTATCTTCGATCACACTTACCCACTTGTTTTCATTTGAGACACTTTTATTTTCCAAACCGCTCCTGAATGTGAAAGTGCCTTAAAAAAAACGCACCCAAAATAGAAAAAAATAAAAAATTACCCCTTAAGACATTTATAACAGCGTTCTGTTATGTATATTTGTCTTGCCTTTTAATTTATGTAAATTTCTTTCCCCTCCCCCTTAATATTATGAACCTAATTAAAATTTCCTTTCATTAACTCATTAAGTTAGTCTTATGAAAGTTAATCATTTATTTAACAAATAATTGTTTCCTAATCGAAAAAAAAAAACATTTCCGTTATGTTTTGTTATATCAAAGAAAGAAAAAAGAAAGGAATCCTATTTCTCATTCACTTAAATGACATTTAGAAATGTTGACTACTTAATATTTTTATTGTTCATAAATAATCTAAATGTAATGTTCTCATTTTATATTCTTTAACCTTGAGTTTTAACCGTTGCAATGAAGGATGCAATACTTTTTCAGTTTGATCATCTTACTAAATATGTCTCATTTTATTTTAACATAATAATGTAACGCTATTCTGTTAGCTGACAGTGCAATAAATTATACAAGTCATTTACTATATTTAACTAGTAATTTTCAAATACCGTAACATCCTTTATGAGCTTACTAGCAAGCTACGGCCACTACGCTGATCAATTTCTTATAACGAACTTTTAATCCAACAAAATATTGACATTTCATAATTCACTTTTATATTTTAACAGAATAATAAGGCTACTATAATTTGTGACTCGTGCTATACCCAATATACACGTCAGGACACGTCGCCCTTATCATTATCTTTTTACGCATGAAGGTTTTGCTATGGTACTCCATTGTGAAATTTGGTAATTTTTCAAATTCAATATTTGAAAAATGGCATAATCATTAGATTTGAAATTTATATCAAGAAAAATACAATTTTTTACCTTTCAAACGCAGTTTGCCTAACAATTTTCTGACAAATACTTTTCGAGCTACTATTTTTTTTTTCAGTAACTTCAAATGTTTCATTTTCCGAGATTAATCTGTGGCAACAATTAGCGTAAAACCCAGTCGTCAGAAACGCATAGTTTTTTATTAAAGAGGCTGTTGGAGAAGGGATTGTCACCACCAATTTGCCACCATCACTTTTGAAATCGGTTCGGTAGTTCCAGAGATTACATAGAAATTGTAATTTAGAATGTTTTTAGAACGCTTTTCGCTCATTTCACCCTTTTAAATTTCGAATTTTTTTTATTTTGTTTTTAGAGAGCATTTACATCTTATAAATAACTACAATGCCAAATTTCAAATTTCTAGATCCTTCAGTATACAAAAAATCGCAGTTTTAGAACGTTTTTCGCTCCTGCACCCCCCTGGAGTTAGTGACACCGACATAAAATATAGCCTATGTTGGAGCAGGGTTTGTCACCATTAAATTGCCACCATCACTTTTGAAATCGGTTCGGTAGTTCCAGAGATTCCATAGAAATTGTAATTTAGAATGTTTTTAGAACGCTTTTCGCTCATTTCACCCTTTTAAAGTTCGAATTTTTTTTTTTGTTGTTGTTCTTAGAGAGCATTTACATTTTATATGTAACTACAACGCCAAATTTCAAATTTCTAGCTCCTTCAATATAAAAAAGATCGCAATTTTAGAACGTTTTTCGCTCCTGCACCCTCCTGGGGTTAGTGACACCGACATAAAATATAGCCTATATTGGAGCAGGGGTTGTCACTATCAATTTGCCACCATCACGTTTGAAATCGATTCGGTAGTTCCAGAGATTCCATAGAAATTGTAATTTAGAGTGTTTTTAGAACGCTTTTCGCTCATTTCACCCTTTTAAAGTTCGATTTTTTTAAATTTTGTTCTTAGAGAGCATTTACATCTTATATGTAACTACAACGCCAAATTTCAAATTTCTAGATCCTTCAGTATAAAAAAGATCGCAATTTTATAACGTTTTTCGCTCCTGCACCCCCTGGGGTGGTGGCACCGACATAAAATATAGCCTATGTTGGAGCAGGGGTTGTCACCATCAATTTGCCACCATCACTTTTGAAATCGGTTCGGTAGTTCCAGAGATTACCCCCTACAAACAAACAAACAAAAAAACAATCTTTACTCCTTTATAATATTAGTATAGATAAGGTATTGCATCGCAATGAAATGAAAACAAATCAATGGACACACATCAAATGAAAACAAATTATTCTTACCACATTCATTAATTAGGGGTTTTCCTACGTCAATAATAATCTTTTTATGAAACCAAAAGTCGTTTGTTTATTTTATTTTTATAAAACCAATTTCTTTATATAAGCCCATGTGTTCGACAAAAAAAAAAAAAAAAAAAAAAAAAAAAAATGAATGTCTAGCGATAATGTATTTTACCTCTGAGACTCACCTAATTTAAGTGTAACATCATAATAAAACCGCATCCTACTCAGTATTGAATTTTTTGTACGCAGGCGATATGTCTAGTCTCGAACATTGTTGGATATAAACAATAAATAGTGTAACAAAGTAATTATAAAGGTCTTCTAGCTCTGTCTCCACTATTCACAAATGGCCTTACCTAATCTTATTTTTATGTAAGTAAACAATACTCATATAATACAATTTAGACAGGGAACAAATTTATCCAAATACTTCATCTTGTGCTAAATTTGAAAAAAGAAATTGCAGGAGGAGTTTTAAGGGATGTGAAACAAAATGCAACAAGTGACCCATATAATCAACCAGTATCGACAAAAAGATAAAAGATAGTGGGGAAAAGTGCAACAGTAAAAAGTTAAACTATAAAAGAAACATTTACTCTTAAAGCAGTTAAAAAAATTTTTACGTTCCATAGAAAATAATAAACAAACTATAACAAATCAATGCCAACAATAATAACATGAAAAATAGTAATGCGAGATACGACAGTAACAAAATAAGCTATTTTTTAGATAACCTGCGGATTGACTATAAAAATCAATTGTGTTCGTAATTAGCTTGATAATAAACATAATCTGAGCCTAAAAATCAAAAGGGCAAACGGAGGATGCCTATTTTATGGTAAAACACAAAAAATATAAGCGGTTAAAACGTTTTTTGGTCTTCTCTATTTAAAGGAGAACAAATTGAGATAACAACTAGTCAGATGTGCCAATTCCAAAACTTTCTTTTATCTCATACATGTTAATACTTCAAAAAGCGTATTTTTTTTAATTATTTGTTTTAGAAACAAACAAGAACGCACAATCATGCGTCAAGCATAGATTATGTAACACTTTCCAACACTTCCAAAATAATTTTGCAAATCATTACCGTTTAATGAGCTAAAAGATAATATCTAAGTGAATAATTTGGAAAACGCATAACATATTTAAAAACATAATTTCAGGAATTGCCAACAATATTCGGAAAAATATCCGAGCTCTTTTGTGCAGCCTTGTATATGATCTATAGATTTGTATATATACTAAATAGAATGCTAAATTTTAGTTCAGTTAGGAAACGCGTAGCACAGTTTTAAATTTCCCTTAGGGTATTTCCGACAATAAACGGAAATGTATTCGAGAACTTTTGTGCTGCCCTGTATACAATCTATACAATTTATACACACCAAGTAATAGACAAAACAAGAGTTAAATTTAAAAACGCGTTTATCAACAGAAAAAGCATTCCCAACAATTATTGTTAATAAGCAGTACTTTAACCGATTTATTTTGTGTGTCCCTGTAAATGAACGATGAAATCTATACACACAATATTTTATAGTAAGCCTCTTGTAATCCACGTTAGTGATATATATCAATTTCAATATGTTTGAAATAGTGAAACATTATTAAAATAAACTGCAAACGATTTTTCTGCATAGACTGTAATGTAACAGAATTATTTTGAGTTAACCTGTAAAGGAACTATAAGTGCTATGCACACCACATTCTATAATTAGTCTCTTGTAGTACATCTCAGTGATATATATCAATTTCAATATGTTTGAAATTGTGTAACATCATTAAAATAAACCGCAAATGATTTTCCCCCATAGACCGCAATGTAACGGAATTATTTTGAGTGTCCCTGTAAAACAACTATAAGTGCTACACACTTCATTTTCAATACCAAACATGTCACAGTAAGCCTCAATGACATATATCAATTACAGGACGATCCGAGTATATTTACGCGAGTTAGAGCACAGACAGACAGACAAACCGAATTCATAAACACTTTTCAACTATGTTGGAAAGTGTTAAAAATGAGTAGTTAACAGATCAGTTATTTTTTTATTATTATTATTACACTTCAAGTCTTCTGTGAATAAATTTTTCAAAACCATGGGGAGGCGGGGAAGAGGAAAAAATTTGTAATGAAGTCCAATAAACGGGTAATATATCAAAAAACGTGAAAATTTTTGGCATCTTTTGCATAATTACAAAAATATGCAAAACCTAGATTGGACAACTGGGTGATTCAGTATGATTTTTTTTTCAATAGTTACTGCACCCGGCCAAAATTGAACAAAATTCGCTATTTACAGCGTCATCTTCAGGCCGATTTCCTCCAAACTTTTATACAAAACTCAGGCTATGACATTACATCTAAATATAAATTTTCGTCGAACAATATTCATAATTTTTTACTTAAACTGCAAAAAATCAAGAAATCCAGAAAAAAAATCTCTATTACAGCACCCCCTTTTGGGGGGAATATCCCCATTTTCAACTGAGACCTGACGTCCATAGTCAAAAACGTATATTTGAAGTTTAATTCAATTCTTTCCATAACTTCATACACACTGCGGTGATACAAAAGAAAAATCGCACAAAAATCGCTATTACAGCGTCTCCTTCCCGAAGAAATCCCCAGTTTGAACTGTGACCTGATGGCCATAGCCAAAAACATGTATATGAAATATTACTATAATTTTTCAAATTATAATGAAATGATTACTAAATCAAAAGAGATTACTTTTTCTTTTAATATCTTCCAACATAACTGAAAAGTGTTTATGACTTCAATAAATAATTATTTTTAATAAATAGATATTATAATGGCAAAAACGAGAAATCTAAAAATAACGACACATGTTCGTATTTCGATTTAAAATCTAACATCAAAGACAATATAAAAATGCTAATAAAGAAACATGCTAGAGTCAAGAAATTCTTATTTTTCACAATAGAACATGACTTGTAAAATTTGTATGAAAAATAAAAATGAAAAGAAAAAAGTGTGTATACGTTATGACAATGTAGTTTTGTTAGCTTTGTTCCATGTGCATTATAACTATGACTAAAGAAAAAATAAGTTATTTTAATACATGGATTGTTTCACTACATAAAGAACAAAAATAAACGAAATGACTTCTTTAAATCTACATTATAAGCTTTAGTAGCCGCCAAGCATCATATAAAGTAATATTAACATTGTCCTCAACAGTTCCGAATGCCTTGTTCATATGAAGCAAAATAAATAAGTAAGTAAAATAAGACTTAACTAGTTCCTTTTAGAAACTGTTTAAATCGTTCTTCAGAATTGCATGTTATATATATATCTTTGAAAATCCATTGATTATATTATCAGTGTGTGAAGGAAAGAGCGGAATCTGAAATTATGGCAAAATACTTTGAATATTTCACTTTCAAATGAGTTGAATCAATAACATGAGAACATTTGAGAAGTCTAACATTTCTTTTCCTTGTGACCATGTGGCTATAATCCTTTAAGAGATCCAAGCAGCCTTTATTTTGTGGAAAACGACTAAATTATCAATTTTCTAACTTTTTGTTTATGTTTCGCATCACAATGTTTCGCATATATCCGATAATTAAAAATATGCAAAAAAGGATTTTTACTGCATCCGATTCTTTTTAAATGATTCAGAGTTGAAGTCTTTAAGTTTATATTTCTTTGTTTCTGTTAGGTAGATTTCGTAAGAAATACTACCTATTACATTCTCACCTAAGTTGGAAATTTTGAAAAATTTTTGCAGATCTACGCCGATCACGACTCCCAGAACCCAAAACCACCCCCAGTTCAAAAGTTTATCTATCTATCTATCTATCTATCTATGTCACTTTTTTCTGACCACGATAACTGGAAAAATTCTGCATAAATCTCTTCCAAACTGGTACATAAAATCAAGTGTCATAATATCTCGGTCAAGTTCGTTAATGGGCAAAATCGAACCAGTAGGGGGGAAATGGGGGGTCTTTTTGTGAAAACAGAAAAATCCTCATAATTTCTTTATTATTATACGTATCGAATCCGTTTAAAGTTATTATTACTTCTAGGAAAAGGGCCGAAAATGTATGTATGACAGATTTTTGATATAATTAAAAATGGCCCCAAGGGGGGGGGGGGGGAAGGGGGGTTTTAGGAGAAAAAAAATCATAGCTTCGTCAATTCAGAAGATATCAAATCCGCGTAAATTTATTATTAATCTTCTTAGTATTATCTAAAACTTTTATATTGACAAGTTTTTTATAGGATCAACCGTTATAGCAAAAAAAATTAAAAACAAAAAAAATCCTTGACGGCTCCGCCTGCAAACAAGTTATTTTTCGAAGTAGGCGGTTCCAACTCCCGCATCTTGTCGAAACTGATACATAAAATCAAGGGACATAAAATCTTGGTTAAGTTCGTTAATGGGCAAAATCAAACCAAGGGGGGGGGGGGGGGGGGCTTTTTGTGAAAACAGAAAAAAAAAACCATAATGTCTTAATTATGATACGTATCGAATCCGTTTGAAGTTATTATTACTTCTAGGAACAGTGCCAAAAACTTATGTATGACAGATTTTTGATATAATTAAAAATTGCCTTATGGGGGGGAAGGAAGGGGGGTTTTAGAAGAAAAAAATTCATAACTTCGTCAATTCCCAATATTTCAAATCCGCTTAAATGTATTATAAATCCTCTTAATATTATCTAAAACTTTTATATTGACATGTTTTTTATAGGACCAACTCTTATAGCAAAAAAAGAAAAAAAAAAATCCTTGCTGGCTCCGCCTGCAAACAAGTTTCGTTTCAAAGTAGGCGGTTCCAACTGCAGCATCATCGCAAAAAGGTCATTTCTTCCTCAATTCCCGACAAACAGGCACCCCACGTTCTGCGTCTTCGAAATCTACCTGTGTCTGTAGGCCGAGCCGTCAGGGATTTTTTTTTTTTTTAGGATTTCGTTCATCTCACAAAATCCTATTACTCCCGCTCCGTTGTCTGTCCGTCACAGAGCCATTCTCAGAAACTATGTAACTTACATAGTTGAAACTTAGTGTATATCTAGCTGAATACCAGATATGAAGCTCAAAATATTAAAATTTGAAAAAATCGTAGTATTTTAATAAATAGAGATAAAAAACCAAAATTCTAACAGCCTTTTCCTATTAAATTTAAACATTTTTCGTTAAAGCAGTTGCCAAAAATTAAAAATCCACAATGAAATTCTTTCTACAATAATTAATTTTCTATTGAACGATTTCCACGTAAAAAATGAAAATGAAATAAAAAGTTTCACCAATTGAGAAAAATATTAATATGAAATAAAAAGGATTGACGTCATAGTGGTAATAATACATAAATTTTCAAAGATTTCTCAATAATACAAGGAGTATGAGTATGTGTATGTACACAAAGCAGATTAATATCACGTAATTAGAGAATTAAAAAGAAAATCTGACGTCATATTGGAAGTTTAACGAATTTTTCAAATGTTTGAGAATAATACAAAGCGAGTATCAATATGAGTAATAGAGAATAGTAAATATATGAGTTTGAGAAACCTATTGAATCATGATAAAAATTCGATTATGGAAATATTCGCATATTTTAACATTTTGAAGGTGTACAACATGTTTAATTTTGAAATTATTTTTTTAAATATCGCATTTATTCCGCATGACAGATATTATTATGACAGAATATAATAGCGGGCTGGTTTAGATATTCGAAAAAAAAAAAGAAAAAATAGACCGGTAATTTTTTACTTTATAAAAAACATGACTTTTTTTTTTTTTTTTTTTTTGTAGTTAAACGAGATTTATTTGGATTTATTAAAGAAAGGATAAAATGTTTTGAAAGGAATATTAAACGAAACCCTTTGAGCGATCTTCGATCACACTTACCCACTTGTTTTTTTTTTTCTTTCCAAGATATCAGTATGATCAAAATGCTAAAACTTTAATATATATTTATTAGATGACTTTATTTTTTTTAATGAAATATCCTTATGGTGCATTTCATAAATCTAAGGGTCGGGTTTTTAAAAAGTTAAATGACTAATTTTTTTAATTAAAATGTTATTTAAATAGTCATTTTTACTTTATTTTTACATATGTTTTGACATTTTATTCTTTTTTTTTCTCACACTAATTAGCATTTTAGAAATCTAGTTCTTATAGTTATAGAGACAACTTATAATAAAACATGAAAAATAATTGCTTCAAAACGTTCAGAATTGTGAAAGAAGTGTGGTTTTAAAATTTTCTCAACTTTATTTTAAAAAAATAGAATATTTTAATTTTTAGTATAAGAATTTTCTTCATTAAGTTCTTTTCCTTCATAAAACCGTTTAATAATTTGTCAAAAATGTGTTAGGAAAAACATGAATAAAATAAAAAGCTCAAAAGGTTATCGAGTTTCCCTGTGGATCTCGGACCGGGACACGAAATTTCATTTTATTTTTATTTAACACTATGCTATTTCACTCTTTTATTCTTAAAATGCATACTTATACACACATTCCTTTTCAAATGTAAGATATATTTATTTTTTATTTAATTTAATTTTTCAAAAAAAATATATTAATTTTAATCATATTTAAATATATATGTATATACATATAGCTTCTCTTCAGTTTCTGTTATGTTTACTCGTGGATCACGTAAGTTGATTTCTCTTTGATCTTCCCATGTATATAGATCGTTTTAGAAATTTTCGACAATGTGTACTATCTCATTATTGATTTTGGTGATTGTTCCGTACAAGCCTTTAGATGTATAAAAAAGGGTAAATGCCCTGGTGAAGATGGAATTACAATTGACCTTATCAAAGAAACAGGTGAAATTTTTGCAAAAATGCTAACCTTGTTGTTTTCCAAATGTCTCGAGAAATCAGATGTACCAGAAGATTCGAATAATGTTGTGATGGTGCTACTTTACACGAAAGGGGAGAAGGAAAACATTAAAAACTACAGTCCAATCAGCTTACTGTTAGTTATTTATGAAATTTTCACCAAGGTTTTAACAAGACTTGAATCAGCTCTTCATTCAGCTCAACCTTAGAGAACAAGCAGGATTTCGAGGTGGATTTAGCACAATGGATCATAATCAAACAGTAAGGGATCTCATATAGAAACATAGGTATTATAATTTACCTCTCTGTCTTGCCTTTATTGATTATGAAAAAGCATTTGATTCGGTCTAAACATCAGCAGTAGTTGAATCACTGGCGGACTTTTGTATAAAAGAACCTTACATCAATATCATAAAGAAGACTTACAAGAAAGCAACAGTCACCATCCTTTTGGACAAAGGAAAAGCTAAGACCAAGCTTGGAAATGGGGTAAGATAAGACACCATTTCGCTTAAGCTTTTTGCTGCCGTCTTAGAAAATATTTTCAAGAATCTGGATTGGGAAAACAAAGGGATTAGAATAAATGGGTAATATATCTCCGGTTTTCTGATGAGATTTTAATTTTCAATAATAGCCTTGAAGATTTGAAAAATATGCTAAAAGATTTGGCAGAAACTAGCATTAATGTGGGATTGAAAATAAATTTGGAAAAGACTAAAGGAGATGTTCAATTCATTTGCATCAAAAAAGAAAATAGTCTACAACAACACTGAGATTAAAGAAATGCAAAGTTATGTGTACCTTGAACAGGAAATATATCGGACAACAGTATCATGAATGAAATCAACAGAAGAATAAGAAATGGATGGAGTGCTTTTTGTAAGAACAATATTATTCTGAACAGTAACATGCCTCTTTGTTTGAAAAGAAAAGTGTTTAACCAATATGTTTTGCCTGTACTAACTTATGGAGCAGAAACATGGACGCTAACAAAACGGATGATACAAAGATTATAAACAACACAGTGAAGTATGGAAAGATGCATGCTAGGCCTAACTTGAAGAGACAGAGATAGAATAACTTGGATAAGAAGTCAGACGAAAGTTTTTGACATCATTGAGTGAATTAAACGTCTAAAATCGAACTGGGCTGTACTGGGCACATTGCAGGAAGACAAGACAATAGATGGAACTCAAACACGCTACAGTGGTATCCCAGAGATGTAAAACGAACAAGAAAACGACCTCAAGTAAACGCTGCTACTGAAGCCGTAATTGAATTTACTGCGACAATTTCTCTTTCTCAGCTTATACTGCAAAAACTATTGTATATAAAAACATAAAAACTGGTAGTTTTATAGAGAAATGTATGATAAATACGCTGAATCAGATAGTTTTTAAATAGAAGAATTATTTTAAGGACCATTTAATGTTCAAATCGTTCAAGATAGTTCATTTAAATAAATTAGGATCAAAAACTATATATAGCATTTTAACCCTTTTTTGCAGTCATATTATTGACTACATTGTCGTGTGCAGTATCCAATCATCAATTAAATTTGTCTAATTTTTTAAGCTTTTTTTATTTTTTATTTAAAATTTCTTTATCTGAATAGAGGTTTAATTCATAGTTTGCAAAAAAGTTTTTTTACCTACCGCTGTCAGATTTTAAAAAGCACAAATAATAATGCTCTCAAACACTTTTCAAATGAAAAATATATTTACACATGAATATTAAAAAAGAAAACTTAAAATAATCAATTTATTACTTGCGAAAAACGTTTAATGGTGAAAATTACGTAATATTTATAACATTACATTTAAAACGATTTTCTTATAGCGTCGTTATAGAAGTGTGGGAGGCAACGACATTTTTTTCTTATCCAATTTATACAAGCTTATTTTCAAACATGTAATTGATCTTACTGAATCAATCACGAAAAAAGCTGTCGGCTGTCGCGGCAGTGGTTGACTTAGTTTTAAGAACCGAAAAATCCCGCAGTCAAAGAGAATTGAATTTACACCCCATTACAGAAGATCGCCACTGCTCGTGATAATAGCATTTAATCTTCCGTAGTCAGGTCACCTTTTTAAAACAGATCAAATTAGCATGTTTTTAAAGCCTACTGAATCTGGATGGGAGGTTGGCGAGCGTAGCTCATAGGAAAAAGTGCCCTCTATTTCTTTTAAAGAAAAAAAGGCCTTTTTTGAATACGCTTTACTATTATAATTATATTTTCTAAATGAATTTTTGAAATATAATTTAAGAATTTATTTTCTAAATGGCTAAAATCTAGTAATATAGGTGGCGGGCATTTCCAAAAATTTAACATCTCTATAAGGCTAACGTAATTTTCTCTTGGCGTCATGTCTCGATACAAAATAACTTCTTTTGGCAATAGAAACAACACACTTCCATTCTAATCTTTAAGGAGTCAACACGCATAGTTTCTGCGAGGGGGCCACCTCAAAAATTCCATCTCTTCGGCCAATAAAGAATCTTCACTGAAAGATGTCTACGTCTATTATTTCTTTAAAGGATTGGAGCCTACAGATTCTTGTCAGAAGCAAATTGTACTGCCATTTTAATTGAAATTTCGAATTTTTAAAGAAATGATTCACGAAACAATAATTAATTACGTCTCTCAAGAAGATAAGAAAATCTTTATGATATAAAATTGGTGCCACAGTTAAGGCTAAAGGAGAAAAGAGGTGATCCCTTGAATGTGATTCTCTGAATATTTACTGTTTGTCACTAAATTGCCGTAAAATATGCATGCCTGCCTAATGCCTTGTTTACCTGTTAGAATGGCTCCTTATTGCTGATTTTTTTTTTCCTGACAGATGTGTCACTCAATTATGTGCACTATTTTATCACCTGCTAAGAGATAACCTGAAATGGAGTGTTGTCGAACTAGTAGAAGGCGGTCAGTGTTTGTGCTTCGGATTGTCGCTATATTTTTTTTCTGCTCTGAATTCTTATGACGCACGTCTGACCTTCCCGATCATTCGCTAATGCTAGTTGGATCGTCGAAAAGTATATGGTAAATCACCGTATAGTTCTAGAATATTCGCCGTGATATTGTAATTGTGATTAGGATTGTGTTTTATAAAACCTACTCCAACGTTATACAAAAAATCATCTCCATTTGTTTCTTCAATTCTGCTGCTTCATCGATTTTTTTTTTTTTTAAGGGAGATTATTTTTGTGTGTATTGTGTGCTGTTTTAAGCTTTAAATTGTCAAGTAATTTTCTTTCAGTATCCTGTCCATTTAATTCAAAGGAAAACAACAACAACAACAAAAAGAAAATAAGGAAAATATACATAAAACAGCATTTTATTGCAGATTGAATTATATCCACTTTTTCAGATCAAGAAATAATCAATCTTTGTGTGATTTTCTTATACATAAAGTAAGAATTATATTATTTTTTAGATAAAAACAATTTCGCTTCCATGTATGCATGACCTCTCGTTTCTGTTAAATTTTTTTGTTTGTTTCTCATATAATATTTAAGTACCTTAACTTTAATATCAAATAATTTCTTAAAAATAAAATAAAATAAAGTAATGTCCGCAGATTTATTTAAATTTTTAACAGATAATTTTCCATAATTTTCTTGGATGTTATATTTCGGACATATTTAGCCATACATGCATGCATATTTAATACAGTACTTTTGTTTTATAATTATATAAGTATTTAGTTTTTTTAACATAGAATTTTTCTATATGATTTTATGATAATTTAGTTCTTTTTTAAATTCATAATTTCAACCATTAATTTTAACCATTGGTCAGTATTCCTTGTGAAATGTTTCAATACTGCATTATAATTTAAACCAATACATTGAAGAATGCTTTGGGAATACAAAGATATGTTGTTTTTCAATTGCTCTTATTTGACTGCATTACATGCATAAGTTTTAAACTTTTAAATTATTTTACAATTTCACTCGTTACTTGGTGATTGCTTATTTTGAGTATTTATCATTTAAGAATTATTATGATACTTTAAAAGTTATAGCTATATTTTTCTCATATTTTGGTATTTTCTTTCAAAATATATAGGTGAAATTAATAAAGGAGAGAAAGCGTAAGTTGGTTTACGCTTAATCTAAAACATTCCTTATTCCATATAAATTATAATTCATGTTACTGTCAAATATATTTTCATTTATGATTGACGTGATAAACTACAGCGTAAATAATGATTTCATAGCTTCTAATGCCGAATTCATAATTTACATCATATTAATAATATCGATATTTATAAATAAAATTCGTATTGTCATAATTGTAAATTTTCAATTTACAGGTAAGTTATATCTTACTTTGTTGCATTATTACTCAAAAAATTAAATTTTACATGTGTAACCATATTTTTGTGTGTATTACAGGAGGATTGTCTATTAATTAAATATTCTTGCATAAATTAGTACATACATTAATATACAGTTAAACAGGACTTAGTACAGGACTATTCTTCAATGTTTTATGCATTCATATGCAGAGATGTTTCGTACTTAATATTATTTCAAGTGCATTTAACTGTCCATTCATTTTTATTCATTATTTTTTATACTGATAAAAAAATTAATGTTAAGATTATATATATATATATATATATATATATATATATATATATATATATATATATATATATATATATATATACATATGTTGTAGGCTAATTGGGAAATCCGGCTCTTTGCAAAGAGCCTAGGCTGTTTGCAAAGAGCCGGTCTAATTGGGGAATCATCTCCCTTATCCCAATCAGCCTGCTATTTTTCAGGCCTATTGAAAAGAGCCTAGACAGCGTTAGGATAATTGGAATAGAGTCATTTATTTCTCAATCAGCCTGACAATTTTTAATCTAGATAGCGTTAGGTTAATTGAAAAATGGTCATGCCTATTTAGAAAATTACCAGCTCATTGTCAATATATAGTGTTGCACCCGACTCGAACCTGAAAATTCCATTCGAAGTCGACCCGAACCCGACAGAAAAATTCCATCGAACCGTAAACCAAAATAAATTCCTTCGAGTCGCAACCCGACCCGAACCAGAAAACTGATGTTAACCCTAAACTGAGCAGAACCCGACAAAAAAATCCATCGAACCATAACCCGATCCGAACCCTACAAAATATGTCGCAATCCAACCGGACCTAAAAATTCGAAGTTAACCACTTACTCAACCCGAACAAGACATAAAAATTCCATCAAACCGTAACCGAATCCGAGCCCAACAAAATAAATACCTTCGTATCGCAACCCGACCCGAACCTGAAAATCGAAGTTAACCGAAACGAACCAGGAAAAAAATTCCATCAAACCGTAACCCGATCCGAACACGACAAAATAAAATCCGTCGCAACGCAACCCGATCCGAAGCTGAATTTTTTAGTTAACCGGAAACCCTACCCAAAACCGACCATCACCCCGTAATCCGACCCGAACAAGATAAAAAACATCCATTGAACCTAATCCCGAATAATAATGACCCGATCCGAACCTAACAAAATAAATTTCTTCATCTCGCAACCCAACCCGAACCGGAAAATTGAAGTTAACCCGAAAGCCGACCCGAACCAGACAAATAAAATCCATCGATACGTAACTCGCTCCGAATCCGAAACAATAAATTGGTTCGTGTCACAACCCGATCCAAACCAGAAAATTTAAGTTAACCTGAAATCCTCCGCAAACCTGAAAATTTAAGTTAACCCGAAACCCGACGGCAACCAGAGAAAAAATTACCATCGCCCAGAAACCGACCCGAACCAGACAAATAAAAATCCATCGATACGTAACCCGATCCGAACTCGACAAAATCATTTTCGTCATCACGCAACGCGATCCGAACCAGAATATTGAAGTTAACCCGAAATCCGACAAAAATATCCATCGCACCGTAACCCGATCCGAACCAGACAAAAGAAATTCCTTCGTGTCACAACCCGATGCAAACCAGAAAATTCAAGTTAACCCGAAACCTGACCTAAACCAGACAAAAAAATCCAACGAACAATATCCCAATCCAAACCCGAAAAAATAAATTCCTTCGTCTCGCAACCCGACTTGAACCTGAAAAATGAAGTTAACCCGAAATCCGACCGAACCTGAAAATTTATGCTAACCCAAAACACGAGCCAAATTTGGAAATTTAAGTTAGCCCGAAACATGACCTGAACAAGACAAAATTAATCCATAGGACCGTAACCCGATCCGAACCCGGCAAAATAAATTCCTTCGTCTCGCAACCCGATTCGAAACAGAAAATTGATGTTAACCCGAACCAAACAAATAAAAATCTAATCCAATAAGACCTAATCCAATCCGAACCCGACAAAATAATTTTTGCCGTCACGGAACCCGATCCAAACCAGAAAATTGAAGTTAACCCGAAATCTGTCCGGAACTAGACAAAAAAAAAATCCATCTATCCTTAACCCGATCCGAACTGGACAAAAAAATTTCCGTCGTCATGCAACCAGACCCAAACCTGAAAATTGAAGTTAACTCAAAACCCAACCCGAACCCGACAAAAAAACATCGACCCGTAACCCAATCCGAACCCGAAAAAAATAAATGCCTTCGTCTCACAACCCGAGACGAACCTGAAAATTTAAGTTAACCCAAAAACTGACCCGAACCTGAAAATTTATTTGAACCCAAAACCTAAAAGCCGAAAATTATTTTGTCAGGTTCGGTTTGGATCGGATTACGTATCGATGGATTTTTATTTGTTTGGTTCGGGTCGGCCTTCGGGTTAACTTCAATTTTCAGGTTCGGGTCGGGTTGCGAGAAGAAGGATCTTTATTTTTTTGTTCTGATCGGGTTACAGTCCGATAGATTAAGTTTGTCGGTTTCGGGCTAACTTAAATGTTCAGATTTGGGTCTGGTTTCGGGTTAACATAATTTTTCAAGTTCGGTCGGGTTTCGGGTTAACTTCAATTTTCAGGTTCGAGTCGGGTTGCAAGACGAAGGAATTTATTTTTTCGGGTTCGGATTGGGCTATGGTTCGTTGGATTTTTTTGTCTGGTTCGAGTGGGTTTCGGGTTAACTTGAATTTTCTGGTTTGGATCGGGTTGTGACACGAAGGAATTTATTTCGTCGGGTTCGGATCGGGTTATGGTTCGATGGATTTTTTTGTCGGGTTCGGGTCGGGTTAACTTCAATTTTCAGGTTTGTGTCGGGTTGCGAGACAAAGAAATTGATTTTGTCGGGTTCGGATCAGGTTACTGTTCAGTGGATTTTTACTTTCTTCTATCTTTACAAGAAGAAAGTATTGGATTCATGAAAATTTTCAACTTCTGGTTTTCAACGGATTTATACGTTTTAGAAGGTCCTGAACACGATTTGACTGTTTTTAGAAAATGTCTGTCTGTGACTCTGTCTGTCTGTCTGTCTGTATGTGACAAAAATTTTGTGGGCGCTCTATCTCAAGAACTAATGCTCTGAATATAATAAAACTTCAGTTAGTCCCTGATATAAATGGGTGCTGATTAGTTTTTGGTAAAAATCGCCCAGCAGGTGGCGCTGCTGTGCAGCATTTTTTGCGATTTCCGCAATAGCTCTATCTCAAGAACTAATGCTCGGAATTTAATAAAACTTTATATTCAGTTAGTCTCTGATATAAATTGGTGCTGACTAGTTTTTGGTAAAAATCGCCCAGCAGGTGGCGCTGCTATTCAGCATTTTTCGTGATTTCCGCAATAGCTCTATCTCAAGAACTAATGCTCGGAATTTAATAAAACTTTATATTCTGTTAGTCTCTGATATAAATTGGTGCTGATTAGTTTTTGGTAAAAATCGCCCAGCAGGTGGCGCTGCTATGCAGCATTTTGCAGGATTCACACGATTTTAGCGATAGTCATATCTCAAGAAATAATGCACGGAATTTAATAAAACTTGAGTTTCAGTTAGACCTTGATATAAATTGGTGCTGATTCTTTTTAGTGTATGCGAAACCTGTGTGAGATAGAAGAAAGTTTTGGGATTGGCACATCCGACTAGTTTTGTCTGGTTCGGGTCGCTTTCAGGGCGATGGTAATTTTTTGTCGGGTTTCGGGTTAACTTAAATGTTCAGATTTGGGTCAGGATTCGGGTTTTTTTAAACTTTCAGTTTCCGGTCAAAAATTTAACATCTCTATGAGGCTAACGTGATTTTCTCTTGGCGTCATGTCTCGATACAAAATAACTTCTTTTGGCAATAGAAACAACACACTTCCATTCTAATCTTTAAGGAGTCAACACGCATAGTTTCTGCGAGGGGACCACCTCAAAAATTCCATCTCTTCGGCCAATAAAGAATCTTCACTGAAAGATGTCTACGTCTATTATTTCTATATATAACCTTTACAGGATTGGAGCCTTTGGATTCTTGTCACAAGCAAATTGTACTGACATTTTAATTGAAATTTCGAATTTTTAAAGAAATTATTCACGAAACAATAATTAATTACGTCTCTCAAAAAACTTTATGATAAACCCGACCCGTATAGGACTGTAAGGCGTGGTCCATGAGAACAGTTCAGTTAAAAAGGAATGTTTCATAAACTTAGGAAAAAACTCAAATATTTTTTACTTTCTTCTATCTTTACAAGAAGAAAGTATTGGATTCATGAAAATTTTCGACTTCCGGTTTTCGACGGATTTATACGTTTTAGAAGGTCCTGAACACGATTTGACTATTTTTAGAAAATGTCTGTCTGTGACTCTGTCTGTGACTCTGTCTGTATGTGACAAAAATTTTGTGGGCGCTCTATCTCAAGAACTAATGCTCGGAATATAATAAAACTTTAGATTCCGTTAGTCCCTGATATAAATGGGTGCTGATTAGTTTTTGGTAAAAATCGCCCGGCAGGTTGCGCTGCTAAGCAGCATTTTTTGCGATTTCCGCAATAGCTCTATCTCAAGAACTAATGCTCGGAATTTAATAAAACTTTAGATTCAGTTAGACCCTGATATAAGTTGGTGCTGATTAGTTTTTGGTAAAATTCGCCCGGCAGGTGGCGCTGCTATGCAGCCTTTTTCGCGAATTTACAATAGCTCTATCTCAAGAACTAATGCTCGGAATTTAATAAAACTTTATATTCAGTTAGTCTCTGATATAAATTGGTGCTGATTAGTTTTTGGTAAAAATCGCCCAGCAGGTGCCGCTGCTATGCAGCATTTTGTAGGATTTACACGATTTTAGCGATAGTCCTATCTCAAGAAATATTGCATGGAATTTATTAAAACTTGAGTTTCAGTTAGACCTTGATATAAATTGGTGCTGATTCTTTTTAGTGTATGCGAAACCTGTGTGAGATAGAAGAAAGTTTTGGGATTGGCACATCCGACTAGTTTTGTCTGGTTCGGGTCGCTTTCAGGGCGATGGTAATTTTTTGTCGGGTTTCGGGTTAACTTAAATGTTCAGATTTGGGTCAGGATTCGGGTTTTTTTAAACTTTCAGTTTCCGGTCAAAAATTTAACATCTCTATGAGGCTAACGTGATTTTCTCTTGGCGTCATGTCTCGATACAAAATAACTTCTTTTGGCAATAGAAACAACACACTTCCATTCTAATCTTTAAGGAGTCAACACGCATAGTTTCTGCGAGGGGACCACCTCAAAAATTCCATCTCTTCGGCCAATAAAGAATCTTCACTGAAAGATGTCTACGTCTATTATTTCTATATATAACCTTTACAGGATTGGAGCCTTTGGATTCTTGTCACAAGCAAATTGTACTGACATTTTAATTGAAATTTCGAATTTTTAAAGAAATTATTCACGAAACAATAATTAATTACGTCTCTCAAAAAACTTTATGATAAACCCGACCCGTATAGGACTGTAAGGCGTGGTCCATGAGAACAGTTCAGTTAAAAAGGAATGTTTCATAAACTTAGGAAAAAACTCAAATATTTTTTACTTTCTTCTATCTTTACAAGAAGAAAGTATTGGATTCATGAAAATTTTCGACTTCCGGTTTTCGACGGATTTATACGTTTTAGAAGGTCCTGAACACGATTTGACTATTTTTAGAAAATGTCTGTCTGTGACTCTGTCTGTGACTCTGTCTGTATGTGACAAAAATTTTGTGGGCGCTCTATCTCAAGAACTAATGCTCGGAATATAATAAAACTTTAGATTCCGTTAGTCCCTGATATAAATGGGTGCTGATTAGTTTTTGGTAAAAATCGCCCGGCAGGTTGCGCTGCTAAGCAGCATTTTTTGCGATTTCCGCAATAGCTCTATCTCAAGAACTAATGCTCGGAATTTAATAAAACTTTAGATTCAGTTAGACCCTGATATAAGTTGGTGCTGATTAGTTTTTGGTAAAATTCGCCCGGCAGGTGGCGCTGCTATGCAGCCTTTTTCGCGAATTTACAATAGCTCTATCTCAAGAACTAATGCTCGGAATTTAATAAAACTTTATATTCAGTTAGTCTCTGATATAAATTGGTGCTGATTAGTTTTTGGTAAAAATCGCCCAGCAGGTGCCGCTGCTATGCAGCATTTTGTAGGATTTACACGATTTTAGCGATAGTCCTATCTCAAGAAATATTGCATGGAATTTATTAAAACTTGAGTTTCAGTTAGACCTTGATATAAATTGGTGCTGATTCTTTTTAGTGTATGCGGAACCTGTGTGAGATAGAAGAAAGTTTTGGGATTGACACATCCGACTAGTTTCATCTTGTGGACATAGTATAGTTAGACTTCTTGTCTAATTTGTTTTCGCACTGAAGAGAGAAAAGTCAATTCCCGCATCAATATGTAGGTTATTATAATATTTCTTTGTAAAAACAAATTTCCCCCTCACAGCACGGAATCATTCAAAGCTGTTTAATCGTTCAAACCTTTCCCACTTTCACGGAAAAAAAAAGAATTAGTGTAATCATACGTTATTAACAGTAGGATTTTAACAAATCTTAGCATTCATACCATGCTGAAATATCACTTCAGTTTCTGACGAAAATCACTGAGGCGTGAATATAGTGACACAATGTAACGATTTAAACGTCTTCAACTTGACTTCGTCACCTAATATCTCAATTCCATTGTTCTTTTTTGTTTTTTTTTTAAGCCGTTGGCGTTAATGCGAATAAACGTTCTGAATTTTTTTTCCTATTCCTCTCGATCATTTTTTTTTCAACCAGGCAGTCTCATTTACATACTTATCAGTGATTTTGTGGAAAACATGGTGTGGCACGCATAAATTTAAATTTGTGCAACAAGTTTATTGAAACTTCAGAGAAAGAAAGAAAAAGGGTAATTTGCTTATAATGCAGTTATGTTATTATATATTATAGATTGTATAATATTATAACGATATTTAAATTTTTAATTATATTTAATTACTTAACTAAAATTTTAATTGAAATTTGGTTCATACTAATAAAAGGTATATGCATTTTTCAATTTCTTATCAATGAATGCGATTTGCAGTACCGTTTTTTTCTTATCATTTTAACTTAATCAGAATCTTTATATATTTTATTGGTCATTTGATAAATAATATATATATATATATATATATTAGATTTCTAAATGCTGTATTATTTATGAAGTTGCCATCATTTGAAAAATTAATATACTTCATTAATTGCTAAAAAATGTCAAATAAAAACCGTAAAAACAGTAAAAGAGTTTTAATAAACTAGTTACAGGTTTCGGCTTCATCGAAATCTTTATCAAGACAAATAAGAACATTTTACAGTTGCACGATCTGTAATGCAATTATTTGAAACGCCATCATTCACATCTTTTGCATTCTCTCTCAGATTGGACGTTACATTATTTTATTTTTTATTTTTTTTTATCGTGAGTAATCAGAGAGATAAAGTGAAAAACATGAATGGTGGTGTCTCAAATCATTGAATTACAGATCGTGCAATTGTAGAATATTCTTACTTGTCTTGATAAAGGCTTTGGTTTAATTGTTGAAACATGTTGAAACATGTAGACAAGTAATTAAAACTTTTTAACTGTATTTATGGTTTTTATTTAACACCTTCTGGTAATTAATTATATTCAGTGTCACAAAATTTTAATGTTTGTGTACTACTTTCTTCGTATTTTCTTTAATATACTTATCTGGAATAGAAAAAAAAGGGTGTTTTTTTTCAGATGCAGGTCACTAAAATTATATAAAATAATTTTATTTGGTTGAGACAGTAAGTGCAAATTGTAAATTTGCAGGTTAATGTTACAAAATTTAAGTGATAATAAATCACTTGGTGATATAGATGGGGATAAATCACTTGATTTAGAGTCTTACGTCTCATTTAATAAATTAAACTATAAGTAGCTAAACAAAACTTTAAATATATTTGAAACAAATACATTGCGTCTTAAAAGTTTTATTATTATTATTATTATTATTATTATTATTATTATTATTATTATTATTACAAGAGGATGTTTTTACTAAAAGGATAGGAAAATGCAGTTTCAGGTTGATTGAACATAAATGACTGTGCTGTCCTTAAAGGAAAACGAAAAAAAAAAAAAAAGACAAAGATGTCATTAGACTTGAAATGATATTTTCTTTCAGAATATGAATGCAATTTTTTAAATAAGAACCGTCTATTATATTAAAAAAATATACCAACTTTTTTTTCAAATGGTAACACCAACTATTGGCAAAACCTTCGAGTTACTTTGATTAAAGCAGTCTGTAAAATGGTACAGTTTATCTATTTTTCTGAAATCTTCATAGGGCTATGAAAGAATATGTGTTCGGGGTTTATCTATTAATATAGAAAAAACAAATTACGATCTCACAAAAAAAAAACTTCCAGATTCATAAAAAATTAAGCAGAAAAATTATAGGGAAAATTTAAGTGTTGGGGTCTATCCATTAATATAGAAAAATTAAATTAAAATTTCACAAGAAAAACTTCTAGATTCATAAATTTAGTAGCCAGAAACATTATAGAGAAAATCTAATTGTAAAATAAACTAACATGTTTAAAAGAAATTTTTGTATAATTTTCCGATTGTACTTTATGATTTTTTTTTACATGCGGTTGAACGATAACAGGAATATAGTCCCTTTCAAAAACTATTACTCGCGACTATATTTTTTTCATTATTTTTTGTACCAGTATTTATAAAGAAAAATAATTTATCTGAAAGATTAGCAGTCATCTACCATAATGATTTTGGTTTGGAAATAAAAAACAAAAGTTAAAATTGGCACAAAGTATTAAAAAAAAATACTCATCAGTGGCAGTCCTGCTTTACGCCATCGAAAACGGAAAATTTTCTATATCTCGAAAAATAATTATTAGAATTATGAGCTTACATATCCATGTTTTTCACAATTCTCATTTTCATATATAAAAATTAAAATAGGTCATAATTAATATTTTAAATGAATTTATTAATAATTTTCATAATTAAAAATTGCAAAAAAAAAAAAATTTCAAGAAACATGTGATGTTTGAATTTTAAAAAATGCTTAGATTATGTTTTTATTTTATTTTTTTTTTGGGGGGGGGGGGGTGAGGGGCATTAAACAAAAAAGAAAGAAAGAAAGAAGCATTTTATTCAGAAGGTTTTTTTGGAGAAGATATAAATTAAAGTTTGTCACCCGGATATCTCATTAGCATCAAATTTTGACTTCTAATTCTCAGAAGATTTAAGTAAAAGTATATAAACTATATCTTTTTCAGGACTGCTTTGATCAAAGGAACTCAAATATAGTGTCAAAAGTTGGTTTTAGCATTTGGAGGACAAAGTTAATAAAATTCTTAATCTATACACAACCTGTAATTCAAAAATGTTATTCATTCTCTAAAAGAAAACATTATTGCGAATCTAATCATACTTTTATTACAGTTTTATTGCGTAAATGATCTGCAAATAAAAGCTGGTGTATTCTTAACCATTGGGAAAATGGTTGTTGTTTTCGGTCGAGAATGGAGCTCTTGACGTCGTCACTTTATTTTTTTAAGCGTTTTTAACAAAATTCTGTAACTTTAGAAGAATTTTTCATTGAATCGGCAATAGAAATGCATAAAATCGTTACAAAAATGTTAAAGTTACAAAAAGGATCGATGCAAATTATCAGATATGAAAAATAAAGTATAAATTTGGTACTTTCGTGTTATCGCGGCCCCCAAGGATGAATTTTTTTTCTGTTTTCATTAATATATTGTAAATTTGGTACTTTCGTGTTATAGCAGCCCCCAAGGCTGAAATATTTTTGTTTCTGTTTTCCTTACTATATTGTAAATTTGGTACTTTCGTGTTATAGCGGCCCCCAAGGATGAATCGCCAAGCGACCAAGATTTATCGCCAAATTATAAATGACATTATAATAATATATGATATATATATAACATTTCTTGACTTATGTTGCCAAGTTATAGTCATATATGGTGCATATATGATGTATATGATGCATATGATAGATGTGTATATGATGCATATACGACATATAAGACGTAAATAGTATGTGTATAATGAATGACATATATGGCACATATAGGAGTGTTTGAAATATATATATATATGCGTATATAGGATGCATATATAAACTTTGCGATGATCTTGGCGAAATCATAACTGCAAGCTTGGCATAATCATAATTGTGGGCCGCTATAACACAAAAATACGTTTTTTTTTGTTTTGTTTTTGTTTTTGTTTTTGTTTTTTTATGCTTTCGGAACATTTTCCCAATGGTTATTGTAATTTGTTAAATTAGAATTTTTTGTCGTTGTTGTTGTTACAAGGATTGTACTAATGGCCAAGTAAAAGATAACAAGTTATACATTTTAATTACCAAATTATCTCAGAAAAGAAAACTAGAAATAACCATTAGACTGGAAATTATGTCTTCTTTCAATTTACACTGTAAAAAGTTTTGCAGCAAAGTAACCGGTCATTCGACCGTTTTCTATAAAAACGGTCGAATGACCTTACTTAACCGTACATAACCATAATTTAATGCTATTTTGACCATAATATTGCTCATGTCTGTGTCCGAATACTGTTAAATTACAGTTATGTAACCGTTTTTTATAAAAACGGTCGAATGACCGGTTACTCTGCTGCAAATTTTTTACAGTGTATGTTTCAAAAAATAAGCTTAGGGGATCGTCTTCATACTGAAACTGTATCAATCTCTGAAATTTTTAATACAAACACATAATTATGATATCATATTTGGCTTTTTTAGTAAGTTTTAGCCTGAGATACCAAACGGTAAAATCATTTGGTCAAGTATTTTAGGAATTATGAAGGTTTAAAGTTTGAAATACCTAATGTTAAATTCATTTGTAATCGTTGCAAAACAGAGTGCAATGCAGGTTTAGGCATAGGTTCATGCAGTTGTTTAAGCATAACGCAAGTACTGCTTATCAGAATGAACTGTAATTTTGGATTTGCGTACTGAAAGCTTCTAGAAATAGATTTTTGCTTTAAAAAAATCATAGGTTACTAACAGGGTTCGTACACTTTTACCAAAACTTTTTAACAGACTTTTTAGCTTTATTTAAATGCAGAAATGTATCACAAATCCTGCAATTAAACGAGGCGTCTACAATGTCTGCTATTTAAATATTAAATAGAAAACTTCTATTAAAAAATTGTGGTAAAAGCGTACAAACCCTGGTTACAATTCCAAATTTTTGAAAAAATTTATTTCGAAAAAGTATTTTTTTTTATTATTATTAATTTTTAAAACCTATGTTTTCATAAAAATTGATAAAATTTTTTTTTTCATAAATTGATTTCTAGAAGCTTTAAATACGCGAATTTAAAATCACAGCTCATTCCGCCAAGTAGTTCTTGAGTTATGCTTAAGTAACTACCTGTATCTTTTTTGAAAAGATTACAAAAGAATTCAACATTAGGTATTCCAAAATTTAAACCTTCATAATTCCGAAACTACTTGACCGAATGACTTTCCATTTCGCATATCCTAAGCTAAAATTTATCGAAAAAACTAAATATGATATCAAAATTATGTGTTAGTGTTAAAAATTTCAGAGATTGGTACACTTTCAGTATGAAGACGATCCCCTAAGTTTGTTCTTATAAACATAAAATAAAAGAAGACGTAATGTCTAGTCGAATGGCTATTTCTGTTTTTTTTCTTCGGTAATAACTGGAGTTTAAAAAGTATGGGGTGTTATTTTGCTTTGTTGTTGTTGTTGTTCACTGTACATAAGGTGACACATAAGAAGCCTGCATATCGATAACATGTAAAACTCGATTTTTGTGTTTAACACCAAAAAATAATCCTATATTTTCTATTCATTTGATGCAACTTTTTTTCTGTTTTTTAATCTTTCTTAATTTTTTCACATGAAAACATTATGTTGAACACTTTGCTTTTACTCAGATGAACATGGACATCAACATTACTGAGGAGAGCAGTTATCCGACACCTTTGGCGAACAACACACAATTACTCACCATGCTTGTGTTGTCTCTGGCTCGACAGAAACAGTCGCCAGATACAACGAAGTCTTTTACAAAGGAGTACGATTATGTCATAGGTAAGTTAAAACAATATTATGTTGTTTTTTTAAACTGTTATAATATTATACGGTTGCGGGAATGAAAGAATACCTCTCCAATTAACTGATTTGCATCATTAGCGTAGATACACGTGCACTTCAGGAATGTATTTTTTACTTAGAAATTCCCAATCCATAACGGAAATTTCGAAAGAATTTTTACTTTACGTAACCACGAAACGTCTATCACTAAATTAAAAAAAACTATTCTGAATTTCTGGTGTGAATTGGGAATTTCTGAATTAAAAAAAAGAATACTTTAAAATGCACGCATGTATGCGCTAATGATGCAAATTAGTTAATTCAGCTGCAAATAACAGAGCTGCTCTTGGCGACTACTTTCTTATTATTTTGTCCACTACTATTCACAAACAGAATATCACCGTGGTAGATTTCTGCTAATTTCCAAGGTAGATTATTTATGTTAAAAAAATAGCGGTAGAGAAAATAATTTTTAAAAAAACAGTTGTCAGTGGCAACCCTGAAATTATTGTATAAAAGTGATACTGGTATCACCTGACTGCTAATAAACGCTGCTATTAAATGTCTACTATTCAAAGTCTGCTATTAAATGTTATACGTGGATTAGGGTTTGTAGCCCTTCAACATATAAAAAATCGTGCAAACTTTTTAACCCTTTGAGAGGCGGTGGTATATACACTGCTCAAAACAATTAAAGGATATTTGAAGTTTTATATAAAATAAAGATATAAACGAAATTTTTTTTGCCGAAAATAGAAGAAGAGAATCACAAATGCAAATTTTTCTGGTTTTCAAACTGTGGAGTATGCAAATTTTGAGTTCGACGTCAAAAACGTCGCTTCAGCGGCAGCGAATGAAATTTGACTTTCAACTGGATAAAAGAGAATGAAGACAAGGATGATCGGCATTCAGTGATTGCTTTGTTTCGATGAGTACGATGTCTCAGCGAAGTCATTTGACAGATTCAGAAGCTTGGAGAATTGTTGGTAGGTTAGAAGGGGGCCAAACTCAAGCCGAAGTAGCGCAAGCCATTGGAGTGTCACAAAGTGTCATTTCCAGGATCTGGAACCGTTTTTTGGAGAGTGGATGTGCAGGCCGAAGACCAGGGCAAGGTCGTAGACTGACAACAACGCCCAATGAAGATCGGTATTTAGCGTTAACAGCTCGGAGACACCGAAACATGAACGCTACTCTTCTCCAACAACACCTTCGCTCGGCTACAGGCACCACGATTTCAACTCAGACTGTCCGAAACCGGCTCCATGCTGTAGGTCTGTATGCTCGCCGACCGATGGTATGTGTTAGATTAACATCAAGGCATCGTCGCGACCGCAGGGAGTGGGCAACCGAGCATGTCAACTGGAGGAGAAATGAATGGAGCAATATTCTGTTTTCTGACGAGTCCCGTTTTTCTGTGCATCAAGATAATAGGCGTATTTTCATCTGGAGGGACCGTGGCAGTAGGAATAATCCTGCGTTCGTGCACGAAAGTGTCAGATTTGGCGGTGGAGGAGTGTTGGTGTATGGTGGCATCTCCATTGACGGGCGCACTGACCTCTACATCATTCGAGATGGAGCTCTGACTGGTCGCCGATATAGGGATGAAATCCTCAGACCAATTTTAGTCCCTTACGCTGCAGCAATCGGAGATAACTTCATTTTAATGGACGATAACTGCAGGCCACATCGTGCAAACCTGGTGGAGGATTTCCTTTTCGAGGAAGGAATCGTTCGATTGGAATGGCCAGCGTGTTCTCCAGACATGAATCCAATCGAGCACGTTTGGGACGCTCTAGGAAGACGAGTTTCTGGCTGCCAACAACCCCCACAAACTCTCCAAGAACTGGAAAGAGCTCTTCTGGAAGAGTGGGGCAGAATACCCCAACTCGTCATTAATAGCCTCATTGAGTCCATGCCTCAAAGGTGTTCAACGTTGCTGGCCGCCCGTGGAAACCATACCCCCTACTGAAAATGATTTTCTTTGAAGAAAACACCTTTTCTTATTCTTTTTTTCTCATATGCACAAATTGTGTTTTTTTCCTTTTGTACACAAATGCGCAATAAAATGCATTTTTTTCTGCCAAACATGTGTAATTTATTCTCATATAACCTACTATGTCTGTCGACCATGTATCAATCAGCTAAAAAGTTTCCCAGATACAAAATCCACCTAAAACTGCAATATCCTTTAATTGTTTTGAGCAGTGTATTATATACCACCTAATTTTAATCCGATTCAAACCAGAAACTTTTAATTAAATTTTACTTTTATAACTTTGACGAGAAAAGGTTGAAAAATTGCTTATTCTTATTTTGAACTAAATTCTTTTCTAAATTCCGGTGGGAATCCAACGTTACGGGAGCACAAGTGCTTGCCCCTGAAAGAGTTAAAAGTGAAAACTTCTATAAGCGACCACGGGCTTTTTCTCCGGAAAAATGAATTACGCTCATCAGCTACGCTCGTGGATTGAAAATGTCGTCTATGCGATAGAACGCAGATGCAATCAGAATTTTTTTCAGTACAGTGAATATAGCTCATACGTCAGGAAGGAATGAAACAGGAAATGTATTACTTTACCTGCGGTTTATTCTGTCGAGCGTTTCAGATAACAGACCAGATGTCTTTACAAGAAGGTTGTCTGAATGAATCGTGGCCGCCAGATTTGTTCAGAATAGCTTAGTTGGTTAGAGCATTGGGAGCTTAAAGCCAAGGTCCTGGGTTCAAATGCTGGCCTGGATATTTTTTTACTCTGTTGGGAAAATTACTACTCATATTAATGGTTTGCTATTAATCAAGTGTTTCTGGCTTAAATGTTATGTAATTGTTTGTGTCAGAAGCGAGATTAATTTCAGTGCATTCATAAAATCCTTCCAAGGAAATTGTACTGCTCGGGACAAGGAGCAATGTTAAAAAATGTGCATCTCATGCAATTCCATCATTTGCCTATAAAATAAAAACTACCGGAGCAATTCAATGAAATTGAAAATAAAAGGCTGACTCCAAGATTTGAATAATTAATAAAAATTACGACTTCAGAATCATTTTAGTATAATTTATTTTAGTGTACTTATACCGGGTATTTCACGAAGGACCCCTAACTTTGAAAATAAATAACTCGGAAACGGTGATAGATAAAAGCATGAAACCAGTGGTAACTTTATTTAAAAAAACCGTAAGAATCCAATACAGAAACCTCAAAATTTTAGTTAAAATAGCGTTAAAGTTAAAGTTAAAATAGTAGTTTAGTTAAAATAGATGGTGCTGCAGATAGCATTACGGTAGAACGGGTCCCTATAAAGAGAGCTCAGACGCCAAGAACGATCAATCGTCGAAGATTTCGCCGTTAAAACGTTTTCACTATTAGCATAGAGTGAAAGAAATTCCGGAAATGACAATGAAGGACATTGTTTACCGCAACAATCTTTTAACACTCGACGAACTGGAGCGCTATTTGTTAAGCTTTTGTGTTGATTTTCGGTGACATACTACAGAGAGTCACTGACAATTTCATTCTTCGTTTGCGACATGTGTGTTGTGTGAAAGGTACATATTTTGAATAGCTTTTGATGGGATACAGGCTATGTATCGTTATGCCACCTGCAGCGCCTTCTATCGGCGCAATTTGTTTCTAAAATTTTGTGGTTTCTGTAACAGATTTTTACGGTTTCTTTAATAAACAATACCACTGGTTTCCTCATCGTTTCAGAGTTATTTATTTTCAAAGTTAGGGGTCCTTCGTGAAACACCTGGTATGAATTTTGGATAAATAAAATCCTAATTCATTTTCTAATCAACCTAATACAACTTTTTTTCATAATCCTTCACACTTTTTGCGCCGGTCAGGTGAAAATACGTCATTTGTATATCTATAACTCCACCTATGGATTGTTACATATTGAATGTTAAATTATTTCTAAAAATTATACATAATATACATAATATATTTATACAACCAGTGTATTATGCTTATCAACATATCGATAAGAAACATTAACTTCATTCATTTTAATCTAAATCTGAATTTTATTTAAAGAAATCCTATGAATTCATGCAGCATGCAAGAATAATATCAATGCGTGAGACTTATTGATGAATTTCGAGAACAAGCAACGCAAAGAATCTACGAACGATACACATATGTACCACTTATGGTTGCCAAAGACGACTGGCTTTTTTATTATTATTATATTCACTAACACTATTTCCAACCACAGATGTTCATGGTAAATTTCAATAGCGCTTCAATTCCACTCTCTATCCCTAATTATTATATCATTCTATTTATTTTGCAGGTAGGGAAAGGAAGAATGCGTTAGTTGTTGTTTAAAATTTAGTTTTAACAGGTCACAACATATAGGAAAAAATATATTGCTATACCATTTTCATAATCAATAGTCTTCAGCAAATATTTATTTAACATATGCAATAGAAATATATCCGAAGAGGATTTTTTTCAAAATAGGGGTGGAAACAATAAAAAATTTGTTAAACTCTGCTAAGTCTGGTTGTAAACTAACTCGGTATGCGTACGTGGTGGGCCAGTGTTATATCGTTTGTTTCTTATTTCTTTAGACCCGGGTTTGAATACAGGCGTAGGAAAGTTTAAAAAGTAGAAAGTTTTTATTTAAGTTACATATTTTATTAAATTATAAAGATAATTTAAAACAATATTAACAATTTATATAATGTGATTTTTTAACATGCATTATAGTGAGGAATATAGCGAGGAAGGTTCGCGGTTTTAACAAATTTAAAATTTTTATATATTCAAATACAACGAGCTAGTTGAATCCACATTGTTTTTCATGGGCGCGAAGAGCTCATAGACGCGTTTTATTGATAGCGGCTGTCACGGAGGGGACCTGCGGCAGTATTCTGCCCTCAACGGAAGAAACCGACGCGGAAACAAACGTTAACGTAATTCATAACGAGATTCAAGAGTTTGCAATGGGCTGGGGCCTCCGTGGCCGAGTGGTTAAGATACCATTCCGCTAATCGCTTGTGAGCGTAGGAGTCAGGTCGGCGGGTTCGACTCCCGCCAGCTCCATTGCACACACTTTGTGGAGCTCACGGATGTAACTCTCTGGTGTTGTAAATTTCCTTGTGGCTATCTCGTCCCTGTATATTGACGATGACTTATAAGCGGGCACTTGATGTCAAGCACACAAGTCTGATGTATGTTCTCAATAAACAATAAACAAAGCAATGGGCTTTATTGGGAATCTGGGTTCGAGATTGTAAGAATACCACCAACACGTGATTTCTTACAATATCGACCAATGTATGCATGCGATACATAGACAAACAAATATAAACACAGCAGGGAGGTCACGTGATGGTGGTTTATGACGTCATGCCAATAAAGCCCATTCTGCCCTCCGATCGGTATAAGGAAAGGGCAGTTGACGTCACTGTTGGTTAAGTTACTGTTGGTTTGGGAGAAAAACCTGTTTGTTCATTACAACTCCTACAGTATAGATGAGATGGAGCGATTTGATTGGCCTACGTTAAATGGTCTGTGATATGATTGGCCTACGTCGCCATGACGATTCCTGCAATAATAACTGCGACAAAAATGCCGTGGTAGATTGGTTGATGGAACTGTTTGTTTGTAAACATGCCCTTTCCTTATACGCGAGTGACCTTCAAACTCACTGCGTTCGAGTTAACATGTTTCGACCAATCAAAGACAAGATCACGCTTGGTTTGTTTATTTACGTGAGATGTGAACGTGTGTTTTACTGGGGTGTTTGCGATGCTATTAAAAAGGGAAAAAAAGATTCGTCTCGTTTACTTAATTTGAAAAAAAAAAGAAAAATCCTTGGATTAGCAGATAATAAAAGATCTAAGAGAATAAGAATTTGAAATCATGGTTGATTTTATCACCAATCATAGACAGATAGAGAATAGAAAATTTGCGCCTAGTTATACAATATTTTAATTTTTAGAATTTTTTTTTTCGGGATATTGATTTTTTTTTAGCGTGGCGGATTTTTTTTTTTTTCGAAGTTAAATTTGCGGGAATTATTTAAAAGTCAATGAAAAATTTTATTTATAAATATTAATAAAGAAATAATTTTAAAATACTAATTACTGATGGGACTTAAAATTTTTTGGAAAAGGATTTAAATATTTTGGTGAAATAAAGGAGAATACACCAAATTTTATGAAAATTTTATGCGGTATCTATCTATATTACATAAATACACATTGTTGTTTAAATAAATATACTACATATTCTGATGACATGCAGCAAAGGCTTTATCGCTAATTTATAAATTATGTAAATTATGTATATATATATTTTACAGTTACAGTTAATTTCAATTGTTCTAACCCATTTTTCATTGTGATTCAGACTTGAAATTAAATAAACATTTTCTATTGAAATTAAATATTCGTAGCCATGTGACACTTCCCTCTCCCCACCCCCCTCCTTTTTTTCCCTTTAACTATTCAGTGAATATGAATTGTTCTTGCGCATTTTTTATTGTGATTTAGACTTATAATATTTTCAATTGAAATGAAATATTCATATTCATATGACACCTTCCCTTCCCCACCCCTCTTTTTAGCTCACAGGCTATCAAAGCCTGAGAGCTAATGTGCCCGCCCGTTCTGTATGTATGTACGTATGTATGTATGTATGTACGTAACGCGATAACTCGTAATAGAATTATCCGTTTTGCTTCAAATTTTGTTTACAGGTTCATTCTAATAAGGCGCTTCCCTGATTAGTTTTGGGAGTTCATTGGTTAAGTATAAATGGGAGAAGGGGGGGGATAACTCCCCCTTAATTTAGATAAATGAGTTTTTCATGCAGAAGTATCCGTTTTTCTCCAAATTTCGTATATAAGTTCATTGTGATGATTCTTATGAAATGCAATAAAAACTTTCGGGAAACGAGTTTTTTTTTTTTTTTTTTTTTTTTTTTTTTCTAGTGGGTGATTAATAATGATGAGGCTTTTAATTGTGCATTAACATGTTTTAAATCTATTACACATAGCCCGGTTGCATTAAAATATCGCCCACCCCTTCCTTTTTTATTATGTTTATTAGTAAATTATCAGGGATCTATTTAGGAAGAAATTGGGTCTTAACATTTCACACAATTTTTTTCATTTCATAACAGGATCCTTCACACAATTCTTTAATTTCAAAACCGAACCCTTCACACTTTTTTTTAGATAGATTTCGTAAGAAATACTACCTATTACATTCTCCCCTAAGATGGAGTTTTTTTAAAAAATTTCATGACTCCCAGAACTTAAAACCACCCCCAGTACAAAACTTTATATATATATATATATATATATATATATGTGTGTGTGTGTGTGTGTCACTTTTTTAAGGACACGATAACTTCGATAATTCTGAACAAATCTCTTCCAAACTGATACATAAAATCAAGGGGCATAAAATCTCGGTCAAGTTCGTTAATGGGCACAATCAAACCAAGGGGGGGGGGGGGTAATGGGGGCTTCTAGTGAAAACAGAAAACCCCCCATAGCTTCTTAATTATGATACGTATCTAATCCGTTTAAAGTTATTATTACTTCTAGGAAAAGAGCCGACAATTTATGTATGACAGATTTTTGATATCATTAAAATTGGCCCCAAGGGATGGGAAAAGGTGGGGGGGGGGGTTCGAAGAAAAAAATTCATAACTTCGTCAATTCACAAGATAGAAAATCCTCTTAAATTTATTATAGGTTATTATATAGGTCATAATATAGGTTATTATATATTCTTCTTCTTAATATATCTAAAACTTTTATATTGACAAGTTTTTTATAGGACCAACCCTTATAGCAAAATAAATAAATAAATAAAAACAAAAAAATCCCTGCCGGCTCCGCCTGCAAACAAGTTAGATTTCGTAGTGGGCGGTCCCAACTGTGCCATCATGGCAAAAAGGTTATTTCTTCCGCAATTTCCAACAAACAGGTTCCCCACGGTCTGCGTCTTCGAAATCTACCTGTGCCTGTAGGCCGAGACGTCAGGGATTTTTTTTTATTTTAAATAATCCCTTCACAAAATTATTTCATCTCAAAACAGGACCCTTCACAAAACTTTTTACCTTTAAAATGGACTCTTGACAAAATTCTTTGTCTATAAAAAAATCTTTCACAAAACTTTTCCTCTACAAACCGAATTTTTCATAAAATTAATAATTTAAAAGTAAAATCTGGCTGTCACTTTTACATATAGAAAGTATTCATATTTTACATACACATATCTTCTTAAAAATGTATAAACAAGAACCTGAATATGACGATCCTTTCAAATTTACAAAATTATGACTAGATTTTTCACAAATGTAAAAAGCTGTTCACAATTTACAAAGGCAGGACCCAGGGAGTAAAGTCTGGACAGACCCCTGATTATGCTAATTATGTTATGAGATGTTGGAAAAATTTAATGCTGTTAGTGAAATATATTAATTAAACTATATACATTTTCAATGTTGTTTGAGAAATATGATTTAAACTAAACAATTTTTGAATGTTGAATAAGTATTTAATGTTAGCAAAATCTTTTATTAAATTGATTTTTTTTTTCTTAACGAATTATTTTTTTAACGAAATGTGTTAATTACATTTTGGAAACTGTTAACGAAATAAGAAGTAATGTTTTCCTTTATTAGTTTTCAATAGAGAATATGTTTCAATCTTTATGTATGTATTATGACTCAGACGTTATATTTCATACATATGCAAGACAGTGCAAAACAAATCAGGTAAATTTCATTAGTATATAATTTCCATCGGTAGTGTAAAACTGTTTTCTCGTAACATGCAAAAATAATTTCGTGAGCAAAAAAAATTTATTTTCAATCTAGTGAACTTTTTACTAATTATAATTTAAATAGTACTATTGGATTAGGGCTTTTATTTTTATTTTCCTAACGGGTGTATAATAAAAACTGTATTATTTACAATTCAAAATAGTATTAAAATAAAATTTAACTGAAAAATAATTTATGTTTACAAATTTCGTGTAAACTGTATTCATTAGAAAATGTACCTATTCTAAAACACTGTCTTTTGGCCCTGTATTCTCATATATACAAGAGCGCTGCATATACTCGCGCCATCTTAAAACGACAAAGCGAAGGCTTTCCGGCTGCCTAAAGCAGTCGGAGAAATTACCACAAAACAACCCCGAAATACCGGAACCAATTCCGAGACGATAGGGGCAGAATGCGAAATTATCACTTCGTCGGCGCATTACGAGAAACTCTCCCTTTCGGATGAGGGCAGAATACTGCCCCTGGAGGGGAAACTGAATTAGGCCGAGATATCGAAAACGCAAGTCATATTTTTGAAACGAAAGAGGGCGCTGTAAAATTTCGTAGGCGGTCTTTTAACAGAATGTCATTAGATTACATGTTATATTCCGAAAATATTTTACTCGTTTATTTTTAATTATAGCAATTATATGTCATAAATTTAAGATGTGTTTTTAGTTTTTGTGCTGTGTTAGTTGCAGGAAAGCCTTACAAATTGCTATCTACATTGGCAGACTTTCATATTCAATCAAATTCTGTTTAGAATATCATTCAATTCCACATCAGAGATTTTTTCTGTATTTTCAGATGATGAAGGATCTGGACCAGTTTGGGCCACATGACATCAGAATCATTATTCTATGAATCAGAGCTGGGCAGTATCGAAAATACATGTATTTGAAATACATTTTCAAAATACATTTGTATTTTGTATTTTGTATTTTAATCAGATAAAACTAAAGTATTTTAGTAATGTATTTTGAAATGATTTTTCCATGTATTTTGTATTTTCAAAATACTCAAAATACATTTCTCGATTTTTCAAACAGTTCGTATAAGCCTTAAAGCTGGTTTAAACCACTTGTGTTTAAACCGCAAATTACTGATTCGCAACAGGAAAATACATGCTTGTCTGTTTTGTCTAGTCTTTGAATTCGGTTCTAGAAGTTAATATAAACATTTTTTTTTCCAATCTGGTATGATAAGGATTTTTATCTTTGACCGAAACTTTTTTGCTGAATGGGTATAACAAATGCTTTTATAATTCTTAATGTTGCTTTGGGAATTATAAAATTTTGTCCTGTGATACACAAGTATAGGATAGTCCAGAGTTTTCCTGGTATTGCATTTTTAAACTATGTTAGCAGTGTAAGACTGGATCGGGTTTGGGCATTACTTTTTGAAGCAGACTCGGTCCGGGCAGGGTCAGATTTATTTTTTATGAACCGAGCCATTTTTCCTAGAGGTCAGGACGGGAAGAAATTTTCAGGTCCGATCTCGACCCAGATCGAATAAAATGATTGATCCGGCCTGGCCCGTATAAAAAGCAGTAAAATTTGACCCGGTTTACCAATTTTTGCAAAAAATGCATATATTTTTAAATCGCCATTATTCTTAGTTAAAAATTTAAATTTATACTTTTTGAAGAATAGTACGTATATTTCTAGGCAATAAAATTAAAGTACACGGAAACTTGTGAACATAAACCTGTCTATAATGGAATCCTATCTTAAAAGGAAAAATGCGTTGATTGATGCAAAATGAATGTAATAAATATAATGCATTTACAGCAGGTGATGTACCACATAAGATGAGAACTTGTCTATAATGATTTTTTTTCGCTCCTACACGATTCCGTTCTAGCAGATTTTTCTGTATAGTAATTTTCAGATTTATAAATCTCTAAGCCATAGAAAATGGATTAATGATATTAATGATAACTCAAACATTTGCGTACGAATAGAAATTCATAAAAAATATAAACATAGTTTATATGGGCGTAAGAAATACTACCTATTACATTCTCCCCTATGTTGAAATTACCGGGAAATTTTTGCGGATCTACACCGATCATGACTTCCAGAACCCAAAACAACTCCAGGTTCAAAACTTTATCTATCTATCTATCTATCTGTATTACTTTTTTATGGACACGATAACTTCAATAATTCTGCCTCTTTTCCAAACGGATACATAAAATCAAGGGGCATAAAATATCGATGGTAACACGGGAGGGGGGGGGGGGCGGCTTTTGGTAAAACAGAAAAAAAACATAACTTCTTAATTATGATACTTATCGAATCCGTTTAAAGTTATTATTACTTCTAGGAAAAGGGCCAAAAACTTATGTATGACAGATTTTTGATTTCATTAAAAAAGGCCTCAAATGAGGGGGGATAGGGGTTTCAGAAAAAAAATTCATAACTCCGTCAATTCACAAGATATAAAATTCGCTTAAATTTATTATAAATCCTTTTAATATTATTTACAACTTTTATATTGCAAGTTTTTTGTAGAACCAACCCTTACAGCCAAAAAAAAAAGAAGATCCTTGCCAACGCCGCCTAGCGACACAGCAAGATTTCAAAATGGGCGGTCCCAACTGCCGCATCATAGCAAAAAGGTCAATTCTTCTGCAATTCCCAATAAACAGGCGCCCCACGGTCTGCGTCTAAGAAATCTACCTGTGCCTGTAGGCCGAGCCGTCAGGGATTTTTTGGGGTTTACGGACCTATTCATACAACAGATAAAAATTTATAACATGACATTGGAATTAAAACATTTGTGTGTAAGATAGTGCACAATAATTGAAATTAAAATTAATGTATTTTGTATTTTGAATGTATTTTGAAAATACATGTAATTTGTATTTTGGAATTTGAAAATTTGGAAAGTATTTTGTATTTTGTATTTTAGGCTCTAAAACCAATGTATTTTGTATTTTGTATCGGAAAGGGTTTTTCGATGTATTTTGCCCAGCTCTGCTATGAATGAATTTAATTTATTTGTAGAGTAAAATTATTTTGGGGCTTCACTCAAAAGTGCAAGTGTAAGAACTTATTTTTTTAAAAAATGCCCCCCCCCCCTTCCGTCCCATCATATCTAGAGTAATTAAGGGAGAAGAGAGAGTAATTAGAGCAATACTATTTTCCTCCGTGGCGGCTGTAAAGAATTTCATATTTTTAGAAATTCCAGTGCAGCGAGCTAGCTGAATCTACTGATGTTTTGTTTGATTTTTATGGGCGCGAAGATGTCATACACGCGTTATAGTACTAGCGGATTTAACAAATATCCTATTTTTAGAGAATCATATTTTTATATTGACGAGGGGAAAATGTTATAACATACAGAAAATTTCCATAATTAACCGCTAGATTTTTAAAAATGAAACTGGTTAAATTAAAAATTAGTTTATCTATCCTAATGATCCAATTTTTCGTTTATTTTGATAAATATTTTTCATTTCCTTATAAACTCCATATTTAAATAATTAAAAAATCCTGAAATCCATGATTTACTGTCTGGGCGTTTTCCTGCATTTTTATACTGATGCTTATAAAACTCAGGTTTAATCAACTATTATTCCAGGAATTGGTACAAAAGTACCTTTAACATATCTTTATCTTAGCTAGTTCTTAAAACATACTTCTGATTAAAATATTTTTGTCTACAGCCAGTTGAATTTGTTTCCTGCAAACGAAGTTTTGCCTCACAGCTGCTTAAAGGTTTAAATCTTTGTAACCCAAAAAAACAGTCGGTTTGGGAATTATCCGCTCATGTATGAAACAGGCTCTATGAATTTCTAAGTCCTTAAACATATGTACGTCTCACATTTTCTAGCCCTTCTCTCTTTCCTTGCTTTCTAGTCGTTGTTGTTGTTTAAAGAGTTTAAAGTTAAGAGTTTATATTTTGTTGAACTAACCCATTTTCTTTCAGGATCCACTACAAGAGGGAACGTGACTACCTCTGTAGGTTTTCACACCCCTCGAGTTGTGGTAAAGCAAGAGCCTTCGTGAAGCCTAGCATGTGACCTAGAAACCGGCTTCCCTCCTGGAGTTTCGGCGACGAAGTCGCTGGGTGTTCTCGGCGGTTCATCAAGTGTCCGTTCTTGCGGAAGTCTCCTCCGAGATGTGGGGCTACTGTCGTAGCGACCTGATCGACACTTGGTAAATTGGCTTGGGGATCTGCAGTGGGGAGCGGCCCTAGGCCGATCGCAGCGCCGTGGCGAGACATAGCTGCTGGCGCGATGTAAGTACCTCGGAGACTTGGGCGCGATGGTCGGAACGCGCCGGGCGCCTGGTGGCGCAGCTCATTTCACCTGCAAAATAAATGGAATGATCCGAAATTCCCGATACATATTTTCGGATGCAGAAAATTTTTCTACATAGGTGTGGTTGGTGAGTTTTACATCGAGATCTAAAATACTTTTCTTAATATTCGTAAATTAGTGAAAACAAACCACTCGTTGCCATCGGCAAAAGAGAAATAACTACTCTTTCGCCGCCACGTACCTTAGCGCTTTATATAGATAAATTATGCTGTTTTTGCCTGAATTAAATGTTAGCTTAGTATGTGACGTGTATAAAAATCTGTACATAATATACAGGTATGTAGCAAAGAATTCTACTACATTTCCACTTATTGGCAGAAATTGCTGAAAGTAAATTCTGAAATGTGTTATGTGTTTACTAACTAAACTAAATTTTAGCATACAATTTAGAATATATACAAATCTACAAATCATATACAGAGCTGCACAAAAGAATTCGAGTACATTTCCGGTTATGGACGGTAATTGCTAAAATCTTGTTTTCAAATGTGTCATGCGTTTTCCTTTCTCCTTATTAAACGGTAAAGTTTCGCTAAGTATACTGGAATTGTCGGAAAGTGTTTCATAATCTGTGCTTGTCACATGATTTTTCATTTTTGTTTTTTTCCTTCAGTGGGTGCTGGATCAGCTGGTTCCGTCCTTGCTAATAGACTTTCCGAAATACCATGCGCACGAATTTTGTTGCTTGAAGCTGGTAAACCTCCACCTGTACTCACTGAAGTGCCAGCTTACGGAAGATTTTTTTGGAATACAGACATCGACTGGGCGTATAGAACAGTTCCACAACGCTATACAGGAAGTGGATTAGTCAACAGAGTACGTTTGGGATTTATTGTTTTCAAATATTTGTTTAATTATTTAGATGAGTTCCGCAATGCCGCATTTTTTTACTGCTTAACCTTACGGTGTTGGTTACGGTGTTGGATCACTTTGCGTCCCAACGACAATATTTTTTTTATTCTATTCGAACCAATTTTTCAAAATTAGTCCCTGCCATACACTTATACTAATGTATTTGTAAATTTACCACAAATAAAATATTTTGTAAATTGTGGTAAGATTGAATATAAATATAGTCGCCAGTCTTCTCTAAAACCACTTGTTCGAAAGGTGAATAAAAGGCTCGATTAACTCATGGGATACTGTTCCTGTACTAAGCTTTAATTATAGGACTATTATAAATAAAATTCACATATTCAAAAGTCTCTTGCGATAGTTCTAAAGCTGAAAACGAAACGAAATTTCCATAGTATTTTTAGTTAAACTGAAAATTAAAAGTTAAACTGTGAAAATTGAAACAAGCAGCGGTCTGTGAGATCGGTAACAGTAGTTAAAGATTAAAATGAATTAAAACAACCCTAGTATATTCCCACGAAGTGCCGTACAGAATCGATACAATTAAAAATATGCGAAAAAGACTTTACTCCGTTCATCTCACTTTAAATTATACAGAGCGCTGCAATCTTAAATGCTGTGACTAAAAATTTTGATTAGTTATTGCGAGCGGTCACTGAAACCGCTTGATCGTAGGATGAATAAAAGGCTTGATTAGCTCGTAGGATACTGTTTCTGTACTGAACTTTATGTACATGACTATTATAATTAAAATTCCCCTATTCAGAAGTCTCCAGCGATAGTACTAGAGCTCCAAACGAAATAAAATTTCACTGTTATTTATAGTTAAACTGAAAATTACAATTTAAATTGTGAAAATTTTAAAAAGCAGCGGTCAGTGAGACCGCTAACAGTAGTTAAAGGTTAAATTCATTTTTTGCTGTGTTTTTTTTTAATATATTAGTATGTTCTAAAAGATGTAACTTCAGGAGAGTTACGGTCAATTTTTGCACACGGCTTAACAGACCGGTATTTCCGTTTAAAAAAATCCGAAGTTGTTGTTATCTGTTACAATGCTAAAGTGAGTTTACTTATAATTTAAAAAATATCTTTTTTAAATTGCCTTGGGTCTCTTCCATGCGTGGGAAAAGCTATAATATTTTTAACACTTTCCAACGTAGTTGAAAAGTGTTTATGAATTCGCTTTGCATATCTGCCTGTCTGTCCGTGCTCTAACTCGCGTAAATATACTCGGATTGCCATCCAACTGATATGTTTTATTTAAACTTACTATGGCATGTTTGGTATTGAAAATGAAGTGTGTACAATGTATAGTTCATTTACATACAGGGACACTCAAAAGAATTCCGTTACATTACGATCTATTGAGAAAAATCGTTTGCCGTCTATGTTAATGATATCGCACTATTTCAAACATATTGTAAATGATGACTGAGGTACACTACAATACGTTTACTATAAAATATGGTGTTTATAGAATTCATCGTTCAATTACAGGGACACACAAAAGAATTCGGTTACTGTACTGTCTCTTAATAATAATTGCCGGAATTGCGTTTTCAGTTCTGGTAAATAAATTGTAGCTTTTAATTTTTGCCTATTAATTGGTGTGTATAAATACTATAGATCATATACAGGGCAGCACAAAAGATCTCCAGTACATTTGCGTTTATTGGCGGAAATTGCTGAAGGGGTATTTTCAATTGAACTGTACGTTCCCTAACTGAACTGAATTTTAGCATACTATGTAGTATATATACAAATCTATAGATCCTATACGGGGCTGCACAAAATAATTCGGATATTTTTCAGAATTATTGATGGTAATTCTTGAAATTGGGTTTTGAAATGCGTTGCGCGTTTTCCAAATTTCCTTAAGACATCATCTTTCACCTTATTAAACAGTGAAATTTTGTTCCTGTAGTTTTTGAAGTATTCTGGAAGTGTTGGAAAGTGTGTCATATTCTATGCTTGACGCATAATTTTTTTTTCTTGATTAGACTTGAACGTGTTATTACCACTTACAGAAGTTTGGACATGATGTAGCATATAAAAGAATAACAGTTTCATTAATAAATCGAGTTATGTTAGTGTGATCCTGCGCACAGTACAAGAAGCCATGGAAAAATATGTATTTACTAATATGACTTAAAACTAATAAACACGTAAAAAATATATTTAATGACATAAAAAGTAAAATTTAAAAAAGTCTGATTATTTAATTTTTCTCACAAAGTTTAGTACGAGTAGGTTTAATAGTTTTTAAGGTAATACGCTATGGAAATTTAACTTTCGGCATTTCAAGTGAAAACATCCCTCTCTAGTGAAACTTCTTCATTTCTAACAATCTTCAGAATAAGAATGTAACAAGTGTTGTAACATGATATCGCATTTTTCTATGTGTATCCCCTGAAATACGCAATGTTTTACTTGTGTCGTCCGTTCATTAACCCATTTCCTTCCGTCTTCACCATTCGGAGACTTTCTAATTTTCTAAGTTTGGTATTATACAATTTAAGTATTTCACATATTTTTATGTTAAATGTGTTCAAGACCGTTTTAGATGTACTTTTAAGTAATTTCATGTGTAATCTTTTCATGTAGTATATTGCAGAGTGAATAGATATACAAGAAATGGGAATAAGGAAAAAATTTTGGATTCTTAATGGACTTCCCATTTCCGGTGCAACTTTACACCCTGGTGACATATAAGCGTCTTGAAGAGACATTGGAAAATTAAGTTTAACTGTAGTATAAAACTATATTAAAACAAGTTGGAGATTGTACGTCAAACGTGACAAATGAGGTGCGTTCATACTATAGCTAGTTATATAAATATTCAGATCTTGATGATTTTTAATTCTGTGAAATGAATTATATCGTCTGCAGATTAATTTCTGTCATAAAATAAGTATCTCGGTTGCTTGACGATTAAACCTCGGAAGCTCCTCTAACAAGAAAGCACCGATTTTTTTTTTCTTTTAATTCAAATTTCTTAATAAATATTTTTATTAATATCTCCTAAAGTTTTGATTCGATTTTTAAAAAAATTGAAATGTCTCGACAAAATTCTGCAAAGATAATATATCTTAAACTCCAAACCATTCGATTGGGTAGTTTTTGCGTTGTTATATGCGGACGGACGGACAGACAGACGGACGGACCAAGCGACGACAATAGGTGCTACGTATTTATATAATTACGAACGCACCTAAAAAAGATTTAACACTAGAACTACCATGAGCTGTAATTTTGACGGCTATCAAATGAATGTATTCCGATTCGAACAAGAATTTTTTTTTTCAAAATAAATTAAATAGAAAACTCGCAGGCATATGCCAAATGAATAAGTTACATAATTTTAAATAAAAATTCTGGTGTGAAATAGTTTTATAAAACTTGAGTAAAATTTCCGGTAGTTCTCGTGTTAAAAATTAAAAAAATTAATGTAAGAAAAATAAAGAAGAAAAACTAGCAGAAAAAAATCAATTAATTAAGGTTAAGTTTATAGTGCAAATTAAATAAAAGAAAAAACCTATTAGTTCCTAAGCTAGACAAAACAAACTACAGCCAAAGAATAACTCTACCTTATACAAAAAGGTACTTTTCAGTGACCATACATTTCAACATAATATACAGGGTGTTTCTAAACTCATGGTACAAACTTTAAGGGTAGGTAGAGCACACAGTAACAATCATTTATTGTATAGGAATGTATGGGACCAAGTAACGCATTAAGGTAAAAACACCAGGGGGGCAATTAGGCCCCTTTTTTAATTTTCAAAATTTCTCATTCATACCAGAAAATTTTTATGCTATTCTTTTGTTGACATTTCACAATTACTTAATAATAAAATTCTTCTTTGAAAATTTTTGGTATGAAATCGAAATTTTTTGAATTGAAAATAAAAATAGAAATAGAAATTTTTTTAAATAGAAATGGAATTTTTGGTTGATTCCACTGGCGGTAGAGGGCAGGAAGTGATTGGTCGCCGTTCAATACCAAGCATTCAAGTAGAAGTAATCGCCATTTTTAATTGTGCTATCGTTCGTCATGGAAGACTTTACATCAGTGCCGAAACTAGCCTTTTTGGCGCCCGGGGCAAACATGGATTTTGGCGCCCCCCCCCCCCTCCTCCGAAAAGAAAATTTCCAAAGCGAATTTTTTCTAAGTTTCTAAAATTTAAAGTATATAATCAGAGAATCTGTAATACTGAATTAAATAATCAGCTTTCTCAAATACTGATTCATTAAAACCTTGAAAATGGAATCGAAAGGAATCGAAAAATATTCCGCTTTATACAGGTTTTCATCTTAGGAAGTATAATTATTGATATTCTCAGGGGCGGAGTTAAGGGGTCGCGATGGTCTCAATCGCGAGGGGCCCCGCATCCAAAGGTCCCCAAAATCCTCTTTTGAGTTCAACGAGAAAAAATATTTTTTGATCAAAGGATTTTCTTAGCACTTTTTTTTAATTAGTATTGCTACATAATTTTCATGTAATTTAAATAGAATATTTTTTATACCATTTGCTATTCCCAGAAATGTTTTAGTTATGTTTAAATGTTTTTCCTTGTCTTCTTTTCTATAAGCATTTATCAGAACTGTGAACGGTTGTGGAGGGTTGGGGTGAGACTCACACTTGGATCTGAACTGAAAGGAACCCTGTTACTGTTAAAGACTTTTATGATGATTTAATTACACAGATTCAGAGTCTAATTAAATCAGATCTGTTAAATCTAAATCTGGATCGTGACACTGGGGCCCCTGATTTAGAGGCCCCCCACACTTGGTATGCTGTTTACATAAAGCTAATATTTAGAATGCATTTGACTTTGTTACTGATTATAATCGATATTTTGCATTTTTAGAGTAGGATAAGATTAAAAACAAAAAGAAATTGAGCTTGCAATTACAGGGGCACACGATGTATTTGCCCCGGAAATTTACATCTTATAAAGTGGTTTGGCTGATCAGATCATATTTCGTAGTTGTTGTACTTGATCAAATAAAACAATCCACATGAGCCAGGTTCGTGTATAATAAAAAAAAAAACTCCAGAATAGATGTCAAGTAGTTTTATTGTAAGATCACCATGAGGATGCGAAGATGGTCGCGGACAGAAGAGGGGGAAACAAGAAAGGCCGCTCTTAAGCAGTCATTATTATGCGGAGACAGAAGACGAAGTGAGTTGTTTCCACGATACAAGTTGGAATTGCACTGACAAGAATCTCGCCAAAATAGGGTTGTTACAGAGTGTCTAGGCGTAAATACTTTCAGACAGAGATAGGCATAACCAATGGTATTTACCCAGCAGGGTCACCAGGTTTTGGCGACAGGACGAATTTTGATTCAAAAATTAATATCACCCTGGCGATTATAACCGACAAATATCTTTCTCATGAGAACGGATTTTCGACAGACAAAATAGTATATGCCTTTAACAATGAGAATATATTTTTAGACATGGGTGTGAGTGATTGCGTTCTTACCACTACCATATAAGGGCATGCATTTGGGCCAAATGGAAGATTCGCATAACTTTTGTGGCCACAAAAATGTGCAATGCACATATTGTGTTATAAGCTTGGTTACGGAAAGTAAAATTATGAAAAGGCATCTGTGCTGATTTAATTCTTTTCTTTTTTTTTTTATTTTAATCGAAAAGCCGTGAGATATTAGTGATCGAGCATAAGTGAAAATGAAAAAAAGGAAAGGGTATAAATTACAGCGGGCTTATTGTTTGAAGTTAAAGATAACACGATTAAATTTTGACAAAGGAAGGGGGAAAATATAAATTAAATAAAGGATAGGGTTTGTTAAAACTTAATATATGATTCTCATATCATATATTTCCCCCGTTTGCTCAGATAAAAGAATAATTTGTTAGGGTTTAAATTTCGGGCACGCTCCGTCTGAAAGTTTACATATAATCAATGCACAATATAAGATAAAATATATATATATAAACACATATAAATATCAAAAATGAGAATGAAAATAGAAATGGTATACCAAAATTTTGCTACTGGTCATCATAGTGTACACTATTTTATTCCTTGAGTCCATGGTTTCTTAACAGTTTATTTTTGTAGATGTAGAAATTGTTGTTGTTTTTGCTGTTCCGGAACATATAGCAGTTTAATTACTCTACATATATATAGTGATGACCAAAATATGACCAGAAAGGTTGCATTATCATCAACTAATGTTTATTTTACTGATAACTGGTCGTAAGCATGCTAAATGAATTTAAAATGTTCATAACTCTGAACATATAAGCTTATGTTAAGTTGCAACTACAATATAATAAAATTCTCTTTGTTCGAACAGAATATAAGATACTAATATATATAATATTATATAAAATAAACATCAAGTATATAAATGCAAATACAAAATATAAAAATAAGATACAGTTACAATTACAGTTACATTTACTGTTACACATGTGTAAAAATGAAATACAAAAAATGAATAAAATTTGGGTTTAAAAAGTAAAAATTTGTGCATTCGCACAGGACAGGATAGGGAAAGTGACACACGATCCAAAAAAAAATTCCTGCCCTAAATCTTGTCTAAGGACAAGTGTGATGGCGCAAGTTTAGGACTATTGCCTTATTTGTGGAGGGAATATTTAGGGCGAGGTCCACATTGTTGTCACAACATAGACCCCGTTGCTCCCGCAGCAGTAATGCAACAAACTGAGGAGCAGTCTCGTATACTCATTTTGACAGGGGATTTAAGGTGAATTGGAATATCAATTCGAATGTGTCTCTCATTACAATGGGGTGGAAGATCCTAAGGGCAATAATTTTGAACAGATCACCACTCCGAAAGGGAATAATTAGAAAAATAAAAATATATATATACACCTAGTGTATGTCGAATAAAAGTCAATCCTAGAGTAATGAGAGAGAGTTTTGTCAAGTTCGGTAAAAATGTTAAGTCATGAGGTACATATTTACTTAATTAGCATTATTAAAATTTAAAAAAACTGACCTTAAGAGAAAAAAAAATTTTTTTTTTTAGTGCAATTAATGTTACTATAATTATGTTTATAGCTATTTATGAGATTTAAAAAAAATATGACGACAAAAGTTAAGATTTTTTTTTTTTTTTTTTTTATAAAGTGTATATGCGCAAACACCCCATAAACATAAAAGATAATGTTCACAACAAGATTGCCATATCTGCCATTCCCTTGATGAAACAAACTTGGACCAGCCGAGAACTTTCACAATGAAACATCAAATATAACATCAGTATATTGTGTACATCAATATACACAAGTGTGAACAAAACCAAAAATTCGCACAAAATACAACAATTATAAAAATTATACGTTATTTTCTAGGTCTTAAATTATAACGTGTTGAATAAGTTGAAGAGTTAATATTATTGTAACCATCATGACTTGTAAGTAAGTGATCGCTTCTTGGTGGAGCGATGATTAACCTATCAATGTGTACTCTAAAAGCAGAGTCATCAGGTGCATGTAAGCGTTTGATTGAAACAGAGACAGGTGAATATTTGTGTATAACAATGTAAGGTCCAGAATATTTTGGTTTGAACTTATCTACTGATTTTAAATACACAATATCTTTATTCATAATTTTTCTTAGTTTAGCACGTTTTTGAAAATGATCATTTCTTTTGTTTTGAGAGTCTTTGATGTTATTATATGCTTTCCTGTAAATAGAATTTAAATCTTGTAACAATTTGTAAGCTTCAAAATCTTTATCTAGAACTTGATTGACATTATTGTCATAAGTATCAAATATTAAGGATAGTTCTCTTCCAAAGTGAAGCAAGTTGGGAGAATATTTTGTGGAGGAATGTAGAGATCCATTATAAAGAGATTTATGAATTGATAAAGCATTTTCAAAAGTGTGACCTTCTTGAAGTAAAGTAGAAACAGAGTATTTAATTGACTTATTAATTCGCTCCGACACGGCATTGCTTTGTGGCCTCGCTACACTGGAATGACGTACCTTTATGCCTAATGTGTCGTTAAATTTGTCGTATATGTGTGAGGTGAATTGTTTTCCCAAATCTGACAAAATTACAGAAGGTCTTCCAAAGATAGTTATATAACTGAATAAACATTTAATTATCTTTTCAGAAGTGATGGTACGCAAAGGGAAGAGTTCTAGGTGTCGAGAAAAATGGTCAATTACTGTCAATACCGACTGTCCATTATTAAAGGGACCGACCAAATCGACACTAACTGTGTCTCCTGGATGCGTAGGTGTGTATGTAGGTTGTAGTGGAGCAAGTGGAGTTTTGTGATGTTTTGCCTGTAAACATTTTGTGCAAGACGCTACAAAATTTAAAGTGTCAGCATACATTCCTTTCCAAAAATATTTTTTTGTGACAAATGCATAAGTTTTTGTTAATCCAAAATGTGAAAAATGACATATTGTTAGAACTTTGGCTTTTAATGAATTTGGGACAATAATGTGGTAAGAAAAGGTGTCATTACAAATATTTTCTTTTTTTAACATTAAAACTTTTGAATCGGGATGAATGAAGTACATAGGGAACTGTTTCGATGAGCCATTTTGCATAATTTCGTTGTAAATTTCGGATAATTTTGTGTCTTTCTTTTGTTCGTTTACAAATGTTTCATTTGAAATTTCCAATAAAGGGTCTTTTTGATTATTGTTACCAATAACTAAGTAATTTAGAGAATGTGTACCGTATGATAAATGATCATTATTAGTGTCTGGAAGATCATTATCTACAATTGGCAAAGCATATGGTTCATTGATGAGCTCTGGGTTGGAATTTAAATCAACTGTGTTTTTCTCGAAAGAACATCTGGACAAATAATCTGCAAGTACATTAGAAGAACCGGGAATGTGATCAAAAGTGTATGTATATTCTGATAATTCTGTTAACCATCTAGTTGTTATATCAGCGGGATTAGTTGTTTTTTTGTATTTTTTTTAAAGGAGCACTATCGGATAAAATTACAAACTTTCGGTTATATAGATAGTATTTAAAAGCGATTACGGATTTGTAAATGGCCATTAATTCAAGTTTTAGTGCTGGATAACGTTTTTCAGACTGTTTAAGAGATTTTGAAAAAAATGCAATGGGAAGTAATTGTCCTTCATGTTCCTGTAACAGAGCACCTCCTATGGCTATAATTGACGCATCTGTGTTTACATAAAAAGTTTTAGACCAATCGGGTAAACGAACCATGGGAGACTTAAAGAACACCTGTTGCATTTGATCAAATAATTTTTGATGTTTTTGAGTCCATTTAAATGTTGTTTTTGGTGTAGTGAGATCGATAAGTGGTTGGATAATTTTTGAAAAAGAAGGCACTAGAGATTTATAAAATGTGACAAGACCAATAAACCTTTTTAATTGTCTTTTTGTTGTCGGTGTAGGAAAAGAATTTATTTTGACAATATTTGATTGGACGGGAGAAATGGAATGATTTTCAATGTGAAAACCTAAGTAGTCAACAGCGGTTTTGTGAAATGAACATTTATTGGGCGAGAGCGTTAAATTATATTTGGATAAAATTTCAAGTACTTTCTGTAATTTTGCACATGTTTCCTCAAAAGAATTAGAACCAAAGATCAAATCGTCTTGATATGCAAAAATACCTTCTATTTCTAATTCATCAATAATAGTGTCCATTAAATTTTGAAAGAAACTACTGCTATTCTTTAATCCGAAAACCAACCTTTTAAAACGAAAAGTACCGTATATGCATGTGAATGTAAGTGGATCTTGATATTTTTCAGGTAAATTTATCTGATGGTAGGCTTGTTGAAAATCTAATGAAGTGAAATATTTATATGCTGATAAATTTGAAATGATTGTCTGTATTTTGGGAAGTGGATATGAAGATCCTTGTAAGACGGAATTTAGCATTCTTAAATCAAGAGCAAGTCTGTATTTTTGTTTTGCAGACCCATCAGACTTCTTTCTAACCAGCAAAATAGGACATGCCCATTCTGAACAGTTACGTTCAATAATATTTGCTTCAAGAAGTTGATTTATTTGCTCTTTCATTTCTTGGTGTAACGATTGTGGTACCGGAAAAGGTAGTGTTTTAATTGGGTAGTCATTAATGAATTTGAGATTTGGAATAACCTTGTCTGTGTGACCTAATGTTTTCATTGATTTAGAAAAAGAACTGTAGTATTTTAGCAATAATGAGCCTAAGGTTTTTGCTTGTTGAGTGTCTAGATGTTCCAATTTGAAGTCTTGTATTGTTAAATCTTCCTTTCTTTTTTTTAAGACCTCATCTGAAGCTTGAATATAATTGCAAATAAACTGTTGTAAATTATCATGAGGTTGAATATTGAAGCTGTTGATGTTGTCACATGACTTCATGGTCTGTGAAAAATTGTCACTTTTAGATGGTTCCATAATTTCTGAAACTTCATATAAAATTCCTAGTCGTGCATTTTTGTTTATGTGTACTGGTTTGTTAGAAGAATTTTGTAAGAATATGTATACATGTGATTTTTGTAGGTGTTTGTTATGATTTTCCCGATCGACCGATTCAATATCTTTATTGTTACCTAGCAGACTGTCATAACAAATAATTTGTTTATTAGAAATAGTACTTTCAAAACAGTACTGCATTGAAGGGTTTAAAGAATCAGTGTCGATGGAAATCCATGTTTTCTCATGTGGTTCAAGTTTTAATTTATGCGCAAGGCGAATCGTTTTGACTGAATTTGACGGAGAGTTTACATGTTCACTTAGAAGATTTATGTCTTTGCCATCAGCTGACGCGCTAAGTAATGGCACGTGAAATTCATTTGTTGACATTCTATTTTTGTGAACATCAATTATGATCCTGTGTTTATGAATAAAATCAAATCCTAATATTCCTTGAAAACTAGAAGTATCGGGAATGTCAACAATATAAAAGTTGTGGCTAAAAGATTTGTGATGAATTCTGATTGATGCTTTTATACATGCGGTGAAGTCAACATCGGAATTTACTGTTTTAAGAGTAACTGTTGTGCCTAACCTTTTATATTTAAGATTATCCTTAATAGAATCGAAAAGGGACTGTGATAAAAGAGAAATTGTCGACCCTGTGTCTAAAAGTAAAATTGTGTCTGTTCTTGCTATAGAGGCCTTTATAAGGGGGAGTGCTGGGGAATTATTATTCACATTTGAAATAACCTCAACTTTCTTTTCGTCACTTGATGATGCAGTTTGCGATGAACTTTCAGTTGATCTGTGCACTGTTTGTGACGACCCATTCCTGGTCATTTTTATGTTTGTTGTGGTCTGTGAAGCGACCGAATTGACTAACCTTTCCTTAGAAATTTTTGGTAGAGTTTCATCAAACGACCATGGGAATGTAGGGCAAGTTGCTGATGTTAAAATGTTTTCCTGAGATGCAAAGCCATCAGCTAAATTACATCTCCTTAATAGTTTCAAGATTCCCCTTTCTGATTACTTTTTTTGCGAAAATTTGGATTGAATTTGTAGTTTTGATATCCACCTTTATTCGCATTTGATCTTCTCCATTTAAAACAAAATTTTGCAGTGTGGCCACGTTTCAAACACAACTGACAAGTGGGTGGAGAATTCGATTTGTTATGTTTATTTGTGCGGACATATCTATGACCAGTGTGTCTTGTTTTAAAGTCCTTTTTATACTGATCATGCGAGTTTTGTGGGCGAGAGGGTTGATTATGGGTGTTATTTTTGTCCTCGCTACCTGTTAACGACAAAGCGTTAATTTTTTCATTTAGTGATTTCAACTGCATTGCGATCGTGTCTGCGGAGCTAGATGACGCGCAGGGCTGCAATATTTTCTCGTTCTGCATAATTTCCTGGATAGTTTGTGCTCTATCTACTGCTTGTTTATACGTTGATATTCCCTCTTCTTGTATTTTTACCCTTAAATTCGAGGGAATCGCTGAAATAAATTTTGTAAATTTAATATTATCAAGAGCCGTTCTATCTGTTATAGTGTCATGCACGCGAGCAGTGAGAGTGTTAATACGATGGGCTAAATTTCTAATTGATTCTTCTGGCAATAATAATAGATTATTAAACTCAATAAGCGCAGCTGTTTTACTCGGGGGAGCGAAAAATGCTCTGAACTCTTTCTCGACGAAATCTAAGTCGTTAGATTTATAGATCTCAGGGTTTTGCGTAAAAAAGGTTAATGCTGGGCCTGTCAATTTTCCACCCAGAAACTGAATAGTTTCATCTTGTTTCCATTTTTGTATACGGGCTAATGTTCGTAACTGGTTAAAAAAAAAGTCTAGTAACGTGGGTTCACCATCAAAATTGGTCACTTTAAATGTTAGTTTGCTGGCCATGTTTGGCTAACGATTGAGCAAATATAAATATTTTGTTTGCAATAAATTATTAGCTAAATAAATCTTTACCTTAAAATATTAAAAATTCAGGTGGGGAAAATTTTGTTTACCTAAAATATTCACAGTAACTTACCAGAAAATATTTTACCGCAAAAAAATTACTTATAAGCAAAATATATAATAAATGAATAAATAAAATGAATGCAATCTCTCTTTTTTTTTTTTTTTTTAAAAGAAAAAAAAAGAACAAAATACCTATATCTCCAGAATGAACAATTATTCACACCAAAAATATATTATCTTTCCTTTTTATTATTATCGATCTATATATTTTTTTTATTTTTTTTTATTTTTAACCAAGAGATATCTTAATTTTCAAAAGAACCAACAATTTGGAAAAAAATTATGCAAATATATAAATTAATCGCTCATTCTGCAGACTGCAATACTCATTGTGGCAGATAAATAAAAAGTAATATGAACTTTATATAGAAAAATATGTCTGCCTTATTATAAAATCAAAATTTTATGCAATATATTAAATAAAATTTCAGTCATAAAAGAAATGTGTTATCTAGGCAAACCTTCGAGAGATAATAACAATTATATTATACCTTTCATTATAAATATTGTTTCTTCTAAATATATAAGCTTTTATAAAAATATTAAAAGAAATGCATATAGAATTATCCTTTCTCCTTTCAAAATAATAATACGTTCAATATTTGAAAAAAAAAATGTCATTGCATAATAGGAAAAAGGAAAAAAATTTTAGAATTAATCAATAATATGCAAAAATTCTCTTCTTCACTTATTTTTTTATTAAAAACTTCTCCTGTGAATGTTTAATTTAATATTTTTTTTTACATACAGAATATAATTTACCAACTTACCTATAATATGCCGGCAAAAAAATAACATTAAAACAGAAAATAATCAGAAATTGTTTAAATTTAATAAGTTCTGTTTGTTACATTGGTTTAAAAAAAATAAAATTACTGAAGTGATCTTATCATTATTATTCTCTTTTTTTTTATAATTCAATTAGATACTGCACATTGACATAACAAAAAATTTTGTTTAAAGGATAACTTACCTTGTTGTACGAGAATTTTTTTTTTTATAAAAGATTTGTTCTAACATACCCTGTTATTTAAAAATATCTATCTAATGAATCAGCTGTAAGAGAAAAATTTAATATAATTAAGTTTTATCGTGGTTTATGTGAGTATGGATGCAAACAGTTCATTCTTTGTTAATTTGTTCTCCTTATCAGCTGGAAACTTAAACAGCTGACATTATTCACTTTATTTGAATCTCAGTTGCGGAGAGAGAAAAAAAAAAACACAGAACTATCAATGATCTGAATGTAGATCGAAGTCCACTGGCTAGTGAATATCGAAACGAATGCAGAATTACGAACGCATAGTTCGAAAGTTTTGAATCGTTTGGGTTAAGCAGATGTTACTAAGAGTACTTTTGACGTCATAGTCCTTTTTTTTTTGTTGTTGTTGCTAATATTCTAGTGTTTAATGAAGAGAAAAAGGGTTCTTAAATGCGGGATACGGAACTTCTATTTAGCTTATTGTCAGTTTGATAAAGAAAAATAAAAGCACCGAAACATTAACTTCACTGTTGAACTTGAATGCTTGGAAGTCCGTGAATTCTGCAGGATTTTGGCTTAGAGTGCATCTACAGGGAAGCGCCAAAAGTTGACGGATTTAGAAAATATAAGAAATAGAATTCCTGTAGGAGTTCTAACGGCATATGGAACGGTGATATATTTTTTAAAAAATATACGTGCAGAAATCACAGGGGCTCATAGGGAGCGAAGCACAATACATGGCACTGATTGTAGAAACGTATCACTGGGCGTCATTCACATGGAGCATGAAGCACAGTCACACAGGAATCGTGCATAGATTAACACGGAGGAATGCAGGTTGGAAAATTGATGAACTTCTATTTAGCACAATTTAGTAGCAAGATTTTTTGTAATAGGCACATTTGCAGACAAACATGGACACTGGTATTATAGTTCGTGGCACTGGGCGTGATGCAGATGGAGCACGTTGGGCATAGAACACTGAGCATGGGGTTGGCAGGCACTGGGCGCAGTTGAGTGAGACAGCAAGACGAGATGGATGTGGCGTAGAGAGGACACATTTCGAGCAAAGAAGTCAACCGACGATATCCGATGTAGGACAATAACTGGAGTTAAGTGGATCTCCGTCGTTCGTACCAGTGGGAGACATCTACGGAGCATGGGACTGGAAGATAGCAGGCGGGTGTTCATCCACAGACATATAGATGAGAGTTGTAGGAAAGGGATTGGAGAATAAATTTAGTGGAGATATGTGCAGCAAAGTCCCGAGAATAACTTTGGGGTAAGGTGAAGCAAAAGTTTTTTTTTTAAAACCGTCCACTCGGTCCGGTGGGATGGAAATATGCAGGCGGTAATTTTTTTTGATGCATGCTGATAATCCAAAGAGACAGGCGGTTGCAGGTGAAGAAAAAGCGTCCCCTCTTCTGCCAACGCTAACTTCTTTTTTTTTTTTTTAACTGGAGAAAAAGCTGGTTACGCACCAAAATTTATAAAGATGTTATTTGTTGAAGAACGTTTACGTTTTCATTGGTTTTGAGATTAACGAAATATCCAGGTTTTTGTTTGATGGGAAAAGAAAAACTCCAGTATAGATGTCAAGTAGTTTTATTGTAAGATCACCATGAGGATGCGAAGATGGTCGCGGACAGAAGAGGGGGAAACAAGAAAGGCCGCTCTTAAGCAGTCATTATTATGCGGAGACAGAAGACGAAGTGAGTTGTTTCCACGATACAAGTTGGAATTGCACTGACAAGAATCTCGCCAAAATAGGGTTGTTACAGAGTGTCTAGGCGTAAATACTTTCAGACAGAGATAGGCATAACCAATGGTATTTACCCAGCAGGGTCACCAGGTTTTGGCGACAGGACGAATTTTGATTCAAAAATTAATATCACCCTGGCGATTATAACCGACAAATATCTTTCTCATGAGAACGGATTTTCGACAGACAAAATAGTATATGCCTTTAACAATGAGAATATATTTTTAGACATGGGTGTGAGTGATTGCGTTCTTACCACTACCATATAAGGGCATGCATTTGGGCCAAATGGAAGATTCGCATAACTTTTGTGGCCACAAAAATGTGCAATGCACATATTGTGTTATAAGCTTGGTTACGGAAAGTAAAATTATGAAAAGGCATCTGTGCTGATTTAATTCTTTTCTTTTTTTTTTTATTTTAATCGAAAAGCCGTGAGATATTAGTGATCGAGCATAAGTGAAAATGAAAAAAAGGAAAGGGTATAAATTACAGCGGGCTTATTGTTTGAAGTTAAAGATAACACGATTAAATTTTGACAAAGGAAGGGGGAAAATATAAATTAAATAAAGGATAGGGTTTGTTAAAACTTAATATATGATTCTCATATCATACATCTGGATCTAAAAAAATAATTACAGCAAAAGAATGGGGCGGCAAAACACGTAAGAATGGGAAAAAGACGATTTTTTTTGCAAAGATAAAGGCAGAGACGACTTTATTAGCCATGGCACTATGTGTGAGGTTCTTTTCTACGTCTCTACAAATGCTATATTCTTAAAAAAGAAAAAAAGGGAGGAGAGGTTACTATTTTATCTTGCATATGTTTCATTCCCTTAGTTTTTAGTGTCGTTAGCAATAGCCAACCTCGCGCCCTTTAAAGCCGGATCTGTATGTAGAAAAGTAATTGGAACAAATGGTATGGCGACATTTTTCATTTATCTGGAAATGGCCAAAGGACGAGAAAATAATTTGGGAGGATAAAGGCAGGGGCGGCTGTGGTTTTATTAGTCATAGCAACTTGGGTATGGTTTTCTCCCTGCACCCCTACAAATTACATTTTTTTCCAAAAAAAGTTTTAACAAAGAGTTTTATTTTGCGTATTTTTCAAATTATCCTTTCAAATATTATTTGTTTTTAGTATCCCAGGCAGTCGCCCAACCTCGTCCCCTCTAATAATACTAGATTGGATCTGGATAAAAAAGTAATTTCAGCAAAAGTAACAGGCCGGCATATTCCAGTTGCCGCCAAGGGCGGCAAAACGCTTAGAAAACTTTCGCAAAAAGACGAGTAAAAAACTTTTTGGAAGATGAAGACAGGGACGAGATTTTTTACTGTACCTCTACAAATGCTATACTTGAAAGAAAAAGAATTTTTCTGAGAATTTTACTTTCGGCATTCATCTCCCAATTTGTGTTTATTGTCCAGGGCAGTCACCCCTCACCCATGACAAAATGGAAAAAGAAGAAAGCTCCATGCTGTGAGAAAAGGGAAAAAATAGAACAGCCTTCATGGAATATTTTTATCTAATAGAAAATCAAAGTGAGGGAATCGTTTGCCAATTATCCATGCTGGACAGTGCAGTACCGTATCCAGACGACGACATTGAACAGTGTCATATACAGACATGAGTAGGGATTGACCTTGAAAAATGTTAGTGATTTCCTAAACCACAGGAAGAGATTTAAATGATAGACGGCATAGACATGATACATTTAGAATGGGGGAAAGAAAATAGCCTAAGAGAACAGTTCGTTTTTTATTCATTTGCTATCTTGTATTGTAGACGAATCTTTTTATCTATTTGTCTATTTTAATGCATTTTGCAGTCTATTTTAATGCTATTTTAATGCATTTTTTCTTTTAGATTTTCCGGTTGCAAGACTTTTTATACAAATTTCATATACATATATACATTTCTATATCAAACAACAAACAAAACCTACATTTGGCGCCCCCTTCATCTTCTGTTCTGCTGGCGCCCGGGGCACGTGCCCCCTCTGCCCCCCCTTAGTTTCGGCCCTGCTTTACATATGCCGAAAAAGCCGACATGCATTTCATGTATGGTCGTGCAAATGGCAACGCCAGGGCTGCCCTACGAATGTATCAGGAGCAGTTTCCTCGCAGAAGAATGCCTGATCATAGAATGTTTCAGCGCTTACACCGTCAGCTTTCTGAAACAGGTTCTTTCCACGTCACCAGACAGGAAACTGGGCGAGAAAGAGCTGTACGCAGTGCAAGCCTGGAAGAAATTATTTTGAATTTTGTGAATGAAAGGCCCGGATCAAGTACAAGAGCTGTTGCACAGAATTTAGGTGTGAGTCATCCGACCGTTTGGAGAGTGTTAAATGAAAATCGATTTCATCCCTTCCGTTTTCAACGTGCACAAAATTTGAATCCGGAAGACTATCTTCTGCGGTTGAACTTTTGCCAGTGGGTTTTGCAGCAACATGTATTGCAGCCAGACTTTACTGCTCATATTCTATTTACAGATGAGGCAGTATTTACATGCGAGGGTGTATTTAATGCACACAATTTCCATCTTTGAGCAACCAATAATCCACATGCAACGCGGCCACATGCTTATCAACAACGATTTTCGGTGAATTTGTGGACGGGTATTGTTAATAATTATTTGATTGGCCCATACCTACTACCAAAGAGGCTGGATGGTCACTGTTTTTTTGCAACAGGTTTTACCAGAACTGCTGCAAGATGTTCCGATCGCCATTCGTAACCGGATGTGGTTTCAACATGATGGAGCGCCACGCACTTCACCACTGATGTGCGCAGTTACCTGAATGCCACATTTAGGACGCGATGGATTGGGCGTGGTGGACCAGTTCCTTGGCCACCGCGATCTCCCAATTTATCGAGCCTTGATTTCTTTTTATGGGGACATCTGAAGAGTCTTGTTTATGAGACTCCAGTTGACTCAGACGAAAATCTAGTATCTCGCATATCCGAAGCTGCTGCACGTGTGCGGGAAATGCCTGACATCTTTAGAAGTGTACGCCAATCGTTCCACCGACGCTGCGAAGCATGTATCACAGTTGGTGAGCGCAATTTTGAACACTTATTGTAATATTATTGTATGCATTATTATTTACTTGTAAACTACATTGTAAATAAACATTTTATCTTTTTTATTCATGTATTTCGTTTGATAAGTTTGCCAGTTTGCGCTTTTTTTTTAATTCAAAAATTTCGATTTCATACCAAAAATTTTCAAACAAGAATTTTATTGTTAAGTAATTATGAAATGTCAAGAAAAGGATAGCATAGAAATTTTCTGGTATGAATGAGAAATTTTGAAAATTAAAAAGGGGCCTAATTTCCCCCTGGTGTTTTTACCTTAATGCGTCACTTGGTCTCATACATTCCTATACAATAAATGATTGTTACTGTGCGCTCTACCTACCCTTAAAGTATGTACCATGAGTTTAGAAACACCCTGTATTTAAATTTACGAAAGTAACAGGTTAGTCAGCGCTTCCCAACCTTTTTTCTTCACGTACCCCTTGCTTAGGCTTTTCATTTCGGCGTACCCCCATTTCTCATAATTCCCCCCCCCATATATTATTAACATTTTCATCTCCCGTGAATGCAAAATCCATATTTTAAGAATTATTCATTATTATATTTTCTGTTCATTGAGGGAGCACTGATGTTTCAGTATGAATTATAAAGTATTAATATTCAGTATTTATCAGTTATGATAAATACTATATGAGAACATGCCTATTAACAGCTGCACTCAGGTTCTCTTGTATTTAAAATTAATTAGATTGTTTCGAAGAACTCGTAGTTCGATCTTAAGACTTATAGATTTTAACCAGTTATCTCTTTTAAAATATAAAACCAAATCATTCGAATAATAAATAAACACTTCAAATTCAAATTCATTAGAAGGAAGGAAGCTTTCCGATTAGTATACGTTAATGATATAACTCCGCCTATTTGAAAACGAAAATAAGGGCCTTCTTTTCAGCACATGTTTTCTTTTTAAAATAAAACATTAAAACCAGAAGCTCTAACGTAATTTAGGCATTTTGTAAGTATTATTAAAAACGGAAATAAAAATAAGGCGGAGGAAAAGAACATTGTATAATGATCAATGGTAGTTTTTGCAAAGATTGGAAAAAATATATAAGTACTCATACAATATTATTTACAGTGGGCGGAGCTAAAGACATAGAATAATTAATGGATTATTAAGTCTAGTAGGCTTTTATGCTCATTTTGAGTGTAACATATTGGAGTTACACCTGAGACTTAGACTAACTTTGTAATCCCAAAGTATCAACTTTGTGTTTTCAGTTAAACCATTTTTGTGATTTCCGCCATTACCGATATTATTTTCACGTACCCCCAGGGGTACGCGTACCCCAGGTTGGGAACCGCTGGATTAGATGAATATTTCATTTAAATATGTAATAAATGAAACTTTTAAAAATCCGTTAATTCTTCTGGTTATTATGATATTTATTGTTATCTCCAAATTGGGACTTTTTGATAATTGGATAAAAAAAATTATTTTATCGCTTCATTTTTTTTAATTTGCATGCATTGCTTTTATTTCTACAGTACAACATTACTTCCTGTAAAAAACAATAATGAAAATACTTAGCAAGAGCTAAAGTAATGAAACGATATGTTCTCCATAAGACAATGAATTTATTTCTTTATTACTTAACAGCAAATGGTGTGGCCGAGTGGGAAACGCTTGGTGTATAAATGCATGTTCGCGTCTGTCGCAAAACATACCAAACAACAAATATTTTTTTCATATTCTATAGCAAATAGTTTGGCCCAGTGGTAAAACCCTCGGTGGTTCCAGTGTTCTGAACGCCATGCTATATGTTCGAGGCAACAGAAAAAACTATGATCTATGGGCAGCCGAAGGAGCAGTAGGATGGAGTTATACAGATGTTCTGCCGTACTTCAAGAAATTAGAAGACAACAGGGACCCAGAATATGTCGCCAATGGTAAGCAAATTATTCATAATTCGCCCCTTTGTGCTTTGAAATTAATTGTTTGATTTTTATCCTCAACACTTTCGATGTCAAAAGAAAGTTAGTATATCAAAATATATTTGTATATCTAAGTAACGATATGTGGACAGTAAAAATTGATTAGTCGGAAGTATTTTGGCCAGATATGGCTAATCTGAAATTATCGCCAATATAATCTTTGTTTACTTCTGTAACTTTCCTAAACGAATTCATTCAAGCGCGTAAAGCCAAATTCTGTAATGTGGGTTGTCATAATTTGGGAAAACGTCGAGCCCGAGTAAGCCGCTACTCTGATATACAAAAGTACCCTAGTTAGTATGGATGACAACGGCAACTTCAGCTTCGATATCCGGATTTTATTGACACCATTGAACTAAAGTAGCTTAATAAGGCAGCCACGCCATATGCACAGAACGCATATTCAGATTTCAAATTTTACCAGACGTATGGCAGCCCACATTTCAGAACTTAACTATGCTCTGTTTGACAAGTTCTCTTGTAAAATAATTTCCATTGTATGCTGAGTTTCATAAGTTTGCAACACAATATAAAACTAAACAAGCCAAATGTTTAAAATACATATATTGTAGAATGATTCAAAATAATAAAACGGAAATATATTTAAAACTCCATACTTCATTCTTTTTTGTGGTTTCTTGCTTATTTAATATTTTTTCAGAATTTTTATTTATACAAACAATAAAATTATACAAACTGTCAAAGTGAAACGGTCAAAATTATCATAGTTCTGTCATCGATCATAGCTCAGTCAAATAAAATAACAATTCACTTACTATTTCATTTAGTTTTATGCATAAAAGCAAGGGAAGAATAAATTTGGCATCGTATTCGCAAATAAAAAGAAAATTATTTTATTAGAAGAAAGGTAAACAAATGTGATTCGAAGAAAATTACTCATTCAGAAGAAAACAAGTCTGTTTTCTTTCGTGGTAATAAAAAAATATTCGTCTGAACACGATAAACATTATTTTAATGATCTAAATTAATAGAGAACATAAATGATTACTAAATAAGTGATTGCTTAGTCATTTGTTAAAAGTACATCGGAACTTTAAATAGTTGTATCCAAAAACGACATAAACAAGTTCAGGGTGTCCCACAAGGTACGCAGCGTCTAATATGTACAGATTCGGATAGAGCACGTCAATATGAGTATTTTGAATGGTAACAAGTGGGGTCCCCGAATATAGCGTGATAGTCTAATTAGAGGATGAACGTTATCATAGCTGCGAACTTTTACGCTTTTTTCCTACCACTAAAATTTTATAATAAATTTTAACTTATTAAATCTCCGAAATTACGGGATTCAATAAGGCAAAAATTTCTATAAATTTTTAGTGGTTGCCACAAATTTGGATAATCATCTGGGGAATCTTTCATGTTGTACACATCGTCATTTGGAATACCCACTATCGGATTCGTCAATAACGTCATAGCTGCCAACTTTTACGCTTTTATGATACCACTAAAAATTTATAGAAATTTGACTTATTGAATCCCGTGATTTCGGAGATTTAATAACGTAAAATTTACTAAAAAATTTTAGTGGTTAAAAAAGCGTAAAAGTTCGCAGCTATGATAAAGTTTATCCTGTAATTAGACTATCACGCTATATTCGGGGACCCCACTTGTTACCATTCAAAATACTCATATTGATGTGCTCTATCCGAATCTGTACATATTAGACGCTGCGTACCTTGTGGGACACCCTGTACTAGCTTGGCAATGCAATACTGGAAGGGCACATATTATCATTATATTAATGTCCAAAAGCTTCTCCGCCAATGAAATTTTGCTGTCCATGTATGACTACTCTCTTATAATGGACAACTTATGGCAACTTATTATAGACACTAAACAAAACAGTTTAGCCATAGCTACCCAAAAATTTTTTAAGTTAAATAAATATGTTTTAAATCCGAAAATGTATTTAATAACATTGTGTCTTGTTTCTGTGCGATACTTATTTGATTTCATTTATTAAATAAAAATTCTTATTCAAAATATGCATAGTTGCCAAGTCTCCCGATTTCTTAGTACCACTTTTCAAAATAGAAATATTCAGCTTATTTAATCGCAGAAATCTGAGATTATATAAAGCGAATATTTCTATTCCCAAATACTGGCAATAAAAAAATCGGCATACTTGATAACTGTGAATATGTTTATTTGACTTGACAAAATGCGTAAAGGTTGGCACCTTTGAGTTTAGCTCTGCAACATAACCGATTCAAGTATCATCGAACACACATGACATTTAAGTGAATAATGTAAAAAAGATATATGCTGCAACTTTCAAGTTTTATTATTAAATTAAGCTATTTATAAGTAAATCTACGTATCTTCAAACTCTATGGAAATCATAAAATTGTACTCATTTGTTTAAAAACAAGGGCCATTAGAACGCAATAGTTCTTAGTTCTAAGCACAAAATATAAAATCCGGAAATTTTCGCAATTCCTTAAGTTGTAAAAGCTGTTGTTTTTTTGCCTATTTTTGCAGATACTAGCTTTACTAAATAAGTATCAATGATGGAACAGCTGCGCAACAAAGAGACAATTGCTGCCACTAAATTAAAAAGTATTCTTCGTCTTATTTAATGACGGAAGTTCTGCGATTTAATAAGGCGAATACGGTTAAAATTTAGTGATGACAATTGACAAAACTAATGCGTAGCTGTTCCATACCTGAAGTATATAATTTTTTTTTAATTATGAAATTATGATATTCCATCAAAACTTGCACTTAAATATCTTAATTTTTATTTAATTTATAGTTTTTCTGGTTTTTATCTTATTTTACAACTACCAAAAGATCTCCGTAAAAGGGATGGTTGCTCCATCAAAAGCACCACTCGGTATTAACTTTCAGTTGCATTCATTATTGAGTATTAAAAATGAATATTCATAAATTACTCGTACGGTTAGAAATATTGACAGTTAATGATGTTCTGTTAATGATGACTGTTAATGATGTTGCCAACCACGCTAAAAACACCATTCTCACAATCTCCATCTTTTGTTTGTATTTTTAAAATACTTCGAAATGCATCGACATGGGTACTCACATCAGATCTCATAATCTGAAACAAGAGCCATAAATTATAGATACATTTTTTTCACTTTTTATGATCAAAAATCTAAACATAGAAAATGTTTTTTTGTATGTGTGCTATAAATAAAAATATTTCTTCTTGTTTTAGGTTTCCACGGAGTGCATGGACCCCTAACTGTTCACAGACCACGTTACAAAGCTGAGTTTAAAGATCCTTTAGTTAAAGCAGCTCAATCGTTAGGCTATAAATTTGTAGATCCAAATGCGTATAGCCAAATAGGTAAGTATAGGGTGATAGTAATAATAAAAAAAGATTTGCCGATATATGAGCCCCCTAGTGAACGTACCATTCAAGAAAACAGGATGTTATTTGAAATGTCATTATTTCATAGCATGGGCTCGAGAAGGAAGGGAAGAACACCAACGCAGTTACGGTTAAAGTGACACAATTTCAAAAAATTTCAAATGTATGCGCAAAAATTTAAAATGTATGATAGTTTGTATTTTCATTTTTGACTAAAGATTAGAAGTATGCGAAAAAGTAGAGAAAAATAAGTAATATTACATAATAATGTGCCATTAATATTACGAAGAGTACAGGTTCCACTATTAAAGCCCATAAAAATAATCATTTTAGTTGGTCACAGCAGAAAAATTAACTTTAGGGGAACGTTCCGTATTACTGTACATTTCAGTCCATTTACTACAGTTGTCACTATAGCCGAAAATAATTACAAATCGAAATGCTCCAAATTTTATATATGTATTTGCTTGTACATCTTCCTAACTATTTCAGACTTTCTAGTTGCCACAAAAGGCAATTAGATAACTGGAAAAGTACAATTGAACTGATAAGCAATAAGTATTACTGAATTAGGAAAAATAAACTATTAAAAAAACTTTTCTGGTAATAGTTCTGGTGGCAGTTTTTATATTTTTCTTGACATATTTAAATTATAAGTATCAAATTATTTCTGTTTATTTTGCAGTCATCCGTTATGTTTCAAAATTTTATTGTTATATTTTGTATTATTATAGTCTGCTAATTTCCTGACGATCGTTTTCTGAAAAAAGTTATTAAAATCAATATTTTGCCTACTTCGTGCCAACCTTTCTTTTAAAAGACCTCCGTGCTTCTACACAACAACGCGTTTTTCATCAATTTTAAAACTATCACGTTACTTCTTCACCCTTCCAACCAGGAAACCACGCCATTAGTAATTTTAAAAAAATCTAAATAAGCAACAATCGAAAGGACATTATGAAAAGTGTTTTTTGACGCATAAATCATTTCCCTTCGTCTCCCCGTTATCGAGATATAAAGTCTTAAAATTTGCTAATTTATTGATTTAATAGGATGGAAGGAGGAGTCGATAGTATTAAAGGAGGAATCGTTAACGTTTTCAACGTAGCAACTTCATAAATTCCAGTCACTTGTCCATTTCCAGTTTAGTACGCCGTAATACTCCGATATGATTCGCTATCCTTGTTACAAGTCTGGGTTAGTGCAAACTCAGCCACTTGTATTTGAAACGCACTTGCAATTTTATTTTTCGCAGGATGTTGATTATTTCAATATTGCACTAGAATGAAATTCTCTTGGTGACACGATTTTCTACGCTTCAATCATTTTTTGGTTCAGTGTCATATTTTTCAATAGCATTTTTTTTATTTTTTTTATTTTTATTTTTTTTTTTTTTTTTACCGGCTTCTTTCATTTTTATATAACTATATCTAAATATGTTTTGTATTTCATATTAATCTGATTATCAAAATTTCTGAATCAAAACCACGCCTTTTCCACTTAATTAAATAAATAAATTAGCAAATTTATGACTTTATATCTCGGTAACAAGGAGACGAGGGAAATGATTTATGTGTCAAGAAACATGTTTTATAATTCTCTTCCGATTGCTGCTTACTTAGATTTTTTTTCATTATTACACTATGGCGTGGTTTCCTGGTAAGTAAATTTTACAAAATTGAATACTGCGTGGTTTGATTCCACATTTTACAGTTTAATGTGAGACTGAATACCAGGCCGTGAAAATCTCATACATGGAAAAATAACAAGAAGTGAGGATTCTTCCTATACCACAGACTTAAAAAAATTAAATAAAATAAGTTGAAACTGGTGTGAAACACTAAGAACTAAAATAACTTCTTAAAACACCATAAAAACTTTAAAATGCGCTAGGCCTTTCGAAAGATCTGAGTCTTTCTTCGTCAGGCGCAAAAAGACGTGCGTCTACTATGAAAGCAGCAGCAAGACTGAAATGAGAGGTAAGGGAGAGGAAACAAGCTGATGCAACAGCCAATAGGAAAGTAGAAAACAACAGCCAATAGGAAAACAGAAGACAACAGCCAATCACAGAAGAGTAAAAACAAAACAATAGAGAATACAAAATAGAAGGGGAATAAGGAAGTGAAAAAATAAATCAATAAATAAAAGATAAAATTTATCTTTTATTTATTGATTTATTTTTTCACTTCCTTATTCCCCTTCTATTTTGTATTCTCTATTGTTTTGTTTTTACTCTTCTGTGATTGGCTGTTGTCTTCTGTTTTCCTATTGGCTGTTGTTTTCTACTTTCCTATTGGCTGTTGCATCAGCTTGTTTCCTCTCCCTTACCTCTCATTTCAGTCTTGCTGCTGCTTTCATAGTAGACGCACGTCTTTTTGCGCCTGACGAAGAAAGACTCAGATCTTTCGAAAGGCCTAGCGCATTTTAAAGTTTTTATGGTGTTTTAAGAAGTTATTTTAGTTCTTAAAAAAAATTAAACATTTAAGTCATATGCTGTAAAACAATTTTATTTTATTTATTTATTTATTGTTTTTGTACTTGGTGTTTTTTTATTTCATTTTTTGCTTTCTTTATCAGCTTATGTTCATAAATTTATGCATACAGGGTTGAAATTCATAAAGCATGGTAATCGGGCGTTCTGTAAACGAATTAAAGGGGAAAAACGTGTTAAAACAGTCTAGAACTGTTCATTAAAATTAAAATGTAAACACGCAAACTTGAGCATTAGCTCAAAACTTCACATGAATTTGAGCGAATGAAATTTATTCGTGATTAGTGGAAAAGTTAAAAACAGTTATATTTACACTGACAATATGCTTTAATTTAGATTTTCTGTCCTTTCATTTTATTTAAAAATGTAGTTATATATGTTTTAACAGAAAAAAATCAGAAATGAATATTTCCAAACGGCACATTCAAAATATTTCATACAGCGAGAATAAAACGAAATTCAACAGACGAAAAAAAAAAATCTTGCAACTTTAACACTTTTAACAGAAGCTTGAGAAAATAAAAGCCATACTAAAATCAGACATTCACAAAAAAATCAGAAATGAATATTTTCTGAGGGCACATCCAAAATATTTCATACAGCGAGAATGAAACGTAATTCAACAGCAACAGACAAAAAAAATCTTACAACTTTATTACTTTTAACAGAAGCTAGTGAAAATAAAAACCGTATTAAAAGTCGTATTAAAACTTTCTTAGCTGTAATTTGAATGTCTATACAACGAAATGTGTTACTCTGAAGGATATTTCTCAAGGTTCATCAGGGATCCTACTTTTCTTTTCTAATATCGCTATTTCCAAACGTTAATCTTCATGATATTTTTTAGAACACTTTCACCAGAAATCCTGCATGAAGATTATCGAAGTGAAAAAAGTGGTATTCAAAAGGGTGACCAGTGGATCTCCTGCGGATCAGGGAATCATGATCATAGGACTCAATCATGAGCCATGTGTTCTTTTTAGTTCTTACATACATTCTCATCCGAAACAGGATAATTCACATAGGTGCCAACCTCTCATTAATATACGGGTTAATTTGCCCCAGTTTAACAACGCTTCAAACCAAAAAAATTATTGAATGAATCGTTATTTATTCAATTTCAGGTTTCTACGTGGAATTTATTTAATTTGTATTTCTTAAAAAAATTTCTGGTGCGAAATGTGTTAAACCTGGGTCAAATTAAACCGCATATTACGGAATATTAATGAGATGTTGGCACCTATGTAATTCAGCAAAAGTTCGCAACAATATTAAAAGTAAAAGTTATTCACATGTTAAATTAGTCAACCTTAATAATAAAAAAAATACAGTAATCAGATAATTGGAAATATTAATAAAAACACATTCTAATAACTCTGTCAAATAGTTATTTTTTTTTCTAAAATTTGAATAGAACGACTATCTCTGTATAAGTGTGACAATCAAAAAATATTAAAAAATCAATTTTGCGTTTAATTCTGTATTAGTACAATTTTTTAGATTAATTGTGCTAGCTTGTTTATTATTAGGTTAATTATTAAAATTGTATGTAATTCGTATTAAACTTATATAACACAAATTGATTACTTCAGACTTATTTACATGACTACCTCCAACTTCTTTAAGAAAAAACTTATCAATTGTTAACTGCACAGTTATATTTCTTCTTCTCGGAATACATGTTGCAGTAACATGAAATTTTATTTTCTAAACTTCGGCGCATTTGCATATACTTTTACTGATGTCTGGATATATATCTATCTAACATTGTTTGACGAATTATAATTTTTGAAAAAAGTTCTTCCAATTATTTTATTCTTATTTCATTTTGAATCTTTTCATCACATGTTTCAACTTCTTCATAAGCTGGAGAATGTTCGAGTTCAATAAAGTCAACATCGGACTATCGCATACATTTCGATTGATGCCTGGATATATGTCTATCAAATACTGTTTGGCGAATAATAATTTTTTTAAATTTTCTTCAAGTCCTTTATTATTATTTCATTTTGAACGTTTTCGTCACATTCTTTTGTTTCATTTTCTTCCCCGTAATCTCTTTTTGTTGGAGTTCAATAAGGTCATCATCAGACTATCGCATATACTTCTATTGATGTCTGGATATATGTCTATCAAATATTGTTTGGCGAATTATAATTTTTGAAAAAAGTTATTCGAGTCGTTTATTATAATTTCATTTTGTATGTTTTCGTCACGTTCTTTTGTTTCTTTCACCTTCTTTCTCATAAACTCGTTATTGTTCGAGTTCAATAAGGTCCAATGGGGGCTCATCAGTGGGTTGACAGTCACTTTACTACCAGTAATTTCGTAAATTAAATTTACCCTGGTTTAATCGTAGAACAACCCACTTCTGATAAGCCGCTTCAGATCAGGTTATCATCGAACAAATATTTTGACTACGAATCTAATTTTCGTATGCTGTGACATCCAAAGCCATTAAATAATAAGTCCAGTCAGATAAATGGGAAACTTTTCGCAAGTTGAAAATAGCGCCATCTAGCGGCTGGGATGCTGAAACGAAAACGATTCGCGGGTAGTGGTTTGTCGTGAAGGAATGGCAACACAATGATGGGGTAAGTGTTTTGTTTTTCGATTTTGCATATTCACATTTGTTATTTTTATTTTACTGTTTCTTTATTTAACATTGGTTAAATAAACCATATATAAATCAATTTTTTCTCAAGTAAGATTAATTTAACCCTTAATTGCATTGTGATGTAAATTTCCATCACTTTTTATTTAACTTTTAATAAATAAATCAACTTCTTCGCCACCACTATATTTATATAGAAATATTAATCCAGTAAATTTCCCCAATTTTATTTTCATTATAGTTTTAGCTTTAATGTAAAAGATCCCAATAATTAGCAAGCTTTTAAAGGAAGTGCAAAAACAAAACATCGGTACAAACGATAAAAATCGTATAAAATATCGATATAAATAAATCGTATCGTTTCTCTGCGACGCACTTCTGTTTTGCCTTCCTTCCGCAGCAGATGAAGTGGCGCTAGTGTGCCGCTAACAAATTTAACACTATCTGACTGGGCTTATTAATTAATGGCTTTGGTGACATCGGTATCGTGGAAATCCATTCTTTGCCGGCTGCCTCTTCGATAACATTCTACATTAGCGCTTCGAGGTCAAAACTGTTTTCGTATTCGCGTAAATACTCTTTAAAAACTCCTTTAATGAAATTTATTGTTATTTCTTTCCACGAGTAATAAATGCCTTTGATTTCATGTTTTAAATTAAATTCTTTCATAAACGTTTCTAGTGAAATAGGATTGCTTCCTGTTATTTCCTCCATCACTTGTAAAAATACTCTTCTGATGAAGTAAGCTTTAAGAGCCTGCGCTAGAAACGCAAATACACTCTTAAGCTAATGTTAAACCAAATACAAGGTTCTTTTCAAATTTCTCATTTGCAACATTTTTATTATTTATATTTTTTGCAACACCCTAAACAAATTTTACGTATATCGTTAATTAGTAGACGTTATTACTAATCGATTGGTACCAGTCACATTTTTATACGATGATACATGGGGTTACACTCTCTCTCTCTCTCTCTTCTTTCTTTCACGGTTGTATTTATATATTTTCAGACAAATCATTGAATGATATTGAATGACCAAGGGCCTTACTTGAATCAGCAAGTTTTTGATATTCAAGATATTGCATTTACGACATTTATTGCATTTTATTTTTTATTGCTTCGGCTGCCGGCTAAACCAGTTTTCAAATAGTAATTCAGAAGAAGGATCCGCACTTTGCGCACTAATAGAAACCCCTCACCCCAACCTCCACCAATTGAGGAAGCATTTGAAAAAAAATGTATTAACTGATGATTGCATTAATTGAAAGCGCATAAAACAAGGAAAACCTGCATTCAGTGTAAGCTTTAATAATGTAACATGTACTTAATGAAGTACACCTGATGTTTTACTAAATTATATTAAGTATATATTTAATGATAGAGAAGAAACTTTATGTATGTAAAAAATATTAGCCAACATTAAATTAAAGCTGCACATTGAAACGAGTTTATCAGCTTATTTTTTTTAATTGTAACACTTTCTTTTAATTTAGCATAGCTGCCACTTGCGGATTATTTCTTCCACACCAGAAAAAAATTGCAAAACATATTATTTGTAGTTTTAATTGCCCTTAGGATTTTGTGTTTTGGTACAGTTAGTCCAGGTGCTAGGAGTGAAAAAACTGCAAATCGTGATACAGTTATACCGTTTGGTCAGTATCTACTCTGTATTAATACAAAGCATATAAGAAGGGGAGGCATCGCGGAAAGTGCGGGGAATTCAAGATGGCGGCCGTTATTCAAAATGGCGTCATTTTCGGGAATTAGTGCAATTTCGTTTCTATTCATCGTATAAAAGCATGTTTGATGGAAGTTTCGATGTTTTTAGATAAAAAATATTATTTGTAACACTTTACAGCACAGTCGAAAAGTATTTATGGTTGCTAGTAAGTTTGCCTGTTTGTCTGTCTGTCTGGTCGTCTGTTTAGTCGCGCACTAACTCAAAAAAAAAATAATAACCGGATATCCAGATAATTAAAATATGGTATTGTAGTATACCGTAACAAGTTCGGTATTCATTTTCAAGTGTGCATCATTCATAGTTCATTTACAGGGGCAATCAAAAGTATTCCGTTACATTATGGTCTGTAGACGAAAATCGCTTGCAATGTATTTTAATGATGTTTTACTCTTTGTAACATATTCAAATTAATATACATCAGTGCGGTGCAGTACAAGATACTTGCTATAGAATATGCAGTGCATAGCAGTTTTCGTTCATTTACAGGGGCTCACAAAATAATACGGTCACAGGACTTTCAATAGGCACAATGCTGTCTATGCCCGTTTTTAATTATATAATGTGTTTTTGAACTTTGCTAGATATGGAAGAATTGCAAATTGTCATATGAACATTTTCTTTTATATAAATATACAATGTAGCGTGTATTTATGTGTGAGGATTGCGCATGCCTCTTCTTGCTCTAGTAGCGCCCCCTTCTGGAGAAACGAAAGCGCGGGGCAGTAGAACTCAGAACGTCAGCGGCGAAGAACGTCGTTTGTGATATGAAAAACCAGAATTGGTTATGAAAATGGCCGTGAGTAAATGTTAACGGTCATGAATAATGAAAAATATGAATAATCTTTTATGTTGATTTATGTAACTGTCATCTGTCCTCGTCATTTTTATGTCAACTTTATGTCATCGTTATGTCAAGAATTAAACTTGTGTTCGTAATTAGAACGGCCTGTTTCCTTTAGAACGCCCACACACATACGGAACAGACATGACATTGGTGTCAGAATTAATGGATGAAAAACAGGCTGTATTACTGGATTACGGAGTGAAACATTATAATGAAATATTATAGTGAAAGATTATAGTGAAGAAAAATTTTGGATAACCTATACAGAGGTAAGGTAAATTTTATTATTTAAGTATGGCCGATAAACTGACTAAACTTAAAAAAACTAGAGGGGTAATAAAAGCATCTATTACATCTATTATTAAAAAGATCGAAGATGGATGGGTTTTAGAATCGCCGAATTTGGTGGAATTAGAAGAAAATCTAGCTCAGCTAGAACAGAAAGGTATCGACCTTAAACGGGAAGATGAACAAATTTTAGCGTTAATTAATGATGAGGATGAAATCGAAAGAGACGCGAAGACCTCCATAGAATATCATGAAAAAATAACTTTATGGCGATTTAGAGTTAATAAGAAATTGAAAAATAGTAGCAAAAGCCAAATTTCCCCCGTATCTCACGCCGATAATAAGCACGCAGAATTAGTTGCGCAATCTGTTAAACTCCCTACATTAACGATTGAGAAATTTTACGGCGATATAAGTAAGTTTCAAAACTTTTGGAACTCATTCAAAATAGCAGTCCATGATAATGATTCACTGTCAAATATTGAAAAAATGAGCTATTTACAAAGTTATTTAGGTGGTAGTGCATATAATTCTATTTCCGGGTTTGCGTTATCAGATAAAAATTATTTGGAAGCTGTCCAAATTATGAAACAACAATTTGGCCGAAAGGATCTCATTGTGACGACACATATAAATACTTTATTATCTTTGAAACCTGTATTGAAAACAAATGATGTAACCGCTCTACGGAAATTATTTGATACGATTCAATCGCAAATAAGAAGTCTCAGGTCTTTAGACATTGAATCAAATGGATTTGATAACCTGTTGACACCTATAATTCTTAAATCCTTGCCATATAATCTTTCGTTAGAATATAATAAACAATGTATAAAAAATTCTAGTGACTCGCAACCAAACATTGATGATTTGTTATTATTTATTCGTACCGAAATAGAGTCGAGAGAAAAACAAAATTATTTAACTGGCAATTTAGATAACCCAAGGTTAAAGCAGTCTTATAATAATGATTTCCCTGCATTTCGTAAACAAATGTTTGCTAGTGATAGAATTAATTCTGAAGTATCTCATATTAAAGCCACCTCTGAAACCTTTTGTATATTTTGTTCTTGTAATAGTCATTCGACTGAGGAGTGCAATAAATTACCCGTTGATCAGAAAATAGCTAAATTAAAAGCACAAGGACGCTGTTTTTTATGCTTGAAGAGAGGTAAACACGTCGCTAAAGATTGTACCATAGAAAATAAAGAATGCACGAATTGCGGCAGATACCATAATGTTACGATATGTAGTTATTTATTTGGCAATGCCAATAAAGTTGATAGGGAAGATACTTCGAATGCAAATGAAAAAGCACTCACTGCTAGAGTCAAATCGGATGAGATTTTTAATTTGAAAACACCGCGAAAAGAAACGAAATTAATTGAAACATTACCGACAGTAAATATCGAATGTGGTAATAAAATATTACATGGCGTAGTAGATAGTGGAACTCAAATTTCTATAATAAAGGCTAATTGTGTACCCGAATACTTTAAAAATCCTTGTGGCACTATAATATTGCAATCTGCATTCGGTCACCAATTGAAAGCTCCTTTAATAAATATCCCATTGAGTATTGCAGTTAATAAATTAAACCCCAAGATATATCCTAATATTATGATAACATGTGCTGTGGTTGATAATTTAATTAATGATTTATTACTTTCTCTTGATACATATAATGAATTAAATGAATTGAATAAATATAATGAAACTGAAAAGGCATTAAATTGTAATGTTGACGCGATAAGTGACAATACAAAAGAAACCAACACTGTAGATCTGTCTGCTTCAATTTTAGACCATGTGTCAGTTGAAAATGCAAATGCAAACGAGAAAATTGACCACACACCTGGTGACGACTCTAATATTTTTGTAACTGATTCAGAGAAATTTAAAAGTCAACAGAAAAACGACCCTTCGTTAAATCAGTGCTCGACAGCTAACAAAAATGAACGTAATAGCTTTTTCGTTCATGACAATTTCTTATATCACTTGGATAAATTATTTGATGAGACAAAAAATAACCCTCACCCGCGTACTAGTATTGCACAATCGATCACGAAAGAAACTAATAATAATGAAAATGACATATGTACTGTTGCCGATTTAATCGTAATAGAGAGTGGAGATCAAACTGAAACGGAAATTCATTATAAGGAAGAAGATTCTCAAATTAGACAAGCAGAAGAAATTTTACATAATTCAAAAGATTTAAAAGTCCAAAATTATTTACAGAGTGAACACAATATTATGACTGATACTCCCATAGTTAACAATGTAACTTCAATTTTTGAATCCTCAAACTATGCAGACACGCCTGATGAAGAAACCGAATACGAAACCGCAATTTATGCTAAAAAGAATGCAAGTACCTCGGATAAATATTTGATTGCATCAGCAGACATGAAGGAAGAAAATATAAGACGAAGCATAATTTCTGAAAATAAAGATTCAAAAGTTGATGTCACGACAACAGAAGAATCTTACTCTGTTTTCAATATTACAATGCCAGAAACACTTGATGGAAGTTCCGAATCCAACACGATTGAGTTCAGCGAGAAACAACCTCTTGTTTATTATGAAAATTCTGACTACATTATAGTCAATGGTTGTGTGAAATCACATGAAATAGCAAACAAAGAACCCGATGTATTCCTTAAGTTAAATCATCCTGACAACATGATATTAGAAAAATACCAGAAGAAATCTGAGAAGCTTGATGAGTTTACAGCGACCAAGGAAGTGACGATCGACGAAAATAAAAATGAAACTGAACTTTCTAAAAATTATGATAAAGTGAAAATAAAGGAAACTGTGAAAAAGAAACAGTATACACGTGATGGCTTTCGCCGAATGAACAATATATTTAGTACGGGAAGACGGCGAAAACGAAAAAAAATAAAATTTCTAGATCATGTGGTAGGATCCGGTATACATGCACCCGATCCCGACAAAGTATCAGCGATACAAAACTTAGAAGTTCCCAAGTCAAAGAAAGATGTCAGAAGCATATTAGGTCTTTTATCTTACTACCGATCCTATGTTCCTTCATTCTCCGACATAGCTCGTCCATTGATTGAACTTACGAAGAAACGTGCCCCTAATGAAGTTACCTGGTCTGAGGATTGTGACAAAGCCTTTTTTGAGTTGAAACAGGCGATCAGTAAATCACCCATCTGTTATTCCCCGAACTTTCAGAAACCATTTGTTATACATGCAGATGCTTCTTCGTATGCGATAGGCGCTTGTCTATCTCAAAAAGATGAAAATGAACAAGAGCATCCCATTGCTTTTACAAGTAAAAAGCTCTCCAAATGCCAAGAAGGTTATGCTACCATCGAAAAGGAAGCTTATGCTGTTATCTTCGCCCTGAAAAAGTTCGAACACTATATTTATAGTTCGCACGTAACTTTGGTGAGCGACCATAATCCTTTGAAATTTCTCACGGACTGTGCACCTCAAAGTGCGCGCCTTCAAAGATGGGCCCTTGCACTTCAGCGCTTTCAAGCCCAAATAACGTACCGACGTGGGAAACTCCACGCGAATGCTGACTCTTTAAGTAGGCTACATGCCTCACATTGGACTTAAAGACTTAAAAACTTTGAACATTCTTTGAACATTTGAAAATTTGAACATTTCTTCTGTGTTACAAGTCTGAACTTTAACTTTAAAAACTTTAACTTTATCCTCGAACTTTAAAATATTAGTATTAGTGTTATAGTGTATTCTGTTTTTCTGTTTGTTTATTTTCTTTGATATTCTTTAAGTGTTTGAATTTTTGTATTAATATGTTTACTTGTTTGTTTAGATATTTACTAGATATTGATTTGTCTCAAAAGACTAAATCAAATTCTCGAAAGGGGGAGGTGTGAGGATTGCGCATGCCTCTTCTTGCTCTAGTAGCGCCCCCTTCTGGAGAAACGAAAGCGCGCGGCAGTAGAACTCAGAACGTCAGCGGCGAAGAACGTCGTTTGTGATATGAAAAACCAGAATTGGTTATGAAAATGGCCGTGAGTAAATGTTACCGGTCATGAATAATGAAAAATATGAATAATCTTTTATGTTGATTTATGTAACTGTCATCTGTCCTCGTCATTTTTATGTCAACTTTATGTCATCGTTATGTCAAGAATTAAACTTGTGTTCGTAATTAGAACGGCCTGTTTCCTTTAGAACGCCCACACACATACGGAACAGACATGACATTATGTATTTATTACAATGTAATTCTGATGATGAGGTACCACTCAAAATGACATAGATGTATTCAATATGGGGTTTTGTTCCAAAATTCCAAAACATATTTCATTTTATTGTTGCTATTCTTACTCTACTCTCAGACTCTTTGGGGCGCAGACGATCAATCTGACAATTGATATGAAAAGATTTTTGTTTATGAAAGATTTGTTCTATATATAGTTTCAGCGCGATGCACGATTATATACTGAAACACGTGATAACGATGAATTTTGTAAATATTCAGTGTCAGTGTCTGTACCATTTACGTTTTCATGTTAATTAATGTTTTCTTTTTCCTAAGAATGCAGTTTCCTTTAAATAAATAGTTGTCATCGAATTCATCCATTTAAAGATACTACGAATTGGGGTAAGAAATTTGTTATGATTTTGTGTGCATTTGATGTTTCAACATTTCTTTTTCAAAATCATATAATCTAGATAAACTTGATGTCAAATATCATATCAGTAAATGGATTGAATTTATCTATTATATGTTCTAGAAATAATGTTTTTCAATTTAAGATTTTTATGGCATTTCGCTTGGTAATGGGAGATTTTGTTCACTCTGTTACATAACTAAATATTGAATTAAATTATGTAAAATAACTTTTATGTTTCAAACTTTTTGTGCAACATAGGCAAATGAATATTTTTTTCATATAAATACATTAAAAGTAAAAGTTTATGATAAAATGTAAATTTACTTTATATTGCTAATTCTTAAAACAAAATTTAAAAGTATTTGCGTAAAAAGTAGATTTTCACATCAAATAAAAATATTTAAAATCAGAATCATAATATTCTGAGTACACATTTCATAGTTCTAAACTAATAATTTATTCAGCTGAATCAATCCACAGTTTCATTGAGGGACGCCTGGTAAAAAATTCCTCATCAATATTTCAACCTCTGAAAAAAAAAAAAAAAAAAAAAAATCTCTCTTTAGTACTCCGGCAAAAAACATCAGCCAGAAAAATGCAACCTTAAAGGTTTTAAAAACAGACATCCATCTATTTTCCAGGCTTTTAATAGTTGCACAAAATCGTCAGTTAGACCTGCAAATTTTTTTCAAATATGAAAATCAACCATTTCCCCCTGCTTTTTTCAGTAACGATGAATTTCGACCCAGCCATAAAAGTGATTTAGCACGTATTTTTGAGGAAACTATTGAGAAGAACAGAAACACCTTTCCAGGAAGATGCGATGCTTTAATTTATGATGGGCCAGTTCTTATTAACATTTTAAAGCCTCACCAGTCTTCAAAAACCTTTAATGATTACTACATTAACACATTTCAACCCAATTTATGTAACGACATTGAGAGTTTTAGTTGCCGAAGAATAGATTTGATATGGGATAGATACATTACACCAAGCATTAAAGGTGAAACCTGACAAAAAAGGGGTGCAGGTACCAGGCGGCAAGTGCTATCGCATGCAGTGCCTGATTACCGACGGAGCACACTCCTACCAGTAAAATTTAATAGACATTTTTGTCTTATTAAAACACCCTATTCATGCAAAGTTACTGCCTTGAATGAGGAAAAAATGTCTATCCTTTTTTACTGGTGGAAGTGTGCCCTGTTGGTAATCAGGCCCTGATCGCATGTCAAACTACCTAAAAATTGGCAAGATTTCTTAAGAAATTCAATAAAGATGAGTTATTTAATCTGCTTGGAACACTAGCTATAAATACCATAAAAAATGCACAAGTTATAACCACTTCAGGTGAAGAAGTTAAAGGAAATAATATTGCACTAAGTTCCTTAATTGGAATGACTTGCCCTGGTCATGAAGTAGCTAATACAAGGATAATCTTGCACCTCAAAGACATGGCAGAAAACGGATTGAAAAATATTGTTATACGCTCTGTAGATACTGATGTATTAGTTCTAGCAATTGCACATTTCTTTACTCTGTCAGATAGACACCTGCAAACTGTTTGGATTGCATTTGGAACAGGGAAGAATTACAGACTTATTCCCGTTCATACTGTAGCTGCAGCAGTTGGAAAAGAAAAAGCAATGTCGTTACTAGTATTCCATGCTTTCACAGGCTGCGACAGCAATCCTGGTTTCACAGGAAAAACAAAAAAGTCAGCTTGGAAGACATGGATTTTCTATAAAGATGCTACTATCGCATTTTCATTTTTATCAAAACCGCAGACTTCCATACCTGACGATATTCTAAATATTGTAGAAAAATTCGTAGTATTGTTGTACTGTTCAACATGTAACAGCATAAGTGTAAATGGTGCTAGACAGGAATTGTTTAAGACAAAAAATCGTCCTATTGAACATCTTCCACCAACCAAGGGTGCAATAGAGCAACATATTTTACGGAGTGCTTTCCAAGCTGGACACATTTGGGGACAAGCACATGAGCGGGAAATATGTCCCCCCCTCTCCAAACAAATGGGGATGGTGGTTGGATAATTTTTCATGGAAATTAAAATGGCCGGAGCTGCCCGAGATTGCAGATTCTTGCAAAGAACTAATAAAATGTATGTGCAAAATCTGCAAAAATAAGTGTAGTTGTAGGAAGGTTGGTCTTTCTTGCACATTATTGTGCAACTGTAAAAACGAATGTGAATGAGAAATAATATGCTATAAACTAAAGTTTCTATATTCTGCAATTTTATGTCATTCATTTGTTATGTAGCATTCATTTTGTAATATGTTGTATAAGTAAGGCATTAGTAAAATGCAATTTTATTATTTATTTATTCCATTCATTTTACTCACTATACAATAAGAAATACTTTAATAATTGAACTATTTTCATTTTAAGCATATTTTTGATATTAAAAAGAAAATTTTTGATTAAAAAAATCGAAAATGACATCAAAGACACTTTTATATGACGAAAACGGAAAAAATTGAATAACAGCCTAAATCTTAAATTCCCAAGACATTTCATTATGCCTCTCTTATATGCAAAGTTTTAATATAAAGAAGATACTGACCAATAGGGATATTATTATTAAAAATTGCAGTTATTTCATACCTAGCACCTCCCTTAATAACAATCGATTTAGCTGATGATCTATAAAATTTGTACACAAGTTATAAAGGCACTGTGCTCGGAGACATTAATGTAACGGTAACCATATTATTTTGTGAACCCCTGTAAATGAACGAAAACTGCTATACACTGCTTAATCTACAGTAAATATCTTGTACTGCACCGCACTGATGTATATTAATTTGAATATGTTACAAAGAGTATAACATCATTAAAACACATTGCAAGCAATTTTCGTCTACAGACCATAATGTAACGGAATACTTTTGATTGCCCCTGTAAATGAACTATGAATGATGCACACTTGAAAAGGAATACCGAACTTGTTACGGTATACTACAATACCATATTTTAATTATCTGGATATCCGGTTATTTTTTTTTGAGTTAGTGCGCGACTAGACAGACGACCAGACAGACAGACAAACAGGCAAACTTACTAGCAACCATAAATACTTTTCGACTGTGCTGTAAAGTGTTACAAATAATATTTTTTATCTAAAAACATCGAAACTTCCATCAAACATTCTTTTATACGATGAATAGAAACGAAATTGCACTAATTCCCGAAAATGACGCCATTTTGAATAACGGTCGCCATCTTGAATTCCCCGCCCTTTCCGCGATGCCTCCCCTTCTTATATGCTCTGTATTAATATAGAGTAGATACTGATCAATCGGTTTAACTGTATCACGATGTGCAGTTTTCACCTTATTTTTGTCGTGTAGCACTTGGACTAAGTAGAAGTTTAGAATTTTTTAAGGTTTCACAGCACTCATTCATAAAGATAGGAAAAGACAACAACAAAAAAACACTGCTTATTGTGTGTAAATGTAACAGTAATAAACGGCAAAGTACATTGGAATCTCTGATGTTTATGAGACATCATCACGTATAATTGAGGATTTTTATAGTAAAGTTAACTGATTAATATGCAACATAAAAGTGACAGAAACATACATTATTCATCATTGAAAAAAATCCTTAGAAATCCAAAAATAGAATCATTATGGATTCTATTTTTGGCCATAAATGCCTCTTCGTGCTATTCTAGAAAAAAATCCCTCTTCGTGTCATTGTAGAGAAAATTTCCTTCTGTAAAAAACAAAATTTTAAATTTAAAAAAAAATCTTCTTTGGCAGTCCGGGCATGTCAGGTCTATGAAAACTTTAAAGATGATAATCCTAGATATCCTAGCATAGCTGCCAACTTTTAAGCTTTTTACCTACCACTTCAACAGAAAAAAATGCATTTTTAATCCTAAATTTTCAGCCATTAAGTAAGACAATTTTTTATATTCATAAATAGTAATTGAAAAAAAGCGTTAAAGTTGACAACTACGTTATGTTCTGAATTTATATCTCACTAGCAAGCTACGCCCGCTGCGCTGGTCAGTTTCTACAAATGAACCTTGAAGCAAATAAAATATATCGTTTAATTTGACCTTGTATTTGAAAGCAATCTGTATATTTACCTGGAATATCCTTCCACATTACTGAAAAATGACGTGATTGCGCTATTATATTTTCTAATGTGCAGTCAAAATTTTAGCTGTTAAGGACCAACTCTTTTATTTGGTCATTTACAGTTAAGGTTTGCTAAAGAATGATAAAACTATATGCAATATACTAAAACCATCACTAAAAATTATCGAACTAACAATGCAAACTAATTAACAAAATCCATTCAGTTTTTATAAAGGCTAATCTTTTATAATCGGGTTCATCTGATTATAGAACTTTTCCACGTAATTCTAAAACAGAACAATATAAAATATACTAAAACCATCCTTACAAATTATCTACTTAACAATGCAAGTCGCAAAAAATACGCCCAGTAAAAACTTTCAAAAAGGCTAATCTTTCGGAATCGGGTTCTCCTGACTGTATAACCTTCACACAACTGTTTGACTAAGCAGCGTAGAACAATATGTAGTACATTAAAACCATTCCTGAAATAGCATCTGACTAACAATACAATTCTCATCAAAATCCGTCCAGTAGAACTTTTTCAGAAGGCTAATCTTTCATAATCCGAATCAAATGCTGAAAAAGCTAATATTTGATAAAAAAAATATCACCTGATTTTCGAATTTCCCCCTATAATTCCTTTCTTTTTTTTAAATAAAATTAATAACAGCTTTTTCTTTTATTTTTCCAGCTGTATAGCCATTTCAATTCTTTCTGCATCAAAAAAAAAAAAAAAAAAAAAGACACCTTTTGGCTTAAAATCAAATTGTTTAGTATCAAAAGTAAAATCAAAATCGCCAAAAACAAAAGATAAATCGCGAAATATTGTTTCGATAGCAATCTTGCCCCTTGAATAATTTTTTAAGCATTGCGAACATTCCCAATCATGTTTAAATTAAATATTTTCGTTTTATAATATTCTCTCATCAAAACTCTTTTTTCTTTCTTTTTCTTTTTTTTTTTTAATTAATTTAACACAGTTTTTCTTTTATTTTTGGAGATGTATAGCCTTTTCATTTCTTTCTGCAACAATAATGATCGCCAAAAAAAAATAGCAATGGTAACCTTTTCGGCCAAAATAACAAAACTTTCTATCATAATTCAATAACTAATCTACGTAGAACGTCGTGTTATACATATAAACCTTCCTCTTGAATCACTCTATCTATTAAAAAAACCGCATCAAAATCCGTTGCGTAGTTTTAAAGATTTAAGCGTACATAGGGATATAGGGACAGAAAAAGCGACTTTGTTTTATACTATGTAGTGATTATAGATAGAATGTAAAAGAAAGGATGTGTTTTATATCTGTTTAATATTTAAGTTATATAAATATATATAGGTTGATCGGTTTTTTATAAAAATCAATTTTAAATCGCTATCACTTATATACAGAGGTGCCAACCTCTCATTAATATTCCCTAATATGTGGATTAATTTGACCCAAGTTTAAAACAATTACAACCAGAATTTTTTTTTTTAAATGAAATTAAATAAATTCTACTTAAGAAACATGAAATTAAATAAATAAACATTCATCCAACAATTTTTCTGGTTCGAAGAGTTGTTAAACTGGTTTAGATTAAACTACATATTACGGAAGATTAGTGGGAACCTGTCATCTCTGCTTATATACCATAAAGTTTCAGGATATTATACTATTATAAATTTTATATAACTTTTGCTATCATCAACATTTACTATATCAATATTAAGCAACAATCATTTCATTTTCAATAATAATAATAAATAAAACGTATATGATTGGTAAAATAAAATGTATATGATTGTTATCCATTACAAGTTTCTCAGATTAACTTCATTTTAAAGGATTCTATGATCATCAAGGAACTTTGAGGGCTGGACAAAGATGCAGTACGGCCAAAGCCTACTTGGTGCCTGCCGAAAACCGTACCAATCTAGATATTCTGCCCAATGCGATGGTGCGAAAGGTATCTCAAAAGTTACAGAATTTTGTATATTATTTGAATTTTTTATATAGTTTTATGGTAATCATTTTTTTTACCCATGGATTCGCCCTTTTACAAGCATTTTATCATGTATCACAAAGAAAATTAATTTATTACAGAGAGATATAACATTATTTCTAATCCAGATATCGCCATGATATTTATGTTATAAATATAACATATTACAATTTATATGTAAATGAAAGTCCTAGCTGGAGACGCACATCCCATCAACGCACAGCCCAAACAACTGAGCCTAGAAATATGAAAATTGGAGGAAAAATATTTCTTAGGATGTACAGGCGCACTAAGAAAGGATTTTCTAAAATTAAATTCCACCCCTAAAAGGGTAAAAGGGGAAACAAACATTTAAAAAAATTCTTAAAAATCGGATGTTGTAAGTTTGTGCCAAATGATACCATATTTTAATGTATTTTTGTATGCTGAATCGAATGGTACCAAATAAATTCTTCTAGGTCATATAGTTCGTGAGAATATTGCACATTTTCTAATTTGGAGATAATTTTGGCACCAAAATCTCAAAATTCCTAACAATTTACAATTTACAGCCAAGTAATAGTATATGTTATAGCTACGGAGGGTGTGCAGAGTTTATTAAACATTCCAGAAGGTAGACGAAGTATACCAGCGTATACTCTCTACAACATTCTGAATCAGGTGAAGATAATTACGAAAGATACATTTATCAATCTGCAATATACATAAGGTCGTTCACACTTTATGGAAACGAATTTCACAATTAATTTCTGAACATATATGCCATATTCTTTGCGACAATTTTACTCTACGTACTGTATAGTCCTGACTCTTGCTTATAACTCTGGATCGAAATTTCCATCATAGTCGATTTTTCTCCCACACCTCTTGGAAAACTTTCCAAAGTCTTCCAATGTGTTGTGGATAGCGCTTTCTAACGCTCGCTTTAATAAGCACATAGTAGGTGGTGATAAATAAAAATTTATCGTAACACTGGATGAAACATGGCTATATTTAAGTGAGTGAATCAAGAGCAATTTTTATCAATTAAATAGAAAAAAAAGAAATGGGTTTGTGAATGTAAAAAAAAAAAAAAAATTCAAAAAGAATTCATGATTGCTGCTGGATTTTGTTATAAAATTAAATTAAATGTAAAAAATGCAGTAAAGCTAAGGTGATTTCATTTTATTATCAGTAAAATATTTCAGAACCCATTTTTGAAGAAGAAATTCCAGCTTTATATGAAAAAAACATTAACTGTGCTTCATATGAACAAAGTCTCCCAGCCGCTCTTCCATAACACAACTGACGCATATTTAGCAAAGAATCTCAAACGGAAATAAAATTGTGTCTCAACTGAAGAAATGCTTGTAAAATCGCCTGACGCACCCCCCTCCCACCCCCGCTCATCAATGGCGTTTTTCTGCATTTGGATTGTTTAAATAAATTTACGAACATTGAAAAGACTTTGGAAAGTTTTGCAAGAGATATCGAAAAAAATTGACATGTAGGTAACAAGGAAATTATTTATATTATCATAGAAATTTCGAGCCAGAGCTATAGACAAAATTCAAGGCTATCCAACAAAGTCAAATTGTTGCAAAGAATATGTTATTTATGCGTAGAAATTAACTTTGAAAATCGTTTCCATAAAGTGGGAACGACTTTCTGTATATATATAATGCAAACGGGAATTTCGTTCCGGCCGCTTATGACTTGAATTCTGCTGAATGGATTTTGCTGAGATTTGCACTGTTAGTTAGATAATAATCGAGGGAAGGTTTTAGTGTATAACATATGGTTCTACGTTGCTTAGTTATAGCAGGGTTCGCACGCTTTTAAGCCACGCCCCATTTTGTAAGGACTCTTCCACCAGTAATCGCATAAAACTATCTTCTACCTAATGAATCTTGAATACCATTAGGAAGAAAATTATCTTTCAATTATACTGGTGGCAGAGTCCTTACAAAATGGGGCGTGGCTTAAGAGCGTGCTAACCCTGTTATAGAATTTGGGGGGGGGGGAGGAGTTCTATAATTAGTTGAACCTGATTATGAAACAATAGTCTTTTTAAAAGATTCTGCTGAATGGATTTCGATGAAACTTGCATTGTTAATTTTTCAGGGATAGTTTTAGTATATTGCATTTCATTATATCGTTCTTTAGCAAATGCTACTGTAACGAGTTGGTCTTTAACAGCCCAATTTGTTTTTAATACATTAGAAAATATAACAGCGCAATGGCGTTCGTATCGTTTTACAGCAATGCGGTAGGGCATTCAAGGTACTAAAGGTTCATACTTCTTTAAAACACAAGATCAAATTTACCAGTATATTTCGTTTGATTCATGGTTCGTTTGGAAAAACCGACCAGCATAGCGAGCGAAACCTGCTAGTTACATCTAGTAAGTAATTGATTTGCATTTACCTGGATACTGCCGCGTAGGTAGGGTTGTCCCCCAGGAATCCTGCGCGAAGGGTTCAAAATAATGACACATTCTTCTTACTGCAAATTTGATCTTCTGCTGCAAATTACATTTACTTCTTTATTTAATTCATCTTGGTTAATAAAAGCCACTATTTCTGTTAATCAGGCATAGGGCTGCAATTATGGGAATAAACATTTTGACATGTACAGTCTTGGAGGGAACTAGTTCTGGTGCGTATAATAATGTAAAAAAGATATAGGTACCAATCAACTGGGTATAAGGACTAGCATTAAAAGCTATTCTTATTTTTTTTTCTTCGGGGGTTGTCTTCATGATAAAAATTGTGCCAACTTTCATTTTTTAAATAGTAACGCCCACTTTTGACAGTTTATTCGAGCTCTTTGGATCATGTCTGCAATAAAACAAAATGTATTATATATTTATTCATAAATTTAGAAAAGTAAATTTATGAAGTTTCAAGAAAAAATACTGGGAACATTCAACTTGTTACCGGAAAAATTAATATAAAATCTAAATAAAGAATGAATCAATTTTTTTTCTATAACATTTCCGGTTGTTTCATAAAATTTCATTTCTTGTAGATGCAAACAATAACAGGAGAAGATCCCCTTAAAAACGATCGAAAATTATTTTTTTTCTATATCAAGAAAATTAATTATAGGAACGAGCTGTAAATGAACATAAATATGTTTTTGATTCTTCTTCTTTTTTATGTAATGATTAACGTAAGTCATAATTTATATTTTTTTATGAATTTATTAATAATTTGTATAATTGAAAACGTGCTTTAATTTAGAAAAATGCCTAGATTATGTTTAGGTCCATATGTATATAACAAAATTAAAAATTTATCGCGATTACGCTAAAGTATTTTTATTCCATCCTATTCTAACTTACTCCATAATATTTATTTCCTCCGTTTATTAATATATTTTAACCTTATTTATTCCAAAAACCTCATATCTAAATTCAATTTTTTAATTGCTGCTAGTTAATTCAATAAATGTCGTCTTTATCTTTAAATTATAAAAACTCCCTAATATTCATACTTTTAAAAAAACTCCCATAATTCCCATTTTAATTTTCTAAATTCCTAAAAATGCTGTATTTATTTTAATAAGTTGAGATATTAAAAATAATTCGTAAAATCATAAAATCTTTTTCTTATATTAAAATGTAAAATATTTTATTTTAATTCCATTCTGGCTGTGTTCCAAGTTCGATAAGCCATTTTTCTTATTTTCTTTTTTCCTTCTCCTAAAAGTAAAAATCATTCCATATTCTCAAACCTATAGCTAAAGATAATCAGTTAACTTAAAACACTCTGGGTCATAGCTAAATCATCGAACATCATAGAATCTTCTGGAATTTTCTTTGGTGCCAATTTAATAGCGGAAACCATTTTATTCCAATATTCTGAAGCCTTCGCATTTAATCCCGGTTCTCGATTGGTGCACAGGCCGTCATGTGACCCATGTATTCCTACTCTTACTGAAATGATATACCGCCGCTTTCTCGCTTCGGAGAGCATTCGAAAGATGGACGCTAGTTCGGAGCTTGGTTTGTTAAGTTGGTAATACAATCTCTGAATGGTATTGGCGTAGAGTCCAATATTCTTCTTCCTATACTCCTTCGGAATGTATATTTTAAATAACTAACCATCATGTTCTGCTGTAATGGGAGCCGTGTGATTTAAACGAAAAGATGTCTCGAGTGAAATGAGATCTTCCCCTGATGTCACTTTAAGCTTCTAAATAAAAACTTCTATGTTCTTGGATGAAGTGCCTCCTTATGATTACGCACACATGCCATCTACGGTGAAAAGTAAGACTGCCAAAATTCTAGCGCGGAAACCTCTTCGGTTGATTTATGAAAAGAATATCTCATATTTTAAAAAAACATTTAATAAAAAATGGTATTGCTATTGCTCAATCATCTCGGCCCAGGAAATCGTCACATGTATATATATTTCAATCGGATGATATTTTGGGAAACTATTAACTGTTAAATTAAATAAATCTGTCTCCAGAAATTGGTTGATCAGTTTTGTACATAAATGAGCATTCATTCCAATGAACACAACAAAATCGCGCGTTTAAACAACGAAAAACCTCGCAATTGGGTTTAACGTTATTAAAAACATGCATATGTTGCTGTTGTTGTTATTACTGTTTCTGTTGTCGTCGTCGTCGTCGCTGTTGCTGCTGTTGTTGTTGTTGTTGTTGTTGCTGCTGCTGCTGCTTCTGTTGCTGTTGTTGTTGAAGATAGGCGTTTACCAAAGTAAGCAAAACACGTTCAAAATATTTTTTAATTGCGACACAAAATGGCTAAAAAAAATAGTATATATTTTAAATAACGAGAAAAATGAAACCACGGAAATTCTCCCTGTGTGATTTTTTTACATTTTTTAATAAGCTTTCCTCTTTTTACAAATCTTTTGTTTTAATATTATATTCGAACATTTTTTTTTATGTTTCAATAACTGTAATGGGACAAATTATTTTGCATTAGAAAAATGGTGTGTTTCTATTGAATTTTTTAAAGCTGATAATTATTATGTATATAACCACTTACGACCCTTTCTTTATAAATGCCTCTTTATGTTGTAATATTATTAAAGGCAATTTTTTTAAGTCTAATGACACGTAGTATAATTAGATTTTACTGTAAATGATTTGCGAATCACTGTATTTTTTTTTTTACTGCACATATGTTTAATTAACGTTGCTTTTTACAGGTGTTGATTCAAAATCGTAGAGCGGTTGGTGTACAATTTGATTACCAAGGTAGCACGTTTGAAGTAAGAGCTAAACATGAAGTAATATTATCAGCAGGAACAATAAATTCAGCCCAACTGCTCATGCTATCAGGGATTGGCCCAAGGAAGGAGTTAGAACGACATAAGGTAATTAAAAAAAATGCTTTCTTTTTTTACAGCCACTTTAAGTAAGAAATATTACTAAGAAGGCAGTAAAAGACAAACTAATTTATGTTACTATCTTAACTATTACAAATATTATTTTTTATAACAATATTCTTTATGTTATCAACTACTACTTTTCAATTTGAAATTCTTCAAGAGTGGTGTATAATTTAAGAGAATACTATGACGGATATACATATATTTCCCATCAGTGATTAAAACCATGCCAATGTTTATTAATTCATCAATGAATTCATTGTCATGTATTACTAGTGTTCGACTAAAACAAGTTTTTCCCTAACCGAAATAGTTAAAATAACTATTAAACCTGATGACGGACATGAAGTTTCTTCTTAGTTATTTCAATCTGAAACGATATCTTCGTATTTTATAAATTTGTATGGTGTTTTAAACAAAATATTTCATATTTTCATTCAATCTTATGGTTATGAATGCATTTGTTTAATATTATTTATAAGGCATTTCTATGATCTTTGGATGCAATTTTATCGTGAACTAATAAATAAACAGCTTTGAAAATACATATTAGAAAATTTTTGTAATCGAGCGTTCGAATGGGACACAATTTCTAAGATCAAGAAGTTAAAATCGTTCATGAAACTAGGATTAGTTTAAAATATGTGTTGCGTTAACCCCTTGAAGGGCACCGGTATATAATATATACCACTTAATTTTAATTCCAAAATGCCACAATGACACCAGAATTTTACAATCAAATTTTGAATTTATAAGGTACATGAGGAAAAGCTTTTACTTATTTTAAAATAAATTCGTTCGTGAATCCTGGTGTCAATTAATCATTTCAATATTTTAGCTACAAGAGTACTTTGCCCCTGAAGGGGTTAAGAAGATAGTTTAATATTGAAGTAAATTACAGTAGATAAGTACATTAAGAATTTATCAGATAAAGCGAAGTATTACTTCAAGCTTCGACTGTATTTGGTATCTTATTTGAAACATGTTGCCATGGTTTAGACGAACGATGAAGATATCCAATGTATAATTTTAATTACAACGTTTATTGAAAACACATTAACCAATATTTACACAAATTATGTACACTATAGAAATCATTCATTCGTGATTAATTAGAAAGATAAACATTTTCACACAAACCATTCCCTCCTGATTACTTAGTATCAGAATAATATTAACTTGGATACCTTTCAGACATCCTACCACTTCTGACCACTGAGCTCCATATACATACACAAGGTGCGTTAGAAAATTGTATACACACTTTGAATGATTATAACTCCAGATTTTATTCACATATAATTAATATTTAGATTGCGAAAGAATCTTACATAAAATGTATAACTTTTCCTCCTACCGCAGATGTTCAAAATTATTACCGTTCTGTCCAATACACTTCTTATAACGGTGGGCTATTGATTTACAAACTTTAACAACCATTCAATTTGGTGTTGTGGCGCATTCTTGCTCAATTGCGGTTCCGGAACGTTATCTATGAACATCCATTCGTTTCAAACTTATCTTTCATCCGATGAATTGTAAGGTCGTTTAGGTGGATCTGCCTGAAACTCCCTGCGATATCGTTTTTGTACGTCTGCTACATTTTCATATTTACAATAGAATTTTAAAATAGAGTTTCTTTTTTCAAAAGTTAATCTTGGTCCACTCATTATTTCCAATTAATTTCACTTTGAAAAGAAAAAAAAATTAGAAAGTGATGACCCGTTAAAAATTTTATGTATACATTTTTCTGACCTACCCTGTATAACAAGAGATATGTCTTCCTATTTCCCAACATGGCCTCTGGCTGACTCCCGCTGATATCTCTTCACTTCAATTCACTTCCGTAAAAACAAAAATTGGACTGTTAGTGATATTTCATGCATACTTAAAAAGAACTTTTCTTCCGTCCTTTTATTACAGTCTTTTCTGATTACCTAGATATACCCCATCCATATCGAGAAAACGCCCCGCCACAGAAGAAGCTATTTTTTTAAAACCCACAATGTGTAATAATGAATAAAATATCCTGGTATAGATTAAAAGATTAAAAGGAAATATTTTGTGCTTTTTTCACTTTCTTTAAGTCCGTATTTGTAAGGTATTACTTTCCTTTCATTCTTTCAGATTCCTGTCATCGCTGATCTACCAGTCGGATACAATCTGCAAGATCACGCTGGTGTTCCTATGGGCTTTCAATTCGGACCTGAGATACCAACGGTGGAAGAAAAGCTTTCGAATCCTGCTGTTACAATGCAATACATTCAAAACCGAACCGGTAAATGTCCAAGTACTCCATTCTCATTTAAAGATAGTGCTACAGTTAATTAAAGAATATTACTTTAGCCGATTTCTCCTCTATTCAAAGCTCACTGCAACCTTAAATCAATAAGATAGATATACCATCTATTTAAATGTTTTCATTTCAAGAATAACTCTAATTTAGCGGTGTTTAACCCGTGTCCCGCGGCCCACGGGTGGTATTTTGAGGGGATTTTAGTGGCCCGCAGTGTTATTTAAAATATTAAGAACGAAAAGTTTTTAGCGACATCGGTAGATTTCGGAAGCGCCGTATTAGGCTAAATTCATTATTTAAATGCTGACTTTTACATGCAAAATATATTTATTTATAATCAGAAAACTAATATAATGAAAGGCTTGTTGTTTCTATGAGGCACTTATTTGATTTCATTTATTACCCCTTTCACGTGCAACATTCTGTTGCTAAAATATTGAAATGATTGACTGCAACCAAAATTTACGAACAAAGTAACTTGAAAATAAATAAATACTTTTCTTCACATGCATTATACGCTGGTGTTCCCATTGTCTTTCAATTCGGACAGTTAAAAGCATTTTTTTTTTTTCAAAAACAGTGGTACAATTTTGGCATTTGGGCATTAAAATTAAGTGGGAAGCATATTCCCACTGCATTTGAAATGGTTCAGTATAATTTCTGATTCAAAATGTTTATTTTACTTTTAAGAAAGACATAAAATTTGTTAACTATGGAAAATCTCTTCTTTAGATAAACAAGAACGAATAATCATGCGTCAAGCATAGATCAAGCACTTTCCAAAACTTCCAAAATAATTTTACAAATCTTTACCATTTAATAAGGTGAAAGATGATATCTAAGTAAACAAGGTCAAAATCAAACCGGGTGGGGAGGCCTACCTTTCTGCTTAAGCTCAACTAACCCCACCCAGATCTAAGTAAACAATTTGGAAAACGCATAACATATTTTTAAAACCGAATTTCAGTAAATACCAACAATATTCTGGAAAATATCCGAACTCTTTTGTGCAGCCCTGTATATGATCTATAGATTTGTATATATACTGTATAGAATGCTAAATTTTAGTTCAGTTAGGAAACGCGTAGCACACAGTTTAAAATTTTCCTTCTTGAATTTCCTTCCATAAACAGAAACGTACTCGAGAACTTTTGTGCTGCCCTGTATATGAATTATAGAATTTATATACGTCAAGTAACAGACAAAAGTGAGTTAAATTTTAAAACGCGTTCAGCAACTGAAAACACACTTCTACCAATTATTGTTAATAGACAGTAATGAATTATTTTGTGTCCCTGTAAATGAACGATGAATGCTATACACACAATATTCTATAGTAAACCTCTTGTAATGCATCTTAGTGATATATATCAATTTCAATTACCTTTGAAATAGTGAAATATTATTAAAATAAACCGCAAACGATTTTTCTCCATACACCGTAATGTAACGGGATTCTTTTGAGTGTCCCTGTGAAAGAACTATAATTGCTATGCACACCATATTCTATAGCAAGCCTCTTGTAATGCACCTCAGTGATATATATCAATTTCTAAATATATGAAATTATGTAACATCATTCAAATAAACCGCAGATGATTTTTCCCCATACACCGTAATGTAGCGTAATTCCTTTGAGTATCCCTCTAAAATATCGAACTTCATTTTCAATTCCATGTTACAACATGCCATCGTAAACCTCAATAACATATATCAATTGCATGACAATCTGAATACATTTACGAGAGTTAGAGCAAGTACAGTCCGTCAGACAGACAGACAGACAGACAGAACAAAACAAAATTTGAGCATTATATATTTTTAAAAAATAATATTTCCCCCCCCCTTTAAAATTGGATTCTATTGTATTTAGGATCTGTCACTAAGTAATAATATACTGTCACAAAAATCATTTACAATGTTAAACAGCCGAAAATAAAATTTTAAATTTCAAGTAAGCAGAACAATGGCAAAAAAGACAAGGGAATGACATTCAGACAGAGAAATAATAAGGGAAATGACAAGGGAATGACAAAAAGTAAAGTTAGCTTATCTATTATCATAACTATGTACACAAAAATGAATTCCACTTAATAATAACTACACATGCCTATCTTATATATAACGGTAAATAAATAATAAATTTAGTAATCATGGAAAGACTTTTCGGACACCTTGTATATTGTAACCTGTGTAAATGGATTTTTGAAAAACACGTCGCATTTCTCTAAAAACAATTCTCGAAAGGCCTTTTAAATGTTTTCATTTAGAATATCACTTCGATTTGATATTCTCCAATAACATTTTTATTTCTTTTTCTCAGGATTTCTTGCCTCGACTGAATTTTGCTCTCTTATGGCATTTTTGAAAAACAACGGCTCTCTGCCCCACGAAGACCCTCCAGATCACGAGCTGTATTTTGTCGAAGGAACGCCGCTGTTTTACGCCCAGATAGGAGTGACTCCAGAGGTGAGAGAATGAATTGGAGTTTGGAGTTTACATCTTTTCACACATTTTTATTTCACTTCATTAGTTGCATGTCTGTCTGATTCAAACCTTCCAATCGATTTTTGACCCACTTTCGTCGAACAGATTTTCTTCATATGTTAACCAGGAGTTCATTGTTGAAAACAATTCAATACAATATTCAAGCATTTTTACAGCTCTGTACCTAGAGTTGCCAGATCTGCTGTCACAAAAAGCGCGATAAAGAGACCAAAAACTTAGGGATATCGGCGTCAAAATCGGGACATAAAATTGCAGCAAATCGTATGAAAACTAAACATTCTATAACGGTAAACTGTCTTAAACATAAAAAATTATCCCCCCCCCCTAAAGAAGAAATACCATACAATTGTACCTACTAAGACGAAATATGTCTAAAACGGAATTATTCTCTGGTCATTTGATAATCCGTCTTTGTAATCATGTACACTGATGGAGCCCGGTGCATGTAAAATCCGTCGTGAGTGTCCTCTAAGTTCCCTGTGAATTATACCTCTGGAAGTGCCTAGTCAGGTGAAGGTCTCGTCACCTGATCAAGGTTCTAAATTACGAGACCAACTCGCATAGCGATGGCATGACGTATGGGTGTGATGCCTATCCCAGGTCCATACAAAAAGAATCACATCAATTAGCAGCAAAACGGAAATAGGAACAAAACAAAGACCTCCACACAGCCGTCCTGCTAGAAATGGCCAACCGCTAAGCGGTATCTCTTCAGGGGCACTACGCGCTCCGGTGCCAGGCACTAAACCTGTTTAAGATAGGGAAAATTGGCAAGTAGAGGCCTGGTCGCCGGTCTCAAAAAAAAAATCCGTCTTTGTAGGTTTTACTGTACTAAATAAACACAGTAATCTTGTACAGTAAAATCAGTAAAAGTGGAATCGTTAGGAACAAAAATAAATTCTTTAGATCTTCGAAAAGTGAAATTTATCTTTATCGCGAAAACTACTGAGTAGAATGAGCTGTAAAATCGCACACGCATGCTTTTGACGATTGCGGTTAGTTTTATGCAAAAATTGATATAGGTCGTGCTTTATAATTTTTAATATAAATTTATTAATAATTTTCATAATTAAAAATGCATTTTTAAATCGAAAAAATGCCTGAATTGTACATTTGGTCCAATCATTGTATTTCAATAAAAAAAATTTCATTCGGATGATTTTTGGGACGATATGAATAGAAATTTGTCACGGGGGTATAGCATTAGCTTCTTAAAAATTTTAAGTCTTCTAACTAGATGAAAATTAAAGAAAAGTATATAAACTATAAACTATGTCTTTCCTGGGCTGCCTTGATCCAAGGAACACAAATAGAGTGTTAATGGTTGTTACCATTTGAAAATTCAAAGTTGATGTATTTTTAATATGTACGAGGGGCAGTCGGAAAATAAGTTTTCCCTGGCGACTGTGGACAGAGGTGTGTGTGAAAGACAAAAAATTTAATGAGACATTAAAGATAAAACATAACTTTATTTTTCCACGTACGTACCAAGTACATTGAGACATTTGTCATACCGCTTTATAAGCTTCAAAAAGCCCTCCAGGAAAAAATCAGGGCTTTGCATACGGACGAAGCGTTGAATGGCTATGGGCGAAAGACGACACAGCAGGTGAACACGAACGTGCAAGACACCAATACCATTGGGTAGAGGTCGACCGCGATCAAGCAGATGGCGCTGTTGCAGTGCCTGCGCAGATGGCGCTGTTGACTGCAACTGCGCTGTCACCGCAACAGCGCCATCTGCTTGATCTTAGTCGACATCTACCCAATGGTATCGGTGTCTTGCACATTCGTGTTAACCTGCTGTGTCGTCTTTCGCCCATAGCCGTTCAACGCTTCGTTCGTATGCAAAGCCCTGATTTTTTCCTGGAGGGCTTTTTGAAGCTTATAAAGCGGTATGACAAATGTCTCAATGTACTTGGTACTTATATGGAAAAATAAAGTTATGTTTTATCTTTAATGTCTCATTACATTTTTTGTCTTTCATACACACGTCTGTCCACAGTCGCAAACGGAAACTTATTTTCCGACTGCCCCTCGTAAAAGACTTCTGTTTAAAAAATTGTACTCATATCTGGAAAGGAGAACAATTCCGAATCGAATGACACCTCTTTGCGACAATTTGGCAATTAAAATGTATGGGGTATTCTCGTTTTTTTTTTCTTTTAACGACTGTACATATTTTATGTAATTAGTTATTCATTTTAACTAATTTATGTTTAATTTCAATTTAGGTTTTTGCTCAAGTTATTGGTCCGTACGTGGGCAGACCGATTTGGCTCTGCCTGTCTTCTATCTTGCACCCCAGAAGCAGAGGAACAGTAACACTACAATCAGCTGATCCCTATGACCCTCCTGTAATAGATCCCAATTATTTCGAAGATCCAAGAGACACTCGCGACATTGTTGAAGGTGAGTTTTATTTAAAATCAAATAGGATGCTTGTTTTTACAATCTTTTATTTAACTTAATTTGGTTTTTGTATGTAAAGATGGAATTTTGTAATCGATTTTACACTTCCTTCCTGATATGCTAGAATTATTAAAATCACGTTCACGAGTGTGTTTCCGATGACAATACAGTATTTTAATATTTTTTTAACTTAGTTATGAAATAATACATTAATTTTAAGGCATTTTTACGTTAGTCCGCCAAAGGTTACAAATCACCAAATAATCTCTGTAACGCGTACAATGGACGGACAGGCATTTCTGACGTCATCCAACACCACGATGGCGTTTTTCTTTTGGTTGCTGTCTCAGCCACATTAGGACTTCAAGTTGAACACAGGAGACAATTCAAAAGTTTGGTTGGCAATTTCTTCAACACCCATCATACAGCTTCGACCTAGCCCCAAGCGATTTTCATCTGTTTAGTCCACTAAAAAACCATCTTGGAAGCAAGATGATATTCACAGATGATGAAAAGGTTCAATTTGAAGTTCTAATGTGGTTGAGACAGCAACCCAAAGAATGTTATGCAGCTGGTGTTGAGGCACTGATAAAACGGTGATATAAGTGCATAAATATTGGTGGAGAATATGTTGAGAAATAAAAATAGCTTTGAAGTGAATATCATTGTAAGTTATTATTTAATTATCTTTTGTGACTTACTTAATGACTTTCCCTCGTATAATCTTTTACCATTATCCGATTATAATTTAATGAGAATACTTATTGTTGCCAATTTCAAAACAAAATCTGTAATTTGAAAGAATTTGTACATTTTCCTAGATTTAGGATGATTTACCACCAAATGTAAAAATGAACTTTGTTTCGCGTATCAACGAGAATTTTGTACATTGGAATAGTTACTTATAAAATGTTTTAAAAACATTACTTTTAATATTCTATAAAAATTATTGATTGTGCCATTAACATAATTTGCCTATGAAGAACCACAGTGCAAATTATGTAAATAAAGAATGCGATAAAACAAAAAAACAAACAAAAAAACAGGCACGCATAACAAGAGTTTGAAGTTCATTCATGCATAATGCTCATCTTCAAAAACTATTGCTATTACAGATTTTCTCCCAGAATGACGAGAATGGCGCTATTGCGATTAGGGCATTTCCGTCTACTGAATAACTTACGCCGAGAACTTTTTGTACTATTGTTTTAAATAAATATCGAATACAGGATCTGAAGTGGTTGATGTCCAAATTCCCCCCATGTTATTATTAGGACACATACGAGACCTATCTTAAATTAAAATCTTAATTGAAAAGGTTTAATTTCGGAAAGCCAGTACTTTATAAAAAAAAATGAAGATAATTTAAAATCATTAATTTAAAATCTATAAAGTTAAAAAAATCTAATGATTTTATATTTAAATAAATAAAAACCCTTTTAAAAATTCATAACTTTGTCCTACACATTCGATATTAATTTTATTCATTGAGTAATCCCCTGTTATATCCCCATCTTTTTATATCGCTCATCCGAATATATTGTGTGTCTCTTCCTATCTCCAGAACAAAATAAGTTTGTTTTTTTTTTACCTTAATCGCGCTTTTAAGTAACTTTTTAATGTACTGTGTCAACTTATAATATATTTAATTTTCTATCGTTAATTTTATTAAGAAAATTGTAATATGCGTTTAAACTTTTGAAGACAAATACCATTCATTTACATGTAAGCCATTCACCCTTCTTATTTTTTTAATACTTTCAGTTATATCGCTTATTTTTTTTTCTTGTCTTTTAAAATGCGAACAACAAGGTGCTATTGTTATAACAAGGTATTACTGTTACTGTAGTAAGTGAAATACTTCTATTTGACTGAGTCTTCCTTTCCTTCCGCTTATACCTGCAGAGGGGTCGGAAAAACTACTTTTTGTTTGTAGCGAACTACAACTACAACTACTTTATGAAAAATGTAGTTAACTACAACTACAACTACTTTATGAAAAATGTAGTTAACTACAACTACAACTACTTGTTTTAAAAAGTAGCAACTACAAACTACTTTTCAAAAGTAGTCACTACTTCGCAACTTTTCGCTACTTTAGTTATCATCGCTAATTAAATACACCGTAAACGATTTTTCCCTATAGACCATATTGTAACAGAATTCTTTTGAATGTCCCTGTAAGCGAGAAATAAATGCTACACACTACATTTTCAATACTGCACATTCAATGGTAAACTTCAATAACATATAAAACTTTCATGGCAATCTGAGTATATTTACGAGAGTTAAAGCACGGACAGACAAAGCGAATTCATAGATACTTTTTAATTATGTTGAAAAGTGTTAAAAAAAGGAAATTTGAAAACAAAATTGTAATAATCTTACAAATGTATGATAGTGATATAGCCCAGTAACGCTTAAGGTGGTTCTCAAATTCCTTACTCAACAACGCGAAACTTTCTGATACGTTATCTGACTTATTTTTAAACACAAAGGCATAAATTTGGCAGGTCTGACTATTGAAGCGATTTAGAATCGAAATGAGTTTTTCTTTTTTTGATAAATAAATTACTTATCGGGTTATAAGCGATTCATGTCACGTTTTTTCCTTTTCCCCTGCTGCGGCATTGGGTTGGGTTGATTATTGACGGCCAATTATCTACACTTGGGATATAGGCCCGGGGGGAGTGCCCTTCGTGGGGGTCTTTCTAAGGGAACCTAACCCGTATTTACGCATGGATAAATCCACGACTCGAAGAAAACCACGAAAACTCCGAACGATTAGGCCGACGGGCGCGATTGGGATCGAACCCAGCACCTCCCGTCTACCAGCTTCGAGGACAGAACCTCTCAGCCACTGGTGGGGCGCTGCGGCATTGGAAATTCGGTTGAAAACGCCGACTTTGACAGGGTTTTCTGAAAAATCTTCTGTCTTACCAAAAAATTAAATAAAATAAAGAATAGTGGAAAACGTCTGTCTGTTACAAATTTTTTGAATAAGGACATCTGCATTTTCATACGTTTCCGAACAAAAGTGAATTAAAGAATGTGTCATAAAGTAGCCAGTTTGAATTTGAGAACAACCTTAAGAGCGGATAGCTCTTGGTAAATTTGAATATATATTGGGTTTTTTTTTTTTTTTTAAATAGAGCTAAATAGTCCTATTTCTTTACAATTTAAATATAGTTCCTGAAAGCAATTTAAAAATTGAACACGATCATACAGACTTGCATAAATTAAAGCCTAGCTTTTCTTTTCTTTCTATCTCTTTTTGTTTGTGTCCCTTTGAAAACCCGAATTTCAACATACTGGGCTTTAGATTCATTCTGGAGACAAAGATGAAGACATATCATTAAAACACAAAGCTATCCAATATCAAATCAAATATAAAACATTATAGATAAATTATTTTAGCGATAAAAAACCTGTGCAACTAAAGTAAAAATAAATAGCCATAAAAATCAAATTAAGCATTCTTAGGCATTTTTTTTAAATAATATATTTTTATTTTCAACCACCTTTGTTTTATCTATTGGAATCTTCAAAAGGAAATATGCAATAAATTAATTTGTATGCATTATTGGACAAATATTTCACAACGATCAAAAGACGTATTAATAAAATAGTTTTTTGCGATACTAAACAGTTCGATAAGATTATTTTCTGAACCAGGGATCTTAATTTGAAAATACACTTTTTAATGATTTATGAATTTTAGTGAATAACAATTTAGATATTCAGTGCGAGATGCGACCCAGTAATTATTATTAATAAAGAAAATGCTAACTCACCTCTATATTCCACTTCAAGTTGTAATTCGTATTAATTGTACAAAGTTTACATGTTACAGAATAATTACCAATTTCTTGTTGTTCTATAATTTCAAAATATTCATTATATGCCGAGCAGGGCAGTTCTATACTATTTTTGTCTGTCATTCTATTACATTAATCTCAAAAGAAGCATCCCCACATTAAAACACAAGATCTAATTATGAGTAAGAAGACAAAGGGCTCCCAGCAAGAAAATTATTTTTTTTTTTTATGAGTGAGTACTTTGAGGTTTTATCAGCAAATACAGCAAATATTAGATCACGGGTATGCTGAAACTTTACGTTGTAACTACTGCAACTGAGATTTGTCGCTGACGTTCGCAAATAGTTGCAGAGAACATATTTCGCACAAAAGAAACGAGTTATGATGATCACGTAATTTGAAGATTGGCACTTTTTTTTTCTCCCTCCTAAAGTAGCGTCAAAAGTAGCGTCGATGCTCGCTACAAACTACTGATATTTTGTATCGCGCTACTCGCTACACTACACTTTTTTAATGTAGCGCGCTACACTACAAACTACTGGAAAAAGTAGCGGCTACTGTTGTTTCGCTACTTGTAGCGCGCTACTTCCGAGCCCTGTACCTGCATAAATAATGCCTTTTATAGCAAACCTAAGAGTGTGTAAGGGGTAACACCATTTTGACCGTTCCGCAGTGGCGCAGACGTTTAAACTCTGTTTCCGTCAAGATCACCGAAAGTGAAGCAGCATCGACCATGGTCACTCCTTGGGAGGGTGACAACCTCTCTCGACTGAGGCTGCTGTGGGACCGTGTACGTTAATGGGAGCTGGTGCAAGTAAAATCTGTTCGTGGCTCCAATGTCCTCCAAGTTTGTAAACGATACCTCTGGGGGTGCCAATCCAGGTGCAGGTCTGATAAAAAATGATGATAAATTGGGCTGATGGAAAAAGGATTCATGGTGCAAAATAAAAATAAACTAAAGGGGGACACGATTAAATGTTCAAAAGGGAACACAAGTTAAAATCTTAAACCTGATCGAAATAGTGATTTCGTACCAATAAATGTTGGCCACAATAACAAACCACCTTAGCATCCCGAGCAACAACCTGAAATAGCTGAAAACTAAAAGTACATATTATAAAACACTTCATGCTAATTAAACAAAAAATAATAATTCTTTAGAGATTATTCTCGATTAGTTTATTTATATATAAAACATATTTTAAGGTTACACAATTAATTTAATTTTAAAGAAAAGCATTTAATTAAAACATGATCATAAAAGATTACATTTTTGTTTAGGTGGACGCTCCATTTTACGTTTGATTTATATCTATCTCTATCTAAATGCATCCACTGAAAAATATTATTGAATTGAAATCAAAATACTTAATTTATTTGCTGCAGCAATTCTTGGGTTCACTGTCATATACATTTTCATACTAAATTTAGTAAGCACTCACAAAACATATTTTTTTAAAGACTCTGCATCAGACGCAATTCACTAATTGCCGAAGTAGCTATTCTCCTTTTTCACACATTCATTGTCACGCACATACATTCTTGAAACAAAATGATGATTTTCACTGCACTAAATATATCACAAACATAGAGACTTACTAGGGTGGTTCCTCATACGAGAAAATTCTCGAAAATGAATGGGGACCACCCTTCTTTTTCGCGTCTTTTTATAGCATGCAACACACCGCTCGTTGAAAAAACCACTAGTCATTCAGATGCGATGCCATTCCGAGTGAAGGAAGCTTGGTCGAAAAATATCCGGTATTACCACTACCTCGCGCGCCGATGGAAGAAGATACAGCGAGAGAAATTCTTCGTATGCAGGCGTTCGCCAGCTGCTGCGAGTTTAGTAGCGATGTTGCGAGATGTTTGTTGGTGCGTTCGCTGATTTATAAAGGCAGATGCGCTGACACGGAAAAACAGTTCTTTTTGCATATTGCGCTGAACTTTAAAGGTTTTTTTGATGACTTGGCTGAGTTGTGAAAGGTTTTTTTTAACAAGGTCTCTCATCTGGAATTGGTTCAAAAATTAGGACACTAGCTCTAGAAGTCCAACCTCTCTTGAGACTCTGGCACCCCTTCTTTCAGAGAAGTGCCATGGCACATTCTCTGACACGACAATAACTACTTTGACCAGTTCAAAATTTCAATTTTATATATATATTTTTTTAATTCATTTATTTATTTATTTTTCCCTTGAAGTTTTCTTTATACACACATTAATCATATTTAATTAGTTAAAAATCAATATCGAAAGTGAATGGGTTATTTTGGAGCTACAGAAGTAGAGTACGCCACAATGAGTAAACTGTATCGAAAACTTTAAGTGCGTTTTTTTTTCTTTCTTTCTTCCTTTCCAGAACCTTTTGAAAATCGGTGAACACTCTATATCCGTCATTTTTCAATCAAGCAATTTTATCTTATTGAAAATGAATCGACATATGTTGTTCTAGTGAGATGTGTAGGAATTTTATAAAAACTGATATCTTGCTTTTCTGTATCACTTTAATTAACGAAATTTTTGGTTTAAATTTTACATTTCCTTTTGAACCGATTTCATTTCACTAAAAATGCACATATTTTTTGAACGGTTACGTATTTCACTAGCTTACGTACTAAGATTTTTTTGTTTGTTTGTTTCATTGTACTAGGTTAATTTTACGATGAGTTATCCTGTTCACCGTTTGACCCTCTATTTTCAAAATGCTCTCTCCATCAGCTGTCAAGCCGCCTTTTTTTTAATACATCAACTAAATTAAATACAGTTTTTACTTTAACATATGTATAACGACTTAATGTAAATGGATTTTCGAAAACACCCCTCATTTTTTTTAAATAAATGTTCGAAAAAGTGTTTAATTTCCGGAAGTCAAAGGGGTGTTTAAATTTTGCACTTTTTTTTTAATTCATCGCTTTAGGTTAAGTTTACGACGCGTTATTGTGTCCACCACTTCATATTCCATTTTCGAAGTGCTCTCGCCCATCCGTTGTCTTTTTTTAATATATCAACTAAGAAATATACGGTTTTCTAGTTTAACACTGTATAAGCGGGCGGCATTTTTAATGTTTTTTAACGTGTAGCAGACAAATTCAGACAAATCAACTTAATAACCAGCTTCTGAATCACTACTAGGCAAATTATAAGTACGAGGACGTTTTTTCATCGGAAAAATGTCCCTATCCTCTGGATAATTACTGTCAACATCTGAAAGTTCACGATCACTACAAGAATAATCTGATAATTTTTCAGCGGTGTTGCCAAATCTGGCGGTTTTTTTACTCAGAAATTCCTAATTTTCCCCAGAAAGTTTGAATAGTTAATTTATATAAATAGTTTTATATAAATGTGTATAATTTATAAAAATGTTATATAATATTAATAGTTTATATAATGATAGACATTTGTGAATAAATATGTGTGTCTCGACGGGGTTGGTCTTTGTCAATACCAGTCTGACTGCTGTCGGCATTCATCTGATTGTGAGCATTAGGCAGTACAGTCGACTTTTTCCTCACTTTAATTTCTTTTCAGTTCTTTAATTTCTATCCTCAAATTTTAGTTGTAGTACATATTTTAGTACTCCTGTTAGACTTATTTCATGGCTTCCTATGATGTGATAATACAATCTCCAGGGCGCGGAGTTGCCTAGCAACTAAGAAAACCCTTGAATCCATTTACTGTTCCTGTACCGTGAATAAAATAACATAACATTTCTGTTCATATTTTTTCTGATGTAAATTCGGAATAATAATCACGCAACTGAGATTGCAGTCTTTATTCAGGACTGTGATCATAGTCTCCCGCCTGCAAAGTGTTAACATATATATCTATAATAATTTAATATAAATCATTTTTCATAACACATATATGGCATTTCTTTTAAAAAATTAAAAAGCCTTAAATTAAGGATGTCAAAGTGATGTTATCCTTTAACTTAAATATTTTTCTTTTTTTTCTACAGGCTTAAAGACATGCATGCGCATGGGAACACATCCAGAGATGCAAAGAGTGGGATCTGTTCCGTTTCAAACACTGTTTCCAGGTTGCGAGAAATACGTCGGGAACCAAGATGCATATTTGGAATGTACCGCGAAAACTGTCTCGTTCACTTGGAGTCATCAGGTAGGAACAGCTAGAATGGGACATCCAAAGGATCCAAGAACAGTCGTCGACCCGCTTCTTAGGTAAGAATTATACCATTGTAAATAAACTGAACACTCATAAACCCGGACTAATTTGTTTCTCTAAGTCGTCCTGTTTAAAAAAATAACATATGAAATAAGCGTATAAAATAACGTATAATTTAAAAGGTAATAACAAAAAAAGTTTACTTTACACTTGCAGCTATACAAAAGATAAATTTATCCCAGAAAAGTAAACAGTACATAATTACACAATATTTAATTTCTATAATCTGACATTAAGTTATATACTTATCAGGTTGTAATATCAGGTTGCTTCGAACTCACATAAATAGACAATACTCACTGTTTTGAAGAATACTGAACTTCTGAAAGCTTTGAATTATTTTTGACTCACTCACTATAAAGACGTACATTATTAGTAGACTATTAGGCAGTAAATATATAACATTTCAGTTCTCACAATACTTTTTTTGAAAAAAAAAAAGTTTATTTTGGTAAGCTCCACTACAGTGGTTCCCAACTTGTTTTTGGCCATGCCGCACCCAAGAATCTCTAAAGTCATGATGCCCCTTCTCTTTGTAATAAGAAAACGCAACTGTAAAACCCTCTGTAATATATTAACAAGAACGAAAAATCATGCGTCAAGCATAGATTATGTAACACTTTCCAACGCTTCCAAAATAATTTTACGAATCATACTCTTCAATAAGCTAAAAGATAACATCTAAGTAATCCAAATACTTTTATTCAGCCCTGTATAGGATCTATAGATTTGTATATATACTACATAGGATGCTAAATTTTAGTTCAGTTAGGAAACACGTAGCACAGTTTAAAATTCTCCGTCTGGAGTTAAATAATACGGAAATGTTTTCCCGAACTTTTGTGCTTCCCTGTATAGGATCTACAGAATTTATACACACCACGTAATAGACAAAAAGCGATTTAAAATTAAAATCGCGTTTAGTAACTTAAAACGCACTTCCAGGAATTATTGTTAACATACAGTAGAGAATTCTTTTGTGTGTCCCTGTAAATGAACGATGACTGCTATACACACAATATTCTGTAGTAAGTCTCTTGTAATGAACCTTATATAAATTTCAATGCGTTTAAAATAGGGAAACATTGTTTAAATAAAGCGCAGACGATTTTTCTCCATAGACGTAATGTAACGGAATTCTTTTGACTGTCCCTGTAAAGTAAGTATAAGTGCTATGCACACCCTATTCCATATTAAGCTTCTTCTAATGCACCTTAGTGATATATATAAATTTCAATGCGTTTAAAATAGTGAAACATTATTTAAATAAACCGCAAATGATTTTTCCCCATAGACCGCAATGTAACGGAATTCTTTTGAGTGTCCCTGTAAAAAAACTATAAGTGCTACATACTTCCGTTGAAATAGGGAACATGCTATAGATAATGATTATAACATATAAAAATTGCAGGGCAATCCGAGCATATTTACGGGAGTTAGAGCACGGACAGACGGCAGACGGCAGACGGCCAGACGGCCAGACAAACCAAAGTCATAAACACTTTTCAACTAGGTTGGAAAGTGTTAAAAAGTGAACTTTTATTCACATAGAAGAAACGTAAAAGTGCATTAACAGTCAAAAGTCACTTGACATTATTTTAACTTATTAAACATGGGGGGGGGGGGGAATGTCACAAATATGTTTTTAACGTAACGTTAGAAATCAAGGTTGCCACAGGCGATATTTTTTTTATTATTATTTGTCTAGCACTACTACAAAACAATAATCTTCACAGTAAATTTCCAGTAGAAATCTACCACGAAGATTGTTGTTTGGGAATGGTGGTAGTAAAATAACTAAAAATAGGCGCCAGTGGTAATCCCGAAAGAAGCAGCGAAACCATCTTCGTCTTCATTTTGACAAGAGTATTATTGTTTCTTTCCAACTTACCTCACTGTGAAACAAAAGTATTATATGCTCTGCATTTCTATATTCAGAAATTTCTTGTAGGGACTCAAATCTGACATTACACTTAATTGCACTGATAAATTTTATAATGGATTTTACTATTGTTATAAGAACAGGGGGAATACTATTGGATATTAAGATCTCCCATTGAATAATACAATACACAAGAAGCATTTCTGGATTCTCATCTTAATCAATTTTAAGGGCTGTTTTTTTTTCCCCATCATAATACACTTTTCTGTTACCAGGTTTTCTCTTTCCCAATATCGCCAATTGACCGCCGTGCCGTTTGTAATCTGATTTTCAATTTTAAAATGGATATGTCATAAGTTATGTTTATACTATACTGTTTATGAGGTCTGCACTTTCAAAGCCATAAGACCAATTAACCCATTTCCTTCTGTTATGACCGCTTCCGGATTTAATAATTTTCTAAAGTTGGTAGTAGTTTCTTAAAAATAAAAAAAATTGTTTGGTAAAATCGGTTCAAAACAGTCAGTTTTAAGTGTACCTTAAATAGCTTCGTTTGTAAAAATTTCTTTATACGACATATTGCAGAAGAAATAGAAATACAAGTCTCATTCAACAATAGTCGAAAAAGCTCTGTGAAATTACAAAATGCGAAACTAAACAGAAAAATTGCCAAAAAATATATAATTATAAATATAGGGAGAGAGCGAAATAGCTTAAAATATTATCTTAAAATATTTTTTTCATATAATGATTCTGGTTGTTACTGTATTTTGTATTGAATTGAAGTATATTTAAATATTTTTCATATATTTTTTCTAGTTGTTATTGTATCTTTAAATAGAAACTTTTTGAAATTTCAATTTTTTTTTATTATTTGCATGTTTTAACTTTTATTTTTTGTCTGCAATAGGAGTGGCCCGCTGTATTATTTCAAATTTTAAGAACGAAAAGTTTTCAGCGATATGGAAAGATTCATCGTGGTAAATTCATAGATGCCATATTTTACGATTTTTTTTCGCACTAAAGAAGCGTGCTTTGAACCAAAAACTTATTTTTAATAAAAGCCTCCTGTTAATATGTGGTATTTATCTGATTTTATTCAATCAGTAAAATTTCTGGTTTGAAATGTTTATTTTTAAAAAATCGTAAGTAAATTGTAAGTTTAGCAGCTGTATGTCAACTCCCTTCTTTAAATTAAAAAAATGACCACGAAACTAGAAAAGAAAAACACTCGGTACGTACAATTATTCTACACATCAACTCAGATGTTCGCGAATTGATGGATGAATGAGGTTTAATGGCTCAAAGTTCCCACGGGAACATGCTGTACCAAAAAAAAAAAAAAAAAAAGCTTATAAAGTGATAACATGACAATAATGTGATGAGCGAAGAGTTAAAAAAAGAATGCTAAATCAAAATTGTTAAACTAAAAAATGAACCACGAATTGAACAATATGGATAGATTTCTTATTTAGGTATGCCATTGTATGGAAAGAAAATAGCAAGAATTTCCAAGGAATCTGACATCAGTTTTTCTGAGCAGAAAATTTCTATTTAATATTTAAATCACAGAGTTTGTAGTCACCTTGTTTCATTGAAGCCTTTTTAATATTTTTGTGCGATTAAAGAAGGCGAAATATTCTATTAAAAATTTGTGGTAAAAATATACCCACGCTGAAATCTTCAATAGTAAAAACAGTACAAGGCATAAAATCGCTGATATCCAAGACGCCAAATAATCAAATCGCAAACTAAAAGTCTGCCGGCGAAGGGACTTTGCTTCTTTAGTGCCATAAAAAGCGGTATATATATATTTTTAGGCCGACAGTAACATGCTAACAGTTCCCCATAGCATAATTGTAGGCTTTGTTTCGGCAGTAAACAGAGTTGTGATAGTAGCTTTTGCTTTTTTGGGGTGCTAACCGTTAGATTATCTTTATGGAACAATGTAGTTAGCATCATGAAATACCTAGTTGCAATCAACTGAACTTCCAGGTTAGAGGTAATTTGACTTGCGAGGCAAAAATGAGCCGTGAGAAGTTTAAAAGTTAAAATTTAAATAAATAAAAAACAATTTTTTAAATATAAAAATGAATTAATAGAGTATAACAATAAAAAATAAGAAAAAAAGAAAAAATAAAGAAAAATTCCATTAGATCCAATAAATGACCGACGAAACCTACTTAGGGTCGAACCGATCTCATAAAAAGAAAAAAAAGACTCTTTACAGAGACCATACATTAAGTTTAAGGTTAGAAAAGTATTAACATTATAAGAAGAGTGATTAAAGGAGTATTTTTATTTTTATTTTATTTTTAAATAAAAAGACAAAAGACAAGAAAAATTAAGTATAATACGAGGAATCGGAAAACTCAATCTTCATTATCAAGTAAAATAGCATATTTAGGGCGCTTACGGTTAATGGGGTCAGACACCTCATAGTCTGACAATTCTGCAAAGATTTCGTTGGGTAAGTTATAAATACTTTTATAAAAATTTTTGGAAAGTAGTTTTGGAAAGTTGTTTGGAAAGTTGTCAAATGCGTTGTTTTAATGAGGTAGTGCAGATAACTATTACTTTTATTGCTAAATTAAGTATTTCTATAGAATTTCCGGTGTTAAAATTAAATAGTGTGGTAACTATAAATAAAATGTTTTCCTTATGAATCAAGAAGAAAAATTAGAATTCTGTAATTCCGCCGCACCTAATACAACTCGACCTTGGCCTTGAAACTTAGACGTGTATACATTTCTTGCCTACGCTATTTAATTGAATTATAGATGGCCCGCGAAACTTTAAATGAAAAATGAATAATAAATGTCATCATAACTTTACCAAATAAATAGGAAACAAAAATAACTAATCTCGAATCCCCCCCCCCTCTACAAAATCAAAAATCAAAATGTCTTCCTGTGGACGTACGACCAATATTGGGAACTACTGCTCGACCCTCTTTCATATCTGTTTTTTTTTATTTATTAGCACTCTATTTAAGCTATTTCTAATACTGTATTTTTTCCGTATTTATAGGGTTCTTCATATCAATGGTTTGAGAGTTGTTGATGCTTCTATCATGCCTTACGTCCCAACTGGAAACACAAACGTACCGACTATAATGGTAGCAGAAAAAGCATCTGATATCATCAAATTGACACTGAAATGCCATGATGAAGATCATAGAGATGAGCACGGAAATAAGCAAGGAGATCCCTGGGCTCAAGATGATGTACTTTATAGACCAGAAACAGATTCCAATAAGCCCTGGACTGAAGACGATTCCCTTTTTCAAACAAGATCTGATTCTGAAGATATTTTGGCAGAAGTGGACTAAAGCATTGTATTATATTGTATTTTGCAAGATCTCTGAAAACAGCAACAAATATATTTTAGCACTTATTGCAGGTCATTATCAGTAAAGGGTCTCACCCCATTAAATAATCATTTTTTTAATAGAAAAAAAAGCTGTTTAAACTACTTTTAACATGGTCTGTGACCAGGATGTGGTTTTGTGAATCATTCATGGCAATAGTTTTGAGTTTTAAGAGCCTACATCAGTCATGCGAAAAAACTCTCAAACTAATGTTCAGTCTATAGGAAGGTTCTAGCGCGATTTCTCGCTCGCATTTTAATATTTTTAAATGCTTTTTTTTTTCGCATAGGATAGCTGAGGTCAATCTCCAACGTTGTTAGTTTTTACTTTTTCGATTTTGGTTCCAGTTATTTTATATAAGGGTACTTCAGAACCGGTTCCAACCGGTTCCAAAATTAAAAATGCCCGCTTATAAAAAAAAACTGCAACAAAAACCAAAAAGTAAAAACTAACAACGTTGGAGATTGACCTGAGCTATCCTATGCAAAAAAAGCATTTAAAAATATTAAAATGCGAGCGAGAAATCGCGCTAGAACCTTCCCATAGACTAACATTAACTTGAGAATTTCTTTCCGTGTAGGCTCTTAAGAATTAATAACATATTTATTTGTCTATCAAATGAAGACACGGTAACTGAATCGGCCTAACGCAGAATAAACTACAGAAGGGGGGGTGGGGGGTGGGGGGGAATTAATTCAGCTTTCAGCTGTCAATCTCAAACAGCTTAGTGGATGCTAGTACAACCACACTAAAAGATGGTGTACAAGTACTAAAAAAGTACTTGTATCAAAAATGCGATACAATTCAGTATAAACTTTATAGTATAAAGCTGAAACTCCGCGAGTTTCAATATCATTATATTCGAGGCAAATGTACCACTGTATAGAGCTGCCATCTTTTCGGATTCTAATAGAAATTTTCACTTTATTTAATTCAGAAATTCTGCTATTAAATAACACAAAATTTTCTTTTTAGAAATAATAGTATTCAAAAACCCGGAGGGTTCGCAGCTCTGCCGCTACCCCAATCCTTCAACAAAATAACTCCAACTCTAACAACATTTAGCAGTACCGTTTCCATCCTTTAATAGTGAGGCCAGATAAAAGATGAAACAGCAACTCAACTCATAAACATAGTTACAAAAGTGTGAGAAAGATTCGTCACAAACCCGATTTCCTCAGCTATTTATAACTCCCAAACAACCATGTGCATTTATCATAAGTTTGCAAAACACTGTGAAGAATCTAATTCCCCTTTGGCGTTGAATTTAAGGGTACTAAGACCATTTAATAATTAGGGATGGCAATTAAGATAATTAATGATTAAGGGTGGTTCAGTGGAAATGAGCAATGAATTCGTAATCTTGTTGAAATCTGAATTTGTTTACCTTTTTTCACGCATTGTGGAATTAGCTTAATTTGTTTTCTGTTTATATGTTAATCATCAATGTCTCGATTCTTTTTCATGCTAAATCATTTAGAGTATGCAACAACAGCTTTTATTTTAATCTTAAGTCGGGCTCATTTAAGTGGGATGAGTAAAATCAAGGAAAAACAACCAATAGTTATTTTCCATTTTCTCACTAACCACTGAATCCATTTCATTATTGTTTTATGTATTAGCTATTGTTATTAGTGAATGTCGTTTATTTTTGCGACTTTAATCGTTTTCATTTTTTGAAATCGTGTGCTAATTAGTAGCGTTAATTTAAAACAAGTAGGTAGGTGTGATCGAAGTTCACACAAAGGGTTTCGTTTAATATTCATTTCAAAACACTTTATCCTTCCTTTAATAAATCCAAATAAATTTCATTTAGCAACAGAAAAAAAAGTCATGTTTTTATAAAGTAAAACTGTACCGGTCTATTTTTTCGTATATCTAAACCAGCTAAGCCCGCTATTATATTCTGTCATAATAATATCTATCATGCGGACTAAATGCGATATTTAAAAAAATAATTTCAAAATTAAACATGTTGTACATCTTCAAAATGTTAAAATATGCGAATATTTTCATAATCGAATTTTTATCACGATTCAATATGTTTCTCAAACTCATATATTTACTATTCTCTATTACTCATTTTGATTTGATACTCACTTTGTATTATTCTCAAACATTTGAAAAATTCGTTAAACTTCCAATATGACGTCAGATTTTCTTTTTATTCCTCTAATGACGTGATATTAATCTGCTTTGTGTACATACACATACTCATACTCCTTTTATTATTGAGAAATCTTAGATATTTTCCGTCTTATTACCACTATGACGTCAATCAATTATATTTCATATTTATCTTTTTTTCAATTGGTGAAACTTTTTATTTCATTTTCATTTTTCACGTGGAAATCGTTCAATAGAAAATTAATTATTGTAGAAAGAATTTCATTGTGGATTTTTAAGTTTTGGCAACTGCTATAACAAAACATGTTTAAATGTAATAGGAAAAGGCGGTTAGAATTTTGGTTTTTTATCTCTATTTAATAAAATAATAGGATTTTTTCAACTTTTAATATTTTGAGCTTCATAGCTGGTATTCAGCTATATATGCGCAAAGTTTCAACTCTGTAAGTTACATAGTTTCTGAGAATGGCTCTGTGACGGACAGACAACGAAACGGGAGTAATAGGGTTTCGTGAGATGAACGAAACCCTAAAAACTGTACATTTTTGATCGCGAATTTGAGTAGTTATTACATTTTTTTTACATTCTTTTTTCTATACCGAACTATCAAATTACAGATTTGTTACAACCAAAACAATTTTTAAAATAATACTGAATTAGCTTCAGTAGTTTCTGAAAAAAGGGAATAAGAAATAGAAAATTAAGTTTCAGGAGTGGGCGTCGAAAATTCTAACAGCAGCGCTGTTTGCTTGACAAAACAATCGATTTATTTTGTCCAAGCTGAGTCAACGTGGAACGGAAGAGATGGGGGACCCGGTTACATTGCAACTTATTTGAAGGTTTGGTCATTTTCAATTGCACTCATCCCTTTAACCCCTTGAGGGGCACCGGTATATAATATATACCACTTTTTAATATATAACTTTGCCACCAGTATTATTAAATAAAAATATTTATTACTGTTTTTTGCAGATTGAGAAGGTAAAAATTCATTATTTAAAATTACTGGTGTCAAAACATCGCAAAATTTAGCATTTTTAGACCACGTGTTTGCCCTTCAAGGGGTTAACCCTTTTTATCCTGACGGTACTTATAAGTACCACTTTAATCCCTTCGCGACGAGCGTCTTTTACAGAATCTTTAATCTGTTACCACCGGTTTTTCAAATGAGAAATCTTCACCTAATTGAATCGCAAAAATGCTATGATTAGATAAGAAAACTTTATTAAAAAAAAAGAAACTGGTGGAATAATCGAGGATGCTGAGCATCTAAAAAATAGCTGGAAAATTAATTCAGGATATAAAGGGTTAACTTATGAGATTAAGAAATGACATATTTCTATATTTCGGCTCAGTTAGAGTAAAACAAATACTATTTTTCCAAAGCTTCCTTTTTCCTCACGTAAAGATGAGAGCATTATCGAGCTTTCTGCTGTTTTATTTTTATTTTCCTGTCTTTCTCTTTCTTTCTTTACATGCTACAACTTTTAAAGGTTACTTTACGCTTTACGTAAAACAGGTCATATTTTTCGGCAGCGTCTTTCGTTGGCTTCTAAAAGTTGAGAATATTAACGTCTAACAGCAGATACAAATGTTGAAACATGTTAAAATACAATTTTGGAAAGGCACCGAAATTTCAAAAATGAAATATTTTATGTCTGAAATCAATAGTAAATATATGAATTCTAACTGAGATTTTTTTATAATATTTTCATTGTACACATATGATACTTCAGAAGTTTATTCCCAGTAAATATAACATAAAAATAACTTATTTAATTTTCTTTTAATTCCCCTCGTACTTAGCAGGCTTTCGCCTAGTCTTAATAACCAAGTACAGCCGCGCTAAATACTAGATTTTACTCACTTTAGCATGAGAGAACTTCCATATAGTTAAATAAATCGAAAATATATATTTAACAATTGTGTACATACTATGTAATTCAAGACGATGTTTGTTTTAACATTTAACATATGTATTGTTCTTTTGTATGTGTAAATAAACTCTTGGAAAGTGTGTGTTCGTGAAATATATTGATATATACATTCATCCATTCTTTTATTTATTCATAAGTCATACTTACAATAATCTAAATTGAAACATTAAGGAGAAAGCCGGTGTAAAAACCTTTATTTAAGATATTTTTTGTTGTTTTTTTTGGAGAAAAATTGACACATTATTTTCATATGAAAATCACCTACTTTAATCAACAAATTCCATGAAACTAAAATAAATTTGATCATCAACATTCTCAGGACAAGTGATTCGAAGTCTCTACCAGGAAGGATCCTTCTGGCTAGTGGACACTGTTTTGCTAGGTAACGGTAGCTTGGAAACGAAAAAAAAAGGGTTTAAAATTTTAAAATTGAATATCGAGTAATCCGATTTTACCCGAAACCAACCCGAACTATGTTAGCAATATTTGTTACTTACCCATCATACGTAGTATAGAGAATGTGCATGTTTGTCAACAAACTGGTTCCTCACTAGACCACGCCTCTTCGATAGGCAAAACATTTCCGCTCAATGCGCTATTTCCTACGGTTTCCTATAAGAAAGCGAAATTTTTGCATTCAATTTATGGATCATATTTATTCAAAAACAAATTTTCTTTTATCAGATTATGCACAGAACTTAGATTCTGTTGCTAATCAAGATTATTTAACAAAGCTTAGATTTGTCAAACCGAATAACAGTGTTATTGTTTTAGATGATCCGTATATTATTGTGGATGCAGATTGGAAAGCAGATACGGCTTTTTGGCCATCGGTTGCTTCATCAGATATTGAAACTTATTTAAAAAAGTTTCCAGGGAAGAATTCAAGTGCTCAAGAAGCGTTTCAACTTGTTGTAGCTGGTAGAAGAAAGATTTTTTTTTTTTTTTTTTTTTTTTTAATTATATCGTAAAGTTAACGTTTTATTTACTTTTTTTCTACTTGTAGTTCAAGTTGTTCTTGTTCGTATGGTAACTTTTTATTGCTTGAGCTAATCGGAAAATGTTTACAAATCTCATTATATTCAGATTAAATGATTGATTAAAATGATACCTATGAGTGTTCTCAAATCAAAACTGCTTATTTTCTGAAACACTTTTATATAATTTTAACATGTTGTATTATGACAAGGAAATCTATGAAACTGAAGCATAAGTTTTGTCAGAATTCGGTTTTATTAGCTGAAATAATTTTTATACTAAATAAACATTCCTTAGGTTTAAAAAAATATTTTTACTATTCTAATAATATGTATAAAAACAGGACAAAACAAAAAAATTACTGATATGAAACATTAAATGAAGTACTAAGGGTGATATTTTTTTAAGAAACATTTTACTCTTTTTTTTTTTTTTTTTTGAAAAGCGAATTATATAATTTAATCTAAAAAAAAAAAATTAAAATTGATGCCATGTTTTTGAAAAAACCTTACCATTTAAAAAGCATTTAATCAGGTGTCGATGCAGTTTTTTTAATTGGAGGGGGAGGGGGGGCATTTTGTGAAAAATAAAATTTATTTTTCTGAAATTTGTTATATTTTTGTGAAAAATAACATTTTGTAACAAAATGTGATATCCAGTTACTCAAAATCGAACCAAACATTTATTAATAACGAACTGACTAGCGCCCGTGATAATAAATTTAAAAAATAAAATAATAATAATAAAATAAAATAAAACTCAAGTTTTCAATATCGAGTCGAATGAACCAAACCCTGTTGAAATCGAGCCCTTAGAACCCAATAAAAAAATGAGTCCCCAGGCGGTAGAATATGCACCCCTGTAAATTTAACGAATTTCCTTTAACATTAACGCGATATTTAATTTACAGATGCATCCCCCCCCCCCACTTTCTAAACTTAACCCCTTATCTTTAACAGTAACGCGATTTCTAATTTACGACTGTGGTGAGTAAACGTAAGTTGATGCCGAAAAAGAAAATTAATATTTAAAAAAATATCCTTGACAGCTTGGCCTACAGGCACAGGTAAATTTCGAAGATGCAATTACAGAAGAAATGACCTTTTTGCCATGATGCGGCAGTTGGGACCGCTCACTTCGAAATCTACCTGTGTCTGTAGGCGGAGCACACAAAAAATTTTCTGAAAGGGTTGGTTTTATAAAAAAAAAACTTGTCAATATAAAAGTTGTAGATAATATTAAGAGGATTTGTAATAAATTAGCGGATTTGATAACTTGTGAATTGACAAAGTTATGATTTTTTTTTCTTCTTAAACTCCTATTCTCCCCCCCCCCACCCCCCAACCACTTGAGGCCATTTTTAATGATATCAAAAATCTGCCATATATAAATTTTCGGCCCTTTTCCTAGAAATAATAATAACTTTAAACGGATTCGTACGTATCATAATTAAGAAGTTATGGGTAACGTAAGGGGCCCAGGGGCCCGGATCTTGTCCGAGAAATTTTTGGTCATTCATGTAGTAGCTGGAAATCCTAAGAAGTTATTAGAAAAAAAAGCTAGCGAATTGGACGATTTTTAAGGGAGCTATAGTAGGGGGCCCAAAAGGGGCCGCTGATAGTTTTGAGCATGGCCCTAAGATGAACGGTCCTACCTGGAATGTAGAAATGGGGAAATAACTAAATGGAGAAAACGCCCCCAAAAACGAAGATCGAATTAAAAGGAGACAAGGTATTAACAATTTAGGGAACAATAACTTCGAGGGGCCCGGATCTTCTCCCCTTTTTTTTTTTTTTTTTTTTTTTCGTTATGTAGTAGCTAGAAGTTCTAAGTTGTTAGAAAAAAAAAAGTTAGTGAATCGGACGATTTTTAGGAGAAATATAGTAGGGGGCCCAAAGAAGGCCCAGCTAATAGTTTTGCGCAGGGCCTTAAGATGAACGCTCCTAACTGGAATGGGGGAAAGAAATGGGGGGAAATTTAAATGGAGAAATGGCCCCAAAAACGAAAATCGGATTAAAAGGGGACAAGGTATTAACAATTTAGGGAGCAAAAACTTCAAGGGCCCCAGGGGGCCCGGATCTTCATCGAATTTTTTTGTTTTTGTTTTTATTGTTCATGTAGTAGCTGGAAGTTCTAAGTTGTTAGAAAAAAAAAAGTTAGTGAATCGGACGATTTTTAGGGAAACTATAGTAGGGGGCCCAAAAAGGGGCCAGCCGATAGTTTTGAGCAGGGCCCTAAGATGAAGGGTCCTAATTAGAAAGTAGCAATGGGGAAATAACTAAATGAAGAAAAGGCCCCAAAAACTAAGAAAATCGGATTAAAAGCGGACAAGTAATTATCAGTTTAGGAAGCAAAAACTTCAACGGGCCCCGTACCAGGCCCTAGGGGGCCAGGGCCATAACTAGAAGGTAGAAATGGGGGTGAAAGCTAAACGGAAAAAAGGCCCCAAAAACGATGAGGATCGGATAAAAATTGGGTAAATTATTAACAATTTAGGGCAAAAATCTTTAAGGGGGCCCAGAGGGCCGGGGTCTCAAAAAATAAAAAATCCGAGCCTCAGGTGCATCAGGACCTACCTTGAGCTATCCGTTGCAATTAAGAAAGGCAAAATTAATGAATAATTAATTTAAAAAATATGAATAATAAGCATATAACACAGCTAACTATACAGTAGGCATGCGTATGCTTTGCCTACCGTTCGTTCTTTACGGCTTCGTGACGTCACATGCACATTCTCTATAGGGTAAATCTTGTAATCGTTTTGAAAATCGAAAAAAAAAATTGACGGATTTACGTTTCAGACACTGGAGATTCCGAAAAACATATTTTTAGAAAAAAAACATTTGCCGTCCGTCTGTCTGTGTGTCTGTAAACGCTCTATCCCCCGAACAAATTGAGATAGAGACTTGAAATTTGGTATGTACTTAGTATGTAATAATGGAAAGAAGCTTATTGAATTTCAGTAACCTCGATTATCCGGAACTACTTTTTTTCGGACTCTCGAAATATTCGTTCTGATAAAAGGTATATAAAAATTTTCGAAATTGTTTATTTTAAGGAGTGAATATAAAAGACAATAAAAAAACATGAATTTTGCATAAAGAATGAAGTCGATAGGATAATGAGTTGCCGAGATATTTGTAATTATATTTTCCACACTCTTCGATTTTTCATGACCCTGTATTTCATTCAAATTTCAATTCAAAGATATATTTTAATGAAAATGAGACGCTTAATCCGACGCAGTAAACCGTTAGTTAATAGGATTATCAATTTTGGAGTTATAAGGATATTTCTTTTACGCAATTCAGTAATAGAGCATTTAAAATTTATGACGTCATCAATCCACGATTTTATTCGAATTGCAATGCATTTTATAAATAGTTTATACATGTTTTTTTCATATTTTACATTATGCATATCTATGATGGGTAAGTATTACGGTGGCCCCCAACGATTAGTTTTTGTTGCAAGTCGGGTTTGGGCGGGTTGACTCTAAATGTTTCGTGTTCGGGTCGGTTTCAGATTGAGTTTTGCGAGTAGAGAGTTTTGTAATAGGTTTTTTCAAAAAAGGAAATCAACAATATTGCGTTTAAGATAAAAAACTGTTTATTTGAATACAAATTGGGTGTATAAAATGATAAAAATAATGTTAAGGATATAGTTATAAAATATTTTTTCATAATTGCATTAAAATCTGGATTAATTTTTTTTTATTTCTGGTTGAAGTGCGTCGGGTTAGAGTCGGGTTGATTTCATGTGAAATTTTCGGTTTCTTTACATTTATGTAATGAACATAACAAACCATTTATGTTCGTTATCAATCAACCATGGACATCCGTTGCTAAAGTACTTAGTAATTTTTCAGTTATATCATTAAATTTTAAGCATCTTTTTAATTACAATAAATTTTAGTAAAAATGTCGAAATTTATTGTATTTTTAAAAATATTTAAAATTTAGGAAAATGATTCTGGAAAACATCAGGATCGTACGTTCCCTTTCTGATGGTGAAAATCAAACTTTGATAATTGTATTAGATGATTAGTAATCGGCTTTTTAAATTTCCCCATACATTAATTAACATAGGATTTTGTGATCTATTTAAGTAAAATCTCTTTTGCTAGAACGTCCTGCTAAGACCCTACGCTATAGTAATGTCAAGACACCTGCAAGTTTTTTTCTTGTCAAAATATTTTTTGAAATATATGCTTAATTTAATATTTTATATGTTAAAAGCTGACGAGCTGTGAGTAAGATTTTAACACTTCAAATAAAATTAAGTATATATTTTAGAAATATTTGGCAATTAAAAAAAAAAAAAAAAAAAGATATATACATTAAGAAGAGTACAGAGAAAAAGAGAAGTAACATTTTAATTTCCTGACGGGATATTTAAAATATGCGAATGTATTCCACGCCCATATGTTTAATATTAGCGAGGGGAATTGGGGAATTGACTGACTAACAGCCTTAAGCCAAAAGAAGCGTTCTTTTCTAATTTCTCGTTCGCTTTATTTTTAATTATTTTTATTTTTGCATAGTATATCTGAGGTTGATATCTTATCGGGTATATTTTTAATTTTTCTATTTTTTTTTTTTTCTCTAAGATGCATTTATTTTTTAAATCGGTTCTGAAAGTAAAAATGTCCTAAAAAAATTGAAAAAGTAGAAAAATACCTGATAAGACATCAACCTGAGATATCCTATGCAAAAAAAACCCATTAAAAATATTGAAATGAGAATGAAAAATTTTTAAAGAACGCTCTCATTGATTTAACATTAGCTTGAGAGTATCTTCGCGTTACTAGGGTAGGCTCTTAATTTCCATAATAGAGAATCACGTTACCAACAACTATGTGAATTAGCTTATGACAATGAAAACTGAAGAATAACAAGTAATATAAAAAAAAACTTAGTCAATTCCTACTTAAGTCAACAAAGAAATTTTTTATTTTAGTTACTTTTTATTAAATAATTACAATTAATATAAATATGTATATACATATGACAGAATCACAATATTAAGTGGCAAACTAGAAATTAAATTTAATTAATGAATTAATATTTGAAAAAACTGTATTAACATCAAGTGTCATCGACTACACGTTTTAAAAAATGCATTTGAACTTGGGCGGATGAATAAAAAGTATTTTATTAATGATTGAAAATTTGAAAATATAAAACTAAAATTAATTAATTTAATTAAATTAATGAATTAAATTTAATTAAAAAGATAAGTTGGAAATTGTACGTCAAACGTGACAAATGAGGTGCGTTCGTACTATAGCTAGTTATATAAATATTCAGATCTTGATTGTTTTTAATTCCGTAAAATGAATTATATCGTTTGCAGATTAATTTCTATAATAAAATAAGTATCTCGGTCGCTTGACGATTAAACCTCGGAAGCTCCTATAACAAGAAAGCACGGATTTTTATATAAATATAAAACTAAAATTAATTAATTAAATTTAATTAATGAATTAATATTTTAAAAAAGTGTATTAACATCAAGTGTCATCCACTACAAGTTTAAGAAAATGTATTTGAACTTGATTGGATGAATAAAAAGTATTTTATTAATGATTGAAAATTTGAACAAGATATATAAATATATAGAGGGGTGTGAACTAATAGTAGGAATTGAAAAAAAATAATAATAGGCTTATTCATATTATTTTATATTTATTTTTTAGAAATAATTTCTATCAATAATATACAAAATACTTTCTTACATCTAAGAGGTTAATGCCCTCTAATGCCTCTCTGAGGAAAAACACATATTTTTTCCTCATTGAAATACGATTTTCGGGTGTGTGCCAAACGGTATCTGATGATCTTATATAATGCAAATACAAAATCCATTCGTTTCTTCCCGAATTAATAAGAATTTGTTAAATGTCAAATTTTGATCGTCTGGAGATCAGATTAAACCTGTTTATGAAAAAACTTTCTTTAGACATTCTTTTCTCGTATTTTTATCGTCTTAATTCTTATGAGTTTGTTTTCTTGGTTGATTTCCCCCCCGGGTACAAAAAAAGTTCTAAACTGAATCACTGAATGAATCATTTTTAAATATTTTGATATTCTTTTTCTTTTTTTTCTTTTTTACTTTATAAGCATAAATAGATGATATAATATCTAAATGCAGGACATTAAAATAATTAAAAAACCTTTTCTTGTAAATAACCTGTTGATTGCCACATTGACTATAAACCACACGTGTTTATAGCCTCCATAATAGTACACATAATCTAGAAACATAATCTTGTAAGGACAAATGGAACAAATGATCCAAGCGTCTACTTTTAAGGGATGTTAAATATCAAAATATATTAGCGCTTAACCCTTTCAGTAGCAATGTAATTCTGGGTACTTACGCATTATCCGGTCAGGAGACAAAAATGGTTGCCAATTGTCAATCCTGTTTATCGTTGTCAATCAAGTTTAAAACAGTAGTTTAACATTTTTAAATGCCTAACATTGGTAAATAATATAAAATAAATAAATAAATGGATAAAATATAATAAATGAACAATAATAAGTAAATAACAAAAAACTATAAACTATAATAAAAAAAATAAACTATAAATTATCTCTATAATAAAACTGTAAGTCATGTGACTGTCCTCAACAGTTCCGGTATGCCCGTATCGCTTTTTCATATGCCATGCGGCCATTTTTATTCAAAATTATTTTTCTAATAAAACTGCATAAAAGTTACATTTTTAGAAAGATCGTTCAAAATAAATTAATATTTGAGAGGTGACTTACGTTCAATTAGGTATATATTCTGCAATAACTTCAGTTGAAATTAGCTTCGCAATTCAAATTCTCTATCCATGAAAGTAAACAAAAAAAAATAATAAGATTCATTCGTCGTGAAGGTTTAAAATATTAAACCATTAAACCATGGATATAATCGTTCGTAAAGTAAGTTTTCCGTGAATGATTTTTTGGAGCGCTGCCTGGTGTCAAAAAAGTAATTCGCACCAGGACCTGTAAGACCATCAAAGTTTACCATAATTCTTCTTGATGAAGTGCTTTACAACTCAACTTCCTAAAGAATCTTTTCTTGACGAAGTTGAATGTAAACAAATACAGGTCATGTAATAATATTTAATGAATCAAATTTCGAAACGAATTGTCAGTTAATTTGATTTTTATGTATTATACGTGGCAGGAAGAGAGATCACCTAAAATGATTGTTAATTGCCAATCATTGCCAATCAAAAAGACCATTGTTAATGACCAATCGCGTTCCAAATAGTAATTTAATATACATTTATAAAATACATAACATCATTAAGTACTTTTATGTTATTTGGGTGCAAATCTCGCCAATAGCATTTTTAAAATCGCCAATACCAGTTTTTATTCTGCACATGTTCAAATTAGAAACGATACTTTGATTCTGAAATCAAATGTTTTGATTTATGATACTATTTTTTGGTACTTTTCCGTTATACGGACACCATTGTCGCCAAGCATACATTTGCATACATTTAATACATACATTTACATGCATTTACATACATTTACATACATACATTTACATACATTTACATACATTATGCATTAGCATACATTTTGGCATGGTGTCCGCATAACGGAAAAGTACCTATTTTTTATTTTTCTATTTTCTATTTTAAATGAAAAGTGTGAACGGCATGCATTTTAAATTGGAAAAGCTGTCGCAAACGCTCCGGGGTTGGCGCGGTTTTTGTTTTGCGCCATCTTGACAAGAAAATCCCATTTTCACTGTTAGAGATTGCTAAAACAGCATGTTACTTTTATTTTATTATGAAATAATTCATTTTATATTTAAAAAAACACACAATTTTATTAAAAAACACACACATGCATTAATTTGTTATAAAACACACACTATTTAATTTATTATAAAACATGTGGAATCTGCTCTACCAGGTTGCTATACGAAGCAAAATCTAACCAAAAACGCCGGGTTGGCCAGGCATAAAATCGCCATTTTGGCACCAAAATGATACCCTGGTGCGTCTGCGACAACTGTACCCAAAAGGACCCATCATTAAAAATGGTAAATAATATAGGATTAAAGTAAAATAATACAGAAAATTCTTTTTGTATACACTTACTAAACACATAAAATCATATTGACGGTTTTTAGATTAGATATTTACGATGCAAGTTTTATTTGGGGTATGTTATATCCACTGGAATGAATATGATATATATTCTAATCACATATTATATACCCATGAATATATTATACATATCTATATCAACTATATCAATAGAACCGTTTTCAATAGTCTTTTATATTTCTTCTACGTAATATTAACTATAGAGTTACAATATAGAGAGAAAAAATGGGTTGCTGTAATTAAAATTGTAGGTGCCAATGTTGGCGCGGCGTATTTTACCTGTTACGAATCTTAATAGTCAGTAGACATTAAGCAGACATGCCGAAATAAGAGAATTACGCTATTATAAAAACTCCTGAACTCTATCAAGAAAGGGGAGCAAAGAAAAACAAAGTCGTACAAGGCATCTAGAAGGAAGTTATTTTAATCAGATTGTACGTCACGGGTCAAAAGTCCTGACAGAAAATATGGTTTAAAGGGAATGCGACTATCAAAACTGGCCTTCAAAAGTTCAATTTTCCACCAAACCATACTCGAAAATTACGTGTAATAATATGTAGCCCGATTATGGCCCATTATTCAAGACGTTTTAGATGAGAATAATGATATATTTTATAATCTTTCGTAATCGAGTCTACAGCCCAAGTTAACGAAAAACAAAAACAAATATTAGCAACAGTATAGTTCAGTGTAAATGTGGATATCATTAAAGACTTTCACAAAATAGACTTCATTGCATCAAATCGTATTAACTAAAATACGCCAATTGGCAATGGACCAAATTACGGAAAATTACTTAATATGTTTGAGAATCTCCGCATTAGCGAACATATTGCAACTGATAAGCAAACGGACATGAAGGACAAATGCTTAAGTGGGTTAAGCGGTTTTTATCAAGGAAGATGAAATACATAACAACAAAAAATATGCAAAATGCTACCATGTTCAAAAAGTCCTTGATTTGTCTATTAGAATATTCCGGTTTGGCAAAGGATTAGGAAAAAAAAAATTAAATTATGAATAAAAGTAACGTGTTACAATGCTTAACATACATTTAAGGGAGACCAAACTGGTCGCCAGTGGCGGCTAGTAATAAATAAATAAACTATATAGTTAAAGATATACAAATATTATAATACAGACATACATACAATAAATACAATAATCCAACATGGAGTGAAAAATTAGCCAGAGCCAGGAATCGAACCTGGGTCCACAGCGTTCCGGGTTGTCGCTTTAACCGCTGAGCCACTCCGGCCAATTCCTAAGTCTGCCATTTCTCACTAATAAACCATGTTGGACAGAAAGTCACCAGCCATCTAACAGATAGCCTTGATGATAGGACAACGGTATTAGATTTTTACAAATCCACTGATCTACGAATATACATTAAAACACACATAAACAACGCCTGCATTCAGCAATTAAAGATATACAAATATTATAATACATACATACATACAATAAATACAATAAATACTGAGTGACAACACTGAAACACTGAGTGACACTGAGTGACAACACTGAGTGACAACACTGAGTGAAAAATTAGCCAGAGCCAGGAATCAAACCTGGGTCCACAGCGTTCCGGGCTGTCGCTCTAACCGCTGAGCCACTCTGGCCAATTCCTGAGTCTGCAATTTCTCACTAATAAACCATGTTGGACAGAAAGTCACCAGCCATCTAACAGATAGCCTTGATGATAGGACAGCGGTATTAGATTTTTACTAATCCACCTATCTACGAATATACATTAAAACACACATAAACAACGCCTGCATTCAGCAATTAAAGATATACAAATATTATAATACAGACATACATACAATAAATACAATAATCCAACATGGAGTGAAAAATTAGCCAGAGCCTGAAACCGAACCTGGGTCCACAGCGTTCCGGGCTGTCCCTTTAACCGCTGAGCCACTCCGGCCAATTCCTGAGTCTGCAATTTCTCACTAATAAACCATGTTGGACAGAAAGTCACCGGCCATCTAACAGATAGCCTTAATGACAGGACAACGGTATTAGATTTTTACTAATCCACCGATCTACGAATATACATTAAAACACACATAAACAACGCCTGCATTTAGCAATTAAAGATATACAAATATTATAATACAGACATACATACAATAAATACAATAATCCAACATGGAGTGAAAAATTAGTCAGAGAAAGGAATCGAACCTGGGTCCACAGCGTTCCGGGCTGTCGCTTTCTGTCCAACATGGTTTATTAGTGAGAAATTGCGGACTCAGAAATTGACCGGAGTGGCTCAGTGGTTAGAGCGACAGCCCGGAACGCTGTGGACCCAGGTTCGATTCCTGGCTCTGGCTAATTTTTCACTCCATGTTGTATTATTGTATTTATTGTATGTATGTCAGTAGATAATAATTGACAGTTCTGCGCCAGCGGTGGCTGCGGTGGTGACCTTCTGTGACTGTGAAGGTCACCGGAAGTCGCAGGTGTTGACACCGGAAGGGACAGGTGTTGATGACAAACATGTTGGAACAGGAAGTGAACAGGAAGTGTAGATAGGAAGTTTAACCGGAAACGTGGCAGGAAGTGAGTGCGATAAGGGAGAGAGGGGGAGGGCTTATTTTTGGAGGGGGGCTTAATTTTTTTTTGTTGGTTTTGATCCTTTTAGTCGAGTGGAGTTGAGTTGTAGGAATCCTGCTATAAGAATGAATTTAGTTTGAAAGTAATATTAGTAGAATGTTCGAAGAATTTTTTTTTTCTTCACCTGAAATAAAAATTCTATTTGCTAACACCTAATATAAAAATGGAAATCTTTCTGACTTTGTTTTACTTTATAAAAGTTAGCATGAAATTTATTTTAAGACTGGAAACGCGACAGGAAATAAGACCGGAAACGGGATTAGATATATTTATTTATTTATTTTCAAAAAGGGTTTTCAAGAAGCGGGATGTTTGGGAGCGTGTTGGAACTGGAAAGGTGATTTGTAAGACCGGATATTATTAAGGTGTGAGATAAGGAAGGTACAAGACTAGTCATGTAGATTTTGTTCTTTGTAGAGGATGACATTTAATTTAATTTTTAGATTTTATTTATTATTTAAAGTGTTTTCATTTATTTTTTTTATTTAATTTTATTTATTTAAAGCGTTTCAAATTATTTTTTTTACATCATCATTATTTTTTATAATGTTTTACGTATCATTTTTATTTTTAGTGACAATAGAACCTGCAATGTTCTGTATCACACATGTCTTATCTAGTAGGTTACTAAGGATGCGTGTGTTGTTATCTCTTCAAATGCAAACCATAGCAAGGAATTTCAGACCTGCGTTTAATTATCTTTATCATAGTTTTAATGAACTGCAGGAAATTGTCTTTAACTATTGAGTAATTCGCGAGTTTTGGTTTAATATGAATGCTATTACATCTGTTTGTTTAATTTACAAGCACATTTCTCTTACAACGTTCTGTCAACAGATCATTTCAATATTCGAAATAATAATTTAGAAGGAAAATTTTTACTTTCTATACGAAATGTTATTTATAGAGATTGGCAAAATAGCATGCCAGATTCTTTCTTGTATTAACCTTATAATCATTTATTTTAGAAATATAGGTTTATAGTTTTGTTACGAAAAAAACGTGTTCATACATTTTAAGAACGAAAGCAAAGTGATTTTTACCAATGTAACTCTAAGCTATACACCCACGCATTTATGTTATTGAATTAAATTAGAATGCTTAATATTGTATTCACCGTAATATTTTCCTGCAAAAGCCGTTTCCCAAACTTGTATACTGAAATTAATGTATCATTTTTAGGGAAAAAATTAATTCACGTCTTTGAGACTAATCTTTCATAGGGAAAAAAAGATTTGTCATACTTTCTGTTACATTATATCTTCCGTTTTTTAAGTTTAAAATTTTGTGGAGTAACTTAAATAATCGTTTTTATGATACTTAAACAATATTTTTTTTCTTATTATATATTTGTTTTAATTGACTTGTAATAGCTAACATTTTTCTTAAAAGGGTACTAGAGAATAACTTATGTCACAATTACTACATCCTTCTTTAGTTAAATATGCTTCACTTAAGACATGACAATCTTAGAAACATTTCATTTTGGAATTAAGTGATTAAACAGACTAGTGGCTGAGAGGTTCTACTTTCAAAGCTGGTATACGGAAGGTTTAAACACCTCTCGCGCTCGTTGACCTAACCGTTTGGAGTTTTTATCGAATCTTGTGTCAATACGGGTTAGAACACCTTAGAAAGACCTCCCACAGAGACTTATATACCATACGTAGATAATCGATTGTAACAAATCACCAACCAACCACAACGTATAAGACATTTTAGATCATTCCATTTAGTCAAGAAATGATTTGACATGCAAAATTTCATTTATAAAAACATACAATATGATATAAACAATACCATACGATATAAACGAACAACAATACATACAATTTGAACGATTTTTTCCCTTTCATATGAAATATTTTTAGCGACTATTTAACTTATTAAAGAGAGCGAGTATTTTGTTTAGAGTTATACGATTAAAATAAATTTTCAGTATATTTGATTTTACACAACCAAAATTTTTAAAAAAGAGAATGGTATCTAGTTTTTATAAATTAACGTATTTCAATTTTACAAATACTTTACACCCCCTCTTTTTCCCCTCTTTGGTAGACTTTATACACATAAGACATAAAAGGCGTTTTAGAATACATCATTTAGAAAATAAGCGACTTGATAAGTAAAATATTATTTATAAAAGCAATAGATACGAAAGTAATAAAGATTTTTACTTACAAATGTACGAACTTCTGATAGGTAAGACTTTCTCAGTCATTGTGCAAGAATTAAGTGGTTATTGAACTTATAACATTATAGGATGAAATAATCACGTGGCGGATTTTTAAACCAATAAAATGTCAGTATTTTTAAACCAATAAAAAGTTAGTATTTTTACACGAGCGCCCTCTATCATTATATAAATTTCAATGAAACGAGTTGATATTATTATACTGTGCCCTGAAATTGTTGTAATAGGTTGTATTTTTCGTTAAGTTAGTTTTCATTGAAGTTATATTATGGAACGAGTTATGAATTCTTATGTTGGTGATGTAACCAACTTGGAGTGTCAACACTCATCACCAAAGTTAAATAATCAAGAGATGGATTCTACACTTTTACCCAAAGAAGCACCCGTTTCGAATTATGAAGTGAAACCCAACTCATCAGGACTAAAGTTACCCTTTGTGTGCACTACTTGCAACAAAGCTTTTTCCCGAAAGTTTGTCTTAATTAGACACATGAAATTTCACCTGGAGAAAAACCTTTTGTGTGTGACATCTGCGAAAAACAATTTGTTCAAAAGAGTGATTTATTAAATCATGTGAAGATTCATTCAAAGAGCCCAGTGATTTATAATTGTGATCTATGTGCTGAAGTTTTTTCAAAAAAGAGTGACTTACTTCAACATAGCAAAATTCACAAATCTGTCAAACAACATAAGTGTATTGAATGCAATGAACTGTTTTCGAGAAAGTACGACTTATTGAAACATAAGAGGATGCATAAACCCCGAAAGCAGTATGAATGCATCCAGTGTAGTGAAATATTTAATCGAAAATATGATTTATCACGTCATATAGACACTACACACAAAGTACTACCCAAAGTTGTCAAATCGACATCTTTAAAAGATTCGTTATATGAAAAAGTGAAGCATTTTAAAAGACAAAATGCTTTAAATGTATTTACTAAAACTGTAATAAATTATAATGAGGAGAATGATCAAGACTTTCACACATTTTTTAACAGTATTCGGTCGGACGTTTTGAATGAATTAAATTATCAGATAGAAGTAAAAAGGTCAATGAAATGGTATGCAACTGCAAAAGTTGTTGTAAGTCGCCAAACACCGGACGGTGATATAGATACTATCACCCCATATTTTCATTCAAGAACTGTACTGGAATTGATGAATCAAAACATATCTGTACATGTTGAGGATGCCTTTACGAAAATTATTAACTCTTTTGAGAATTTCACTCAACAAGGATCTAATTGGACATTGCAACAAATATTAAATCTAGAACTGTCTACAGCTAAATATAGAATGGTTTAAAATGTGTGGACTGTTTTTGAAACATGTATATTCATGTTTTTGCTATTGTAGTTATTTAAAATGATAAATAAATAGACTATGACTAAAAAATCTTAAGATTTTTTTATTATTTTCATGGTAACTATTTTATATAAATACTTATAACAGTTTGACAATGCTACATAAACTACTGTTTAACATTTTGAATGTCTTAGACAAAATGGGAATGAATTTGTTGAAATTATGTAAAACATGATGAAATAAATGCGATGTATTTATTATATGTTACTTAAACTACAAGAGAAATGATTGGAAATGTGTTATTTTAAATCTATGGTACTTTTAATAACTAACAAGGTAAGACGTGACGTTATGAATCATCGATGGGTTTTCCTTTGAATATGTATTAATCTTACTTATTGATAAGAAAGTTGGAAAAATAGACTTAACACATTGTTAGAGGTTTTGGAAAAATATATAGTTGGTTAAAAATTTTAGAAAATTTAATATAAAGTAACAAATTTTAGAAAATAAACATTTCGATAAATGAAAAAAATTAAATTTTGGTAAACTTTACACTTAGACAATATTTCAAACTAGGAAAACATAATAACTTTACACTGAGACAATATTTTAAACTAAGGAAAAATTAGACTTAACGCATTGTTGCAGTTTCTTTGAAAAATATCTAGTTGGTTATAAATTTTAGAAAATTCGACCTAACGAAATTAACACACTTAAAAATATCTAGGTTATACATTTTATAAAATAAGCAACAAATAAACATTTCGATACATTGACAAAAGAAAATAATTAAGTTTAAGTAAACTTTACACTTAGACAATATTTCAAACTAAGAAAAATAATAAATTTACACTTATACAATATTTTAAACTAAGAAAAATAATAACTTTACACTTATACAATATTTTAAACTAAGGAAAATTAATAACTTTATACATCAGACTTAACTTATTGCTAAAGTTTTTTTAAAATAACACGACATTTTGAAAGCAGTGGAAATAGTATACCTGCAAAAAATTCAACTTAGTGGAATTTAATATTGAAATTTTTTAACCTCACTCATTTAAAAAATAAAACTTTATAAAATTTTCACTTTTTTTTAAAAAAGCAACTGTTAAACATTTTGAATGTCTTAGACAAAGTATGAATAAATTTCTTGAAATTATATAAAACATGAAAAATTTCATAACTTTTAAAGGAAATTTTATTTTTGGTGAAATAAACTCGAGGTATTTATTATATGTAACTTAAACTACTAGAGAATTGATTGAAAATGTGTTACTTTTAAGCACTCACAAGATAAGACACGATGTTAGGAATTATAGATGTGTTTTTCCCCCACAATTGACGTCACTTGCAGCATATTTACTCACCAAGTCATAAAATCATAAGTTCAGGGTATGTTTATGAGCACGGCGTTTAGTTGAGATTTAAGATATTTGAGAAACATAAACTACAACTTTGACTACTTTTTGAAATTTCCCCCTACATAAGAAAAAGGACATAGGAAAATAAAATGAAAAGTTGTCTTTAAATGGAATCGAACCATTATCCTTTCACTTAACAGCTGAATGCGTTGGCGATTACATCACAAAGGCACTGATAACAACTGGTTGAATATATTGGGTTTCTTTTTTAAGGTTAAATTCATTTAATATTCAAGTTATTTCTTAACGATACACTTAAAGACAATAAATTTAATTAGCATTCAAAAAACATTATTGTGTAAAACAATCAAATGTTTTGAAAGTCACGAGTTAAAATTTTGGAGGGTGCGATAACTTGGAAGTGCACTGCAGAAGGGGAGTTAAATTTTTGAAGAAGTTTAATCTTAGAAGACGAGAGTAAAATTTGAAATGACTTAGAGTTTAATTAGAATTTAGATGTGAACCTTTTAAAATGAAATAAGTTTTTTTTGTATCGCCCTCTATCGGTGGGTAAAGGAATTAAGAGATAATTAAAAGTTTTAACTTGGATTCGAACCCACAACAAAAATTATTTTACGGTTTGATAATTTAGGGTAGGTTTAACTGAGAAAACCATGATATTATAGTATTTAGAGATGTTTTAAGATATTCGATAAAGGAAATCATCTAAATTTCCAATTTAATTGAATGGTTTACTGCTTAAAGAACTACAAAATGAATAGAACACGATGCATATTTTTTTTAATTAATTATATTTTTCGAAAGGTTAAATTGACTTATTGATAAACTTAGGATTTATGTTTAAAGTGAATAAATTTGATATGTTAGGTTTATTTAATAACAGAGGGTTGAAGAAGTTATTTTTTTTAAATTAAAATTTCATAAAAATAAAGTTTACTAAAAGTTTTTAAAGTTAAAAAAATTGTAAGTTACGTTAAAAAAGTTAACAAAAATATAGTTTAAAAAATTAAAAGTTTACAAAAAGTTTAAAAATCTTTAAATTAATTAAAATTAACTTTTTAATTTTAACTATTGAGAGACTATAATTTAATTGTTAATCCTTGTAACCAACTATTTTCTAAAAAAAAGCATACATACATAAAAGCATTACATAAAAAGCATTACATCTACATAAAAGCATTAACAGCCGTAAAAAAAGATACGGACTGATAGCAATTAATGCTCAAAATCACAAATCTCCAAAATACATAATGAAAGAAACCCACAACATCATTTAAAATAGACGGTCAAATGGCAAAAAACATACTTCACCCATAGCGCACCAAAAGCTTATCACCCAAAAGGAAGAAAAACTCATGACTGTGACAAGAATATCGTAAAAAGCGATAATTTTTCAAGGTTTGACAAAAAACTTGCAAAAAGTGATAATCACCCAAGAATATAAAAACCACCGCAAGCTAAGTTCAAATAGCGTAAAACGAGACAACTACCCAAGAAAGTGAGAAAACCTATAAAACGATCAAGCAATAAAAGAAAGCGACAGGTACTCGACCAGTGACAACACTTGAAGAAAGAGCCAAAAGCACAGTCCAACAAAAGCGCCAAAGACAATCTCCAAATAGCTGTACTGCAGCATCAAATGAAACAAGCAAATCCACTTTAAGAAACCGGCCAACATAGAACTCAAACAAAGTGAGCTGCTATTAAGATGGCATAGGTGCTTGTCCAGCAGACCGCTGCCATGCAGCGATCAGGCGATTTCGCCCCGTTGCCAGGCATTCAAACCCGTTAAACTGAGCCAAGGTCCGGTACATAGGGGCCTGATCAGCGGAAAGAAAGAAACAAAATCTTTCAAGGTGATTGGCCAAGTTATTGCGAGCAAACTGGCGAATTTTATCGACAGGTGGTGTTGTGTGAACCCGAATCTGAGCGCTGTCGGTTCTATTTCGATATCATTAGTGTCAGAGAAGTATTGTTGTCATGTAAACCATAACTTCTTCAATATCGAAATGTTTCATGACAACTTTCAGAATCGGTCCCTTTAATGCTTAAACGGAAAATTGCTGCTAAATTGATAGCTTAATATTTTTTTAGAAATAATTCACAAGAATTCCTTATTTGAAGAAAGTTAAATGGCACCCTGTGAAGAAAATATAAAAGATGGGAAAAACTTCACGGAATACATTCACGGATGTATACGTGACCATTGCTGGGAAAACTTATAAAGACTCATGTCCGAATCATCCCGTCATGTTTTACGTATTAACTTGAACATGAAATTAATTAGAAATTTAAAATGAAAACATTAAGACGACATCTATCGGTAAACTGCAACTAATATAAAAAGTATGTTATTTAAACTTTATTTATTTGTACACCCGTATTCAATTTGAATTAACACTCTTTTCGCACGTTATTTTAATTTTTGAAACAACATAATATAATTTTTCAAATTATAATAAAATGATAACTAAATAATCAAAAGAGGTTACTTTTACTTTTAACATCTTCAAACATAACTGAAAAATGTTCATGACTTCAATAAATGTTTTTTTAATAAATAGATTTTCCAATAGCAAAAACAAAAAATCTAAAAATAACCACACATGTTCTTATTGCGATTTAAAATCTAACTTTAAAGGCAATATAAAATGCTAATAAAGAAACACATCCTCGCGTTAATAAATTCTTATTTTTCACAATACATGACTTGTAAAATATGGATGAAAAATCAAAATAAAAAAAACTTGCCTAAATGTTATGACAATGTAGTTTTATCTGCTTTATTGCATGTCCATTATAACTATGACTAAAGAGTTATTTTAATATATGGATTGTTTCACTTCATAAAGGACAAAAATGAGCGAATTGGCTTCTTTAAATTTACTTTACAAACTTGAGTAGCCTACAAACATCATATAAAGCAATATTAGCATTGCCCTCAACAGTTCTAAATGCCTTGTTCATATGCAGCAAAATAAATAAGTAAGTAAAAAAAATTGACTAGTTCCTTTTCAATATTTTAGAAACTGTATAAATCGTTCTTCAGGATTGCAGGTTATATAGTATATATATATGTCTTTGAAAACTCATTGATTATATTATCAGTGTGTGACGTAAAGGGCGGAATCTAAAATTATGGCAAAATACTTTAAATATTTCACTTTCAAATGAATTGAATCAATAACATGAGAACATTTGAGAAGTCAAACATTTCTTTTCCTTGTGACCATGTGGCTATAACCCTTTAAGAGGTCCAAGTACCCTTTTTGTTGCGGAAAACGACTAAAATATCAATTTTCCAACTTTTTGCTTAAAATGAATTTAGACAATCGTTTGATGATCTCACAATGTTTTGCAAATATCCGATAACTAGCAAAACCCGCGACTTTGTTCGCATAATTCTTGAAAAATGCCAAGTGGTATTCGTTGGCCTCTTTTCTTTAGAGGAAATATTACTGCTACAGATAATTCAAAAATTACTAATTAAGCCACACTAATTAATCAAATTGCTGTAATGACTATATCACAAAAATTGTAATTTTAAAACTTTTCTGTTCCTGCTCACATTAAAATTTCAAAAATTTTAAAATCTGTTCTATGGATGCATTTGTGTCTCTAACGTAACAGCGATGTAAAATTTCTATCCTTAACAATTTCAGATAAATCATTGTTTAGAAGGTTTTTAGAATTTTTTCAGCTTATTTCACTTTTTTAAATTTCCATTTTTTTTTTTATGGAAACCGTTTTTAGCGAGCACTGAAATCTTAAAAATAGCCACCATGCCAAATTTTAACTTCCTATACCAGCAGCACCACTAAATTCGCAATTTTGGAATGTTTTTTGATTCTGCAGCTTTTTTAAATTTCGAATTTTTTAAAAACTGTTCTGTGGAAGCATTTACGTCTAAAAAATAACAGGCATGTTAAGTTCTAAGTTTCTATCGCTAACAATTTAGAAAAAAACATACTTTATAACGTTTTTCGCTCAGTTTACACCTTTAAACTTCGAATTTTTAATAGACTGTTTATACCGAGCGTCTACATCTTAAAACTTACAACTATACTAAATTTCCAGTTTCTAACCCGAATAAATCCAATTAAATCATAATGTAGAACGTTTTTAGACCGTTTTCCGCTCAGCCTGTTAAATTTCGATTTTTTTTAAACAGGTCTTAGCGAGCATTTGCGTTTTAAGAGTAACCACCATACCAAATACGAAGCTTCTATACCAGCTGTATCACATAAATTGCAATTTTAGTACATTTTTTTTGTTTCTGTCCTTTTACATTTCGCATTTTTAGTAAACTGTTCTGGGTGATCATTTATGTGAGTAACAGCCAGACGAAATTTTAAGTTTATAGCCTTAATAGTTCCAAATAAATCGGCATTCAGAACGTTTTTAGAACGCTTCTCGCACATTTCACTCTTTTAAATTTCGATTTTTTTCAAATTGTTCTGTGCGACAAAATCAGCAGCCACGTAAAATTTTAAGTTTCTACCCCTAACGATTCCATAGTAATTGCAATTTAGAACGCTTTTTAAACGCTTTTCGCTCATTTCACCCTTTGAATTTTTGAATTTCTTTACAAACCATTGTTAGCGAGTATTTGTATCTTAAAAGTAACCGCCATGCCAAATTTGAAATATTTCTAATCCTGTTAGTAAAAAAAAAAAAAAAAAAAAAAAAAAAATAATTTAGAATTTATTTTAAAAACCTGTTCTGTGCGTGCACTTGTGTCTTAAAAAGTATCAGCCATGTTAAATTTCAAGTTTCTGTCCTTAACAATTCCATAGAAATCTTAATTTAGAATGTTTTTAGAACGGTTTTCCGTCATATCACTCTTCTAAATTTCGAATTTTTTAAAAACTGTCCTTAGAGAGCATGTATATCTTATAAGTTGCTATCTGGCCCAATTTTAAGTTTCTAATCTTTTTAGTATAATAAAAATCGAAATTTTAGAACGTTGTTCGCTCTTGCACCCCCCTGTGGTAGTGGCACCTATATAAAATATAGCCTATGTTACAGCAGGGACTGTTACCATCAATTTGCCACCATCACTTTTGAAACTGGTTCTGTAGTTCCAGGGATTCCATAGAAATTGTAATTTAGAATGTTTTTAGAACGCTTTTCGCTCATCTCACCCTTTTAAATTTCGAATTTTTTTAGAATTTGTTCTTAGAGAGCATTTAACATCTTATAAGTAACTACCATGCCAAATTTCAAATTTCTAGCCCCTTCAGTATTACAAAAATTTCAATTTTAGAACGTTTTTCGCTACCACATTCCTCTGGGATAGTGGCCCTAACATAGAATATAACCTATGTTAGAGCAGGGACTGTTACCATCAATTTGCCATCATCACTTTTGAAAATGGTTCTGTAGTTCCAGGGATTCCATAGAAATTGTAATTTAGAATGTTTTTAGAACGCTTTTCGCTCATCTCACCCTTTTAAACTTCGATTTTTTTTAGAATTTGTTCTTAGAGAGCATTTAACATCTTATAAGTAACTACCATGCCAAATTTCATGTTTCTAGCTCCTTCAGTATAAAAAACATCGAAATTTTAGAACGGTTTGCGCTCCTGCACCCCTCTGGGATAGTGGCACCGACATAAAATATAGCCTATGTTGGAGCAGGGACTTCCACTATCAATTTGCCACCATCACTTTTTAAAACGGTTCTGTAGTTCCAGAGATTCCATAGAAATTGTAATTTATAATGTTTTTAGAACGCTTTTCGCTCATCTCACCCTTTTAAATTTCGAATTTTTTTAGAATTTGTTCTTAGAGAGCATTTACATCTTATAAGTAACTACCATGCCAAATTTCATGTTTCTAGCTCCTTCAGTATAAAAAATTCGCAATTTTAGAACGTTTTTCGCTCCTGCACCCCCCTGGGGGTAGAGGCACCGACATAAAAAGTAGCCTAAGTTGGAGCAGGGATTGCCACCATCACTTTTGAAATCGCTTCGGTAGTTCCAGAGATTACCCCCCTACAAACAAGCAATAAAAAAAAATCGTTACTTCTTTATAATATTAGTATAGATTAAAATATGCAAACAAGTAATATAAAAAAAAAATTTAAGTCAATTCCTACTTTTTAATCATAAATATATAAAATAAACCCGTGCAGAATTAATGTCCCACGTTATCTTTATTGAACATATTTTTATAATCATCGTTGCGGTATTTTATTTTTGTGGCATCACTCATTTGAGGAAAATCTTTCATTTCATTTATGAAAACAATGGGGGAAATTTTTCCCCATATAAAACTAAAATTAATTAATTTAATTTAATTAATGAATTAATATTTGAAAAAACTGTATTAACATCAAGTGGCATCCACTACAAGTTAAAAAAATTTATTTGAACTTGAGTGGATGAATAGAAATATTTTATTAACGATTGAAAATTTGAACAAGATATATAAATACTAGTATTAAAAAATGCTCTGAAGAGCACCAAAAAAGGTTAATATGTTTAAGTATGAAAAGGGTTGGACAAGTGCTTCTAATTGAGCATGAGAAAGGAAAGGGAATCCTTCTTGGCTGCAGCTCACTGTCAATGCCAACTTTTGAAAAAATCATATTCGCTCTTTTTCATATAAAAGAAATTTGCGGTACTGTAGTAAAACTTTCCAACGTGCTTTATATTTCAGCTGCACTGTTCTACTGTTGTACTGTGCGTGCGTCTGCAATGCAACTTTGTACAGTGCACTGTGTACCATTATTGATCTACAGACTATACTACACTGTACACTCCAATTATACTTTTGAGCCTCAGTGCACATCCTCACTGTTTCTTTGTACTTCCGTATTAAAGGTATATGCGCCTAATGTTCGTTTATAACTTACATATGCATTGTGCTGTACTGGATATTGCATTTTGGAGCCACAGCCACTTGCATATAATTTCAATCAATGAATGCATTATACTGTAATGCGTGCATATGTGAAATTGTTCCTGTTCAGAATGCTGCAACACTCTGCACTGCAATACAAATCAATTTTCTGCGCAGTTCTACACTGCAGGCATGCTTGGTAGCACTGCATGAGTGTGATAGGCTGCAGGAACTAAAGGTTTTTGGTACTATGTCGCCTTACATTCATGTCTAATCAGGCTGCGTCTTTACTGGCTACGTCTTTAAACTATAAATGTTTATCGTAACTGTGAGTGATTTCATTTATATGGAAAAAACGCGAATATGATTTTTTCAAAATTTGGCATTGACTGTGAGCTGCAGCCAAGAAGGAACCCCTTTCCTTTCTCATGCTCAATTAGAAGCACTTGTCCAACCCTTTTTCATACTTCAACATATTAACCTTTTTTGGTGCTCTTCAGAGCATTTTTTAATACTAGTCATTTAAATTTTTTGATAAAAACTAAAGATTTTTTAATATCTTGAAAAGCAAAAAATTTTGCTATTGTCAAAATTTTATTGTTACATTGTTTTTACAACATTCGCCAAATCGTTGACTGTTCATCGCCAAAGTAGCATTTTTTTCATGTATACCTGCTCTCTCAAATGTCAGGGGACCGTCACATCAATAATTAAATGGTGGTTTTCCATAGCTATTACCTCATAAAGAAACTTGATTCTATAATTGTCTCGGTCGTATCCATGGACTGTTTCTGCTGCACTGAAGTCGCCTGCTATAGGCTCAGTTGTAGGCTCAGTGTTGAATGGGACCGACTATTAGGTCCTGATTATTATACTAACGGACAGTTCAGTGATGATGCTATAAAAATTAAGTTTTGATTTTGCATCGTTATTTGGTGCATGAGACTGTTATTTAAAAAAGTTATGCCGCGATATATATTTTTTTATGTATATAACACAATGTTCATTGTTAGCTCACTGTATTCAAATTCGTACCAAAAGTTGAATGCACCAACACCACCAAACAATTGTTTCACTTTGTTTAAAGGCAGTTCCTGAAATCAAAATTGGGCCTTTACGGGTGCTAGCTGCAATAAATCCCCAAACAAAATAATGTTTTTGCCACCAAAACAGTAATCTCGCTTGGTTTTACAACATTCGCCATATCGTTAGCTGATCATCGCTAAAGTACATTCGAAACCATACTTCACTCATCGATAATTACTAAATCCAATGATTTCCATTGTTGCTTAAATAATTTCAAATCGTCATAATCAAGCTTAAATTATTCTGCTTCTTTCGTATGTTGGACGGGCAATTTGAAAAATGTGTGAATTGTACTTCTTCCAATGCTGAAGGCAGCAATTCTCGTTGGTGCTAGTACTGCAGCAGCATCGTTACAATGATTACTCATTAAACGAACTTTTTGACTGAGTAATTAAATTAGAAAGCTTTTTTCCTCTACCAGCAACTACGCGTACAATCAGATTTATGGGTGGAATAGACGGGTCTTTCTTTTGTTCTTCTATGTGCTTTATAATTGATTAGAATATTTTCCTTGGGTCAGCATTCATTTTTTTTGTTCAATTTATCTTCATTAATAACAATTTCCTGGTGAGTTTCAGTGTTATCAGAATTTGCGGCTATCATATCAACGTCTTCATTTGGTTCTTCGATATTTTAAAGCTGGTTGTGCAAATCACTTTCTTGTTGCAACTTTTCAGCCAAGTCGATTGCAGCTTGTAATCGTTGTTTTGTTTCGCGAAATTCTTCCATCTCTCAAAATTTTTTTACATTGTGCTCAAAGGATTCATGGTAGAGTTTAAATTCTCCCAATAGGTCTTCTTCGTTTCGCCAAGGCTTGAACAACATCAGCAAAGAATGATGATAGTACAACTCAATTCCAGCGTCCGTTTTCGTGTTATGATAGGGCGTTTTCAAAACAACTGGTTTCAAACGTTTTCTGAACCAACTGTGGTTCTTTTTTAATTCGTAATATTCTACAGACTTTGGTTTATATCGTTCGTATTAGTACCTAGTGGCCAATTCGTATAATCACATGTTTTCCAATTTGTCATGTCGATTCATGTAATAATCATCAATAAAATTCCGACAGTAAATTTCAGTAGATCGTTCATCCTCTTTTGCAAATAAAACCAAATCATGGTGACTTTCAGTTTTCTTCATCGGTCTTTTTTCATGCTGGTATTTAAGTATTGCACAGCATCCCATGGATAGAAACATTTATAGCCAAGAATTTTGTCTACGGCTTCGTAACTTCCAGTTTCTCGACTAATCAAGTTTTATCTGGCAAAAGCGCGTAATCTGGCACCGAGACTTTTGTTTTCGTCAATGGTCTTCCAAATCTCTTCCTTACGATTTTTTTTCGGTTTGGTTATATAACGCATAATGTAACGATTTAACACCAAACTGGGTTCTCCAACAAACTGGATGTCAATATTGGCGGCTCACATGAACAAAATCGCGGGATTATAATCATTGATCCAAGTTTGTTTTTCTGATCGTTTCAAACCACTTAACTTTGTAACATGGTGTCCACCTTTTCGAGATAAAATGCAATCTTTAACAGAATTTAAAGTTCAATGTTTCACCAAACCATACATGAAAATTATGTGTAATAATATGCAGCCTGATTATGGAACATTATTCATGACCGTTTAGATGATAATAATGATAGATTTTCTAATATTCCGTAATAGAGTCTACAGACAATGTTAGCGAGAAACAAAAAAATTAGGTACTTTTCGGCTAGCCGGGAGTCAGTGAAATATATATATATATATGTATATATATGTGTGTGTGTATATATATACTTCACTGGCAGCTGGTTAACCGAAAAGTACCAAAAGATATTATAGCAACAATATGGATACAGTGTACATTTGGATATGATTGAAGGTTTGTCACAAGATTGCAACAACCACATCAAACATTTATCGCCAATAAGAGACCACTAAATCTACCAGCAGAGGATTTTTCCTTTTATTGTATAACAATTATTTGTTTTCTTATTTTAAGTATATATTTGTGTTTTAATTTTAATAAAATAGTGTTTAAAAGTTTGTATTTTTCAAATGTTATATTTTTCAAATGCTTACTTTCGTTTCAACATTGTTTTTTTTTAAGTGGTTTGATTCACGGGAATTTCATTTTGCGCTTACTATTACGCTTGGCGACAATGGTTTTTGTATAACGGAAAAGTACCGAAAAATGTTTTACATTCAATAAATAACAAATCAAAATTTTTGCCACGGTTTGCATGACAACACGATTTGTAGACAACATCTGCTCGGTCAGGGTTGAAATAATTGGCGCATTAGCAAACATTTTGGCATGGTGTTGGTATAACGGTACCAAATAAAAGTTATTAAAATAATTAGTACCAAAATAAAAGATACAGCACCAAAAAACTATCGCCAACTCAAAGATTAAACGCCAAAAATGCAGTCCCATTTACTTGACGTCAGAAGCATTATACGTGTTTGTTATGTCATCGAGTGGTTTTTAATTCGACATTTGCGTGTATTATTCATTATTTTTTACTGACTTATTAGTTATTTCATTAATTAAAATAACAATTGTGTCCGTAAATTCTTATATTTTATTTATTTATTTATTTTGATATTCCAATGGCAACGTTCTCCCTTTTATTTGGCGTTACAGTTTGGCGATAGATTTTTGTTATAAAAAGTGGTCGACGGGATAATAGTACCGAAAATTGTTTGCTGCATATTTTACGTGAATTAGATGAAATTATGAAACACAATTCTTTTACATAAGCATATAAAATGCTTAGTAAGTTTGAACGTGAATAGCAGAAGCCTGTTAGGCGATATAATTTTCCAATATTAAGCCTTGCGCGGTAGCGCAAGGCTTATTTATTTCTAGTGTGACATCCTAATGTTAATTTAACACAGGAAATCCCATTGAACGAGTTAATTTACTAGAGTTTTTCCGACTTTTTGTACGCGCTTCCACAAATTTTCTTCAAAACATATATATTTCCTCATTGTCGATGAATAGTATATCTTTCTCCACCTTACTCAACACTTCAAGAAATCTGTTTGGCGCTTTTGGCACAGCACCAGGTTTAAGCATCGCCAATCCGCACGTGCATTTGTTTACTTTCGTTATCTCGTTTCAGCGAACGGAGTATAGAATAATTGCTATAGTTTTCCTGCAATGTTTAAATAAGCTCCCACTACCCCTAATTTTTTCATAATTTTAGTTTCAGTAGATTTGGAAATAGGGGGAGAGGGTACGTATTCTTTTATGATATTTTGCTCAACAATGATTATAAAGAAAATAAATAGTACAAATTAAATAAAGTGGGACTTATTCGCATGGATTTATTTTATATTTATGATTAAAAAGCAAAATTCAAATTCAAACGACATTTTCGACGATATCTCTCAAAATATAATAAAACATTAATATAATCAAAATATAACAAATATATTTTTGAGTTCAGTGTTACGAGCTCTTTTAAACGATATCCCACACGATATACAACAGATTTTTTTTCCCAAGTAACTTAATTATCCCCCCTCCTAAATATTTCCTAAAAATATTTGTGAATGGCTAATAATCTATAAGTATGTGGGTCAATAATGGCATTTATGACTCTGCCAAGTTTGAACTTTCCACGTTCCATTAGTTTTCGAGAAAAACGGCTATTACAGACGGACAGAGACACACACATGGGTGATCTTAGAATGGTTCCGTTTTTACTGTTTAAGTACAGAACCCTAAAAAGGAAAATACAGTATGGCAAAGGATTGTTCTTGGATACATGCTTGTAATCATTTATAGACTTAAACATGTAACTAGTCTTCTTTCGGCATTGGTTATTTGTAAAATTGATGAAAATATAGCAACAGAAATATTAAATCATGATATTATACTGAATAATATACACATGGATTTATTAAAAAACATTGCATTTCAACCTGATTTTGATTCAAACTATGACGTTATTCCAAACATTCCAATATTTCAGAATTCCTCAGAAACTATTAATTTAATTTCAAAATATACATATAAAGAAAACATGAAACTTTTCTTCGTTTATGACGAAACTTACCATTTATGACGTAGAATAGTTTACGTATCGAAGTTAATACCGCTGAAAGAATGGAAGTAGGAAATAATGCTTACATTTTTTTAACGTGGTGCAAAAGAAAGATGCTTGAGTCTAAATCTAAAAATAGTGGCAAGGAAGCTAGTTGAAAACTCATTTTATAAAGAAAATACAGATATCCTTACTGTTGAAAATTCTCTTTTTATAAGAAATAGAAAATACAGATATCCTTATTGTTGAAATTCTCTTTTCTCTTTTTAGTCTATGAAAATGAATTATATAACATGAAGCAATATCATACAGAAAATAACAGGCGATTTCGTATAGCGTCACTAGATAATTTAAACTTCACTGATGTTTTTGCAGCTGTGCCATTAAAAATAAATTCATTGAAATATATACATACAGATAAGTATATCCATTGTTGTAGTTGAAGAGATATCGTAATATCACGTCTTTACCTGAAAGCTATCATGAGAAGCTTAAACTATAGTTGAATCTATCTATCGATCTATATTATAAAGGACAAACGTGTCCGTGCGTAACGCTGACGTCAGTTTGCAAATGACAACACTTGACGATGAAATTTCGGTTTGGGGATTTTTGCTAATGCAATTTTTTTAATTTCTAAAGATCGCATATTTTTAGTTTTTACACCGTTAGATAGGGACAAAACTCTTCTTCCAAATGCAATCTGTTTGAAAACTCTATCGCAATTTACTCATTTATTACAGTATTTAAATTAAACTTCAAACATGATTGTTTTTAAATGTATATCGCTTGCAGACGATTACAAAATATTGATCTGTTTGCACTTTAAACTATACAAAAAGTTCAGCATTTGTTTCCAGCTAATATTCAGTGATGAAATTAAAACTTTATTAAGCAGTAAGTTAAATAGTATAAATAACGCTGACGTAATATTGACAAATTTAACAATTGTTGACGTAATATTGACAATTTTAACAGACGTGTAATTGAAATAAGCGCTTAAAACCGCTGAAATTATGAGAATTAAAATAAAAACTGCTGTAGAAAAAGAACACTTTAGTTATTTTTTCGTCTATTAACTTCTTCACTAGGCCAATACGAAATTATCACTTTTAATAAATTTCAAAATTTTATTTGAATATATAATTGACACATTTCATATAAAAATGCTCTTTGGTGTTGTTGGGGGCAATCTAAAAAAATATCAACTGCAAAAAGTCTGTTATAGTTTTGAAAAAAAGAAAAAAAAAATTATAAAATAAAATCACATATACTATCTATCCCGGGAAGCCCGGGTTGGATGCCCTGTTGTATTAAAATCTGATTGCCTTTTTGTAATTCACACTTCGTCCTGCTAGAAAATAGATTGTAGCGCGATAAAATTGATACCCCTTATCTGTATTGATCCGAGAATGTTATATAAGCTCAAAGAATTTAAAAATTTGAAATAGTTTCTGAGATATCAATTTTTGCGTAACTTTTAACGAGGTTTTTCAAAGATGGCAACTAAATTACTTCATTTTTTAAAGGTAAATAATGGGATATCGCGTCTGCATTCCGAAATGGTGGACAAATATCTTTAATATGTTTTACTTGAATAAATCGATTTAATGATTTTTAGTTTCCATTCTCTTTTTAAAATGTAATGTAAGTAATATTCATATGACTTACTTCCCCATTTCTAAAATTACTATCAAAAAGCCGATAGATTTTTATATTATTGATTCGTATCATCCTATATATTATTTCTGTTAGCAACATCCCTTTTTCTAAGCAAATAAAAAGCGAAGAACGATAAATGAGATACCCTATGAAAGGATTTTCAACAGGCTTCTGACATAGCACGCATACATTTCGTTAAAACAAGTTTAATTAAAAATTGCAGTTAATTAAAAATTAAATCGGCATTGTTTTCATAAATGAAATGAAAGGTTTTCCTCAAATCTATGTTGCCACAAAAATAAAATACCGCATTACATCGTGAACAATGATTATAAAAAAATAAATATATTTATGATTAAAAAGCAAAATTGAAATTCAAATACTCGATCTATTTTTCTTTATCCCTTTTTTCCGAAACAGACGTCATTTTCTAATGCAGTTAAAATACGATTGTTTTTTTTTTTTGTTGTTGTTTTTTTTCCCTTTGGCATTTTCTATCTTCGATCAGTTTTTACTGTAACTTTGATAGAATAAATGAGATGATATTCTGACTTGACTAATGTTGTTTGCAGATATTTTTTAACCGACTCAAAAAAGGAGGAGGTTATCAATTCGACGTGTATGTATTTTTTTTTTTTATGTATGTACACCGATTACTCCGGAACTATGCGTCCTATTTATGTGATTTTTGTTTTATTCGAAAGAGAATACTCTCGAATTGGTCCCATTTAAATTTTATCAAAATTGGTTCAATACTTTTTCAGAAATTGAACAAAAACGAAAAAAAAAATGAACATTTTAAAAATAGTTAATTTGTTGGTTTTTGAATGTTGCCAAATTTGAAAAGCAAAATTACATAAAATTGTGAATTGGATAAATATAATACAACGTACAGATAAAAACTATAAATTATGCTACAACAAATCTACTTTTGAATCTTTTCAAATCTTTTATGTATGTTCACCGATTACTCCGGAACTCTGCGTCCTATTTATGTGATTTTTTTTATTATTCGAAAGAGAATACTCTCGAATTGGTCCCGTTTAAATTTTATGAAAATTGGTTCAGTACTTTTTCAGAAATTCAATGAAAACAAAAAAAAATATAAGCATTTTAAAAATAGTTAATTTGTTGGGCAGACGACTTTCATTTCATATCATAAAATATTCTATTACGTGAATTTGCAAATAATAAAAAGACTGACATATTTAAATCAGCTTTAACTTGTCGGATTTATTTTCATAGAACAAACTTTTTAAGATTCAAACAAAAATCAAACTTTTGAGTGTTTCTAAATGTGAAAAGCAAAATTACATAAAATCGTGAATTGCATAAATATAATACAACGTACGGATAAAAACTATAAATTATGCCACAACAAATCTAGTACTTTTGAATCTTTTAAAAGTTCCATTGTTGCAGTTTCACAGCGGTTTGGCATATTTTGACGAGCGTTTATTGGCGCATAATTAAATACATTGTTGTTTCAAATCCCATATAAATGTACAAGTTACAGAAAATATTTGGCGATTTATCACCTGTGGCGCACTAGTTGGAAACTGCCCTTAAAATATCCAATCTCTATATTATATTATACAATATAGTTGTATATAAATGCTTCTGCAATTTTCTTTTAATATTTCTACTACATAATATTAACTATAGAGTGACAATATAGAAAGAAAGGGGTTACTCCGAATAGTATTATAAGCGACATTGTTGGCGCAGTGTATTTACATTGTACGGATCGTAAAAATCGGTACACATTAAGCATAAGCACCGAAATCAGTGAGTTACACAGTTATCAAAACTGTAGTATACAGCCCGATTATGACACAATATCCAAGACGATTAGGTGAGAATAATGATAAAATTTCTAATCTTCCGTAATCGAGTCTACTGCCAAGGTTAGCGTGAAATAAAAAATATATTAGCAACAATATGGTTTAATATAAATATAGATATCACTAAAGTAATAAATAAATAAATAAACTTTTTAACCAAAAAAAAAAAAAAGAAGAACCGACTTCAAAAACTACTAAAAAGCGAAAAATAAACTTTTTAACCAAAAATTGAACCGACTTCAAAAACTACTAAAAAGCGAAAAATAAACTTTTTTACCAAAAATAGAACCGACTTCAAAAACTACTAAAAAGCGAAAAATAAATTTTTTAACCAAAAATAGAACCGACTTCAAAAACTACTACAAAGTAAAAAATAATTTTTTTTTAGGTAATAGTTAATAAGAAATTAAATTAAGAGCATTGTATTTACCATGCATATTATTATATTTATGTACATTAATTTGATTTTTTGGAGTCGGTGCCAGCCAAGCCAAGTACAAAATTCAAAACAAAATATCCAATATAAATCGTAACACGCGTATAAGTTAAATCTACATAAATACGAGACAATAAAAAAAATACATATAACTCATCAAATGGTAGAAAATACAATGATTTAAATGATTAACTAATTTCCAAAGCAATGTTTGTCGACATATAAGTTGCTAATCTCATTTGAGAATACACATTTATAACATCAGATGAAATGTTTAAAAATGGTAACATGGCTTTAACTTGGCTTGGCTGGCACCGACTCCAAAAAATCAAATTAATGTACATAAATATAATAATATGCATGGTAAATACAATGCTCTTAATTTAATTTCTTATTAACTATTACCTAAAAAAATTATTTTTTACTTTGTAGTAGTTTTTGAAGTCGGTTCTATTTTTGGTTAAAAAATTTATAGTCCTTAATTTTCCTTTAGAAGTTTAAACCTGCATCTAAAAAATATTGAATACTTGTAAAAAATATTAGACTGGAGTGCGCAATTTTTGCACGGGTTCACTGGTGAAATAATATTTTCCAAATTTGTTTAAAATGTAAAGGAATGGACTCGCAATAGAATATGGAGTTTTGAGTATGGAGACACAGGGCATATTCTCAGATGAAAAGTTTTTGTCCAAACCACAGCAATCCACAGTATAGAACTTAGCAATTAGACGAGTTAGACAAGTAAACAAACATTAGCTTGGAAATAATGGAAAGTTCTTCAAATTTTCACCCAAAATCCTCTCAACCAAATGGAGTTCTATTGTCCGTATGTCGTAATTTTTTTTATAAAGGCATTTTACTATAATTGTATCAAAATAAGGTAACTTGCGAAATGTAATTTTTGTAATTTTCAGTTCACTTACATTGTTAACGTGAGTCATTGGATATAATAATAAATTTAATAAAATTAATACAAATCTTTTCTAAATGTAGAATTAAATTACATTCCCGCCCCACTCCCCAAAACAAATTGAAAGATATCATGTTATGCAAATCCAACACATCGGGTTGCTACACGAGCTGGTATCGTAGTAAATTACATTTAATTGATGTCACTGAAGTTCATCCAAAAGCATGGATGTCAACCTTTGTTAACAATAATTTGGTCATTTACGATCATTCTTGGGAATGGTCGGGAGGCAAACCGCACTTACGAGCCCCAGTTTGGAATGAAATTGAAAAATATTAGAAAATACACGAAAAAGATATTTTGACTCAATAGATACGTAATTATCTTTTGTGCACCATAATTGATATTGAGACAATGACTATTCTAACAAATCTAAAACGTCACTCTGAAGTGTAAATGAAAAAAAAAAAACATTCAACTTGTCAAAATACATAAAGAATAAGTCTTAAATTCCACGTGGTTAAATCTTAAACCGAATTTTATGTCTCTTTTTAAAAATCACAGAACTGATTTTGCAGAATTCTTTAAGAAGAAACTAACAAAAACAATTTATTTGTATTTCCATAATAAAGTCCAATATGAAATAATAAAAAATATTGAATTAAAAGTTTAAAGTAAGAAAATTATATACACCAGTTAAATGCATTTTTTCATTATACAGTGAGACCTGCCTATCTCGAATATCTCGGACAAAAGAAAACAAGAACGAAAAATCATGTCTCAAGCATAGATTAGGTAACACTTTCCAACACTTCCAAAATAATTTTAAAATCTTTACCGTTTAATAAGATGAAAGAAGTAAACAAGTAGGAAAACGCATAACATATTTAAAAATCCAATTTCAGGAATTATTAACAATATTCGGAAAAATAGCTGAATTCTTGTGTGCATCCCTGTATATGATCTATAGATTTGTATATATACTACATAGAATGTTAAATTTTAGTTCAATTAGGAAACGCGTAGCACAGTTTAAAATTCTCCTTCTGGAAATTCCGTCAATAAACGGAAATGTACTCGAGAACTTTTGTGCTGCCCTGTATATGATCTTTAAAATTTATACACACGAAGTAATAGGCAAAAAATGAGTTAAATTTAAAAAAGCGTTCAGCTACTGAAAACGCAGTTCCAGCAATTATTGTTAACAGACAGCACCGAATTCTTTGAGTGTCCCTGTAAATGAACGATGATTGCTATACACAAAATATTGTATAGTAAGCCTCTTGTAATGCATCTTAGTGATATATATCAATTTCAATATGTTTGAAATAGTGAGACATTATTAAAATAAACCCCAAACGATTTTTCTCCATAGACCGTAATGTAACGGAATTTTTTTAGTGTCTCGGTAAAGAAACGAAAAGTGATCTATGCCCACCATATTCTATAGTAAGCCTCTTGTAGTCACCGCAGTGATACATATCATTTTCAATACGTTTGAAATTGTGTAACATCATTAAAAAAAACGAAAATGATTTTTCCCCATAGATCGTAATGTAACGGAATCCTTTTGAGTGTCCCTGTAAAATAACTGTAAGTGCTACACACTTCTTTATCAATACCGAACATACCATAGTAAACCTCAATAACATATATCAATTGCATCACAATCCGAATACATTTACGCGAGTTAGAGAACGGGCAGACAGATAGACAAACCGAATTCATAAACACTTTTCAACTATGTTGACAAGTGTTAAAATTCGAGATACACAGGTTTCGAGATGTACAGCTTTTTTTAAATACACATCAGTATTTAATCTAAAGATTTTGATCGAAACAGAAAATTATAGATTAAAGCAATGTATTATACAAAATAATGCTCATTATACATCACATATACAAACACACCTCTGACAGCCAGCAAAAGGGCAAAATTTTAAAGTTGCTTTTTGTGTAATTTTTTTTAAATGCTAAAAAAAAAAAGTTTTTTCCAACATTAAATAAAAAAAACTTAATTACGTACATGAATATAATCCTTAAGAGTATTAATCATTACTCAATGTTTTAAAATTCCATTATATCTGTAGAATTATATTAATTTAAAAACTGCTTCCATTGTAATGAAACCTACAGCATAGTGAACGGATATATCAGTTTACGGTGCTGAAAAGATTATCTGACATACATTATATATATAAAAAATCTGTTAGGAACTTTTTACCAAGTTCCTAACACTTTCCAAGAAATGAGGAGTTTTCTGTCACGTCACACATGTGCACAGCTGTTTATAATGTAAATGTTTTTCTGGCGCATTTTTTGTTGCTAGTAGGTACCGGGCCAAAATTATACCGGTGTGAATACCGGAGACTTATACAAGTTAAATAAGAAAAAAATATGTCAGTTTTTTATAAAAATGCGTTATCAGTAGTCATCAGTAAACTTTGAGATATACACAGGTTTGATTTTATAAGCTCGCTGGCCAAAAAATAGGAACAGATGGACCGGGGTTTGCGCGATTTTTGTTTTTCGCCACTTTGGCGAGAAAACCCCGTTTTTGGCTGCCTGTCAGGCCTAGCTTATTAAAACAGCAAGTCATTTTTATTTTATTATGAAACAGTTTGTTTTATTATAAAACAAGTGTGGTAAGTGTGATCAAAGATCGCTCTAAAGGTTTCGTTTAATAATCCTTTCAAAACAGTTTATCCTTTCTTTAATAAATCCAAATAAATTTCATTTAGCAACCAAAAAAAAAAAAAGAGTCATGTTTTTTATAAAGTAAAAATTTGCCGGTCTATTTTTCTCGTCTTTTCGAATATCTAAACCCGCTCGATAGCGGCGAAGCCCGATATTATATTCTGTCATAATAATATCTGTCATGTGGACTAAATGCGATATTTAAAAAAAATTTTCAAAATTAACATGTTGTACACCTTCAAAATGTTAAAATATGAGAATATTTCCGTAGTCGGGTTTTTATCGTGATTCAATACGTTTCTCAAACTTATATATTTACTACATTAAAGACGTGAGTATAAAACATCACAAATTTACTGAATGGTGTATATGTATACAAACGTTTTGCATACACCATTCAGTAAATTTGTGATATTTTATACTCACGTCTTTAATGTAGAAGTGTTTCATGGTGTAATCGTCCAGCATTTATATCATATATTTACTACTCTCTATTATTCATATTGATACTCGCTTTGTATTATTCTGAAACATTTGAAAAATCCGTTAAACTTCCGATAAGACGTCATATTTTCTTTTTAATTCTCTAATGACGTAATATTAATCTGCTTTGTGTACATTACACATACTCCTTGTATTATTGAGAAATATTACAGTTTTATTTCACTATGACGTCAATCAATTTTATTCCATATTAAACTTTTTTTCAATTGGTGAAACATTTTATATCATTTTTCACGTGGAAATCGTCTGATAGAAAATTAATTATTGTAGAAAAGATTTCATCGTGGATATTTAATTTTTGGCATCGGCTATAACGAAAAATGTTTCAATTTAATAGGAAAAGGCTGTTAGAATTTTGGTTTTTTATCTCTATTTATTAAAATAATACGAATTTTTCAAATTTTAATATTTTGAGCTCTTCACAGCTGCTATTCAGATTTATACACTAAGTTTCAACTCTGTAAGTTACATAGTTTTTGAGAATGGCTCTGTGACAGACAGACAACGGAGCGGGAGTAATAGGGTTTCGTGAGATGAACGAAGCCCTAAAAACGCACAATTTTATTATAAAACACACACAATTTTTATTATAAACACACAATTTTTTTAATTATAAAACACATAATGATTAATTTATTATAAAACAATGCGTATTTACTAAAAAGAAAGACAGTTTACGGCTTTCCAATTTATGACCGGGAAAGTAAGCATAAAGCAGGTTGTTTACAAAATAACAACAGTATTCTGCTCCCCAGTTTTTATGACTTGTACAGCTGGTTTTTTTCGCAGGACATTTTCAGCAATAGCTGGTTTCCGAGAATGTAAGCGGGGATTTTTCACTTAGTAACAACTCATCCAATAAACATGTTACTCTCTCCCCCTCACCCAATAAGCGCTAAGTTCTGCGTTACCATGAGAACGGGAGTTAGCTAGGAGAGGTAGTCATGTTTCGAAGCGCAAAGAGTTGGAGTGTGTGTGTGAGGGTGAAGGATCCCTTCCCCCACCCCGCCTGTTTAGGCAGTGGCGAAATTTTCAAGAGAGAGAATTATTCTTTTCCAGCGGTAGCGATAGTGAGCTGATAGAAAATGTTCGTTGGGTAAACAGCATGAGCAATGACCGAAGAGATGATCGTCTAAGTAATGCCTGTGCTATTGTTAAGCATCACCCATGACATATCTTAGATGTCGATATGTAAATTTAGTTTGAACACTGGAGTTTCGAGTAGTTCTATTTACACGTGATGAATGATTGAACAGTATTTTTGAATTGTGCAACTATTGTACGGATATGGAGATAGGCTATTGATTTAACAGGGTTCGTCTTCAAAGTTATTTCCTTACGCAGCCTTTTAACCCTTAGCAAATCATGCCTTTTTGTGAGCGTGGAGCTAACATTGCTGTACGTGTTTTTAGTGGACATCACCCATGACCTAACTCAGATGTCGAGGTGACTTCGTATGGATATTACCATTCTTAGATTGAAATTACCCTACAAGAACGTATTGTCAATCGTGCAGGATAATTATTTATCTTGAATATCACCCATGCTCCTACCCTAACGTAGATGAGTAATTTCGCGTGAACATTTAATTCTTAACTTTATTGTCATGCGGTAAATAATATGAAGGCATGGAACAGTGCGGTATACTCCTTCCTGAGCAATAAAGTCGAGACTATGCTCCTAAAGGACTTATTTGAAATTATAACTATTTTACTGCATGAAGACAAGCCCCCTGCTTATTTTTGTGATTTAAAAAAAAATAATAACAAATACGGTTTTTATCAACTCGACGATGGAGGTGAATTGTGTAAAGACATATAATTAACTGTTGATGAACCAGTGATTATGGACACAAGTTTGTGAATCCAGATTTTGAATTCGCATTAAAATCGATAGTGCAACAGAAATAACCAAGATCAGAATAGTCAAATCCATAGAATCCAACTCATAATCTCCTCTATTCTTAAGTAGTGTTCTTGGTAAATATCTTTTTTTTTATATTTCTACTTAAGCTTATCTGGGTTGGGTTGATTATTGACGGCCAATTATCTACACTAGGGATATAGGCCCGGGGGGGAGTGCCCTTCGTGGGGGTCTTTCTAAGGGAACCTAATCCGTATTTACGCATGGATAAATCCACGGCTCGAAGAAAACCACGAAAACTCCGAACGATTAGGCCGACGGGCGCCTTAAGCTTATCTGATTGTTTTTATTATGTTGGTGGTTATAAAATTAACCAATTTGTCTATAATTATGATCTTTGTTACCTCAGAGTATAGTTACCAATCATCAAATACATACATATGAATTATCTAAAATGCTGTTTGTTAATAAATGCTCATTTTTTCTAAGTTAATTCCTTCTCTGTTTTTCTTTATCTTATTAATTTTTTTTTATCATTTCAATAAAGGTAATCTTCAGTAACCTTTCTTATTGTTGATCTCTAAAGAAAATTTAATTTGGGAATACTATAGATAGTTTGAATTACTAATTTAAAATTATATATTTTTATCTTTTATCTACTTTCTTTTATTGATTAAATTTTTAACGTTGGTGAAAGTTTAAACTGATTAAAGTAATTTCTTGTATTCCCTAATCATGAAGTTAATCTTAGACTCAGAATTTATTGGTTTTTGCAAAATAGAGTAATTTACTCTTTTGGTAAATTTTAAAGTCTAATTTGATTTATCTCCATAAATTTTGATTCATCAATTTTAAGATTCTAATTAACATTCTAAACACTAAAATGAAAAAAAAATAAACTTGTATTTCATTGAATGTTAAAATTAACATTCAGTTTATTTATTTTTTTTTGGTGAGACCTTTTCTTTAAGTGATTACATGACATACATGTCTGAACTGACATATAAAGTAATTTTAATATTTTGATTTAAAATCTTATGAGAAGCATTTTTTTTTTTATAATGAATCATTTTATTCAGAATTTAATTATTTACTAATGGTCTCTCAAGTTAACTATTCACTATACGATCATAATTCCAATACCTGTGAATTCATAAACTAATATGGTATCTCTTATATTTATTAATTGATATTTTTATTTAATTGATGCCACTAATTATCACCTCTCCCTCTTTTTGAGCTTTCTCTAAAAAAGAAAGATTTCAGGGTCCTTTATTCAAAATTTTCCTTTATTCCAAATTCTCAAGTTTATAAAATTTTTCAGAATTCATATACCATATCAAACCTTGAATTCACAGTGTTACTTGTTGGGAATTCAAATGCTATGCAAAATTTAGAATCTTGTCAAATTTTGGTGTATGATTAAACCCAGTAATTTTGTAAATTTAAGATTTTGTACTCAGGTAATATTTACCTTTAAAAATGCTTTGGTTTAATTTATTTTATTTGGTTTCTTTTCTGAAATTTAATAAAGTCTATAAATAAATTTATAGGTGTATTTGTTGACAAGATTCAATTTAAAGTTTTGGTAATTATGCATAGCATAAAGGTAATTAAAAAGTAGCAGGTTTCTTAAAATAAAACAACCCAACAAGAAATTGATGCCGTGACACTTACCTGTGTGGCACAATCCAATTTTTAATGTTTATTTGTGTACACTTAAAGTTCAGGATATAAGGCACTATTTTTTTTTATGTATTATACATTATATCTTTTAAATATGTGTTATGAAGTGTTGACCCTCATATCTGTGCTGTTCTAAAAAATTTTTTTTCCTCATGTACCCCACCCGCACTGAATTTTTAGAAATTTTAACATACCTTTCCCATTTGTCTCTATTTATTTTCAATTGATAATATATTTTGATAGGTGTGACTAATGTATACATGGGTGTAGCTCTCAGTAATTTTATTTAAACTTTGAATTTGTGTAAATTTTTTTTTACCTTTGCTTAAGGTTTAGGTAGGGTTATTTATAGAAATTTTTATATCGCTGAATTTGTTGTCAAAACATTTCATAAATATGGCGGAGGCCCTTACCAAGGAAATGGCTGATTTGCAGAAAAAAACCTCCCTAATGGATAATTTATCCACCATCCCACCTTTTAGCGGGGACTCTGCAGTATCCTTTTGTGACTTTATTGAAAAGTTCACTGATATTGCAACCTTTTTTGATTGGAATGAAAAGGAGAAAATCTTCGCCCTTTTTAATAGATTGTCAGGAAAAGCAGCCAAATTAATCAAGGCTCATAAAGACAAAAATTATAAGGAATTGGTAGAAATTATAAAAGAGAGATTCACAGAACAGGAGTCGCCAGATGTGGCATTATCGAAGTTCCTTAATTTCAAACAGACGCCTTCAATGTCAGTTCAAGACTTTTTTGACAGAGCTTCTGATCTTTCACGCAGAGCTCTTGTCATTGATGGAATTGCTGAGGGCATTGTAGATAAGAGTAGAGATGCTATACTGCACTCTATGCTTTTAGGTAACCTATCCCCAGAAATTAGGAAGGGTGTTATTTCAAAAGACCCCAAGACCCCTCAAAAAATCCTAACGTTTGCCTTACTTGAGGAAAAAGCTTGTAGGAGTGTTAACCCCTTCTACAGCTATGAGCCAGCTAACAGTGCCCCTCAGATACCATCAGGTGTAGCTTGTGCTGCTGTTTACCCCCCCCCCCCCCCAACACCCCAAGTTAGCCATTCCAACCGCAAAATTGTTGAGCTCCAAAATAAGATGGAACTCTTAACGGCTAAAATTGATAGCCTTGTTGTTCAACAACCAGCCGCAGCGAGACCACCAGCCCAGGAAAATGCCCAGTACAACCCTTTTTCTGTTTTGGATGTGGCGACCCCAACCATTTTTTTCAGGACTGCCCCCAAAACCCCAGAAATCAAGGCTGGCATAACTACAATGAGAATTCATATGGTCGTAGAGGTATGGCCAGGCCTAACACCAATTATAGAGGCCGTTATAGCAATAGGGGATACCAGAATCAGAGGAACTATAGGGGAAATGGCAATAATCATAGAAACAGAGGTAACAACAATGGCCAGAGAGGTAATTATAGGAATAGGGGTAATCAAAATAATGTAGCCCAGCAGAATAACAACACGGCCAACGAACATAATGTGCAACAAAATTTAAACGGGTAATGGCTGAGTCTGGAGTAGTCGGACTGACTCATGAGAAGCCGAACGACAAAACACCCTCTGTATATAATGTTTTCTCACCATCAGCATGCAGTCTCCCTACTGCCAGGATTGCTGTCGGTGATATTTTTATTACTGCACTATGTGATATGGGTTCAGGTATTAATTTAATTTCTCGACAGGGATTGTGTTTATTCCCAGATGTAAAAATTGAGGCATGTAACATACCCATTCTAACTGTGACAGGTGAATGTGTCCCCCTCACTGAGAAAGTTAAGTTATTTTTCAATTTCAGTAATGTCAGCTGCCAAGCTGAATTTTTTGTAGTAGCAGGTAAACTCGCTGATGAATTTACTGCTATTTTAGGTATGCCCTTTTTGAGCGAGTACAAGGCTATTATAAAGTGTAGCAACAAATCTATTAGTCTTGATATTAACGAGCAAACTTTTTGTAAATATGTTCAAAAAAATTCAGAATGTAATGTAAATATTAAACCGCCAATTATTGTAAATAACAAAATTTCTTGCCTTAAAAATGTGTCATGTCAAACTGAGTATAATGTAGAATGTTTTTCTAATGTTAATGATATTTCTGAGAAGAATAAGAACAGTGAGAAAAATTGTATGGTAGTAGAAGTCAAAGTAAGGGATAGTAGAGAACAAATAGAGATTCGAGATAATGAAAAATGTAGTAGCGAAGATAGAATTAATGTGATTTTAGAAAAATGTGAAAGTAATGATAGCAATTCTTCTGTTCAAAACTCTTCTGAGAATGTTTCAAAGTTAGGAAATGTTAATAGTACAAATGTACATGAGACTTGCGGTAATATATGTAATGATAAATTAAATGAAAATAAGGCAATTATGAGAGGTAATGTACATGAAAATAATATTTGTGATCTTCGTGTAAATACTGTCAGGGAAGTGAAAAATAAAAACTGTGAAAATGAAAGTAATGTCCCTGTATGCCAAGTGAATTGTAATGACAGCGAAGAGTCACAATCTAATGATGTCAAAACTGAAGTAAGTAATACATGTGAAAAGTCGAAAAATATTAAAATTAGTTTTGCTGTTTTGAAAAATTTAGTAACTATCCCCCCCCCCCAATCTAAAATTTTAGCTCAAGTAAACTGCTCGAGAAGTAATTTTATTGATAATAATGATGTTGTAATTTTGGAACCCCTAGTGAAAAAATTTGGTAATGGTGTTTTAACCTCTAGAACAATCTGTTCTCAGGAACACGGGTTATATATTTCATTTGCTAACTTTTCGGATGATGAGGTTACTTTGAATAAGGGAATGAGGGTTGCTAAAATCCAAAAGTGCATCGATGATTCTGAGTGTAATTCTAATAGTTGTAATTATGCCCTTAATGTTAATGTGCCCACTCCACTAGCTGATTTTGATCATGCTGATCTCAGCTGGAGTTCAGATATTAATCTTGACCATTTAGACCCCCCTCTTAAACTTAAAATGCAGGATTTTCTGAATAAAAATAAAGATGTGTTTGCAGCATCAGTCCTAGACTTGGCCGGCTGTGACACTATTCCCCATGTAATAAATTTAACTTCTGATAAACCTGTAAAATATAAAGCCTATAGAGTTCCCCATAATCTTAAACAAGAAATGGAAGATCAATTAGATATACTGTTAAAAGCTAATATAATATCCCCCCTCCATTTCTGAATTTGCGGCTCCAGTCATTTTGGTTAAGAAAACAGACGGATCTTATAGATTGGCTGTCGATTTTAGAAAATTAAACAAAAATTTAGTTAAAGATGCATACCCCATCCCTAATATCACAGATTCGGTTGATGCACTATCCCGTTCAAGTTTCTTTTCTACACTTGATTTAACAAGTGGCTTTTTCCAGCAAGTTGTGCGGCCTGAGGACAGACACAAAACAGCAATCATAACTCATAAAGTACTATATGAGTGGTCGAGAAATTGTTTTGGCTTATCAAATTCAGGAAATTCTTTTCAACGACTCATGAGTGCAATATTTGGAAATCTGGGAAATATGGGAATTCTTGTATATATAGATGATATCGTTATTGCTAGCAAAGATGTAGAATCCCACCTTGAAAAATTAACAACTGTTTTTGATAGACTTCGCCAGCATAATTTAAAATTAAAACCCAGTAAATGCCTTTTTCTATCAGATAAAATTAAATATTTAGGTTTTTAAATCCATAAAGGTAAAGTCTCCCCCATTAATAAAAATATAGAAGTAATTGAAAAATTTCAACCCCCTAATACCCGCAAAGCAGTGAGATCTTTTATTGGTACAATTTCATTTTACAGGAGATTTATCCCTGATTTTTCTAAACGAGCTAAAAACTTAATTGAATTAACCAAAGATAATGGTCGCTTTTCATGGAACCCTGCAGCGCAAGCAGAATTCGAAGATTTAAAAGCTGCTTTAATTTCAAAGCCATATATTGCCCTCCCTGATTTTTCCAAAGAATTTTATCTTTATACGGATGCAAGTGGCGAAGCTTTAGGCGCAGTTTTATCTCAACTAGATGATAATAATTTTTTACACCCTGTGGCTTTTGCCAGCAGAAAGTTGAAGGACCCAGAAACGAGGTACTCAGCCACAGAAAGGGAACTTTTAGCTGTTGTCTGGGCAACCGCCCATTTTAAGTGTTACCTAGCTAACACCCACGTTTTTATTTTCACTGATCATGCCCCCCTAACTTATATGCTTAAAATTCAGGACCCAACTTCTCGTATGGCAAAGTGGATTTGCACTTTATCTGATTTTACTTTTTCAATAAAATTTATCAAGGGCAAATGCAACAGTGTTGCGGATTTTCTTTCTAGATACACTACTTCTAATGAAATCTCTGTAAATACAGTAAGTTGTAATTTTTGTGTACAAATAGCAAAGGAGAATGTTTTTATGGCCAAACTGATCTCCTTGAAAAAATCCAAGAAGTTCAAAAGACTGACAAAAAGTGTTGCCAAATTGCTCAGAAGCTAGATCAAGGAGTGGATATAGCACCAAAGTACATGAAATTTTTCTTCCGGGATGATATCCTGATGTGCGAGGACACTCGAGACTCTCCCATTTTAAATAAATTGCCCAAACTGGTGGTGCCAAAAGAATTAATCCCCCAAGTGTTCGCACTAACACATGATTCTCTAGCAGCTTGTCATCAAGCCTTCCAGAAAACTATAGATCGCATTCGCGAAAATTTTTACTGGCCAGGTATGTCTGCAGATGTCAAGCATCTAGTAGAATCTTGCATTAGTTGCCAACAAAGAAGAACTTATCGACCTAAACATCTAGCCCCTTTACAGAGAATGCCAACACCAGAATTTCCATTGGCGAAAGTGAATTTCGACATAATTGGTCCTTTACCGACAACTTTTTCTGGTAACAAGTTCATCGTGACATATATCGATGCTTTTTCTAAGTGGCCTGAAGCATATGCTGTATCCTCTATCACCTCAGACGTTGTAGCGGATACTCTAGCGGATTTTGTTTCAAGGTACGGTGCTCCTAGCTATATTGTTTCCGACAAGGGTAGAAATCTTATATCAGAAGCCATTGAGAGAGTCTATAAAAACTTTGGAATGAAACATATTCACACGTCAGCTTACCACCCAGCAGGGAATTCTCAGATTGAACGTCAGAACAGAACTCTAATTAATGCCCTATGCCATGTTGTCAATGAAAATCAGTCGGACTGGGATACAAAATTAAAATTTGCTCTTTTAGCTCTCAGGACAGCCGTGCATTCATCTACTAAATTAACTCCAGCTGCAGTAATGTTTGGCAGAAACTTAAATCTCCCCTATAAACTTTTTGCTACCCCCCAAACTTTAAATTATAATGACGCCCCCACCTATTGTAAACTTTTATTCCCTGCTTTGAAGAAAGTGTATGCTGGAGTGCACAGTAGTTTAGTGGAAGTCTCAGAGAAGCAAGAAAAATACAGAGAAAAAACTGCTGTTTCTAAGAATCTTAAAATAGGTGATTCAGTTTGGCTCTTTACACCAGCTGTCAAACCAGGACAATGTAAAAAACTTTCTAAATTTAATAATGGTCCTATACAATAACTGAAAAAATAAATGAAGTAAATTTTAAAATCGCCCTCCAATCAAATTTAAAATTAACGCAAGTGGTACACGTCGATAGGCTGACTGAATTTAAAAACAGGCATGTTGATTTCCAAACAAATGACCAACTGCCGCAGCGACAATTCGATCTTCAATCGAATATTCAGAATCAGACTACTCCCACTCACCAATCGAGTAACGCTAACCCAGAACGGCGGACGAAAAAACGCAGGCGCGCGTTTATCATACCAACAGCATCAGCAGTAAACAGGGATGAAGCATTGCCCATGCAATCAACAGCCAACACGTTGCCTTCACTAGCAACCAGCAACGAACCCCTCTCCCCCTCTTTTCCTTCAGCCGAGTTCGAGAACTCACGAGCTGAACCCACCCCCTCCCCCTCCACGGCTGAAAATCCAGTTACGGACACGCCAGAGATCGCGGTAGCTAACGAAGTTGTTGAAGCTCAATCCTCTGATATTCCTTCAGCCAGTCGTATTCCGACTTTAATCGAATCTCAGCGGAAAACGAATAATTCGATTTCTTCATCCAGAGATACTTATGGATTCAGAAAAAGGGACAAGCGTCCCAATTATAAACTTTAAGTTGTATTAGTATAGTATTTTTATTTAATAACCTTATATTTTGTTTGTATATTGTATATAGATAGCCTAAAGTTAGTTTTTATTGCAGTTTAACGTGTAAAATAAGCTTTTTTGAGTACTTATACCGTTTGTTTTGATTAGCGGTAACGGTCTGGGCAGTTGTGTTTTCATCACATTTAATGTTCTATATAGCTACTTTTAGTGTAAATAAGGTATATTTAGATAGTTTTAGTGCAAATAACCTCTCCGCAGGTATATTTTTGGAATTATGTTATGTTTTTTCTCGATTTTTGGGTAATTTCGAGACTTTGAAAATTTTTTGAGCATTTTGAAAATGGGAATCCAAATATTTTTTCCACCTTTTTTCATGTAGTACTCCCTGTTTGTGTAATACGATAGTATCCATCGATTTGCATATTATTTATATTTAAATTGATGTTCTAGTTAAGTTCTCAGTATATGGGTATAGGTGAATTACAGGATAATACTATATTTGAGGGAACTATTAATTTTACTCATTACTAGATATAATATGTAGGTGTCTTGTAGTGTAAGGTAGTATTAGTGTACTGTTTTTGTGTATATATCTTTTTATCTGAAAATTTTTGAGGTTATTATTTTTTTTTCTTGAATTACATTACTTCATTGAAGTGTAGTGGGGTGGTTTTATTCAAAAATTAATAAAATTTTGTCTGGTTCTGTGCTATTTTTTTTCTTTTTTTTCTTTAAAGGAATTCTTGTCAAAATTTTTAATTTTTTTACTGTGTAAATTAAGTTTTTTCTGGTGATAATCTTCACCATAGCTTTTGGGTCTTTTTCGCCCCATTATGCTTTTATTTTGGCAATTGTATAGCACAGATAAATGGGTTGCTCTTCCAATATGCACAGTGTCGCTGTAAGTGCATATGTAAATAACTTACTTCATAGTTTCAACTTGCATATCAATCGACTGGAGAAAGTGTTTCTCAATTTCTACACATTGATACAATTTGTGTAAACTGAACTTTTAATTAGTGAAATGTATCATATTTTGAATTAACTGTATATTGTGCAAGTTGCCTTTTACCCATTTTTAGTCTTTTTGTTTGTGTTTTTATATGCATATACATTACTATTTAGTATGATTTTAGGTATCTGTGTACATTTGGCTAACAATTTATACCAATAATGATATGCATTATTATTGTAATATGTAATGGATTTGGCGATTCTTTCGGTTGGCAATGTTCTCTTCCAAAATTTTGTTTTGGTTTAAAAAAAAAATTATTTTGGCAATTTTCAAAATTTTTTTTTGGTTTAGCAAACAGTGTCCAGGTAAATGCATTATGTGGAATCTTCTCGGCTGATAAGGTTAGTGGTGACAAAAGCAGTGTCCAGTCTTGTGTTCATCTCTATTTTTTTTGCTATTCTACAGGTGTGTCTAGGAGTTTTGTTGACGAGTGAGGAGAGTTTTATGTATGCAAACTCAGGTTATGCATTCCGGACTGTATACCTTGAGGGGTAGGCTTGCTAGATGTTTCTTGATAATTCTTCGGACCGAAGTCTGGTTTGTTTGAAATGTTAGGCCCCATTTAGTGATCTCTCCCGCATCCATTGAATTTTTACTCGCACTTTTTACTTAAAAAACAAAATTTTTTTTTATTTTCAAAAAATTGTGTTTTTTTTTTTAGAGACGGGATTCTTGTTAGAGATTTTTTTAATTTAAGCTGTGCAATTTAAATTTAATTTATATTTTAAAACACTTCCTTTTTATAAACATTCCCTTTTTGTATTTAATTACCCCCCCCCCCTCCTCTTTTTTCTTATAATTCTTAAACTTTATTAATTGAAACTCTCATTTCCAAAATCCATATATCGTTATTTTTCTGTAAGTAAAAAAAAAAGACCACCCAAGATTTTGTTTTTCCTTTTGAGACCCCACACGAAACTGTGAGATAGTTTACCACGCAAACAGCTTTTACTAGAAATTCTCACGTAATTTCAGTGATTGTAAATTCGGAACACACACAGGCAGATTGGACTACGTACACAACAACCTTTGGGAGTTTTCGTGGAAATAGCTGAAGCCCTTTTCTCAGTTGTATTGTGTGCAGTTTTTTATTACCCCTAATAAGCCACCATAAAACTGTGCCAGCTTGCGTATTTACTAAAAAGAAAGACAGTTTACGGCTTTCCAATTTATGACCGGGAAAGTAAGCATAAAACAGGTTGTTTACAAAATAACAACAGTATTCTGCTCCCCAGTTTTTATGACTTGTACAGCTGGTTTTTTTCGCAGGACATTTTCAGCAATAGCTGGTTTCCGAGAATGTAAGCGGGGATTTTTTACTTAGTAACAACTCATCCAATAAACATGTTACTCTCTCCCCCTCACCCAATAAGCGCTAAGTTCTGCGTTACCATGGGAACGGGAGTTAGCTAGGAGAGGTAGTCATGTTTTGAAGCGCAAAGAGTTGGGGTGTGTGTGTGAGGGTGAATAATCCCTTCCCCCACCCCGCCTGTTTAGGCAGTGGCGAAATTTTCAAGAGAGAGAATTATTCTTTTCCAGCGGTAGTGATAGTGAGTTGATAGAAAATGTTCGTTGGGTAAACAGCATGAGCAATGACCGAAGAGATGATCGTCTAAGTAATGCCTGTGCTATTGTTAAGCATCACCCATGACATATCTTAGATGTCGATATGTAAATTTAGTTTGAACACTGGAGTTTCGAGTAGTTCTATTTACACGTGATGAATGATTGAACAGTATTTTTGAATTGTGCAACTATTGTACGGATATGGAGATAGGCTATTGATTTAACAGGGTTCGTCTTCAAAGTTATTTCCTTACGCAGCCTTTTAACCCTTAGCAAATCATGCCTTTTTGTGAGTGTGGAGCTAACATTGCTGTACGTGTTTTTAGTGGACATCACCCATGACCTAACTCAGATGTCGAGGTGACTTCGTATGGATATTACCATTCTTAGATTGAAATTACCCTACAAGAACGTATTGTCAATCGTGCAGGATAATTATTTATCTTGAATATCACCCATGCTCCTACCCTAACGTAGATGAGTAATTTCGCGTGAACATTTGATTCTTAACTTTATTGTCATGCGGTAAATAATATGAAGGCATGGAACAGTGCGGTATACTCCTTCCTGAGCAATAAAGTCGAGACTATGCTCCTAAAGGACTTATTTGAAATTATAACTATTTTACTGCATGAAGACAAGCCCCTGCTTATTTTTGTGATTTAAAAAAAAATAACAAATACGGTTTTTATCAACTCGACGATGGAGGTGAATTGTGTAAAGACATATAATTAACTGTTGATGAACCAGTGATTATGGACACAAGTTTGTGAATCCCAATTTTGAATTCGCATTAAAATCGATAGTGCAACAGAAATAACCAAGATCAGAATAGTCAAATCCATAGAACCCAACTCATAATCTCCTCTATTCTTAAGTAGTGTTCTTGGTAAATATCTTTTTTTTTATATTTCTACTTAAGCTTATCTGATTATTTTTATTATGTTGGTGGATATAAAATTAACCAATTTGTCTATAATTATGATCTTTGTTACCTAAGAGTATAGTTACCAATCATCAAATACATACATATGAATTATCTAAAATGCTGTTTGTTAATAAATGCTCATTTTTTCTAAGTTAATTCCTTCTCTGTTTTTCTTTATCTTATTAATTTTTTTTATCATTTCAATAAAGGTAATCTTCAGTAACCTTTCTTATTGTTGATCTCTAAAGAAAATTTAATTTGGGAATACTATAGATAGTTTGAATTACTAATTTAAAATTATATATTTTTATCTTTTATCTACTTTCTTTTATTGATTAAATTTTTAACGTTGGTGAAAGTTTAAACTGATTAAAGTAATTTCTTGTATTCCCTAATCATGAAGTTAATCTTAGACTCAGAATTTATTGGTTTTTGCAAAATAGCGTAATTTACTCTTTTGGTAATTTTTAAAGTCTAATTTGTTTTATCTCCATAAATTTTGATTCATCAATTTTAAGATTCTAATTAACATTCTAAACACTAAAATGAAAAAAAATAAACTTGTATTTCATTGAATGTTAAAATTAACATTCAGTTTATTTATTTTTTTTTTTTGGTGAGACCTTTTCTTTAAGTGATTACATGACATACATGTCTGAACTGACATATAAAGTAATTTTAATATTTTGATTTAAAATCTTATGAGAAGCATTTTTTTTTTATAATGAATCATTTTATTCAGAATTTAATTATTTACTAATGGTCTCTCAAGTTAACTATTCACTATACGATCATAATTCCAATACCTGTGAATTCATAAACTAATATGGTATCTCTTATATTTATTAATTGATATATTTATTTAATTGATGCCACTAATTATCACCTCTCCCTCTTTTTGAGCTTTCTCTAAAAAAGAAAGATTTCAGGGTCCTTTATTCAAAATTTTCCTTTATTCCAAATTCTCAAGTTTATAAAATTTTTCAGAATTCATATACCATATCAAACCTTGAATTCACAGTGTTACTTGTTGGGAATTCAAATGCTATGCAAAATTTAGAATCTTGTCAAATTTTGGTGTATGATTAAACCCAGTAATTTTGTAAATTTAAGATTTTGTACTCAGGTAATATTTACCTTTAAAAATGCTTTGGTTTAATTTATTTTATTTGGTTTCTTTTCTGAAATTTAATAAAGTCTATAAATAAATTTATAGCTGTATTTGTTGACAAGATTCAATTTAAAGTTTTGGTAATTATGCATAGCATAAAGGTAATTAAAAAGTAGCAGGTTTCTTAAAATAAAACAACCCAACAAGTCCATTCCAAATGCAGGTGGGAAGGGGAGACAGTTAATTTTTAAATAGTAACACATAGAAAAAGTAATGGATTTAGCGATAAAAACGTCACTGAAAAATAGATACATTTATACGAGAGTAACAACGTACCGAATGTAAAATTTGATTCGTTCAAAAAATTTTGGACAAAAGAATGATAATTTAAATACAGAATTATTAAATTAAACCATAAACAGACAGTTGATATTTTTTTAGATACTGCACTTATGAGTGAAATAAAATATTTTATTTCACAAATTTAATAAGATAGATTTAAAAAAGATAATATGAACAGTAAAAAACAACGTTTTTATACACATTTCATCCATATTACATAAAAGTTAACCATTAACCCTTTCAGGCACAAGTACTTCCATTATTAAAATGGTGAAATAATGAAACGACACCAGAATTTACGATCTAATTTATTTGAAAATAAATAAAACTCTTCTTCACGCACATTATAAATAGCCACAAAAATATTAAAAATTCTGGTGTCGATGGGACATTTGGGATTTAAAATTAAGCAGGACAGAATTTAACCTTAAGAAAGGGTTAAGAAACTTAAGAAAGGGTTAATGTGAACTTGAAAAAAAGAAAATACACGAAATTCGTTAATGCCTCGATCATTGTACCGCATGTATGATCGCTTCGCGAACATGAAACCGAAAAGAAAACATATCACTGGATACAGCAACCTCGTTGTATCGGAATCCTAAAAAATACACGAAATACATTAATGACGCCATCACAGTACCGCATGTATGATGGCTTCGCGAACATGAAACCGAAAAAAAACATCACTGGATACAGCAAGCTCGTTGTATCTGAATCCCAAAAAATACGCCACGGAATTCGTTAATGCCGCGATCAATGTACCGCATGTATGATCGCTTCGCGAACATGAAACCGAAAATAATTACTGGATACAGCAACCTCGTTGCATCGGAATCCCAAAAAATACACGAAATTGGTTAATGCCGCGATTAATGTACCGCATGTAGGATCGCTTCGCGAACATGAAACCGAAAAAAAAACATCACTGGATACAGCAACCTCGTTGTATCGGAATCCCAAAAAAATACACGGAATTCATTAATGCCGCGATCACTGTACCACATGCATGATCGCTTCGTGAACATGAAACCGAAAACAAAATCACTGGATACAGCAACCTCGTTGTATCGGAATCCCAAAAAATACACGAAATTACTTAATATGACGATCACTGTACCATATGTATGATTGCTTCGGGAACATGAAAAGAAAAAAACATCACTGGATGTAGGAACCTCGTTGTATAGGGAACACAAAAAAATACACGAAATTCGTTAATGCGGCGATCACTATACCGCATATATGATCGCTTCGCGAACATGAGACTTCCATGAAAACTGCAGTCAATTGAATTATACTGTTCTAAAGTAACAAGAATAGCCACTCACATACATAAAAAAAAAGAAAAATCAAGCTTTAAATATACAAGGATATGATGAAATTTTTTCAATGCTTTTTTTCTTTTAATATCATGACGTAACCGTTAAATGACGTAAATGTTATTTAATTGTATAAAAAAAAGTAAAAAACATGTTTCAAATAACTAATAAATCATTAAACATCATTAAAAATACAGATAAACATCGAATAAAGAATCACTTGACGACGTAACAAATACGTCATACGTAACAAACCGAGGCTAACGAAAAAGAAAGGCTACCGCGGTGCTTAATGCGTATCTTTTTTTACAGACCGCCGGGGTCACGTGATGCTCGAATGCACCAATGAAGGTGTACGAAAAGAGCATCACGTCACTCTAGCGGTCTGTAGAAAAAGATAAGTGGAATGCACCGCGGTAGACTGTCTTTTTCGTTAGCCTCGTAACAAACGGGTCATCACAAAAAATATCATTGCTCAGCCTTTCCAACAGTAAAAGAGCTACATCTAGCTGACTATCGATGATTTGACAAGATTTTGTCAAATGGTGGAGTCAAATAGGAACAAACCTTAAATGTGCATTTTCTAAACTCTTATAAATTATGTTTTCAATAATAAAGTAATCGTCAATGACGATATACAATATTTTAAGAAGCTGCATATATCACTCTTAACGCCGAAATCAGAGTAGTAAATCTGAACATAAACAATGATGACGCAAATATCACGTGGTTTGCAGAGCAAGTTTCTCTGCTCTCCCACCCTTTCACCTGCATTTGGAATGGACTTAACCCCTATCCATCGCTCCCGTGGGGAATAGCGCTCTAAAGAGACGCTACTCGAGTTGCCTAGGCATAAAATCATCATTTTGTCACCAAAAAGAACCCCGGTGAGCCTGCGACATGTGTACCAAATAATATTCGTAACCTGGAATAATCTCTCTAATATTCTATAACACCTCATCTGGCTTAGATAATCACTAGATTCAGCGACAAAAATAGTCCACAAAATTTTGAAGGTATGCCACACGCCATGTTGACGCCGTTGACTCATAAGTAAGCCAAGTAAGGTCAACAAATTGTTGGAATGCCGTTGCGAACATTATACTCGCTGCTCCAAATAGCTCTAAGCATTTTATATGGGGTTACGATCAGCTGATTTAGTGGGCCAGTCGAGGTACGATAGGGTGCCTGGGTGTTCATCAAATCAGTTATGTATGCATGCAGCTCTTTAAATTCTTGTCATCTTGGGAAATGGGGTTGTCTGTAGCATATTCATCAAAAATGTATTGAATGACGAGTAACATATGGTTAACGAGAATAATTAAAAAAACCGCCTGGTTGGTATTCATGGTCACCTCACTCAATGGACAGAAATCGCGACCAATGAAATACACGGCCGGTTCACGACTTTTAAAATGTCACACGGGGTGGATCATCTTTAATCGGTGATTGGCGTGCCGCTTTGTACCAATCGCCATGTTAAGATGATCCACTCCGTGTGACGTTTTAAACGCCATGAATCGGCCGTGTATTTCGTTGGTCGCGCCCAAATCATACTAGTACGAAAAAACACTTCTGAACTGTCATGGAACCACTTCCAACCTGAACTACACCCTCCACATATTGCGGGTTGAATGCCTCATTTGGCCACTTTTTTTCTTAGTTGCTGTTTATTTTTCTTTTCAAGATATCAGTATGATCAAAATGCTAAAACTTCAATACATATTTATTAGATGACTTTATTTTTTTTAATGAAATATCCTTATGGCGAGCTATATTTGAGCATTTCATAAATCTAAGGATCGAGTTTTCAGAAAGTTAAATGGTTATTTTTTTTTATTAAAATGTTAATTAAATAGTCCTTTTTACTATATTTTTACATATGTTATGACATTTGATTTGTTTTTTCTTAAACTAATTAGCATTTTAGAAATCTAGTCCTTACAGTTATAAGGACAATTTGTAATAAAACATGAAAAATAATTACTTCAAGACGTTCAAAATTGTAAAAGAAACGTGGTTTTAAAATTGTCTCAATTTTATTTAAAAAAATCTATATATTTAAAACGCTAAGCGATTTCTTTCGACAATCCGTTAGAACAAACTACTGCATCAAATTACACCATTCTTTTTTTAAATGAAAGATATTAGGACACAGATTTGTTATCGTGCATTCGTTTGTTCGAAAATTTAATTAATTAGCCGTAATTTTCAATTAAACATTTACTTCTGCTTATGACATCATAAAGTTGAAAACTCCCACTTTTGAGGGCATAGAGTTTTTTCCCTGAACTCTGTGGTTCGCCAATCTTTTGACATTAACTAATATCAACTAGGTAATATTTTAACATTGTAGTATAAAATCTTTAAAAAAAAAAAAAAAAAAAAAAAAAAATAACTTAATTAGCTAGAATATAATCATAATAAAATATGTAAACGTAAACATATCAATATGAATAACAAATCTCACGTAAAATGTTGCAATTTAAATTAATCCAATTGAAACAAGATTTGGAGAGTTATCCTTGACGCCCAGCTAACATAAAAGTACCTATTTTATTTTATTTATTTACACACATATTCAAATTTATTATAAAACACCAGGTTGCCATACAAAGCAAAAATCGTCATTTAGGCGCCAAAAAATAACCCAGGTGCGTCTGCGATATATGTACTGATTTAATAAAAATCATTTTGGTTGCACCGCATATTGCAAAATTAATTAAATCCATGATTATTGCTTCTTTCTCAGATTAAAAATAAGAAAATTGGTACTTCTGTAATATCCCGTCGACCACTTTTCATAACAAAAAACTATCGCCAAACTGTAACGCCAAATAAACGGGAGAACGTTGCCATTGAAATATCAAAATAAATAAATAAATAAAATACATGAATTTATGGACACAATTGTTATTTTAATTAATGAAATAACTAATAAATCAGTAAAACATAAGGAAAATAGACGCAAATCTCGAATTAAAAACCACTTGATGACGTAACAAACACGTATAATGCTTCTGACATCAAGTAAATCGCACTTCATTTTCGGCGTTTAATTTTACAGTTTGGCGATAGTTTTTTGTTATGAAAAGTGGTCGACCGGATAATAGAGAAGTACCAGAAAATTTAATGTTTAACGAAATTCAATTATTTGATCGATCGCAAAGTTTGGTTCTTTTCCGTTATACCGACACCATGCCATACATGTAAATATATGCTTGGCGACAATGGTGTCCGTATGATGGAAAAGTACTCAATTTTTTCTTAGTTTGGGCTATATCAAAAACAAACATTTTACAGGTAAAAAAAAAAATGGCCGAAAATGGCTGCTTCATCAGCTGTTATGACAGCAAAGTTGGATAAAATCTAATAACCTGAATTTTACAACGTTTATGCGACACACCACAGAGAATACACGCTATTTTTATATAAGTAGGGTATATTTAAACGAATAAGAGAACTAACAACCTTCAATAATATAATGCATGAAAAAGTAAACAAATAAGTGATTCAGCAAATCATAAAAATATGTATTTTTTAATATAACTATAAAATACAGAAAAATATTCTGGTACCATGAAAAATATTCATTATCCCGTCGAAATTCCGTGCATTATCCCGTCCTCCCATTAAGAAAAAAAAAACTATATGCAAATTAGGTACTTTTCGGTTAGCCGGCGCCAGTAATATATATATATATATATATATATATATAATAATAAACTCCAATGGAAAATTACTTGCATCGCAAGCTTCCTAACGGGCCACGGGCCCTTTAAATCATACATCCACAAATTTGGTTGTGCAGGATCTAATAGGTGTGAGTGTGGCGAGGTGGGATCTCCTACCCACGCCTACCACGAATGCACACTTACTGCACGCTGGCACATTAAACGTCCAGCCACTCCCCCTAAGGGATGGCTTCAAAATATTCTTTCTAGACCCACACTTCTGAACAAACTCAAACACATCCACCAATACTTAGCACACATCTCCAACCTCACAAGCTAGTCTGTACCCAGAGCAACTCCCATTCTCTCGATGGCATCGCCCCTTGTCGCGAGTGGAGTTATAGTGTTACTCTGGCGATGCCACAGCGCCCCTTGTCGTGAGAGAGCATGTTTCTGGCGCACAACCCGATAGCTTATCTGCTGTCTGATAACCAGGTGCTGTGCGGCACATCATTCTCAAACCATTTCAAGAACTTCAGCACCTCGCTGCCCCGTGTCGCGAGGGAGATCTGTTCTCCGGCAGCGAGGGATTTGTTCTGTGAATTTCGGGCAATAATGGCCCATTGCGATTCATCCGCCCCCTGTCGCGTTTTCCGGCGGGCTCAGCTCTAGCTGAAATTGTATTTTTTTTTAACCTTAATAAAGGTACCGGGAGGGACACCTATGCTCTACAGACTTGGCCTCCTCGTCTGAGCAGTCCCTCTTAGGCTGTGAATATCACAAAACCCAACCAAAATCTATAAACCACATAAATTCAATACTAGAAAAACAAAACTATTTGTATATATGTATGTATATACTATATATATATATATATATATATATACTTCATTGGCGCCCTGCTAACCGAAAAGTACCTCAAATAATTCGCCAAACTGTAGCGCCCAATAAACAAACGGAAGAATGTTGCCATTAAATCTCAAAAAAAGAAAAATAATAATAATAATAATAAAATAATTAAGAAAAGCCCTATTTACTAAAGTATCATTTATCAGTAACTTTTAACAATAAAATTTACAATATATTAATGAAAACAGAAAAAAAAATAATCTTGGATATTTATTTATTTACATTATTTCTCTTAATTATGGAAAAGGAATAATCATCTTGATTATGTCAAGGAATGAATAAACCATACAAATAAATTACACTTGAAAACATTAAAAATCTCCTTTATCTGCAGATTGATTTATTATTGTAAAAAAAATTCTTCATCTTTACATAAAAATTGATTAGCTTAAAACAATGGATGTGTTTCAGAAGATATGGATTTGAAACGAACAATGATTAAAGAAGACACTTTAAAAATTTTGATCAAAACATTTTAAAACTTTTTTTTAACGTCGAATTTCGACGGTGCGTTTGGGGAGATGCAATGCACACGCGCATAGGAGCTCATTCGGTTGCATTATCACAGGGGGGGGGGATGTGTGCCTTATTTAATATGTTCTTTTATTGACTGAATATGAGATGAACGTAGGGATATGCTATTTGTATGATACTTCATAGGTTCAGGAAATTTTCTTTCTTGCCGTTAGGAATCGGGCGGTAATGTCAAACTGATTTCCATTTTGTTTACGGATTGTTTGTTTGGAGTTTGCATCGGGAATAATAACGTAATTCACTGGGGGAATTTTTTTTTAAATAAAATATTTGAAAGATTGTTTCATAAGCACCCCTACTTATGTAAGAAAGAAGCTTATTTTACTAATATTGTTATTGTAATTTTTTCCGTCAAGTTTTGACGGGTACCATCTAGTTAAATATTTTAAATTTTAGCATAAGAATTTTCTTCATTAAGTTCTTTTCCTTCATAAAACCGTTTAATAATTTGTCAAAAATGTGTTAGGATAAACTTAAATAAAAGCTCAGAAGGTTACCGAGTTTCCCTGTGGATCTCAGATCGAGACACGAAATTTCCTTTTATTTTTATTTAACACTACTAGGGGGCTCTGCCCCCTACGAGCTACGCTCGCCAACACACGTTCTGAAACCGCAAACTTTAAAAACACTCTGATTTGATCAACTCTAAAACGATTACGAAAGATTGTATTATAATTAAACGACCAGTGGTGATCTGCTGTAACCGGGTTTCCAGTCATTATCTTTTGACTGAGGAATTTTAAGGTCGAATCAACTGCTGTCGAAACAGCTAACAACTGTTTTACTGATTGATGAAATAAGATTAATTAAACATTTAAAAATCAAATTGTGTAAAATGGTTAAGTAAACAATGTCGCTGCATCGGAGAATTTTATAACGATGCTATATAAAATTGGTTACTTCTTCATTATCCCGTCGACTACTTTCTACAAAAGCTGTCGCCAAAATATATGATTTAACGCCAAAAGTGCACGATCGTGGCATCGCATCGCATTCAGTTGACATCAGATGCGTTACATATATTAGTTATTTCAAAGAGGAATTTTTAATTCAATGTTTATTTGTCTTTTTGGTACTTCTCCATTATCCCGTCGATCAATTTTCATTTTTTAAAAAAGGAAAAAAAACTATCGCCAAACTGTAACGCCAAATAAACAAATAGAATAATTTTGCCATTGGAATCTCAAAAAAAATTAATAAATAAATAAATAAGCAAATAAATAAACAAATAAATAAAATACAAGAAATTCGAAGAAATCACACTCACCAAAGTGTCAACTATCTGTAAGTTTAAACAATAAAATTTACAATATATTAATGAAAGCAGAAAAAAAATAATCTTGGATATTTATTTACATTATTTTTCTCAATTATCCCTCTGGGCTGGTGAATCAATGTTTGTGACGTCAGTTGAAACTGATCTATTGTATGTAACTGTTCATCGCAACATTTTTCAATGCCTTTTCATTTTTAATGTCATGGCACTGGAGTTTAAGAATGCAATTGTTATTTTAATTAATAAAATAATTAAGAAATCAGTAAAACATAATGAAAAATATATGTATATGTCGAATTAAAAAACACTTGATGCTATAACAAACACATGTAATGCGTCTGACGTCAAATGAATGTGACGCCCCGATCATGCATTTTTGGTGTTAAATCCTAAAGTTTGGCGATAGTTTTTTTTATGAAAAGTGATCGACGGGATAATGGAGAAGTACCATATTGTTAATAATAATTTAACAATTTATTAGTTATTTCGGTATTTTAAAGGTAATTATTAAACGTAAAAATATAGTTTTTAATTGAGGGAAAATATTATTTACGATGTTTTAAAATTTGCAATAATAGGTAAAAGGATTGTCGAAATAAATTAACCTCTCGTGTAAATATATTTTTTAATTGAAACTGTTTGGAAATATTGTTATTTGAGCATTTTAAATATGACGTAAGTTTCCCTACTTAATGCTTTCAAAACGCATAATAATTTAATTATTCCCCTTTTTAATATTCACGCGCAAATATAATTTTTATTACGTAATTTTCTACATTTACTGCTTTTAACACGTGATCATTTAATTATTGTTAATATTTTAAAGTTTTATTTCTGTTTTTAATAGTTACGTGTAAATACATTTCTTAATTGAAAGGGAATATTATTATGTGCGCTTTTTTACAACGCAAAATGGTTTGAATTGGCAACAATTCAAATAATAAATCTTCTTCAAAATAATGAAAATTTTTAATAAAAAAATGAAATATAACCTCAAAAAAATTACTCAAATTAAAAAATTAATTGCAGTCTGCACACCGCAAGCTTGTCAACTATAACTTTATAAATTATGGTTAAATTCCTGTGCATAGTTTTTGTTACTATAAAACTTTTTTAAGAGAACTATTTTGACCATTTTTAATATTAAATATCTCTTAACATAATTCTTCGATTTAAAAACTGTCTGCTTCAGCGTGTTTATCGAACATTTCTTTATAAAACTACCAATTTTTATATTTTATATGCAATAGTTTTCTGGATATTAGTCCAGAAAGACTTCAAGGCGCAAAATCTTCATTGACAGCGCCGGCTGCGGAGGCGGCAGTGGTTACTTTTTTTTAATATAGAGAGATACTATTTCACTCTTTTATTCTTAAAATGCATGCTTATACATACATTCCCTTTCAAATGTAAAATATATTTTTTTTAATTTAATTTAATTTTTCAAAATAAAAAAATATATTAATTTTAACCATATTTAAATATGTATGTGTATACATATAGCTTCTCTCCAGTTTCTGTTATGTTTACTCGGTGGATCACATATGTTGATTTTTCTTTGATCTTCACATTTATATAAATAGTTATAGAATTTTTTGACAATGTGTACTATTTCATTATTGATTTTGGTGATTGTTCCAAACAAGCCATTAGATGTATGAAAAAAAGTAAATGTCCTGGTGAAGATGGAATTACAATTGACCTTATCAAAGAAGCAGGTAAAAATTTTCAAAAATGTCTTACTGTTTTACTGTCTTACTGTAAGCCTTACTGTTTTCCAAATGTCTCGAGAAATCAGATGTACCAGAAGATTGAAATAATGCTGTGATGGTGCTACTTTACACGAAAGGGGAGAAGGAAAACAATAAAAACTACCGTCCAATCAGCTTACTCTCAGTTATTTATAAAATTTTCACCAAGGTTTTAATAAGACTTGGGTCAGCTCTGGACTCAGCTCAACCTAGAGAACAAGCAGGATTCCGAAGTGGATTTGGCCGGGGCGTCCGAGATGACGCTGTGTGTTCACAGCGTCATCTCGGAGGCCCCGATTTAGCACAATGGATCATATTCAAACAGTAAGGGAACTCATAGAAAAAGATAAGGAGTATAATTTACCTCTCTGCCTTGCCTTTATTGATTATAAAAAAGCATTTGATTCGGTGTACACATCAGCAGTAATTGAATCTCTGGAGGACATTGGTATAGACAAACCTTACATGAATATCATAAAGAAGATTTACAAGAAAGCAACAGCCACCATCCTTTTGGACAAAGGAAAAGCGAAGATCAAACTTGGAAGAGGAGTAAGACATGGAGACACCATTTTGCATTTAGCTTTTTACTGCCGTCTTAGAAAATATTGAAGCTGGATTGGGAAAACAAAGGGACTAGAATAAATGTTGAATATTTGAGCCATCTTCGGTTAGCTGATGACATTTTAATTTTCAGTAATAGCCCTGAAGAATTGGAAAATATGCTAAAAGATTTGGCAGAAGCTAGCATTAATGTGAGATCAAAAATAAAGTTGGAAAAGACTAAGGTGATGTTCAGTTCATTTGCATCAAAAAAGAAAATCGTCTACAACAACACTGAGATTAAAGAAGTGCAAAGTTATGTGTACCTTGGACAGAAAATATATCGGAGAACAGTATCATGAATGAAATCAATAGAAGAATACGAAATGGATGGAGTACTTTTGGTAAAAACAATATTATTCTAAGGAGTAACATATCTCTTTGTTTGAAAAGAAAGGCATTTAACCAATGTGTTTTGCCTGCACTAACTTGTGGAGCAGAAACATGGACGCTAACAAAACGGATGATACAAAAATTACAAACAACACAGAGAAGTATGGAAAGATGTATGCTAGGCATAATAAGAAGAGACAGAAAGAGAATAAATTGTATAAGAAGTCAGATGAAAGTTTTTGACATCATTGAGCGAATTAAACGGCTAAAATGGAAATGGGCTGGGCACATTGTAAGAAGACAAGACAATAGATGGAGCATAAACACCTTGCAGTGGTATGCCAGAGATGTAAAACGACCTAGAAGCCGACCTCAAGTAAGATGGAGTGACGAAATGAGAAGAGTGGCCAGTATTAATTGGATGACTAAAGCACTAGACAGGAAACAATGGAAGAATCTGGGGTAGACCTACATTCAGCAGTGGATTGAAAACGGTTGATGAAGATGATGATGATGACACATATCTTACGAAAGAATAATGCTTTTTGCATCATTTTTTCATTTTGGAGTTCAGAAAAGAATAAATATTAATTTTCTTTTAGGAGTTACAAAAATATTTATTAAAAATAACAATAATCTCTCGATACTAAATAAATAAATAAATAAATAAATAAATAACGCTGCTGCTGCTACCGTAATTGAATTTATTGTGACAATTTCTCTTTCTCAGCTTATACTGCAAAAACTACTACATATAAAAACATAAAAACTGGTAGTTTTATAGAAAAATGTATGATAAACATGCTGAATCAGACAGATTTTAAATCGAATTATTTTAAGGACTATTTAATGTTGAAATTGGTCAAAATAGTTCATTTATATAAATTTCATAGGATCAAAAACTATGTATAGCAGTTTAACCATTTTTTGCAGGCATATTATTGACTACATTGTCTTATGCAATGTCTAATCATTAATTAAATTTTTCTAATTTTTAAAGCTTTTTTATCAATTTTTTATTTAAAATTTCATTATCTGAATAGAGATTTAATTCATAGTTAGCAAAACCGTTTTTTACCTACCGCTGTCAGATTTTAAAAAGTACGATTTTTTCAGATTTTTAAAAGTACTCAAACACTTTTCAATTGAAAAATGCATTTACACATGAATATTAAAAAAGAAAGAAAACTTAAAATAATTAATTTATTACCTGCGAAAAACGTTTAATGGTGTATATTGCGTAATATTTATAATGATACATTTAAAACTATTTTCTTATAGCGTCGTTATATATAAGTCCGGGAGGCAGCGACATTTTTTTCTTATTCATTTTATAGAAGCCGATTTTCAAACATGTAATTGATCTTACTGAATCAATCAAGAAAAAAGCTGTCGGCTGTTGCGTTGACTTGGCTTTAAGAACCGAAAAATCCTGCAGTCAAAGAGAATTGAATGACATCCCGATTACAGAAGATCGCCACTGGTCCTGATAATAGTATTTAATTTTCCGTAATCGGGCCACCTTTTTAAAACAGACCAAATTAGCATGTTTTTAAAGCCTACTGAATCTGGATGGGAGGTTGGCGAGCGTAGCTCGTAATAAAATGTGCCCGCAATTTTTTTAAAGAAAAAAAAGACCTTTTTATGAATGCGCTTTACTATTAGAATTATATTTTCAAAATGTTCTCTCAAATAAAAAATCCTAACGACAATTTAACCCACAGATCGCTGAGAATAATTGTATGAAAAAGACCTATAATTTTATATTTAATAGAATTTTATATCACTGTAAATAAGACGAATCTTGAAAACATACATTCAGAGATACATGGTTTTAAAGTTTTATCACAATATAAAAATGGTTTCACTTTCGGAACCGGTTCCGAAAGTGAAAGCATCTTTATTAATAAAAATCTGCAATCAAAATCTAAATATTAAAATATAGCCCTATATTGACCTCAGCTATCCTATTAAAAAAAATAAAAATAAAAATATTCAAAATATTCAAATTCAAACGAGAAATTTGAAAAGTACCTTTTCATAGGATTAACATTAGCTTGCGAGTGTTTTCTCATGACTGAAGAGTCGTTTTAAAGAGGCGAGGTCCATGAGGACAATTCAGTTAAAAAGGAATGTTTCATAAACTTAGGAAAAAACTCAAATAGTTTTCCATCTTGTGGACATAGCATATTTAGACCGTCTAACTTGTTTTCGCACTGAAGAGAGAAAAATCAATCCACTCATGCATATGTAGGTTATTATAATATTTCTTTATAGCATGTCATCACAGCAGGGAATCATTCAAATCTGTTTAAACATTGCCCACTTTCACATAAAAAAAAAAGTGTAATCATACGTTTTTATTAGTAGGATTAAACAAATTTTATTATCCATACCATGCTTAAATACCACTTCAGTTTCTGACGAAAATTACTGAGTTGTGAATATAGTGACACAAACGTCTTCAACTTGACTTCGCCAGCAATATCTCGATTACATTGTATTTTTTTGTTTTAAAAGCCGTTGGCGTTAGTGTGAATAACAAGTTTATTGAAACTTCAGAGAAAGAAAGAAATAAGGTAATTTGCTTATAATGTAATTATGTTATTATATATTATAGATAATACTAGGTGACATGCCCGGCGTTGCCCGGACCTGTGATAATAACCTTAAAAATACCTACAATTAATGTTAAATGATTTTATATTTTTAAATGAAAATTTATCCAAACGAACTGAAGGACAGTCGTTATAGTTATTGCCGATTTAATGTCGATTTAATTTCTGACGTTTTGATATATTAAACTTTCAATTCTGACCAAAAGTTCCTGAGGAAACCTAAATAATATAAAGCGCTCTCCCACCTTTCCTTTTTTAAACTCAAAATAATATACAGTGTTGGCTAATTTATTAGTCCCATTCGAAAAAAATTTCAAAAACCTTGTTTATAAGTGATTATATTAAAATTAAATAAGAATCATGCACTCGTGGCATCATAACTCGCTTTTATATTTTAACAGAATAGTAAAGCTACTATAATTTGTGACTCGTTCTATAGCCACAGTATACGTCAGGACACATGGCCGTTATCATTATCTTTTTACGCGTGAAGATTTCGCTATGGTACTCCATTGTGAAATTTGGTAATTTTGAAATTCAATATTTGAAAAACGGCAAAATCATTAGATTTGAAATTTATATCAAGAAAAATACATTTTTTTACCTTTCTAACGAAGTTTGTCTAACAATTTTCTGATAAATACTTTTCGAGCTTTTAATTTTTTCAGTAACATCAAATGTTTCATTTTCCGAGTTTAATCTGTGGCAACGATTATCGAAAATCCCAGTCGTCAGCAACGCATAGCTTTTTATTAAAGAGGGGGATAATATTATAATGATATTTAACTTTTTAATTATATTTAATTACTTAACTAAAATTTAATTTGAAATTTAGTTCATACTAATAAAAGTTATACGCATATTTCAATTTCTTATCAATAAATGCAATTTGTAGTATCGTTATTTTATCATTTTAACTTAATCAGAATCTTTATATATTTGATTGGCCATTTCATAAATAAAAAATATATTTATATATTTTAGATTTCTAAATTTTGCATTATTTGTGCAGTTGGAAATTATTTTGTAATTGGAAAAAAAATGAATATACTTCATTAATTGCTAAAAATTTTAAATAAAAATCATAAAAATATTAAAAGAGTTTTAACCCATTAAGCGCCGCTATATATATTAAACTATTTTTTTATGAAACAGTTGTTTTTTCTTTATGAATAGGAAGTCTTTAAGATATTTCTGAAGAAAAAAAAATTCGAATATTTAGGAAAAATAGCATGTTTCCAAAATGGGAGCAATGGCTCTTAATGGGGGTAAATTTTTTCAAAATATTTACTTATGCCTCCGTGCATTTATGGCTGTTATTTCACTGTTCTTTAGCTATAAAAGGGGTAATATCATTCTGAAACTGATATTTTACGAATAATTCATATAAATTAGTCCAACATCTACATTTATAATAAAAATAAAACATAAAATTACCGATTCCATATGCATTTTCATTATCCATCTCTTTATTTTTCCCATTTACATAATTTTTGTCCTACTATTTTACATGAAAATGATGGAACATTTTTTATGCAGCATTATATTATTTTTTTGCGTTTTCTAAAATTGATTTTTTAACTTTTTTTTTTTTTTTTTTTTTTTTTTTTTTGCATTTTGTTTAGTTTTTTCATATTCCGATTTGAAGATTCGTCTGAACTTTCATCTGAAATATCAAGTCTGCTTTTAATACTTTGTTTTTTTTTAAACTCTAAATCAGATATTTCTTGATTGTCTGTTGATTTAGAATTTACGGAAAATTCTACTTCACCAAATATAACATGGGATAAATCGTCGCATAAATTATTTTCTATTACATATGTAATAGAAAATAATTTATGCGACATACATATGAGGAAGATATCTTCGTCGTATGTTACAATACTGCAATCAGGTGGCAAAAAAAAAAACGATTTCTGGAACAGCCGAAAAATCATCCAAATCTAAAAAATTGTTCAATCATCTTCCACGTAAAAAAATCAGAAAAAAAAATAATGTAATGATGAAAAATAAAGAGATGGATAATGAAATTGCTTATAGAACTGGTAATTTCATTTTGTTTTTTTATTATAAATGTAAAAGTTGGACTAATTTATATGAAATCTTCTTTAAATATTAGTTTCAGAATGATATTATCCCTTTTATAGCTAATAAACTGAAAAATAAATACCATAAATGCACGGAGTCATATGTACACGTTTTCAAAAACATTAGCCCCATTAGGAGCCATTGCTCCCATTTTGGGAACAACTTATGCTTTCGGTAATTGTGATTGATCTATTGTACATATTAATTCCGGATTGATGTTGTTTAATATAATACACTGTTATAAACATATTTTAACTAAAAAATATAATTTTTATTATACAGTTTTTTTTTTTTATATTTCTTTCGAGTACGGCCAAAAAGCTATTTTTCGCCTTTTTTAACACATTTTAAAAAATAGAAAATTCTAATGAAACTTAAAAAAAAAAAATTCAGAAGTCGTCTATTATATTCAAAATTCAAATAACAGGAACCTTTTAACAATATATAAAATACTCACTTTAGAAAAAAATCATAAAGCAATGTTCCCAAAATGGGAGCAATGGCGCGTAATGGGTTAATAAACTGGTTAGTTGCACGATCTAAGGCAATTATTTAAAACGCCATTATTCACATCTTTCACATTCTCTCTCACGTTACCTTATTTTATTTTATTTATTTTTTATCGTGAATAATCAAAGAGTTAACGTGAAAAACATGAATGGTGGTGTCTCAAATCATTGAATTATAGATCGTGCAATTGTAGAATATTCTTACTTGTCTTGATAAAGGAAGTCAAAATATGTAGACAGGTTATTAAAACTTTTAACTGTAACAACTTTTAGTAATTAATTATCTCCAGTGTCACAAAATTTTAATATTTGTGTAGTACTTTCTTTGTATTTTCTTTAATATATTTATCTGGAATAGAAAAAAAAAGTTTTTTTTTTTCAGATGCAGGTCACTAAAATTATATAAAATAATTTTATTTGGTTGAGACAGTAAGTGCAAATTGTATATTTGCATGTTAATGTTATAAAATTTAAGTGATAGTAAATCCCTTGGTGGTATAGGTGGAAATAAATCCCTTGACTTAGAGTCTACAGAGGCTGTTCGCACATTTTTTAGACAAATTTGATAAATGATTTAAAAAATGGAATTATTTTAGAGGAAAATATTTTGGCAACAACTTATTATGTGTAATTTATATAACCGTCTGATACTTTCAAATTTATTCTTATTTCAAGATTGCGCATGCAAAAAAGCTGTGAATGGGAAGATGCGTTATTTTTTTTTTTCGAACAGAAGTCTAATTCGACAGTCTAAAATTATTGCAAAGTGCATAATATAAAAACTTTTTAGTGCGAAATAAACATAACTATTGATTGGAAAGTGCTATCCCAAAAATCAGTACGTATACATAGTAAAAAGATACCAGATGGACAAAAAAACAGGGAAAAAAAGAGCCCATTTCAAGGCTGAAAACGAAGTTTCAGGTAAGGATTTATGACTGTCGCAAATTTATCTTACAATGGGAAAATAAAAATAAGAATATTGGACAAAAATGTTACAATTAATTCATTATATTATTAAGAGAATGTGTTACATCCGATATTTACAGAAAAAATGCTATTTTCTTTATTTCAACGACTTTTAACGGGTGAAACTGCATCAAAGCAAAGCTACCGCTCATACTTCAAAAATTACTGCTGTATTCGTTGAAAACATTAAAAACTCACACAGGTATTGCATTTATACCTTTCAACATATTCCTAAGAAGTCACCTGACGTTTCTCTTATGGTTTATTGTGCATTTGGTCTGCTGAAAAGAGCTTTCAAAGCGCAAAACCACCACGATTGATCGAATCTGGAAAGTTTTTAAAGAGGCATGGGAAGCAATAACCCTGTAAATTTTACAAAAAACCTTCTACCATCGAAAGCATTACGCAGAATTAGAATCAAGAAACAAGATTATCATATAGATTATTTCAGAAAGAAATATTCATATTTTAAACGTTAAAAAAACAACGCCGAAATCGTCTAAAAATGTGCGAACACCCTCTGTAACGTCTCATTTAATAAATCAAACTATAGGTAGCTAAACAAAAATTTAAATATATTTGAAATAAATATATTGTGTCTTCAAAGTTTATTATTATTATTATTATTATTTAAGTGGATGTTTTTTACTAAAAGGGCAGTAAAATACAATTACAGTTTTAATGAACATCAATGACTGTGCTGTCTCTAAAGAAAAACGAAAAATAAAACATGACAAAGATGTCCTGAGACTCAAAATAATATTTTCTTTCAGAATATGAGTGCAATTTTTTTAAATAGTAACCGTCTATTATATTAAAAGATATATACCAACTTTAGGTAACACCAACTTTTGACAAAACATTCGAGTTCCTTTGATCAAAGCAGCCTGTAAAATGGTACAGTTTATATATTTTTCTGAAATCTTCATATAGTTATGAAAGAAAATGTGTTAGGGGTCTATCCATTAATATAAAAAATTAAATTAAAATCTCACAAGAAAAACTTCTAGATTCATAAATTGAGCAACCAGAAAAATTATAGAGAAAATCTAATTCTAAAATAAGCTAATATATATTTTTTAAAAATCGTATAATTTTCCATTTGTAGTATATATACATTTAACGTCTGATTTTAAAAACCATTAAAACACCAAATAAAATAAATTAATACAGACTTGAGCACAGTTAAAAAATAAAATTTATAAAAAATATACTTAAAAACAATTAAAAATACAATTAGTAAACGTTTCGCCAAGCGACACGCAAGGCATCATCAGTACAAACAATCCATTGCATAACAAACGACTGAACAAATCAAGAACAGTTAAAGTTAGTTATTTTGATCATTGGAAATTCGCCTAAAAGAACATATAAGTGCTTTAAAAAATGGTAATTTGAATTCAAAAATTGTCCAGCATTCACTTCAAACGAATCACATCCCGCTAATTGCGAACGCCAGTTTTTTTAAATCGGGTTGTAACAGCTATCATGGTAGATTACTCCTTGAGGGTTGTTCACTCAATTGCGATCGCAGACTTTGAATGAAGCTCATTCTGTCCCCATATTGCCTGTTTTTAAAATAACTAACTTTAACTGTTCTTCATTTGTTCAGTCGTTTGTTATGCAATGGATTGTTTGTACCGATGATGCCTTGCGTGTGGGGCCTCCGTCGCCGAGTGGTTAAGGCACCACTCCGCTAATCGCTTCATAGCGTAGGAAGCAAGGCCGGCGGTGTTCGACTCCCGCCAGCTCCATTGCACACACTTTGTGGAGCTCTCGGATGTAACTCTTGGTGTTGTAAAATTTCTTTGTACTTTCTCGTCCAGATTTATGTAATTGTTGAAGTCGTGTATGTGTTTCTGTGATTAAAAATAAATGTATATGGATCATTCGAGACGACAGCCTTGTAGCTATGGGTCTCAAAGCCCACCTCCCTTCAAAGTTCAAAGTTGCCTTGCGTGTCGCTTGGCGAAACGTTTACTAATTGTATTTTTAATTGTTAAGTATATTTTTTATAAATTTTATTTTTTAACTGCGCTCAAGTCTGTCTTAATTTATTTTATTTGGTGTTTCCAATTGTAGTTTATAATTTTTTTTACATGTGGTTGAACGATAACAGGAAAACAGCCCCTTTCAAAAACTGTCACTGGCTCCTATTTTTTTCATTATTTTTTGTACCATTATTTATAAAGAAAAATAATCTATCTGAAAGATTAGCAGACATCTACCATAATAATTTTGGTTTGGAAATTGTTGCGCACAAAGAAATAAAAAAAATAGTCACCAGTGGCAGCGAAAAGAACAAAATTTCTATATCTCAAAAAATAATTATTAGAATTATCAGCTGCCATGTTTTTCACGATTCTCATTTTCTTATATAAAAATTAAAATAGGTCATAATTAATATTTTTAATATGAATTTATTAATATTTTTCGTAATTAAAAATTACAAAAATTAAAAATTTCAAAATACATGTTTTTGAATTTTAAAAAAGCCTAGATTATGTGTCTATTTTTATTTATATTATTTTTTATTTTTTTTTGGGGGGGGGGGGGCATTTTATTAAAAAAAAAAGAAAGAAAGAAGCATTTCAATCAGAGGGGGGTTTTTTGGGCAAGATATAAATTAAAGTTTGTCACGTGGATTTCATATTAGCATCAAATTTTGACTTCTAATTCTAAGAAGATTTAAATAAAAATATAAAAACTATATCTTTTTTAGGATTGCTTTGATCAAAGGAACTCAAATATACTGCCAAACGTGGGTTTTATCATTTAGAAGATAAAGTTAATAGAATTTTCAATGTATTCACAACTTGCAATTAAAAAATTGCATTCATACTTTAAAAGAAAACATTATTGTGGATCTAATGACGCTTTTATCACAGTTTTATTGCGTAAATGATCTGCAAATAAAGTCGGGTGAATCTTTTTTTTTTTTTTGACAAGGATTGTACAATTGGCCAAATAAAAGAGAACACGCTATGCATTTTAATCACCAAATTGTCTCAGAAAATAACATGTTGGAAATTGTACGTTAAACGTGACATATGAGATAAGTTCGTTTTATAACTAGTTTCACAATGTAAAAATATCATCCTTATTATTTCAGTGAAATGAATTATATCGTCTGCTATGAGCGAAATGAACATGCCTTTTTTTTCTTATTACTTTTGCCACGTTTACAAATGCGAATTTTTTTTCTACACCAGACAGCGGTGCAAAGTTCACCATGGAGATCTTGCTTTGCGTATGATTACCTCCATGGTTTAATATTTTTATGACTCATAATGAAAGAATCTCCTGTGTTTATTTACTCTAATGGATTGAGATATTGGGCTGTTAACCTAATTTCCACTGAAGTTATCTCAGAATCTATACATTTTTTTAATGTAACTCACTTCTCAAACAAACAATTTTTTTGAACGATCTTTCTATAAATGTAAGTTTTATGCAATTTTATTCGAAAAAATTATTTTGAATAAAAATGGCCGCCTGGCATATGAAAAAAGAAGTGGTTTGCCCGTATTTGTTTTCCTCAGTCAGATGACTTAAAACTTTTATTATATAGATTACGTGCGATAGGATTTAATAGAATAAAGAAAACTTTTATTAATATCTTTTTAAGTTTTGATTCAATTTTCATAAAATTTCAAAAGACTCGAGAAAATTCTGCAACGATAATATATATTAAATTTCAAATCATTCAGTTGGGTAGTTTTTATGCTGTTATATGCGGACGGACGGACAGATAAACGGACGGACAAACAGACAGAAGGACAGAAGGACGGACCAGACGACGACTATAGGTGCTACGTATTTATATAAATACGAACGCACCTAAAAACGGAAACGGCCATTAGACTGGAAATTATTTCTTCTTTCAATTTATGTTTTAAAAAATAAGCTTAAGGGATCATCTTTATACTGAAACTATACCAATCTCTGAAATTTTTAATACGAACACATAATTATGATATCCTATTTGGCTTTTTCGGTTGATTTTAACTGGAGATACCAAACGGGAAGTCATTTGGTCAAGTAGTTTAGGAATTATGAAGGTTTTAAAGTTTGAAATACCTAATGTTAAATCCATTTGTAATCATTTGCAAAACAGATTGCAATGCATGTAGTTGTTTAAACATAACTCAAAAATTGCTTATCAGAATGAACAGTAATTTTGGATTCGCATACTTTAAGCTTCTAGAAATCGATTTTTGCTTAAAGAGAAAAAAAAAATCATAGGTTACGATTCATAATTTTTAAAAAAAATTATTTCGAAAAAATATTTTTTAAATTAATTTTCGAAACGAAATGAATTGTGATCTATGAATTTTTTTTCCCATAAATTGATTTCTAGAAGCTTTAAGTACGCGAATCCAAAATTACAGTTCATTCCGTTCAGTAGTTCTTGAGTTATACTTAAGCAATCTGTTTTGCAACGATTACAAAAGAATTCAACATTAGATATACCAAACTTTAAAAATTTCATAATTCCTAAACTACTTGACCGAATGACTTTCCGTTTGGTATCTTAAGCTAAATTTTATGGAAAAGCCAAATATGATATCAAAATTATGTGTTCGTATTAAAAATTTCAGAGATTAGTACACTTTCAGAATGAATACGATCCCATAAGTTTATTCTTTTAAACGTAAAATAAAAGAAGACATAATTTCTAGTCGAATGGCTATTGATGTTTTTTTCTTCAGTAATAACTGGAGTTTAAAAAGTATAGAGTGTTTTTTCGCCTTTTTTTTTTTTTTTTTTTTTGTTTGTTTTTTGTTTTTTGTTTTGTTTTGGTACATAAGGTGACACATAAAAAGCCTGCATATCAATAACATGTAAAACTCGATTTTCACCAAACTCATATTTTAGTGGAAAAAATAATCCTATATTTTCAATTCATTTAACCCTCTGACTGCTTATCCCGCAATTTCCACGGGCAAGACATTTGTAGAAAAATTTATATAATTTACAATTTTTGAAGCAAATTTGTATTAAAAATTTCACCGTCAAAGGTTGAAAATGAAAATGATAAATTTACTACATATTTCATATACAAGAGGATTTGATGTAATAGTGTAGGAGATAAAAATCGATTAGATATTGGTCAAAAGGATTTTGAAAAAAAAATTGAGCAGTCAGAGGTTTAATGCAACTTCTTTTTTTTCTGTTTTTTAATCTTTCTTAATTTTTTCGCATGAAAACATTATATTGAACACTGTTTTTACTCAGACAACATGAACATCGACATTGCCGCGGAGAGCAGTTATCCGACACCTTTGGCGAACAACACACAATTACTCACCATGCTTGTGTTGTCTCTGGCTCGACAGAAAAACTCGCCTGATATAGCGAAGTCTTTTACAAAGGAGTACGATTATATCATAGGTAAGTAAGATCAATATTGTGTTGTTTCTTTACCCATATTAGCCTAGTAGTAATAGCGTTGCATTAAAGCAGCGGTTCCAACCTGGGGTACGTGGTGGAACAGTTGGGGGTACGTGAAAATTACATTGATGATGGCAGATAACGCAAAAAATTAAAATGAAAATGAAATCTAAAAAACAAAACTCTAAAATTTTCGTTTACAAAAAGAGACTTGTGTAAAATTAAAAAAGGCTATTCGCATAAAATGAAGGAAAATGCCTAAAATTAGTAATTGGTTGATTATATGTCGCTATTATATCCACTCACTCCTAATAACATCTTTCGATTTCGCATGTGTGCATCCTTTTATTCTAATATTCTTTTCCTTCTAGTAATTGTAGAAATGTCTATAAAAAAAACATGAATTTTATTTGGTATCTACGATTTCATTTTAAAACATTTTGAAAGCAGGTCATCATTTTAGTGTTCAACTAGTCAGCATTAGCATAAACTCATAAACGTATATTAATGGGTGTAGCTTCATCCCTTCTTTATGGGAGGTTAATTTGAAATCTGTAGCTAATATTTTTTTTGTTTTGAGTGACTTTATGTTGATATTGTGTTTTGGTTCCAAATGAATAAGTGGTAGAAAATTGGAATCCTGAAGAGAATTGCATCTAACATTGGTAACTAGCATAAGAACATTACTAATGAACGAAAACAAAAATATTTGGAACAGGTTTATGTGGGGTACATATAAATGAGAAATCTAAGCAAGGGGTAGGTGAGAAAAAAAAGATTGGGAACCGCTGCATTAAAGCAACACCATAGATAAAATCACTTTTGTTGTTTGCATACCAGTAATTCTGAAGGGAAATACTTTATTTCTTTGATGACTAAAACTGTTTGATAAAATATGAGACCAAATTTCTATTCTAAAATAAGTGGTTTGAAATGCATTTTTTCCCCTTTTTAAGAGAAAAATAATTGCAATAATAATGGGTTAAAATGTTATAATATTGTAACGAAACTAGCATTATGTGCTCGGGAGAGCCTTCTGGTTGATCAAGGCCGACCTCACTAAATATAGCTTAACTGGAATTATCTGTTGTGTGGACCTATGGCTCCAAGGTAAAGTGCTTGACTACAGACCAGAAGGTGGTGAGGTCGATCCCCTTCGAAGGCAAGTGTCCTAAAATTCGTTTTGATTTAAAGATTGCTTTGTATTTGTTTCTAGTTCCTTCGGAAATATGCTAATTGTTAATATGTTAATTCTTATGTTAATCGTTATTTAATTTCTAGAATTTTCCAAGCTTGGAATGTTCCATTCGAGAAAGCACCCCTCGAGTGTATTTAAGCTGGTGTATGCTTGAGTTGGCAGAAATAAAGCTTCGAGTTGGTTCATGCTTGTTGTCTTCATTCGTTCTCATTTAATACCTACGCGACAGTTTGGTGTAGGCGCCGGGTACTATACAAACTACGGAAGAGCCACGCAGATGTCAACGCCTTCAAGGACTGTCTCCTGAGTTTGGCCTCTTACCCGATCCAAGGAGAGTTAGAAGTAAGATGGCTGATGATAAGGACAGTGTCCCAGAAAAGGCTAGTACCGTTCCAGCTAACGTTACTCCTGTACCCATCATGACATACCAGCTACCTCGGAATCCGTGCATCTTTTCGGGAGAGGACGAACAAGATGTCAGCAGGTGACTGAAAGACTTCACACGAATTGCCACCTATAACCGTTGGGATGAAACGATGTGTCTGGCGAATGTTATTTTCTATCTTGCTGGAACAGCTCGACAATGGTTCGACAACAATGAGGAAAGTTTTACTAATTGGACTGCATTTAAAAATTCCTTAGAAAACACGTTCTGCCGAACGGACGACGTAAAGAGACAAGCTGAGAGACTGTTGCTTACACGGGCGCAGAAAACTGGTGAAATGGCCGAATCTTACATCCAAGACGTTCTTGCCCTGTGTCGTAAAGTTAACTCCTCTATGCCAGAAGGAGAGAAAGTGGCTCATCTCATGAAAGGGATTGCAGAAGATTTGTACCAGGTCCTGTTGGTTCAGGATTATCAAACTGTCGATGACTTCGTGAAACGCTGTCGTCAAATAGAAACTCTTCGACGTAAACGTGTCACCCGGCCAAGATTCCAGAGGCTTCCTAATGTTGCTACAATGTCAGCCGAAGCAGATTTAGGAGATATAACATCATTGATACGAGTAATTGTGCAGGAAGAGCTTAAAAAGTTCTGGCCGGAAACGAGTTGCTGCGCAAACGATGAATGCGAATCTCCAACGGACGTTGCTTCGTTAATAAGAGAAGAAGTTATGGAAGCATTGGCACCACTCACGGGTCCAAAAAGACGTACCTTCACTCCCATACGGACAGTTCCGGTCAGGCCTCAACCAAGGCGTGAATCCAGAAACAGCACCATTCCGCAACGAAAGACAGATATATGGAGAACTACCAATAATGTACCCCTTTGTTACCATTGTGGACGTCCAGGGCACGTGCTAAGGTACTGTAGAGAAAGACGCAGGGTATTCGCGGATGCAAATACCTCTTGGACATCCAATCCCGGACGAGATATGGACACTGACTCCCTGCGCAGCTCCGACGAGAATTATTCGCAGCCCATATCTTCTAGTTTCAGAAATAGTTCGCCTTATCCCCGTCGCTCTTCTAGCCGCCGACAGTCGCAGTCACCTATACGTCGCTCTAGCCGTTCTCCACGCCGAGCTAAAAAGGAAAACTAGCTCTAGCGACCTATGCAGGAGGTGAGGCCGCAATCAAAGAAAATCCTCCAGGGTACATTATAACCAAGTTAAAAAAAAATACCACCTATGTTACCGTAAATGGACAGTGTGTAAAAGCCCTCGTCGACTCTGGTGCCGATTATTCTGTTATATCTGAAGCATTTCGCAGGCAACTGAATGTACCTATGTTTAGTGAAAATGGACCTATATTGAAGACTGCATCTGGAAAGCCTGTAGCCGCCTCAGGACATTGTGTATTAAAAGTCAACTTGAATGGAATTGTGAAACCATTTGACTTTCATGTGTTTCCACGATGTAGCCATAAAATGATACTTGGATGGGACTTTTTCCGTGCCACTGATGCTGTTATAGATTATGGGAATGAAGAGCTTCAACTATCGGAAATTTTCCCAGACACCGTGGTATGTAAATCTGATTCTCCCTTGGTTGCTGCAACAGATTACGTAATTGAGGCAAATTCAGCGAAGCAAATATGTGCCGTTAGTCCGGAAATTCAAGAAGCAGATGAAGCTATGGTTATTGGCAACAAAACTCTCATGTGGGAAAGAGACCTATCCATACCAGCATCAAGCATTACGGTAGAAAATAATTGTTGTAAAATATGGGTAACAAATTTCTCTGGACGAACTCAGATAATACCAAAGAGGATGAATATAGCTCGGTTAACAGTAATCGAAAATAACTCCATCTGTTCGCTGAATGATACTGATAAAGAACATACCAAAAGACATAGGTCCAGAAAGACACTGATTCGAGGAAAATTTAAAGAAATGTTAGATAATGAGCTAACTAGTCAAGAAGTAGACGCGCTGTTAAATCTGCTGGAAGAGTACAGTGATGTTTTCGATATTAACAGAAAATCGAGAAAATCTAGATGCAATGGTGTAAAGCACAAGATTGACTCAGGTAACAGCGCTCCAATTAAGCAGAGACCTTATCGTACATCAGCAACTGAGAAACGAATAATTGAAAATGAAGTACAGCGGATGCTAAAAGAAGACGTGATACAGCCATCAAACAGTCCTTGGTCATCTCCCGTCGTGCTTGTGAAGAAGAAAAATGGTGAATGGTGCTTCTGTGTCGATTATAGAAGATTGAACAAAGTCACTAAAAAAACGTCTATCCGCTGCCACGCATCGACGATGCTTTAGATTGTCTTGCCGGTGCGACAATTTTCTCTATGATGGACTTGAAGTCAGGCTACTGGCAAATAGAAGTTGATGAAAAAGATCGAGAAAAGACAGCTTTTGTGACGTCAGACGGCCTATATGAGTTTAAAGTCGTGCCTTTTGGACTATGCAATGCCCCCGCTACATTCGAACGAATGATGGATGCAGAACTGCGAGGACTCAAATGGAACATCTGTCTTTGCTATTTAGACGACATCATTGTGTATGCACCAAATTTTCAAGAGCACCAATTACGCCTGAGGAAAGTTTTGCAATGTATTCAAGAGGCAGGGTTGACGCTTAACTCTAACAAATGCTCGTTCGGCAAAAAGAAACTGACCATATTGGGACACCTAGTAGATCAACATGGGATCTATCCCGATCCACAAAAGATAGCTGCTGTGACAAAGTTCCCTGTTCCAGAAAATGTTGCAGATGTTCGAAGTTTTCTAGGCCTGTGCTCCTATTACAGACGTTTCATCAGGAATTTCGCCGATATCGCAAAGCCCTTGCATGAGTTATTAAAGAAAAATGCAAAGTTTTCTTGGGGCACATCGCAGAGGGAATCTTTCGCAACGCTCAAGAAGTTACTGGCCAGTGGCCCTGTTTTGGGACATTTCCTGCAAAACGTGAAACCAAGATACATACAGACGCTAGTGACTATGGCATTGGTGCAGTATTAGTACAGAATCAAGATGGTAAGGAAAGACCAATAGCCTACGCCTCCAGATCCCTGACCGCAGCTGAAAAGAACTATTCTACAACCGAAAAAGAATGCCTTGCTGTCATTTGGGCGATCAGTAAATTCAGACCATACATTTTTGGAAAACCCTTTACTGTAGTGACGGACCACCATACTTTATGCTGGCTGGCTAATGTTAAAGATCCATCTGGAAGACTTGCCCGTTGGGCTTTGAGGTTACAAGAGTACGACATCAACGTCATCTATAAGAGTGGTCGAAAGCATTCCGACGCTGACTCACTGTCAAGAAAGCCCCTTGCTGAAACAGCAGTCAACGACGATGGAGAAATACCTTTCTTTGCTGTCATCGCAGACTACGGAAAAGAACAGCTAAAAGATAAGCAGTTGAAATCTATAATTAAAACTACCCAAAAAGGCGACGGATGCCGAGGTTACCAAATGAGAAGCGGAGTACTCTATAAAAGAAATTACGACCCTATGGGACAGCAATGGCTCTTGGTAGTCCCGAAACAACTCCGTCGCGACATACTAACGAGTCTTCATGATGCTACAACTGCAGGTCATCTCGGATTCGCCAAAACGTATGATCGGATAAGGAGGAAATATTATTGGCCAGGACTATATGGCAGCATACGCCGTTATGTGGCACACTGTCGAGAGTGCCAAAGACTGCAATCTCCACCTGGACTTCCACCTTGGCAACTTCATCCAATAAAGCCCCCTGATGCACCATTCGCTAAAATTGGAATAGATTTACTTGGACGCTTCCCAATTACTCGGAACGGGAACCGATGGATTATTGTCTGCATGGATTACCTGACGAGATTCACAGTTACAAAGGCATTACCAACTGCTGAGGCTACTAAAATCACCCAATTTATAGTTGAAGAAATCATACTCGAGCACGGTGCTCCCAAAGAGATGATAAGTGATCGAGGACGCTCCTTTCTATCCAATATTGTGAAAGACATTAATCAACTATGCCAAACATCTCATCTTCTAACGACAGCCTATCATCCACAAACCAATGGACTGACCGAAAGATTTAACAAAACATTGGCCGACATGCTGTCTATGTATGTTGACGTTGAGCAAAGAAATTGGGATACAGTCTTGCCTTTTGTGACTTTCGCTTACAATTCAGCAAAACAAGATACCACCGGGTTCAGTCCCTTCTTTCTCGTACATGGTAGAGATATACAGACTCCTCTGGATGTGATCTTTCCTCACTTCGCAGAACCCTATAACGAAAATTATGCACAACATCTAGTCACCAGGGCAGAGGATTCTAGACAGCTAGCGAGACTTCACATCCTCGAGGCTCAAGCGAGTGACAAAAGAAGATATGACGAAAGACATCGACCAATCAGCTATAATATCGGAGACTTAGTCTGGGTTTTTACTCCCATACGAAAAGTTGGGCTTTCGGAAAAACTTCTAAGGCGTTACTTCGGATCATACCGAATCACACGACGACTATCTGATGTGTCATACGAAGTAGAGAGCATGGAGGAGAATAAAAGGCGACGAAGTTTAAAGGACGTAGTCCATATTCTGAGACTGAAACCCTATTGTGATCCAAAAGAACAAATAGTTGATGAAGAGATACACAGGAATTCCAGGGGACCTGTCACGAGGAGTCAGACTAGATTGCAGCGGGACGCTGCTTCCTCCTAAGGAAGGGGAAATGTAACGAAACTAGCATTATGTGCTCGGGAAAGCCTTCTGGTTGATCAAGGCCGACCTCACTAAATATAGCTTAACTGGAATTATCTGTTGTGTGGACCTATGGCTCCGAGGTAAAGTGCTTGACTACAGACCAGAAGGTGGTGAGGTCGATCCCCGTCGAAGGTAAGTGTCCTAAAATTCGTTTTGATTTAAAGATTGCTTTGTATTTGTTTCTAGTTCCTTCGGAAATATGCTAATTGTTAATATGTTAATTCTTATGTTAATCGTTATTTAATTTCTAGAACTTTCCAAGCTTGGAATGTTGCATTCGAGAAAGCACTCCTCGAGTGTATTTAAGATGGTGTATGCATGAGTTGGCAGAAATAAAGCTTCGAGTTGGTTCATGCTTGTTGTCTTCATTCGTTCTCATTTAATACCTACGCGACAATATTATACGGTTGTAGAAATGAAAGAATACCTCTCCAATTAACCCATTTGCATCATTAGCGCTGATACACGTGCATTTCAGGAATTTCTTTTTTATTTAAAAATTCCGAATCCATAACAGAAATTCCGAAAGACGAATTTTTACTTTATGTAGTCACGAAGCGTATATCATTAAATAAAATAAACTATTCTGAATTTCTGGTGTAAATTGGGAATTTCTGACTAAAAAAGGGAATTCCTAAAATACACGCATATATGCGCTAATGGTGCAAATGGGTTAATTCAGCTGCAAATGACAGAGCTGCTCTTGGTGACTAATTTCTTATTATTTTGTCCACCTCTATTCACAAACAGAATTTCTTCGTGGTAGATTTCTGCTGATTTTTAAGGTAGATTTCATATGTTAAAAAAATAGTGGTAGAGTAAATAATTAAAAAAACAGTCGTCAGTGGAAATCCTGAAATTATTGTATAAAAGTGATATTGGTATCACCTGATTGGTAATAAACGTCTGCTATTAAATGTTATATGTGTATTAGGGTTTGTAGCCCTTCAACATATTAAAAATTGTACAAACTTTTTTTAAGTGAAACCTTCTATGGGAGACCACACACTTTTTTCCTGGCCAGTGAATTAAGCTCATCAGCCATGATTGAAAATTTTATCTATGCAACGGAACGCAAATACAATCAGAATTTTTTCCTGTGCAATGAATATAGCTCATATGTCATGGAGGAATAAAACAGGAAAGGTGTTCCTTTACCAATTTTGTTCAGTATAGCTTAGTTGGTAGAGTGTTGGGAGTTTAAAGCCAAGTTCCTGGGTTCAAATTCCAGCCTGGACATTTTTTGACTTTGTTGGAAAAATTGCAACTCGTATTATGTTTTGGTATTAATCAAGTGTTTCTGGCTTAAATGTTTTGTAATTTGTTTGCGCCAGAAGCGAAATTAATTTCAGTGCATTCTTAAAATCCTTCTAAAGATTGTACTACTCGGGACAAGGAGCAATGTCACAAATTTGTATCTCATACAAATCCATCATTTACTTATAAAATAAACACTGCAGGAGCAAGTCAATGAAATTGAAAATAAAAGGAATAACTTCTAGATTAAAATAATTAATAAAAATTACGACTGCAGAACCCTTTTAGAATTCTTTACGGACTTTATTTTAGGGTACTTATATGAATTTTGGATAATTAAAATCCTACATCATTTTCTGACAAACCTAATACAAGTTTTTTTCATTATCCTTAACACTTTTTGCGCCGGTCAGGTTATAGTCATTTGTGTATCTATAACTCCGCCTATGGATTGTTACATATTGAATGTGAAATTATTTCTAAAAATTACACATAATATATTTATACAACCAGTGTAGTATGCTTATCACATTTCAATAAGAAATATTAACTTCATTCATTTTAATCTAAATCTGAATTTAAAAAAAAAAATCTTATTAATTAATGCAGTACGCAAGAATAATATCAATGCGTAAGACTTATTGATGAAATGTCGAGAACTAGCAACACAAAGAAACTACCAACGATACACATATGTATGATTGCACTTATGATTGCAAAGATGGCTTTTTTTTATATTCACTAACACTATTTCCAACCAAAAATCTTCATGGTAAATTTCAATAGCACTTCAATTTCACTCTATATGGCTACTAATTGGATTATTCCATTTATTTTGCAAGTAGGGAAAAGAAGAATGCGTTAGCTTTTGTTTAAAATTTAGTTTTAACAGGGGTCGCAACATATAGGAAAAAAAATATTATTTCTACCAGTATCCCTAATCAATAGTCTTCAGGATATATTTCCTTAATATATGCAATAGAAATATATCAGGAAGATGATTTTTTCAAAATAGTGGTGGGAACAATAAAATTTTACTATACGCTGCGAGGTCTGGTTCTAAGCTAACTCGGTATGAATGCGTGGTGGCTCAGTATTATTTAGTTTGTTTCTTAGTTCTTTAGACCCGGGTTCGATTCCCGGCGGGGGAAAGTTTGGAAAAATAGAAAGTTTTTATTTAAGCTACATAGTTAATTAAGTTATAAAAATAAATGAAAACAATACTAACAATTTATATAATGTGATTTATTTTCAGCATGCATTAGAGTGATCGCGGTTTTAACGAATTTCATATTTTTAGAGATTCAAATACAACGAGATAGTTGAATACACTTTGTTTTTCATGGGTGCGAAGACCTCATAAACACGTTTCGCTGATAGCGGCTGTAAATAATTTCATATTTTTAGAGATTCTAATACAACGAATTAGCAGAATCCACGGATATTTTGTTTGGTTTTCATGGGCACGAAGCTCTCATACAAGCGTTATAAAAATAGCGGATTTAACAAATTTCATATTTTTCGAGATTCATACTTTTTATATTGACAAGGTGAAAATGTTATAACATTCAGATAATTTCCATAATTAACCGATATATTTTTAAATATGGAACTATTTAATTTGAAGATTAACTTAGTTTTTATCAAAAGTTTTAGTAATTTAAAGATAGATTTTCATTTCCTTATAAACTCTATATTTAAATAATTAAAAAATCCTAAAATTCATGATTTATTCATGAAATTCATGGTATAGTCTAAAATTCGTGATTATCTGGGGGCTTTCCTGCAGTTTTTACATAAATGTTTATAAAACTCAGATTTATTTAAATGTTTTTCCATGAATTAGTACAAAAGTACCTTTAACATATCTTTATCTTAGCTAGTTCTTAAAGCATACTTCTGATTAAAATATTTTCGTTTATAGCCAATGTAATTTGTTTGCTGAAAACGGAATTTTACTTCACAACTGCTTAGAGGGTTAAAGCTTTGTAGCACAACAAAGCAGCCTGTTTGGGAATTATCCACTCATGTATGAAACACGTTCTACGAATTTCTAAATCCTGACACATGCGTCTGGCATTCTCTAGCCCTTCTCCCTTTCCCTTCACCCCCACCCCCTGCAAAATAAATGGAATGATCCACTTCATAAGGATAGAGAGTGGAATTGGATGCCTAGTTTAATTCTATTAAAAATGTATCAAGATTACCATATCCTAAATAGTGGTAGACTGTTGCAAAATGAGAAAGAACCACCAGATAGCGCTAAGCGCGTAGAACATTTTTGACTGACTTACTGTTGTTTACTTTTACGTTTGTACATAGCTTGTTTTGCGTATTCGTTCTCTTATTGTAATCGTCATTATAAGTGTGTCTCTCGAATAAATAATCTCTATTAGATAAAGATGTTTCTACATGAAAAGAAGCCTCACAGACAAGAACCAGAAAATTAGGTGACACTAAACCTTTTATTAACTTTTTATTGCCTTGTATGATTTGAGAAAGTACGAACTCTGTTTTATGGTGCCGAATTTCCCGCGAACTAAAATATAAAATGGCGCAACCTAGCGAATTAGATAAATCAAAAAGCATGCGTAAGTCTCTTAGAACATCTTTAACCAAGATTATTAACAAAATAACTGAATATTTGGCAGGAGACGAAATAGATAATGACGAAATTGAAGATCTTAAAATTCAATTAATCGAGAATGCAGAACAAGTTTACAAATTAGATTCAGAAATTCAGAAACTTGTAGATAATTTAGAGACACTCGAAAAAGATGTATCGTCCAGTCAGGAATATCACGAAAAAATTACGAAAACGAAAGCTAAAATCGATAGATATTTAAGGCGTAATGTACCTAACGAAAGTAAAATAAACTCTTCTATTCTATTGTCCACAAAACCTGATGAATTAAAGAATTATTCTCACGTAAGATTGCCGAAGCTTACAATGCAACCTTTCAAAGGGAAATATGAAAATTGGCAGGAATTCTGGGGGCAATTTGAAGTGGCTATACATGAAAATGTAAGATTAACTAATATAGAGAAGTTAAATTACTTAAAGAATTTCTTGAAAGGAGCAGCTTTAAAATGTATTCAAGGTTTAACTTTAACACAAAATAATTACGATGTCGCCATCGGATTGTTAAAAGATAGATTCGGGAAAAATGAAATAATAGTACGATCACATGTAAACAAACTTTTAATCTTAACTCCTGTAAAATCTGGAGCGAATTTAAGAGAGCTTAGACAGTTGCATGATACCTGTATTATTCAAATCAGAAGTCTTAAAACAGCCGGGGTAGCATTAAATAATTATGGAAGAATCTTATTCGCTTTTTTAGTCAAATTAATCCCCGAAGAAAAATTGTTCTCGGATTTAATCGTTCTGCTAAAAGCGAAGATTCTTGGAACTGTTCCAAATTATTAGAATTTCTAAAACATGAAATTGAAACGCGAGAATAAACGTATATGTTCCGAAAGGATGAAGAATTTGAAAAGAATAAAATTAAAGAATTACCTTATCAAAAACATGAAACTCACAAAAAAGACCCACAGCAACTACATTAAACGCTTTTATCAAGAAAGATTGTTTATTTTGCTGTGGCGACCACGAGAATTTTAATTTTTCCTTAACCATAAATAAACGAAAATCGAGTCTTTTACGAAAATGTTATTGCTTTAATTGCCTCCGAAGGTCACACGTATCGAAATTTTGCCGTGAAACAAATGTGTTGCAGGATTTGTAATCGAAGGCATAGTGTTTTAATCTGTGACAAAACTGAAAAACAAAGTAACAAAGAGGAAAGCGTCTCAAAGTCTGTCGAAGAAAAGAATCATTCCAATGCTCTGAAATGCGCAACGAGTACAGTAAATGAAAATGTATTTTTGCAGACAGCTGTCGCCTATTTAAGTAATAATTCTCAGGAAACAAAAATAAAAATTATTATGGACTCATGGTCGCAAAATACGTTCATCGATAAAACATTATCTCGTAAATTTAATTTAGAAGTTATAGGAAAAGAAAAATTAGCGATTTATGCTTTCGGGTCAAAACCAAAGAAATCTATTGTGAGAAATATTGTAAGACTAAATTTAAGAAGCATTTATGATCCAAAGAAAATTATTTCTGTAAAAGCCATTGAAACATCTTCCATTTCGGAGGCGGAAATTCAAGGTCCTAGTAAAGAAATTCACAAATTTTGTAATGAAGCCAAAATACAGATAGCTGATATTGAAGGGTCTGAAAATTTAAGGGTTTCACTATTAATTGGGTCAGACTATTTCTGGAAAATCGCTACAGGGAAAATCAAAAGAGTGTCCGGTGCTTTAGTAGGAATGGAAACGAAACTAGGTTATGTATTTAATGGTTCTGAAGCAAAATACAAAGGTTTTAAGGATGTTAGCGTAATGAATGTTATAGTGCGTAATCAAAATTTTGAAGAATCAGACATTTTGAAAAGGTTGTTCGATTTAGAAGGTTTGGGAATATCGCGTAGTGACAATCTGAAATCCGAAGATGACGAAGTTTTGAAAGAGTTTGAAAATTCTACAAAACTAATCGACGCGACGGTCGCTACCAATTTAAACTACCATGGAACGAACATTCTGAGTCGCTACAGGATAACTATAATAATACTAACAACCGTTTGCGAACACTTGTTAAAAGATAAGAAAAATCGAAATTTTCAGAGTCAGTACAAGGACATTATTTCAAAGCACATAATTCAAGGAATAGCTGAAAAGGTCAATGAAAATGAATGTGGTGATAATTCTAAAATCTATTACATGCCACATCACGCAGTAATACGCAAAGATAAAACAACGACGAAGATGAGAATAGTTTTCGATGCCTCCTCGAGTGAACACAATTCTCCGTCCCTTAATGATTGCTTGAGTCCAGGTCCTAATTTAACGCCCGATATTCTAATACTTCTTTTACAGTTCCGTCTGAATAAAGTTGCCATAACGGCAGATATAGAAGGTGCATTTTTGCAAATTTCCTTGGCGCCAGAAGAAAGAGACGCAGTTAGATTTCTATAGGTTACGGAAGATTTAGACGCTGAACCTGAAGTTTTAAGGATGATACGCGTAATTTTTGGGGCAAGATCGAGCTCATTTTTACTGAACGCGACAATTAAACATCATATCAAGAAGTACAAAGATTTTTATCCAACTGCCTTCAGTGTTTTGAACAGTAGATTGTATGTAGACGACCTTATACACAGTTTAGAAGACACAGATTTAGCGTACACCATCCACGAACAAATAAGGTTCATTTTGGGAGAAGCAGGCTTTAATATGAGAAAATGGAAAACAAATGTACGCTCATTGCAAGATCGGTTCAAGGAAGAAGTTAACGATGAATCCATGTCATGCAATGTCCTTGGCTATTGCTGGAATTCAGAAGATGATCTCTTAACCCTTTCCGGCGCGGAGTAAGTCAGTTTGTAAAATGATGAAATAATGGATTGACACCAGAATTTATTAACGACTTCATTAGAAAATAAAAACCTGCTTATTTTCCGGAACTTGATAAAAGGAAAATTTTAATTAAATATTCTTGGTGCCATTGTCAGTTTTGGAATTAAAATTAGATGTCCTTTTTTGTGGACACCGCCCGTTAAAGGGTTAAGAGTTGATAGTGATAAACTTTTAAGTAATAAGGATACGACAGAATTAAAATTTACGAAAAGAATCGTAATAAAAACTATAGGAAGGATCTACGACCCGTTGGGCTTAATATCACCATTTGCAGTTCGAGCTAAAATACTACTGCAAGACATATGGAAGGAAAAACTTAATTGGGATGATGCTTAACCAGCAGACTTAGCAAAAATATTTCAAGACTGGTGTGAAGAATTGTTTTACTTGAAACAGATTTCTGTGCCAATACATCTATTCTCAATGAAAGGAATGGAAGAACTTTCAGACTGTCATTTTCACGTCTTCGTAGATGCCAGCAAATGAGCTTACGGATCAGTTGTTTATGTACGTTTTTGCAACTCTGACGGAATTTTCCATTCGAATTTAGTCACTTCAAAGACTAGGGTTGCACCAGTTAAAGAAATAACGCTGCCGAGGTTAGAGCTTCTTGCTGCAGTTATACGAGCCAGATTGTTCCATCATATTCGACTACATTTAAGTATACCGAAGGACGTGAAGACAATCTTCTGGTCATATTCCACTATTGTTCTTCACTGGATCATGAATAAGTCTCGAAAATTGAAGATGTTTGTCAAGAACAGAGTAGATGAAATCAAGAAAATATCTGATCCTGGTAGTTCGAATCACTGTCCCGGAAATGATAACCCTGCTAATACGTTAACACGAGGTGAAAACTTAACCAGTCTAATGGACCTGGAGCTTTGATGGTTTGGGTCACCATGGCTAAGAAAGTGCGAAAGTCAATAGCCACAATCCAACATTCATACCTATCAGGAAATCAACTTAGAAAATAAGGAATATGAAGTGGTGAATATGCTCCTGACAACGAAACTTGAAGCTCTTTTCGATATCCGAAGATTCAGCAAACTTAAACAAATATTACGAATTACTGCATGGATTCAAAGATTCGTCCACAATAAAGAAATCCTCAGAGTAAGAAAAGTGGTTCCTTGGCTACAGAAGAACTTGAATTTGCCGAAAAATACTGGATTAAACTTACTCAAATGGAGCATTTTCTTGAAGAATATTTAGCGTTGACGCAAGGAAAACCAGTACCAGCAAACTCAGTTACTCAACCGTTTAATCCAATTTTAAATGAAAGAAAAATAATCTTGATTGGTGGACGATTACAGCAAGCTAATATCTCATACCACGAAGCTCATCCAGTTTCACTACCTAGTACATCTCATTTATCAAATCTTATCATCAATGATTGCCATGAAAAAACAAGACATGGAGGTGTCTCGGAAACTTTAAGACAACTCAGAGAAAAAACTTAGATTTTGAAAGCAAGACAAAGAATCAAGAGTTTGATATTTAGATGCAATTTATGTGAAAAACTTCGTGTTAGACCTGCCACCCAGATTCCTGCACTTCTACCTGCCAACAGAATAAATGAAGCCTATCCATTCCAAGTTACAGGCCTAGATTACTTAGGTCCATTGTACATTAAAGATCACAATGAGACTAAGAAAACCTACATATTGCTCTTCACATGTGCTCTAACAAGAGCAGTACACCTAGAATTGACTCCGGACTTGGCCACAAAAACATTCATTAAAGCGTTCCGAAAATTTGTAGGAAGGCGAGGAATGTGCAGCACTATCTACAGTGATAACGCAAAAACATTCAATAAGGCAAAACGAGAATTAAATTTACTATGAAAGATTATGAAAAATGAAGAAGTGAAAGATTTGTTTAGTGGATTGACCATCAAATGGAATTTCATGGTTGAAAGAGCAGTTTGGTGGGGAGGTTTCTGGGAGCGTCTTGTAAGATAAGTTAAAATGTCTCTAAAAGGAATTCTTGGAAAAACCTCAGTTTCTTTTCAAGAACTGGAAGTAATTGTGATTGAAGTAGAAGCGGTTCTCAACTCTAGACCTCTCACCTACATATTCAGCGATCCTCGTGAGCCAGAACCCCTCTCACCTAGCCATTTCTTAATTGGCAGAAGATTACTAACTCTACCTCAATCTAAAATAATAGTTCCCCATTCCAATGAATACCAAATAATAAAAATGAGAAAATATCAAGAAAATATTTTAACTCAAGTTTGGAAACGATGGAAATCCAATTATCTGCTAGAATTAAAATCTGCTCACCAGCACCAACAGGTTGACCGACCAAGCGAACTTAAAAAAACACCGTCGTTCTTATAAGGGAAAACACCCCACGCCTCATATGGAAGATGAGTGTTATAATCCAGACTCATCCTGGACGTGATGGTCGGACAAGAGCATGCACAGTGAGGTTGCCAAACGAAGCCATCATCAGAAGACCGGTGCAGCTTCTTTACCCCCTTGAACTTTCAACACTTTTGTCTCCAGACGAACTTCGCCCGGCGGAAGTTGATGCAAAATGAGAAAGAACCACCAGATGGCGCTAAGCGCGTAGAACATTATTGACTGACTGACTGTTGTTTACTTTTACGTTTGCACATACCTTGTTTTGTGTATTCGTTCTGTGATTGTAATCCTCCTTATAAGTGTGTCTCTCGAATAAATAACCTCTATTAGATAAAGATGTTTCTACATGAAAAGATTCACGCACAAAAACCAGACAAGAGACAGAAAATTAGGTGAGACCAAACCTTTTATTAACTTTTTATTGCCTTGTATGATTTAAGAAAGTACGAACTTCGTTTTATGGTGCCGAATTTCCCGCGAGCTAAAATATAGAAAATGGCGCAACCTAGAGAATTAGATAAATCAAAAAGCATGCGTATGTCTGTTAGAACATCTTTAACGAAGATTATTAACAAAATAATAAATTTTATTGCCTTGTATGATTTGAGAAAGTACGAACTCTTTTTTTATAGATAAAACAAAACAGACGCCTGGGGCAATTCTGTACCAAACAGTATAAAATATTGGCAGAATTGTAAATTAATATACGCATATATTATACCCATATTTTTAATACTAGTTGAAATGTGTTTATGACTTCGGTTTGTCTGTCGTCTGTCTGTCGTTTGCCTGCCGTCTGTCTGCGGTCTGTCCGTACTTTAACTCTCATAAAATCGGATTATTATGCAAGTTATGTATGTTATTGAGGTTTACTATTAGTCCAGGGGAAATGTACATGTTACCTTGTTATAAGGTCGGGTAGAAGATTTTATTTTTCCAACTTGTATATGATGAGGCCAGCATGGAAAAACCGAAGTATCCAACAAAATTTCTTAAGGGAGAATTTTCTGTGGCCAAAAAACAACAAATTTTTGGGACTTTTTTTGTTGTTTTTTAAATATTTCGAGACTCGTTGTCGTAGCGTATTATTTGTTACAATGTTAAAGAAGACAAAATTCTCTACAACTTTCATATTTACAACTTTTTAATACACTCAATAGCAAGCGCAGTTACAACATTTCAAAAATAAGACATTTTTTTCGATTTCCTTAAAAACCGTCAAAAACGTAGTTTTGCCCCGATGTTTCAATGTTCCCCACGGATATAATGATGTATGTCAACTTCTACATATTGACAGCAGAAAATTATCTATTATTTGCACACCCTCTTCTTCATTTTTATCACAACACACATATTTTATATTCAATAAAACTATATACAGTGGAACTCCAGTTATACGTTTTGCTCGGGACCGGACAACAAAACGTATAACTCAGTAAAACGTACAACTCAATTAATGGTCTGCCGGAACCATTTTTTAAATATATCCTAAAAACTTTGTTTCGCTGAGGAGTTCCAGTTACCTTACATCGAAAACGGAAGTTTCTTAAATATTACTGCACCCATTACATAAAGTTTCGAAAATGGAACAGAGTAGATAAAAAGTGCAAAAGAAAAGTATACATGAAGTTAGTTTATCATAGAAACTTTATTAAAAATATTTTTAATACACATAGTGTACTTAAAATAAATTATTGGAATCGCCTTGGAATGAAAATCATTTATCAAAAGACATTTCAGTAGTTTACTGAATCTTGTAGAATTATTTACTAATATTCGATTGTTTCTTTTCGGAAGTGCCGACAGTGAACAGCAAACTTTGCATTTCTGCTAATAATGCAGCCACCTTACCGGTACTCTTTTTACTGCTGACAAACTGTTTTACTACGTCACAGCTCCGAAGTTAGAGTGAGATTTTTCAAATCATACTTCTCCGACGTGTCGTCAATGTTTCCGGTTACAAAATGCATAAATGAGACAAAATTTTGGTCGGGGACGCAAAAAAGTAACGTATAACTGAGGGAAATGTACAACTCAAAACGTATAACTCAGCTAATTTTTAATGGCAAGCGGCCGGGACCACTGAATTGAAACGTATAACTGAGGGAAAAGTATAACTCAGGGAAACGTACAACTCATGTAACGTATATCTGGAGTTCTACTGTAATTTAGCAAGTAGGGGAGAGTGTGGATGACTGAGACAATTTTCAAAATTGCATAGTAACTTTAAGTACATAGCTGCCAAATTTTACGCTTTTTTACTACCACTAAAAATTAATAGAAATTTTTGGTTTATTAAATAACGTGATTTCGGAGATTTAATACGGTAAAATTTACTATAAAATTTTACTGGTAGGAAAAAAGCGTAAAAGTTGGCAGCTATGTAAGTATATACAATTGTTAATTTTAAAGTATTGTTTAAAAGAATATTTCAACATATAATAATTTATTGGCACGACAGTTTCAATAAAAAAAAATCTTGTTTAATTTTAATAATTATTTTTATAATGCATACATATTGTTCATTTTATTCCATAAACATTTTATTCTATAGTACAATGGTATATTTCATTTACCAATTATTGATGACATGTGTTTTAATGTTTTACCGTTTTAAGTATAGCAAACATTGAATTGTAGTTCCATATAAAAGGAGAGACTCAAAAAAAAAAAAAAATATATATATATATATATATATATATATATATATATATATATCTTATGTAACAAATACTTTTACCTTATAAAATATCTACGATAAAAATGACAACAGATTATTTCATTAACTAATATTATGCATTTATATGTATTGTAAAATTTAAAAATTCTATCAATAAAATATTCACTATTTTCATAAAAATGTTCAAAATATTAGTTTTAGTAAATATTGTATTTTTCCACTTTTATTATATAAACTAGGGGGCCTACCCCCTGCGAGCTATGCTCGCCAACCCCCGCTCAGACTTCGAAGCCTCTAAAAACATGACAGAGTGCTTTGTTTTAAAAATAATGGTAAATCTGTAATTGAATTGCCATGCTTTTAACGTTTTAATGGGGCATTTTTTTATTACCATGGCCTCATACACAGCTGTTGCGAAAACTGACGACTGTTTTCGAGATCGATAAGTAAAATCAATTACAACTTGAAAACCAGCTTGTATAAAATGGTTAGGTTTAAATTGTGGCTACCTCTCGGACTTTTATAACAACGATCTGTATTCTATTCTTCCTTTGCGTTTAAGGATGAGAAAAATTCCATCTGCTTTAAGAACCACGGTATTGAAAAGTACTGTTATAGACATTTTCAGTAACTGGTTTTAATTTTCTCTCTATTTTAGTGCGCCATCATGCATATTTTCATGTTATTTTAAATATGTAAATTATTTATTTTAATTAACATGTATATACGAATTTCTAATAATTATTTATCATAGAAAATTAATTAAACATTTTGTGCATGCATGCCTGCATTTATTCGGCATCAATTGATGACATACTTAAACAAATTTGCTATCCGCGATAATTTTACACCTTGTTATGTCACTTGAATATTGTCCATAAGAAAATCGGGTACTTTTCCAGTATAGGATCCTTTGCTTTTATGTTTGGCGTAATTCGAGCTTCGCAAAGGGATAGATTCGTTAATATACATAGATTTGTTGCCAAAAGTTATGAAAACAAACCCAATGAGCTTTTGGTGCTTTTCTATTATAGGGGTCTTGACGCTTTTTTAAAAAGCTTGGCGCAATTCGGGCATCAGAAAGTGAGATTTGGTGCCAAATGACATAAACAGCCATGGAAACAAATTCGAAGATTTTTTTGTTTATATGCGTATTTTAATTATACGTATATTATTATTGTTTTTCTATACAAATTACTTCTGATTATATATAAAATAGGATAAATGACATTTAACGCTAAACAAATTGTATAAATATTTTTTTGCTCCTTTCTTTTGCGTTTACATAAATGACGTCATTTGGACGAATTTATTCAAAATATTTTCAGTTTATAAATTAAATTAAATGCTGACAGACAATTGAATCCTAACGATAGAAATGTGATTTTTTTTTTCAAATTTTCCTGAAAAACATAATTTAATAATCTTGTCTTCATTATCGATTGAAATAAAAGATAAATTCAATTTCAATTTGAAAATGACGAATAAAAAGAAATCAATAATCCCTATCGAGATCCTTTTCATTTTTTCCCTTTTTTGTCCCTAAAAAACAGAGTAATTAGTTGCCATCATTACAGAAATGTCATTAAAATTAGAAAAAAATTAATATCTCGAAATCTAAATCCAATTTCAAAATTCTATTACCAGTTTTGAAATCCGCGGATTTTTGTGGACAATTGGTATTAATTTCACCATCAAGCGTTTAATATTTTATTAAAAATAGCCCTGAAACATAATCAGTCGTTTCATAAAATCGTTTCATAAATTCGTTTCATAAAATCGTTTCACAAATTCGTTTCATTAGGATTTTATATATATAGGGTAGATATAACAAGAGATTATAACATTTTAGCGTGCAAAAATATATAACATTTTAAGATTTTATCTATTAAATGTCTTAAAGCTCAAACAGAGAAACTTAGTTTGGTTGGTAAAAAATACACTTTGTGGAATATTCTAATCTTCTGTAATATGTACTGTTTTGAAACTATATCTGTTGAATGATCTCAGTGCTACCATTTATCAAATGAAATACCTAGCTCTTTATGATTGTAGATCATATAAACATTTTGTTGTTACATTCATCCTCTATCTCATTCAAGTACACTTTCCCTACACAATAAAGTAATGTAAGCTATATGACTGCATAAGCTAAATGAAAAAAATGTATTTTAATAATAATAATTTCTACGGGATATTTAACAATATTTTTGTCTCTTTGATGGGACTGTTGTAGGATTATTAGCATTCAGTTATCCTGAATAGAAGATATACCAGAGTCGTATTCCTCTACACCAGAGGTTCCCAAACTTATAGACCGACGTACCACTAAATCGAATTTCATACTTCCGCGTACCACCAGGTAACAAACGTAAAGCTAATATAGAAAAACCTATAAAAAGGAACCTGTCTAAAACGGAATATATCCTCGGTCTTTCGTGTTTCCGTCATAGCAGGCTTTATTGTATATAAAAAGTAATGATTACATTACTAAATTGGTACTAAGATAGACTGCTTCATAATAACATTCAAGTAAAAAGTAGTATCACCATTAAATTTTAATAATGTATACAATATAAAAAAAGTGTTTTGGTATAGGAAAAAAGCCACAATATTTAATGACATATTGGCGCACACTGATTCATATACTGTTACAGTAGGCTGATTACACTAATTTGCTTCTATCGCTAATGAAAAGGGCGGACTTGTTTTATCAAGCACAGCTTCCTCACGTCTGGCTCAATATTAAGTAGTTTTAGTCATAAGTCACATTCGATGTTTAGTTTATTCCTGTATTTGTTTTTGATATAACGAAGAGGGGGGGGGCACATTCACAGAGATATGTTGTGCTAAACACAAGCAGACTTTGACGATATCAGACGGTACTATCACATTCTCGCCAACGAAAAATCTGTTACATTCATTCTTTTGAATGTGGACTCCAGTAATCCATCACAGGAGAGCTGAATAAGTTCACTGACTGTATCATAAGCGGTGTGTGCGAATTTCAGTAAGTCTGCAATAACAAACATTTCTCGTAAGAAAAAATAAATAAATAAAAAATAAATTAAAAAAAAACATAACCGTTTGCATATCCAAAATCGAATTTTTTTTTTTTTAATTTCCAAGCAATAAAGACAAGCCGGTTTTGATTCCATAATAATATGCTGCATTCTGTATTTTGGATTCCATAATAATATGCTGCATTCTATATTTTATTCCACGTATCAGTATCGGACTTCTGCGTACTAGTAGCCAGAGCATCGCATACCATAGTTTATACCAACACCTGCGCTCTAGAGGTGTTTTTTCTTTTTCCTTGCAGTTATTTGTCATCCGTCCCCTCTTTCCAATACCCACTCTATCTATATCGAGCGGATATGTAAGTTGGAAAAATAGCCTCATTTTTGAAAGGCTGTACTGCACTTAAGAAAGAGGGCGTGCAAATAACATACAATTTACTGCTATCAATATGTATAAGTTGACATCCATGATTAAATCCGTGGAGAAAATTTGAATCATCGGGTCAAAACTGTGGTTTTCATGGTTTTTAAGGAAATCGAAAAAATTGTCTTATTTTTTAAATGTCGTTCTGCGGTTGCTATTGAGTGTATTAAAAAGCTGTAACTATGAAAGTTGTAGAGAATTTTGTCTTCTTTAACATTGTAATTAACAAATAATACGCTACGACAACGAGTCTCGAGATATTTAAAAAACAACCAAAAAAGTCCCAAAAATTTGTTGTTTTTTGGCCACAGAAAATTCTCCCTTAAGAAATTTTGTTGGATAATTCGGTTTTTCTATGCTGGCCTCATTATATACATGTCAGAAAAAAAATCTTCTACCCGACCTTTTGCAAGGTAACGCCTTTTTTTTGGTACATTTCCCCTGCACTATATGGGATGCTCGCTATTGAAAATGAAATGTCTATCATTTATAGTTCGTTCACTATACAGAAGACATGTTAAACTCGTTTACCACCAAAGGTCAAATTAAGCATTGTATACAAAGCTGCGTACCACATTACAAAAAACGAGAAAAGGAGGCAAGAAGGAAAACGAAGTTTATTTTATTAACATCGCAGAGAATTAAATTTTTATTTGTACATACAAAATATAACTTTGATTAATATATATATATATATATATATATATATATATATATATATGCAAAATTCCGGAGCTTATCACCGGAAAATTTTAAAGGGAATATGTTTTTTAAATAGAAGATATCAATTTTATATTATTTGTACTTTTATTAACACTTTCCAACCTAGTTGAAAAGTGTCTATGACTTCGGTTTGTCTGGCCGTCTGCCGTCTGCCGTCTGTCCGTCTGTCCGTACTCTAACTCCCGTAAATATGCTCGGATTGCTCTGCAATTTTTATATGTTATAGTCGTTATCTATAGCAGGGATTCTCAAACTATGGTACGCGTACCAGTACTGGTACGCGAAGCTCTGGCTACTGGTACGCAGTAGTTCGATACTGGTACGTGGAATAAAATGCAAAATGCAGTATATTATTATGGATTCAAAAACGGCTTGTCTTTATTAATTTGGAAATTTTCAAAAAAATTTCGAATGCGATTTAGGATCTGTAAACCCTTTTTCTTTTCTTCTTTTTTTTGGTTACGAGAAATGTTTGCTATAGCAAACTTGCTGAAATTCGCACACCGCTTATGATACAATCAGTTTTCCAGAATTAAAAACATAATTATTAGATTTAGATGGATAAAAATTGAATTTTAAAATTAATTTTATAATAACTAATTTTAAAATTAATGAATGAAGTATTTTTAATTAGCGGAAGAACTGTTTTTAAACATGTTTTATAAATTGAATTATCTGAAGGTAAAGTATGGATGATTGGAAGTTGGAGGAGCTTGTGTGAGTGGGAGAAGTTAAAACAAAATAAAATTCCAAATTAATTTATAACCCATTGTTCTCTTTGTACTAGAAGAGCTTCTAGGAGGGGTTGAAATAAAAGTTTTATTTCAAACATAATTCATAAATTAATTCATTCTGTTGATTGAAATATTTTTCTTCTCTTGTACAAAACGTGTTCTAGTTTCCTCCTATTTCATGGAAATCAGTTTTTAACAGAGTAAGGTTATTTAACACCTTCGCGATGAGCGTCCTTTACGGAATTCTTAGTCTTTACCACCGGTTTTTTAAAACAGAAAATTTTGCCTAATTGAATCGCAGAAATGCTATTATTAAATAAAGCAAAGCTTACACTAAAAAATAACTGGTGGGAATAATTGAGGATTCTGAGCATCTTATGCGTCACGTATACGTGTCGCTCGTCCCCAAAGGGTTAAAATGCTGATCTGAAATTAAACAAAAACTGTGGTCATCTGCAGTGTGTGGATTTGAGGTAAAGCATTGTGCATATGCATTGAGGTGGTATATACATAAATGTATGAAGAAACTTGGAAGTGTTTGCCTACTGCGCGACATTTTTGCAGCATTTAAAGGCATGCAGATTATTAATACAGTTGTATTGAACATATATTAAATGCGCTAACTAAGCTTTGGATAAGAAATTTATTTCTCAGTTGAGACACCTTATCATTGTATCTAACGCGAAAGGAAAGAAGAACTCTTATTCAGCTCTCCTATAATGGGTTACTGCAGTCCATATTCAAAATGATGAATGTAACGGAATTTCAACTGGCGAGAATATCGTACCGTATGATATTGTCAACGTCTGCTTGTGTTTAGCACAGCATATCTCTGTAAATGTGCTTTTCCCCTTCTTTATATGAAAAACAAATACAGGAATAAACTAAACATCGAATCTGACTTATGAATAAAACTACCTAATACTGAGCCAGACATTTGGAAGCTGTGCTTGATAAAACATGCCCACATTAGCAATAGAAGCAAATTAGTGCAATCAGCCTACTATAACAGTATATAAATTAGTGTGCGCCAATATGTCATTAAGTATTGTGACTTCTTTCCTACACCAAAACCTATTTTATGGAAATTTTTTGATATTGTATGCATTATTAAAATTTAATGATGGTACTATTTTTTCTTTAATGTTATTATAAAGTAATTAATCTAAGTACCAATTTAGTAATGTAATCATTCATTTTTAAATACAATAAAACCCGCTATGACGGAAGCACAAAAGACCGCGTATATATTTCGTTCTAGACAGGTTTCTTTTTACAGATTTTTCTATATTAGCTTTACGTTTGTTACCTGGTGGTACGCGGAAGTATGAACTTCGATTTAGTGGTACGTCGGTCTAAAAGTTTGAGAACCCCTGATCTATAGCATGTTCCCAATTTCAACGGAAGTGTGTAGCACTTATAGTTTTTTTACAGGGACACTCAAAAGAATTCCGTTACATTACGTCTATGGAGAAAAATCGTCTGCGGTTTATTTAAATAATGTTTCCCTATTTTAAACGCATTGAAATTTATATATATCACTAAGGTGCATTACAAGATGCTTACTACAGAATATTGTGTGTATAGCAGACATCGTTCATTTACAGGGACACACAAAAGTATTCTCTACTGTATGTTAACAATAATTCCTGGAAGTGCGTTTTATGTTACTAAACGCGATTTTAATTTTAACTCGCTTTTGTCTATTACGTGGTGTGTATAAATTCTGTAGATCCTATACAGGGAAGCACAAAAGTACGCGAACACATTTCCGTATTGTTTAACTCCAGGCGGAGAATTTTAAACTGTGCTACGCGTTTCCTAACTGAACTAAAATTTAGCATCCCATGTAGTATATATACAAATCTATAGATCCTGTACAGGGCTGAATAAAAGTATTCGGATTACTCAGATGTTATCTTTTAGCTTATTAAACGGTATGATTTGTAAAATTATTTTGGAAGCGTTGGAAAGTGTTACATAATCTATTCTTGACGCATGATTTTTCGTTCTTGTTATTTTGTAAAATTGAAAATGGGAAGGATGTTCTTACTAAAATGCTCTGCAGCAGAACATAGGTAAAATTGCGTTTACATAAAAATAAAAAGATACTTAAAGAACATATCTGGCATTTAAAAATTTAAAACGTAATCAAAATAATACACAAATTCATGAAAGGCAATGGGTGTTCATAGTTATAGGAATAAATCTTTTAGCTGTTTGGCATTTGGTCTCACAAGGAGAGGTTCCGAAGTGAGTATCACAGAATGTGGTGAACGTTTGTGTATCGATAGAATATAGTTAGTATATAAATATATGAAAGCCATAAAACGCAATAACCAGGGGTCTTAAGAAAAAATATCTCAAAGTTTACGTCACAGTTTATAATCGGACAAATTTCTTCCTTTGGCAAGTGGCTTCTTGACCTGGTATGTAGAGCGCTGGATTCGAGTTTTTTCTATTCGAATCCCACTTGCACCTATTTTTCGCAGCGAAAATTTTTATCAATTACTTTTGAACTACAATTCAAAAAATGTGTATAATCATTGAAATTTACGGAATATATAAATCAAATATATGTTTTGTAGTATATAAGTGCAGTTTTAACTATGAAATTCTGTGTGCTTAAATGTATAACGAAAAGTAAAAGAAATAAATAGGTAATTTATATTTCTATAGACCAGAAATGTTTGCTGTTATTTATAATTATTTACAGTTATTTAAATGAATAATCTACTATTTTTCACAGAGAAATAAATTAAAGTACGTGATATAAATATATAATATATTATTTTAATTTAATTTGTTATACAAATATTTTAATTATTTCATGATTTTTGCTGGAAGTGCGTTTTCAGTTAAGGCATATGTTTTTAAGTGTAACTAAATTTTTGCATACTACATGGCGTATATAAATTCTATAGATCATATACAGGGCTACACAAAAAATTTCGTAAGCATTCTTTTGTGTAACCATGCACATTCTTCTGTGCATGGTCGTAAATTGCTTTAAGGTGGTATTCAATTGAATTATGCATTTTCCAGCTGAACTATAATATACTATAAGAGATGTTTGTAGAATATAAATAAATTCATATACAGGCTACGCAAAGAGCCGGATATATTAAATATATAGAAAAAACTTTTTCTAATGTTAGAATACTAAATTCACCTTCGTATACAAATTAAAACTTGAAAACATTTAAAATGAATCACAATTTATTACTCATTACTAAAATAGCTGTAAAATGAAATAAATGTTTTAAAACATTAAACCCCTTCTAAAGATGTTAAAATTCTCGTCGGAGTCGCGAGCATTTTCGACCAGAACCTGTATATCAAGATTACAGCACAAATGAACAATTATAGTACATGTATACTAAGGGAGTCTGTGGAAATACTGACAAGGGGCACTGACAAGGTGATAAAATGCTAACTATAAAGGGTAATTTCTGGAAAAGCGTTTTTAGTAATTTGGAAATTCTGTAATGATATGTTATCATGCAATATACCAAAAATCTAGTTTAATCTACTTGGTGTCGATGGTACATTTGGTTTGGAATAACCCACCTCGGTCAATAGACTAATCCATAACCACCCTCCCTTCCCCCTCCCCTTTTTTCATATTTGGTTTCACCTTCTGATATTTAATCAGCGTACATTCCGGAAGTTACAGAATTTTTCTCATTTTCGCCCTCTTGATGATGGCCAAGTTCTGGTCGAAAGCGCTTGGGACCCCGACGAGAATTTTAACATCTTTAGAAGGGTTTTGATGTTTTAAAACCTTTATTTCATTTTACACCTATTCTAGTAATAACTAATGAATTGTGATTCATTTTAAATGTTTTGATGTTTTTAACCGGATATATTGCTAACTGTGAAGGGTAATTTCTGGAAAAGCGTTTTTAGTAAGCATAATACATTTTATGCCTGAATTAAATTTTAGCTTAATATATGGCGTTTATAAAATCTGTAGATATATACAGGACTGTAGAAAAGAATTCGAATGTATTTCCGTCTATCGGCAGAGATTGCTGAAAGTGAATTCTCAACTATGTTATACGTTTCCTAACTAAACTAAATTTTAGCATACAATGTAGAGTATATACAAATCTATAGATCATATACAGGGTTGCACAAAAGAATTCGAGTATCTTTCCGGCTATGAACTGTAATTGCTGAAATCTGTTTTTCAAATGCGTTATGCGTTTTCTAAATTGTTTACTTGGATATCTTCTTTGACCTTATTAAACGGTACTCGTTAAAGTATTCTGGGAGTGTCGAAAAATGTTTCAGCATATATGTTTGACACATGATTTTACTTTCTTGTTTTTTCCTTCAGTGGGTGCTGGATCAGCTGGATCCGTCCTTGCTAATCGGCTTTCTGAAATACCATGTGCACGAGTTTTGGTGCTTGAAGCTGGTAAACCACCACCGATACTTACAGACGTGCCTGTTTACGGAAGATTTTTTTGGAATACAGACATCGACTGGGCGTATAAAACAGTTCCACAACGCTATACAGGAAGTGGATTAGTCAACAGAGTACGTTTGGGATTTATTGTTTTCAAATTTGTTTAATTATTTAGATGAGTTCTGCAATGCCGCAATTTTTTAGTGCTTTACTTTTTGCTTACGGTGTTGGGACATTTTGCGTCCCAGCGACTATTTTTTTTTCTATTCGCACCACTTTTTCAAAAATGATCTCCGCCGTACACATATACTAGCATATTTGTTAGATAAATGTACCACAAATAAAATATTTTGTAAAATGTGGTACGATTCAATATAAAAATAGTCGCCAGTCCTGCCCCGTAATCAAAAGGTTGAGGGGACTCAGCATCTTCCATTCTGCGGAAAATGCCGAAAATATAAATTTTCCAACTTTTTGTTTAACCCTTAACTATTGTAACAAAAATTGTTGCATAGCTAATGTGAGCTTCTCTGAGACCGCTTGTTCAAAAGATGAATAACAGGCTCGATTAACTACAGGATACTGCTCCTGTACTAAACTTTATTTACAGGAGTTTTATTAATAAAATTCACCTACTCAAAACTGTCTAGCAATGGTACTAAAACTAAAAACGAAACAAAATTTTACTAGTATCTGTAGTTAAACTGAAAATTAAAAGTTAAATGTGAAAATTGAAAAAAGCAGCGGTCTGTGAGACCGGTAACAGTAGTTAAAGATTAAAATAAATTTAAACATCCCTTGTAGATTCTCACGAAGTGTCGTAAAGATTCGATACAATAAAAATACGCGAAAAAGGCTTTTTACCGCATCCATCTCTCTTTAAATTATACAGAGCGTTTCTTTAAATCTTAACTCCTGAGCAAAAAAATCGGTTGATTAGATATTGCAAGCGGTCTCTGAGACCGGTAACAGTAGTTAAAGATTAAAATAAATTTAAACATCCCTTGTACTCACGAAGTGTCGTAAAGATTCGATACAATAAAAATACGCGAAAAAGGCTTTTTACTGCATCCATCTCTCTTTAAATTATACAGAGCGTTTCTTTAAATCTTAACTCCTAAGGAAAAAATCGGTTGATTAGATATTGCAAGCGGTCTCTGAGACCGCTTGATCGAAGGGTGAATAAAAGGCTCGAATAACTCGTCATATGGATGCTGTTTCTGTACTAATATTTATGTACAGGGCTATTATAAATAAAATTCCCCTATTCAAAAATCTCTAGTGATAGTACTAGAGCTCCAAACGAAACATAATTTCACTATTATTTATAGTTAAATTGAAAATTACAATTTAAATTGTGAAAATTTAAAAAAGAATCGGCTTGTGTGACCACTAACAGCAGTTAATAGTTAAATTCATTTTTCTCTGCGTTTTTTCAATACATCAATATGTTCTAAAGGACAAAACTTCAGGGGAGCTACGGTCAACTTAGGAAAGCTACGGTAAGTTTTTACACACGAGGGTTTAACAAACCATCATTCCCGTTTAAAGAAATCCGTTATAGGAAAATTATTTGTTATGTGTTATAAGGCTAAAGTGAGTTTGCTCATAAGTTAAAAAATATTTTTAAAAATTGCCTTGAGTTTCTTTTAAGCATGGAAAAAACTATATATATATATATATATATATATATATATATAAACACTTTCCAACATAGTTGAAAAGTGTCTATGAATTCGGTTTGTCTGTCTGCCTGTCTGTCCGTGCTCTAACTCGCGTAAATATATTTGGATTGCCATCCAATTGATATGTTATTGAAGCTTACTATGGTATGTTTGGTATTGAAAATGAAGTGCGTAGAATTTATAGTTCGCTTACAGGGACACTGAAAGAAATTCCGTTAAATTATGGTCTATAAAAATCGTTTGCCGTGTATTTTAATGATGTTGCACTATTTCAAACATATTGAAAATGATATATGTATTACTGAGGGGCACTACAAGAGTCTTATTGTAAAACATGGTGTGTATAGAATTCATCGTTCAGTTACAGGGGTACACAAAGGAATTCGGTTACAGTACTGTCTACTAACAATAATTGCCGGAAGTGCGTTTTCAGTTGTGGTAAATAAGTTATAGTTTTTAATTTAATTAATTTTTTGCATATTAATTGGTGCGTAAATATATACTCTATAAATCATTTACAGATCAGCACAAGAGATCTCGAGTATATTTCCGTGTATGGACGGAAATTGCTGAAGAGGAATTTTCAATTGTGCTGTACGTTTCGTAACTGAACTATATTTTAGCATACTATGTAGTATATATACAAATCTATAGATCATATACAGGGCTGCACAAAATAATTCGGATATTTTTCAAAACCATTGATGGTAATTCATGAAATTGGGTTTTCAAATGCGTTACGCGTTTTCCAAATTTCCTTAGACATCATCTTTCACGTTATTAAACGGTGAAATTTTGTTCCTGTAGTTTTTGAAGTATTCTGGAAGTGTTGGAAAGTGTGTCATATTGTATGCTTGACGCATAATTTTTCTTTCTTGATTAGACTTGTATATGTTATTGCCACTTACTGAAGTTTTGACATGATGTAGCATAAAATAAAATAACAATTTGATTAATAAATCGAGTTATGTTAGTGTTATCCTGCGCGCAACACAACAAGCCATGGAAAAATATGTATTTACTAATATGACTTAAAACTAATAAACACGTAAAAAATATATTTAATGCCATAAAAAGTAAAATTCAAAAGAGTCGGATTATTTAATTTTTCTCACAAAATTTAGTTCAAGTAGGTTTAATAATTTTTAAGATAATGAGCTATAGAAATATAAACTTCGGCATTTTAAACGAAAACATCCCTCCACAGTGAAACTTCTTAATTTCTAACAATCTTCTTCGGAATAACAATATAACAAGTGTTGTAACATGATATTAAATGTTTCTATGTGTATCCTCACAAAAAAGCAATTTTGTAGATGTTTCGTTCGTCCATTAACCCATTTCTTTCCGTGATCACTATGTTAAATATGTTGAAGACAGTCTGTTTTAGATGTACTCTTAAGTAATTTCATGTGTAATTCTTTCATGCCATATATTGCAGAGTGAATAGATATTCAAGAACTGGGAATAATGGAACAATTTTGACTTCTTAATTGACTTTCAATTTCCGGTGCAACTTTACACCCTGGCAACTTGAAGAGACATTGGAAAATTAAGTTTAACTGTAGTATAAAACTACATTTTAAAAAAAAACAATAACTTAAAAAATATTTAAAAATTAAAAATTTTAATGTAAGAAAAGTAAAGAAGAAAAACCAGCAGAAAAAAATTAATTAATTAAAGTTAAACTTACAGTATAAATTGAATAAAATAAAAAAGAAAAAATTGTGTTAGTTCCTAAGCTAGAAAAAACAAACTACAGCCGAACACTAGCCCTACCTCAGAAAAAAGACACTTTTTTGTGACCATAGATTTTAATATATTTAACCCCTTGAAGGGCGGTGGTATATAATATATCCCACTTAATTTCAATTCCAAAATGCCACATTGATACCAGGATTTTGAAATAAAATTTTCCTTTTGAATGTACTTAAATAAAAGCTTTTACTTATTTTCAATTAAATTTGTTTATAAATGTTGGTGTCAATCAATCAATTCAATATTTTAGAGTCAGAAGTACTTTGTCCCTGAAAGAGTTAAAGTTGCAAAGGTAACAAGATGGATGGATATTTTCTTTACAAAAAAGTTAAATATGTAATAAATTCAAATTTTTAAAAATCTGTTAATTTTTCTGGTTATTGTGATATTTATTGTTACCCCCAAAATAGGACTTTTTGATAATTGGATAAAAAAGTTGTTTAATCGCTTCATTTTTTAAATTTGCATATATTGCTTTTACACACTACAATATTACTTCTTGTAAAAAACAATAACGAAAGTATTTAGCAAGAGCTAAGTTAATGAAACGGTATGTTCTTCGTAAAACAATGAATGTGTTTCTTTATTACTTAACAGCAAGTGGTGTGGCCGATTGGTAAAATGCTTGGTGGATCAATCGTCTTAAATGCACAATTGTATGTTCGCGGCAGTCGCAAAACATACCAAAACACATTTTTTTATATTCTACAGCAAATAATCTGGCCCAGTGGTAAAGCACTCGGTGGTTCAAGTATTCTGAATACCATGCTATATGTTCGAGGCAACCGAATGAACTATGATCGATGGGCAGACGAAGGAGCAGTAGGATGGAGTTATAAAGATGTTCTGCCGTACTTCAAAAAATTTGAAGACAACAGGGATCCAGACTATGTCGCCAATGGTAAGCAAATCACTCAAAATTCGCCTCTTTGTGCTTCGAAATTATTTGTTTGATTATTATCCTCAACACTTTCGATGTAAAAAAAAATAGTTAGTATATCAAAATATATTTGTATATCAAAGTAACGATATGCGGACAGTAAAACTTGATTAGACGAAAATATTTTGGCCCAAAACAGACATGGCAAATCTGAAATTATTGCCAATATAATCTTTATTTACTTGTCTAACTTTCCTAAACGAATTAATTCAAACGCGAAAAGCCAAATTCTGTAATGTGTGTAGTCATAATTTGGGAAAACGACGAACCCGAGTAGGCCGCTACTCTGATATATAAAAGTACCCTAGGTAGTATGGATGACAACGGCAACTTCAGCTTCGATATCCAGATTTTATTGACACCACTAAACTGAAATAGCTTAATGAGGCAGCAACGCCATATGCACTGAACGAATATTCAGATTTCAAATTTCGTCAGAAGTATGACAGCACTTATTTCAGAACTTCGCTATGCTCTGTTTGACAAGTTCTCGTGTAAAATAATTTCCATTGTACGCTGAGTTTCATGAGTTTGCAACACAATAAAAACCATAATAAGCTAAATGTTTAAAATACAGATATTGCAGATTGATTCAAAATAATATAATGTAAAATAAGTTTAAAACTCCATACTTCATTTTTTTGTGGTTTCTTGCTTACTTAATAATTTTTCAGAATTTTTATTTATACAAACAATAAAATTATACAAACGGTCAAAACTATCATAGTTCTGCCATCGATCATAGCTCACTCAAATAAAATAATTCACTTATTGCATTTAGTTTTATGCACAAGAGCAAGGGAAGAATAAATTTAGTATCGCATTCGCAAATAAAAAGAAAATTATGTTATTAGGAGAAAGGTAAACAAGTGTAATTCAAAGAAAATTACTCATTTAGAAGAAAACAAATCTTTTTTTTTTTTTTTTTTTTTTTTTTTTGGTAATAACAAAATATTTGTCTGAACATAATAAACATTATTTTAATGATCTAAATTAATAGAGAAATAAATTATTACCAAATAAGTGATTGCTTAGTCATTTTCTAAAAGTACATTCGAACTTTAAATAGTTGCATCCAAAAATTACATAAACAAGCACAAGCTTGGCAATACTGGAAGGCCTCATATTATCTTTAGATTAATGTCTAAAATCTTCTCCGCCAATCAAAATTTGCTGTCGTGTATTACTACTCTCTTATAAAGGACAACTGGTGGCAACTCATTATGGACACTAAACAAAACAGTTTAGTCATAGCTGCCCAAATTTACGTTTTTTTTTAAGTTAAATAAATATCGTTTAAATCCGAAAATCTCTATAATAAAACCGTAAGTCATGTGACTGTCATCAACAGTTCCGGAATGCCCGCTTCACTTTTTCATATGCCAGGTGGCCATTTTTATTCAAAATTATTTTTTTGAAAATTAAACTTCATAAATGTTACATTTTTAGAAAGATCGTTCAAAATAAATTAATATTTGAGAGATGACTTACGTTCAATTATGTATATATTCTCCAATAACTTCAGTTGAAATTAGCTTCGTAGTTCAAGTTCTCTATCCATGAAAGTAAACAAAAAAAAAAGATTCATTCGTCGTGAAGGTTTAAAATATTAAACCATTAAACCATGGAGATAATCGTTCGTAAAGTAAGTTTTCCGTGAAAGATTTTATGGAGCGCTGCCTGGTGTCAAAAAAATAATTCGTACCAGTGACACAATCAAAGTTTACCATAATTATGTGCTATACAACTCAGCTTCATTCTTTATCTTTTCTTGATGCAAGCTGAATGTAAATAAATACAACTCATGTAATGATATTTAATGAATCCAACTTCGAAACAAATTGTCAGTTAATTTGGTATTTATGTATTATACGTGCAAGGAAGAGAGACCACTGAAAATGATTGTTATTATGTTAATCACCAATCATATTTACCATTATTAATGACCAATCGCTTTCAAAACAGTAATTTAATATGCATTTACAAAATACATAACATCATTAAGTACATTTGTGTTATTTGGGCGCAAACCTCGCCAATAGCATATTTAAAATCGCCAATACCAGCTTTTATTTTTCGCGTGTGCAAATTAGAAACGATACTTTGATTTTGAAATCAAATAGGAGAGCAGAGAAAAACAGAGCCGAACAGAGATCGGCATCTAGAAGGAAGTTCGTGAATTTTAATCAGATTCTACGCCACGGGTCAAAAGTGCTGACAGCAAATATGGTTTAAAAGGAATGTGATTATCAAAACTGGCTTAAGAAAGTTCAATGTTTCACCAAACCATACTCGAAAATTACGTGTTATAATATGCACCCCGATTATGTCACATTATTCAAGACGTTTTAAATGAGAATAATGATAGATTTTCTAATTTGCCGTAATCAAATCTACAGCCAAAGTTAGCGAGAAACAAACAAACAAACAAAAAAATATTGGCAACAGTATGGTTCAGTGTAAATGTGGATATCATTAAAGACTTTCACAAAATAGACTTCATTGCGCCAAATCGTATTAACTAAAATACGCCATTTGGCAATGGATCCAATTACGGAAAACTACTTAATAAAGTTAAGAATCTCCTCATTAGCAAACATATTGCAACTGATAAGCAAACGGATATGAAGCATAAACGCTTAAGTTCGTTAAGCGGTTTTTGTCAAGAAAGATGAAATACATAACAACAAAAAATATGCGAAATGCTACCATGATCGCAAAAGTTTTTGATTTGTCTATTAGAATCTTGCGGTTTGGCGAAGGATTACGGAAAAAAAATAAATTATGAATAAGTAACGTGTTACAGTGCTTAACATATACATTTAAGGGAGACCAAACTGGTCGCCAGTGGCGGCTAGTGTATTTAATAAGATGTATCTTGTTTCTGTGCGATAGTTATTTGATTTCACTTATTACATAAAATTTCTTATTCAAAATATGCATAGTTTCCAAGTCTCCCAATTTCTTAGTACCACTTTTTCATAATAGAAATATTCAGTTTACTTAATCGCAGAATTCTGCAATTTTATGTAAGTTAATATTACTTACCCATTATACGTAGTGTAGGGTAAGTCTTGCAATCGTTTTAAAAATCGAAAAAAAATATTTTGACGGATTTACACGTTTTAGACACTGGAGATACTGAAAAACATATTTATAGAAAAAAAATTGCTGTCCGTCTGTCTGTGTGTGTATCTATAAACGCTGTATCTCCCGATCAAATTGAGACAGAGACTTGAAATTTGGTATGTACTTAGTATGTAATAATGGGAAGAAGCTTATTGAATTTCAGTAACCTCGATTATCCCGAACTATTTTTTTCGGACTCTTGAACTATTCGTTCTGATAAAAGGTATATAAAAATCTTCGAAATTGCTTATTTTAAGATGTGAATATAAAAGACAATAAAAAACATAAATTTTACATAAAGAGTGAAGTCGATCGAAGAATTAGTTGCCGAGATATTTAGAATCTTATTGTCCACACACTTCGAGTTTTCGTAACCCTGTATTTCATTCAAATTGCAATTCAGAGATATATTTTAATTGGAAATGAGGCGCTTCATCCGACGCAGTAAATTGTTGCTTAATAGGATTAACATTTTTGGAGTTGTAAGGATATTTCTTTTAAGCAATTCAGTAATCGAGCCTTTAAAGTTTATGACGTCATCAAGCCACGATTTTACTTACCCATCATACGTAGTATCGGGTAAGTCTTGTAATCGTTTTGAAAATCGAAAAAAAAAATTGACGGATTTACACGTTTCAGACACTGGAGATTCCGAAAAACCTATTTTTAGAAAAAAAAAATTGCCGTCCGTCTGTCTGTGTGTGTGTGTCTGTAAACGATCTATCTCCCGAACAAATTGAGATAGAGACTTCAAATTTGGTATGTACTTAGTATGTAATAATGGGAGGAAGCTTATTGAATTTCAGTAACCTCGATTATCCGGAACTAGTTTCTTCGGACTCTCGAAATATTCGTTCTGATAAAAGGTATATAAATTTTTTCGAAATTGTTTATTTTAAGGAGTGAATATAAAAGACAATACAAAAACATAAATTTTGCATAAAGAATGAAGTCGGTCGGATAATTAGTTGCCAATATATAATCATTCCACACTCTTCGATTTATGACCCTGTATTTCATTCAAATTTCAATTCAAAGATATATTTTAATTGGAAATGAGACGCTTAATCCGAGGCAGTAAACCGTTAGTTAATAGGATTATAATTTTTGGAGTTATAAGGATGTTTCTTTTACGCAATTCAGTAATAGAGCATTTAAAATTTATGGCGTCATCAGGCCACGATTTTATTCGAATTGCAATGCATTTTATAAATGGTTTACACATGTTTTATTTTCATATTTTATATTATGCATATCCATGATGGGTAAGTATTACGGTGGCCCCCAATGACTGGTTATTCGAATTGCAATGCATTTTATAAATAGTTTACACATATTTTATTTTCATATTTTATATTATGCTTATCCATGATGGGTAAGTATTACAGTGGCCCCCAGAGACTAGTTTTTCTTCGCAGATACTGGCAATCAAAAATAGGCATACTTTATAACTGTGATTATGTTTATTTGACTTCACAAAATGTGTAAGTTTGGCACCTTTGAGTTTAGCCCTGTGATATAACCGACTACAGTATCAAAGAACACACATGACATTAAAGTGAAAAATGTAAAAAAGATACGTGGTGCAAATTTCTAGTTTTATTATTAAATTGAACTATTTATAAACAAATCTAGGTGTCTTCAAACTTTATCGATATCATAAAATTGTATTCATTTGTTTAAAAACTAGGGCCATTAGAACGCAATAGTTGAAAATTTCGTAACTCCTTAAGTTGTAACAGCTGTTGGTTGTTGTCATATTTTTGCAGATGCCAGCTTTACTTATGAAGTAACAGTGATGAAACACCTGCTTAACAGCCAGACAATGCTGCCACTAAATTTAAAGAGTATTCTTAGCCTTATTTAATGACATTAGTTCTGCGATTTAATAAGGTGAAGAATACTGTTAAAATTTAGTAATGACAATTGGCAAACTGGTGCGCAATTTTTCTTATCGTTAAAGTATATATTTTTTAAACTCCGAAATTATAAAATTCTACCAAACAGTAAACAGTTGAGTGTTTCAATAGTATTCCCAGTTGCGATCAACTCCACTCCCTGTAGATGAGTAAAAGTATATCACATCATAGAGGAGCCATGAAAAGAAAAGTATAACGGTAGCACAATTGGACTTGAGCTTGAATGAAATAATGTCAAGAGTTCCGGGGAATGGATTCCATACCTCTGATGTAAACCTGTGGAATAGAACACTTTCAACCAAAGCCAATGTCCAGGCAAATGAGCCCAGGAAAACACGGAAAGGGGAAAAAGCCCATAAAAAAGGCCCATTTCAGGCACCATACATTTAATATAAAATACAAAATTAATAAACATTTAGCAAATTAAAAGTAAAAATAGTATAGAAATAAAAGGAAAATACAAAGAGAAGAAAATTAGAATAATAATTACAATAATATACAATATTTACAGTAGAAGCAGTGAACGAACAGAAAAATAGCCCTGTGATAGCAGAGAATCTATCCCGGGTCGATATTTTCAGGAAGATGAAGAGTTGCCATTGGTCTTCTCCAGCAAGCCCTCTCATCTTAGTTAGAAATACACTATATTGCCAAAGGTGACCGGTCACTTGCGATTTTAGACGTTTTGTTAACTACGATCTGTTTGTTAACTCTGTCGATTAGTGCCAAGATAGCGTACACAATATTGCACGTACTACTATATTTGGATACAGCCCCTCATATTTTTGCTTCCTTTTGGGAACAATGGATATCGAGCTTATTCTATCGACGATAATTTTCAGAATTTTTAAGCTATGATTTTGAGACTTTCACAAAAGTTGCTCTATATACTTAGCTAATACATTATGCATATTATATTTTGATTGCATTCGCGCATACGCAGTGAAGCATTTTTTAGTAAACCTGCTCATTTTTCATCCAATTTTTATTATTTTTTAATTCTGATTGCAGAGTATTATGTACAATGTTCTTTGTCATATTTTCTGAAAAGAACTTTTTTTTATATTAAGAACTCTGCAAATCATAAGCAAAAAACTAGGCGAAATTTGGAACTGTTTTTATAAAAACCTTAATTTCTCTACGAGTATACATGCTATCATCATACAAATGAACACAGTATATTACAATAAGCCACTTATTAATAATCTCGAGTTTGAACGCCTTTGCTACATTAGTTTTTACAGGGTTATCCAAAAGATATTCGTTCTTTTTCAATTTGTTGACAGTCCCCTATGGGGTTTCGTGACAAAATATATAACCTATACTATACTGTTTACACACTTGTAGTTTCAGGTTAATTCCTCATGTATTTTTCTAGATAGTTAACAAAACGTCTAAAATCGCAAATGACCGGTCACCTTTGGCAATATAGTGTATTATGTAGAGCAGGATTTTGAATGGTAGAAATATTTTTGAAGAATTTAGGGGCTTGAGTTTTAATTATAGTTCTTATTGGTTAAATAGGGAGGTCGTGATGGATGGCCGTATTCCTGCGGTATCATGGAGATCGAATATTGCCTCTAAGAGTTTTATTCTGGACAACCTCAATTTTTTGGAGATTAGTTTTTGCCGCAGAGCCCCAGATCTGGGGTCGGAGTACTGTCTTAAACATCAGTATTTTATTTTCCATACTCATCTCATTGCTGTACAAGAGATGGACAAGATCGCATTCAGCATTATAGAACTTTTGGACGCTTTTTTCGATTTGCTTTCGCTATGTGAGCGTGCTGTCCAGGAAGACGCCCAGATATTTTACTTCCCTTTCGAAGCTGACAAATGAGTCGTCAAGATAGAGAGGGATTGATATAGAGCGATTACGCGTGAAAATAACTGCCTGCGATTTTGTAAAATTAATTGTGATACGCCATTTGGTGAAAAAAGATTCTAGCTTACGAATGTGTTGTCGTTCATAGTAAGCCAGTTCTGATCACGAGCCATTACAGTGGTGTCGTCCGCATAAATAGCCAATAATGTATGTGGAGAAGTTGGTATATCATAGATATAAGCTTTGTAAAGCCAAAGGCCCAACTTCGAACCCTGTGGCACGGCCTCATTAATCGGGAGAGGTATTGAAAATATATTGGCATAGCGGACGCAGAATGTTCTGCCGCGAAAGCACTTGAAAACAAACCGCACATGGACAGTGGTAACTTTCCGTTTAATAAGTTTATAAATAAGGCCTGAGAGCCAAACTGTGTGAAAAGTCTTCGCGACATCAATGAAAAGGGATCCAACGTACTCAGAGTTGTCTGAAGAATCCAGAAAACGAAGATAAGATGTATTCTTCTTCGGATCAGATTATTAGAAGTCTAATTCACTGTCTTTTAAAATTCAATAAAATATTCTCATCGACCTTTACACATTAAAAATGTGTATCATGAATTCTGATAAATAAAACTTCGGAAATAAATAAAAACTAACAGATTTTATTATTACCAAGCAAAAGCCTGGTTCAGACAGAGCCGGTTATAGAGCCAACAACTCGCTTCGAAAATTACATCACATCTCAATTAAAACTGAAATGCAGTAAATAAAAAAGGGTTACACAAATTTTTTGCAATGCTTAATTTCGCCAAGCCTACAACAGAAAGGGGTTTTTTATATTGTCCAAACCATCATGGATGTAAATAGGGATAAGCTACCCTAAGCTGCTGGTGTGCTGTAGAATGTTTGGGCCTGAAGCCAAATTGCTTGGGAGTGTCAGGAAGAAATTTTTTAAGGAGTGTAAGAAAAATATGCTCAGTCAGTTTGCTAAGTACAGGGAGTAAACTAACCGGACGATAGCTCCTGGCCAGAGAAGGGCCTTCTCCAGGTTTCTTAATGGGAACAATGGCGACTTTTTTCCAGTCATTGGGAAATTTCTGGTATTTAAAAATGGCATTAATGAGTCTGGCTAGATAAGAAGACTGTTAAATTGGGAGATTTTTGATGCCCGAATTAGTAATCCCATCATGCCCAGGGGCTTTTCTATTGGGAAAATAGCACAATTGTACTACAATACAGTTAAATTTGATTGGCTGGCTATTCTCTCTTCTCTTTACTTAGCGCTAGTTAAATTTGATAGGCTGGTCACTCTTTTTGATTGGCTGATGAAGTTATCAGTCCAATCATTTACCTTTCGTTTCTATTGTAGCACAATTGTACTACAATAGAAAAGAAGAGTAAAGGATTGGACTGATAACTTGATCAGCTAATCAAGAGAGAGTAGCCAGCCAATCAAGTTTAACTGACAGTAGAGGAGGCGGGGCTTCGCTGACAGTTTGTCAGGAAGAGAGGATAATAGAAAAATGGGTTAGATAAGACATTAAAATAAAAGACTTACGTAGAAAAATAAGTAAACAAATAAAGAGAAAAGATGTTTAACTGTTTACAAAGGAGAATCGCTAGCAAAAGGCATAGAAAAAGCAAGAAAAAGAGCGTAAAACTACACCTTAAAGAAAAAAAATGCTGTTTACATTGCCATACATAAAAATATAGCTTAAATTAGAGCGCTTTTCCATTTACCGATATGACACCGACATATCGTGCACGATTGTCGTTATCCGACATCGATTGAAAGTAAAATGTATTCATATATACTATGACGACAAAATCGTCATTGATTAGGTAAGTGGGAAAGCGCGTAGAGTATATGAATGGATTTTGCGTGTACCGATCTCGGATAACGATAATCGTGTACGATTTATCGGTGTCGTGTCGTTAAATGAAAAATCGATCTTATAATTAGTATAAGACATAGTTATAGACATATAATTAGTACTAAAACTTGCACTTATATTTTTTAATTTTTATTTAATTATAGTTTTTCTGGTATTAATCTTATTTTACAACTGTAAAAAGATTTGTATAAAAGTGATGGTTGCTCCATCAAATGTACCTCTCGGTATTAACTTTCAGTTGCATTCAATATTGAGTATTAAAAATGAAAATTCATAAATTACTTGTATAATTGTACGGTTAGAAATACTGTCTGTTAATCAGGTTTTTTGGCAACCATGCTGAAACCACCATTTTCACAATCGCATCTTTTATTGGTATTGTTAAAATATTTTGAAATGCATCGACATGGGCACGCTCATCATATCTCCTAGTCTAAAACAAGAGCCATAAATTATCGATACATTTTTCTCTTTTTTTTTATGATAAAAAATCTAAACATAGACATTTTTTTGTGTGTGTGCGTGATTTAAATAACAATATTTTTTCTTGTTTCAGGTTTCCACGGAGTGCATGGACCCGTAACTGTTCACAGACCACATTACGAATCTGAGTTTAAAGATCCTTTAGTTAAAGCAGCTCAGTCATTAGGCTATAAATTTGTAGATCCAAATGCGTATAGCCAAATAGGTAAGTACAAGGTGATAATTTCAAAAAAGCTTTGCCTATATATGCGCTTCCTAGTGAACGTACGATTCAAGAAAACAGTATGTCATTTGAAATGTCATTATTTTAAAGCATGGGTTCGCGAGTAAAGTAATGAACAACAATCGATGTCCCACGGTTACGGTTATAGTGACACAATTTCAAATATTTCAAATGTATACACCCAATTTTTTCATCGCACAATGATCTTTATTGTGAGAAACCATAAATAGCTTTAAAAAATTGATTTTAGCTGTAGAAATGGCGGTATGAACAGAAACAAATAAAAGCAGTAAGAAGAACAAATGCGCCCACATAGGCGGCAAAAATAATAATAATAATAATAATAATAATAATAAATTTACTCGGATTACAAATTTTTAAGCATTTACGTTCACAGACAATGACACATCACATTCAGGAGACTAAAGGCAGCAATAAATCATGGCATAAAGACTATGCAGAATCTCACGTTTGATGGCGTTTTCCTGTCAGATTCACTTAGCGGATGTGACGTGCATACTTAGAATTTTAAATACACCAAGAGACAAAATCCGATTGAGGTGTATCCAGGTAACACCGCCGACCACGGAGACGTGAAATGGCAGTAGATAACAATGTCAGCAATTTGTTCTTGCAACACACTTGGAACACGAAACCAAGTTTCATCACCGTAACTGTGAGAAATCAATTCTTGTTTTTACTTCATACTCGAGCCCATGTCATAACATAACCACATCCCAAATGGCATATGGCGTCCTGTTCCCATATCCCTTTGAGGGGCGGTGGTATATAATATATACCACTTAATTTTAATTCACAAACGCCACATTGACACCGGAATTTTGGAATCAAATTTTACTTTTATAGTATACGTGAAGAAACGCTTCTACTTATTTTGAAATAAATTTTGTTTTTAAATCCTGGTGTGAGTCACTGATTTCAACATTTTCGAAACATAAGTGCTTTGCCCCTGAAAGGGTTAAACGGTACTGTTGCTAGAGTCTCATACATCGGCAAAGTTTTCTTATAACGCCCTGTATATATGCAAGCATAACAAAATAAATATCATTCCTGTACAGGATATGAAAATCGTTTTAATTTAACCAGGCGTGCTATAGTGATTAAATTTACAGTTACGGCTAAATATTGATGTTAATATGGTGTTGTTTAGGAAGCCCAACTTCCACCACATCACCTGAAAAAGGATCCAGTGCTAAACCTGAACAGACAATAGCTTAGAACAGCGGTTCCCAACCTGGGGTACGCGTACCCCTGGGGGTACGTGGCGGGACTGCTGGGGGTACGTGAAAATAATTACGGTAATGGCGGAAATCACAAAAATGGTTTAACTTAAAACACATAAAGAAAGTTGATAGTTTGGAATTACAAAGTTAGTCTCACTCTCAGGTGTAACTCCAATATGTCACTTTAACTCCAATATGTTACACTCAAAATGAGCGTAAAAGCCCACTAGACTTAATAATCCATTGATTATTCTATGTCTTTAGCTCCGCCCATTGTAAATAATATTGCATGAGTACTTATATATTTTATACGTATACTAATCGAAAAGCTTCCTTCCTTTTAATGAATTTTAATTTGAAGTGTTTATTATTATTCGAATGATTTGGTTCTATATTTTAAAAGGGATAACTGGTTAAAATCTAGAAGTCTTAAGATCACTGCAACTGTGATTGAAATTTAACCTGGTGATTCGGGAACTACGAGTTCTTCGAAACAATCTGATTATTTTGAAATACAAGAGTACCTGAGTGCAGCTGTTAATAGGCATGTTCTCATAACTGATAAAAACTAAATATTAATACTTCAGAATTCATACTGAAACATCAGTGCTCCCCCAATGAATAGAAAATATAATAATGAATAATTCTTAAAATATGGATTTTGCATTCACGGGAGATGAAAATGTTAATAATATATGGAGGAGAGGGGGGGGGGATTATGAGAAATGGGGGTACGCCGAAATGAAAAGCCTAAGCAAGGGGTACGTGAAAAAAAAAAGGTTGGGAAGCGCTGGCTTAGAACATTATAAGAAATTGCATACTCGTTTACTCATTGAATTTCATAATAATGCGTAGCGTTTACATTATTATTGTATTACGTGGTATACAGCGATTAAAATGCCATAAAATTTCAAGACAAAATATGGCAAAAAACTGATTTATTTTATTATGGTGGTATGGAGTTGATATTTTCAAGTTTAATTTTCTTTTCAAAATATTATGGTCATATTATGATTTGCATTATTTAATTAAAAACTACAGTTTTTATTCAATTTCTTAACGGAAAATTATTTATGTTGGAAAATAAAGAAATTAAAAAATAAAAACCTCATATAAACTGAACAAGAAACGTTTGAAATTCGAAAAGTATTGCTTTAAAAAGTATAAAAATGGTACAGAAATAACCAAATGTATTCAGAGTTGTCAAGTCTTCGGCTTTTTGCACACCAGTATTTTCTTATAGAAAACGTTTTTCTTTCAAATCGAAGAATTCTCTGATTAAATAAAACAAAAATTTCTGTACTAAAATATTGGTATCCAAAAAGACGGAGACTTGGTAGCTCAGCATATTATGTGGAAAAGTATAGACAAATAAATAATATTTCATAATAATGTGTCATTAATATTACGAGCAGTGCAAGTTCCATTATTTGATCGTATTAAAATAATGATGATGTGATTCAGTCACAGTAGAAAATTTGCTGTAAGTGAACGTTCCGTATTACTATACAACTCAGTCCATTTACTGCAGTTGTCATTATAACTGAAAATAATTACAAATTGAAAAGCTCCCGGTTTTATCGTTGTGCGAGTATTTGCTTGTTCAAAATAAGATATCTTCATAACTATTCCACACTCCCTAATTGCCATAAAGGGGCAATTTAGTTGCTCGATTAGTACAAGTGAACTGATAAGCAGCATCAAAATAAAAATGTTAGAAATATTGAAAAAAATCTTTCTTGTAATATTTCTGAAGGCAGTTTTTATTTTTATTTTTTATTATACATGATTAGAAAAATGCGACAAAGTAGAGAAGAAATACATAATATTACATAATAATGTGGCATTAATATTGGCAAAAGTGCATGTTCCACTATTTGATAGTAATAAAATAATGATTTGATTCGGTCACAGCAGAAAGTTTACTGTAAGTGAACTGTACCACGCAGTCCATTTACTACAGTTGTCAATATAACAGAAAATAATTGCAAATCTAAAAGCTCCAGATTTTATCGACGTAGTATTTAGTATTTGCTTGTTAAAAATGGGATATCTTCACAACTATTTCGCAATCTCTAATTGCCACAAAGGGTAAATAGTGCAATTGAACTGATGAGCAATATCAACTTCGAAAATGTCAGAAATATTAATAATAATTTTTCTGTTAATATTTCTGGTAACAGTTTCTATTTTTTTTCATGAAATATTTAAATTGTATCATATTATTTTTGTTTATTTTGCAGTCATCCATTATATTTCAAAATTTTATTGTCATATTTTGTATTATTATAGTCTGCTTATTGTCTGACGATCCTTTTTCCGAGAAAAGTTATTAAGATCGTTCTTTCACCTACTTTGCGCAAACCATTCTTTCAAAAAAAACCTTTATGCATACACAGCAATGCGTTTTTCATCAATTTTTAGACTATCACGTTACTCCTTCACCCTTCTAAGTAAATTTTACAAAATCAAATAATTGATTGCGCATTTTACAGTTTAATGTGAGCCTGAGTACCTGGCCGTGAAAGTCTCATCCTTAGGAAAATAACAAGAAGTGAGGATCCTTCCCATTCCACGGACAGTTGTTTCAAAAATTAAACATTTAAGTCATGTACTGTAAACAACTTAAATTTTCTTTTTTCGAATTCGTGTTTTGTTTTTGTTTTTTTGTTGTTTTTTTGTTGTTTTTTTCATTTTTTGCTTTCTTTATCAGCTTATATTTATAAAAATTTTGCATACGAAATTGAAATTCATAAAACATGGTAATCGAGCGTTCAGTATACAAATTAAAGAGAAAAACGTGTAAAAAACTTTCTAAAACTGTTCATTAAAACTAAAATGTAAAACCCCACATTTGGGCTTTAGCTCAAATTTTCGCATGAGTTTGACCGAATGAAATTTATTCGTTATTTGAGGAAAAGTTAAAAACAGTTATATTTAGACTGACAATATCCTTGAATTTAGATTTTATTTCTCATCTGTCCTTTCACTTTAATTTAAAAAATACTTTTTATCTGTTTAAGAAAAACTCAAAAATGAATATTTTCTGAGAGCACATCTAAAATATTCCATACAGCGAGAATGAAACGTAATTCACCAGAATGAAATAAATATCTTATAGCTTTAACATTTTTAACATAAGCTTCAGAATTGTCATTCCGTATTAAAACTATTTTGGCTGTAATTTGAACTTCTGTATAACAGAATGAACTATTTCTCGCGGTTTATCAGGACTCCTACTGGTCGATTTTTTAATACTGTGATTTCCAAACGATAATATTCGTATATTTTTAGAAAATTTGCTGTAAAAATCTTCCATGAAGATTATTGTAATGCAAAAGTGGCATTCAAAGGGAGACCAGTGGAACACCTGCGGTTCAGGGAATCATGATTATAGGATTGAATCGTGAGCCCTAATATATCTCCCGTTCTTATATTCATTCTTGTCCAAAACAGGATTATTCTGCCAAAATTAAAGACATTCGCAGCAATAATTATTCGCATGTTAAGTTAATCAACCTTAATTTTAAAAAAATACAATAAGCAGATATTTGGAAATATATAATAAAAACACATTCTTGTAACTCTTTGACAAATTGTTTCTTTTTCTTCTGAAATTAGAATAGAACGGCTATCTCTTTAAAAGAGTGACAATCAGAAAATATTAAAATGTCAATTGTAAGTTTACTACTACATTACTACTATGATACAAATAATATATTTTTAATTTAAATTAATGCTAAATTATATACCCCTCTGTATTTCATGTAAATAAAAGAAAATCATCCTTCTAATTTAATGTTTAAGCTAAATCATTTTACCTTTTATTATAAATAAATCGTTTATCTATTTACTAGGTTCTTTTCATCATAACTGCATGATATAATCAAAAGTAAAAATAAATAAAATTAAAATCAATATATCCACTTTCATTTTTATCTTAATGTTAAAAGGTGTATTGCATCGCGCTATTATTAATCTTATGATAACTGCTTTAAATCTTCGTAACATCTGCAAGTCATTTCCGTTAGATAACTGTCAAACGTCGCTATATGACTCAAATTAATGATTTTGTTATTTATCTAGTTTTCTGCTTAACGGTCACGATTGCCTTTCAGTTATGCAATTCTAACTTTTAATTATTATACAGCATTTACACCAAGATCATAATATAAGAGATCATAAATCTGTCAAGACATTTTCTTAATGATCGAATATAATTTCATCTCTCATATTTCACGTTTTACGCAATTCCTTGAGAATCAAATATTACAGCTTTATGTTGATAATATATGTCAGAATTCAATCAATTGAAGTGTTTACGACCATTTCGATAAAAATATAATTATTATTTCATAGCTAAAGGACTGCTTTGTACAGGTTCACCAAATTTTATTTCATCTTTAAGCGTAGGATAATTTTGCCAAATTGCAACGCTGTTTTTGTTTGAAATTTATATTCCTAGTTCATAACGGTTACTTCAATTGGATTTTTTTTTTTTTAAATTTCACCACGGCTCAATAAAAAATATTATGTTGGCGATAAGAACGAATGTTATTTGAACTCTTGGAATGTAATCTCTCGTCTTGTAAGGAAGCTACTCTCGGGCCATCCCATCTATATATCAGCAGTTCTTTATTAATTAATTTGGACTTAGGCTTTAAATACTAATAAAGGTATACTGTTTTCTGAGACTTTTCATCTATTATAGTTTTCATACGTTAGCTTTTATTTCCAGGACACGAATCAAAGTTTTGCATTTTTAAACAATTTTCGCAACGTACTTCTCTAAAAATACTTATCCTAGAAAATTACACGGCCTTTGCTACACATAGAAAAATATCTACAGCATAACTACAACATTTTAGCTATTATTGTTAATTATTAAAATTGTATTTATTTTATATTAAACTTACTATAACGCAAATTGATTACTTCAAACTTACTTACATAACTACTTCTAACTTGTTTAAGAAAAAAATTATCAATTGTTAATTACACAGTTTTATTTCTTCTCTTCGGAATACATTATTAAAAATGATTGGAAATTGAGTCGAATTAAAAATGCGGTTTGACACACTTTTTTAACATTCCCGAATAAACTCAATTTGCATTTCTTGTATACTACTTTCTATTTGTTTTATTTGCTCTATAAATTTTTCCTCTAAATATAAATTCTGGCAGAAACCAGAAAATTTATTTTCTAAACTTCGGCGCATTTGCATATAATTTTACCGATGTTTGGATATATATCTATCAAATATTGTTTGACGAATTATAATTTTTGAAAATGTTCTTCTGATTAATTTATTATTATTTCATTTTGAATCTTTTCATCAGTTTTGTTTGTTTCATCTTCTTCTTCATTAGCTCTTTGTTGTTCGAGTTCAATAAGGTAATCATCGGACTATCGCGTGTGCTTCTACCGATGTCGGGACATATGTGCATCAAATACTGTTTGGCGAATTATAATTTTTTTTTTAAGTTCTTCAAGTGCTTTATTGTTATTTCATTTTGAGCGCTTTCGTCACATTCTTTTGTTTCATCTTCATTCTCGTAAACTCTTTGTTGTTAATAAGGTCTAGTAGGGAGTCATCAGTGGGTTGACAATCACTTTACTACCAGCAATTTCGGAAATTAATTTTCTCCTGTTTTAATCGTAGAACAACACACGTTTAAATAAGGTCAAATTTTGTACATTAAAATTTGGTACTAAAGTGATTGTGAACCTCCTGACGAACTGATTCTGGTCATCATCGAACAAATCTTTTGACTACGAATCTAAAATTTTCGTATGCTGTGACATCGATATCGTGGAAATCCATTCCTTGCCACCTGCCTCTTCGATAGCATTGTGCACTAGCATTTCAAGGTCAAAATTGTTTTCGTATTCTGGTAAAAGCTTTTTGAAAACTCCTTTAATGAAATTTATTGTTATTTCTTCTTACGAGTAATAAATGCTTTTAATTTCATTAATTAATTTTTATTGAATTAATTTTTTTCTTAAATGTTTCTAGTTAAATAAGATCGCGTCCTGTTATTTCCTCCATCGCCTGTAAAAGTACTCTTCTGATTAAATAAGCTTACACAAATACACTCGTAAGCTAATGTTAAACCAAAGGCAGGGTTGTTTTCAAATTTCTCGTTTGCAACATTTTTAATTTTTTTTTCACAGTATATTTTTTGCGACATTCTAAACAAATTTTAGGTACATCGTTAATTAGTAGACGTTATTACTAATCTATTGGTACAAGTCAACATATTTATACCATGATTTGCAGCAGAGTTAACATGGGGTCACATTCAATTTCACGATTGTACTTTTACATTTTCAGACAAATCATTGAATGATATTGAGTGACCAGAAGCCTTATTTGAATCAGCAAATCTTTTGAAATTCAAGATATTGCGTTTACATAAGCTTCGACTGCGGACAAAAATAAAATTTAAACCAGTTGTCAAATAGTCATTCAGAAGAAGTATCCATACTTTGTGCACAAATGCACAAACAGAAACCTCCTCCCACCCCCACTCCACTAATTGAGAGAACATCTAAAACAAATTATCGTATTAACTGAAATTTGCATTAATTGAAACTGCATAAAGCCAGGAAATTCAGTGTACGCTTCAATAATGCTCGATGTACTTAATGAAGTACCTAATGGTTTAACAAATTATATGAAGTATATATTTAATGATATCGAAGAAACTTTATGTATAAAAAAACATTAAGTAACATTAAATGAAAGCTCAACATTGAAATGAGTTTATCGGCTTATTTATTTTAAATTTGGCACTTGCGGGTTATTTCTGCCACACCAGAAAAAAATTACACAAAATATTATTTGTAGTTTCAATTGTTCTTAACTTTTTATTCATCTTGTCGTTGTTGTTGTTTGGTATATTATAAGTTCAGAATTTTTTTAAAGGCGTCTTAGTTCTGCTTAATAAGAATTAAACAGAAATACTGTTTCTTATGTGTATAAGTAACAGTAATAAACAGCACGGGTTGGGGAAGTGCATTGGAATCCCTGACGTTCATGAGACATTGTCATATACAATTGGAGATTTTTATAATAAAGTTAACTGATTAATCTGCAACATATGTGACAGAAACAGACATTACTCATCATTGAAAAATGTTGTCTTTCTAAGGCTTAAAAAAATCTTTAAAAATCCAAAAATAGAATCATTATTGAGAAAATTTCCTCTTCATGCCATTCTAGAAAAAATTGCTCTTCGTGTCATTGTAGAGAAAACTTCATGCTGTATAAAATTAAAATTAATTTTTTAAAAGTCATTTTCGGCAGTCCAGGCATGTCAGGTCTACGAAAACTTAAAAGATAATAATCCTAGATATCCTAGCATAGCTGCCAGCTTTGATGCTTTTTTCCCGACCACTGTTTTTCAACAGAAAAAAAATGTCTTTTTTAAATCCTGAATTTTCGGCGATTAAATTAGACCAATTTTTTTGTTCATAAATAGTAGTAGGAAAAAAGCGTAAAAGTTTGTAGCTATGTTATGTTCTGAATTCAGATATCATTATAGATATAATTTAAAAGAAAGTATGCGTTTTATATCTGTTTTATGTATATGTGTTGATAGGTTTTTAATAAAATTAATTTTTACTTCGTTATTACTTATATACCACAACGTTTCACACTGTATAAAATAAATTTTATATAACTTTTGTTATCATCAATATTTATTGCATCAATATTAAACAACAATTATTTCATTTTCTGAGTAAACTAAAACGTAAATGATTGTTATCCTTCACAAATTTCTCACAATTAACTTATTTTTATAGGATTCTATGATCATCAAGGAACTTTGAGGGATGGACAAAGATGCAGTACGGCCAAAGCCTACTTGGTGCCTGCCGAAAACCGTAATAATCTAGACATTCTGCCCAATGCGATGGTGCGAAAGGTATCTCCAAAAGTTACAGAATTTTGTATATTATTTGAATTTTTTACATAGTTTTATGAGTAATTAGTTGTTTATACTCATGGATTCACTTTTTTAGAGGCATTTTATCATATATCACAAAGAAAATTAATTTTATTACAGAACGATTTAACATTATTTCTAATCAAGATATCGCCATGATATTTGTGTAATAAATATCACATATTACAATTACATCTAAAGTAAATAATTTATTTTCATTTACCTTGATACTGCCGCGGAAGTAGGGATTTCATAAAAATACCACGAATGAATTTTGAATATCACTATTTTCGAATAATAATGCTCAATTATTTAATTACATAAATTCTGCGATTAAATAAAGTTAATTACCATACGAAAATAGTGGTATTCAAATTCAGTTGTGGTATTTTCACAGGAATCCTGCGCAAAGTGTGCGCAGAATAATAGAGTATTCTTCATACTCCAAATTTGATCTACTTCTACAAATTACATTTAATTCTTAATTTAATTCATCTTGGTTAATAAAAGCCACTATTTCTATTAATCAGGCATATGCCTGAAATTAAGGACATTTAATTAACATTTTGACATGTAAAGTCTTAGGAAATGTAATCACCCCTACTAGTTCTGCTGCGTATAATACTATAAAAAAAGATATAGGTACCAATCAACTGAGCATAAGTCAAGCATTAAAATCTGTTCTTTTTTTTCTACGGGGGATGTTTTCAAAATCAAAATTGTGGCAACTTTCATTTTTTTAAATAATAAATCCCACTTTTGGCAGTTTATTTGAGTTCTTTGGATCATATCAGCAATAAAACAAAATGTGTTATGGATTTATTCATAAATTTAGAAAAGTAAAATTATGAAGTTTCAAGAAAATATACCGGGAACATGGAACTAGCAGTTACCTAGAAAGCTAATGTAAAATCTAAAGAAGAATGAACTATTTTTTAATAGAACATTTCCTATAACTTTTCCGGTTGCTATTTACGGTTTTACTTCTTGTAGATACAAACAATAATAGGAGAAAGTCCTCTTAGATTGTTTAAAATTTAATTTTTGTATAGGAATGAGCTGTAAATGAACATAAACATGTTTTTGATGAGCATTTTTATGTAATAATTAATGTAAGTCATAATTTATATTTTTTAATGAATTTATTAATAATTTGCATAATTGAAAACATGTGTTTGAATTTAGAAAAATGCTTATATTATGTTTGGGTTGATTCATTGTATATCATTAATAAAAGAAATATTTCAATCAGATGATATTTTGGGAAGCTATAAATTAAAGTTTGGCCCGTGGATTTAATATTAGCATTCTGAAATTTTGACTCCTTCTAATACTAAGAAGATTTTAGAAAAAGTGGATAAACTATATATATTTCCAGGCTGATTTCATCCAAGAAACTCAAATAAATATCAAAAGAGGATGTTACCATTTGAAAACTGAAAGTTGGTGCATTTTCTAATATGTAGACGATTCCAGAAGGAGAATTTATGCATAGAAGTAATTAGTATACATTATTCCCAGTCTATTTGGTAGCTCTGTTTTAAACGATAACTTGCGGCAGAATTAAGAAGGGGTAATTATCTTTTTTTTTTCAGAACTGTACATACATATACCAGGTAATCCAAAAATCCCAAAAAAAAGGTCATACGCTAAGCATAGATTATGAAGCACTTTTCAACACTTCCAGCATACTTTAACAAAACTTACCTGTTTAATAAGATAAATAAGATACTCATGTATCACTTTAGAAAACACATAATATATATGAAAACCAGATTTCAGCAATTACCGTCCATGGCCGGAAAAATACTTCAATTTTTTGTGCAGCCTTACATTTCTACATAGTATGCTGAAATTAGCTTAATTTTAAAAAAACGCTAAAGAGGTTGAAAATTCACCTTCAGGAATTTCTACCAATAGACTGAAACATACTTGAATTATTTTGTACAGCCTTGCATATTACCTACATACTTTTATACGTGACACATATCAAGCTCAAATTTAATTCAGGCTAAAACACGCTTAAAACTACTGAAATCACACTTCCAGAAATTATCAACCACAGGCGGTCATGTATCCAGTTCTTTGCATAGCCCTGTATATCGTTTTATTTATATTATACAAATATCTCTTGGTATACTAATATACGTCAGCTTGAAAATACTTAACTCAATTAAAATCCCTCCAAACAATTCACGCTCATACTCAGTAATGCTTGCGAATTCATTTGTGTAGCCCTGTATGTGATCTATAGCATTTATACATACCACGTAGTATGAAAAATTTTAGTTATACTTAAAATCGTGTACCATAACTGAAAACGCACTTCCAGCAATTATAACTAATACGCAGTACTTCGGATACAGTACTTATTCGAAATCTTATATGTGTCTCTGTAAATGAACGATAAATTCTATGCACATCATATTCTACATTAAGTATCTTGTAATAAGCTCCAGTAATAAATATCAATTTCGTGTACTATAATTAAAATACATTGCAAACAGTTTTTCCTCGACAAACCATTATGTAACAAAATTCTTTTGTGTGGCCTTGAAAATGAAAAATAAATGATTTGCTCTTCATTTTCTATAATGCATCTGTTAGTGCACTTCAAAAATGCATATCAATTTCATTATATTTGAAATGGTGTAACATCATTAAAATGCATTTGAAACGATGACGTTTTCCTATTTACCGTAATATAATGGAATTCTTTTGACTGTCCCTGTAAAACGAACTATAAATACTAGATACTTTATTTTCAATAGCGATCGTGCTATAGTAAACTTCAATAACATATTCAAATTACAGGGCAATCCGTGTACATTTACGAGAGTTAGAGCATGGACAAACAAACCGTAATCAGAAACACTGGTGGAAAGTGTTAAAAATCAATAATTCGAGTAGACCAGGGATGAAAAATTTTTGGCACGCGTGCCCAATGTCACACATACAATAATTTCTGTCGCACCCAAAAAATTAAAATTTGATAATAGCTCTATATTGAAAAAAAATTGTTTTGTTTAAGTAAAATTTTCTTTAACATGTACATACAGACTAACAAAAACAGCACAATTGTTTTTGCATGAATAAACACGTCGTTTTTTGTGTGTAAATTTTCTTTATGCAGTGTTTTCGACAATTAATTATTTTCTCGTTCGATTTAAAAAGTTTTATGTCTTTAAGTGAATTCATAATTCCATCACTGCAATAAAATGGCAAGTGGATCTAAGTTCGTTGCGTATACAGTAAAATAACAAAATGTGAACGAAGTATAAAACATTCGCTATCAAACGCAGAATAGCAAAAATCATTCTAATAAACTATTCATACTCTTTTATGAAACTTTGATTGTTATAAGTTGGATGTTTTTTTAATGATAAGTTAACAAAAACGAAAAATTTTGCGTCCAGCATAGATTATGAAAAACTTTCCAACACATCCAGAAAACTGTAACGAAAATTCACCGTTAAATAATGTAAAAGAAGATATGTAAGTAAACAGTTTGGAAAACACATACCACATTCAAAAATACAGTTTTTGAAATTACCTTCCATTGCAAAAAAAGTAGTCGAATTATTTTTTGAAGCCCTGCAGATTTGGATATATAATACATAGCATGATAACATTTAGTTCAGTTAGAAAATTCACATTTAGCAATTTTCACCAATCGAGGAAAATGCACTGGAAATATTTTGTACAGCCTTGTATATTATCTAAACACTTTTGTACACATCGCATATTAAACTAAATTAATTCAGGTAAAAAACGCATAAGGCAACTTAAAACTCATTTTCAGCAATTATCAACCGCAAGCGACAATGTATTTTGTACTTTACGTAACTCTGTATATGAATTTATTTATATTCCACAAACTTATATTAGTCTACTAAATATAGTTCAGCAAGAAAATGCGTAATACAATTAAAAACTACCCTTAAACAATTCACTCCCATAATGTGCAATACTTATGAATTCCCTGTATATGATCAACCGAATTTATACACACCACGTAATATGAAAAAATTTAGTTAAACTTAAAAACGCAAACCAAACTTGAAAACGCACTTATCACACATAGACTGTAATTATCGCACGTATACTTTAACCGAATTCTTTTGTGTGTCCTTGTAAATGAACGATAAATGCAATGCACACCATACTTTTAAGCAAGCAATTTATGGTGCACATTAGTAATGCATATAATTTTCATTATCTTTGAAATAGTGAAACATCATTAAATTACATTGCAAATTGTTTTTCCCCGTACAACAATGTGTAATAGAATTCTTTTATTTGACCCTGTAAATGAACGATAAACGCAATTCACACCGTACTTTTAAGCGAGCAATAAATAGTGCACCTCAGTAATGCATATAACTTTCATTATGTTTGAAATAGTGAAACATCGTTAAATTACATTGCAAACGATTTTTCCCCGTCGAATAATGTGTAACAGAATTCTTTTGTTTGACCCTGTAAATGAATAATAAATGCTTTGCACCCCATATTCTACAAAAATCATGTTTTAATGAGCTTCATAAATATATATCAATCTGTTCATGTTTCAAACGGCATAGCATCATCAAAATGCACTCGAAACGATTCCATTGACTGTAATGTAACGGAATACTTTTGACTCTCCCTGTAAAAAAATATAAGTGCTACACCCTTCATTTGAAATAGGGAACATGCTGTAGTAAACGACAATAACACTTTTCGTCATAAACACTTTTCAACTAGGTTGGAAAGTGTTAAAAATTACTTAAATAAAAATTCGTAAAATGTCTTTCTTTATGTACGTGCCACTTGGTCTCGTGAGTTCAGTTGAGTTACATAGATGCAGTAATTTTTTTAACATTTTCCAACATAATTGAAAAGTGTTCATGGATTCGGTTTGCCTGTCTGTCGTCTGTCTGTCTGTCTGTCTGCTGTTCATCTGCTGCCTGGTCGTACTATAACGCGCGTAAATATACTCGGAATGTCATGCAATTGATATATGTTATTGAGGTTTACTATGGAAGGCTCGGTATTGAAAGTGAAGTATGTAGTATTTATAGTTCGTTTACAGGGACTCTCAAAAGAATTCTGTTACCTTACGGTCTATGGAGAAAAGTAGTTCGCGGTGTGATGATGTTGCAGTATTTCACACATATTGAAATTGGTATAGATCAGTGACATGCACTGCAAGATGCTTACTGTAGAAAATGGTATACATAGCATTAATAATTCATTTACAGAGACACACAAAATAATTATGTTACTGTACTGTACTGCCTATGAACAAAAATCGCTGGTAGTGCGTTTTTAGTTATAGTACGTGTTTTTAAATTAAATTCATTTTTAGCTTTTTACATTGTATGCATAAATCCTATACAGGGATCTCGAGTACATTTCCATTGATAGGGTTTTCACTCCGTACTGCACATGTGGACAAATAGGCACGTCATTGCATTATATGCTAAACTGCACCTTAACCTCACATTTTCATCTAAGAAAGCCACAGTCAACATCACTATCATCATAGTTTTCCTTAGTGTGAAAGAAGCCAAACCTACTGCAAAAAATAATAGATTGTGTTCGACTAACTGAGAATAATCAATATATATTTCAAAATGTCTTGCCGAACATTGACTACGTCTTCTAATAGTTTTATTAATGCGTTAATTTTTCATTACAACCTCCGCAGACTATGAACATAGTCTCTCTATAAAGAAAATAACTATCCATACAACCCATAAACCTTGTAAAACTTTACCGGGATATAACGTGGGAAATATCAAATGTGCGTTGTTGCTTGGGGTTAGTAGAGCTTTAGCCGTTGGGTAGGCTTCCCCACCTAGTTGAACTTATTCACTCAGACATCATCTTTCACCTTATTGAAAGGTGACGTTTTATTACAGTTTTTTAAATGTATCGGAAAGTGTTTCATAATATATGCTTGATGCATGATTTTTCGTTCTTATTTGTTTGATGTTCTTATTTAAGTTATTTTTATTTTACTATATTTTTATATTAAGATTTTTTTTTTTACTACACGTATAATATATAGTTATTTCTCTGGTTCAAAAAGATTTCTTGCTGTGCTCAATTGTGCTAATTTCCAAACAAAACCACAACAAATGCGTCGTTAGAGGTGGAATAATGCCTTCTTTTCCTTTCTGAACCACATGTAGGTAGTCTGATTAAATTTACATGCGTAATTTCCTAATGATTGTGTGAATGATTATAGTATATCTTGGTTTTACACTGTGATTTTATTTGGATAAGCATCGGTTTGAAAAATGATTTCAAGTTATCTTATTATCCAAATTGCATAGCATGACCAGGATTTTTTTCTAGTACTTCTTAAAAGAAGGTGTTTTGAATTTACATTACTGTGCAAGATAAACTCTGAAAATTTCACATGGTCAACTCGATTGGATTGCGTAGGTTCGGTATTATCGTACATAATCTGTATAAAGCATAATACAGGGTGATTCATAACTAAGTATACAACTTCCAGATGCTGTAAAACAGGAAAAGTTTAAGGCACGTTTCCCAAATGCAAGCCGTAAGGTTGGTATATTCATTAAGTTTTTTTTCTGCTGGTGTGCGAAGTGACATAAGCGATAGCTAGCGTGTCATGCGAATATCAGTGCGAATATCAGTATAAATGGCTGCGTCTGCAGTGGAGAAGGCATTTTGTGTTCTTGAATTGAACAAAACGGAATCTGTCACCATTATGCAGCGGCATTTTCGAACACGATTTGGAAAAGAACCTCTATTAAGAAAATCCTTTAATGATTAGTTTAAAAATTTTGAAAATACAGGCTGTTTGTGCAAAGTGGACTGAAATGAATTTCCGCTTTGATGTGTGTCATGTGATTAAGAATGCATACAGATTTTTTAAAGCAATCATAAATGGATTTTCTGGTTAAAATTCTTTTCCGAATCGTGTTCAAAAGTGCCTTTTCACAATGGTGGCAGATTTCGTTTTGCTCAATTCAAGAACACTTCACTGCAGACGCAGCCATTTCTACTGATATTCGCGTGACACGCTAGCTATCGCCTATGTCACTTCTCACAGCAGCGGGAAGAAAACTTTATGAGCACTCCTACCTTATGGCTTACATTTGGGGAACGTGCGAATATATTATGAATATATTATGAATCACCTTGTATATACATTGCGTTAAATGGGCTTTTGAAAAAGAAAAAAAGGAAAAATAAAAGTAAAAGTAGTTAATTTTCGTGATATTATTCATACTTCGGAACCATAAAAGACAGTTTTTAACTGACTGCATCAATTCCTAAATATTTGGTGTTCATGAAGTTGGAAGGAGGAATGTACCTCTGTGTCTTCCCCACCACCACCACCATCCCCACTAAAAAAGATCTGAAGATTATCTTAAAAAAATATCTGTAGAAAATCTGTAGGTATTTGGCCCACTTTTTTTCAAATCTTCAAAATGTCTGCGAAATGTCTTAAAAAATTCTGCAGATTTTTTAAAGGTAAAGTTAAATCTGCAGAATGTTTTCAGACTTCTGTAGAATTTCTGAAGAAATTGGTAATTTCTTAAGATAATCTTCAGATTATTTTTAGTGGGGATCTCTCCCGAACACTACGCCTATACTCTGAATATAAACGTGTTAGTAAATATTGCACTAGCTCAATTTTTTTAAATGGTAACATCCTCTATCGAGTTTGAAACCAGTTTAAAAATAAATGTAATTTTTGCTTTTTCGTAAAATCTTCTCAGAATTAGCAGGGGTCAAATTTTGAAGACACTAAAACTAAATCCACTTGATAAAATTTATATTTTTTACAAAAAAATCTGCTTGTCTAGTGATTAGGATGCTAGCTGCTCGTCAAGATATATAAAATGTGTCAGATTCCACATTAAAGGGAGGCCCCGTACCATTTAATCATCGTATACAAAAGAGATCGTAGTGAAAAAATCATCCGATCGAAATGTATTTTTTTTAATTAAAAAATAAATAAGTAAATCATTTCTTTAAATAGTTTTGAAGATAAAGAAATTTTCTTTTTCAACCTACTTATTGGGGGGGGGGGGGGGTCTTCTGTTATGACTTTCATCCGTGCAGAGGGGAAAACTTTTTTAAAAACCGATAAAATCCAATGCACAGATATAAATAGAATCGTCATACATATTATTTCTGATGCCAACACCCCATTTCCTGTGCATATGCAAAACGCACAACGAAGAATGAGGAATCATACGAAAGGTTTTTGAACAGGCTTTTGACATAGTGCACTCACATTTCGTTAAAATACGTTACTTGATTAAAAATTAATGAAAAACATATCAGCAAATAATACCAAAGACTGCAGTTGTGAAAAACTTAAATTAAAAATAAAGTGAGGATCTCCGCTGGAATGACGGTAGATGCAAAGAAGATAAGTTTCATATTTTAATTACACATCTTGACAACACAAACTGCAAAGTGTTTACACGCGCGAACTTATATTTACATAAAAAACAATAATCATTTCACATATTCACTCTTTTTAACATATTTCACTTTCTTACAAGCAGAAACGGCGCTGCTACATATTTCCGTTTTCGTTCCACACAAAATCAAAACATTCTAAAGTTTTTGAGTTCAGTTCAGTTCAATTAAAGAAAGAAAAGTTTCAGTTCAAATTCAAGAGTCACTGCGAAGTGAAACAGATGGAGCTGGCCGTAACATATTCCCCCCGTTGAGTTTCCCCTTGTTGAAACTCAACCACAGTCGAGGACAGGTTCATGAGGTCTAAACGTTCTGGGGTTCGAACCACTCGTCCAAATCTAGATACTCTAGGAGAATTCACTTTACCTTCACCAGAATCGGGAGAATCTTTATATGTAGTTTCATTAGAGTGAAGAGACTCGATATTTTCCTGAGAAAAGTCATCTGAATCGAAATTTACTTCCAATGGATATAGTCTTTGTGCAGGACGAAGAATCTCGCCAAACTTGGTGCGTAATTTTGCTAAGCGTACTATACCATCTTTTCCTGGGAACAACTGGAGGATTTTTCCTAGAGGCCAATTTATTCTTTTTTCTTTGGTACTAATTATAACAATATCACCAACTTTAATCTTGTCACGGTTTTTAGGAATCGAAGATCGTAAAAAGTCTAAGTATTCCTTTTTGAATCTATCCTTTAGATTCTCTCTCACTCTTTGAACGTATTGCCACCTTTTCACAATATTAGTAGTTTCAATTTGGTCTAAATCAGGAACTTCACTTGTGCGAAGATCTTGTAGAAATGATGCAGGGGTTAAAGCTCTTAAGTCAGCTTCTTCTGAGACGTAAGTTAGAGGTCTGTTGTTCATTATTGATTCACATTCGCAAACAAAGAGTAAACAATTTTTCATTGGTCAAAGACGAACGTCCTAATTTTTTTCTGAGCAGATCCTTAAGAATTCCAATAAGCCTTTCCCAAAAGCCACCCCACCATGGGGCGGAGGGTGGGTTAAACTTTCAACGAATTTCATTAACTTCAAATGTTTGTTGAATCTTTTCCCAGTCCAGTTTTTTCAATGCTCTATTTAAGCCTGTAAAATTTGTCCCATTATCAGAGTACAACACAGATATTCGACCCCTCCTTGCTATAAATCGTCGCATTGCCTGAATCAATGTATTAGTGCTTTTTCTACCGCCAAATAAGGAATGACAAAACTCTTCCTCTCTTTGAAAATCAAAACCCAGTTCCTCAGCAGTGGATTTTAAGATATAAGACTTTTGGGACCCTGTATCTATAATTATTCTTGCGTTACGACTAGAATTTCTCCCCTTTATCTTTACGATTAGTGTTTGTAGCATAACTTCATTGGTAGAAGATAATTTCTTATTCATATTATGTTTATGTGTAAAAAGCGTATCAACACCTTTTTCTTTCCCATCAGTATTACTTGCTTTTGATGCCTCTTTAGATTTATTACATTCTAAATTAGGACACATAAATTTTACATGTCTTTTCGAACAACTCTGACATCTAATATTTGATTTGGTACACGAAACAGCCATGTGGCCTTTATCTAGACAAACACGGAACAGTCCTTTTCTTTTAATGATCTAAAGTTTTTCAGACATAGGCATAAAAAATGCCTTTTTGCAGAAATGCGATTCATGATTTCTTAAACAAAACGCGCACGAGACATCATTATAATTATGAGAAATCAACTCTGCAGCAGAAAAATTACTGCCTCTTGAATTCTGGCATGATGCCAAGTCTTTTCGTTCAGGTACGTAGTTACAAATATCCGATCTACTCAATTTTATTTTTTCTTCTGATTGTACTTCATTTTTAAGAAATAAAATTATGACCTCGAGGCCCGATAATTTTTGCTCATTTTCTAAAGTTTTCCTCTGTCTTTCGAATGAACGTAAAATATTAACAGGCAATGCACTTTCAACTAAAGGATACAGAATGACTCCACACATTTCGGTGGTAACACCTCAGGAACCCAAAGCCCTTATTTGTGTCGAAAGTTTATTACATAAACTACTCAAAGAATCAGCTTTCTTTTTAGTCGCATTATTCAATACAAGTTTCAATAATTCTCGTACAAAAAAAATCGATTAACAGATCGGTTCTGCCATATCTTTCCGATAAACTCTCAATCGCCAAAGAATAGTTCTCATTTGTTACTGGGAAAGATTCTATTAATTCCCTGGATTCTGATTTAATTTTCATCGACTGGATTAAATAATGGAATTTATCCACGTTGCTTAAACTTGTATTTTCATGTATATTTTTGAATTGGTTCCAAAATGTAAGCCAATCTTTTAAATCTCCCCAAAACTTATACAGTTCAACTTCAGGGAGTCGTTGACATAAAGCTTTTACTTTATCATTTTCTATTTGAAGCTTACTAGTCGAATTATTTTCATTTCGATTTAAATCTTGATTCATTTTTCTCTTAAAATTATCCAAAACAAGCTGCGCTTTTATTTGGATTCTTAGAGCCTTTTCTCTATATTCTTCAACAGAATTAAATTCTGCTTCAAATTCGGTGTCATCTGACAAACCATCTAAATAATTCTTATGAGTTATCTCTAACGCGTCAGCTTTCTGCTTGAATAAATAAAAATTAATTTCGATTTCATCGTGTTCGGCATTTGTATCATTTAACACATTTTCTAATTTATTATGTGCTTTAGTAAAAGCTGATCGTTGAGTCGTTTTATTTCTTTTTAAAACTTCCATTTTTACTATCTAAGTTGTGCAATATATTTATATTCTAGCAAATAATAATTGTTCAATCTTCAAAATGGAAATTTCGTTCTTACCTTCAATTTTTATTCTTTCAATTTATCTCCATGCCTCTGCGACAATCCGACGAAAATCGCCCACCCGGGGGCGCCAAAAATGTGGAAAACTTAAATTAAAAATAAAGTGAGGATCTCCGCTGAAATGACGGTAGATGCACAGAAGATAAGTTTCATATTTTAATTACACATCTTGACAACACAAACTGCAAAGTATTTACACGCGCGAACTTTTATTTACATAAAAAACAATAATCATTTCACATATTCACTCTTTTTAACATATTTCACTTTCTTACAAGCAGAAACGGCGCTGCTACATATTTCCGTTTTGATTTGATTTGATTTTGATTGCTTTGAGGTATGTGCTGCAGCTGTGCGCCGGCATGACCTCAACTGATCACAGGGGGATGGAAAAAAACACTCCACAAACCCAGTGCAAGCACTGATATATCTGTGGTGCAGAGAGCATGCAAAAAACACTAAGGACAAGACAGACAAAACAAAAACCAACACTACACAGTACAAACTGCCCACCAAAACAAGTCAAAACCTGAGTGATGACAAAAAACAACCTGAATACCAAAAAGTCCCACTGGACTGAAGGATCCGTACAACTCAACAAGATCAGCAACAACTAAAAACAACATGTCAACAACCGCCATGACAAAAACGATACAGACGACGAGGAGTTAAAAACGACCGCTCCCGAGGAAGAGGTTCAGAAATAGCCGAAAACCACGACGATTTTTGTTCAAAAAGGACCAAAGATCCGACCAGCCATCCAGGGTCAAGTGCAACGGCGACATATATTCCAAAAGTAGAGACCTTTCCGCGTCAAATGCGCGACAGTGGAAAATGTAGTGAAATTCTGTTCCGTCGTCCGCAGAACAGAGGGAGCAGGTAGGAGAATTTTTTAATTGGAATTTATAGATATTTCCGTTTTCGTTCCACACAAAATCAAAACATTCTAAAGTTTTTGAGTTCAGTTCAGTTCAATTAACGAAATAAAAGTTTCAGTTCAAATTCAAGAGTCACTGCGAAGTGAAACAGATGGAGCTGGCTGTAACAGCAGTGCAAAAATATCACATTGATCCACTGGTTTCACCAAGACTCCCTTAATAGATAAGACTTGACAATCCGGAGAAAGTCTATGGGAGAAAAGGTCCGCGGTAATTGCCACTTATTAATTGACTTTCTCCGGAAAGTATCGCCGCCTGGTGGATACTACCGCAGAGTTGCCAAGTCTCCGGCTCTTTGAACACCAGTATATTTTTAGAGAAAATGTTGTTCTTTTAAATCCCAGAATTCTCCGATCAAACAAAACAAAATTGTCTGTACTAAAAAACTGGTATCCAAAAAGATAATAGAAAAATCTAGCAGCTCTACTACCGCATAGCTGCCAACTTTTACGCTTTTTTCTTACCACTAAAATTTAATAGAATTTGTTTGGTTATGTAATCACACGATCTTGTCAATTTAATAAGATAAAATTTAGTATAAAATTTTAGTGGTAGGAATTAAGCGTAAAAGTTGGCAGCTATGCTACCGATACTAGTTCATAAGCAAATGCATAGAACAAATGGAGCTGTGAAAAAATTTCATGTCGAAAATACTCCTATTACTGACGATTGATGGCGCTAGTAGCAGGAGAATATAGCGGTCAAAGGAAAGTTGCTTATTGTGAGGCCTGATACTATGATAAGGAGGCCATGGGTTTCACATTATGCTGTGAATTGCATTGACATAAAACGGTCTGGACATTAATCTATTTGACTTTATTATGAGTAAAGATATTTCAAGAATTTCTGGATTTTTTAATCAATTTTTGAAATCTGTTGTTGATTTATTAAAAAAATAGAACAAATGAAAATAGAACTGAAAATTAAAATATAGTATTAAATATTTTGTTTCTAGAAATTGACTAATCTATTTTAGTACATTCTTTCCAAAGAACATGAGAGAACGCGCGTCTAAAGCACGAAAAATCCAGCAGTTGGGTTGAACTTTATTTTTAAAAAAATGCATATGTTGTTGTTGGTGGTGGTGCTGCTGCTGGTGCTGCTGCTGCTGCTGCTGCTGCTGCTGTTGCTATTGTTGTTGCAGATAGGCGTTTACCAAAGTACCCAAAACACGTTCAAAATCACTTTTAATTGTGTCACAAAATGGCTAAGGAATAAAAGTATATAATTTAAATGACGAGAAAAATGATTCCACGGAAATTCTCCATATGCGATGTTAGTTTTATTTTTTTAGATTTTTGAATAAACCTTACCACTTTTCTTTTACAAATCTTTTGTTTATGATTATATTCGAACGAAATTTTTGACTTCACGATAACTGTAATGTGGCGAATTATTTTGCATTAGAAAAATGGAGTATTACTATTGAGTTTTTTACAGTTGGTTATAATAATTTTGTAAATAACCACTTATGGACCTTTATTTTTAAATGTATCTTTATTTTGTAATATTATTATAGAAGACAAAATTTTAAGTGCAGTGAAACGTATAAATAGATTTTAGTGTTGCAAATAACGATATATTTTTACTGTACATATTTAATGAGCGTTGCTTTTTACAGGTGTTGATTCAAAATCGTAGAGCGGTTGGTGTACAATTTGATTACCAAGGTAGCACGTTTGAAGTAAGAGCTAGACAGGAAGTAATATTATCAGCAGGAACAATAAATTCAGCCCAACTGCTCATGCTATCAGGAATTGGTCCAAGGCAGGAGTTAGAACGACATAAGGTAATTAAAAAATAAAGGCTTTCTTTATTTACTGTCACTTTAATTAAGAAGGATTACTAAGAAAGCAGTAGAAGACAAAATAATTTATGTTACTATTTTAACTATTACAAATATTATTTTCTATAACAATATTTTTAATGGTTATCAACTACTTTTCAATGTGAAATTCATCAGCAAGTGACGTATGATTTAAGGGAAGACTATGTTGGAGATATATATTACCCATCAATGATTAAAAGCATGCAAATGTTCATTAATTCAGCAATGAATTCATTTCCTTATATTACTAGAGTTAGACTGAAACAAGTTTTTCCCGAACTGAAATAGTTAAAATAACTGTATTAATCTGGTGAAGGACATGAAGTTTCTTTTGAGCTATTTCAATCTGAAACGATATCGTCATATTTTATAAATTTGTATGATGTTTTTATACAAAATATTTCATTTTTCCATCCAATCTTATGGTTATGAATATATTTGTTTAATATTATGTATAAGGTATTACTATGATTTTTGAATGCAATTTTATCGTGAACTAGAGGTCTGCACGGGCCCGGGACTGGCCCGAGGCCCGTACCCGACCTGTAACAATGAAGGCAATATTTCAAACGGGCCGGGGATGTAGAATACAGACAATTTTTTTAACGGTCGGGGCGATAAAAATTAATAAACAGGCCGGGGCGGGCCGATATTAAAAATTAAACAGGCAAGCCAGGACGACAAAAAAAATTAAGTGGGCCAACCGGCCGATATGGCAAATTTAAAGGGATCAAACTAAATTAAAATCGTAGGGCGAAATGCAAGTAATCACCTTGCGTTATTTATAAAATACTAATATGAAATTCAAAAGAGCTCAACTTTTACTTAAAAGATGACAAAATATAGAAATAGATATAATAGGCGGATTTTAACATCTTTTAAAACCTATTTCTATATTTAAATATCACCTTTTAAGTAAAAATTGAGCTCTTTTGAGTTTCATATTAGTATTTTAGGATCAAACTATGCAAATAAAACATGAACAATTTTCAATGGACATGACTAGGACGAGAATAAGTAGTATAAATGTGCTGCACGAGCCGATGTTAGCTTGACAACAGCAATACAGAAATATAACATGTCCATGTCCACCGTAGAAATCGGCATCAGACATATCGTGTCTGAGTTCCGGCTTAATATTTTAGCAGTCTCGGACAAGGTGACATCAAGTTTACATTTTATTCTACATACTCGTACCGAGCCGGAACTGGACTTAATTTGTCCCAGAGCGTGTCGAGAAAGCAATTTGTTTTGTAAAAATTGGAATCACGATAATGAACTTTTGTTGACGGAATCTTTGGAAATATACTTTAATAAATTATAGAGAAACATTTTCAAAAATCTACTTTTTTTATTATACAGCAACAAAAGTTATGATGTTTTTAACCATTTTTTTTATTATTCTAAACTACATTAATTTTTTTAATGTCTTTATTTGAATGTAACAGTATAACAGTCTAAGTGATCATTAATATTGCTACTCTGTTTTCTATGGCTTGTAAAGATATAATAATCCAAAATATAATGTAAATATTCCCCATAAAAGAATCTTAATTGTATGTTAAGAAAAATCGGAATTTTATGTAGAAATTTAGTCAGGTCGTGCCGGGCTGGACCTGATTTCATTTATTTTTTCACGGCCTGGGTCTATTTTCACTGCTTTTTGCTCGGCCCGAGCCGGGCCATGAACTGCAAAAGCATAAACGGGACGGGTCCAGGCCGAACTTATAGTTTTTACACCGGGTCGGGCCGAGTCCGGAAAATACAGCCCTTGCAGACGTATAAATAAATGAATCGCTTTGAAAACACATATTAGAAAATTTCTGTAATCGAGCGTCGCGAATGAGACACAAATTCTACGATCAAGAAGTTAAAAACGTTCATAAAACTAGGATTAGTTTAAAATATATATTGCGTTAAGAGGATATTTTAATATTGAAGGAAAATATAGTAGATAACACAACGAACAGTAAGAACATTAAGAATTTATCAGATTAACCCTTTCCGGCACAGTGGTCCCACTCCGGGTACACCTAATTTTAATTCCAAATTTGCATACGGCACCAAGAATATTTTAATTAAATTTTGTTTTTACAATGAAAGCTTAAAATAAGGACTTCTTACTTTCTAAAAAAGTCGTTTGTAAATTCCGGTGTCAGTCAGTAATTTCTCATTTTATGAACAGAATTTGTCTGTGCCGGAAAGGGTTAAGAGAAATATTACTTCAATCTTCTACTGTGTTTTGTATCTTATTTGAAACGCGTTGCCATGGTTTAGACGGCCGATGAAGCCGATGTATACTTTTAATTATAACGTTTATTGAAAACACACGAACTAATATTTACACAAATTATGTACACTATAGAAATCACTCATTCGTGATTACTTAGAAAGCTAAATATTTTCACACAAACCATTTCTTCCTGATTACTTAGCATCAGAATAGTATTAACTTGGATATCTTTCAGACATCCTACTTCCGTCACAAGACATCTCTGACTACTAGGCTCGATATATGACAGGGGATCTATCTTCCTACTCCCCAACATGATTTCCAGCGGTCAGCGCGGGAGGATACAGGGACGATAATTTTCGTTCGCATTCATGACAAAACATGTTTTTTTTATCGCAATGCCTTGCATCACGATTAGATAATCATTTATTAATTAGATAAGGATAGCTTAATTAGAGAAATAAAAATCATGATAATAGGATTAATGTCTTTGTCTGTGAAACAGTGGCGCAGCCAGAATTCGGTTACAGGGGGGGTTTTGAGTTTATAATAAATATGGTCGCCGGTTATATGAATCATCGGTTAATGGAATCAGTCTTTTAAATGAATGAAATCATAATGCTTTTCTCCGCAATTAAGTTGGTTATGATTCATTTAAACAGCGTTTACAATATTAGAGTTACAAACTATAAAATGCACCAATGAAATAACACAAAACTATGTTAGTTTATAAAGCGTTTAAAAATGATGAGGGGAAAACTTAAAGATGGAATAACACACTACAGCAAATAATTTTTACATAGAAAATAACAGAGTTGGAATCCATTTGTTCAATCAAAAATACACAAGGTTTCATTACAAGAGAATCACGAATTCTTATTCCTAACTTTAATAATAATGAAGCTTTAATAATAATTTTAACAAAATTTTCAATAGACTTACTTACCTTGCTTTTGGCCAAATGTAACAAGTCATTTAGAACTTTTAGGGCTATAGTCTTGATATTTTATATGGATGTTGCTTAAAAGACGTAAATGCTCCCCAGAATTTATTTTTTCAATTCGAAATTTAAAAGAATGCAAGAGTAAGAAGCATTCTAAAATTGCGATTTATGTGACACAATTGGTATGAAAACTTGGAATTTGGCATGATGATTACTTTTATGTAGTAAATGCTTCCTTATAACATTTTTAAAAACATTTAAAAATTTAAAAGTACGAAATGAGCTGAAAACTTTCTAAAAGTGTTCTAAATTATGATTTAGTTGAAACTGTTAGTGTTAGAAACTTGAAATTTAGTATAGAGATTACTTTTAAGATGGAAATGCTTGGCATAAAGAATTTATTATAAATGGTAAATTTAAAGGTGTGAAACAGCTGAAAGCATTCTAAATTACGATTTATTTAGAACCTCACGTCATATCGGGCCTTTCGAAGACGATATTTTTTCTATGCTAAAAGTAACTAAACGTCTGTATTTCGACACAATCCATTAAAAGCATCTTGGAAGAACAAAATTACAGCGCCTACAAAAATTTGGAAAAGCTCTGATGAATAAAAATATTTAAAAAAATTGAGAATTTTTCGATGACAATGCAAAAAGAAAGTTGGGTATTTTGGCGTGGGTTTGCTCGGCGTCGGCCCATGTTTTCAGTATTAAATGTGACTTATTCTTTTTTGACGTGACTCTGTGACTCTGTTCTCTTCGACTTTAGTCAAAGACTTAGACTTTTTTCACGGAATTTTAAAGAGGGGTTGGATACAGTTATATTTGCAATCGAATAAAATTTCAGAGAGTTCGGACAATAACTTTTTTACGTTGTTATTTTAAAGGACACGTCGCAAAAAAAAAAAAAAAAAAAAAAAAAAAAAAAAAAAAAAAAGACATGAGAAGAAAGCATTTTTTTTACAGCTAGATATCAATATTTTTCCACGGTCTGTAAAACCTTTATATTTATAACCATGGCTTTGCAAATTTGATAAAATCTGGTAGCCAGTAAAAAAATTCTAGTTACCAGTAAAAAAATATAACCTGCTCCCCTCCGAAGTCACTAATTTTCAAAAGCACAAAAGTTTTTGTCAATTAATTGAGAAAAAGAATAAGCCTATTGTAGGATTATTAATTACATAGTTTAGAACAGTTACATCATTTAAAAAGATGGTATAAACAAAGTTTTCTAATGAAATTTATCAAAATTATTTATCTATGAAAAAAAAATGTAAAGGCTGCATTAACCGGTATGTTCAGGAAATGCTGATTGCCGAAGGTTTCAAATGTCTGGATAAGTGAGTGCTGCAAAATCTATATCTGATGAGGGGGGCATGGATGAAACAGTGAAGCAGGAAAACAATTTCTGCCTATTTTCGTGTCGAAGTCAGTCATATAATTATTTTTTATTAATTTAAAATTTGCATTTGTTAAACTTATTTTTACCTAATTAAAAATGCCGAAAATGAGAAAAAATGCCATTTATGGTCCTTTCTTAGGTCAATTTTTGTACAAAAAAAATCGGGTTAAATAACTTGGTGGCCAGATAGAAAAACTAGGTCGCCAGTGGCGACCTGCCGACTGCATTTGTAAAGACCTGTTTATAACTGATGAAAAATTTATAGAATTCAGACAACTGGGGTTATTTTTTTTTTAAAAAAGTCAAAGAGTTCAAGAAGAAGAGTCAAAGAGTCAAAGAGTTTAAGAATTGTTGAATTTTAAATAGAAAGGAAAGAGATTTTCTTTTCACAGAAGCGCGATAAAATTAAAAATAGCTAAAAGAGGAACCACAACTAATTTATAAAATTTTAACGATAAATATATGAATCTCCATCATAAGCAAGACGTCGTTGCTACATTACCAACAAATGAAATATAGTCTTTAAATTTGTGTAAAAATCCCCTACGAAACAAATGATTCGAAAGAAACACCGATTGCAAAAATCTGCTCATAATCGAAAAATAGCTTTTTATGACTTTAAGTACTTTTTTTAAATTCTTACTTTTGCAAAGATTTTTTCCCTGGGTACGCACATAGTTTGGTCTTAGATATAACTGAGAGCAAAAACCGCAAAAAGAGCCGCTTGAAACTGAGAGAGACTTACAAAGTGTATGTTTTTTTTTCTCTGGAATTCGATGATTTGTTATTGTTTCAAACGTGGAACAAAGACAGAAATGCAATTAAGAAACAGACCACTGTATACTATATAACTCAAAGCGTCTGTGTGAGAGTATATGACCCATCTTGTACTATAAGATGTCTCGACAAAGTGACGCAGTCCAAAAATCAAGTTTTGACATAACCTATGCGTGTAATATGCGCTTTCACGGTTTTAAGTAGAATTTTCGCCATTTAATTGAATCACATTGTTGAATAGAATTTGATTTAAAAAAGCGGTGGATTCTGCCAAGGCGGAAAGGCCAAAAAACTTAATTTTAACTTTAGTAGTTTTGATTCATATAAGCGGCAATTATAGTAATTTTTTTAGCTCTGGGGGGTGTTTTAACCCCCAACCCCCCCCCCCCCTTGGCTGCGCCACTGCTGTGAAAAGGAAGTATTCCCGCTCTACATTTCCGAACGAAAATATGAAGATTGCATCAATTTGCTGTTAGCCACCCATACAGACAATTACCACTACCGCCGTATTAGAAGCTTCTCGAGGTTGCTGGGGGATAACACAAAGTATAAAGGGCAGGTTTCTATTGTTATCGATGCTTGTATCGGTTTTGTCTTGAAGACTTGTTGCAAGATCATACTCCTCTATGTAAAAAGCAAGCGCCTCAAAAAATTAAAATGCCAGAGCAGGAGGACCATATATTTCAATTTGAGAATTATCAGTATTGCCATCCGGTCCTCTATGTTATCTATGCCGATTTCAAATCTTTAATTGAAACACACAAATGTGAATAATACTAAATAAATGGCCCACAATGACGCTTGCGATTATGCTTACCTAACTGTCGATCCTGATGGAAAACCAAACAAGTCCATCAGTGTTTATCGCGGGCCTAACGCTGTTCAAGAATTTTTAAAGGCTTTGTTACCAGAAGAAGAAAAATATGCACTAATATCTAACACTAGCGGCCCGTTCCGGCTTCACGAAGACAATGTGTCGACTACAATGTAGGGTGGGGATGGGTAGGTACTTTAAAAAATTGTTCTAAATCGGATAAAAGCGGAAGTGAAACAAAATTGCAGTACTTCCAAATTTTGAACTTAAATAATTTTTTTCTGTTTATATACATATCGGAAACTGGTAAATTTATTTTAATATAGCAGAACCACCCTGCTTCGCCCGAGTTAACCTTGACCTTCCGGGTAACAAAAGTAAAAATGTAATATCCTAAAAATACGCCGATCGCGTTCATAAACCGTCAATTTGACAATCAGAAAAAACTTATGTTATTTTCACGCAATCATTCTATATCCCTCAGCTTTATAAACGATTTTTTTAAATTTCCTTTTGAAAAGTCTTATGCAAAATATCTAATAAAAAAAATCACTAATTGTCTTATTCGCCTAATCTTCCATAATCGAGTTCATACTCGTATCTGATATTGAACCCCCTTAGTGGGTGAATTTCTAAAATCGCTGAAATACGTGTTTAACTATTTTTAGTAGATTTGTTATCCTGAATTCCAGGCTCCTAAAAACTGCTGCTGAGATATGGTGAAATGACTTAAATGTTGGACCCCCCCCCCTTTAACCCCCTTAGGGGGTACATTTCTAAAATCGCTAAAATACGGGTTTAGCCATTTTTGTAGTAGATTTATTATCCTGAATTTCATGCTCCTACCTAAAACTGCTGCTGAGATATGGCGAAATGACCTAAACAGTTCGACCCACCTATTTAACCCTCTTAGGGGGAAATTTCTAAAATCGCTGGAATACGTGTTTAACCATTTTTTTTAGTAGATTTGTATCCTGAATTTCATGCTCCTACTTAAAACTACTGCTGAGATATGGCAAAATAACCTAAAACGTTCGACCCCCCCCCCTCATTTAACCCCCCTTAGGTGGTGAATTTATAAAATCGCTGAAATACGTGTTTAACCTTTTTTTTTTTTTTTAGTAGATTTGTATCCTGAATTTCATGCTCCTACTTAAAACTACTGCTGAGATATGGCAAAATAACCTAAAACGTTCGACCCCCCCCCCTCATTTAACCCCCTTAGGTGGTGAATTTATAAAATCGCTGAAATACGTGTTTAACCTTTTTTTTTTTTTTTTGTAGATTTGTTATCCTGAATTTTATGCTCCTGCCTAAAACTGCTGCTGAGATATGGCGAAATGACCTAAAATGTTCGACCCCTCTTTAACCCCCTTCGAGGGGAATTTTCAAAAATCCATTTTTATTGCTTGCCTATATCATAATAGCAATTTATTCTCCAAATTTAGTGATCCTGACTTTAGTCGTTTCACCTGGGTCGTTTCATTAGTCAGTTAGTCATCCAGTCAGTCAGACGTTCTCTCTTTTTACAATAGTATAGCTTGACAACGCGGAGTATTTGATCTCTTTAACTTGCATGCTTCTGACCGCCTACTCAGAACTGCTGTATGACTGACTCCCGCTCATATCTCTTCACTTCAATTCGCTTCCGTAAAAACAAAGGTTGTAAAGTTAGTGATATGACACGCATACTTAAAAAGGGTTTTTTTCCTCCTTTTATTACAGTCTTTCTGATTAACCCATTTTAGGCCAAGCATAGAAATTTTATAAAATGTGGTATTATTTGCATTGAAATTTGCTTAAATTACATTCATTAAGACACCAAAAAAGTTTCGTGCATGAAAAATAATATTTTATTTAATTTGACGTTACCATTATTAATTTACCATTAATAATTTACCATTAAATTTAAATAAAAAATTTTAAGTTTTCTTATGGCATTTGTTTTATTTTTATTTTATTTACAGAACTTGCAACTTTACTCCATTATAAAAACATGTTAGGAAATTTTGAAGGTAGCCAGTAGCTATAGCGCGTTCTAAAGTAATTAGATTGTATAAATAAACAATTGTAATTTAGCAGCAAAGATAGGTAAGATATTTGCTTACCTCCTTTTTTCAGCAATCATCCTCATTGTACCGCTAGGCCAGGTCCTTAAGATAATCCTATTAGATGATTCATATCCATAATGGGTTCGATGCACATTATTATAAATATTGTATCCATTGTTTTGAATTATCCATTATATGTGGCACACACTATGGTTTAAATCCTTGATGATTCACTATGGGATTTTGAAATGTGAAAATATTGTTAATTAATAAAACATTATACATTATATAGTTTAAAGTATTTAATTTACATTTCTTATATTTACTAGTTACATAATTTTAATTTTAAACATTAGTTAAATTTAATTTAATTTAAGGGAGAACGAAATTACATGTTCGTTTCCAATACGCGAGAAAAAGCTTCTATTAAAGTTCTATATAGCAGAAAGAAAACAGTCTTATAGTCCCTTTCAGGTGATGTCATCTTTTAGTTCTTTGATTGGTTAGACATGACGTAAAGTCAAATCACGTCATTCATACGAAATTCTGTTTCTGACTTCCTTGTTCAGTTCAAGAGTTTGTAAAAACCTCTTCATATTGCATCATGGATTTCATTTCCTCTTTGAAATTGAGTTAAGTACTTTTTATCTTGATGAGTTTAAATGAAGTAAATAAAATGTCATAGAAAATCAATTTGCGGAGATTATTTTCATGATATATTACCAACAATCTCCTCCTTAATCTCTGGAATTTGATTTCTTAAATTTAAATTTCTCTTGTGGAGTTCAAAGATGTGTTTGGGAGTGGGCTTGGTCAGGATGTCTGCTATAATATTCTTTGATTCACAATACTTTAGATTAATTGTACCCAGGGCCTGATTACCACAGGGGCAAACGGGGCAGCTGCCCCGGGCCCCCATCTCAAGGGGGCCCCCAAATGACAAATTTTTGTAGCCCAATGTTTATGTTCCTGTATATATGAAAAAAGGAAAAAAATAGATAATATGACAAAAATTTTCTGCTCTTATAAATTTGCATTAAAATGCTTCGCTACATGAAGATGCAAAATCTCTTCAACAAAATTATCAGTCAGATTTAGAAGAAGAATTTTCTGATGAACTGAATCAATTTAGCTCATTTGTAAACAAAGATGATACTCTTCTCCAAATGTTAAAGACATTACAAAACCCTCATCTATCTTCAGCATTTCTTAATGTAGAAACTGCTTTACGAATTTTTTTAACAATGCCTATTTCTAATTGCTCAGGAGAAAGATCATTTTCTTTACTGAAAAGGTTAAAAATCTCCTATCTTCATCAGAAAAGCTCTCATGCTTAGCTATATTATTCTTAAATGGAGATATTACTAATAAACTTTATTATAACGATATAATATATTCTTTTGTTGAATGCAAAATTAGAAAGAAACCTCTAAAAATAAAATAAGAAATATGTTCAACACCATTACAAGGCTTAAAAAAACAAGTGAGTTAAATTAACCAAATACATATAATATATTTTGTAATTAAAAATACATTGACGATTCCATAATAATTAATTTTAAGAAAATAAGACTATCACAATATTGATATTGCATATATTTGCATGTGAAATGCATAAAATGGAATTTTCTGATATTAATATTTAACAATAACATTTTTTCTGTGTATATGTGGGGGGATCTTTTCGGGATATGTGTTTATCGAAGAGTTTTTTCTAATTTTATCTTTAATTTGATAGTTATCCATTGCATCTAACTCAATGCATCTTAACAACAGGTGATTCATTTTAGTTGTGCATTAATTCTTTAAAAAATATTTTATGTTCCTTAAAACATTACATGAATTTTAAGATATTTAATTAATTTTTGCTCTAGTACTTGTTAAATTCACAAATAATTTTTTGCATTTTCAGTTCATAACCTTGTAAAATGTTGTTTAATTTGTATTTGTTTTGATCTACACATTTTACATAAATAAAGTAATGGTAAATTTTATATACTGTCTTGTTACCTGGTGTGAAGAATAAAACGACTGATTTTTGATATTTAAATTATACTTTTTAATACAATATTTTTCTGAATAGAATATTTATCAGAGAGTAATCAGTTTTTCTGTGTTAATACTGGAAATAGCTGACAAGTAAGTGAAGTATATGTGCGTTTGCAGGTGTCGATGCAGGTTTTTTTTCTTTTTATTTTGTGAAAAGTAAAGGTTACTTTTATGAAAAATAATACACATTTTAAAACATCACAAAAAGTAAATTGTGAGTTTTTATGGAATATAATTTTGTGAAAGAGCCTATTTTATTAAAAGGAATTTTATGAAGAGACCTGTTTTATTAAATAGAATTTTGTGAAGAGGTTCCAAATTTTGCCTGGATCAACCCTTGATTTGTAAATTCATTCGTGCTGTGGTAAAAGAAGATAAAATACCTGAATAGTTTTTTTATTATTGTTATTGCTATCTAAAATGTTTTTTTGCAAATAACTAAAGTATTAACGATGAAATTTTGTGTCTTATGTAGCATAATCTTATCTGATTGGGAAAGTTTCAGCCCAATCCAACTAGTAGAAGCCAAGATATCAAATCAGAATGTATAGTTTTAAATTTGTTCTATAATTTCAAAAATTATAATGTATAAAAGCACTTTATATGTGCAATGGGTACTTTTCCATTAGCCGGGTGCCCAGTTAAAGGGCAACACTGGGAAATTTCATTAGTGGCCAGTAGTAGCAGTTTTATAAGTGGCCACTTTGTTTAAACTAGTGGACACAATTTTATTTAAAAGTTCTAAACACTAAACTTTTATTAAAATTTCAATTAGTACTACTCTAAAATTAAAAAATGTGTTCTAAACATATTTCAACCAGCAAAAATAGAATCCTTGATGAAATTTTTACTCTTTCCTTGTAAGAAAGTGACCATCTGCACATTGGTAGCATGAAGCTGGTGGCTAGTGCGAATTTTGTCCTTTAACACCAGTGATATATATATACATATAGATACACATATATTTATATGTAATATACACATGTGTATATGTATATGTGTGTATATGTATATATATCACTGACGTTCCGCTAGTGGAAAAATACTGCGTAATGTTATCGTAGCAAAAATATTGCATATGAAAATTTTGTTATGGGGGGCCCCTAAAAATTTAAGTCTGCCCCGGGCCCCAAATGAGCTTAGTCGGGCCCTGATTGTACCATTGTCCCTTAAGTGTTTAATGGAATGATATCGAATATCTATGTGTTTCGTGCGACGAGTATACCTTTCTGATTCAATCATTTTTATGCAGGACTGATTGTCCTCATGCACAGTTATTGGTAATGTCTGTTCTAAGTTGAATTCTGGTAGGAGTCTAATTAACCATAAAATTTCTTGCGACGCATTTGCTGTTGAAATATACTCAGCTTCAGCACTCGACATGGCTATACATTGTTGTTTTTTGCTAACCCATAATAACGGATTTTTCCCCAACAAAAATAAGTTTCCGCTGGTGGATTTTCTAGTTTGTATGTCTCCAGCCCAGTCCGAGTCACAATACACTTCTAGTTTAGATTGGTGTGTTGTATTTATTTCTAATTTAAAGTTTTTAGTGTGATTTAAATAGGAAATCACTCTTTTAGTTGCCTTCCAATCCTTCTGTGAAGGGTTTTCGTTTTTTCTACTTAAGATGTTAATCGTGGCTGAAATATCTGGTCTTGTTACAGTAGCGATGTACAAAAGCGCTCCAATTGCCTTTCAGTAGTCGATGTTGTTTGGCAAAGGTATTTCATCATTATCATAATTTAAGTAGCCAGTTTCCATGGGCGTTTTGTAAGGTTTTGCATCTTCTAATTTAAATTTTCTAACTAATTCTTCAATTTTAATTTTTTGATTTAGTTTATATCCTTCGTTTGTTTTTTCGACTTTAATTCCTAGGTAGTAGTTTAACTGACCTAAATCTTTTAGTTCATATTCAATCTTAAATTTCTGTATAATTTCTTTAATTTCACTTTCTTTTGCAGATATCAAAATATCGTCTACATACACGATAATATATGCTTTACTGTTTTTAGTATAACGTATGAATAAACACGTATCTGAAGTTGATTGTTTGAAATTTAACTTTTCTAATGATTCTGAAATTTTTGTGTGCCAGGCTCTAGCTGCCTGTTTTAAGCCGTATATAGCCTTATTTAATTTGCACACTTTCTTTTCATGATTTGGTACAACATAGCCTTCCGGCTGAGATATATATATATCCTCATCTAAATTTCCATACAAAAATGCAGTTTTAATATCTACATGATTTATGTTTAGTTTATGATAGGCGGCGGCTGCTAAAAAGGTTGTTATGGTTGTATGTGAAACCACTGGAGCAAAAGTTTCATAATAATCAATACCAAAATTTTGCGAATAGCCTTTGGCTACTAATCTGGCTTTGTATTTTTGAATTTTTCCTTTATCGTCTAATTTTGTTTTGAAAAGCCATTTCGAACCTATTATTTTTGTATTTGGCGGGGGGTCAACTAATGTCCAAGTTTTATTTTGGTTGTGAGATTCTATCTCCTCCTGTGTCGCTTTGATCTAGTTTCCTTTTTCTACTGGGTTTTCCATGTTTATTATTTCCTGCCAATTTTTAGGTTCATTAACTTGTTCATCTTTAACCATATAAATTAGTCTATCTGGGGGAACCCCTTTATTTACTCTATCTGATCTTCTCGGTTCGGTTTGATTTAGTTCAGATTCATTCTGAGTATCATTTTCATTTGAAATTTCGATTTTTATCAGATTTGGGTTTTCTGACTTTTCGTTTTCGGCACTAGTGTTTTCATCTATATTTATTTCTAGCCTTTTTTCTTTATTTGAATTTTTCGGATAGTTTTCTATAAACTTCACTGTTCTGGCTATAGTGATATCTTTGCCGCTTGTGCGCGATATCCTTTGGAATAATTATCGTATCCCACAAAGATCCCTTCTACTGCTTTATTATCTAATTTCTGCCTTTTTGGCTTGTTAATATATGCATAAGCTTTGCAGCCAAAAACTCTTAGGTATTTTAGATTTGGTCTTCTGTTTGACCATAACTCATATGGAGTTTTTTCGTTGGCTTTAGTCGGCAGTCGATTTTGTAGGTGATTTGCGGTGCAGATCGCATCTCTCCAAAAATGTAATGGTAAATTTGAGTCATTTAACAATGTTCTTGTCATTTCAATTAGAGATCTATCTTTGCGTTCAGCAATACCATTCTGACTTGGGGAATATGGTACTGTTAGCTGTCGCTTAATTCCATTTTCCTTTAGAAAATTATCTATATTAGAATTTTTAAATTATTTACCATTATCAGTTCTGAGTTCTGTAGGCTTTTTGCCAAATTTATTGTTGACCAGAGCAACATATTCTTTTAATTTCTCAAATACCTCACTTTTATTTTGTAGGAGATAAATAATCGTAAATCTAGAGTAATCATCTATGAAAGTTAAAAAATAATTTTTCCCATCTATGGTTGGAGTTTGAATAGGACCACACACGTCGGAATGCACCAGCTGCAAAATTTTATTTGCTCTAAATTCCGTCTTTTTGGGGTATGGTGCTTCAGTTATTTTTGCTTTGATGCAAGACTCACATTCGGTACTATGGGAACAATTATTTATGTTTATTCCGCATGCTAATTCCTTCGTCATTAATTCTTTAATCGACGCGACATTTTTATGCCCTAATCTTCTATGCCATAATTCTATGCAATTTTTATTTTTGCAATTAGTTATCATGTTTACGAAATTTTCATCTGTGGTTATGTTTGTTTGCTGAATTTCGTATAAATTGTTTTTTCTACTTCCTTCTAAGCGAATTAATCCTTCATATTCTAGAAAACATTTGTTGTCTTCAAACGTTAATTTGCATCCGTTTTTCGTAGCTTTAGCTACCGAAAATAAATTCGTTTCAATTTCGGGTACTAGTAGAACATCTTTTAATGTAATGTTGTGTGTCTTTCCGTCTGAGGTTATTGTGGTAATGTTTACATTACCTGACCCGTAGGATTTTAGTTTATTGCCGTTGGCAATTACGACGTTAGATTGTTCTTTATTTATAAATTCAGAAAATAAGTTTTCATCATTTGATATATGGGAGGACGAACCAGAATCTATGATCCATGCTTTATTTTGCGATTTGTTAGTTAAAAATGCGCAATTTTTCTTTTCTTCGGTTCCAAGATAAGCTGTGCTTTTATTGTTCGGTTTATTTGAGTCCGCGCTTCTAAACTTATTTTCGTCTTTTTGAAACACTAATGAAGGAGAGAAATGTTTTTTGTTGTTTTGTTTAAAGTTAGTTGTTTTATGTTTATTGTTCCAGCAATTAACTGTGTTATGATTTTTCATACGACAAATCGTGCAATATTTTTCTTCCTTTTTAAAAACCGTGGGTTTAAATTTTCTTTCGGCTCTAAAAGCTTTGTTGGAATTATCACTGGTATTTGAATGTTTGTTTCTTTTATTGAATTCATCTGTTAATTTGCTCTTTATAAACTCTGGAGTTAATTCGTCTTCGTGCCTGGCTTCTAATGCGGTTATGAGGGTGTCATAAGAAGGTGGCAAAGAGCAGAGCAATAATGCTGAAATATGATTTGTTTTAATTTCTTCGCCTATGGCTGATAACTTATCTATGATTTCTAATATCTTTGTTATATGCGTTATCATGTTGCCTCCTTCTGATAATTTTGTTCCGTAAAGTTTCCTAAGTAGGAAGAGTTTGCTGGAGAGATTCGATCTCTCATGGATGTTTTTAAGCGTATTCCATGTGTCCCTTGCATTTTGTAAATGCTTAATATGGATGATTTGGTTATCCTCAATACTTAAATTAATAAGAGCCCTTGCTTTTTTATCTTTTTTCAACCAATCGGGCGTCATTGGATTAGGTGGGTCGTCTGTGACGACTTCAAAGAGCTCTTCTCTTATTAAGAGCATTTCCACCTTAAATTTCCAATTTGCATAGTTACTTGAATTTAATTTTTCAATTATACTACCTTCTTTGAAGGTTGTCATTTTTCTATTTTAGAATATATCTAAAATTAATTTATTTTCTTTTAAATATTCGAGGATTCAAGGACACTATTTTTATTTTTATTTTTATTTTTACCCTTTATATACTTTAGAATACTTTCGAGCTCATAATCTTGTTAGGAAATTTTGAAGGTAGCCAGTAGCTATAGCGCATTCTAAAGTAATTAGATTGTATAAATAAACAATTGTAATTTAGCAGCAAAAATAGGTAAGATATTTGCTTACCTCCTTTTTTCAGCAATCATCCTCATTGTACCGCTAGGCCAGGTCCTTAAGATAATCCTATTAGATGATTCATATCCATAATGGGTTCGATGCACATTATTATAAATATTGTATCCATTGTTTTGAATTATCCATTATATGTGGCACACACTATGGTTTAAATCCTTGATGATTCACTATGGGATTTTAAAATGTCAAAATATTGTTAATTAATAAAACATTATACATTATATAGTTTAAAGTATTTAATTTACATTTCTTATATTTACTAGTTACATAATTTTAATTTTAAACATTAGTTAAATTTAATTTAATTTAAGGGAGAACGAAATTACATGTTCGTTTCCAATACGCGAGAAAAAGCTTCTATTAAAGTTCTATATAGCAGAAAGAAAACAGTCTTATAGTCCCTTTCAGGTGATGTCATCTTTTAGTTTTTTGATTGGTTAGACATGACGTAAAGTCAAATCACGTCATTTATACGAAATTCTGTTTCTTACTTCCTTGTTCAGTTCAAGAGTTTGTAAACACCTCTTCATATTGTATCATGGATTTCATTTCCTCTTTGAAATTGAGTTAAGTACTTTTTATCTTGATGAGTTTAAATGAAGTAAATAAAATGTCATAGAAAATCAATTTGCGAAGATTATTTTCATGATATATTACCAACAAAACATATGATTAATCTCAAGTGGAATAATTACACATTTTCAAAAAGTCTAATTTGTCAATAACCGTTTCAATTAAAAAACAGCGTATTTTGAAAATTTCTGAACAGAAAGTGATTACTTCAATTGAATTACTAATAGTTTATAGATGTCTCCAGAACCCTTAAAAATAGCAGAAAAATAAAATTTGTGAAAAATATACGTCACACTTTGGCCGAAAATGGGTTTTAAACTAGATATACTCCATCCATATAGAGAACCCTGCCAAAGATAAAGCTATTTTTTTAAACCCACAATGTATAATAATTAATAAACTATCTTGGTATACATTAAAAGAAAATATTTCGTGCTTTTTATAATTTCTTACAGTCCGTATTTGTGAGGTATTACCTTCCTTCCATTCTTTTTCAGATTCCTGTCATCGTTGATCTGCCAGTCGGATTCAATCTGCAAGATCACGTTGGTGTTCCTTTGGCCTTTCAATTCGGACCTGAGATACCATCGGTTGAAGAAAAGCTTTTGAATCCTGCTCTTGCAATGCAGTACATTCAAAACCAAACAGGTAAATAAATGTCCAAGTACTCCATTCTCATTTAATGATAGTGCTACAATTAGCCAGAGAATATTACTTTAGCTGATTTCCCCTCTATTCAACGTTCACTGCAACCCTAAATCAATAAGACAGACATAACATCTACTTAAATGTTTTCATTTATAGAGTAACTCTGATTTATATAGCGGTCTTCAACCCGTGTCCCGCGGCCCATTGGAGGTCCTACTGGGTATTTTAGTGGCCCGCAACGTTATTTCAAATATTAAGAACGAAAAGCTTTTAGCGTCATCGAAAGATTTCTGAAGCGGATTATTAGTTTAAATCCATTATTTTAAAAGCTGGCTTTTACGTGCGAAATAAATTTATTTCGAATCAGAAAACTAGTTTAATAACTAGTTTAATGAAATGCTTGTTGCGTCTATGAGGTACTTATTTGATTTTATTTATTAGCCCTTTCACGGTCAAACAAAATACTGTTGCTAAAATGTTGAAATCATTGATTACGACCAGAATTTGCGAACAAAGTAACTTGAAAATAAATAAATACTTTTCTTCACATGAAATTATAAAAGTTTTTTTTTTCAAAAACTGTGGTACAATTTTGGCATTTGGGCATTAAAATTAAGTGGGAAGCATATTGCCACCGCATTTGAAATGGTTAAGTAAAATTTCTTATTCAAGATGTTTATTTTACTTTTAAGAAAGACATAAAATTTGGTAGCTATGGCAAATCTCTTCTTTAGATAAACAAGAACGAATAATCATGCGTCAAGCATAGATTATGTAACACTTTCCAACACTTCCAAAATAATTTTACAAATCTTTATCATTTAATAAGGTGAAACATGATGTCTAAGTAAACAATTTGGAAAACGCATAATATATTTAAAACCACAATTTCAGTAAATACCAACAATATTCTGGAAAATATCCTAACTCTTTTGTGCAGCCCTGTATATGATCTATAGATTTGTATATATACTGCATAGAATGGTAAATTTTAGTTCAGTTAGGAAATGCGTAGCACACAGTTTAAAATTATCTTTCTGAAGTTTCTGTCAATAAACGGAAATGTGTTCGCGAACTTTTGTGCTTCCCTGTATATGATCTACAGACTTTATACACACCACGTAATAGATAAAAAGTGAGTTAAATTTAAAAACGCGTTCAGCAACTGAAAACACACTTCCACCAATTAATGTTAACAGACAGTAATGAATTATTTTGTGTGTCCTTGTAAATGAACGATGAATGCTATACGCACGATGTTCTATAATAAGCCTCTTGTAATGCACCATAGTGATATATATCAATTTCAATATGTTTGAAATAGTGAAACATTATTAAAATAAACCGCAAACGATTTTTCTCCATTGACCGTAATGTAACGAAATTCTTTTGAGTGACCCTCTGAAGGAACTATAGTTGCTATGCACACCATATTCTACAGAAAGCCTCTTGTAGTGCACCTCAGTAATATACATCAATTTCGATATCTTTTGAAATTGTGTAACATCATTAAAATAAACTGCAAATGATTTTTCCCCATACACCGTAATGTAACGGAATTCTTTTGAGTATCCCTCTAAAAAAACTATAAGTGCTGCACACTTCATTTTCAACTCCCTGTTACAACATGCCATCGTAAATCTCAATAACTTATATCAATTACATGACATTCCGAATACATTTACGTGAGTTAGAGCATGGACAGTCAGACAGACAGACAGATAAACCGAATTTATAAACACTTTTCAACTATGTTCGAAAGTTTTAAAAATCAAAAAACCGGGAAAAAGTCACTCGGTTCACATAATTTCTCTTCACCTCAACTCAAATACCGTTGAAGTGAATTTCTTCCTTTCGTACAGTAGAAAAGCTGGAAGATTTTTAGATGGACAGTACCACTTTACGCTAACAAACTCTCAATGGCACAGGGTCATTTTCTCACTGAAAAATTTTAGCATCCTTATTTTAGTAGCTTTCATTACAAAAAGCTACCTATTGCAAAGCAATTCCAAAACATTTTGGTATATTTTCACCGATCATGACCCCCAGACCCCCAAACCTCCCTGCGTTCAAATGTTGATTTATATATATAGATATCTGATATATGTCATGCTGTAATACTCTTAATTATGAACCGATTTGGATGTGACTGAGTATGTGTATAGGACATACCAAGGTCTCGACCGAGTTCGTTGGCCAGCTTCATCCGCCATCTTGTTTCAAAATGGCGGCCAGTTAAAAAAATTTTAATTTTTTAAAAATTCGAAAAGATGTACAAAAAAATTATAAATTGGAAAAATCTGTTTCCGTTAAGTGTTAGAACGTGATACAAGAATTCTGGAACATTTTTTGTTTTGTCTGTATCTTAAAAAATGGCTGAGATATGGCAGTTTGAAATTCTAGGGTGGCTGAGATTTTAAAACAATCTGTTTTTTGTTATGCTGTAACTCTCATGCTGAAATTCGCATTCAAATTCAATATTAAAGCAAACCGGGATTGAATCTACTATAATCGTGTTCCATGCATTTTAGCTTCGGGTGTTTGTGTAAAATGGGTTGAATTTTTAAAAACACGGACTATGAAAGCTACTTTTTCCTCCCGGTACAGGCCTGAAGGACTTATTTTAAAATTAATACCTCCCCCCCTTTTTAAAATTGGATTCTATTGTATTTAGGATCTGTCTCTAGGTAATAAAATACTGTCAGCAAAAATCATTTATAATGTTAAATATCCGAAAATAAACTTTTAAATTTCATGTAGGCAGAGGAATGGCGAAGAGAGTCAGTGGAATGACACTTAGACAGAGAAATAATAAGGGAAACGACAAAAAGTAAAGTTAACTTGTCTATTATCATAACTATGTACACAAAAATGAATTCCACTTAATAATAACTATGCACACAGAAATGAATTCCACTTAATAATAATTTTAAAAACTCAATACAAATAAAGACAAGTCACTGATTGAGCTTTCATTATAAAATTAAGGCAAATGAAAGCGACAGGGTAATGACACTCAATAAAACTACTTTTTAAGGTATAACTGGAAATCTCTATACTTTACATGTGCATGCTTGTTTCTGCAAAAAGAACAATTCAAGATAACTTCTCGGATGATGCCTCTGTTCACAGGTGGAATTCTAAAGGTAATATGACAGTTGCCAGATGTTAGAATCATTATTTTCACTTTATGACAGGGGAATGACAACAAAACCAAAGGACATTTTTTTATTACTTTTTTTAGCGAAATACAAACCATGAAAAATCTTTACTTTTTTCAATTTTTAGTATTATAAATTTAAACAACAAATTTATCGTAAATATATTTGGATGGTCTACTTTTAAGAGCCACTTTTGTGCTAAGGTGGTGGCAGGGACATACAGGGGAATGACAATTATCACATAAAAAAATATTTAAGAGGCTTCTACTTATAAATAATATGTTTTATCCCATTATACAAACTTAAAAACATGTGTTTAACGTATTCTAGCATTCTGTTTCGTTTTTATACAAGTTTATTCATTATTTTTGAAGCGGGGACAGGAATTTTGCTGTTTAGACAAAATGACCAACATGCCTTCTTAGGTATCATTATGGTACTGTAGTAGTACTAATGTATTTCGCTATCTACAGTCATGCTCTTAGATTAGCGTAAAGTGCTACTACTATTACAAAATCAAGTAATGGTAGAGAATTTCTTGTTGCCTTTATTTGCTAAAAGGTTAAAATAAAAATAATATAAATAGTAAAGTAACTTTTATTAGTCTGTTGACATGTTTCGGCTCTGTCCGAGCCATTATCAAAACAAATAAGAATATTCTACAATTGCGCCATCTTTGAAGTTATTATTTGAAACGCTATCATTTAATCTTTTACGTACTTTTTAAAATTACGCACGTTATTTTTTATTTTTACTTCGTTGTTTATTTCCATATTTGTAACCATGGAGTAACTCGAGCCACAATTTTGGTAAGTTAAATGATGCTGCATCGTTACATATTGTATTTTTGCGTGTTACTATCTCTATGGTTTCTCTTATTATGGATGGATAGTATAGACTGGAGGGAAAAATTATCTTACTTTCATTCAAATTTATTTGGTTGGTTTCTTCTAGATATAATCTTGCGATGGCTGTGGTTTTTCTATTATACTTTATATCAGCTATATGTTCCTTTTTTTTGTAACAAAATTTCTTGCTAATCATGCCAATATAGTAATTCTTTGATCCATCTGCTTTAGTAAATCGTATTTTTCCCTCCAGTCTATACCATCCATCTATAATAAGAGAAATCATAGAGGTACTAACACGCAAAAATACAATATGTAACGATGCAGCATCTTTTAACTTACCGAAATTGTGGCTCATGTTACTCCATGATTACAAATATGGAAATAAACAACGAATTAAAAATAAAAAATAGCGTGCGTAATTTTATAAAGTACATTAAAAATTAAATCATAGTGTTTCAAATAATAACTTCAAAGACCGTGCAATTATAGAATATTCTTATTTGTTTCGATAATGGCTCGGATAGAACCGAAACATATCAACAGACTAATAAAAGTTTTTTTACTATTTATTATGTCTTTATTTTACACCTTTTGGCAATTAAAGGAAGTATATAATTGCAAGGTGTTATAGTTTGTTATTGTTTTTAGACTTTCTTTTTTTAGGTAGCTTTCAATACAAAAAGTCCTTCCGGCTTGTACCGGGAGGAAAAGGTAGCTTTCCTATATCTTCGTTTTAAAATTTTAGCTAATGTTACACGAAAACAGTAAGTTAAAATGCAAAGAAACGTTTACAAAAGATTCGTTAATACTGAATTTGAATAAGAAATTCGCCAAATTATTGAGCAATAGCCATATTGGCTTCATTTATGAAGACTTATTTTGGTCGCCAAATTTGGCGATATTTCGCCAAATATCGCCAATTTTGCCAATTTTGTCGTCAATGTCGCCAATTTTGGCGCTAACGGATATGAATATATAGTTTTATGCGTATGACTGGGAAAATTATTACAACAATGAAAGAAAATAATTTGCAAGTAATGGCGTTAATGTGCTGTTTTGTTTCAAAATGTCAGCCACCCTAGAATTTCAAACTGCTCTATCTCAGCCATTTTTTAAGATAGAGGTAAACCAAAAAATGCTCTGGAATCCTTGTATCAAGGCCTAACACGTAATTAAAAAATAAATTTTAATTTTTAATTTTTTTGTATATTTATTTTAGTTTTAAATTTTTAAATGGCCGCCATCTTGAAACAAAATGGCGGACCAAGCTGGCCAACGAACTCGGTCGAGACATTGGTGAGCTTAATACACACAATTAGTTTCATCAAAATCGATTTATAAATACGAGCGTTATCGTATGACATAGGTCAGATATATATATATATATATGGATATATCTATATATATAAATCAACATTTGAGCGGAGGGTGGTTTTGGGGTCTGGGGGTCATGATCGGTGAAAATATATCAAAATTTTCCGGAACTGCTTTCCTCCGAACGGCTGCAATAGGTAGCTTTATACTTTTTAGTATTGAAAGCTACCTAAAAGGTATAAAGCTACCTATTGCAGCCGTTCGGAGGAAAGCAATTCCGGAAAATTTCAATATATTTTCACCGATCATGACCCCCAAAACCACCCTCCGCTCAAATGTTGATTTATATATTATATTTATCCATATATATATTCATATATATATATATATATCTGACCTATGTCATACGATAACGCTCGTATACGATAACCCCCAGACCCCAAAACCACCCTCCGTTCAAATGTTGATTTATATATATATATATATATATATCTCCATATATATATATATATATCTGACATATGTCATACGATAACGCTCGTATTTATAAATCGATTTTGATGAAACTAATTGTGTGTATTAAGGTTACCAATGTCTCGACCGAGTTCGTTGGCCAGCTTGGTCCGCCATTTTGTTTCAAGATGGCGGCCATTTAAAAATTTAAAACTAAAATAAATATACAAAAAAATTAAAAATTAAAATTTATTTTTTAATTACGTGTTAGGCCTTGATACAAGGATTCCAGAGCATTTTTTGGTTTACCTCTATCTTAAAAAATGGCTGAGATAGAGCAGTTTGAAATTCTAGGGTGGCTGACATTTTGAAACAAAACAGCACATTAACGCGATTACTAGCAAATTATTTTCTTTCATTGTTGTAATAATTTTCCCAATCATACGCATAAAACTATATATATTCATATACGTTAGCGCCAAAATTGAAGACATTGGCGACAAAATTAGCAAAATTTGTGACATTTGGCGACCAAAATAAGTCTTTATAAATGAAGCCAATTTGGCTATTGCTCAATAATTTGGCGAAATTCTTATTCAAATTCAGTATTAACGAATCTTTTGTAAACGTTTCTTTGCATTTTAACTTGCTGTTTTCGTGTAACATTAGCTAAAATTTTAAAACGAAGATATAGGAAAGCTACCTTTTCCTCCCGGTACAGGCCGGAAGGACTTTTTTAATTAAATATTGTATGCAAATATAAATAAATAAAATGTTTTTTTTTTACACTCCTTTATTTAACTGAACTAGGTTTTTGTATGTAAAGAGGGAATTTTATAATCGATTTTTCAATCACTTCTTGATAGGCCATAATTATAAAAATTACAATGCAAAGGTGCGTTTCCGATGACAATACAACGTTTTAATAAATACAACATTTTTTTCACGTTCTATAATATTTTCAGAACTTAAATATAAGTTAAATAACTTAATTTTAAAGCATTTTTCCGTTAGTCGGCCCTGGTGATCAATCGCCCAGTATTCTTTATGGTTGCAATTGTATACGAATCACAACAACAATGGATTTAATGTTGCATCAAACCACGCTCGCCCAAAAAAAGCTAACTGGCTGTGAAAAGGCGAGAATGCAATAGAAAATTAAATTAAAATAAAACATAAAGAGTGTCATATTTTTTAAAACATACTTTTATTAATTAACACTTTAATATTAATTAAATTATGATTATACGCTGAGAAGACGATTCACAAATCCCGAACTTTAAATTATGCTTTATTTTCTTTATTGTTGCCATATTTTGAAAGTGAACAAAAGTCATAACTTTGTTTTACTAAATTCACTAGCTGGCGCTTTTTATCAAGTGGTGAATTTTCTATAATCGGGTCCGGTGCCCACTATTATAAAACAACTGTTCGCTCTTCCCACGATAATTCAGTAAAATAGAATATATGTTACAATATATAACTAGCCGCCACTGGCGACCAGTTTGGTCTTCCTTAAATGTATGTTAAGCACTGTAACACGTTACTTATTCATAATTTATTTTTTTTTCGTAATCCTTCGCCAAACCGGAAGATTCAAAAACTTTTGCGATCATGATAGCATTTCGCATATTTTTTGTTATGTATTTCATCTTTCTTGACAAAAACCGCTTATGCTTCATATCCGTTTGCTTATCAGTTGCAATATGTTTGCTAATTAGGAGATTCTTAAACATATTAAGTAGTTTTCCGTAATTGGATCCATTGCCAAATGGCGTATTTTAGTTAATACGATTTGGTACAATGAAGTCTATTTTGTGAAAGTCTTTAATGATATCCACATTTACACTGAACCAAATTGTTGCCAATATTTTTTTGTTTGTTTGTTTGTTTCTCGCTAACTTTGGCTGTAGATTTGATTACGGCAAATTAGAAAATCTATCATTATTCTCATTTAAAACGTCTTGAATAATGTGACATAATCGGGGTGCATATTATAACACGTAATTTTCGAGTATGGTTTGGTGAAACATTGAACTTTCTTAAGCCAGTTTTGATAATCACATTCCTTTTAAACCATATTTGCTGTCAGCACTTTTGACCCGTGGCGTAGAATCTGATTAAAATTCACGAACTTCCTTCTAGATGCCGATCTCTGTTCGGCTCTGTTTTTCTCTGCTCTCCTATTTGATTTCAAAATCAAAGTATCGTTTCTAATTTGCACACGCGAAAAATAAAAGCTGGTATTGGCGATTTTAAATATGCTATTGGCGAGATTTGCGCCCAAATAACACAAATGTACTTAATGATGTTATGTATTTTGTAAATGTATATTAAATTATTGTTTTGAAAGCGATTGGTCATTAATAATGGTAAATATGGTTGGTGATTAACAATCATTTTCAGTGGTCTCTCTTCCTTGCACGTATAATACATAAATACCAAATTAACTGACAATTTGTTTCGAAGTTGGATTCATTAAATATCATTACATGAGTGGTATTTGTTTACATTCAGCTTGAATCAAGAAAAGATAAAGAATGAAGTTGAGTTGTATAGCACATAATTATGGTAAACTTTGATTGTGTCACTGGTAAGAATTATTTTTTTGACACCAGGCAGCGCTCCATAAAATCTTTCACGGAAAACTTAATTTACGAACGATTATCTCCATGGTTTAATGGTTTAATATTTTAAACCTTCACGACGAATGAATCTTTTTTTTTTTTTTTTTGTTTAGTTTCATGGATAGAGAATTTGAACTACGAAGCTAATTTCAACTGAAGTTATTGGAGAATATATACATAATTGAACGTAAGTCATCTCTCAAATATTACTTTATTTTGAACGGTCTTTCTAAAAATGTAACATTTATGAAGTTTTATTCGAAAAAATAATTTTGAATAAAAATGGCCGCCTGGCGTATGAAAAAGTGAAACTGGCATTCCGGAACTGTTGATGACAGTCACATGACTTACGGTTTTATTATAGAGATTGTTCTACATTGTTTGAATTTGAAATTCCCTTGAATTTTTTTTTAATATCTCTCCTCAGGACAATGGTGGATTGAAAGTGAGAGGGGGGAGAGGGGCGACTCGGCGATCGCCTCTCTCTTGGGTGAAGATAAAGGGTCTCCAACTCAACATACCTGAAGCAGGCTGAAGCTTTTTAACCTAAGTATTTAAAATGGATACATTAATATTTTTTAATCTCCATTGCATACACATTCTAAAATATAACTATTACTAAAAAATATATTTAAAAAATATATAGAAAAATATGTTGCAGGAAAATCCGAAATTATATCAAATATTCGTTAGCAACTATCATGGTTGTACAATGAATAAAAATTAGCTACTGTGAATGAGTTCGATCTTCAAACATTAGCCCTTAAGAGGGCAAAAATCCTGTTTTCAGCCAGCTATATACATAGCTACCGAATAAATGTTTCTTTTACAGGTTTCAAAGTATTGTTGAATCTATATAATAAAACCGTAAGTCATGTGATTGTCATCAACAGTTCCGGGATGTCCGCTTCTTTTTTCATATGCCAGGCGGCCATTTTTATTCAAATTTATTTTTTCAAATAAAACTGCATGAAAGTTACATTTTTGGAAATATCGTTCAAAATAAATTAATATTTGAGAGAGGACTTATATTCAATTACGTATATATTCTGCAATAACTTCAGTTAAAATTAGGTTCGCAATTCAAATTCTCTATCCATGAAAGTAAACAACAACAGAAAAAGAAAAACATTCATGCGTCGTGAACGTTTAAAATATTAAACCATGGATGTAATCTTTCGTAAATCAAGTTCTCCGCGAATGAATTTTTGGACCGCTACCTGGTGTCAAAAAAAAAAAAAAATCGCACCAGTGAGACAATCAAAGTTTACCATAATTATATGCTATACATTTCAAGTTCCTTCCGTATCTTTTCTTGCCGTAAGTTGAATGTAATACAACTTATGTAATACTATTTAATGAATCAAATTTCAAAACGATTTGTCAGTTAATTTGGTATTTATGTGTTATGGAAAGAGAGCCAGGAAGAGAGATCACCGAAAATGATTATTAGTCACCAATCATATTTACCATTGTTAATGACCAATCGCGTTCAAAACAGTAATTTAATATAAATTTATAAAATACATAACATCATTAAGTACTTTTATGTTATTTGGGCGCAAATCCCACCAATAGCATTTTTAAAATGGAACAGCTTTCGCGGACGCATCGGGGTTGGCGCGATTTTTGTTTTGCGCCATTTTGGCGAAAAAAAACTATTTTCAGGTACTTGTAAGAGATTGCTAAAACAGCATGCTACTTTTACTTTATTATGAAATGTTTTATTTTATATTAAAAAACACACAATTTTATTATAAAACATACGCAATGATCAATTTATTATTAATGACACAATATTTAATTTATTATAAAACAAACGGAATCTGCTCTATCCGGTTTCCATACCAAGCAAAGTCTAGCCGAAACTGCCGGGTTGCCCACGCATAAAATCGCCATTTTGGCGCCAAAATGATACGCCGGTGCGTCTGCGACAGCTGTACCCAAAATTACGTGTAATAATATGCAGCCCGATTATGGCAAATTATTCAAAACGTTTTAGATGAGAATAATGATAGATTTTCTAATCTTCAGAAATCGAATCTACAGCCAAAGTTAGAGAGAAACAAACAAAAAAAAAATATTAGCAACAATATTGTACTTAAAAAGAACTTTCACAAAATAGACTTCATTGCATCAAATAGTATTAACTAAAATACGCCAATTGGCAATGGACCCAATTACGGAAAATTACTTAAGATGTTTAAGAATCTCCGCAATAGCGAATATATTGCAACTGATAAGGAAACGGTCATGAAGCAGGGATGTTTAATTGGGTTAAGCGGTTTTTGTCAAGAAAGATGAAATACATAACAACACAAAATATGCGAACTGCTACCATGATGGCAAAAGCTCTTGATTTGTCTATTAGAATCTTCCGGTTTGGCGAAGGATTAAAAAAAATTATGAATAAACGTAACGTGTTACAATGCTTAACATGCATTTAAGGGAGACCAAACTGGTCGCCAGTGGCGGCTAGTTACTTATAAATAAACAAGCAGTATTATGTGAAGTAAAAAATTTTTTCAAATACCTGTTGCAATTGTTCAGGACACAGAATTTTTTCAAAATATCAATATCAGCCTTATTTTTGTAACTTTAAGTGACGAAATTTTTTTAATTTACAAAATTGAAAACTTGCATTTTACTTTGAATCGATGTTATTTCACTAAAAATGAATATTAAAAAAAAACTGCGACGTATTTCATTAGATTTATTTATTTTGTTTATGTACTAGGTTAAGTCTATGGTGAGTTGTTGTGTCCACCGCTTGACCCTCTTTTTTTTCTAAGTGCTCTCGCCCATCAGCTGTCAAACTATCATTTTATAATATAGCAACTAAAACAAAATGCAGTTTCATGTATAATACAGGGTGTCCGAAAAGTCTTTCCTTGATTACAAAATTCATTCATATCCGCTATATATGAGATAGACATGTTAAACTGGTGCCAGAATGTCGGAAAACTAACCAAGGTTTTTGAGGTGAAAACTTCTTTAGGCGCGTTGGGCATTTTTTGAGATGGGAAAAAACCATTGAACTCGCGACACTGTTACTTAACCGACACCTCTGTATATAAGTATGTACATGTATTGTGTATAGTTCGGTATGAGGTAGGGCCGGGCGGGAGCGTCGCGAGCCGCTTGCTTGCCTGTGCGCTATTGGTTCCCGAAATACACGTACGAGAGTTAGAAAAAGGGAATGCTTTCAGTAGTGCTGCTACACAATTCAACGCACGTTTCTGTTAATTCAACATAGATATTATAATTGTGATAATTCTTGAAATTCATTATTTTCTTCTTTGATTTAGCTAGCTACATATAATGTATCATACAATTAACTTACTAATGTCAAGTGTTAATAATTATGCGTTATATTTTCCATGTACAATAGTGCATTAAATAAAAATTGTAGTATAATTTTTGTAGTAGTAGTTTATAATAATGAATAAAAAAACATTTCATTTAAAAGTATTTCCTGCACAATAAAACATTTCCTGAGGATTCAAAAAATACACACGTAATTGTTCAAGTTTTCACTTGTGTCGGCACTCCTGGAGTGCCACTGTTTTTTTGTTTGTTTTTTTTTGTTTGTTTTTTCTTTTTGCAGGTTTCCGTAACGTTACTGCAGTGTAGCAGTGTCAATGTCCAGGAAACCGGAAACATTTACAAATCAGGAAAAAGCTCAGTGTGTCTTCTGATATCACGATACCCTTTTGGCACCTGTAATTCATGTGAGGCCATATGCACTGACTTCTTGAGACTCCACACAAAACGCTGTCCCACTTCTTCCACTCTTTCAGCTGAAGTTGATGGTCAGCCAGTTCTTGGTACATGATCCGGTTTTCTGGACACTGACACTACTATGCCACGTTACGGAAACCTGCGACAAAATAAATAAATAAATAAATAAAACTTGGTTAATTTTCCAACATTTTGGCACCAGTTTCACATGTCTATCTTATATATAACGATAAATAAATAATAAATTTTGTAATCATGTAAATACTTTTCGAACACCCTTTACATTAGTGTAAATGGATTTTTATAAAATACTTCGCATTTCTCTAAAAACAATTCACGAAAGGCCTTTAAATGTTTTAATTTAAAATATCGCTTCGATTTAATATTCTCCAATATCATTTTATTTCTTTTTCTCAGGATTTCTTGCCTCGACTGAACTTTGCTCCCTTATGGCATTTTTGAAAAACAGCGATTCTCTGCTCAACGAAGAACCTCCAGATTACGAGTTGTATTTTGGGGAAGGAGCAGCGCTGCTTTACGGTCAGATGGGAGTAACTCCAGAGGTGAGAGATTGAATTGGAGTTTGGAGTTTATAGCTTTTCACACTCTTTTATTTCACTTCATTTGTTGCATGTCTGTCTGATTCAAATCTTGCAATCGATTATGGACGCACTTTCGTCGAACCGATTTTTTTCATGTTACACAGTTGTTCATTGTTGATAACAATGCAATATTCAAGTATTTTCACAGGTCTACCTAGTGTTGCAGGTCTGCTGTCACAAAAGTCGGGACAAAGAGACCAAAAATTTCGGGACATCGGCGTGTAAATCGGTACATAAAATTACAGCAAATCTTCTGAAAACTAAACTTTCTATAACGGTATGCTGTCTTAAACATAACAAAATTATCGTGTCCTAAAGAAGAAATACCATACAATTATACCTACTAAGACGAAATATGTCTAAAACGGAATTATTCTCTAGTCATTTGATAATTCGTCTTAGTATGTTTTACTGTACTAAATAAACACAATAATCTTATACAATAAAATCAGTGAAAGCAGAATCGCTAGGAAACGAAACAAACTTCGTTTTGGATATGTTTTCCATTGAACAATTATAATTGTATGGTATTTCTTCCGTAAGGAATATAAAATTTTTACGTTCTTAATATATTTAAAACAGGATTATGTTTCGAGTTTTAAACATCCTGTTTCACAAGTTTTACTAAACAAAGTACAACAAAACCTGTAAAAACAGATTCGATAGGGATTGATCCGTCTTAGGCAGGTTTCCGTCGTATCAAGTAGATTAGTAAGGTATTCCTTTTGGCAAACATTTCCCATTATAGACAGGTTCTATTTTTCCAGGTTTTATTGTATTCCATTCGATGCAAACTAACAAATAACATGGTACCAAAAAGAAAAAAAAAAAAGAATTTGTGAATCATAAAAAATCGGTACTTTTGGCGTCCCAGGTCTTGGAACCCTGCGAAATCGGGATATCCCGCGTGAATCCTGTCACCTAGCAACACCATCTGTAGCTCATCAGGGACAGGCTTCAGGAACCAAAATCCAACTTTTCGCACAGGCCGAAAATATTAAAGAAACGAGTCAAATAAGAGCGATGCTGGCAACAATAGTTACAATAATAGAATCACAACAATGAAACAAATTTTGTGCCAAACCATGCTTGCTAAAATACAGCAACATATAGTTCTGTTCTAACTATTATGTGAAAGTTACAACAATGGTTAAAACGAGAAAATTGATCAATAACAACATTAAATTAAAGATGTATATGTTACGGTCATTATTAATAATAACCGGTTATTATTAATAAGGACCGAATTAATGATATTGACCGTAACATATATATTATTTTATTATTAATAACAACATGTAACTAAAATTTGTTAAGTTATTAACAATTGGGAAAATGGTTGTTGCTTTCTGTCGAGAATAGACCTCTTGACGTCGTCACTTTAATAACCATTGGGAAAATGGTTGTTGTTTTCGGTCGAGAATGGCCCTCTTGACGTCGTCACTTTATTGACGTCGCCACTTTATTTTTTAAGCGTTTTAAAGCGTTTTTAACGAAATTCTGTAACTTTAGAAGAATTTTTAACGAAATTCTGTAACTTTAGAAGAATGTTTCTTTGAATAGACAATAGAAATGCATAAAATCGTTACAAAAATGTTAAAGCTACAAAAAGGATAGATGCAAATTATCAGATATGAAAAAAAGCCGAATTCAAAAATTGACGTCGGATGAGAAATCGTCTTATAAAGCAAAAAACGTGTTCTTCAGCTTTAATTTCCTCAAAATACCTTTAGCTCAGACATCAATCTAAACAAGAGTTAAAATTATTGTAGGAAGGACCCGATAAAATATTTTTGTTTCTGTTTTCATTAATATATTGTAAATTTGGTACTTTCGTGTTATAGCGCCCCTCCCTCCCAGAATGAATCGCCAAGCGACTAAGATTTTTCGCCAAATTATAGAGCATGTATGACATTATAATAATATTTGATGTATATATAACATTTCTTGACGTATGTGGCCAAGTTATAGTCATTATATGATGGAAATATGATGTATATATATATGACACGTGTACATGATGTATATACGACATATAAGACGTAAATAATATGTGTATGATGACGTATATGGCACACATACGGTGTTTGGAACATATATATACTAGCAAGCTACGCCCGCTGCGCTGGTCAGTTTCTACAAATGAACCTTGAAGCAAACAAAATATATCGTTTAATTTGACCTTGTATTTGAAAGCAATCTGTATATTTACCTGGAATATCCTTCCACATTACTGAAAAATGACGTGATTGCGCTATTATATTTTCTAATGTGCAGTCAAAATTTTAGCTGTTAAGGACCAACTCTTTTATTTGGTCATTTACAGTTAAGGTTTGCTAAAGAATGATAAAACTATATGCAATATACTAAAACCATCACTAAAAATTATCGAACTAACAATGCAAACTAATTAACAAAATCCATTCAGTAGAAGTTTTTATAAAGGCTAATCTTTTATAATCGGGTTCATCTGATTATAGAACTTTTCCACGTAATTCTAAAACAGAACAATATAAAATATACTAAAACCATCTTTACAAATTATCTACTTAACAATGCAAGTCGCAAAAAATACGCCCAGTAAAAACTTTCAAAAAGGCTAATCTTTCGGAATCGGGTTCTCCTGACTGTATAACCTTCACACAACTGTTTGACTAAGCAGCGTAGAACAATATGTAGTACATTAAAACCATTCCTGAAATAGCATCTGACTAACAATACAATTCTCATCAAAATCCGTCCAGTAGAACTTTTTCAGAAGGCTAATCTTTCATAATCCGAATCAAATACTGAAAAAGCTAATATTTGATTAAAAAAAAAATATCACCTGATTTTCGAATTTCCCCCTATAATTCTAGAACTAAGCAACGTAGAATGATATGTTATATAATAAAACTTTCCCTAGAAAATTATCTAACAGTGTAGGTTTCATCGAAATCCATTCGGCAAAATCTTTTAAAAAGGCTAATATTTCATAAACGGATTGATCTGATTATAGAACTTCCCAGAATAATTCTATAACTAAGCTACGCAGAACGGTATGTTATACAATAAAACCTTCCCTGAAAAATTATCTTATACAGTTTAAGCTCTACGAAAATCCATTCAGCAGAACTCGAGTTATAAGCAGCCGGAACGAAATTTCATATATGTAGAAGTAAATAGAAGTATATTGCCATTAATATAGTTTGCATTTAAATTTAAAAAAAGGTACTTTTCGGTTAGCCGGGCGCCAGTGATCGTACACTTGAAAAAAAAAAGCACCTTTTGGCTTAAAATCTCTCATCAAAACTGTTTTTCTTTTCTTTCTTTTTTTAAATAAAATTAATAACAGCTTTTTCTTTTATTTTTCCAGCTGTATAGCCATTTCAATTCTTTCTGCATCAAAAAAAAAAAAAAAAAAAAAAAAAAAAAAAGACACCTTTTGGCTTAAAATCAAATTGTTTAGGATCAAAAGTAAAATCAAAATCGCCAAAAACAAAAGATAAATCGCGAAATATTGTTTCGATAGCAATCTTGCCCCTTGAATAATTTGTTAAGCATTGCGAACATTCCCAATCATGTTTAAATTAAATATTTTCGTTTTATAATATTCTCTCATCAAAACTCTTTTTTCTTTCTTTTTCTTTTTTTTTTTTTTTTTAAATTAATTTAACACAGTTTTTCTTTTATTTTTGGAGATGTATAGCCTTTTCATTTCTTTCTGCAACAATAATGATCGCCAAAAAAATAGCAATGGTAACCTTTTCGGCCAAAATAACAAATGTAAAAAATGAAATGATTTACGACATCACATTAAAAACCTCAAAAATAACAGTATTTCTCCACTGTTTAATGGATGTTATTATACATATAAACCTTCCTCTTGAATCACTCTATCTATTAAAAAAAACCGCATCAAAATCCGTTGCGTAGTTTTAAAGATTTAAGCGTACATAGGGATATAGGGACAGAAAAAGTGACTTTGTTTTATACTATGATAGTGATGCGTATATAGGATGCATATATAAGTTTTGCTATGATCTGGGCGAAATCATAACTGCAACCTTGGCATAATCATAATTGTAGAGGCCGCTATAACACGAAAGTACGGTATTTTTTTTTTTTTTTTTTTTTTTTTTTTTTAAGCTTTTGGAACATTTTTCCAATGGTTATTGTAATTTGTTAAATTATAATTATTTTTTTTTTTTGCTTTTTTATTTAACTTTACTTTGTTTTTGTACGTAAAGATGGAACTTTGTAATCGATTTCTCTCTCTATTCCTGATAGGCTAGGAACTATAAAAATTATGTATACAGGTGTGTTTCCGATGACAATACAACATTTGAATATTTTTAAAATTTAATTATAGATTAATAAATTAATTTTAAGGGATTTTTTCCGTTATCCGGGTTCAGATGATAAATTTCCAAATGAATTAATTACAACTGTGTACGAGTTGCAAGGACAATAGAAATAGCCAAACTACGCGTGTGAAAGTATACCAACTGGCTGAGACTCAGGTGCATCAGGAGAGGCCTTGGACTATCCTCACCTAAATTTTCAGACTTCTAGGTGCGTTAGATTTCGCTAGCCATCGCAGACAGACACACACACACAGAGAGAGAGAGAGAAACTTTCTTTTATTAGTATAGATATGTGTGCATGTGTGTTGCCGAACAGTTGATGTCGGTTAAGGAGCTTTCGAGTTGCAATCAACTTTACGCCCAGTCTATGAGTGAGTAGAGTGTCTTGTAATAAATTAAGCCGTTGGGAAAAGTTAAGTTGTAGTGTTAACTACATGAAACAAGTTGGAAATTGTACGTCAAACGTGACAAATGAGGTGCGTTCGTACTATAGCTAGTTATATAAATATTCAGATCTTGATGATTTTTAATTCTGCGAAATGAATTATTTCGTCTGCAGATTAATTTCTGTAATAAAATAAGTATCTCGGTCGCTTGACGATTCAACCTCGGAAGCTCCTCTAACAAAAAAGCACCGATCTTTTTTTTTTTTTTTTTTTTTTTTTTTTTAATCAAATTTCTTAATAAATGTTTTTATTAATATTTTCTAAAGTTTGGATTCGATTTTCATAAAATTTGAAATGTCTCGACAAAATTCTGCAAAGATATAAAATATAATAAATAAATTATCTTAAATTTCAAACCATTCGGTTGGGTAGTTTTTGCGTTGTTATATGCGGACGGACGGACCAGACGACGACAATAGGTATACGTATTTATATCATTACGAACGCACCTAAAAAGAACATTTACATTGTAAAGGATAAATTAAAAATTTAAAAAAAAGGGATAACAAGGGGGGGAAATTCTGCTATAAGGCCGAATATAGATTGCCACACACAGCTTTTATTTAAAAAATAAATAAACTAGCTGTAACTCCGAATAAAAACGCAATGACAACAAACAATTTTAAAATATCTAAATAACAAATAAAAATTCCCCTGTTAAAGTGTTGAGTTGTTCAATAACCATTCGATTTAGAAAAATATTTTTCTACCACTGAGCAATTTTTTTAATGAAATTTAATTCATGTTGCTATGGCAGCAGACGATAAAACGATATCTTTGGAATAAGGGAATAAATAGAAGAAAAAAAATTGTTGATGTTTGTGATAAAATGTTTTTCTTTATTTTTTAAAAATGTATATACATAATTCACTTTTATATTTTAACAGAATAATAAGTTTAGTATAATTCGTTACTCATGCTATGGCCAGTATACACGATACACGTCGAGCCACAATGACTTTATCATTATGTTTTTACGCGTAAAAGTTTCGCTACGGTACTCCATTGTGAAGTTTTGTAATTTTTTAAATCTAATATTTGAAAAACGACATAATCATTAGATTGGAAATTTATATCAAGAAAAATACAATTTTTTACCATTCTAACGCAGTTTGTAAAACAATTTTGTGACAAATACTTTTCGAGTTATTAATTTTTTAAGTAACTTCAAATGTTTCATTTTCCGAGATTAATCTGTGGCAACGATGGATTGCTGTGACTTTTCATAAACATGAAAAATGATAGAGATTGAAAGAATAAGCCACGTGTGTGGCTAAAAACAAATTTGGAATAAAAAAGTAAAGCGAGGAGATTAAGGATAGAGTCTAAAAAATGGAAGAAAGTGGTATAGCTGTAGTTATAACTAACTACTATAGTTAGAGTTGAAAAAGTAAAAAATAGGGTTCGGAACATGTTCATAAAACAGCATATAGATGCCAGGTGGTGAAAAAGGCGGGCAAAGCATAAAACAAAAAAAAGCACTTAAAAGGGCCATACATTTTTTTTTTTTTTTAGTATAGCTAAGGTAATAAGTTTTAAATAAGAAATTAGGTATTAATAATGTGAAAAAAATTACAAAATATAGTTAAAAGAGAGAAATTTACAATAGTGGTAAGCACTGATGCTCACAGTCTAATAATGCAAGAATATTTTGGACGTTTACGGTGATGTGATTCGAAGGCGTCATAATCCGGCAATTCTGCGATTATTTCATTAGGGAGGTCATATAGTTTTTCATAGAATTTTTTAGAAAGGTGGTAGATTCTTTTATTTAATATGGTAGTTTTGAGGTCTCTACGGATGGTGCTATTACGGAAGTAACGTGAGGCATTTCTAACGTGCATGTGTGTGTGTGTACTTTAAACTCACTTTATTTAAAATAAAATTCAATAAAATTTTTCCAGTGACAATCTAAGATTTCCTTTTCTGTGTATATCAACGATAACAGACGAGTTAGACCTTCGAAAAGTGAAATTTATTTATATCTCGAAAACTACTGATTGGAATGAGATGTAAACTCATACCCGCATGTTTTTGACAATTAGTTTTAAGCGAAAATTATTGTAGGTCATAATTCATGATTTTTAATATTTATTTATTAATAATTTTCATAATTAAAAATACATTTTTTAAATCGAAAAATGCATTGAGTTAAATTTTTGGTCCATTCGTTGTGTTTCAATAAATAAAATTTCAATCGGATAATTTGTAGAAGATAAGAATAGAAATTTGTCACGGGGAAATAACATTAGCATCTTCAAAATTTTAATTCTTTTAATTCAATGAAATGTTAAGAAAAAGTACATAAACTATGTCTTTTTCCGGGTTGCCTTGATCCAAAGAACGCAAATTATGTCAGTGGATGTTACCATTTGAAAATTCAAATTTGATGTATTTTTTAATATGTGAACTTTTGTTTAAAATTTTTTATTCATATCCGGAAAGTAAAACAATTCCGAATCGAATGACACCTCTCTACGACAATTTGACAATTAAAATGCATGGGGTATTCTATTTTTTAGGGTTTCGTTTATCTCACGAAACCCTATTCGTCCCGCTACGTTGTCTGTCCGTCACAGAGCCGGTTCTCAGAAACTACATAACTTACAGCCTTGAAGTTCTGTGTACTTATAGTTGAATACCTTCTATGAAGCTGAAAATCATAAAATTTTGAAAAAATCGTATTATTTTAATATAGAGAGATTAAAAAAATCTAACAGCTTTTTCCTTTTAAATTTAAACATTTTTCGTTATAGCAGTTGCCAACAATTAAAAATCCACAACAAAAGTCTTTCTACAATAATTAATTTTCTATTGAAAGCTTTCCACGTGAAAAATGAAAATGAAATAAAAAGTTTCACCAATTGAAAAAAGAAAATATTAATATGACGTCATATTGATAATAAAACGGAAATTTTCAACCATTTCTCAATAATACAAACAATATATGTGTAAGTACACAAAGCAGGTAATATGATGTCATTATTGTTAGTGAAACTGAGAAAGAATACCATTCATTTTGTTCGATTGTTCAGTGGCGATGGTGAACAGTAGATGTCGCCACCACATGGAAGCATCAATCTGGAATCGCATTGAACTCTGAAAAAAAGACTTTGGACTCTGCCGTAAAAAGTGCTGTATAAACATTTTTCCTTTATTCGATCGGACTCAAAAACTTATATACGTGTACATGCTTTTTTCACATCACGCTGGCTTTTTATGGCCAAGCCTCTGTTAAGAAATAATTAATTTTATTAATATCTGGAAGCGTATGTGCTCCATATTTGTGATTTAATTATTGTGTGTTTCAAAGGTATATCCTTATTTTCATCCTTTTCATCATCCGTTTCAACAATAAAATTATTTAATCAAGATTCAAAGATCGCCGACCATTATTGGATAATCCATTGAATAATAAAAATATTAATCAATCATCACTATCATTTCAGCTGTCAATAATGAGCAGCTACTAGCTATCTATGAAGAAAAAACAAGGTAAGGAATTATTATTTCCTTTTAATTGTTGAATATAAATATCCTAGTTATAAGCATAACGAATCTTGTGTTTAAATTCTGCATTAAGCTACCGAGAGCATTATATTTCATTATTATTAACAACAGATTATGAGTCCTGAAATATATATTAATAAATAAAATGCATGAGTAATTTGATAATGTGTGTATATATGAAATAAATAATAAGAATTAAAAGAGCACAGAAATAATGTGCAGCTTATAGCGAAACGAAAATAAAAGTAAATATTATTTGTTTATCATAACAATAAAACAATAAGCTTTGAAAATATGGCCGCTAGTAAAGAAATAGCTCTTATAGAAAAATTAAATGATAATAACTACAGTAACTGGAGCTTTAAAATTGAGATGCTTCTTTTGAAAGACGACTTATTTGATGTCGTCACGACCGAACCAACTAACCCGCCCGCCACCGATTGGGCTAAGAAAAATATTAAGGCGAAATCGATCATAAATCTTTGTATCGAAGATAACCAAATCATTCATGTCAAGCATTTATCCACCGCTAAAGCGGTGTGGGATGCATTAAAAAATGTGCATATGAGGTCAAGCTTATCGTCAAAATTATTCTTGTTAAGAAAACTATATGGTCAAAAATTAAGTGAAGGAGGTGATATGAACACACACATTAATAGCATATTGTCTTTAAAGGATAAGCTCTTCGCAATCGGCGAAGAAATAGCTGAAACTCATATTTGTGCCCTACTATTGTGCTCTCTGCCGCATTCATACGATCCCCTTGTCACAGCTTTAGAAGCACGACCCGATAACGATTTAACGCTAGAATTTATAAAAAATAAATTAATCGATGAGTACAGACATAGAATTGAAAACCGCGATACTGGTTCCAACTCGCGTGATTCTGCATACAATGTCGTAAATAAAAACGAATGAAATAAAAAGTTCTGCAGTCACTGTAAACGCGACGGTCATTTCAAATCAGAATGTTTTTACCTCAAAAACAAAACTATTAACAACTTCCAAAGGTACTGTAGAATATTTAGATTCCAGAATTATTACAGTTGAGATTTAAATCAATAAATAAATAAAAGAATATCTACGTACCTGAATATTTGTCATGCTCAGATTCCATAATTTCAATATCAGCCGATTAGTTTGATACTCTTATTCGTAGACTTCAATACTGAAATCTTTGTTTTTACGCACGGAATAAATCACTTGCACAGAAGAATTGCTCTAAAAACAGCATCAATTTTAGTAGAAGGAATGGTATTAAATTTGTTGAATAGAAGCATGATTTCACACTGATAAAAAACTTGAAAAGTTGATCTTTTTCACATTTTAATAGAAGAGAATACTACTTGAATACTTAGAATTTGTACATCACTCAGAATTAAGACTTAAATACAGCAGCATTTTACGTTCCGAAGAACACAATCATAACAGAATTTTTCACCGTTCCGAATTAACACAGAGAGAATGATAACAGAAAATGAATTTGTTCTATCACTATCCCGCAGAAAAAAGGCAGGGTCGCATATTCACAAAAACTCTAATAAAGATAAATGAAAGATAATTAATACAAATATAACAGAAAAATATGATAGAATTTTTTAAAGCACAATAATAATAAGGTTGTGGAAATTTAATAAAGTTTTTAGAATGTTTTTTAGTCATTTTATGATGTAATAATCTCAGTTTGTAAAGTCCTTTTAAATAGCTGCCATTTCATAGTGCTGCCATCTATCGTTAAGAATAGTTACTTAAAAATCATACATCCTCCGCCCCCGGCAGGAGAGGGGACACCTTTGATATAGGACGCTTGATGTCACCGTCAACTGTCTTAATCAGGACAACCCGCACAAGATTATCTGTTCCAGGATAAGTCTTTAGAATTCGACCCAATTTCCATTTCATGGGCTGTAAACGTTCGTGAACTATTACCAAATCACCTTCTCGAAGATTTGCACGTGGAGTAGTCCATTTTGGACGTTGTTGAAGATGTTGCAAATATTCGCTGGACCACCTGCCCCAAAATTGATTTTTAGCTTTTTCTATTAAACGCCAGCGAGCATTTAACGAAATTTTAGGATGATTCGATGATTCTGGAATGTCAAGAAGAGGTGCTCCAATTAGAAAATGACCCGGCGTTAAAGCACGAGGATCAGAAGGATCGGAAGACATAGGCGTTAATGGTCTGGAATTTATGCAGCTTTCTATCTGGCAAAGTAAAGTAGTGAGCTCTTCAAAATTGAGTACGCTTGATTTACAAGCTCTCACAAGATGAGTTTTAGTTAGTTTCACAGCTGCTTCCCATAGACCACCAAAGTGTGGTGCATATGGAGGTATGAAATTCCAATTAATTTTTTGGGTGGAGAGAAATTCTTGAAAGTCTTTTTCCCTCAAGTATTTAAAAAGCTGTTTTAATTGATTGGACAGACCAATAAAATTTTTTGCATTATCAGAGAATATATCAGAGGGCAAACCTCTGCGTGCAATGAAGCGTTTGAATGCTGCTAGCAAGGCTTGTACAGATAAGTCAGATACAAGTTCGAGATGAACCGCTTTTGTGCACATGCAAACGAAAACTGCGATATAAGATTTTAGCTTGATTTTTGTTCTTGGCATATTTGGTTTGGTCAAAAAAGGACCAGCAAAGTCTAAGCCCACCTTGAGAAATGAACGAATTGGAGTTATTCTTTCAACGGGAAGGTTTCCCATCATTTGTTGGCAGGCTTGTGCCTTAAGGCGTTTACAAAGTACACATTTATGGAGCTCTTGTCGGACTGTTGAACGACCATCTACAAACCAGTAGTTCTGGCGAATTGTAGAAAGCACTAACTGTGTACCTGCATGTAAATTTCTTTCGTGGACATCCTTTATTAACAATTTAGTTATAAGACTGTTTTTAGGAAGAAGAATAGGATACTTTCTGTCAAAATTGAATGTTTCATGTTGCGATAAACGACCACCCGCTCTTAATATGTCAGCTGAATCTAAGAAGACATTTAACGATAGCAATTTGCTATTGCTTGGCAAGGATTTATTTTCTTTTAAGAATTTAATTTCTGCATGAAATTCATAATTTTGAATTAATCTCACTATAGAAATGATAGAACTAGATATTTCTTGTGCACTTAGATTTCCGATCTTTTTTGTAGAATTCTGTCTTGCATTATGAATAAATCGCAAACACCATCCTATTACGCGTACTAATCTATTAAAGCTTGAGAATTTTAGAATAAAGTCTGGTAAAACATTTATTTTTGTTATGTTACTGACAGAGTTAGCTTGTTGATCTAATTCAACGATAGGACTGTATAAGAGGATTGGAATTGGCTCTTTTGACGACAGCCATGGAGGCCCATGCCACCACATCTTATGATTAAGAAGTTTTCTCGGTGGAATACCCCTAGAGGCTACATCTGCAGGATTTAGCGTTCCTGGAACATGGTTCCATTCGGCTGAAGGCAATAATGTTTGTACTTGACGTACTCTATTTAAGACAAATTGATTTCCTTTTAAAGGAGGCGATTTTAGCCAGCAGAGCACAATTTGCGAATCTGACCATAAAAATACACTATTTATGATCGTGGATAAAGTATCGACGATAGTTGAGCAAAGTTTTGCTAATAACAGAGCTGCACAAAGTTCGATGCGTGGCAGAGTTTGTTGCTTTATGGGATTTAATTTTGTTTTAGCAGCCAGTAAATTTACAAATATTTCGTTAAGAGTTATAACCCGTAAGTAAGCGACAGCAGCGTAAGCTTTTCCGGAACCATCACAAAAGCCATGCAGCTGCATTTCGCAATCCTTTTTATGGCATGAATTGGTATAACGGGGAATTTCAATATTTTCTAAATAATGAATTTCTGACAAAAATTGATTCCAACTTATTAAAATTGAATTTGGAATTTCCTCATCCCATGAGATTTTTTCCTTCCAGAGGTTTTGTAGAATTATTTTTAAACTTATCGTTATGGGGGAGAGAAAACCTAGAGGATCGAATATCGTGGATATTACGGAGAGAAGATCTCTTTTATTTTGCACGGCTTTGAACTCGCTAAACTTTATTTTTAGCGTATCATTAGATGAATTCCAGAATAAGCCCAGAATTTTAACAGCTTCATCTTCTTTGATTACAGTCTGTGAAGAAGCTTTAAGTTCATCTGGTAAATGAGCGAGTACTTCAGGCTCATTTGAAGTCCACTTTCGTAAATTAAAACCTCCGCCTTTCATGACATTAATGAGTTCCGTAATTAACGATTGAGCATTTTCTTTGGAATCCGAACCCGACAACAAATCATCGACGTAGATATTATCGCGAATAATTTTAGAAGCCTTTTCAAAAGTTTGTTCGTTATCTATTGCTAACTGATTTAAAGTTCTAATTGCCAAAAATGGCGCACAAGCAGTGCCATAGGTTACTGTTAACAACCGATAGGTTTGAATGTTTTCTTTAGGATCGAACCGCCATAAAATACGTTGATAATCTACATGTTTTGGATTGATAAGAATTTGCCTGAACATTTTTTCAATGTCCGCACTAAAGCCTATTGGATGCATTCTGAATTTTAATAATAACTGAAAAATATCCGGTTGTAATTTCGGCCCTATCTCCAAATAATCATTTAACGAGCGACCTTCTGAACCAATTGCGGATGCATCGAATACTACCCGAAGTCGAGTTGTACAACTATCCTCTTTTATTACCCCGTGGTGGGGGAGATAAAAATGATCTGGATTTGAAATTTCTGCGGCGGGAACGAGTTCCATGTGTCCCAAATCAATATACTCTTTCATGAATGAAGAATATTGTTCCTTAAGTACGGAATTTCCTTGAAGTTTATTTTCTAAGGAATTGAAACGCTTTAAAGCTTGAGATTTAGAATTTCCGAGAACAGGTTTAGATTTAAATGGAAGATCCACGATATATCTTCCTGATTCCGTGCGTGATACTGTTTTTATATAATTATCTTCTACTAGCGAAACTGGATCATAACTAGGAATTGATTCGAGTTCCCAAAATTTTTGCAATTGAGAATTTATTTGCGTCGTAACATGACAACTAACAGAAGAATTATGATTAGAATGATTCGAATAAATTACTCCAGATAATATCCAACCCAGTTTCGTATTAACAGCACTCGGTGTTCCCTTAGGACCTAGAATGGACTCTCCGATTATTATGTTAGCAAACAAATCTGCACCTATGAGTACATCAATGGAATCGGACACATGGAAATTGGGATCCGCCAGATTTAATCCTTCAATATGAGGCCAATACTTATTAGTAATCAGAAAGTTCGGCAAATTTGTTGTAATCTGATTAACAACTAAAGCATCTAACTGAAAAGTTTCGTTATTAAAATGCGGAGAAAATGTTAAAGAAACTTCCTGAAGAGCTGTCTCTGCGACTAAATTGTTTATTCCTGATATTTTATGAATTGTAGATCTCAAGGGAAGACCTAGTTTTCTACAACACGATTTTAAAATCAAACTCTTTTGAGAAGCGCTGTCAATCATAGCCCTACAAGGAATAAATTTTCCTGTTTTGGATTTTACATGTATAATGGCAGTAGCCAGTAATGTTTGGGAATTTTCAGTCAAAGTTTGACTGCTTAAACAATTGGATTCATCCACTTGTGCATTTGAATTACTTCCGCTATTTTGATTTGTAACCCGCTCTTGCGGTCTAAAAGAATTCTGTGATGCAGAATTAGACTGTTCGTGATGCAGAATTGAATGATGCTTAGCCTTACAATATTTACAAGTAGTGCTAATCAGACAATTAGCAACAAAATGATTAGCTCTTAAACAGTTCGTACATAGTTTTTTTGCTTTTACTAACTGCCATCGTTGATCAACCGTTAAATTTTGAATTTCTGGGCATTTGTAAAGTGCACGCCCTTCATTGCATTTTGGACATAAGGGCTTTAAAGATTTGTTCCCATTGTCCATGACAACTGCATTTGAAAGAGATTTCTTTGGGCCTTGTTGAGATTTAAATTCAAATTTATAATTAAGTTTAGTTTCATACTTAATAAATTCAGCATTACAACCTTGCAAACTGCGTGCATGTCTTTCTAAAAATGTCACTAACATATCGTATGTTGGAAAAATATCCTTATTTAATGATAACTCCCATTGTTTCCTTAATGAGTCATCGAATTTAGTTTGAACAATATAAACCAAAATCAAATCAACAAATTCGTTAAATTCAAATTTTAGAGATTTCAAATTTCTAATCACTTCATTGCAATTATCCAATAACTCTAGCATTGTTTTCTGCGTGGGCGATTTTAATGGTTTAGCATTAATAAATTTTGACAATAGCGAATATGCTAAATTTCTACGGTTATCATATCTGTTAACTAGCGTTTCCCATGCTTGTTTATAATTCTCACCTGAAATAGAAAATCCTGAAATTAATTTAGCAGGATAATTTTTGACACTCGCAATTAAATACGAAAATTTTAATTGATCGGAAAGAGCTTCATTTTTATGAATCGAAGTCAAAAATGTCTCTTTAAATGTAATCCAGTGACTCATATCACCATAAAATATGGGCAATTGGAATTTAGGTAATTTTATTGAATTTTCCTTAATAGAACTATTCTCATCTGCATCACATCGGGTTTTTTTACTTTCGTTTTTAGCTGCAATAAACTGATCAATTTTCACTATATCTTCTACAACTAAGTCTTTAGCAGAAGTAAATGAATCGTAAAGAGTTTCAATTGTTTCTTCAGCTATACCAAAATATGATTTTTTTAAATCACTTTCTAAGATACTAAGTTCCGATTTCAATTTCTCCAATAACTGCAAATTATCTTTTTCAATCGCATCTGATACCTGATCTCTATATCTTTTTATTTCTTTTACGGTAAAATTAAATTTGGATTCCGAAGCGATTTCCGCTTTCGTTTTCGTCATTATTATAATTTTGAATAAGATTTAATTGATTAATCACCAGCCAACTCCGGCTCGACGGACCAACAACTTCTATGTAGAATATTTAGATTCCAGAATTATTACAGTTGAGATTTAAATCAATAAATAAATAAAAGAATATCTACGTACCTGAATATTTGTCATGCTCAGATTCCATAATTTCAATATCAGCCGATTAGTTTGATACTCTTATTCGTAGACTTCAATACTGAAATCTTTGTTTTTACGCACGGAATAAATCACTTGCACAGAAGAATTGCTCTAAAAACAGCATCAATTTTAGTAGAAGGAATGGTATTAAATTTGTTGAATAGAAGCATGATTTCACACTGATAAAAAACTTGAAAAGTTGATCTTTTTCACATTTTAATAGAAGAGAATACTACTTGAATACTTAGAATTTGTACATCACTCAGAATTAAGACTTAAATACAGCAGCATTTTACGTTCCGAAGAACACAATCATAACAGAATTTTTCACCGTTCCGAATTAACACAGAGAGAATGATAACAGAAAATGAATTTGTTCTATCACTATCCCGCAGAAAAAAGGCAGGGTCGCATATTCACAAAAACTCTAATAAAGATAAATGAAAGATAATTAATACAAATATAACAGAAAAATATGATAGAATTTTTTAAAGCACAATAATAATAAGGTTGTGGAAATTTAATAAAGTTTTTAGAATGTTTTTTAGTCATTTTATGATGTAATAATCTCAGTTTGTAAAGTCCTTTTAAATAGCTGCCATTTCATAGTGCTGCCATCTATCGTTAAGAATAGTTACTTAAAAATCATACAGGTACGACGGTAATAGAAATAAATTCAACAATAATTCGAACACCTCTAGAAACAATTCTAATCATCATAAAAGCAGTCAGAACTATTCAAAAGACTCATCAAATTATTGCTTTGAAAGTAAAGCCAACGCAACCAAAGTTTCAAGTGATTCACCCCCTCCTACTTCTTCAGGAGATGCATCAGATAAGCACTCCGCACAAATCCATCAGGAAAATGAACCACCTCTTATCAACGAAGCTCAGGCACTAAACATAAATAAATTTATAGTAGATTCAGGGTGTACTAGACATGTTGCCTTCGCAAGAGAAAAATTTGAAAATTTCAAATCCGGTAATTTTGGGAGTATCATGATAGCAGATGGAAAAAGGCTTAATTCATATAGCCTAGGTGACATAAAATTAAATACTGATTCAATAAATCAGGTCACACTAAAAGACGTTTTATATTGCCCTGAACTGCAAAGTAATTTATTATCTGTCAAAAGAGCCACTGAAAACAACTTTAAAGTTATTTTTCGATAAAGAAACTTGCAGCTTTGTGAAAAATAAAAATACGGTCTTAGAAGCAAAACTAAACAATAATTTATATGAAATCGAACCCAAGGACGAATACGGTTATACCACTCAAACCCCCACATTGTGTTCCAACCCAAACTGTATAACAATTTGGCATAGACGCCTTGGACACAGAAACTATGACTCCATTAAATGTCTAGTTAACCAAAACCTCGCAGAAGGGATAAAGTTAAGCGAATGCAAACACGACATTATATGCACTAAGTGCATTATAGGAAAACTTGCAAAATTGCCCTATCCTAAAAAGGCTTCAAATAGATCAACCGAAATCTTATCGTTGATACACAGTGACATTTGTGGTCCGATGAAGACAGAAACCTTCACAGGAAAGAAATACTTCATCACTTTTATAGATGATTACAGCAGGTTCACCATGATCTATTTACTCTCGCATAAGGGAGAAGCCCTGACAAAATTTAAAGAATTTGTCGCACTTACCAAAAATAAATTTAGAAAGCAAGTTAAAGCGTTCAGATCTGATAACGCCGGTGAATACCTCGGAAAGGACTTTGAAGATTACTTAACCCTTAACGGGATTGAGCGCCAGCTCAGTGTAGCATTTTGTTCGCCACAGAACGGCGTTGCTGAAAGGAAAAACCGTACACTAGTCGAAATGGCACGTACCATGCTTTCCGACGCAAACCTACCAAAATCTTTCTGGGGGGAAGCAATTCTCACCGCGAACTATCTCACAAACCGTCTGCCCACAAAGGCAAACAACAATATAACACCATTCGAAATGTGGAACGGTAGGAAACCAAATTTGTCGCACATAAAAATTTTCAGGTGTAAGGCTTACGCCTACATAGAAAAAGTCAAAAGAGAAAATTTGACGACAACGCCATCGAAGGTACTTTCTTGGTGTATGACAACAGAAGCGAGGGATACCGCATCCACATCGGTAATAACAGAGTAATAATATCCCGAACAGTCAAATTTTTAGAACATGGAGTAAACGAAAACAATCCCAACGAAAACAATGTTGAGATCCCTCTAGACAACATAAAAATAGACCTAACCGATGACGAACAAGACGATGTTAAAGTCCATCAACAGGTCCCCATGGAACCTAGAAAGTCGCTAAGACATAACAGAGGCGTCCCTCCGGACCGATTGGGAGTTAGTGCAAATATTTGCCAAGTCGATGAACCGAAATCTTAGGAAGATATACTAAACATCAAAGACGACAAAATTAAAAACAAATGGTTAGACGCGACTAGAGAAGAAATGAACTCCTTAGAACAGAATAAAACATGGGTACTGGTTAAAACAATTCCCAGCAAACGCGTCATAGGATGTCGATGGACATTCAAAGCGAATAGAGGGGCTAACGGAACTGTTGAGAGATATAAAGCAAGATTGGTCGCGAAGGGATACTCACAAAAATATGGATGCGATTTTGACGAAACTTACGCGCCCGTAGTTGCATACACCACGTTAAGAGCATTCTTAAATGCAGCAGTATATAAGAACTTAAAAATAACGCACCTAGACGTTAAAACAGCTTTCCTTCACGGTGATCTCGAGGAAGAAGTTTTTATGAGACAACCCGAAGGATACGTAAAGAAGGGGCATGAGGAATGGGTGTGTAGACTAAGTAAAGCGATATATGGGCTCAAACAAGCCGCTAGAGCTTGGAATATCAAAATTAGTAAATCCCTCAAAGATCTAAATTTTGAAGAATGTACTTCAGACCAATGCCTGTATAAAAGAAATAAAAACGGAAAAATTGCGTACATAATCGTATACGTAGATGACATCCTCATTGCGGGAGATAAAAATGACGCAGACGATGTGTACACACAATTAAGTAAACAATACGAAATAAAGAACTTGGGAAATGTTACGCAATACTTGGGAATAAATATTAAAGAATTGAAGAACGGTAACTTAGAACTCGACCAACAAAATAAAATAATGGAAATTGCGGAAAAGTTTAATTTAATAAACGCAAAACCTACTTACACTCCTATGAACACCAATTATTATAACTTAAACCCAGATAGTGAATTGATGCAGGACAACGAAAAATACAGGCAAGCAGTAGGGGGGCTTCTATACATAGCGACATTAACGCGACCTGACAAAGCAGCTATTGTAAATATTCTGGGTAGAAGGAACGAGTCGCCAAGAGAAGCAGACTGGGATGCCGTTGAAAAACTCATCAGATACCTGATGACTACTAGACACTTAAAATTCATAATTGACAAATCAAAACCACCAGTACTAACAGTATATAGTGATGCCGATTGGGCAAGTGATAAAATGGACAGAAAGTCCACCACAGGAAATCTCTTCAAAATTAGGGAACAATGTTATCGCATGGCTCTCTAGAAAACAGAACTGCGTGCCATTATCATCTACCGAAGCGGAATATATTTCCGCATCCACAGCAACACAAGAAGTACAATGGTTGTTAACTCTTTTAGAAGATCTTGAGTTATCACAAACTCTACCCATCGTTGTCTATGAAGACAACTTATCTTGTATAAAGTTATCAAACAATGATAAACATCAATCACGTATAAAACACATCGACGTGAAATATCATAACATTCGACACTTGAAAGAAAATGGAATTATCTCTTTACAGTACTGTCCATCAAAACAGATGATAGCAGACATCTTCACGAAACCATTGCCAAAGCCACAGTTTGAATTCCTAAGGTCAAAACTGCAATTACTACCATCACCACTTTCCAATCAAAAGTACGGGTGTTAGTGAAACTGAGAAAGAATACCATTCATTTTGTTCGATTGTTCAGTGGCGATGGTGAACAGTAGATGTCGCCACCACATGGAAGCATCAATCTGGAATCGCATTGAACTCTGAAAAAAAGACTTTGGACTCTGCCGTAAAAAGTGCTGTATAAACATTTTTCCTTTATTCGATCAGACTCAAAAACTTATATACGTGTACATGCTTTTTTCACATCACGCTGGCTTTTTATGACCAAGCCTCTGTTAAGAAATACTTAATTTTATTAATATCTGGAAGCGTATGTGCTCCATATTTGTGATTTAATTATTTTAATGCCTGAGGAAGACCACTCGGCTGAGGGCGAACCCAGCCGTTGAGCATTTAATGTCTTCCCCGGGTGATTTAATTATTGTGTGTTTCAAAGGTATATCCTTATTTTCATCCTTTTCATCATCCGTTTCAACAATAAAATTATTTAATCAAGATTCAAAGATCGCCGACCATTATTGGATAATCCATTACTATAATAATAAAAATATTAATCAATCATCACTATCATTTCAGCTGTCAATAATGAGCAGCTACTAGCTATCTATGAAGAAAAAACAAGGTAAGGAATTATTATTTCCTTTTAATTGTTGAATATAAATATCCTAGTTATAAGCATAACGAATCTTGTGTTTAAATTCTGCATTAAGCTACCGAGAGCATTATATTTCATTATTATTAACAACAATTAGAGAATTAAAAAGAAAATTAATATGACGTCATATTGGAAGTTAAACCGAGGCCTCCGAGATGTCGCTGTGTGTCCTTCACCGGGCCTGCTACAAGTATTAGTGACGTCACAGTAGTGATCCACTTTGGTCAATGTATCGCAGCAGAAAGATGTAATAAAAAGAGCATTTCCGCTCTTATGATTTGTGATTACATAAATAATATTAAATTTCATAATCGTGAAATAAAAGGGAATCAATACACTTGTTTTATTAAAGGAAATTAAAAGTTTTAAATTTAAAAAAATGCCAATATTAATAAATCAGATTGAACCCATTGACTTACCTTTTCCTAAACACATTATTTTACAATAAATATACGTACAAAAAATATAATAAATCTACCAAAAACTTTACAAAATCAATCCCATTCCTCCCTTTTACAGCTACATACCATAATTTAACCACCATAACACAATAAATGTCAATTTAAATAGAGAAATCGACATTTTTTAACTATAGAGACCTTGGCACTTTTTTTTAACGCTTTGGCGTAATCCGGGCTTCAGAAAGTTAGATATGTTTTTAAATTATATACACAATTATGAAAACAAACCTAATGAACTTTTATGTTTATTTATATATATAAAATTATTTATATATACAATTCTGTTCTACCTGCATATAAAAAGAGATATATGGCTTCTTTATATTAAATAAATTATATAAATATTGAAAAAAAAATACTTATTTATATGAAACTACGAATAGGTTGCAAGAAAATATGTTGCCAACTTTCCTTCTCTCGCCATAAGCCTTTTTCGGTACTTTTCGGTTAGCCGGGCGCCAGTGATACATGTACATATATAAATATATATATATTAATTCATACATGTATGTGTGTGTAGATATGTGTATATATATATGTGTGTGTGTGTGTGTGTGTGTGTGTGTGTGTGTGTGTGTGTGTGTGTGTGTGTGTGTGTGTGTGTGTGTGTGTGTGTGTGTGTATCACTGGCGCCCGGCTAACCGAAAAGTACCCAATTTTCTATCTTAACTTTGTAACTGACTTGTAATATTTTAATAATTGTCTATTTATTGTACTTGGGTCTAGGACCTAATAACCACTCAAATTAACTTATCAAAAGTTTTATTTTCATAATATATTTGTACACTTAAGTTAGCTAAAATGTTAAATGGAACTACGTAGAACTACTAAGTTGTGTAAATCAGTTACTTTTAATTTTATAAACAAAGCACATCACTCACTTCTAACTAAATGTATCCAGATTAGTCAATTTATTACAGTATTTCTTTCGAAATCATTTTTTAAACTGTTTATCGTCTGCTTCTTTTATTTATTTATTTTTTTCTAAAGATCATTTGACTCTTTTCGATTTGGAAGTACAAATTCAATCAAATATGCCAGAATATTTCCATTACAGTAGGTTAGACATTTGTTGTTACTTTTTTTTTTCTGCACAACAAGCTCAATACAATCATATTAATTCTAGCTTCACGAATTGAAACGTTTATCGAAACATTTAATGCAGCCTACTTCTGTTGAAATGTAAAAATAATTATCACAAGGTAATTTTCGTAGCTAAAATTTCTTCTTTTCATTATCAGTAACGAATTTGAAGACTTAGATTAGAAACTAGGAGCACAACATTTTCTTCTCATTATTTTATAGATATAATCTACACTTTCTTTAATAATTATAATCAATAATTATTGATAGCATTACAATCTAAATACACTGAAAAATATTATTAATTACTATATAAAACAATAAATAAAATCAAAATACTATCGTAAACAATACGTACAAACGAACAAAGTACATGAAAATTTTTAAGTTATTATGGATCACTGTTTTGACGTCAGCAGGTTGTGACGTCACTTGTAGCAGGCCCGGTGTAGGACACATAGCGACATCTCGGAGGCCCCGGTTAAACGGACTTTTAAAAATGTTTGAGAGTAATACAAAGAGAGTATCAATATGAGTAATAGAGAAAGCAAGTAGATATGTCGTCAGCAAGTGATTATAACACCATATGAGTTTTAGGAACGTATTGAATCATGATAAAAACCCGATTATGGAAATATTGGCATATTTTAATATTTTGAAGGTCTCTATGTTTAATTTGGAAATTGATTTTTTTTTAATATCCCATTTAGTCCACATGACAGATATTATTATGACAGAGTATATATTCGAAAAAACGAGAAAAATAGACCGATAAATTTTTACTTTATAGAAAACTTTTTTTTTTAAGGAAATTTATTTGGATTTATTAAAGAAAAGATAAAGGGTTTTGAAAGGAATTTTAAACGAAATCCTTTATGCGATCTTCGATCACATTTACCCACTTTTTTTTCTTTAATGACTGTACATATTTTATGTAGTTAGTTATTCATTTTAACTAATTTATATTTCATTTCAATTTAGGTTTATTCTCAATTTATTGGTCCGTACGTGGGCAAACCGAGTTGGGTCTGCTTCACTTCTCTCTTGCACCCCGAAAGCAGAGGAACAGTAACACTACAATCAGCTGATCCCTATGATCCTCCTGTAATAGATCCAAATTATTTTGAAGATCCAAGAGATACTCACGACATTGTTGAAGGTGAGCTTTAGTTAAAATCAAACTGAAATCAAAGATAATGCCGGTTTTTTATATTTCGGATAAATGAAACTTTTTTTAAAAAAACATAGAAGGCTACTAGGTCGAATAAGACTTGCCCAGTCTTTTCCAGTTGTGGGAATTTTTAGGTATATTTCGTAAGAAATACTCCTTATTACATTCTCCCCTAAGTTGGAATTTTTTTTTTAATTTTGCAGATCTACGCCGATTATGACTCCCAGAACCCAAAACCACCCCCAGTTCAAAACTTTATCTATCTATCTATCTCTCTATGTCACTTTTTTATGGACACGATAAAGTCAACAATTCTGCACAAATCTCTTCCAAACTGATACATAAAATCAAGGGACATAAAATCTCGGTCAAGTTCGTTAACCCCTTGGGGACGAGTGACACGTATACATGACGCATAAGATGCTCAGAATACTCGATTATTCCCACCAGTTACTTTTTATTGTAAGCTTTGCCTTATGTAATCCTAGCATTTCTGCGATTCAATTAGGCGAAAATTTCTGTTTTGAAAATTCTGTAAAGTACGCTCGTCGCGAAGGGGTTAGTGGGCAAAATCGAACCAGGGGGATGGGGGTGGGGGCTTTTTATGAAAACAGAAAAAAACCTATAATTTCTTAATTATGATACGTATCGAATCCGTTTAAAGTTATTATTACTTCTAGAAAAAGGGCCGAAAATTTATGTGTGACAGATTTTTGATATCATTAAAAATGGCCCCAAGTGGGGAAAAAGGGGAGTTTTAGAATAAAAAAATTCATAACTTCGTCAAGATATCAAATCCGCTTAAATTTATTATAAATCCTCTTAATATTATCTAAAACTTTTATATTGACAAGTTTTTTATAGGACCAACCCTTATAGCAAAAAAAAATTAAGAACAAATATAATCCCTGCTGGCTCCACCTGCAAACAAGTTAGGTTTCAAGGTGGGCGGTTCTAAGTGCCGCATCAGGGCAAAAGGTCATTTCTTCCGCAATTCCCAACAAACAGGCGCCCAACGATCTGCGTCTTCGAAATCTACCTGTGTCTTTAGGCCGAGCCGTCAGGGATTTTTTTATTCGAAATATCTACCACTATTTCATAATTGTAATCTTCATTCCTTGATTAAATAAAGGACGATAACTAGTCGGAAAAAATGAAAGATAGTTTGAATTTGAAAAAAAAAATCTTCATCTGATGACACCGGGCTAGGGTTGCCAGTTAGGGCCTTCATTTTTATTCAGAAATTCCGAGTTCATACCAGTAAACCGAAGAGCAATCATATATATTATTTCTCCTGTCAACATCCCTTTTTTTCTGAAAATACGAAACGCAGAACGACGAATGAGATAGCATATGAAAGGATTTTGAAAACGCTTCTGACATAGCACACTTAACATTTCGTTAAAACATGTTTTCGATTAAAAATTGCTGATAATTAAAAATTAAATCGGCATTGTTTTCCTAAATGAAATGAAAGGTTTTCCTCAAAACATTGTTGCCGAAAAAATAAAATACCACATTATATGATGCTCAGCAATTATTATAAAAAACACCGCACGGGTTTATTTTATATTTATGATTAAAAAGCGAAATTTAAATTGAAATATTTAGATTTATATTTCTATGTCCCATGTTTTTCCCGAAGCGGATGACGTCATCCTCTAATGCAGTTAAAATACGATTGTTAATTTTTTTTTTCTCGCGCGTGCCTTTAGCAATCTTGGATCAGTTTTTACTCTAACTTTGATGGAATAAATTAGATGATATTCTGGATTGACTAACAACTAAATGTTGTTTACAGATATTTCTATCCTTGCTTTTTCTTTAGAAGTTTAAACCTGCATCTAATATTACATATTGATAAAAAATGGTACTTCTCTTTTATCCTGTCGACCACTTTTCATTAAAAAAAAAACTATCGCCAAATAAACGGGAGAACGTTGCCATTGGAATATCAAAATAAATAAATAAAATATAAGAATTTAAGGACACAATTGTTATTTTAATTAATGAAATAACTAATAAACCAGTAAAACATAATGAAAAATACACGCAAATGTCGAATTAAAAACCACTTGATGATTTAACAAACACATATAATGCTTCTGACATCAAGTAAATGGGACTGCATTTTTGGCGTTTAATCTTATAATTTGGCGATAGTTTTTTGTTATGAAAAGTGGTCGACAGCATAATAGAGAAGTACCTAAAAAATATTAGATTTCAGTGCGAAATCCTCGCACGGGTCCTCTGGTTTTTGCTTTATTTAATGACTGACATTTCGTGAATAGATAAATTAAAAATTCTTTTTTTCGGAATTTCCGGTATGAACTCAGTATCTCTTGCACCCCAAAAGCAGAGGAACAGTAACACTACAATCAGCTTATCCCTATGATCCTCCTGTAACAGATCCAAATTTATTTCTAAGATCCAAGAGACACTCGCGATCTTGTTGAAGGTGAGTTTTATTTAAAATCAAATACAATGCTTGTTTTTACAATCTTTTATTTCACTCAATTTCGTTTTTGTATGTAAAGATAGAATTTTGTAATCGATTTTTCACTCACTTCCTGATATGCAAGAATTACAAAAATCACTTTCACTGATGTGTTTCCTATGACAATACAGTATTTTAATATTTTTTTAACTTACTTATAAAATAATACATTAATTTTAAGGCATCTTTACGTTAGTCCGCCAAAGGTGACAAATCACCAAATAGTCTCTGTAAAGCGTACAATGGATCACACAACAATCGTCACGATTGCGTTTTACTTTTATATAACTACTCAGAGTCCGGATTTTCCCCACAAGCGTTAGACAAAAGAGCGAATCAAACACGAGTAATTCCCTCAAGCATTCTGAGCTCCTCCCAGTGCATCTGGTCCATTGTATATGAGTTCAAACAACACAAGATTTAATTATATACCAGCGCACGCACGCCAAAATACGCCAAATGGCTGCGAAACTGCAACAATGAAACATTTTGAAGGCAAAAAAGGGGTGAAATAAATTATAAATAAATCGAATGCTTGTTTTTAAAATCTTTTATTTAACTCAATTTGGTTTTTGTATGTAAAGATGGAATTTTGTAATCGATTTTTCACTCAATTCCTGATATGCTAGAATTATAAAAATCGCGTTAACTTGTGTGTTTTCGATGACAATACAGCATTTTAATATTTTTAGAATTTAATTATAAATTTATACATTAATTTTAATGCATTTTTTCCGTTAGTCCGCCAAAGGCCAAAGGTAACAAATTATCAAATAGTCTCTGTAACACGTACAATTGTATATCAGTTGAAACAACACGGGATTTAATTAAGCGCCAGTGCACGCACGCCAAAATATGCCAAATGGCTGAGAAACTGCTACAATGAAACATTTTAAAGGCCAAAAAAGGGAAATAAATTTATTAATAAAAAATAAATAATGGTAATATTTAAGAAATACGCTTTTATCAAATGATAGTTTAATATTAATTAATCAAAAAAGCTAAATTGATTTATAAATCTAATTTTTATTTATAACTATTTGTGAGAGAATCGATTGAAATTTATATAAGAAATTCGAAAGTGTGTAATGATACATTGTCATTTCATATTACAAATATTTGGGTGAATGATTGAATAATAGTGGGAAGCGGACTACAGATAAAGCTGTGAACGGTATTAAAATTAATAGATGGCTTCGCATCCTCTTTGTTATAGGGACTGATCATGCATTTCCAGCTTTGTGTACATTGTATTTGTTTTTTGGATGCTCTGATGATGATTCAGTGAATCAATCGGAACATGTCAATATTTTAATATTTTTTATTGATATTTTACGTTTTTTAAGCAATTAAAGTGTTTTAGAATATATTTTGAAGGTTTTTTGGAATCTATTTTATGGTGTTATCTAGGAAACTATTTACGAAATACTTTTAGAAGAGGAAGGAGCTTGTATTGTTTTAAAACTCGGATTTCACAAAAACATACCGATGCGAATGTGGTAAGACACATACAAGACTTGTCTTAATTTAATCTCTGAATTAAAAAAGTTTAATTTCGAAAAGCACGTGCTTTGTAAAAAGATAAAGATAATTTTAAATCTTTAAGATTTATAAAGTTAAAAAGATATAATAAATTTTAAAAAAATTATAAAAAATACTTTTAAACTATTCATAATATTTTGTACACATTCACATTCGATATTAGTTTCCACCCTTCCCTCTTTATATCGCCTATCGAATATATCGCTTCGTGTCTCCAGAACAAAATAAGTTGTTCTACTTTAATAGCGCATTAAAGTAACTTTAAATATATGTCAATTTATAATAAATTTAACTTTTATTGTTAATTTTATTAAGAAATTTCTAATATGCGTATAAACTTTTGAAGACAAATACCATACATTTACGTGTAGGTCAGGGGGGGGGGGAGGACCTGACATTGGCGTCTTTTTAAATTATAATTTTTATCCCCCCCCCCCCCCCCTCTCTAGTCACATCGTCACCACTCGAGTTAACGTCGCGTTTTTTATGTATAATTCGTCTTCTGTGATGCTTTTTACAATTATTATCCTGATTAATATTTTCACCTTTTCAAAAACATTTTGAACTGTTTATTTGTTTACCTAATGTAGATGTATATTAATATATATTTTCTAAAATATTAATTGCACTTTTAGTTACAATTTTATTGTCAACTACATTTAGTTGAGGAGTTTTGTTTAGGGCCGATAAAAAAATTAAGAGGACCTACCTACCAGCACCGATATACCAAATTTACAAGGATCGGACTAAGACGACAAAATATGAACAATTTTCAATTTAACTGGCTGGGACGAGAATAAATTATAAATGTGTTGCACGATCCTATGCTATTTGGACAACATTATTACAGAAATTTAAGATGCCCAATGTAAAGATCTGCATCGGACATTTACATTGTGTCTGAGCCCGATACCTAATTTTTCCTGTCGACTCGGGCCGGACTTAGGCGTACATTTTTTGAAGTGAAAACTTCTTTAGGAGCGTTGGGCATTTTTTGAGATGGGAAAAAACCATTGAACTCGCGACACTGTTACTGTAACCGACACCTCTGTATATTTGAAGTGAAAACTTCTTTAGGCGCGTTGGGCATTTTTTGAGATGGGAAAGAATCATTGAACTCGCGACACTGTTACTGTAACCGACACTGTTACCAACACCTCTGTATATTTGAAGTGAAAACTTCTTTAGGCGCGTTGGGCATTTTTTGAGATGGGAAAAAACCATTGAACTCGCGACACTGTTACTGTAACCGACACCTCTGTATATAAGTATGTACATGTATTGTGCATAGTTCGGTATCAGGTAGGACGGAATTATATATTAATATATAATTATATATATATATATATATATATATATATATATATATATATATATATATATATATATATATGTGTGTGTGTGTGTGTGTGTGTGTGTGTGTGTGTGTTAGAGATTGTGACGGTGTCTCAAGAGGATTATACTTGGTTAACTAAATCTATTAAAGAGCTTCAGAGTAAATTTATAATTACATATGTCGATAAAGCTAACACAAGTTATGCATTAATCTGTAAAAAAATTTATGGTGAAATATTAAATGAAAGTTATAATAACAGCGATAACTATGAGCTGTTGAAATTGAAAGTTTCAGTGATGGAAAACAGGGTTAAGGCACTATATAAAAAAGTTAAGTTGAAGCAGAAAAGTCAACGTTTCCCATATCTTGTTATAGTGCCAAAGTTTCACAAAAAAAAAACAGTGAAATTTAGAATTGTAACTTGTGGGTATGGTTCATACCTAGAGTCTGCTAATAAGAAATTGTTGGGAGTTTTGAGTAGTGTGTTTGATAGAGTGTTGAGTACGGAGTCCACATTTATTATAAAGAACAGTTACATTTTATTAGATAAATTGAAAAAACATCAAAACATAAAGAGTTTGTTTGTATATGATTTTGCAGACCTGTACAGTACCATTAATTTACTGGATTTAAAGGACAGGGTTATAGATTTTTATAACAAAAACAGCAATATAGATAGCGATAAAGATTGGTTTATTAACTTGTTTCAGTTGGTAGTGCAAGAGAATTACTGGTATGAGGGGAGTAGAGTATTTAAACCGATTCGTGGAATCCCAATGGGGGGAAGTTGCAGTTCAATTTTAGCTGACATGTACTTACATATATATGAGAATAACAATATTTTAAATAGAGAAATATTGAGTTATAGGTATATTGATGATGTTTTAATAGTTGGATTAAATAAGAAAAAATGTAAACCTAGATTTTAAATATTATCCAAATACTTTAAAACTAGATCTCCCCTCCCAGAATATTAAAAACATCAATTATCTGGATGTGAATTTAGAGCTGGAGAATGACAATTTGATAAATTGGTTTATGACAAGAGAAATGATTTCGATTTTAAAACTTTAAAGATCTTAAATTTTTAATCGAACGTGCATATTTCAGCATTTAGAAATGTGTTTACAAACGGTTTAGTTCGTATTGAGAGATTATGTTCAAGATTTGGCGATGCAGTTGACGAATTCCTGGAGTGGATTAACATGACATTGATGCAGGGTTACCCTGTGAACTTTGTACGGATAAATATGATTAAATTTATACGTAGAAGTAAATATAGGCGTGAACTGAATTCATTTTTGAATGCTAAGTGTGGTCTAGATCAGTTGTTCGATGAGTTCAGATAGGGTTGGTTACTGCTGTGTGTAGCTTAGTGTTTTGGTTGATAGTTTGAATTAATTTTGTCTCGGCAGGAGAAGGGGGACGTTGCTTGCGTGGAAACCAGTTTTAACCCTGCAGTTCATGTCGTTAGCCATGCCCTCCTGCCTTCAGGTTTAATTTTCCTGGTATTGGTTTTTCGTTAGTATTTTGTGTTTGGTTATAATTGTACTATAGTTTTAATTGGTTATATTTTAGTGTTCAGTTGATATAATGTTATTTGTTTTTGGCTATATAGTGTGGTTAGTGTAAATTTATAATTGTATCTTAGTATATATATATATATATATATATATATATATATATATATATATATATATATATATATATTGCAAAAAGAATGTCCTACAGAATTTTAGAAGTAGGAATCTGGATAAATAAAGATGATGACAAAATTTATTTATGACAAAATAAAACATGATATAAGGAAAGAGCTTATCAGTAGTGATATTATACATAATATCAATTTGAATACTTCGAAAAATCTAAATATTTGTAAAAAAATGGAAAAATCAATATTTAATTGTGATAGTAATCGAAGGGAAAATGACATTAAGGGAATTATATTTAATGTAAAAAAGAAATTGATACCGGAGACTTTAACAACTTTACAATCTAGCACAAGAAGTGTTAATAACGATTTGGGCTTGGATTTATTGCGGTATAGAATCAAGAAACAGGATCTACAGAGATATTGTAATTTAAAGAACTGTCAGAAAATTACGGAAGAAAAGATCTATTTTATATTGGATTATGTGGGGAATTGCTATAAAGAAGTTAATTTTGGTAAATATTTAAACAAGTACAATGATCTACTACCAGTGAGTAAAGTAAAAATAATTAAGGAATTTAAATATGATAAGCCTTTAGGCCATGTTATGTTTAATTATAATGGATATGCAAAAGACCTAAAGAGGGGTATTGATGAAAGTATATGCAGTTGCAATGATGGAGAATTTATTGAAGTGAAAACTTCTTTAGGCGCGTTGGGCATTTTTTGAGATGGAAAAAAACCCAATTAACTCGTGACACTGTTACTGTAACCAACACTGTTACCGACACCTCTGTATATTTGAAGGTAAAATTTCTTTAGGCGCGTTGGACATTTTTTGAGATGGGAAAAAACCATTGAACTCCCGACACTGTTACTGTAACCAACACCTCTGTATATAAGTATGTACATGTATTGTGTATAGTTCGGAACGAGATAGGGCGAGGCAGGCGCGTCGTGCACCGCATGCTTGCCTGTGGGCTATTGTTTTTTATGAAAATTATTTCAATATTATATTTAATATATATTTATATATTATTTTTATGTAAATTAAACAGTGGTATTTTATTATATAATATATATATATATATATATATATATATATATATATATTACAAAATTTAATTTTTTTCCGCAATTATTCTATAAAATTTGTCCATTCAATAATATTCGGTATATAACCCAGCTTATTAAAATAATTCTCATTCTTAAAATAGCCTTTTACTATCCATATGTAAAGTCAATTTGTCCTAATCCACTTAATAATATTTATTCGAAAGTAGTTAGTCTAAAAATGGCGATAGCTTTTTTAATTTATTCTTTAAATAGAACATCTTTATTTTAATCCATTATTAAAATTCATTAGTATTATTCCCGTGTGGTCAAATTGCTATAACTTTTTTATTTAAATGCTAAAATATCGTATCTCTTAAAATATTCCGCTCAAAAAACCTTATTTCATAAAGTTATCCTATTATTAAATATCAAATGTCTATTAAAATATTTCCGAAAAACTTTAATTCTTTCTTTTTTTTTCCCCCTTTTATAAAGATTCATTTTCTTTTCTTCTTATTATTTTTATTACGTATTAAATTCGAAGTTTAGCTACAGCCTCAAAACAGATAAGCTCGTTTGTTGATATGGCAAGCATCTGGTACGAGATTATGGAATATTCTGGAAGGGCGTAGAAAGTTTTTGGCGGTAAGGAAGTCATTTTACGACAAAATAAATCCACCGGAATTACTGATAGAGTTCCTAAAGAGACCTTTTGATTCGATAGAAGTGGGTCACGTGACGTATTCTGTATTATTACGCAAGCTAGTTTAGAAACTCGATCCTCCTGATTCGGAGAGAAATTTTTTTGACGCTGGTGTTTGCTAAAAGAATCGGGACGGATTCTAGAAAATAATGGAACGTTGCATTTTTATTTTGTTTAGTGTTGGCTAACGAGCATTTTCCCTGAAGAGATGTCTTAAACTGGAAATAAAATGTTCTTCGACAAAAAAATGAACTGAATTTTCTTGTTGTTGTTGATGATACCACACGGCCGCCTGATGCGAGCTAAAAGGGAAACCTATCACATAGCTAACCCTGTTTATCAACGAGCACGACTGCCTTTCATCCCGGATTTGAACTTGGAAATACGACATTAATATAATAAGTCGAACAGGATAAGGATTGGACATTAGATAAACAGCTGGTGATCAACAGAAAGTTTGTGTAGTTTAAACGTGAAATTTGCCGATTGGAAAAATATGTTACGAGGACGTCTACGCCATTACAGCACGTTTACGTCTGGTGTGTTGCTATTTTGTAGCTTTATAATAAATTAAAAATGGTCAAGCCTAAAAGAGAAAAGAAGAGGAAATTTTGGCCTAAGTGAAGTTGTTGCTAGAGAATATACTATTCATCTTCATAAGCGTCTTCATGGTGTTGGTTTTAAAGGATTGCGAAAAAGCAGAACTTTTGTGTTATCAGGAAATTAAAGATTTTTAGATGTGTGAAACTTTCCTGTGAAATATGTTCAAGAGTAACTGTAAGTTGGTATTTTTATTTATTGATATTTATTAGTTTATGTTATATTTAAAATGTTTTATTTATTTAATAGTCTACTTTGAAATTTAAAGGTTTTATATACTATGTTATACTGATTAAATTTTTGTTTTTAAAATTTATTTCTGTTGCAAATATTTAAGTGTTGTTAAGGTTAATTAATTTATTTGATGATTTCGTGTGATACGTCATTGTAATGTTATAGACAGCGGTATAATTTTATATTTTCATGTTTTAAGAACAGATATTCTTAAAAAAAAAAAACATTAGATAAAAATTATTATTTTTAATATGTTACTGAGATCTGATCTGTATTTTATAAAGATACAACTTTTATCCTAAGGGAACATTCCTGGCACCATGCCAAACCTAAGTTACAAAACAGCTATTATGAGGAGAAAAAAAAACTCTCTGCATTTAGGATATGAATACTTATAACTTAACAGTATAATTTTGTAAAAGGGTATCAGAAGAAAAAATTATTGTAAGGAACTACTGGTTGAGAGTTCAATTTTTAAATATTTAGATTTAAATTTATTTGGATTTTGAAATTATTTTTTTTTTTTGTATACTTTCGACTGGCAAAAATACTTTCTTATATGATTAAAAAATAAGAAATTTATTTATTTGCTATGTAATTATTTTATTCCTCAACCAATATTTTCCCTAACAATAAATAAACAAACTGTGATATTTTCTTAAATTATACTAATTTTATTATATTATTATTATTTCTACTATTGAATTATATTATGAATTACTACATATGTTGAGAAGTATTAGTTATATTGAAAGTTATTATTGTTATGTTTATGAATTGAATTTTATTATAGCATTTATTTATATTATTGAAGAGTTATATTATTTATTAGTGAAAAAATGTTTGACAAAAATTAGTTAAAGATGTTGGGATCCCACAGGAATAAATATAACAAAGATAACATATTCCAAGTACAATAAACGACCAAGAGATAATTTGACTTGTTTATTATGTGAGAAATTTACTGTGATACTTAAGAGAAAGAGAAAGATGTTGTGACAAAATGCTAGCATTATAAAGTCATTATAAAGTATTGGTAAGAATGACTACAGTTTTAAAATTTTGATGGAGTAATGTCTTTATTTTCAGCCTTTACATAAAAACTGTATTTTTAAGAAAGGGACTGCAGTAATCATTTTTAAAAACAAAATGAGGACTTATCACGATCCAAGAAAGAGACTGAAATAAAACAGTTGGATCTAATGAACTCAAATTTGAATGAAGTCGAATTTTTTTTTAACTTTGTTTTAACAATTTGCTAGTGACTACTTATTCTAAAGCTTGTGAACTTGGTAAAAGCAAAATTCTGTTACTATTATTATCCTGTTTTTCTTGTTTATTAATATTTATTATTTATTGTTATTGTATTTTTCTTGTGCACTTACAAATGGTAAGTGAGATTGTAACCATTTCTTGTATTAATTTACAGGGGAAATGCTCGTAGCTTTATTTTTATTTATCTATTAATTTTAATTGATTACTATTATTTTGTTTTTGTTTCAGAAAATTCCCATCTCCTTGCTGGCAGTCTCTAAATTTATACTAGTCAAAATTCAAATTTCTAAAGTATTAAATTTATATTGTCTGAATTTATAGTTACTTAACTAATAACTTCATCCAAAATCTTTAGGGAGGGGGATAATATTACAAAATTTAATTTTTTCCGCAATTATTCTATAAAATTTGTCCATTCAATAATATTCGGTATATAACCCAGCTTATTAAAATAATTCTCATTCTTAAAATAGCCTTTTACTATCCATATGTAAAGTCAATTTGTCCTAATCCACTTAATAATATTTATTCGAAAGTAGTTAGTCTAAAAATGGCGATAGCTTTTTTAATTTATTCTTTAAATAGAACATCTTTATTTTAATCCATTATTAAAATTCATTAGTATTATTCCCGTGTGGTCAAATTGCTATAACTTTTTTATTTAAATGCTAAAATATCGTATCTCTTAAAATATTCCGCTCAAAAAACCTTATTTCATAAAGTTATCCTATTATTAAATATCAAATGTCTATTAAAATATTTCCGAAAAACTTTAATTCTTTCTTTTTTTTCCCCTTTTATAAAGATTCATTTTCTTTTCTTCTTATTATTTTTATTACGTATTAAATTCGGAGTTTAGCTACAGCCTTAAAACAGATAAGCTCGTTTGTTTATATGGCAGGCATCTGGTACGAGATTATGGAATATTCTGGAAGGGCGTAGAAAGTTTTTGGCGGTAAGGAAGTCATTTTACGACAAAATAAATCCACCGGAATTACTGATAGAGTTCCTAAAGAGACCTTTTGATTCGATAGAAGTGGGTCACGTGACGTATTCTGTATTATTACGCAAGCTCGTTTAAAAACTCAATCCTCCTGATTCGGAGAGAAATTTTTTTGACGCTGGTGTTTGCTAAAAGAATCGGGACGGATTCTAGAAAATAATGGAACGTTGCATTTTTATTTTGTTTAGCGTTGGCTAACGAGCATTTTCCCTGAAGAGATGTCTTAAACTGGAAATAAAATGTTCTTCGACAAAAAAATGAACTGAATTTTCTTGTTGTTGTTGATGATACCACACGGCCGCCTGATGCGAGCTAAAAGGGAAACCTATCACATAGCTAACCCTGTTTATCAACGAGCACGACTGCCTTTCATCCCGGATTTGAACTTGGAAATACGACATATATATATATATATATATATATATATAATATTGAAATTCGTGTTTTCACTTCTGATTGTGTTTTTCTTTTCTACATACTCGGGGAGGGCTGAACTTGGATTTAGTTGTTCCAGGGATGTGTCGGGAATGCAATTTGTTTATAAATGTTATAGTGATAATGGGCTTTATTTAACGGAATCTTTGGTTATATAATTTAATGAATTACAGAGAAATATTTTCAAAAATCTACCTTTTTTATTATACAGCTTCAAAATTTATGATGTTTTTAACCATTTTTTTATCTTTAATCTAAACTACATTATTTTTAATGAGTCTTTAATTGATGGTGAAAATCTAATTTTTCCTGCCGTACATTTTTTTCTACATACTCGGGGAGAGCTGAACTTGGATTTAGTTGTTCCTAGGATGTGTCGGGAATGCAATTTGTTTATAAATGTTATAGTGATAATGGGCATTATTTAACGGAATCTTTGGTTATATACTTTAATGAATTACAGAGAAATATTTTCAAAAATCTACCTTTTTTATTATACAGCTTCAAAATTTATGATGTTTTTAACCTTTTTTTTTATTATCTTTAATCTAAACTACATTATTTTTAATGAGTCTTTAATTGATCGTGAAAATCTAATTTTTCCTGCCGTACATTTATTTCTACATACTCGGGGAGGGCTGAACTTGGATTTAGTTGTTCCTAGGATGTGTCGGGAATGCAATTTGTTTATAAATGTTATAGTGATAATGGGCTTTATTTAACGGAATCTTTGGTTATATACTTTAATGAATTACAGAGAAATATTTTCAAAACTCTACCTTTTTTATTATACAGCTTCAAAATTTATGATGTTTTTAACCATTTTTTTTATCTTTAATCTAAACTACATTATTTTTAATGAGTCTTTAATTGATCGTGAAAATCTAATTTTTCCTGCCGTACATTTTTTTCTACATACTCGGGGAGGGCTGAACTTGGATTTAGTTGTTCCTAGGATGTGTCGGGAATGCAATTTGTTTATAAATGTTATAGTGATAATGGGCTTTATTTAACGGAATCTTTGGTTATATACTTTAATGAGTTACAGAGAAATATTTTCAAAAATCTACCTTTTTTATTGTACAGCTTCAAAATTTATGATGTTTTTAACCATTTTTTTTATCTTTAATCTAAACTACATTATTTTTAATGAGTCTTTAATTGATCGTGAAAATCTAATTTTTCCTGCCGTACATTTTTTTCTACATACTCGGGGAGGGCTGAACTTGGATTTAGTTGTTCCTAGGATGTGTCGGGAATGCAATTTGTTTATAAATGTTATAGTGATAATGGGCTTTATTTAACGGAATCTTTGGTTATATACTTTAATGAATTACAGAGAAATATTTTCAAAAATCTACCTTTTTTATTGTACAGCTTCAAAATTTATGATGTTTTTAACCATTTTTTTTATCTTTAATCTAAACTACATTATTTTTAATGAGTCTTTAATTGATCGTGAAAATCTAATTTTTCCTGCCGTACATTTTTTTCTACATACTCGGTGAGGGCTGAACTTGGATTTAGTTGTTCCTAGGATGTGTCGGGAATGCAATTTGTTTATAAATGTTATAGTGATAATGGGCTTTATTTAACGGAATCTTTGGTTATATACTTTCATGAATTACAGAGAAATATTTTCAAAAATCTACCTTTTTTATTATACAGCTTCAAAATTTATGATGTTTTTAACCATTTTTTTTATCTTTAATCTAAACTACATTATTTTTAATGAGTCTTTAATTGATCGTGAAAATCTAATTTTTCCTGCCGTACATTTTTTTCTACATACTCGGGGAGAGCTGAACTTGGATTTAGTTGTTCCTAGGATGTGTCGGGAATGCAATTTGTTTATAAATGTTATAGTGATAATGGGCTTTATTTAACGGAATCTTTGGTTATATACTTTAATGAATTACAGAGAAATATTTTCAAAAATCTACCTTTTTTATTATACAGCTTCAAAATTTATGATGTTTTTAACCATTTTTTTTATCTTTAATCTAAACTACATTATTTTTAATGAGTCTTTAATTGATCGTGAAAATCTAATTTTTCCTGCCGTACATTTTTTCTACATACTCGGGGAGGGCTGAACTTGGATTTAGTTGTTCCTAGGATGTGTCGGGAATGCAATTTGTTTATAAATGTTATAGTGATAATGGGCCTTATTTAACGGAATCTTTGGTTATATACTTTAATGAATTACAGAGAAATATTTTCAAAAATCTACCTTTTTTATTATACAGCTTCAAAATTTATGATGTTTTTAACCATTTTTTTTATCTTTAATCTAAACTACATTATTTTTAATGAGTCTTTAATTGATCGTGAAAATCTAATTTTTCCTGCCGTACATTTTTTCTACATACTCGGGGAGGGCTGAACTTGGATTTAGTTGTTCCTAGGATGTGTCGGGAATGCAATTTGTTTATAAATGTTATAGTGATAATGGGCCTTATTTAACGGAATCTTTGGTTATATACTTTAATGAATTACAGAGAAATATTTTCAAAAATCTACCTTTTTTATTATACAGCTTCAAAATTTATGATGTTTTTAACCATTTTTTTTATCTTTAATCTAAACTACATTATTTTTAATGAGTCTTTAATTGATCGTGAAAATCTAATTTTTCCTGCCGTACATTTTTTCTACATACTCGGGGAGGGCTGAACTTGGATTTAGTTGTTCCTAGGATGTGTCGGGAATGCAATTTGTTTATAAATGTTATAGTGATAATGGGCCTTATTTAACGGAATCTTTGGTTATATACTTTAATGAATTACAGAGAAATATTTTCAAAAATCTACCTTTTTTATTATACAGCTTCAAAATTTATGATGTTTTTAACCATTTTTTTATCTTTAATCTAAACTACATTATTTTTAATGAGTCTTTAATTGATCGTGAAAATCTTAGATTCTAAGTTACATTAATGTTGCTATACTGTATTCTATGGATTGCAGACATATAGTCTTCTGAAATATACTGCAAAAATTTCGCATAAGTTTTATGCAGTATTCTTTAAAAGAATCTTAATCAAGTGTTAAGAAATATCGGACTTTTCTTTAGAATGAGTAGTTCCGGACTAGACCAAACTTTTAGTTTTTAAAACGGACCGGTCCGGCCCAGGAAATTTCGCTCCGTTCAAACATCTAGACCGCCTCCACCCTCACTAAGTCATCCTCCAGTCACTTCCACGTCTTTAAACATTTCTTTTTTCTACTACCAAGGGTGACCAACAACTACTGAGATAAGGTGATAATTGCACTTCTGAGTCCCCGCAGTGGCGCGGACGGTAAAGCTTGGTTCTCGTAAGATCACCGAAAGCCCAGCAGCATCGACCACGTTCACTGTTTGGGAGGGTGCATTGTCTATCCTCTCTCGTCTGCCTCTGCTGTGGGACCGTGTACATTAATGGGAGCTGGTGCACATTAAATCTGTCCGTGGCTCCAAAGTCTTCCAAGTTCTATATAAGCGTTACCTCTGGGGGTGCCAATCCAGATGCCTGTCTCTCATCTGGAATTGGTTCAAAATTAGGAGACCTTGTGGAGTAAAGTCAGACTTCTACCCTTGGGTGCTCCTGGTACCTTGTACTAACAGAAGCTGCTCCTTTCCCAATACCATGTTTGTGGAGATGGTTTAGCAGTGCTAAACCATCTGGGATTAGAAACAACAACAACAACATTGCACTTCTGAGGATCAAATTAAACTTACTCTAACGTAATTGATTACAATTCCTGTTTTCAGAATTTTCTCTTCCACATGTATAAATTGTTTTTGTTAGGGAATAGAGTAGTAACAGTTCTAAAATTAAATGTCTTATACAAACGTTGTATGTTAAAAGTAATTCACTTTGTAATTTAACATATTAAATAAAGTACTTTTACAATTGCTTGTAACCTGCTATTTAAAACCTTTTTTGTGGGTGCCTGATGGCATTCTTAAACCTTCAGTGGCACACTACTACTTGAACATACTAGAGAACAGTTCTATACCCCTCCAGGCACTTCCACTTCTTTATACTTTCTTTCTACTACCAAGTGTGATCAACTACTACTGAGATAAGAAGGAAATAATTTGTACTTCTGAGGATCGAATTACACTTACTGTCCTGCAATTGATTACAATTCCTATTTTCAGGATTTTCTCTTCCGCGTGTATAATTTTTTTTTTTTTTTTTTTCGGGGAGGAGAGGGGTAATAACAGTACTAAAATTAAATGACTTATACAAATTTTGTATGTTAAAAGTAACTTACTTTGTAATTTAACATTTAAAATAAAATACTCGTTGCTACTAATAAACCCTTTCTTTCCTCTGTGACGCCCTACTACTTAAACATATCGGAGGGAGCCCCCTCTCCTCTACAGCTACGTCCCTGACAAGGTACTACTGTTGTAAGTGAAATACTTCTATTTGACTTAATGTTCTTTTCCCTCCGTTTATACCTGCATAAGTAATGCTTTTTTTCTAGGAAATCTAAGAGTGCTTAAGAGGTAACAGCACTTTGACCGGTTCAAACTTTCGATTTTTTTTATGTATTTTTAATTTTTTTTTTAATTTATTTATTTTTTTGTCGCTTAAAGTTCTCTTTATACATACAAAAATCATATTTCATTAGTTAAAAATTAGCTTCGAAAGTGAATGGGCTATTTTGGAGCTATAAAAGTAGAGCGCGCCGCAACGAGTAAACTGTATCGAAAACTTTAAGCGCGTTTTTTATCCTTTCTTCCTCTCCAGAACAGCATTTTGAAAATCGGTGGACAATCTAGGTCAGCCATACTCAACCTGCGGCCCGGCGACCTTTTATATGCGGCCCGAGACACATAATCATTAATCCCTAATCATAAAATTAATTAAGAGGATCTTTAATAGTTTTTTAACTCCTTCGCTATTAGTTTTTAACTCCTTCGATAGTTATTTGTAATTACTAATTTAAAATCATGTTAAAACATCTTAAATGTCATTTCCTTAGTCAAAAATTCTTTTTTTTTTTCATGTAGTTCTAATCGTGCTATAGTGGTGTACACCAATGAAACATAATTCCAAATTAATTAAATTTGCACTACATATTTCTACATTACAAAATAAATAAAAAGATTTTGCATTGAAAAATAAATAATTTGTTTTAAAAAAAAAATCCGTTTTTTTTTTTCTTTTGTAGAATTTGGCGATGCTGCATTCTTATATTATTATGTTTTTATACTTATCATATCGCCAATAATGCTTATTCGGGTTGTCCTGGAAAAAAATGGCAGAAAAAAGTTTTACTTTGCTATTTCTAAACAGCAATCTTCGCGGCATTTTTCTACATCATTTTCAATAAAAACCTACCCCGAAGTTTTTTTTTTTTTTCCCTCAAATAGTGGTGTGTTAAATTTTTTTGGTAACATTCCTCCCACGACAAACGTTCAAAACTACTAATTATATTAACTTTTTATTTTGCTTTGTAATACTGCTTTTGTTATCTGATTATTTTAATTACCCCTTTTTTATTATATTATTACTAGGGGGCCTACCCCCTGCGAGCTACGCTCGCCAACCCCCGCTCAGACTTCGAGGCCTCTAAAAACATGACAGCGTGCTTCGTTTTAAAAATATTGGTAAATCTGTAATTGGGTTGCCATGCTTTTAACGTTTTAATGGGGCATTTTTTTATTATCATGGCCTCATACACAGCTGTTGCGACAACTGACGACTGTTTTAGGGATTGATAAGTAAAATCAATTACACATTGAAAACCAGCTTGTATAAAATGGTTAGGTTTAAATTGTGGCTACCTCTCGCACTTTTATAACAACGATCTGTATTCTATTCTTCCTTTGCGTTTAAGGATGAGAAAAATTCCATCTGCTTGTGAATAACATTAAGAACCACGGTATTGAAAAATACTATGTTATAGACATTTTCAGTAACAGGTTTTAATTTTCTCTGTATTTTAGTGCACCATCATGCATATTTTCATGTTATTTTAAATATGTAAATTATTTATTTTAATTAATATGTACATACGAATTTTCTAATAATTATTTATCATACAAAATTAATTAAATATTTTGTGCATGCATGCCTGCATTTATTCGGCATCAATTGATGAGATATTTAAACAAATTTGCTATCCGCGATAATTTTACACCATGTTATGTCACTTGAATATTGTCCATAAGAAAATCGGGTACTTTTCCAGTATAGGATCCTTTGCTTTTAGGTTTGTCGTAATTCCAGTTTCAAAAACGAATAGATTCGTTAATATACATATATTTGTTGCCAAAAGTTATGAAAACAAACCCAATGAACTTTTGGTGATTTTCTATAATAGGGGTCTTGACGCTTTTTTAAAAAGCTTGGCGCAATTCGGGCATCAGAAAGTGAGATTTGGTGCCAAATGACATAAACAGCCATGGAAACAAATTCGCCGATTTTTTTTGTTTATATGCGTATTTTAATTATACGTATATTATTATTGTTTTTTCTATACAAATTACTTCTGATTATATATAAAATAGGATAAATGACATTTTACGCTAAACAAATTGTATAAATATTGAAAAAATGCTTCTGTATACGAAATGACAAAGTAAATAGGTTGACAGAAAGTATGTTGCCAAATTTCCTTTTCCGCCAAGGCTATTTTCTCTGTTTCGTCAAGGCCCCATATACTGGAAAAGCACCGAACTTTTATGCTTGTTTATACATGTATTTATATGTATATATACAACTTAATTGTCTTTCAATTTACCTCTTTTTGTACATAAAAATAGATAAATGGCTTCTTTATATTAAATAAATTGTATAAACATAAATGACGTATTTACATAAATGACGTCATTTGGACGAATTTATTCAAAATATTTTCAGTTTATAAATTAAATTAAATGCTGACAGACGATTGAATCCTGACGATAGAAATATGATTTTTTTTTTTTCAAATTTTCGTGAAAAACATTATTTAATCACAATCTTGTCTTCATTATCGATTGAAATAAAAGATAAATTCAATTTCAATTTGAAAATGACGAATAAAAATAAATCAATAATCCCTATCGGGATCCTTTTTTATTTTTTTCCCTTTTTTGTCACAAAAAAACTGAGTAATTAGTTGCCATCATTACAGAAATGTCATTAAAATTAGAAAAAAATTAATATCTCGAAAACAAATTCCAATTTCAAAATTCTTTTACCAGTTTTGACATCCGCGGATTTTTATGGACAATTGGTATTAATTTCACCATCAAGCGTTTAATATTTTATTAAAAATAGCCCTGAAACATAATCAGTCGTTTAATCAGTGGTTTCATAAAATCGTTTCATAAAATCGTTTCACAAATTCGTTTCATTAGGATTTTATATATATAGGGTAGATACAAAGTGTGATGCGGCCCGCGAGAATAAAAGGTTGAGTATGGCTGATCTAGATCCGCAGATCTAGATTTGACAAGGAATCAACACATATTGTTCTAGTGAAATGCGTAGAATTTTTATAAAAGAAACTGACATCTTGCTTTCCTGTGTAACTTTAATTACGAAATTTTTGGGTGAAAATTTGCATTTAAGTTAGAACCGATGTATTTTCACAAAAAAATACATATATATTTTTTTAAACAGCTACCGATTTCAATAGCTTTCGGACTAAGAATTTTTTTGCTGTTGTTGCTTCATCGTTCTAGGTTATTTTTACGATGAGTTATCCTGTTCACCGCTTGACCCTCCATTAGGTAGCTTTCAATACAAAAAAGTCCTTCCGGCCTGTACCGGGAGGAAAAGGTAGCTTTCCTATATCTTCGTTTTAAAATTTTAGCTAATGTTACACGAAAACAGCAAGCTAAAATGCAAAAAAACGTTTACAAAAGATTCGTTAATACTGAATTTGAATAAGAAATTCGCCAAATTATTGAGCAATAGCCAAATTGGCTTCATTTTTGAAGACTTATTTTGGTCGCCAAATTTGGCATAGGCGATATTTCGTCAAATTTGGCATATTTCGCCAAATGTCGCCAATTTTGGCGAGAATTTGGCGCTAACGGATATGAATATATAGTTTTATGCGTATGATTGGGAAAATTATTACAACAATGAAAGAAAATAATTTGCGAGTAATCGCGTTAATGTGCTGTTTTGTTTCAAAATGTCAGCCGCCCTAGAATTTTAAACTGCTCTATCTCAGCCATTTTTTAAGATAGAGGTAAACCAAAAAATGCTCTGGAATCCTTGTATTAAGGCCTAACACGTAATTAAAAAATAAATTTGATTTTTTTTTGTATATTTATTTTAGTTTTAAATTTTTAAATGGCCGCCATCTTAAAACAAAATGGCGGACCAAGCTGTCCAACGAACTCGGTCGAGACATTAGTGACCTTAATACACACAATTAGTTTCATCAAAATCGATTCATAAATACGGGCGTTATCGTATGATATAGGTCAGATATATATATATATATATATATATGGATATATATATATATGGATATATGGATATATATATATATATGGATATATATATATATATATATATATATATGGATATATATATATATATAGATATATATATATATATATATATATATATATATATATATATATATATATATATATGAAAGGATATAAATAAACCCTTTTTAAAGTGCAAAATTAAAATTTTAAATCCCAAAACATTTTTTCTAACTTATAAATATAATGCTTAAATCTAATCTGCCCCTGTGATCTTTGTTTCTCAGCCTCACAAATATTACTTTCATCTATCAATTTCGACATCTCTTTAAGTTTTAAAAGTGATGAGTTTGCATTTCTTGCAGCAATCTGTGGGGTGCGGCTCCCAGGCACGGCCAAGCCTTGGTGTCGGCATAAGACCCCAGACATCAATCAAAAGCTAATTGACCAATTAAAATAAATGATCCTCCCAATTTGACTCTTTCTCCCTCTGCTGGAAAATATCCTAAATTCTGATTAAAACCTCATGCAAGGTCGAAGAAGACAGTTTTTTGGCACATTTGAGCGGTCAGCCAAACCCTCGGCCATGTAGTTCTCAAACTTTAACGTAAATGGCTCCCGGGACCTCCGACTGAACGCGCGAAGATGTCTGTACGAAGAAATGCTTCAATAAACGAGTTCGATGTGTCTAGAGGTCCCGAGTCCAACTTATTTCTCTGTTTCTCTCAAATTATTAGTCTCCCAAGTCGTCCCCGGATAATTCCTTACATTTTATAAAATTTTAAATCCCAAAACATTTTTTCTAACTTATAAATATAATGCTTAAATCTAATCTGCCCCTGTGATCTTTGTTTCTCAGCCTCACAAATATTACTTTCATCTATCAATTTCGACATCTCTTTAAGTTTTAAAAGTGATGAGTTTGCATTTCTTGCAGCAATCTGTGGGGTGCGGCTCCCAGGCACGGCCAAGCCTTGGTGTCGGCATAAGACCCCAGACATCAATCAAAAGCTAATTGACCAATTAAAATAAATGATCCTCCCAATTTGACTCTTTCTCCCTCTGCTGGAAAATATCCTAAATTCTGATTTAAACCTCATGCAAGGTCGAAGAAGACAGTTTTTTGGCACATTTGAGCGGTCAGCCAAACCTTCGGCCATGTAGTTCTCAAACTTTAACGTAAATGGCTCCCGGGACCTCCGACTGAACGCGCGAAGATGTCTGTACGAAGAAATGCTTCAATAAACGAGTTCGATGTGTCTAGAGGTCCCGAGTCCAACTTATTTCTCTGTTTCTCTCAAATTATTAGTCTCCCAAGTCGTCCCCGGATAATTCCTTACATATATATATATATATATATATATATATATATATAAATCAACATTTGAACGGAGGGTGGTTTTGGGGTCTGGGGGTCATGATCGGTGAAAATATATCGAAATTTTTCGGAACTGCTTTCCTCCGAACGGCTGCAATAGGTAGCTTTATACTTTTTTGTATTGAAAGCTACCTAAAAGTATAAAGCTACCCATTGCAGCCGTTCGGAGGAAAGCAATTCCGGAAAATTTCGATATATTTTCACCGATCATGACCCCCAGACCCCAAAACCACCCTCCGATCAAATGTTGATTTATATATATATATATATATATATATATATATATATATATATATATCTGATCTATGGCATACGATAACGCTCGTATTTATAAATTAATTTAGATGAAACTAATTGTGTGTATTAAGCTCATCAATGCCTCGACCGAGTTCGTTGGCCAGCTTGGTCCGCCATCTTGTTTCAAGATGGCGGCCACTGAAAATTTTAAAACTAAAATAAATATACAAAAAAGTTAAAAATTCAAATTTATATTTTAATTAAGTGTTAGGCCTTGATATAACGATTCCAGAGCATTTTTTGTTTTACCTCTATCTTAAAAAATGGCTGAGATAGAGCAGTTTGAAATTCTAGGGTGGCTAACATTTTGAAACAAGACAGCACATTACAAACAAGTAGTTAACTGTGATCGAAGATCGCTCAAAGGGTTTCGTTTAATATTCCTTTCAAAACACTTTATCCTTTCTTTAATAAATCCAAATAAATTTCATTTAGCAACCAAAAAAAAAAGTCATGTTTTTTATAAAGTAAAAATTTACCGGTCTATTTTTCTCGTTTTTTCGAATTTCTAAACCAGCCCGATAGCGGCGAAGCCCGCTATTATATTCTGTCATAATAATATCTGTCATGTGGACTAAATGCGATATTTAAAAAATAATAATAATTTCAAAATTAAGCATGTTGTACTCCTTCAAAATGTTAAAATATGCGAATATTTCCATAATCGGGTTTTTATCATGATTCAATACGTTCCACAGTGCACTGTTAAAACTGGGAGTGACAAACCGGTGCCATTTGGGACCTCGAGGTGATTTGACGGAGCCAGTTGGTACCTTAAAGTGCATCGAGGCTTGAAAATGTGTTTGGGGTGCTAAATCGCCTCTCACTGTGTGTTTGAAGCGAATTGAGCTGCCTTGCACTTCTTATTGGCACCCGACAGGGAGACTGACGCATGAGCATGCGCATGTGACGGGTTCCCCCTTCTTCTCGGCGGCGTCATATCGTAAACAGTAGAGAAAAAAATGGCTGCCTTTGAGAATCGCAGCGTACACAAACACGTGCCGCGTGATATTATTTTTCAATCTTATTAATACCGCAGACAATAGAATCCTTATATTCTAGTCTGCGATTAATACTAAATAACGCCATTTATGGCGAATAAATAAAGCGATCACTAACACTTTTCAAGTATTGAACGCAGTTAGCATTAACAAGGAATATCACTTGGGATTACACGGAATTATCACACGGAAATATCACTCACTAGAAATGCAGGTATCTGAAATGTTTCAGTGTTTTTGTATATTATGTTTTATTATTGTTATATATAATTTAGATATGTTTTATATTATCATAAATGGCTCAATACATTATTTTCAAGTAAGGCATTTTAAAACATTAGAATCTTGATGTCGAAAGTTGAGATTTTATCTCGTGAAAGTGAAATTATGTCGCAGCACTTGTTTGCTTGTTAACACTTTCCAACCTAGTTGAAAAGTGTTTATGACTTCGGTTTGTCTGCTGTCTGGCCGGATGGCCGTCTGTCCGTGCTCTAACCAGAGCCGGCCCAAGGGCCGTGCGAAGTGTGCGACCGCACGGGGCGCCAAGTCGCGAAACGACTTAAGGGGCGCTCAAAAGTCAAAAGATCACAGATAAAAAATAATTTTAGATTCTGCGTTTTTTCTTTTTCTTTTCTTTTCTTTTTCATTTTTTCCAGGCTGCGGTTTGTGGGAGTGGGTCTTTGGTTTAAATAACAGTTCAAGGACACTGAAATCTTCCCATACAGACCATATGTCCGGTTCCTTTATCTGAGAAAACGAGGATATTAACACTCAAATTACATCCTGGGAAGACATAATCAAACCTCTATTCAACACCAGGACTGAGGGAGGTTAATTAATTATTACGGACATTTTTACGATTCTGAACTGTTTCTTCTCCCGCTGGTCGGTCGACTCTCCCCTTGATGCAACCGATAGTGGCAAGTGTCCTTTGACAGGTAACATCTTGTAGTTGCAGAGAATCGTACAAATTGAATTACTTATTCTCGTTTTTTTTGCATTAAACAATATTAATTTAAAGATTATACACAAAATGCCGCGCATGAAAAAATCGGGAAATTATTACAGGATCAAGAGGGCGCCGAAAAAAAAGAAAGAAAAAGTAAAAAACCATGATGAAAGAAAGGATATAATCGGAGCGCCAAATCTTTTGTCGAAGACGCAAATGAAAGGTTAATAGAGGTAAATTTCTCTAACTAAAAATTATATATGTAATTAATCTTATTAAAAAATTAACTTTAGCACATCGTTTTATTTAGTTATTCTTAATTTAATCTGTATTAAATCAATAATAGTGTAATAGTATTTCAATATATGGCCGAAACTAGGAATTTTTCAGTCGCAAGCATTTTGGCGCCCTCTCCAATCCTTTTCCAAAATAAATGTATGCAGAGAAGTTTTCAATCCATTCCCCTAATTTTTATTTTAAATATGAAATAATTGTTAGGAAGCATATTTATCTTAATATTTTTATATTGCTGTCTTTAGAAATGGACCTACTGTAACAGCTTCGTTTTTATCTATCTATATATAATCCAGATCTTGTTAACACGATAATGTTCGAAAATTGAATCATTTTGAACCTAATTGGACCAGTGTATTGATCTTACAAGTACCTTGGATCTGGGTGTGTTCATTAATCAAGTATGTAAATCTTATAGATTGTTTACAGAGACACACAAAAGCAAATTTTGTCATCACGATGTCAGAAATATTGAACCAATTTAAATATAATTGGGACAGTGTATAAATTTTAGAGGTATCTTAGATAAATTCGTTAATCAAATATTATTCTCTGGCGCCCCTAAGTAGTCGGTTAATTGAAAAATCACGCCCTGTTCAAAACAAAGAGTATAAAATTAACGAATATATCTTTATTTTGGGTCGTCCAATTCCATGACATTTTTTCCTAAATTTCGTTATTTGTTTTTTGTACCGAAGGACGAACAAAATCTTCTTTTGGCGCCCCTTTCTATTCTTGTGCCCAGGACATCCGCCCCCCCCCCCCCCCGGCCTTGCTCATACTTTCTTTCTTTCTTTTTTTTTCCCTCAGGAAATAAAGGATATAAATTTAGTTCATTTTAGAAAAAAACATTTTTGTAGTTCAAATTTTAGAAAAAAATCAGACAACGTCGATGGAAACTTATTCTAAAAGAGTGATGTTATTAACATTGAAGAAAACAATGCATTGTAAAATTTTTGTAAGGTCAGTTCATCTTATTAATTTTAATATTTATATATTTTTTAAGAAACATATCAATGATTTAAAATTGTTTTTTTTTTTTTTTTCAATCTATTCTGAACAGATTTTTCCGATGAGAGAGAGAATGTTTATTTTAAAACTCGTTGTGTAACGCCAAAATTCAAACTGGCTGTTTTTTAGCACATTTTTTATCCCAAACAAGTCAAATTGGCAGATGCTCATATTAAACTAATGTAATCGAACCGTTTTTCAGTTTTTCGGTAAAAGCTGAAGAGTTTTCAAAAAAATGTCGTCAAAGGTGGCGTTTTGAACCGAATTTCCGGACACGACAGCGTAGGAAAGGAAAAAAACTGCTGTTCTGAGACAAAAATCACTTATAACTCAAAATGCAATTCTTTTAACAGAAAAAAAAAGAAAAAAAAATCGATTTCATATCACATCAAAAAACATACCTGCAAGTCTCGTGCTTTTATGCTTAAAAACGAGTCAGAAAATGTGTCAGATAGTTTTGTGTTGTTGAACGGGGAAATATATTTTAAATCTTTTTATATTTAAATTGATATATTTAAATTTATATGAAAGATAAAACCATGAAACTTTGTACATTGTTTTTCAGCTATAGTTTTGTGTTGTTGAGCGTGGAAATATTTTTTTATCAAGACTTATCATATTTAACTTGAATGCCATATGTAATCTTGAAATTTGCTTTTGAATTTTTTATTTAAAGTAAAAATTTTTCAAATTTGTTCCTCGTAGTAAAAAATACTCATAAAAAATGTTCTTTTAAAGATTTGTAATTTTTTTTAAATAAATATTTCTGTAAATCCCTTAGTCTGATCAATATTTATAATTTCCATATCAAATGTAAAAATGTATGCAAAAAAAAAAAATAGAAGATAGAATATTTTAGAAAAGTTTTAAAAAGATAATTCTCTTTAAAGAATTTACATTTAAACGGGAATAGATATATAAATTTGTATTTCAAGAAAATAAAATTAGAAATATATGATTATGAATATAAAGTAAAATCATATTTATAAATATTTTGTTTCCCGGCCATCACACTTTTTTTTTCAAGGTATAGCTAAAGAATTTTGTCAAAGTTTAAAAGAAGAATGGGATAAAAGCATAGACGTAACTATACGGGGAGCCCCCCCCCCCCCCCCCAGAATTTCAAATTCAAGTGAAAATGTTATGACACCGATTACTCAAAATTTTAATTTACAAATATTTGAAAGATTACACAAACAAATACAATTATTTCTGATTTGAGAACTAATGTAATCAAAACGAGTACACACACAAGTGAATGTGTGTGTGAGGGAGGAGGGGGGAGTCAAATGAAAAAACAGTTATGTGGCTTGGAGCAATAGGGAGCCAAAAGAAATAAAGTTAAATAATTTCTGAAGACACCGATCCGAATCTGACCGAGAGTTATCTTTTTTGTCATGAGGGTGATGGTAAAAAATCAGTTCTAAGAATTCCAGTTTAGTAGTCAACAAAGCTGTGGTCAGAGGACTTACTGACAATTTCACGGGGTAGGGGGAAATGAGGGAGACGAAAAAGCAATTAACAGCCTGGCGACTTGTAAATAAGAAAAGTAGCCAGATTCAACCCTTACTCGCTAAACAATCATTGATACACGGGCCCCGAATGGAGATAAAACGAAGAAACATTTTTGCTCATTAAAAGACATCTGTAAGACATCCCCCCTCCCATCCATTATTATTCATTCTTCAATGTCCGTTCGTCTTGTAGATAAATTCCACACTGTACTGTAGTACTGTTTTCAAAGTAAAAATCACAGAAAAAAAAATTATTCTGCATATAAAAGTTTCATAAAAATTATAACTATATAATTCACCTTTTTGTATCATTAACAAAAACCATAACAAATTTCGTGTGGCCTAAAAAATAACAAGAAATGTATTATGTAAAAAATATAATTGTACAAACATTTTTAGAATATTTATTTATTTATTTCCTCATCAAAGATATCCCAAGATTCCGTTAAGGTGGTTCTCAAATGATATGCTCAACAGCACGAAACTTTCTGACGCATTTTGTGACTCATTTTTAAACGTAAAGGCATAAAATTAGTAGGCCTGACTATTGAAACAATTTGGAATCCAAATAAGTTTTCCATTTTTTGCTAAATAAATTACTTATCGAGTTATGAGCGATTATTGTCACATGACAACACGTTTTTCCCCTTTCTTGTGCTGCGGCGTTGGAAATTCGACTCAAAACGCTGACTTTGACTGTATTTTCTAAATTATAACTATATAATTCACCTTTTTGTATCATTAGCAAAAACCATAACAAATTTCGCGTGGCCTAAAAAATAACAAGAAATGTATTATGTAAAAAAAATATTAATTGTACAAACATTTTTAGAATATTTGTTTATTTATTTCCTCATCAAAGATATCCCAAGATTCCGTTAAGGTGGTTCTCAAATGATATGCTCAACAGCACGAAACTTTCTGACGCATTTTGTGACTCATTTTAAACGTAAAGGCATAAAATTAGTAGGCCTGACTATTGAAACAATTTGGAATCCAAATAAGTTTTCCATTATTTGATAAATAAATTACTTATCGAGTTATGAGCTATTCTTGTCACGTGACAACACGTTTTTTCCCTTTCTTGTGCTGCGGCGTCGGAAATTCGATTCAAAACGCTGACTTTGACTGAATTTTCTGAAAGATCTTCCGCCTTTACCAAAAAATGGAGCCTTCACCAAAGCGCCTTTCAATTACAAAGTTTCTGAATTAAGAACACTTGCCAATTTCCGAACTTCCCAAGTTTCTGAACAAAAGTAAATTAAAAAAAATATGTCGTAAAGTAGCTAGTTTGGATTTGAGAATAGCTTTAAGGGGGTTGCTCAATCAGCTCTCTAATTTTCCTCGCTAATATTAAAGATATGGGCGTAGAAGAATGCATCGTACATTTAAAATATCTCCTTAGAAAATTACATTTTTTTTAATTTCTTTTTTCTTCGTACTCTTCTTAAAATATGTTTTTTTTTTCGCCTTAGTTTATAAAATATTTCTGAAATATCTGATTAATTTAATATTTTATGTGTTAAAAGCTGACGAGCTGTGAGTAATATTTTAACACTTCAAGATAAATTCTGATAAAAACATTAGCAACTATGAATTTGATTTCAACCAACGTTTAAAAGGGTCTGTATTCACTATCTTTGGTGAAATCTTGCGGTCTGATATTTATCGCTATTTTAATACTATTTGTGTGTTTACAGTTTGATTATTTTTAATGTGTTAATTAAATAGCTGTCGTTAAGGATTATTAAGTTTAGTGTATAATTTGTTGAGGATATACATTTTTTGGAACATGGTCAATTTAGTGCAAAAACTATAAGCAAAATTTCGAAAGTTTATGTTTGCAAAATGCAGTGTCCAATGTTTTGTTTTACTATCTCTTTATTTTATTTTGTTCAAAATTTCCAAATAATTTTACAAAACATTACCCTTTAATAAGCTGAAAGATAACATCTAAGTAAACAATTTGGAAAACGCATAACATATTTAAAAACGTAATTTCAGGAATTACCAACAATATTCGGAAAAATATCCGAATACTTTTATTTAACCCTGTATAGGATCTATAGATAGATATATATCTATAGATATATATCCCTGTATAGCAACCTATATATACTACATAGGTTGCTAAATTTTAGTTCAGTTAGGAAACGTGTAGCACAGTTTAAAATTCTCCTTCTGGAGTTTCCGTCCATAAACGGAAATGTGTTCGCGAACTTTTGTGCTGCCCTGTATATGATCTACAGAATTTATACACACCAAGTAATAGACAAAATGTGAGTTAAATTTAAAATCGCGTTCAGCAACTTAAAACGCACTTCCGGGAATTATTGTTAACAGAAAGATGATAATTCTTTTGTGTGTCCCTGTAAATGAACGATGACTGCTACACACGCAATATTCTGTAGTAAGCCTCTTGTAATGCACCTTAGTGATATATATAAATTTCAATGCGTTTAAAATAGTGAAACATTATTTAAATAAACCGCAAACGATTTTTCACCATAGACGTAATGTAACGGAATTCTTTTGCCTGTCCCTGTAAAGTAACTATAAGTGCTATGCACACCCTATTCCATAGTAAGCTTCTTGTAATGTACCTTAGTGATATCTATATCAATTACAATTTGTTTGAAATTGTGTAATATTATTAAAATAAACCGCAAATGATTTTTCCCCATAGACCTTAATGTAACCGAATTCTTTTGAGCGTCCCTGTAAAAAAAAAAAAACTATAAGTGCTACACACTTCAGTAGAAATAGGGAACATGCTATAGATAACGACAATAACATAAAAAAATTTCAGAGCATTCCGAGCATATTTACGGGAGTTAGAGCACGGACAGACAGACAGACAAACCGAAGTCATAAACACTTTTCAACTAGGTTGGAAAGTGTTAAAAAAAGCGGGGGTGGAGATTTTAAATAATAAAATTAATTATAATGTACTATATATATATATATATATATATATATATATATATATATATATATATATATATATCATAAGCAAAAAACAACTATAATCTTTCATATAAATCGTTAAAAAAAATAATAATTAAAAAAAAATCAGTAAAAAAGATGCATGTGCTGTTAATATACTTTATCGTAATCGGAAATATAGAAATACAAAATTAACATTAAAAAAAAAAGTGAAATTAGGAAATTATTGCTAAAATTGAAACAAGGATTCGCTATGTAAATTGTCACAACAAGAACTGTTAACCCTCTCAGGTACAAGTAATTGTGTTGCTGTAATGTTGAATTCACAGCAGGAATTTCGAGAAATTTCATTTGACTATATATAGACAGGTTTTCATCTTAGCAGGTGCACTATTCCTTATAGTTTATATTATTTTCACCGAGACCATGAAATTTTCCGTTTAAAAATGTTTTCCGCTTTACATACGTTCTGTTTCACTGGTTTTAGTATTTAATCTAGCTTACTTAATTTAATTGTGATATACATAACCTCTTCAAAATGCACGTAAAATATAACATTTCATAAAAAATAATGTGTGCGATTTTTTAAACTGAATCTGGGAAACAAATTCATACCACTTTTAAGCAGAGATCGTTGATTTAAATCAGCTTGATTTTAATCATGATTAAGATTAATCTGATTTTTTTTTTTTTTTAAATCTCTGATTTAAAACAACTTTCGTAAAAAATTTATTTCAAATTTAGGTCAAGAAATTTTGTAATAAATATTATGTTTTGAAAATAATAATAATAATAATAATAATAATAATAATAATAAACTTTGTAAATTTAAGGAGTCGGAGAGACTGAGAACTCAAAATCCATGATTTTTAATTTTATTTAAATCAAATATCACACTTTAAGATAAAAATCCCAATTTAAAAATAGAGAATCTTAGCTGAAAAACGTTAAAAGATTAATGAATATTTATCTATTAAACAACATCTAAATCTTATGTAAATTTTTTAATACAAAATCATGGGGACTTTCTGCGAGGATATGGAAAACGTTAGAATAAATAAATATAGGCCATTCAAAAGTTTTTTTAATTGAATTTATATAGACATCTCATTACTTCCACATGTAAATAACAAGTGGTTCAATATGCTGATGTAAGTTTATTTATGGAAATATTTGGAAAATAAAATGATTTCATGGCTTGTAATAGTCTGATATATTTTAGGGAATATTTTTATACAATATTTTATAATATATTTTCAACAAAGTTGAAAAGTGTTTATTAATTCGGTTTGTCTGTCCGTCTGAGCTCCAACTTTCGTAAATGTACTCGGATTTCTATGCAATTCATATGTCATTGAGGTCAACTATGGCATGTTCGGTATTGAGAATGAAGTATGTAGCACTTATATTTCATTTATAGGCACACTCAAAAGAATTCTTTTACATTACGGTCTATGGGGCAAAATCGTTTGCGGTGTATTTTAATGATTTTAATATATCTCAAACATATTGAAATTGATATGTATCACTGAGTTGCAGTACAAAATGCTTATCATAGATTATAGAGAGCATAGCATTTGTCGTTCATTTACAGGGATATACAAAATAATTCGGTACAGTACTGTCTGTGAACATTAATTTCTGGAAGCGTGTTTTCCGTTGTGCCACACGTTTTTAAATGTAACTAATTTTCTACATATTGCTTGGTGTATATAAATTTTATAGATCATATACAGGGTTGCGCAAAAGATGTCGAGTACATTATCTTTCATTGACCGAAATTAAAGAATGGAATTTTTTAACTTTACTGTGCGTTTCCTAACTGAATTAAATTTTAGCATATTATGTGGCATGTATACAAATCTATTGATCATGTACAAGGGATACACAAAAATAAATAAATAAATATATAAAAAATAAAAAATTCAGATATTTTTTAAATTATTCATTTTAATTACTGAAACTGGGATTTCAAATATGATATACGTTTTCGAGAATTGTTTACTTAGATATCACATTTCACCTTATGAATCTATGAAGTTTTGTTACAGTATATTCTGATTGTGCTGGTAGGTGTTTCATAATCTATGCTTAACGCATGATTTTTCGTTCTTGTTAAATATAATTTCAATTTTAATTACTTATAAATGTAAGCTAATTAATAACTAAACTTTTTAAAGTCTTAGTAAGTCTTAGTAAAGTCTTAGTAATCTTTTAAAGTCTTAGAAGAAAAAAAAAGATTTAATTTTTTTTAAATTTAAATTAAATAAATCCAACTTTGATTTGGTCTAAACTCCGTAATTGCTTAGGAACTCAGCTGGAAAATTGGTTTCTTTTCAAATATTTTAATAACAAAGAATAACTTTTTTTTTCAGATCCATTGCAATTTGTAACATATAATCATGATCATCTTTATGTATGTATAATACATTCTCAAAATTCATTAAATGAATATTGTATGTATTCCAGAATATTGTATTCCGGAATAGATGTTTTTAAAGAATTCTGTACCAATCTGGAATAGAATGTTTAAAATTTCATTCATAACGGTTTTCTTGTTTTATAAATATAATTATCTTTTGTATTTTAAGATTTTTAATTAAAAAAATGGTTTTAAAAATTTTTAGCTTTTAGTAATGAAGGGTGCATATGATTTTTAATTTATTAAATGGGTAATTCAAAGTGGTATATATTTTTTATATAGAATAGTATATATTTGTTAAATTGCAGTTTAAGCAAGTGATCATATAACACAAAATAATTCGGTTTATTTATTTCATGTTTTCAAAAGTAAAAGATAATTCACCTTTTCAAATTAAATCTGTTTCTATTGCTCCATTTTTTGTAACTGTAATATTTAATTATTCATATGATTAAAATATTTCAAATTAACCAAGTGACTGAGTATTTTTTTTATTTCAAATAAATTTGAATGAGCTTTTTTAGTTGTTAATTTTAATGATTTTGTAAAAAGGTTATTTTACTTTAAAAAGTGTAATTAAAAAAATTAAATCTGATTAAAAAAAAAAAAAAACGATTTTTTTATTTATTTATTTTTTAATACTTCGAAATATACCTGCGCCGGTAAAGTGGAGCCAGCAAGGATTTATTTATTTATTTATTTATTTTGCTGTAAGAGTTGGTCCTATAAAAAACTTATTAATGTAAAACTTGTAGATAATATTAAGAAGATTTATAATAAATTTAAGCGTATTTGATATTTTGCGAATGGACGAAGTTATGAATTTTTTTCTTCTTAAACCCCTATCCCCCCGCCCTCCCCCGCCCCCTCAACACACACTTTGAGGCCTTTTTTAATGATATGAAACATCTGTCATATAAATAAATTTTTGGCCCTTTTCCTAGAAGTAATAATTTTAAACGGATTCGATACGTATGATAATTAAGAAGTTATGATGGTTTTTCTGTTTTCACAAAAAAATAATGATTAACGAACATGACGAACTTGACCGAGATTTTAAGCCTGTTGATTTTATGCATCACTTTGGAAGAGATTTGTGCAGAATTATGGAAGTTATTGCGTCCATAAAAAAGTGATAGACATATATATATATATAAAGTTTTGAACTAGGTTGGTTGGGTTGTGGGAGTCATGATCGGCGTAGATCTTAAAAAATGTTTCAGGAATTCCAACTTAGGGGAGAATGTAATAGTAGCATTTCTTACGAAATCGACCTAATATTTATTTCAAAAGTTTGTCGACAAATTAAGTACTAATCTAATTTACGTGTCAAAGTGGATTTGGTATGTATGAACTTTATTGGGGGTAAATAAAAATGAAGAAATGAAATAAAAAATCATGAACCTTGCTTTTAAGGCGCTCCTGGAGGGGAAAAAAAAAATTCCCGACTCAATAATGCAAAACTCTAGCACATTTCAGTGATTTGAAACCGAATATATATTTTTTCATTTTTCGAGAAAGTAATATCTTGAGTTATAAGCAATTATTGTCTCACAACGACCTTTATCGGGCTGTCGCATCCAGAAATTCTGTTAAAAACGTCATTTTTCACAGGTTTTTCTGAAAGACCTTCTATTTTTAACGAATAATGGAAAAGCTATTCGGTTTCTGAATAGCAGTACTTGCCAATCTCATGCGTTTGCGATCAAAAATGGATTCATATATATGTCGGCTCATCTGAGCATTACAACACAATCAAATTTCATTCTTACACAAGTATTTTTACTGAAATTGAGACATTCAGAGTGCGAACAAACATAAATCTGACAAACAAAAGTGAAACAATTTTTCATTTTCATTCGAAGTGTAAATAGTGCTATTTTTCTGGTACTTCGAGGCGAAATTGCTTTTCATAAAGACATTACTATAATTTACAATTATTATATTACTCTAATTTACAGAAAGTCTGAGAAAAATTTTAACGATGACTTCGTTGAGAGAATTTTTGAAGAATATCCATGCAATCAACTGATTATATTTCAGTTTCATCAATCAATTTTCATAGTGTCATAAATTATTTTATCTTTACCCTTTTTTATTAAACTTAAAATTTCACAATTTGATAAAGTAACTACGCATGTTTATACAGTTTAATGCTTGCTAAGTTTTAGTTTTTAATTATTATTAGATTTTTATTTTTTATCAAATATCTTGCATGTCTGAAATGTAACCGAAGTCTGTATTTTTGTTGCTGTTGTTTCTTTAAATCATTCAAAGTATTTTTCCAAAATATATGTAAATGAAATCATATGAGTATATTAGAAGTGACATTGTACAATATTCCTATGTCAATGTTCCATTTATTAGCATATTAGGTTTAAATTGATATCGCACCTTTCCAGATTCATATGTAGTGTATTATCCCTTGACTCTTCTCCTTCAAACAAATGTTTTGGGGTAAAAGTGCCTGTTTATAAAATGAAATACATGTTTGAAATAAAAGTCTAAATAATGTAAATCAACGCTTTAAGTCTATTTTTCTTATTTTCTTGATAAATTCTCTGAATGTTAAAACATGTGGAATTACTTGAACACCAGACTAAAAAAAAAGTTGACAAAAAGTTTTACAAAAAGAGCTTTGATGCAATCCGTAATGATTCATTGATGCAGTGATATTCAGTCTTCATAAATCCATTCTAGGTTAGTATTAGCATAAAACATGTTCGTTACTTAATAATAAAAGAAAAATGTTTTTATTATTATCCTAATAAATCTTCAATGATGGCGTGAGAAATACATTCTACATTATTTAAAAACAAAATATAAGGGCAAATAAAATGAAAGTTAAAAAAAAAAAAGAATAAAAAAACTGGGCATAAATTATGTAATAATTTCTAAATTGATATATTCGTGTTGTCCCCCCCCCCCGCTGAATTATCATTGCAAAATATACATACTATTGCGAAAAGTTGTCAAATTATAGTTACAATAACTCTAGTAAAAGATAAAGATGATATAAATAATTAGATGTGTGAAAACCGTGTTAAATCTTAAAGGCATTTACGCTTTAGTTGAAATTTTATCAGCTATTTCGGGTGTAAGTGTTTTAAAGAAACAATATCCAACATTCAAGCTTAATAATAAATCCAAAGTTCATTCACTTTTAATAATAATGTTTAAAAAATAATCTTAATATAATAGTTTAAAATTTAACAATTTCGCCTCAAATAGAATTTGTTCCTATATCAGTACTCATGTTTAAAAGATAACGTTTTCAAAGCTTTCTCTAAAAAGCAAATATTTTAACAAAGCAGAGAAAGAGTGCAGGTGTGCAGGTGCCTTTTTACGGAAGTTAAAATAATCATTTTTAGTTTCCAAAGATGGAGAACATGTGGTATTTATTATCATCGATCTGCGACTCTGAAGGGACTATCTCAAACCAAGAAATTTGCGTAAATGTAAATAGTTCAGTCCGCTTAGAGTCTCTGGCAACCTTCTTGTTAAAGAGGTAGTTGACGCACCCTTTCACACCACTGATTGATAATATACGTGAAATTGTCGTAATCCCTGGTCAGAGACGGTGTGAGAGGGGACACTTCGGGTAGAGGAATGACCAATATAAGTATTTCTAAGAAGTGATAATTAATCTCTTTCGAACAAACCAGGATATAGTTGTCAGTTGTTGGTCCATTAATTGTCCAGGAGAACACCTTGGCAGGGGCATCCTTTGAGAAGGACAAATTTTTTGCAACTTCCCTGTGGCTTTAAGCGTGTGGGGTAATTTCAGTTTCCATGCATAATTATCAGTGCACAAATAAAAATAAATTCTGTAGTTTAAAATACGGGAAACTTTTTTTTTTGTGGTTCTGCCCCGTAGGCCTATGCATCAAGTTCCAGGGTGTATTTTTTGAGTAAAATTCTTCTTATCAGATCTTTAAAATTCTGTATAAATGGAAAAGCTTTCAGATGTAACAAAAATGAAATTGCGAGAGAATTGAAATAAAAACTTTTTGTCGTAAATTTTCTTGTTTTTAAGTTATCCAGAATCTATGATGGCTTTTGAAGCTAAAATTTTGGTAATATGCTTTCTAAGAATATAAACATCAAATCGGATGATTTTTTTAAATTTTCTGCCCTTGCCCCTCAAAGGAGGGGAGGGGGGGAAGGCAACTGGTTATCTGTTGGGGATCAGTCTCTTTACCTCGTTTTTGTCCGCGTCCCCAGATTATTATATCGTATTTCAATCTGAGATCGTAATATTACATAGTAAAATTGTTATTTATTGTAAAATTAAAATTTTCCTTTTGAGACATTTTATTATTTAAAGGACATTTTATAATACATAAAGGGATTGAATTTTAATGTCTTTAAGTATTCTTTAAGTAATATCATAAGTAATTAGTAATAGTATGTTTAAAAGTAACGAATATATAAAAAGTTAAGAATAATCCAAAAGTATTTCCCTTTTTTCGGGGGGGGGGGGGCTCCCGACGGATACTCGCACGGGCGCCAAAATACCGTTGGGCCGGCCCTGGCTCTAACTCCCGTAAATATGCTCGGATTGCTCTGCAATTTTTATATGTTATTGTCATTATCTATAGCATGTTCCCTATTTCAACGGAAGTGTGTAGCACTTATAGTTTTTTTACAGGGACACTCAAAATAATTCCGTTACATTACGTCTATGGGTCATTCCACAGTATGTGGCTTCACAAGTTTAAAAAACAAATTTTATAAAAAGTTAAGTTTAATACATCATTTTAAAGCTTTAAATCTCTTCTATTAAAATTTATCCAAAATATTATTTTCTTTTTAAAATCAAATAAAAATTAGAGCATTTTTCTTGCAGCCATATAGAATGTAAAGATTCTTCTGAATGTGGGAGTGTTCTAATTAAACAGGCCTTTCTAACGACGAACACAAGTTTAATAAGATGACGTAAAGATGACATAAAGTTGACAAGGACAGGTACATTACACGACATTAAATAAACATAGAGGATTAATCATATTTATGACCGGTAACATTTACTCACGGTCATTTTCATAACATGTTCTGGTTTCTAATATGACAGACGACCTATAATTCTTAAATCCCTGCCAAATAATCTTTCGTTAGAATATAATAAGCAATGTATAAAAAATTCACGTAAAGTATCATTAAAGTAATCATAACATGTTCTGGTTTCTAATATGACTCGCTGACATTCTGAGTTCTACTGCCGCGCTCTTTTTGTTTCTCCAGAAGGGGGCGCTACCAGAGCAAGAAAAGGCATGCGCAATCCTCACATAGAAAAATTTGGTCATAGATCCCATACGGAACAAACAGCTTTGTCCCGTACGTAACAGAAATAATTAGCTTTCATTAATTAATGACGCAATTTAAAAAAATAATTTTAAAGTTAATTAATAAAATGTATAGTTCTGCTTCTACTCATTAAATTTATTTGTAAAAATATTAAATAAATTCAGAGTAAAATCCAAATTACTAGAGGTACTTTTAAAACAATTTTTTGTGATGTCCCGTACGTAACACAACTTTATTAATTAAAAAAATATATGTGTATTGGCTCAAACAAAAAGAAATTTCATAAGAATCTAGTTGAAGTGATATATAATGCATTAAAAATAATTGCAAACTTTCTCATTTATATTTTGATACTGAAAAAAGTACAAATATCTCAAAAATTCGCTGTGAAATGTCCCGTACGTAACACATGAATACTGTGGAATGACCCCTATGCAGAAAAATCGTCTGCCGTTTATTTAAATAATGTTTCACTATTTTAAACACATTGAAATTTATATATATCACTAAGGTGCATTACAAGAGGCTTACTACAGAATATTGTGTGTATAGCAGTCATCGTTCATTTACAGGGACACACAAAAGAATTCTCTACTGTCTGTTAACAATAATTCCTGGACGTGCGTTTTAAGTTACTGAACGCGATTTTAAATTGAACTCACTTTTTGTCTATTACGTGGTGTGTATAAAGTCTGTAGATCATATACAGGGAAGCACAAAAGTTCGCGAACACATTTCCGTTTATTGACAGAAACTTCAGAAGGAGAATTTTAAACTGTGCTAAGCGTTTTCTAACTGAACTAAAATTTCGCATCCTATGTAGTATGTATACAAATCTATAGATCATATACAGGGCTGAATAAAAGTATTCGGATATTTTTCCGAATATTATATATGTTGAAAATTTCTGATTTTTTTTTTTTTTTAAATATGGTATGCGTTTTCCATATTCTTTACTTAGATGTTATCTTTCAGCTTATTAAACGGTATGATTTGTAAAATTATTTTGGAAGCGTTGGAAAATGTTACATAATCTATGCTTGACGCATGATTTTTCGTTCTTGTTTTTTAAATTATGATTTAGCTTTTCGTATTATTAATATTTTTATATAATGAATTTTATCGCATCAATTTTTATTACTAATCATCCAGAAATAGATTTAATGATGTATTATAATAAAAAAAATGCTGAAACATAAGTTGTTAAATTTATTTTTATTAATCAGATACTTTTAGGTAGCTTTCAATACAAAAAAGGATAAAGCTACCTATTGCAGCCGTTCGGAGGAAAGCAGTTCCGGAAAATTTCGATATATTTTCACCGATCATGACCCCCAGACCCCAAAACCACCCTCCGTTCAAATGTTGATTTATATATATAGATATATCCATATATCTATATATATATATATATATATATATATATATATATATATATATATATATATATATATATATATATCTGACCTATGTCATACGATAACGCTCATTTTGTTTCTAGATGGCGGCCATTTAAAAATTTAAAACTAAAATAAATATACAAAAAAATTAAAAATTAAAATTTATTTTTTAATTACGTTTTAGGCCTTGATACAATGATTCCAGAGCATTTTTTGGTTTACCTCTATCTTAAAAAATGGCTGAGATAGAGCAGTTTGAAATTCTAGGGTGGCTGACATTTTGAAACAAAACAGCACATTAACGCGATTACTCGCAAATTATTTTCTTTCATTGTTGTAATAATTTTCCCAATCATACGCATAAAACTATATATTCATATCCGTTAGCGCCAAAATTGGCGACATTGGCGACATTTGGCGAAATATCGCCAAATTTGGCGACCAAAATAAGTCTTCATAAATGAAGCCAATTTGGCTATTGCTCAATAATTTGGCGAATTTCTTATTCAAATTCAGTATTAACGAATCTTTTGTAAACGTTTCTTTGCATTTTAACTTGCTGTTTTCGGGTAACATTAGCTAAAATTTTAAAACGAAGATATAGGAAAGCTACCTTTTCCTCCCGGTACAGGCCGGAAGGACTTTTTATTATCGAGATTTCCTGTTTAGAATTTGTGTTTGATCATGAAATGAAGAAATAAAAATATGCCTAATTACATATTATGAATTATTAACAAAATAAATAAATCGCAATTCCTGAATTGATATTTTTAGATTTATAAATGTGTCTTACCTTGAAAAATGTTTCGTGAGTCTCCTGTATTGTAATATAATAATAATAATAATAATAAAACACTGAAACATTTCAAAGTGTGACTGAATGAGTGTATGTTATAAGATTGTTTTAGATGATTGAGTTTTGTAAATATATTTAACTAGCATTGCTCAAAAAAAAAAAATTTTTGCATCTTAAAATAATAATGATAAATAAATATCTCTACACTGAATTTAATAAAAATAACAATAATAGAAAGAATTATAATAAATACTAACGAGTTTGAAGGTAACAAAACTGTATTGTTTTCAAGCTAAAAATATTTATTTACAATTTAGGCTGGGAGTTGAAGTTAAAAACGTTTATTAAAAAATTTAGTTGTAAGTAAAATGACGTCTAAACCTTAAACAAAACCCAACATCTTAATTGGCATTTATTTATCTGGTGTCTATTGACTATTTTTTAACAGCTGGTGTATCTCATATATATTAACCTACATATCATATGATCAAATTCCAACTTTGTATAAATTTCAAAAGAGAGAATGAATTATTGATTAGTTTATTGCAGCTAAGTTAAACATTGCATATGAGTGTTTTTGTCAGGGGTCGATGCAGTTTTTTTTTTTTTTTCTTGGGGCCTATTTTGTGAAAAGTAAAAGTTATTTTTGAGAAATTTATCATGTTTTTGTGAAAATTATTATATTTTTGTGAAAAATAATATTACAAAAGATGAAATCCAGCTACTCAAATTCAAACCAAGCATTTAATAATAACTTCTTTAAATCCTTCTGTTAAAGTTTTCCCTCCTGGTGAATTTGTTTTCATCGCAAATTACACATTTCAAAACCTAACAAAATAAAAATAATTAATGAAGAGTATGTTTTTATGGAATGGAATTTTATGAAAGAGTCTACTTTATCAAGAGGAATTTTTTTGTAAAGGAGCCTTTTTTTTTTTTTTTTTTTTTTTTTTTTTTTTTTTTTTAAGTATCAGATATGAATTTCTACCCTTCCCCTCACATAATCAGTTTGTTTAAAGCTCGAAGCTAACTAGACTGAAAAATACACAAATTAAGACACTATTAATATATCATAAAATTTAATGCTTAAACATTCTTCTCATTATGGCAAAATAGCACGCTTTTTGCACAATGTTTCCATTTTTTTGAATAAGTTGATTAAAATTAATATAAAATGAAATTGTGTAACATAAATAAAAATAGCAGTTTTATCAGTTTGATACATTATAAAAATTACACAAATACCTAAAAAATAAACATGTAAAAGTATTTTGAACAAATATAAAAATCAACACCAGAGTTGGCATTTATTTTTTCAATGTGCATAGGTAGTCAGCACAGCTACTTGTTAATAAGTAATTTTTTAAATTGACAAAGAGATAACTATAAGAGATAGATAAATAATGTACATTGAAAAAATTTCTTAAGAAGGTAGATAATTCGAATACAGTATACAGAAATAAACCATGTTACCACTTTTCTTGAACACCTGGTATTTTTACTTAAACTGAGTTTAAAAATATGATATTACATCTATCATAGAAAAAAAGAACCAAACGTGGTAAATATATTTAACTAGCATTGCTCAAAAAAAAATTTTTTTTTGCATCTTAAAATAATAATGATAAATAAATATCTCTACACTGAATTTAATAAGAATAACAATAATAGAAGGAATTATAATAAATACTAACGAGTTTGAAGGTAACAAAACTGTATTTACAATACTTATCAGTGATCTTGAAGTTTTTATCATTTTCCTTACTGAATTCAATGTGAAAATGAATCAGCACCTTGTATTTCATGATTCAAAACAATAAATACAATTGCTAGACAAGGGGGGGGGGGCTGTGCATAATGGATTGGGAATGCTTTCCCTTGTGGGGTGCCGCTGGGCACGAGTATGGGTGCCATTGCTTCCACTAGGGTATCATTATTTCACCCCTGGAGCACCCTAGATTAGGGGTGCCATCCTTTCACCCTAGTTAAGGGTGCCACTCTGGCTCCCCTAGGGGTTTCACCAGTCGGACAAGACTTTCACCCCTAGGAGGTGCCAAGTGTCACCTGTAGTTTTAACAGTGTGGGGCGTTTTGATGATCTAGGTGGACAAAATTCATTTTTCGATTGTCTCGGAATTTAACAAGACCGCGTATACTGGTAGCTGAATATCTCTTTCGTCGAGATCCGTACGAGTTTTGTCAAAAAAACCGATGTGTCGATTAACTACGACCGTAAAGAAGTCAGTTGATTTGAGAGACTTTCAACAGTTGCATTATTTTTCTGTAAGTTCGAAAGCAAGTCGTGACTTTTCTGTTTTATTCGAAAGCAGCAGTTTACTGGACATATGTCACATGTTTGTCACACGATTTAACCAATTGTTGTTTGAAAATAAGCGCCATCTTGTTTTCAAACTTCAGCTTGACTTTTAATATAGTATTAAGCATTATTAAGCAATAAGCATTTTTTTAAATCAAAGTGCCATTCCTAAAGTATGGAAAACTTAAGAAAGCTCCTGCGAAAGTTTGCGAATCCTTAAGTTATATTAACTTGAAGTGTGTGTCTGAGTGTTTAATTCAAATCTTGCAAGTCAATTTTAACCACTTTTAATTATACGATTGAGCTGAAACTTTGAATACATGTGTAGTTTCAATGACAATACAATATCATAATATAAATAAATAATAATAATATAAATTATTATTATTATTATTATTATTATTATTATTATTAAATATGCCAAATATTTATCACTGTTTGATTATTTTATTACTGACACATTCGAAAACCCAGCAAAACCTAATTATTCTTCAACGCAATAATTTTGTCCACCTAGATCCTCAAAACACCCCACTGTGCGTTCCTCAAACTTATATATTTACTATTCTCTATTACTCACATTGGTTTGCATTATTCTGAAACATCGGTAGTATTATTCTGAAACATTTGAAAAATCCGTTCAACTTCCGATATGACGTCAGATTTTCTTTTTGATTCTCTAATGACGTGATATTAATCTGCTTTGTGTACATACACATACTCATACTCCTTTTATTATTGAGAAATCTTTCCTTTTTTTACCTCTATGACGTCACTCATTTTTATTTCATATTAATCTTTTTTTCCATTGGTGAAACTTTATACTTCATTTTCATTTTTAACGTAGAAATCTTCTGATAGAAAATTAAGTAGAAAGAATTTCATCGTGAATTTTTAATTTTTGGCATCTGCTATAACAAAAAATGTTTAAATTGAATAGGAAAAGGCTGTTAGAATTTTGGTTTTTTATCTCTATTTATTAAAATAATACGAATTTTTCAAATTTTAATATTTTGAGCTTCATAGTAGATATTTAGCTATATGTACCCAAAATTTAATGACTGTAAGTTACATAGTTTCTGAGAAACGGCTCTGTGACGAACAGACAACGAAGCGGGAGTAATAGGGTTTCGTGAGATGAACGAAACCCTAAAAACCAACGATTAATTTATGAGTTTTAGTGAACGCGATTTCTCGCAAATTATTTTCTTTCATTGTTGTAATCATTTTCCCAATCATACGCATAAAACTACATATTCATATCCGTTAACGCCAAATTCTCGCCAAATTTGGCGACCAAAATAAGTTTTCATAAATGAAGCCAATTTGGAGAATTTCTTATTCAAATTCAGTATTAACGAATCTTTTGTAAACGGTTTATTTGCATTTTAGCTTGCTGTTATCGGGTAACATTAGATAAAATTTTAAAACGAAGATATAGGAAAGCTACCTTTACCTCCCGGTACAAGCCGGAAGTACTTTTTTCAAAGTGGTCTCGCCATCAGCTGTCAAGCCGCCCTTTTTCTAATATATCAACTAAATTAAATACAGAGTTTTTTACTTTAACATAGATACATAATGATTTAGTATAAATGGATTTTCAAAAACACACCCCCATTACTTTTTTTAAAAAATTCGAAAAATACTTTAATTTCCGGGCGCCAAAGGGGTGTTTAACTATGTCACTATTTTTTTTAATTCATCGCTACAGGTTAATTTTACGATGAGTTATTGCGTCCACCACTTGATCTTCCATTTTCGAAGTGATCTCGCCCATCCGTTGTCAGTTTTTAAGATATCAACTAAAAAAAAAAAAAAAATACGATTTTCTAGTTTAAAACGCTGGTTTAACACGCATTTTCAACGTTTTTACTTTCTTCTATCTATAATAGAAGAAGGTATTGTAATCGAATTTTTTTTCGACTTCCGGTTTTCGACTGATTTGCACGTTTAGGGGTCAGAGATTCCGAAAAACATGTTTTTACAAAATGTCCGTCTGTCCGTCTGTGTGTCTTCATTGTATCATCGAAAAGGGTATGAAGTTATGCTTCAAATTGAACCTCATTTTTTTTTCTATGTTTTTGGCTATGACAAGCAGGTTCTATTAGAATTTGGGGTTATTTTGACGAAAAGGGGCGCTGTGATCGATATTTTTGTTCCATTTTCACTATTGTACCATCTAAAAGTGTATGAAGTTATGCTTCAAATTAAACCACATTTTTTTCTATGTTTTTGGCTATGACAAGCAGGTTCTATTAGAATTTGGGGATATTTCGACTGTGACAGCCATTTAAAAATTTCAAATTCAAAAAAATTAGAAATCCTAAAAGTTTTTTTTTTCGTTAAATGTTTGGCGTTGATCCGGAGAATCCGGAACAATTTTTGTTTTGCCTCTATCTTAAAAAATAGCTGAGATATAGCGGTTTGAAATTTTAGGGTGGCTGACATTTTCAAACAAGACAGCAGATTTCATTCATAAACGGGTTTAATTTATGAGTTTTAGTTAACGTGGTTTCGGCAAATTTTCTTTCATTGTTGTAACCATTAATCCTATTATATGCTTATCACTATATATTTATATTCGCCAACGTCAAATTCTCGCCAAACTTGGCGACAGTTGGCGAAATATCGCAAAGTTTGGCGATAAAAATAGGTTGCCATAAATGAAGCCAACTTGGCTGTAGAGGACAAATTTGGCGATATTCTCATTCAAATTCAATGTTGACGCGAACTGGGATTGAATCTTCTTTAATTAGGTTCCACGCATTTTATCTTCGTGTTTTCCAGTAAAATTAGCTAAAATCGCAAAATCAAGAAATAGGGAGGCTATCTGTTCCTGTCGGTTCAGGCCAGAAGGACTTTTCGTAGTTTAGTATACATCAGTTGATCGCATCCCGGTAACCCGACGATTCGCAAGAAGCTGACGTACAACAGAATGACGAAAAATATTGATTTTATTGGCGATGTGATAGCGAATTTTGAAGTATTAACATGACTGAGATAGAAGAAAGTTTGGGATTGGTACATCCGACTAGTTTCAATGACAAATCCAGTTATGTGAATCAACTTAATAACCTGCTTCTGAATCATTGCCAGACAAATTAAAAGTACGAGGATTATTTTTTTCATCGGAAAAAACCCCTATCCTCTGGATAATTACTGTCAACATCTGAAAATTCACGATCACAACAAGAATAATCTGATAACACTGGTTAACAACATTTTTGCTACTGGAGAAAATATAGCTGTTCTAGACTAATTTGAGTGTGCTGATTCCAAATCTGAACCACCCAAAATTCCTCTATCACGTCAGGATCTCGAATTATAGAAACTACCAATGTTTAAATCTGGCACTATCACACTGTTTTATACAACTAAAACTTGAGCAATATTACATGTTTCAGAGCAGATTCACAATCTGGATATGTTATTTTAGATTTATTTTTCTTTGAAAATCAGGATATCTTTGTCATACAGAAGTAACAATCTGAGAGGTGATCTTTCGGTTCACGTCATATCAAAGGCATAGAAAAAGACATTGCTTTTATTTTACCTCATAACCATTATGTTGGTCCTGTATTACACACAGTACAGCATATATGTGTTGCTCACCAATTGTTCTGATCTCCAACTTCCACAGCAAATTAATGATGTTAAGCAGTTTTTACTTTTGAAACAGCAGGATGGCAATAAATTTACATCCTGGCGTGATAGAGAAATTTGGAGATCAGATTTGGAATCAGTACACTTAAATGAGTCTAGAACACCTACATTTATCAAAGTAGCTGACAAAAAGTATTTTTTTGTTGACCAGGGTAATTTATCAGCAGTGTTGCCAAATCTGGCGATTTTTCATTCAGAAATTCCGAATTCTCACCAGAAAGTTTGAATAGTTAGTTTTGCTTATATAATGAGACATTTCGTGAACAAATATCTGTGCATCGACGGGGTTGGTCTTTGTCAAGACCACTCTGACGGCTGTTGGCATTCGTCTGGTTGTGACATTTTCCTCACTTTAATTTCTATCTTCAAATTTTATTTGTAGTACATATTTCAGTACTACCGTTAGACTGCTTCCTATGATGTGATAATACAACCTAAGTATCTCCAGGGCACGGAGTTACCTGGCAACTAGGAAAACGCTTGAATCCATCTACTGTTCTAGTTTCGTGAATAAAAGAAAATAAAATTACTATTCACATTTTTCTGGTGTAAATTTGAAAATAATTATGTAACTGAGATTGCAGTCTTTATTCAGAACTGTGATCAAAATATTCCACCTGCAAACTGCTAACATGTGTATCTATAAAAATTTAGTATAAATCAATTTTCATAACATATATGGGATTTCTTTTTAAAAATAAAAAAACCTCTAATTTTAGAGCGTCAGAGTGGTGTTATCCTTAACTTAAATAATTTTCTTCTCTTCCTACAGCCTTAAAGACGTGCATGCGCATGGGAACACATCCACAGATGCAAACAGTGGGGTCTGTTCCGTTTCAAACACTGCTTCCAGGTTGCGAGAAATACGTCGGGAACCAAGATGCATATTTGGAATGTACCACGAGAACTGTCTCGTTCACGTATAGTCATCAGGTAGGAACAGCGAGAATGGGACATCCAGAGGATCCAAGAACAGTCGTTGATCCCAATCTTAGGTAAGAATCATACCGTCGTAAATAAACTAAACACTCATTAACCCGGAATAATTTCGGCTCTAAATCGTCCTGTTTAAAAAAATAACATATAAAATAAGCAAAGGTATATTTTAAAAGGTCTGTACAATAACAAAAAAAAGTTTACTTTACACTTGAAGCTATACAAAAGATAAATTTATCCCAGTAAAGAAGACAGTACATAATTACACAATATTTAATTTCTATAATCTGACATTAAGTTGTATACTTCAAATATCAGGCTACTTGAAACTCACGTAAACAGACAATACCCACTGTTTGGAAGAATATTGAATTTCTGTTATCTTCTGCTAGACTGGTTTATTTAACTATTAATTCACTCAGATGGCCGAAATATTCGTAATATCCAGACACGTTTCCAATTTAGCTGTCTTCGACATATTTGATAAAAAATATTCAAATATTTTGACACAATGTTTTGGTTCTGTTAAAAAAGATGTCCGTCTGAAGCGAAGCAAAATTCGTCCTAATGGAATCCGCATTAATGATAGTTTTCTGTATTTAAATTATTAAACTATAAAATGGCTGTGTTATGAAGCTTGTGAAAGCGCTGGTTCAAACTAAGCGAAATCCAACTTAATGGAATCCGGATTAGTGAAAACTTTCTGTATTAAGCAATTAAACTAAAAATCATAAAGTAATCGTTGCTGCTATTGCTGCTGATGTGAACCATGGACAACATCTGGGACAGTTTCTCTCATCAGCCTCCATCTCAGGTAATAAAAAGTTGAAGCTCAATAAGTACTCTCGCAGGATGAAGTATTAAACTGAAACATGAGTACAAATTTTTTCTGAAGTTATTTCAAATACCACACCAGTGGTCCCAGTTCGCAACTTTTCTAAATTCAGATTACTTGTTTGCCACAAGTTTTTAGAAATAGTAAAATTCGCCTTATTTAATGGCAGATTAAATAAGATGAAATCAAGACTAATTATCCTATTTAAAAAACGTGGTGCCAATCAAGCAATCTGAAATTTTTTTTAAAGTAGCCAGCTGGCCAACACTGTGTCACACTCACTTGATCTTTTGAAGGAGACATCATTTTCCCAACAATAATTCACATTTTCGCCTATAACCTTGTTTAACGAAAACTAAAATCTCTTCGAACAATCTTTATACGTCTCGTGAATCAGAACGATGGATTTGCTGTGTTGCTGTTATGGAATACTATGTAGTGCGTAAGAGAATTTCTCTCGCCTGTCTACAACCAAACGTGATGGTAGATCACGTGAAATAATCTAATTTGAAAAGCTTTATATTATTTTGGACCCACCCACTATAAAGACGCATATTATTAGCAGATTATTAGGCAGTAAAGAGTTTCACTGCCTAAGAGGGCTTGTTCAGACGAGAAGGCCAGGTCTGTAGAGCATTGATGTCCCTCCCGGTAACTTTATTAAAGTTATTTAAAAAAAATACAAATTCAGCTGAAGCTGAACCCGCCGGCAAGAGCGACAAGGGGCGGAGTGAAAAATGCAATGGCCTTGGGCCAGAGAGGAAGGAAATTAGAGACTTATACATACATACTAGGCCAAGTGGCCGGCCCTGCCAAGTCAGTGACTTCCACGTGACAAGGGGCAGGGGATAGGCAGAAAATGCAGTAGATCCACAAAACAAACCCCATCCGCTGGAGCACATAGCCCCCGCGTGACAGGCAGCAGAAGGGGAAAGTTGTTGTTTTGAGCTATACAATAAGAAAAACAACAGTTCCTACAAAGGCTTGTTCCAAAAACAGTTCTAGAAGACTGGAGCACAAAAATAAAATAAAATAAAATAAAAATACGCCGGAGCAGTGTTACCTCGAGAGTTACTTAAGAAGTGATTTAATGAAGACTGCAGACATTCCACTGAATCTCAGGAGGTAAGAATTTAGATGGCCATTAAAAAGTAATAGATTTCTGCTAGTTGACGGAGGAGCTTGGGACGGGAAAGAATATTCTGGAGCCAAGAAGGAAGGGGTAAGAGGGACTTTTTATGATGCCAAGCAGCAGTTAGTGAACAACTGAAATAATAGTGCTCCGGTGATCCTAGGGCGCCACACTCACAATTTTGGGTTGCGGAACGATGGAAGTATTTTAGATATGTGCTAAAAGGACCGTGACCTGAAAGGAATGCTACTGTGTGTGGGGAAATATTCAGGAGTGTTCTAGACACTTTAGGGATCAGATTGTGGGTGTGTCGGTCCTTGCTAGAGGAATCCCAGTAAATTTGCCACTCGAGAAGAATCCCAGATTTAAGCACGCGCCGTACATGTGAGGGGGGAACTGGTAGAGAGATCTCCACAGCAGGACGGGTGGTTGCCTCTTTGGCAAGGGAATCAGCATCAGCAAGTTCGTTTCCCTCAACGCCAATGTGAGCTGTGACGTGACCTAGAGATACTTTTTTGAAGAGGGGGAGGACTGCGAGTTTGATTTGCAGGACTAGTGGATGCTTAGTCTTGTGGGCAAAAATAGCCTGCAGGCTTGACAAGCTATCGCTGAAAACCCGAAAAGAGGGAAGATAGGGGAGGCCGGCTAACCATTCCAAAGCTTTCAGAATTGCGTACAACTCCGCCTGAAAGACCGTATTGTCATCACCAATTCTGCAAGCCCACCGATGCGTCTCGATCTCACCTTCCATAGCGCAGAAGGCTGCAGCCACACCGGTTTCTGTTCGGGACCCATCGGTGTAAATTGACGGATGTCGGGAGGGTGTATAACTGTGCTTGTCGGGTATAACATGAAGATACGATGTTTCATCCGCCGGATGCAGACGCCAGCTGTTGACTTTCCTTTGTATGTCTGTTTGTGAGAAATGTGTGTTTGTGGTTGTGTGTTCTAGATGGAGGATCCTATTTTTTTATATTCATAATCAAGTGTTATTGATATAGGACGGATACCCGTTAGTGCTGTGAGTGCATCCGTGTATATGGTTTTGTAGCCTCGAGCCATTTGGAGCAAGAAAATCCGTTGGATCGAGGTCAACTTTTGTTTTACCAATTTGGTGAGTTTTCCTCACCAGATGCGCAGACAGTCGAAGATAATCCTTTCTATTATTGTGTGATACCATATTTTCAGTAATGTAGGCTTTACTCCCCATGATTTTGAGGTTAATTTACAGAAATTGTGATGTAGTTTGATTAATTTAGTTTTTAGAAAGTTTATGTGTTCCGCCAGATCAGGTGTTCATCAATTATTTTTCCTAAAAGTTTTAAGTGTGGCACATGCTGAATGCTCACCCCATTAACTCTCATCACGGATTTGTGCTTAAGCTTGCGTGATTTGGCAAAAATTAGAGATTGGATTTTACTAGTGGATAGCTGGAGGTGCAGGCGAGTCAACTGCTGACAGAATGCGGGAAAATTTCGGGATGCTGCCAATTCGATGTCCAGACGCCGCGCCGGCGGCCCGAGAAGATAAAGTTGAAATCATCAGCAAAGGCGGTAAAAAGTTAACATTTCAGCTTTCACAATGGCTTTTCTGGGGGAAAAAAGATTATTTTGGTAAGCTTTGGGTACAGGTAAAAGGTATTTTGGTACAGTGGTTCCCAACTTGTTTTTGGCCATGCCTCACCTAAGAATCTCTAAAATCATGATGTTCCTTCTCTTTGTAATATAAGAAAACGCAACTGTAATACCCTCTATAATATATTAAAAAGGTGAACTCTTATTTACATAGAGGAAGCCTAAAAGTGCATTAACAATTGCAAGTCACTTCACATTTTTTAACTTATCAAACAGGAAAAAAATAACATATATGTGTGTTACCTAACTCTAGAAATCAAGGTTTCCTGGCAACTATTTTTTACTATTGTCTACAACTATTGCAAAACAATAATCTTCGTAGTAAATTTCTAGAAATCTACCACAAAATTATGGTTTGGAAATGGTGATAGAAAAATAATTTTTAAAAAAGTCACCAGTGGCAATCCCGATTTAAGCGGCGGAACCATAAATCGTCCGCCTTCATTTGGAGAAGAGTTGTATTGTTTCTTTTCATCTTCTTACCTCACTGAGGGACAAAAGTGTTATATGCTCTGCATTTCTATCTTCAGAAATTTCTGATTCAGATGTGACATGAGATTTGATGGCATTGATAAATTTTATAATAGATTGTAATATTTTTATAAGAACACTGAGAATATTTTTGGACATTAGGGTCTCTGTGAATAATGCAATAATAAAAAGTGAACTTTTATTAATATAGAAGAAGCATAAAAATTGCACTAACAATGACCAGTCACTTCAAATTATTTTAACTTATTAAACATGAAAAAAATTGTCACAAGTTTTTAACGTAATTTTTTAAATCAAAGTTGCCACAGGCGACATTTTTTTTATTATTTGTCTAGAACTATTACAAAACAATAATCTTCACAGTAAATTTCTAGTTGAAATCTACCACGAAGATTATTGTAATGGTGGTAGAAAAATAACTAAAAATGGGCGCCAGTGGTAATCCCGAACAGCGTTGCCAGCTACTTTTTTAAAATTCAGATTGCTTGATTGACACCACTTTTATGAAATAATATAATTCACCTTATTATCGTCTTATTTAATCTGTCATTAAATAATGCAAATTTTATTTATCCAGAAAACTGGTGGCAATCAATAAAATAGAATTTTAAAAAAGTAGCCCACTGGCAACGCTGATCCCGAAAGAAGCAGCGGAACCAATCTTCGTCTTCATTCCGATAAGAGTATTATTCTTTCTTTCCAATTTACTTCACTGTGAAACAAAATCATTATATGCTCTGCATTTCTATCTTCAGAAATTTTTTGAAGGGAGAAAAAAGGGTCAAATGTATAGTCAAATCTGACATTACATTTAATGGCATTGATAAATTTTATAATGGATTTTACTACTTTTATAAGAACAGGGGTAATATTTTTGGATATTAACATCTCTCTATGAATAATACAATACTCAAGAAGCATTTCTGGATTCTCATCTTTATCAATTTTAAGTACTGTTTTCTTCTTTTCTATCATAATATACTTCTCTGTTAACAGGCTTTCCCTTTCCCAATATCACCAATTGACGGCCGCACCCTATCTAATCTGATTTTCAGTTATAAAATGTATATGTCATAAGTTATATTTATATAATATCTATGAAGTCTGCATTTCTAGAGCCATAAGACCAATTAAATCAGTCATTCTAGAAAGGGAAATAGTTAAAAATGGTTTTATTGCAGAATATGATACTTTTCCCTAATTCTATCACTTCTCAAAAGAAAGAGTCTTAGTCGGGCCTTTATATATTATTTATATATATTTAAAGAAAGAGGAAAACAACTTTCAGTATTGCAAAGGCACTTATCCATGGACATGTATCATTTCAAATGACTTCTTAGTTAAATTGTATGAAATAATTTTGTTTACTAGTTTTATAAAAAAAAATGTATATGATTATAAGTAATTGCTCTGATACACTAGTATATATCTATATAAACGACATGTTAAATTTTGTTAATTGGTGGCCATCCCTGTACAAAATAGAAGGCATTTCAGAAGAATCAAGAGGGAGAAATGTCTCAAAAAATGCTGACGGTTTCAGCCAGCCTCTTTTATGCACTTTGAATATACATCTGACAGTCCGGGGATTGTCACTACAAGAGAATACATTGATAGGTTAAACAGCAACTTCTTCGCACTTAAGCTTAAAAATAAATTTGAACTGCCAACTGAAAACGCATATGAAGGACCAGTTCCCATTGACGTCAAAAAGATTGGGGACTTAAATCGCCTCAGGGCTTATATTCTTGAAGAATTAAAAACAAAATTATAAAGACATTTCATTATGGCCAACTAATGAATTTGATCATTCTGTTGATGAATGAAAAAAAAAGTAATATTACAGTATAGTTTTTCCATGTTTCACATTATGTATCAATCAATGTATCTTAATATTTGCTCAATGTATCTTTTTTTGTAAGTTTTGTAATACAAAATTTGTCTATTTTATGTCAAACTATCTTTTTTTATATACTTTATCCTCATTTCATTATACAGGGTTCATACGCTTTTACCACATTTTTATAATATATTTTTCGATTTAATATTTAAATAGCAGAAATTGTAGACGCCACGTTTAATTAAAGGATTTGTAATACTTTTCTGCATTTACATAAGACAAATAATTCTATTAACAAATTGTGGTAAAAGCGTACGATCCCACATAGAACATACGAACCTGTTATAGGAAGGGCACTTGTTCCAAATTTTATTTTATTTTCATTACATCATTTATAAATCATGAAGAAATTCCAACAATGTCAACTAATGTTAATATATATTTATTGTAACTTAAGGTAGACACTTTTTTTTTTAAAAAGTACCTTTATATTTCTCAGAAAAACGTTTTTTGTGTCTCCTGAAAAGTTAATTTTTAAGACAAATGCCCTTTCTAGAGTGACGGATTCAATTAACCTATTTCCTTCTGTTATGCCCATTTCGGGATTTCGTAGTTTTCTAAAGTTGGTAGTTAGCTCCCTTAAATTCGAAACATTTTTTAGGTAAAATCGGTTCAAGACAATCAGTTTTAAGTGTACCTTTAAGTAGTTTCGTGTGTAAAAATGTCTTTATACGACATATTGCAAAGAGATATAGACGACATATTGCAAACGACATATTGCAAAGAACGACATATTGCAAAGAAATACAAGTCTCATTCAACGTAGTTGAGAAAGTTCTGTGAAATTACAAAATGAAAAATTAAACAGAAAAATTGCAAGCAAAATTTAAATATAAATTTTATAAAATTATTCTGGTTAATATTGTATTTTGTATTGAATTGAAATATTTAAATATTTTTCACATAACTATTCTGATTGTTATTGTATTGAATTGAAATATTTGAATATTTTGCATATAATTATTGTGATTGTTATTTTATTTTAAACCTTTGAATAGAAACTTTTTGAAATTTCAATTTATTTCCTTTTTTTTTATTTTTTTTTTATTTGCATGTATAACTCTTATTTTTTTGTCTGCAATAGGAGTCCCTCCGAGGGTATTTTAGTGGCTCACTGTGTTATTTCGAATTTTAAGAACGAAAAGTTTTCAGCGATATGGAAAGATTTATCGTGATAAATTCATATAGATTCCAATTTTTATGCTTTCCTTTTTTTCGCGTTAAAGAAACTTGCTTTGAACCAAAAATTTAATTTAAAAGAAATTTCTTCAAAAAAACAGTTGATTGTTTCGTTGGGATTCCCAGTTGTTAACTCCACTCCCTGTATATGAGAATTTGTGCATCACATCCTAAAGGAGAAATGAAAAAAAGAGTATAAAAGTAGCAAAAATGCACTATAAAATGAAAGAAAAGCAGAGGATTTGACCGAGAACTTCATCAGCCAATCACAGATATGTAAGCCAGTGATCTAATTTAGCTTGCGTAAAGCAGCCAATGAAATTTAACTTGCATTTTAAGAGTTGAAGGAGGAGGAAAAAAGTAGTAGGCTGGGGAGTAAAGCATTAAAATAGAATAATTTCGTAAAAAAAAATAAGTAGATGAAGAGAAAAGATGTTCGATTGTTTTTAAAGGAGAATCGTTCGCAAAAAAGGCAAAGCAAAGCACGAAAGATCATAAATCTACCCCATTTTTTAAACAAAAGGCAGTTTTCATTGCCATACATTAAAATATAGTTAATTTACAGTTAGTATAAGTATGAGTATAGGAAAATACATACATTTTTTTTTTAAACATTAAAGACAAAAACAAAAAGTATTAGCACAAAAGGACTACTCTGGCAAAATGGTACTATACCGAGGTCTTTTACGTTTACTAGCACTGTAAACGTAGTAATCAGATAATTCATATACAACATCGTTGGTGACTTTATACAAATTGCTGTAGAATTGTTTTGAGAGGAATTTATTGCGGTTAGCCACAGGGCCTGATTACCGACGGGGCACAATTCCACCAGTAAAATTTAATAGAAATGTTCGTCTTATTAAAACGCCCTACTCACGCAAAATTACTGCCATGAGTAAGGAAAAAAATTCTATACTTTTTTACTGGTGGAAGTGTGCCCCGTTGGTAATCAGGTCCTGGAGCCAGTGAAACAGTTTTGAAGTCATTTCTGATAGTTGAGTTACGGAGATATCTAGAGCCATTACGCATTATACGAAGAGTTTTATTATGGGAGCGAGAAAGGAAGTCTATGCTAATCTTGCAAGCAAAGCTACAGACGGGACATACGTAATTAGCAACGGGGAGTACGCATGCGTTATAGATGATCATTTTGTTACGAAGAGAAAGTAAAGGGCTGCGTAAAAGGGATGAAAGAGATTTAGAAATGCCGGCGACTTTAACACGTATAGTAATGATATGTTTTTTAAAGGTGAGACTTTTGTCAATGATAACCCCAAGGGATTTTACATTATCTGCCCAGGGGATGGTAGTATTGTTACAGCGCCTAGAATACATAGTGTGGAAACCGGCTATCCTTGTAATGCTTTAAAAAGTGCTAAAAAGTTGTAACCTATAAATGTGCAACGGTGCTCCTACGATAATAAGGCGATCATTCCAGGCGAAACATTCACAATGTTTCCGTTCACATACAATGTTTACGTTGAGAAGAGCTGGCAGATGGCGCTGCGATCCCATCGTTATCTTTTCAGCAACGTTGTACATTTATTGGATTCAATTTTTTAGTACTATTTTGTAGCAGATTTCCACACTATGTGTTCTAGGCGCAGTAGTATTGTTAATAGTGAGTCTATTAGAAATGGAAAAAGTGCGAGAAAAGTAACAGCAGTTGTTTTATTTTCGTTTAGTTTGATACGCCATAGGTGGCACCACTCAATGAAGGTGTGAAGGTGATTTTGGATATTTTTACAGAGGGTTGGGTTGGGTTGATTATTGACGGCCAATTATCACGGAGGAAGATAGATGGAGGGGAAAGTAACGTTGAAATTTTACAATACAGTTTTTCTCCTTATAGATGGCGCCACGGTAAACTGACGGCTATCCTAACCTGCTTCTGCAATGCTTTTCAATGCGAAAAGCATTCATTTTTTAAATATTTTTGATTGAAAATTTGAACTTTAAAAAAGTCAAACAAGTAGAAATTTCATTAAATAAAGTTTTCTTCACATCATGCATATATTTTAATAGATATTTGGCGTTTCGATTGCTTTTTATAACTCTTTAAATAAGAGTTCATCCTGACAGAAGCATCTGAATAGTTGTCATTTAAAAATAAATATCACGGATATTGTACTGCGAAGAAATACGGAATGGACGTATAATTTTTAAAGATTAAAAGTATTATTCAAATAAAAACAGCTTCAGATTACAGCCAAACAAATAGCACTCTATAAGACAATTTAAATGGCCATGTCAATTAGCCACAGACATTAGCATTCATTAAGTATAACATTTTAAAAACATATACACTAAGATCGATATACTAGAATAAAAATTTCTTAGTTTAAAAATGATTACATGCATATAACTTTAAATTAAAGTATAATAAAAAGCACTCATCTTTGGAGCTCTAAACATACTTAAAAAAAAAAATTCTTCGATTTTTCTTTTGTTTACCTCATCATCATAGCCCGATCTACATCCCGGAATAAAACATTTATATCCCATCTTATATTTATGACATATAATTGCTATAATTAAAAATAATCGAGTAAAATACTTTCGGAATTTAACATGTAATCTAATGACATTCTGTTTAAAGGCAGCCGCCAAATTTTACAGCGCCCTCTTTCGTTAAAAAATATGACTTGCATTTTCGATATCCTCACCTATTCTAGTTTCCCCTCCAGGTTCTTTCTCCGTGCCAATTATCTACACTTGGGATATAGGCCCTTTTTACAGAGGAAATATGGATGATGTGCAGTGGCGTAAATAGTGGTGTCGTCCGCATATAGAGCAAGAAAAATAAGTAAACTACGAGGAATATCATTAAAATAAAGTGAAAACAGGGTTGGGTCAAGGATCGAGCCTTGAATTATACCGCATTTAATGAAGTGTAAAAGAGACAATGTCTTATTAATGCGAACGAAAAAATTACGATCGCTGAAGTAGGAGTGTCTAAAATGTAAAAGTCCGGATGGGATGTTGAGATTAGTTTGTTTATAATGCCCTCATGCCAAACTTTATCGAAAGCCTTGGCATGTCTAAAAATATAGCGGCAGTAAGTTTCCTTGCATTGAAGTTTTCAGTAAGAAATTCCACAACAGGAAGAAGTTGGTGTAATGTACTAGAGTGTTTGGCTCTAAAGCCAAATTGTTCAAGAATAAGAATATTGTTGTTGGTTAAGAATTCATTGAGTTTGGAGTGAATGACTCGTTCAATAATTTTGGAGAGAGAAGAGAGGAGACTGATTGGGCGAAAATTAGTTGGGTCATTAAGATTACTAGACGGTTTAGGAATTGGAGAAATAATAGTTTTCCAAGGTTTTGGAAAATAGCAGAATTTAAGGATGGAGTTTATAAGGTGTGTTATATAAATGATACAAAAAGAGGAAGTTGTTTGAGGGTGTAGTTGGAGATATTGTCATACCCAGGGGCGTTGCGGTTTTTAAGTTTTTGAGTAATACTATAAATAAAGATAGGTTGAATATCAGGGAGGGGTTCGGGGGTGTGGCAAGAAAGTTACGTGCAGTATCACTGACGTCATTAAAGTAGCTTTGGCTACCTATGAATGGATTCGGAGAAAACCGATTTACGTAAGAGTTAGCAAGACAATCAGCTTTATCTTTATCAGTATAGGCAGTAATATTATTGATAGTTAAGGGGGGAATGGGAGTATAATTATTGTTGAACTTTTTTTATGCGCCAAAGATAATTGTCATCGGTAGAGAGATTTTCGAGGAAATTAGACCAGTTTTTTTGTTTTTGTTTTTGAATTAGGTTTTTAATTTTATTATTAAGTCTATTAATAGCAGTTTTAAGGGCGGGGTCTCTGGTAGATTTAAAGAGTCGCTGGAGAAAATTGCGTTGGTTGCATACGTTACGAATATGAGTAGGAAGAAAAAAAAGAGTTATTATTTTTGAATTTGGAATAGGTAGCGTGTTTTAGAGCTGCATGAATAGGGTTATCAATATCATTAGCGTTATTAATATTAGGGTAAGTAAGATCGGCGTTATTGAGATAATTTTTGAATTTATTCCAATCGATTGCTACAGAGGGGGGAAGAGTGACAGGATTAATTAAATCAATTTTGAAAGAGATAGGTAAATTATCGGAGCTAAGAGCATTAATTATGGACGTAGTAATCGGATAGGTGATATTTTTAGAGATAGCCAATTCGATAATAGAGGGTTGTGAGTGGGAGTGTTGGGGACGTATAGACTGATTGTGAGTAATAAATGATTGATTCACTGATCTGCATATTGAAACTTTTTTTTTTATGATTAAAAATGAATAGGTGATTTTAGATCAATTTTTTAAGCTGATTTCAAAAGTAAAGTCGAAATTTGCGTATCACGTCAGGATTTTTTACAAATTAACAATTTGTAAATTTATAAAAACATATGATTTTTTAACTTTCACTTATATAAATTTATAAAAAAAAATTATTATTCAAAGGTAAATAATTAATACAGACTAGGATATGTATTAAAAAATTAATGTATGAAAAATTAAAGTATAGACATAATAATTATACTTACAATATATTTAAATATGGACAAATTTGATTAATATTAAAAAAATCAATTAGTTTGAGAAAAATTCCTTTTAGTTGCTTTTCGTCCACTAGCACAAAGATCTCTCTTTAACATCCAGCAGTAATCTGCCATCATATTTTTATTCCACTTGCCTTGGTACCGTTTTTCCATATCTTTGATGTCTTGGTGAAACCTTTCACCGTGTTCCTCACTCACTGCTCCGAGACTTTCGGGAAAGAATTCGATATGTGCATGTAAAAAGTGTATTTTTATACTCATGTTGCAACCAAGTAATCTCAATTTTTCTAACATATCTGCAACTATAATTTTGTAATTTGGGTCTTTCTTATTTCCTAAAAAGTTCTCCACTACACATTTAAAGCTCAGCCATGCTTCCTTTTCACAATCATTCATTGTTTTTTCAAATTCACTATCTGTCAGTAATTTTCGTATCTGAGGCCCAACAAAAATACCTTCTTTAAGCTTAGCATCAGTAATAGAAGGGAATTTGCTGCAAATATATTTAAAACATTCATTTTCTTTATTTAGGGCTTTCACAAATTGTTTCATTATCCCTAATTTGATATGCAGAGGTGGAAGCAAAACATTTTTAGGATTGACTAAGGGATCTTTAATTACATTTTTTGTTCCAGGGGATAATGATATTCTTGATGGCCAATCTTTCTTTTCCCAATGATTTTTTTTATCCCGGCTGTCCCACTCACACAGAAAACATGGGAATTTTGTGTATCCTGATTGTTGTCCAAGTAGCATTCCAATCACTTTTAAATCACCACATAACAACCATTCATGATCTTTATATTTGACCTGGTCTAGCAAAAGTTCAAGATTTTCATATGTTTCCTTTAAATGAACTGAGTAGGCTATAGGTATTGATGCATATTGGTTTCCATTATGCAACAAAACCCCTTTTAAACTTGTCTTGGAGGAATCAATAAAAAATCTCCATTCTGATGCATTATAAAGGATACCGTAAAAATTCATTATTTCCTTTATGTTATTGCAATATACTAAATTATCCTTTTCAGAAAAGTATGGAACAAGTTCTTTTTCACGATGCCTGTACCAAGAGAATTGTGTCTCTGGTAATAATAAGTTCTTAGATTTAAGCCGAGAACCAAGAAGTTCAGCTTTTATTTTTGGCAAATTTAAATCGCGCACCAAATCATTGAGTTCATGCTGATTAAATAAAATTGGAGCTTTATCATTTACTTCTGGTTTATAGACATCTTGTTCTTGATTTTCATCATCTTCTGAATTATTTGGTTCATTTATGCTTTCCAAATTGGTTGGAGGAGAAGGAACAGGAAGACTTTCATTATGCAATATAGGTCTTATTGCAGAAGGCAAGTTAGGATATATAATTCCTTTTTTATTTTTCGAACTATACCCATGAACATTAGCTAAGCAAAAATAACAATCGTCATGATGATTTCTAGGTTCTCTCCATACCATGGGAATAGCAAAAGGCATACATTTCTTTTTGCCTTTCAACCAAAGTCGTAATCCTTCAACACATGTTCTACACACTTTATGAGGGGCCCATGTCTTATCTTGGTCACCCAGTCTCACACCAAAATAAGCATAATAAGCATTTTTAACAAAATCTGTAATATCCTGCCTTTGTTTTACTACAGTATAATTTCCACAAATGTAACAAAATATATCTGTATCATTTACACATTTACGTGAAGCCATTATTCAATTAAAGAAGATGTGAAATATATCACATATTTCAAATCGAAAGAAACAGACGTGAATAAACAAAGAAATTTATTGTTGTTAAAACCTATGCATTAGATCAAACATTGTTTGGTGCTGCCACCTAGCAAGTATTAATTTAGATATTTTTTACAAAATTAAATTTATGGATTTCGCTTTTTCTTTTTAATTTTACATAAATAATTTTTTTTATTATTATTAAATCATATTAATAAATAATTTCAGCTTCCTAAATACAGTTTCTCATTTATTTAAATTAATGTAATGTATATACATATGGAATCAATTCCTAAAAAATTTGGTGGCGCCATCTAGTATTACTATTATAAAGTAATTTATGATTTAAAAATAAAATTAATTAAAAATAATATTTGTAAAAAAAGTGTACGTGGTGTGCAAAAATGCTTTACATTTTTGAAATCAGCATAAAAAACACTTTCAGAAAAATATATATTTATATGATCATCAAAATGCATGCTGATCAGTGTTATGAGCTGATTGTGAGTAATAAAGTTATGTAATGAATTTTCACGAGGAGAAGTAGAGTGGCAGCTTCAGCGTCTGTTGTGTGCATTATAATTACCAGCTACAAAGGCAAATTGGTGCGGTATGATGACATACATATATATATATATATATATATATATATATATATATATATATATATATATATATATATATATATATATATATGTGGCATTTATTTGATTTTATTTATTCTGTAAAATTTCTGGTTTGAAATGTTTAGTTTTAAAAAGTGTAAGTTTAGTAGCTATGTTCCAATTCTCTTCTTCAGATAAAACATGATCACGAAACAGGAAAAAAACAGTAGATACATACAATTTTTCTGCATATCAACTCAAATGCTTGCGAATTGATGGATGAGTGGAAGTTTAATGGCTCAGCGTTCCCACGGGAACATGCTGCACCAAAAAAAAAAGGTTATAAAGTAATAGCATGACACTAATGTGATAAGAGATGTTTTTAAAAAAGAATGCAAAATCAAAATTACGTTAAACTAAAAAGTTATTATGATAACCATGAATTGAGCAATATGGATAGGGTTTCTTATCCAGATATACAATTGTAAGGAAAGAAAATAGCAAGAATTTCCAAGGAGTCTGACATCAGTCTTCCTAAACAGAAAAGTTCTATTTAGTATTTAAATCACAGACTTTGTAGCCACCTTGTTTCGTTGCAGCCTTTTTAATATTTTTTTGCGATTAAAGAAGGCGAAATATTCTATTAAAATTTGTGGTAAAAATATACCCACCCTGAAATATTCAATACTAAAAACAGTAAAAGGCATAAAATCGCTGATATCCAAGACGCCAAATAATCATATCGCAAAATAAAAATCTGCCGGTGAAGGGAATTTACTTTTTCAGTGCCATAAAAAGTGATAGTAATTTTTTAGGCCGACAATGCCATGCTAACAGTTCCTCGAGGCATAATTATACGCTTTCTCATTTATCATTACGGTAGTAGAGTTGTAATAACATTTTGGGGGGGAAGGGGGTGCTAACCGTTAGATTACCTTTATGTGCTTTTATTACTAAATTAAGTATTTCTATAGAATTTCCGGTGTTAAAATTAAATATTGTGGCAAATATAAATATTTTTTTTTTTTTTTATGAATCAAGAAGAAAAATGATAATTGTGTAATTCCGCAGCACTTATATACAACCCGCCCCTGTCCTTGAAACCTAGACTGGATACATTTCTTGTCTACGCTATTTAATTGAATAATAGATGGATCGCGAAACTTTAAGAATTTATAAGCCCTCAAGCGTGAAAGGCTGAAGACCCCTAGTCTACAACATAAGTTTACCAAAGAAAAAGGAAGAAAAAAAAACTAACATAACTAATCTCGAATTCCTTCCCCCTTTCTTCAAAATGCCTTTCTGTGAACGTTTGTTGTCCCCCCCCCCCCCCCCATGTTGGGAACTATTGCTCTACCCTTTTCATATCTGTTCCATTTATTTTTAAACTATTTCTAATACTTTATTTTTTCTGTTTTTAAAGGGTACTTCATATCGATGGTCTGAGAGTTGTTGATGCTTCTATCATGCCTTACGTCCCAAGTGGAAACACAAACGTACCGACTATAATGGTAGCAGAAAAAGCATCCGATATCATCAAATCGACACTGAAATGCTATGATGGAGATCATATAAATAAGAACAGAAATGAGCATGGACATCTATGGGCTCAAAATGATGTACTTTATAGACCAGAAATCGATTCCAGGAAGGACAGAGATTCCTGGGCTCAAAGTGATTCACATTTTAGACCAGAAACCGGTTAAAATAAGCCCTGGATTAAAGACGATTCCCTTTTTCAAACAAGACTTGATGCTGAAGATATTTTGGCAGAAGTGGACTAAACATTGGATTATATTGTATTTTGCAAGATCTGAAATTAGCAACAAATATATTTTATCACTAAAACTATTCGAGGTCATTATCATTAAGGGGTCTCGCCCCATTAAATAAACAAAATTTCTTATTTTTTTAAATATAAAAGAAAGCTATTTAAACTACTTTTAACATAATCTGTGACCAGGATGTGGTTTTGTCAGTCATTCATGACAATAGTTTTGAGTTTTAAAAATTAACAACATATTTATTTGTCTATCAAATGAAGGCACGGTGAAGTATTAAGAACGATGTAACTAACTAAATCGGCCTTTCGCAGAATAAACTACAGGGGGGGGGAAGGGGGGTTGGAATTAATCCACCTTTCAGCTTTCAATCTCAAACAGCTTAGTGGATTCTAGTACAACCACACTAAACTACACTTGTATCAAAATTGCGATGTCAATTCAGCATAAACTTTCAATAAAGCTGAAACTTCGCGAGTTTCAATATGATTATATTCGAAGCAAATATACAACTGTAGAGCTCCCAAACTTTCGGATTTTCGAATACCACTATTTTCTAATAGAAATATCCACTTTATTTAATGCAGAAATTCTGCTATTAAATAACACAAAAATTTCTTTTTGAAAATAGTGGTATTCAAAAATCCGAAGTGTTCGCAGCACTGCCGCTACTCCAATCCTTCAACAAAATAACAAAATAGCTCCAACTCTAACAACATTTAGCAGTACCGTTTCCATCCTTTAATAGTGAGGCCAGATAAAAGATGAAACAGCAACTCATAAACATAGTTACAAAAGTGTGAGGAAGATTCGTCACAAACCCGATTTCCTCAGCGATTTATAACTCCCAAACAACCATGTGCATTTATCATAAGTTTGCAAAGTACTGCGAAGAATCTAATTCCTCTTTAGCGTTGAATTTAAGGGTAGTAAGACCATTTAATAATTAGGGATGGCATTTAAGATAATTAATAATTAGTGGTTCAGTGGAATTGAGCAATGCACTCGTAATCTTGTTGAAATTTGAATTTGTTTACCTTTTTTTTCACGAATTGTGGAATTAGCTGAATTTGTTTTCTGTTTATAAGTTTTATTAATGTATGGTTTCTTTTTTATGCTAAATCATTTGGAGTATGCAACAATGGCTTTTATTTTAATCTTAAATCTGGCTCATTTAAGGAGTGTGACTACAATTAATCGATCAAGGAAAAACAACCAATAGTTATTTTCCATTTTCTCCTTAACCACTGAATATATTTCATTATTGTTTTATGTTTTAGCTATTGTAATTAGTTAATGTCGTTTACTTTTACGTCTTTAATAGTTTTCTTTTTTTGAAATCAGGTGCTAATTAGTAACGTTATTTTAAAAAAAAAACTGCGAAATTAATTAGTTCTTGCATTTTTCATTTTTATTCTTCACCGAACTATCAAATTACAGATTTATTACAGCCAAAACATTTTTTGAAAAAATACTGAATTAGCTTCAGTAGTTTCTGAAAAGGGAGAATAAGAAATAGAAAGTTAAGTTTCAGGAGTGAGCATCGAAAATTCAAACAGCAGCGCTGTTTGATTGATCAAAAAATCTATTTATTTTGTCTGAGTCCAAGCTAAATCAACGTGGGGCGAAAGGGATGGGGGGACCGGTTACATTGCAACTTATTTAAAGTTTTCGTCATTTTCAATTGCACTTATTCCTTTAACTTATGAGATTAAGAATGGCATATTTCTCTATTTTGCCTCAGTTAGAGCAAAACAGATAATATTTTTCCAAAGCTTCCTTTTACATCTCGTAAAGATGAGAGCATTATCGATTTCTTTGTTCTGCTGTTTTATTTTTCTTTTCCTGTTTTTCTCTTTCTTTCTTTACATGCTACAACTTTTAAAAACACTTTACGCTTTACATAAAACAGGTCATATTTTTCAGCAGCTTCTTTTGTTGGCTTCTACAAGTTGAGAATATTAACGTTTAACAACAGATACGAATGTTGAAACATGTTAAAATACAATTTTGATGCACAGAAATTTCAAAGATGAAATATTTTATATCTTTGAAATTAATAGTAAATATATGAATTCTAACTGTGATTTTTTTTTTGTAATATTTTTATTGTACGCATATAATACTTCCGAATTCTATCCTCAGTAAATATAAGATAAAAATAACTTGCTTTACATTAAAAAAAAAATTCCCCTCGTACTTAGTGGACTTTCGCCTAATCTGAATGATCAATTACAGTCGCGCTAAATACTAGATTTTGCTCACTTAACATGAGAGAACTTCCATATAGTTAAATAAATCAAAAATATATATTTAACACTTGTGTCACATGCTATGTAAATCAAGACGGTGGTGGTTTTTAACATTTAACATATGTATTATTCTTTTGTAAGTATAAATAAACTCTTGGAAAGTGTGTGTTCGTGAATTTTATTAAAATATACATTCATCCATTCTTTTATTTATTCATAACTCATACTTACAATAACTTAATTTGAGACATTAAGGGGGATACCGATGTAGCAACCTTTATTTAAAATATTTTTTGTTGGTTTTTGGAGAAAAATTGACACATTATTTTCATATGGAAATCACCATTACATTAGGAAAACTTTAATCAACAAATTCCGTGAAACCAAAAATAATTTGATCATCAGGACTCCCTGGACAAGTGATTCGAATTCTCTACCAGAAAGGATCCTTCTGGTTAGTAGGCACTGTTGCTAGGTAACGGTAGTTCGGAAACGAAAACACAAGGGTTTAAAATTTTTAAATTGAGTATCGAGTAATCCGATTTTACCCGAAACCAACCCGACCTATGTTAGCAATATTTGTTTTTGTTGCAAGTCGGTTTGGGTGGATTGACTCTAATTGTTTTGTGTTCGGGTCGGTTTCCGATTGGGTTTTGCGAGTAGAGTGTTTTGTAATAGTTTTTTTTTCAAAAAAGGAAATCAACAATATTGTTTAAGGTGAAAAAACTGTTTATGTGAATACAAATTGAGTGTATAAAATGAAGTGTTTAAATTGTAAAAATAATATTAGGGAAATAATTATAAATTATTTTTTTACCAGAAAGGATCCTTCTGGCTAGTGGGCACTGTTTTGCTAGGTAACGGTGGTTTGGAAACGAAAAAACAAGGGTTTAAAAATTTTTAATTTAATATCGAGTAATCCGATTTTACCCGAAACCAACCCGACCTATGTTAGCAATATTTGTTTTTGTTGCAAGTCGGTTTGGGCGGATTGACTCTAATTGTTTTGTGTTCGGGTCGGTTTCAGATTGGGTTTTGCGAGTAGAGTGTTTTGTAATAGTTTTTTTTTTTCAAAAAAGGAAATCAACAATATTGTTTAAGGTGAAAAAACTGTTTATGTGAATACAAATTGAGTGTATAAAATGGAGTGTTTAAATTGTAAAAATAATATTAGGGAAATAGTTATAAAATATTTTTTTACCAGAAAGGATCCTTCTGGCTAGTGGGCACTGTTTTGCTAGGTAACGGTGGTTTGGAAACGAAAAAACAAGGGTTTAAAACATTTTAATTTAATATCGAGTAATCCGATTTTACCCGAAACCAACCCGACCTATGTTAGCAATATTTGCTTTTGTTGCAAGTCGGGTTTGGGCGGGTTGACTCTAATTGTTTCGTGTTCGGGTCGGTTTCAGATTGGGTTTTGCAATAGGTTTTTTCAAAAAAGGAAATCAACAATGTTGTTTAAGATAAAAAAAACTGTTTATTTGAATACAAATTAGGTGTGTAAAATGATAAAAATAATATTAAGGATATAGTTGTAAAATATTTTTTCATAATTGCATTGAAATCTGGATTAATTTTCTTTTATTTCCGGGTGAAGTGCTTCGTGTTAGAGTCGGTTTGACTTCATATGAAATTTTCGGTTTCATTACATTTATGTAATGAACATCACAAACCATTTATGTTCGTTATCAATCAACCATGGACATTCGTTGCTAAAGTACTTAGTAATTCTTCAATAATATCATTAAATTTTAAGCATCTTTTAAACTATAATAAAGTTTAGTAAAAATGTCGAAATTTATTGTCTTTTTAAAAATATTTAAAATTTAGGAAAATGATTCTTGAAAACATCGATATCGTACGTTGCCTTTCTGATGGTGAAAATCAAACTTTGATAATTGTATTAGGTCATTAGTAATCGGCTTTTTAAATTTCCCCATACATTAACATAGTATTTCGTGATCTATTGGAGTAAAATCTCTTTTGCTAGAGAGTCCTGCTAAGTACTACGCTATAGTAATGTTAAAACACCTGCGAATGTGTTTCTTGTCAAAATATTTTTGAAATATATGCTTAATTTAATATTTTATATGTTAAAAGCTGACGAGCAGTGAGCCTACGCTATAGTAATTCCAAGACACCTGCAAGTGTTTTTCTTGTCAAAATATTTTTAAAATATATGCTTAATTTAATATTTTATATGTTAAAAGCTAACGAGATGTGGGTAATATTTTAACACTTCAAATAAAATTAAGTGTATATTCTAGAAATATTTTGACAATTGAGGAAAAAAAAGATACCTACTTTAAGAAAAGTACAGAGAAAAAAAGAAGTTAAAATATTAATTTCCTGACGGGATATTTAAAATATGCGAAGTATTCCACGCCCACAGGTGTAAAATTAGCGAGGGTAATTGGGGAGATGACTGGCTAACAGTCTTAAGCCAAAAGAACGTTATTTTCAAATTTCTCGTTCGCTTTTATTATTATTATTATTTATTTATTTATTTATTTATTTACTATTTATTTTTCTTTATATATATATATATATATATATATATATATATATATATATATATATATATATTTTTTTTTTTTTTTTTTTTTTTTTTTTTTTTTGCATAGTATATCTGAGGTCGATATCTTATCAGGTATATTTTTAATTTTTCTATTTTGATTGACATTTTTTTTCTCTAACACGCATTTACTTTTGAAATCGGTTCTGAAAGTAACGAGGGGCGTAATACTTATCCATCATGGATATGCATAATGTAAAATATTAAAATAAACAATGTGTAAACTACTTATAAAATGCATTGCAATTCGAATAAAACCGTGGCTTGATGACGTCATAAACTTTAAAGGCTCGATTACTGAATTGCTTAAAAGAAACATCCTTATAACTCCCAAAACAATAATCCTATTAAATAGCGCTTTATTGCATCTGATTAAGCGTCTCATTTCTAATTAAAATATATCTTTGAATTGAAATTTGGATGAAATACAGGGTCATGAAAAATCGAAGAGTGTGGAAAATAGGATTCCAAATATCTCGGCAACTCATTATCCGATGGACTTCATGCTTTATGCAAAATTTATGATTTTTTAGTCTTTTATATTCACTCCTTAAAATAAACAATTTCGAAAAATTTTATATACCTTTTATCAGAACGAATATTTCGAGAGTCCGAAAAAAATAGTTCCGGTTAATCGAGGTTACTGAAATTCAATAAGCTTCTTCTCATTATTACATACTAAGTACATACCAAATTTCAAGTCTCCATCTCAATTTTTTCGGGAGATAGAGCGTTTACAGACACACAGACGGACGGCAAAATTTTTTTCTTCTAAATATATGTTTTTCGGAATCTCCAATGTCTGAAACGTGTAAATCCGTCAAAAAAAATTTTTCGATTTTCAAAACGATTACAAGACTTACCCTATACTACGTATGATGGGTAAGTAAAAATGTCCTAAAAAAACTGAAAAAGTAGAAAAATACCCGTTAAGGCTGCTCGTCAGTAAACTTCCCGATTCCCCTCGCTAATGTTATTCCTATGGGCGTAGGAGAGATTCGTATTCTTATAATATCTCCTCGGAAAATTAATATTTTTAACTTCTGTTTTCTTTGTTTTGTTCTTAAAGAATGTTTCTTTTTTTCTTAGTTGTCAATTTTTTTTCTAAAATATATACTTAATTTTATATGAAATGTTAAAATCGTATTCAGTTTCGCTAAGATTTTAACACATAAAAATATAAATTAAGCACATCGTTTAGAAATATTTTGATAACTAAGAAAAAAAATAGACATTCTTTAAACAGAAGTTTAAAATATTAATTTCCCGAAAAGGTATTTTAAAAATTCGAATCCCTCCTACGCCCATAGGAATAACATTAGCGAGGGGAATCGGGAAGTTTACTGACGAGCAGCCTTAAGACATCAACCTAAGATATCCTATGCAAAAAAAAAAGAAGAAAAAAATCCATTAAAAAGTATTGAAATGAGAACGAAAAATTTTAAAAGAACGCTCTCATTGAATTAACATTAGCTTGAGAATGTCTTCGCGTTACTCTTAATTTCCATAGTAGATAATCAAGTGCTAAACAAATATGTGAATTAGCTTATGAAAATGAAAATTGAAGGATAAAAACAGCTAATTCGTATTATTTTATATTTGTTTTTTAGAAATAATTTCTGTCAATAACATACAAAATACTTTATTACATCTAACAGGTTAATGCTCATAAATCATATTTTTTCCTCATTGAAATACGATTTTCGGGTGTGTGCCAAACGTATCTGATCTTCTTATAATGCAAATAAAAATTCATTCGTTTCTTCCCGAATTATTAAGAATTTGTTAAATGTGAAACTTTGATCGCCTGGAGATCAGATTAAACCTGTTTATGAAAAAACTTTCTTTAAATATTCTTATTTAAATATTTTTCTATTTTTATCGTCTTAATTCTTATGAGCTTGTTTTCTTGATTGATTTCCCCCCGTGTACAAAAGAAGTTCTAAACTGAATCACTGAATGAATCATTTTTAAATATTTTGATATTATTTTTCTTTTTCTTTTTTTTTAGGGATTCATTTATCTCACGAAACCCTATTAGTCCCGCTACGTTATCTGTCTGTGTCACAGAGCCGGTTCTCAGAAACTATATAACTTGCAGGCATGAAATTTTGTGTACTTATAGCTGAATACCTACTAAGAAGCACAAAATCATAAAACTTGAAAAAATCGCATTATTTTAATATATAGAGATAAAAAAACCAAAAATCTAACAGCCTCTTCCTATTATATTTAAACATTTTTCGTTATAGCAGTTGCCAACAATTAAAAATCCACAATGAAATTCTTTCTACAATAATTAATTTTCTTTTGAAAGATTTCCACGTGAAAAATGAAAATGAAATAAAAAGTTTCAACAATTGGAAAAAAGATTAATATGACGTCATATTGGTTATATAACGGAAATTTTCAAACATTTCTCAATAATAGTAGAAGTATGAGTATATGTAAATACAGAAAGCAGCTTAATATGACGTCATTAGAGAATTAAAAAGAAAATTAATCTGACGTCTAACATTTTGAAGGTCTCTATACAACATGCTTAATTTTGAAATTGATTTCTTTTTAATATCGCATTTAGTCCACATGACAGATATTATTATGACAGAGTATGATACTGGGCTTCGACCGCTATCAGACCGGTTCAGATTTTCGAAAAAACGAGAAAAATAGACCGGTAAATTTTTACTTTATAAAAAACATGACTTTTATTATTTTATTTATTTTTTTTTTTTTAATGAAATTTATTTAGATTTATTAAAGAAAGGATAAAGTGTTTTGAAAGAAATATTAAAAGAAACCCTTTGTGCTATCTTCGATCACACAAGCATAAATGGATGATATAATATCCAAATGCAGGACATTAAAATAATTAAAAATAACCTTTTCTTGTGGATAACCAGCTGATTGCCACATTGACTGTAAAGAACACATTTTTATAGCGTCCATAATAGTACAAATAATCTGGACCTGATTATTGTAAGAACAAATGGGACAATTGCTCCAGGCGCCTACTTTTAAGGGATGTTAAATACCAAAATATATTAGCGCTTAACCCTTTCAGGAGCAATGTAATTCTGGGTACCTACGTATTATCCGGGTCGGGAGATAGATCACCAGAAATGGCCGTCAGTTGCCAATCTTGTTTATCGTTGCCAATCATGTTCAAAACAGTAATTTAATATTATTAAATGCATAACATTGTTAAAAATGGTAAATAATATCAAATAAATAAATAAATATAATATGATAAATAAACATAAATGAAAAATAATACATAAATAACAAAAATATATATACTATAATAAAAAATAAACTATAAATTATAATAAATAAATAAACTATATAGTTGTCTAAAAATGAGGCTTACTGTAATTAGTACAGTTGGCGCAGTTGTATCTGACCTGGCCCGGATAACATGCAAGTACCTAATTCTGTTTTTAAACAGTTGAAATTATTGACTGTCACCAGAATTTACAAACAAATTGGTTTGCAAATAAATAAATGCTTTTCTCTAATACATTATAAAAGCAAATTGTTTTTCAAATATTATGGTGCAATTTCGGTAAATGGGAATTAAAATTAAGTGAATACGTAGAAATAATATGCCACCACCCTTCAAATGTGTAAAACGTTTTTAGATCTGTCTTTCTTCAAATGAGTATAAATTGAAGTTACAAAGATATCATGAAGTTCCACCATGTTAATATTTGACCTAATGCCAAAAGTGGGGTTCGGTCCTGAACATTATTAATTCTGATGCTATTTCTTCTTTTTGTGTGTATGGTAAACAAGTTTTGTTATAATAAGTAATTGTAAGATCAAAGTATCCAAAAAAATATTGTTCAATTTTAACAAAGAATAATTAAAAAAAACTATTAGTAAGAAAATATTCTTTCAAATTGAATATTGATTTATAAATTGAAAATAAGTTATATAATAGCAGTGGCGTAGCATTAGGGGTTGCTGCATCATTTTACTTCCCGTATTATTATATACTAAATTTGGCCTTATTTAATCGTATAAAGATTAAATTTTTGTATTCATAAGGCCAAATTTAGTATTTAATAATACTGTTAGCAAAGTGATGCATCATCCCCTGACGACACGCCACTGCACTATAAAAATATCAACAGACCAGTGGACCCGTGCGAGGATTTTGCACTGTAGTCTAATATTTTTTAGCAGTATCTAATATTTTTTAAATGCAGGTTTAAACTTCTAAAAAATAATTAAGGGAAAAAGTATCTGCAAGCAACATTAGACAAGCCAGAATATCATCTTATTTGTTCCATCAAAGTTACAGTAAAAACTAATCAAAGATAGCAAATTGCACGCGCGAGAAAAAAAGTAACAATCATATTTAAACTGCATTAGAGGATGACGTTATCCGCTTCGGGAAAACATGGCACAAAGACAAATAAATTGAATACGTATAAAATACAATTTTATATAATTTTATATAAAATATATCTTTGAATTGAAATTTGAATGAAATACAGAGTCATGAAAAATCGAAGGGTATGGAAAATATGATTCCAAATATCTCGGCAACTAATTATCCTATTAACTTCATTCTTTATGCAAAATTTAGGTTTTTTTTATTGTCTTTTATATTCACTCCTTAAAATAAACAATTTCGAAAAATTTTATGTACCTTTTATCAGAACGAATATTTCAAGAGTCCGAAAAAACTAGTTCCGTACAATCGAGGTTACTGAAATTCAATAAGCTTCTTCCCATTATTACATACTAAGTACATACCAAATTTCAAGTCTCTATCTCAATTTGTTTGGTAGATAGTGCGTTGTACCGTATTATTAAATCATCAAACAGTTTTTTTAAGCAACACAGACTTTAATTACGATACTTCTTCACAGTACACTTAAGACAAATTACATAAAGCAAAACATTTAGGCTTTCTATTGGGGGTTTTGATCAAGATGACTGAATACATTCAGGGTAGATTTTTCATACATATCTTCGGCACGGGCAGCCGGAACAACACCGTCTCACAAGAGAGGTTTTCAGAGCAAGGCGCTCTTTCACTGCAGGAATCAGACTACTCCTTAAGGCCTCCCGCCAGTTGGGTATATCTGTTCGGTGGATTTTCAAGTGTTTACGAGTGTTTTAGTCTCTCAGAGATGAACAGATGTCGGTATCTGTAGTGCCTGAAAGATGTAGCAATCTGGTTTCAAGTGGCCAGAATATACGGGGCCATTTCTGTCCATGTAACGTCACTTCTTAGAAAGCGACACAAATTTATAACTACTTGAAAACGCAATGAATATCAAGTTTGTTAGGAATTACATCTGCTAGAGATCGTGCGGTCTGAACAGACGAATTTTTATGCCGAACATATGGTCGCGGCTTCCTCTGAGGATTACTGCCCACATCTGGTTTACCAATTCAGATTTCCATGTATGAGTAAGATTAAAATGAGTGAGATTAAGATTTAATTGGACTTATTAAAGTCCGGATAAGGAGGAATTGTCGCAGCGTTTACAGACACACACACAGACAGACGGACGGCAATTTTTTTTTTCTAAAAATATCTTTTTCGGAATCTCCAGTGTCTGAAACGTGTAAATCCGTCAAAAAAAATTTCGATTTTTTAATTATGATTACAAGACTTACCCTATGCTACGTATGATGGGTAAGTAAAAACGTTCTAAAATTGCGATTTATGTGATACAGTTGGTATAGAAGCTTAGAATTGGGCTTGGTGGTTACTTTTAAGATGTAAATGCTCGCTAAGAGCAGTTTCTAAAAAATTCGAAAATTAAAAGGGTGAAACGAGCTGAAAACATTCTAAAAATGCTCTAAATTACGATTTAGTTGAAACTGTTAGGGTTAGATACTTGAAATTTTGTATAGTGGTTACTTTTGCGATGCAGATGCTCGGTATGAACAGTTTATTTAAAATTCGAAGATTAAAGCTGAGAAATGAGCAGAAAACATTCTAAATTGCGATTTATTTACAATTTTTAGGGATAGAAAACTCAATATTTGACATATCTGTTATATTTTTAAGACGTAAAATCTCGCACAGAATAGTTTTTCCAAAATTCGAAATTTAAGAAGGTGTGGAAGCAAAAACTGTTCTAAAATTGCGATTTTTGTGCTGGTGCTGCGGCTAGAAATTTAAAAATTTGACATAATTTTTATTTTCAAGATGTAAATATTTCTAAATACGGTTTCTAAAAAATTCGAAATTTAAGAGTGAAGTAAACTGAAAATGTTCTAAAAACATTCTAAACTATGATTTATCTGAAATTGTTAGGGATAGAAGCTGGAAATTTGAGATGGCTGTTACTTTAGAGACGTAAATGCACCCACAGAACAGTTTTTCACATTTCCGAAATTTAAAAGTGCGCTGGAGCAAAAAACGTTCTAAAATTGCGATTTATGTGATATAGTTTATATAGAAGCTTGGATAGCTAAAAGCCTGGAATTTTGCATGGTGGTTGGTTACTTTTAAGATGTAAATGCTCACTAAAAACGGTTTCTAAAACATTCAAAATTTCGAATGAAAACTGAAATGAGCGGAAAACCTTCAAAATGCATTCTAAATTACGATTTATTTGGAATTAATGTTAGATTTTCTGACTAATTTAAGTCTCGTGTTCACCTAATGCAGTTTAAGAATGAAGTTTACTTAAAACATGGCTTAATTATTTTTTTTTAATTATCCGTAGCAGTATAATTTCCTCTAATAAAAATAGACATACAAATATCACTTTTGTGTATTTCAACAACTACGCATGCAAAGCCGCGAGTTTTGCTATTTTAATGAGAAATTTTCTTCGTAACACCACAGAACTCAATATATCTTCAGTCGTAAATCACTTAAAAAGCTATGCATTTAATTTAAAGTTATCTCGATAGTAAAATTCCTATTCGATCCTATTTTAACAGAAAATGTTATTGAGCTAAATAATTTTTTGTTTCATCACTACACTGCAAAAAAAAAAAATAATAATAATAAATAAATAAAAAAAAACAGCCGTGCATACAGCCGCGCGGTAGCGTATTACTGCTTATTTTACTGTTTATTACTGTTAATTTTACGGTATAATACTGGAAGCAGGGATGCCAGTATTATACTGTAAAATCAACATTTTTTATTATTATTATTATTATTATTATTTTTTTTTTGCAGTGTACTTTGTTTAATCCAGAAAAATATTTTTAATTCCACAACAATTTATTTGCCGCATCAAAATTTTATGTTTACATATGGTTCAATAAGAATATTTCGACTTGATAACATTTTATTTCCGTTGTATTGAATTTCAATTTGCATATTTGCTAATATCCTTAATTTATGTCCATAAATGTATTTAAAAGTAGACATACAATATTTCACATAATATGAAAAGCATTTTTAAGAGTCAATTCAATCAAATAGTTATTAATAAAGAATTGTTGTACAGTGCTTTAAGTGATTAATTCGTTTATATTTTTATCGCCTTTTAACTTACTGCCACTCCTCTTATTCTGTTGAAAGTGTTCACGGTGACAATGTATTTCAAAACTACATTATACTATATGTAATTTCAATTGACTTCTCAAGATTAGTTTCCCGATCCTTATCTTGAGTCAGTAACTATGGTAATACCGCATTTGTCTGACTGGCTGCTCTTTTTTTCCACTCTACTTGAGATCAGTAGAAAACTTCGTCTTTTGTTAGATTATAGCAGTGGTAAATACTGGACCAGGGACTGGCGCCTTCTCCTGCCATAACAACGCAAGATGAAGTGGAAAGGATGTATGTCTTTGAGATGCCAATTAAATTTACACAGAGTTTAGTAATGATTCTATTTAATAGACATAGGAAACCTGTTTTCTTACAGCAAAGTATCTCAGTATTTATACAAACCAGGATTGGCCTTTAAAAGAGCCTCAGTTCAAAAAAATTTTAATTGCCCTTTTTTTTCAAACGTTAAAATAAACATCTTGGGAAGGGGGGACTATAACCATAGTAACTGGGTTCACAGTATGGTTCAAAACGTTTTGAGACCCTAATTTACTTTTAAACATTTAAAGATCAAAGGAAAGTATTTTAATAATGTTGGTCGCCCATAGGCGTAGGAGCAAGGTGTGCAGCAGGATTCCAAATTTCTGAAACTGTAATTTATTTTTTTAAGAATGTATCTTTTAATTAGGCGGAACCACTGTCCGATTCAATTCCTCCCATCGAATCTCTTCTGTGACTGGCTTTGATTTACATTTTAAAAATATTTCCGCGTAACAACAAGATTTCCTTATGTTAGTGAGGTTTACCATAGTACATTTCCTATTGAAAATGGAGTGTGTAGCATTTATAATTTGTTTACAGTGATGCGCAAAAGAATTCTTTCTATTATGTTCTATGGGGAAATTCTTTTAAATTATTAAAAGATGGTCTTTTAAGAAAGTTGGGAGACCCTATAAGCGTAGAAGCCGTGTATGCAACAGGGTTCAAAATTTCTGATGTCCTAATTTATTTTTTAAGATTAAGAAAAGCTCTTTTCATTATCCTGTGACCCCAGTCCGATTGAATTGCTTCCAGCGTATCGCTTCTGTAACCGGCCTTGATTCATATTTTAAAAATATTTCCGTAAACAAGATTTCCTTAAAACATCAGTTCATTCTAAACATGGTAACCTTTCATATGTCAACAGGAAAGGATTAATAATACTTACGAAGATAAAAGATGGAATACAAATTAATCAATTTTATGGTTACTTGATCAATCACTTCGATTTCAAGTCCAAGCTCGCTGAACCATAGAAAAATTGATTTATTTCCCTAAGTTTTATCTGCTTCCAATTAGACTTCAAGCAATTCATTCATGTTTTCCCTTATAGAAACTTTTACTTTCAAGAATATTAACATTTTTGCATACTTTTCTCTTGTTCATCAATTTTCATTAGGAGTTACACTAACTGCTTGATTCGATGTAATTCATTCCTTTCGATGATTTTACAAGTCTCTATATAAATGTATGATAAATGCTGCTAATTGTTTCTAAATTCGTACTAGCAAAATTACTACAATTACTAACTTTAAAAAAGTCAAGAAGAAAAAAAAGCAGGTAAAATATTTTATTCATCTACATTATTTAATAGTTCATTTGTTAATATTTAACTGACAAGTAATATGTGAATGTGTTTTGTTTTTATTAATGCTTATCGATATTACTGATTTTGAAGATGTAGTTTTAAATCTTTTTAATTTCTCTACTCTACACACTTAAAAAAAAAGAGTGTTGATTTTACAGTATAATACTGGCAGCTGGGGTGCTAGTATTATACTGTAAAATCAACACTTTTTTTTTTTTTTGCACTGTAGAATTTATTGTTTAAAATGGAATAAAATGGTTTTGAAAAATTGAGGGGGTCGGGGAAAGAAAGTGACAAGCCACATTTTTGGTTAAATAAATCTGACACTGTAATTTGATGCTTAATATTGTAAATTATAATATCCTACATCATATTTTTTTTTCTAATACCATTCAGTGGCAGCATATGTCCCATGTTTCGTTTTTGCCTCACATGTTTTTAGAACTTTTTTACCAGAAAGAAAGTATATCATTAAAGTAATATCATTAAAGTATTGTTATTCAGAATATTTCAAATGTTTAATTAGAGTATTTGATCTAATTTTCAAATTGATGTATCTCAGAAGTTCAAAAGTGTGACTTAGCACTTTCTTGCCCCGACCCCCTCAATTATGTTCTAGTTATACGATATTTGGTTTATTTTGCTGAAATATTAAGAAACAACTCTTTAATCTTAAATATAACTTTTTTTTTAAATACTTACCAACATAGTTAAAAAGTGTTTATGACTTCAGTTTGTATGGCCGTCTGTCTGGTCGTTCTCTAACTTGCGTAAATCTACTTGGATTACCTTAAGCGTGGTATATGTTAGTGAAGTTTACCACAGGGGATTCCCTATTGAAAATAGAGTATGTAGCATTTATATTAGTTTGTTTGCAAAGACATACAAAAGAATTCCGTTACATTATGTTTATGATGAAAATTGTTTGCAGTGTATTTCAATGAAATTATACCATTTTTCGAACACAATAAGCCTATAACCGTAATATGGGCATTATTTAGGCTTATTGACGCTTATTGGGTATAAACGTAATATATGCATTGATATGCATTACTGAGGTGCAATGTCTTTCTGTAGAATATGGAGTACATAGCATTTCCTTACAGGAACACACTAAGGAATTCCCCTACATTATGCCATGTTGGGAAAAATTGCTTGCAGTGTACTTTAAAAATTTCTGACGGCTCGGCCTACAAGCACAGGTAGATTTCGAAGATGGAGACACTGGGGCGCTTGTTTATTGGAAATTGCAAAAGAATGTACCTTTTTGTCATAATGCGGAAATTGGGACCGCCCACTTCGAAATCTACCACTGTTTGTATTCGGAGCCGGCAAGGATTTTTTTTTTTGGCTGTAAGAGTTGGTCTTATAAAAAACTTTTCAGTATAAAAGTTGTAGATAATATTAAGAAGATTTATAATAAATTTAAGCGGATTTGATATTTTGTGAATGGACGAAGTTATGAATTTTTTTCTTCTTAAACCCCTATTCCACTCCCCCCCCCCCCCGCCCTCGATGCCAGTTTTACAGTTTTAATTATATAAAAATTATGTCACACATAAATTTTCAGCCCTTTTCCTAGAAGTAGTAATAACTTTAAACAGATTCGATATGTATCGAAACTAAGAAGTTAAGGGTTTTTTCCTCTTTTCACAAAAAGCTCCCCCCCCCCCCCCCCCATTCCCGCCATATTCCCTCCCTTGGCTCGATTTTGCCCATTAACGAACTTGACCGAGATTTTATGTATCTGTTTGTAAGAGATTTCTGAAAAATTATTGAAGTTATCGTGTCCATAAAAAAGTGTTATAGATAGATAGATAGATAAAGTTTTGAAATGAGTGTGGTTTTGGGTTCTATGAGTCATGATGGGCGCAGTACTGCAAAAATTTTTCAGAAATTCCAACATAGGGGAGAATGTAATAGGTATCTACCTAAAACGTTACACTATTTCAAGCATTGCTGATTTGTACCATAAGATGTTTACTGTAGAATATGGAATGTAGAATGTAGTAGAAAAACTCATATATCAGAACTTCAACGTTTCATGTTGGATATCAGCAAAAAGAGAAAGAATAACATCAAATTGTGCAAAGTAGTGCAAAGTTTTTTTTTTTTTTAGCATTTGATAAGTTATTATAAGAGTTCGCTTACCTTTCAAATGTTACTTTGAACATCACACGAAAATGATTTTTGTATCCTTAGTAATGATAGATGTTTTGGATATAACCATTGCAAAAACAGCTTAAATCACCTCAATTAATATTTCATGTAAAAAGATTTACCTTCTAGAATCTTATGGATGAATAACTGCAGAATAAACAAAATTTTTCCTATCTAAGCAAAGATATTTTCGCTTATAGGTAGATGTTGAAAGACAGTCTACATTGCTTAAATTTTTTCTTAACTATGCTGTCTCCTTTTAGGTAAGAAATGGATATTGCCGCGGAAAGTGCTTATCCGACGCCCCTGGCAAATTCTACTGCGCTGTTGTCAATGCTTCTGCTGTCTCTAGCTCGACAGAAAAATTCACCTGACACATCAAAAACAATTAATAAGGAATATGACTACATTATAGGTAAATCAAGTTCAATAATACAGTCGTTTTTTGTTTTTTATTTTTATTTACCGTCTAATCACCAAGTATATCATAAACTGTAAGAGAGGATGTGTTAATAAAATATATAGCATGGCGGCTCCAGTTCTCTAGTAGCATAGAATCTTTATAAAGGTTTTTTTTTAATTAAACAATGTAACTAATTTTTACAATGTTTTTAAAGGTGAGTGCTGCAAAGGGAATTTGGTTGCTCTTGCCAAATGGCGGGTTTAAAGAGTAAAGAGACTCGATTTATCCTTCAACAAATAAGACCACTGCAAAACCTAAAAGGATTACGTCTTTTACTGTCTCACAAGAGAATTATTATAAATTTTTTCTATATCTTGTGTCCATGCGAAATACGAGAATCAATATACACAGGTATATAGTACAGGTTTTGTACAGAACTTAAAAACTCGACCTGTACTTTCGTATCAAGACACTACAAACAAAACATAACATACTTATAAAAATTAATTGTCGGTAAGTCAATGCCAACGTTTATCACATTAAAACAGTACTCTGTCGTGCTTATATTTTATGCACGGACTGAGTTGAGAGTGTAATTCGTTATTTTAGCGATCATCATAACTAGTACCCTGTTGCACTTCAAGCAAGTGAAAAAACAAATTGAACATCAGCGTTTCCGGCTAACTCATTGCGCGTAAATCTCAAAATACATTAAATTCGAATGCAATATTTTTATTAATACAACAATTACTATAAATAAGTAACATACTATAAGTTACTATAAGTTACTATAAATAATATAAATAGTTCTTTTTTAAATTTTGTACACATCATAAACCGTACTAAAAATAACGCTGCTGGACAACACACCAATTTGTGCTGTATTTACTTTGGCTTTTTTGCCCAATTCCGTAATCTGGAAATTTAGAGTTTTCAGGGGATATCATTTTAAACATTTGAAAAAATGAAACATAAATTTTATTCTAGGCAAACATTTAAATTCAACAGCAAAATGAAGAAAAAAGAGAGGATTAAGATGCTTAGATCATGACTAAAAGCAGTTTTATTGCAGACATATGTTATTATGTAGATACATATATTATATATTGTAGAGATGTCATTAAAAGCAAACATGTTATTACAATACTAAAACATTGCTACTGTGACAATGCACAATCATGATTTGGATTATTTTTCCTTTTTCAGTGGGTGCCGGTTCTGCAGGCTCTGTCCTTGCTAATCGCCTTTCCGAAATACCATGTGTTCGAATTTTGTTGCTCGAAGCTGGAAGACCACCCCCGCTGTTGTCAGAAGTACCAGGTTATGGCAGATTTTTTTGGTTTACTGACATAGATTGGCAGTACAGGACGGCTCCACAAAGGTACACGGGAAATGGTTTAATGAACAGGGTAAGTTAATAAACATTTTTTCACATTATGATCAAAGTGTTCTAGATAGTACTCATAGATCAACCTTGGGGCTTATTCTATTGATCGCGTTATATTTCCGGTATCGTGTTTGATGTAAACATGACGTAACGAAACGGTAGAGAAGAACAAAAACACACTTTGCTGTCGCTCCGTTACGTCATTTTAAAGCCACGCGTCCGAGATCAAAAGCATAATGACATGTAAAGTGTAACGAGCCTTGTACATCCACCGCAACATGTGCAAGTGATGTTGGAGCAAATATCCTTGCTTGGATTGCATGGAATATCAATCACGAGATGCTTATACAAGTTAAACAATCAAATGAAATCTTCCTCTTTCACTAAAGGGAAAGGAAATTTGACATTGTAAGAGAGAATCCGTAAATATGACAGGAAAAAAACTATCAGCTGCGATGACAGAGGAAAAAATTTATTTCAGGAAAAGAACTGTTCGACACTCGCGTGTTTCTAAGTCATTTCCTTGAGTGGTTATATACTGTACTTTATGAGTGAGGCTATGGACACTAACAAAAGCTAAGATAACTGGGCGTAGCTTTAACTGTATTGACGTGGTTATGAGCGAATAGTGATTTTTGGCTAACATTTTTTTGAGACATGGTCTTATCGATAAAGCTCGAAAAATTAATATTTCACAAATGCTCTGGATATGGGATGACATTACTGTTACGTCAAGTCAAATATAAGTCTCATCGGTAGCAAAAATTTGAGAGTTTGATATCATCTGAACTATCCGAGTCAGTCGTGTAGCTGTGTCGTGCAGCTGTGAAGCTATTCATCTAAAGTATTAGCAAACTCATAAATTAAGGATATTTAGGAATTATAGAAAAAAGTTCACTAGAGCAAAAATATTTATTGGAATATAGAATCATCTGAAATAACGTGGTTGAGTTTCAAACTTAGGTAAGTTACCAGATGATACTGAATGTACGTCATAAGGAACAAAGCAATCGGTAGGATGTATAAAAGAAACCGTTGTTTTGATGGACTGTATTTCACAGCCGGCTCTAGGCCTGATATTGTCATTCTAATAAGTATGACTCAGGCTAATAACTATGACTCAGAGGGAAAACTCACATGGACAATTTTTTATGTGACAGAATTACCAGTCGTTTTGGAATGCAGCCACACGCAGGTGGAAGTATCAAAGGAAGTGAAAATTGCGTAGAATATCATATCGATGGTATGGAAGCAGTTTCAAGAGGATGAAACAGTAAGTAGATGCTTGAGTAAAGGTCTTCCACGAATTATAACGCTTGAAGTACCGCTAGACGACCGGTATTTGCCAATAATTTCCAAAAACAAACAAGCGGAGTACAGTAACAGCCAGTTCCCATCTACTGGTACTGCAGTTTCGAAACATACCATGTACAAGCGGTTGAGAAAATATAGCCTATACGGCTGAAAACTTGCCAGATGTATTTTACTCATGGCAAGTCACTGCCAATGCTGGTTAGTCTTGTGCAGAGAATATGTCAACTTAACATCAGCACAATGGACCTGTGTGTTGTTTATTGACGAATCCAGGCTTTATCTCCAATCTCACATCGTATCTTCATATGGCACCCGTTCCGGTTATGGCACCCGTTAAAACCAAGAAAAATATCATTAAACAACACCATTACTGTGGCACTACACTTCTGATTTAGGAACATTATCCTGGGCACTCAAACAGTTTTTCGTGTCTAAAGCGAAACTATGACAGTTCAGATTTATCGGGATATCGTTGTAAAACAACTCTTTCGTCTGTTCTGAAGTGCGATTTTTTATTTATGGATTCTTATACCCGCCTTCACCGTGTAACCATCGTGCACGAATGCATTAAAGAAGATGATATCGCTCGTTTGGAATAACCAGCTTTTTCTCCCGTTTTGAACCCAATTGATGATGCATGAAAAATGTTCGGGTGACGAGTTGCAGCACATATTCCTACGTCTATCCTTCTAAGTCTTCTCCTATCGCATAGAATTGATTCAAGAGTGAGATTTCCTACCTCAAGACAACTTGGATAATTTAGTACTCAGCCTGGCCGGATGTTGCACTGGCTGTCTTACAGCACATGGCAAACATATAACCTATTAACTTTCATACAAACCGTATAATGTGAGTTTTTTCTTCACGAGACATATATTCTCCATTTGTACAAGGGAGCATTTCACTTATTTTACTGGGTACTATTGTAGATGTACAGCATTTCTTGTTTTGTATCTTATTAGTATTACACAGATTTTCGTTTTATAGCAATTTTGTTGTGCTTTTTAGGCACATTTCGTACAAACTGTCATTGTCCTTAATTTAAGAGCATGAGTGTATTTCATGTCTCTGTTTTGGACTAGCTGTTCTTCCTTCTGTTCTGTTACATTATGTTGTGATTATTTGTGTAATAGTGATTATCTGCTCCTGTTAATATTTATTCTTTCAGGAATTTTCTAGATATAAATATTGGGTTGTCCTAAAGATTGTTTTCTCCGACTTTCAATCTATGGGGACAGAACATTATTGCTATTAAATTGGGGAGGGGGGGGGGAGGAATCCAATCTTAAGCCTGTGAATGCAGTTTTCAGTGAACTCTGTTTCCATTCAAGGTATTGATTCGCTATTCAAAATTCCAGTATATACAATGCATATTGTCTTTATAGCTGTCTTTATTTATGAGGGGAGAAATCAATAGATAAGTACAGGGTGCCCCTTAACTTTAAAATTCAATAATTCATTAACCATAATAAATATATAAGGTAACTCGTAGATTTTGTACCCACAAATTTAAAAAACCAGTTAAATTTTTCATCAATAGATGATCTGTACTGTCGCAACCTGTACGAATGTTGAAATTAGTGGATAAAGATGTATCAAAGGTCATTCAGTTTTTTATTTTCATTCTGTTTAGTTACTGAGCTGCGAAAACATGTTTGCGATGAGTTTTAACGTTAGTTTAAGCATTATTATAGGTTGATATCAACGCCATCTGTTGAATAAAAGTTGAACTATTTTTAAAATCACTGTATACAAAATTTGTTATGAACATTCACTTATTCCATCATTATGTTTGTTACAAAAAATGAATTATTTAATTTAAAAAATACTGTGTAGCTAAATGGATGCATATGTAGATATCGATAAACAAAAATGTAGATATTAATGCATATACATAGACATATACAAAATATTTTAATTATATGCATATATTAAAATTGTTCTCCATATTCAACAGCAAGTGGTATGGCCGAGTGGTAAAGCTCTCGGTGGCTCCAGTACCTTAAATGCCAATCTGTACGTCCGCGGCAGCCGCAAAATCTATGACCAATGGGCAGCTGAAGGAGCAGAAGGATGGAGTTATGAAGATGTATTCCCTTACTTTTTGAAATTAGAAGACAACAGGGATCCGGAGTATGTAGCTAACGGTATAGTTCTTTAGTTTATTTCTTCATTTCTGATGCAAAATATATGACTTGATGCAAAAGTTGTGTAACACTTAATGGAAACATGCATTTTGTGTATATGTAACAACACTTAAAACAATTAATTTAAAACTCAAGTTAATAAATAACATATCAATGTGTAGAGAAAAATTTATTGATAAAGTAAAACATTATGGTAAATATTGTGTTAAAGAAAATATAAAGAAACTATAAAGCTTGCGTAACCATTTTAATAAAATCTTATAAATTGCAAATAAACTTTAAATTTACAAACAAAGATACGATAAAATTCTAAAACATCAAACTTTTACGTCAACCAATGATATATATTTTTAAATGACATTAAAACTATGCCTCCAAGATAAGGTGAAGCATTGGCATAAGTACACTGGGATTGGATGAAAGATTTTTATGAAAATTCAAAATCTTTTAAAGGACGAAAAAGAATTTAATGAATCAATTCAATCCTCTCGTTTTGCTTCAACATTTTAATAAAGAGTCAAACTTTGTTAACAGAGAAGAAATGGAATTCTGAAAGTCCTTGCATTAACCGTCACTCGCAATAACCGTGAAGATAATAAAAATCTTAAAAACATGCATATAATTACTCTAATTATCTCAATGCTAAATTTAACTTAATATTCAGTCTTACTTTGTAGAGTACCTGGCAAGGGGGTTATTCGAAAATCTTCAGTACAATCTAAATTCTACTAAATTTAACAACACGTGGTTGCCGAAGAACTTTATTTCAAACTATAAATTGAAGTCATCTTACCCAATCAGCAAACTTTCAAAGAATTGATTCCACCTAACACGTGTCGAAATCACCTTGTAGTTCAGTCATTACTCAGTTTTTTAAGTTAAAACCACTTTATTTAAGTTAAGCGGGCAAGGAATGTGGTAGAGTCACTTGACGAATTTAATCTATGCTATGCGGCCATTAACAAAGATTAGTCCTAACTCAATTTTCACTCAAAATAACTAGAAGATTACTAAATGCCAAAAGATTCACTTACGTATCACTGGCAGCTTAAGTCACTATCGAATTCTAAATTCACTTACTGCTTTAGCTGTAATGCAAAAGTTATTCGAAAATCTTCAGTACAATCTAAATTCTACTAAATTTAACAACACGTGGTTGCCGAAGAACTTTATTTCAAACTATAAATTGAAGTCATCTTACCCAATCAGCAAACTTTCAAAGAATTGATTCCACCTAACACGTGTCGAAATCACAACGTTACTTCTTCGACGCGGGTGTTGATTACCGGAGAGGCAGGACTCGACCAAAATCCGTCGATACAACCTTTCGCTTCCCCTTTTATATCTCGCAAATCGACCAATGAAACTAAATTTGCATAAACTTACAGCGAAAAACAATAACCGCAAACTCCGAGAGCTCCAAACACACTTCGGAAAAATTAAAGTTAAATAAAGTACAGATGTCGCTGTTGCACACACTAGTTCATGTTGACAACACGTTCGCATTCACAAAACTAGAATCACTTTATAAGAGAGTTGCTAGTCTACTACAGCCTTTGGGAGTGTCATTTTCTTTAGATAAAATCACAGTACCGAAGTCAAAGACTCTAAAATTTAGTAATTCCAAAAATATAAATGACATACAGTAATGCAACAGATCAGTTCTATTTTTCCCTGAAAAACTCAGCTAATATTGCAACAGTCATTGCAATTTTCAAACTATTGATTTCACATATCTTTTTCATTTCAATAGTGTAATAAGAGACAGGATAAGGCTGGTTAATATGGCCCACAGTCCGGATTTAAAGGAAGAAACATATAAAGGTTTTTCTATGCTTCTTCCTTTCCGTAATTCAGTTGTAAATATTACAATGGGGTGGTATTTGAAACGTTCTCATTTCTCCCTTCTTTTTTTCAAGACCTCGGGACATTCTTTGCATTTTCTTGTTAGGAGGGGTATCCATCAAGGATGAAATTCTATCTGGTAAACTGATAAATTATTACATTTTGACAGACAGTTGTAATGCAGAGAAGTATTACCGCTGAGTGAAAACAGTTTTCGATAACAAAGGGACTTCTTTTCCGATTCTATCCTACTTTTCGGTGAAAATCACATTAAAATGAACAGATGTTTTGCTCATATTAGCGTGACCCTGTTTTTCTAGCTCGTAAGAAGCGTGAAAATCTTAATATAGTTTACATGATGAATCATTCTTAATTTACTCATTTTAAATGTGTCCACGTTTTAGCACTGCTCGTATAAAAAAAGTTCGACTGTGTATATTTTTCTGATTTTATCACAGTAATATATCACAATAATATATACATACATTAACATTTTGGTTTTGTTTCAGGCTTTCACTCAGTGCATGGACCTCAGACTGCTCACAGACCTCGATACAGGGCAGAATTTAAAGATCCTGTCATACAAGCAGCTAAATCGATGGGTTATAAAATTGTAGATCCTAATGCATATAGTCAGAAAGGTAAGTGCGCATACACACAAGATTTATCTTGTTCCATAAACGCATTATGTTATCTTATTCGGTTCAAAGCTCCGCAACTTATTTTTCTTAATTTTCCACCCAAGTTGCTGATGTAAAAGTGCATATCAGACAGATTCAGGAAAAGGACTTGGATCAAAGATTGAAAAAAAAATGCGATAGAATGTATATTTAGTAGGCATGTAACGAATATTCGGCCACTATTCGGTATTCGGCCTATTCGGCCCTTTTGCCGAATATTCGGCCGAATACCTGTAGCCGAATACAATTTGATATTTTGCCGAATAGGTGCATATTTGGCCGAATATTCTAAGATATTTGGTTAAATAAGTTCCAGAAAATCAAAACAAAATGTAATTTTAAATATTTTCAACAAACAATATTAAAAAATTATATCTAAATACATTAATTATTATAAGAAAAATAAATCTTAATACTTATGCAATTTTAAAGCTTCATGACAACTTATAAATAACTGTATATAATGATATTACATAAATAAAAATATTTTTCTTGCTGCATATTTAGGCATCATGTGAATTTAAGTAAGTATTACAGCATTGATTTCTTTTACATTAAAATGCAAAATATATACTGCATTTAAAGTTTAAATCTCTTCAGTGAATTTAAAAATATTAACTTTATATCTATTTTTTTAATCTGATTTATAATGATGATAACAGTTTCTTAAACAATAAAATTCATAAATATTAAAAATAAATATTTTACTGTCTTGTAAAAATATTTAATCTTTCACAAATTAAATCAATTTTATAGTTTTTAGTTTTACTTTTAAATAAAAAAAATTAGAATAAATATAGGACTATATAATTACTTTACTAATTAAAAATTAAACATTAGATGTTGATTAAACGAACTAATGAGTTTGATACATTGAAAAGAAAAAAACTATTACCTATACTGAGAAAGCATTTAATGAGTTACTTCAAAATAACAAACAGGGGTAACAAAATAATTTATCACTGTAAAGCCTGAAATTGTGAGGCAAAAATAATAACTTTTCAGCATTTTCAAGAAGTCTGTTTCGTTTGGTTTCATATATATTACCAGCTTCAAAAAACAAATGTTCACTATATACTGTGCTTGCAGGAGCTGAAAGATGATTTCTTGCTAAATTTGCAAGCCTTGGAAAGTTTTCTGCATTTGTTTTCCACCAGTTAAATGGACACTCTGTCCTAGCTATTAAATGTTTATCAAAATAGCAATCTACCTCTCTTAATTTATCTGCTGTATTATTATTAACTTCATTTGACAAATTTGGCAGCGATGACTTCTTATTTTTTGTTTCTGAAAAGCAATCCCAAAATTAAAATGAAATTATATTTTAAGAAAATAACCCTTTTCTTGACATACAGAATGTAAATTTACTAAGTTTGAGTTTCATGAGAAAGGATATAAAAAGACAGAGGACACATGCAAGTTCTTATTTTTGGGGGTTAAATGATTTTACTAAAATAAAAAAAAAGTTTCATTTTTACCGAGGTAATGAGTTTCTATTTTAGGTAAAAAATATATAAATTACTAGAACTATCTATGGATTAAAAAAATATATGAATTAAATTATTATTTACATTTTTGAAAGTCAAATGTTATCTTATTGGCATCAAAGTATTCAAATATTACAAAAAATACATTCAGCTGTTATGATTTTTGAACACTCAAACAAAAAAGTTATTTCAATTAGTCCTTAATTTAATTTTTGATTTTAAAATTGAAAAACTAAATAAATAAACAATTAAAATAATTTTTTTTTAAAGTCAGCATTCGGCCGCCGAATATTCGGTATTCGGCCTAAAATTTGGCCGAATACTCGGTATTCGGCTATTCGGCCAAATCACTATTCGTTACATCTCTAATATTTAGGCCAAATCAAAATTCGCAAATGCAACAAAAAAAATTTTACAAACTTTACAAGGCAATTACTTTTAGAAAGCAGTAAAAAAATATTAAACACGTGTAATAAATAAGCTTGAGTAATTTAAACAAACTATGTAGATAGCTAGTCATTCCTTTATCTTCATTTACTAATCTATTATCTTCATTTACAGAAGGATGGAGTTATACTACAATAACGACTAACTAATATACGTACATACTTGGACAATTATATGTGTATGAAAATATTTTAACAAGCAACTAATCTAAAGAAATAAATGTAAATAAAACCAAATCAAACATTCACTCTTTCAACTCACATCAAACGTAGAACCTCAACAAAATAAGTCTTGTGATAACCACTATAAAAGACAATTATTGAGTCTAGTAATTGTACCCTTTATTCAAGCAATAACTATCAGAAACAGACTTAGTAATAAAGCTCTGGGCAATGTTTTCTTTAGCCAATCAACGAACAATTGAGATTTTTTTAAGTTTTCGGCAAGTGTTAGTGCATTCATCACGTGTTTTTGTTCTTGTTTCTGTTGTTTCTACATCAGGTAATTACCCATATCCAACTTAACTTTTTGAACACATAAAAGACCATAAGTATTATTTTATTATGATACAGATGAAAATTATAAAAATCACTGGGCTATCAAGTTTATTTTGTGCTGTGACCGCATCATTACTTTAAGGCGTGGATACAAATGAAACGGTTTCAGTAACAACTCGGGTTGCAGTCACAAATCCTGCCAAACGCGATACAAATGAAACGCCATTCGGCTTCAGTCGTCACAAAGTTGTGACTGTTGTCATAAAAACTTGTTACTGCCTGGAAGCCGTCGCGAGCTGTAACAAGCTGGTCACAACTCTCCGAAACGTAAATAAAACTTGTCGGCATAACACGTACAGCGGCATTTTTTAACAAATAGCACCAAATATTGAAGAAATAATCGTATTTAAACAGCGGCAATTAAAACTATTGTCAATATTATTATTATTATTTTTTTCTTAGACCATGCAAAAATGGGATCGATTTTATTTTCGAAAAATTTCATCCATATATTATAATAAAAGTATATTATGTGAAAAGTATATTAAGTAAAAGTTATATAAAAGAAAAAAAAAAAGAAGGAAAAAAGTTTTTAGATATGGAAATTAAAATAAATAATATATGTATTTCACAACTTTAGATTTTTTTTTCCTTTTAATTTACCAATAAAAAATTTTTAACTTTCAAATCTATATTTCATTCAAGATATGAGATCTGTTTAATAATTTACTTAAAAAAATAAAATAAAACAGATAATTTTTTTTTTTTTTTTTTTTTTTTTTTTTAAAGCAATAAGAAAGGAAAATATTTTGTAATAAAATTATTTCAGCATTATAATAACTGTAGAAAGAAAAATATTTTTAAATAAAATTACATCAGTTTTATAAATGTGAAAAATTCCTATATAATCTTGATATTTAAAAAAAAAATCATATTTACTTATTTTTGTGAAGAAGTTTAATATAATACATTCCAGCAAATGCAATATATGTAACACATTTTCAGTAATTTTTTTTTTATATCATTTATAAAAAAATAATAAATTTAGTACAGATTTTTCAAATTTCATGGATATATTGAATCATACTTTTAAAAATGTTTTCAACAATAAAAACTGCATTAAAGATTTCATTTATCAAAAAAGAATAACTGAAATGCTATCATTAAATTCTTGTTTAATAGCACTCACAAAGAGGGAAGAAACTAGCTACATAATTTAGTTTAAAATAAAAGCCTGAAAAATTAGACATGAATGAAATTATGTTCTGGATAAATGAAATGGATTCACATTTAAAGTATTAAAAATGTATTGGAATTATGGCTAATTCAGAACATAATTAAGCGAGGAGTAAATTTTTTGAACAGATGTACCTATAGTTCATTATTGAAGTATCCAATGTATTCAGGATACATATATTAATGGAGAATATAAATATGAAATAAATTAAGAAAGATTTTTTTTCCTATTTTCATTAAGACCTCATGTACAAGACAATTTTTTAAAATATTAATATGTAACAAAAATAAGACATTAAAAAACAAAAATAAGCTTTTTTTTAAAAAAAAAAAAATAAAATAAAATAAAATTGTAAGAGCTTATTATTTTAATTTAGTTTATTATAACATTTAATTTATAGCTCTGAAATAGAAATTGTATTTTCTTTTTTTCACAATATTATGCTGTAAAAACTGTTTCTTTATATTTTTATACTCTGAATTACAAATATGAAATTAAAAAATAAGCAATAAATAAAATAAAATAAATTTGAGAAGGGACAATTGCCCTCCTTACTTGTGGGCACCCATGATTGAGATCATAATGAAATGATGTATAAAAGTAAATTCATATTAATGAGAAATGTATAAATGGTGTCTCACTGTACTTAAATAAACAATATGACCTATGAATTTGTTATAAATCTAGAATGAAAAAGTATTGAATTTATAATTCAGTTTATATCTAAAATTCATACAATTTTTTTCTTAACTGTAAGATATTTGTTCATTTTCGTTTTTATAAAATACTGTTTTTCAATAATTAAATGTTTTTGAGCAGAAAAAAGTCAATTTTTTAATCAAAAACTCAGAAAAACATTCATAAAATCCTGTATCAAAAACAACGATACAAATCATACCAAGAAAAGGAAGGTTAGGCTGACCCCCCCTCCCTCCTTCCTGTATCAATAAAATAGCACAAAGCAGCATACTCTTTGTATGCAACCCCCCCCCCCCCCCCAATTTTTTTTAATTTGAAATAATCTTGGTCTTTTAAAAATAAAATTCACTAAAAAAATTAACTTTAGCTTTGTTATTAACAGCAGATTTTTTTTTCAAGTACCCAAAGCAAATTTATTAGATGTTTTTATTAATTTTATCTTCACTTTAGAGAATTCAGTAGAACTTTATAACCTCATTTTTTGTGAAAAATAACATTTTGTAACGAGAGATTAAATCCAGTTAGCAAGCATAATTTTTTTAAGTCATTCTGTTAAAGTTTTTTCCTTCCTGGTGAACTTGTTTTGTTTGCAAATTAAACATTTTAAAACTGAAGAAAATAAAAATAATTAATGAAGAGTGTGCTGTCATGGAATGAAATTTTGTGAAGGACCTATTTTATTAAGAGGAATTTTGAGAAGGGCCATCTATTTTAAAGGATTTTTGTGAAGGAGCCTTAAATAGGCCCAAATTTTGTCTGTATCAATATCAACCCATGCTTATTGTAAAAGTTTTCATGATAAACAAGGATGTGTTTTCAGAAAATCTTACCACGAAGGATTTTTTAATATCTAACAAGATGCAATACACAATGAAATTGGTGTGTCAAAATTTACACGACTCCAAAAATAATTCATTACTACAATATATTTATATACAATACATATATATTTGTACAAAATTAAGAAAAATATATAAAAGGGGAAGGTTTAGGGCATAACAAAACATAATACCATGTTCACATTACTGCAGTTAGGAGAAACATGAAATATAAGTTGCTATATTTTTCATACCTTTAGTTTTTAAAAGACTATCTAGAATTTTGCTAGCCTTATTAAAAAATCTACTTGCCACAAATGAATAAATTGATGCGATTTCCAAACCCTTATCATAAATCTTATAATGTAAAAACTTTTTATCTGTAATCTCGATATTTTGTTTTATTAGTAACCTTTCATGAAGTTTTGGTTCTAACAAACACACATACAGAATTTTTTTTTTAATTATTATTTTGTGTAGGGTGTTTCAGTTCATTAATGTAGGGTTTTTCTGTTCATTACTAAAATTTTCATGAACATTAATGAATTTTTGGGTGTTTTGATTTACAATGAAAAATATGACTGAAATTTATTCTATTAATGTTGAAAAAGTTAAAAATTGTAGGTAGATTAATATAAGAAAAAAAACCTGTAATATAATAAATTAAATTTTAAAAAATCCTTTAAGATGCATGCTTATGCTTTGTTTTTTAATTTCATATTTGTAATTCAGAATATAAAAATATAAAGAAACAGTTTTTACAGCATAATATTGTGAAAAAAAGAAAATACAATTTCTATTTCAGAGCTGTAAATTAAATGTTATAGGAACTTATATAAAAAGAAAACCACTTACTTTTAACAAGTTTCAGTGTACACAAGTCATGAACAGCTCTTGTTTAATCCAGAATGTGATTTAGCCTGTAAGTGTGCATTTAAGAGACCGAAGATTGTTTATAAATCTTTCTAGCCTCCTAAACGCATTCCAACGGGCCAACACAAAAAAGTAGCAACTGTAGTAAAACAGATTCAAGTAGTCACACAACAGTAGCAGATATAGTATATAAAAGAACTAGGAGGGGTGTTTAAAATATGCAACACATCTGATGTAGATGACACAGACATATTGCAATTATAAATAAAAAAGGGGCCATATAAATGAGATTAATATAAAGTTAAAGGCAATTGCAAATTATGTGAAAGTTTGGGAAGATAAAAAGGGCTTTTTTGCTAAACAATCAGCTATATCATACTTACAATTTTGTTACAAAGTACAAATTTATTTAAACATTAATTTTAAGACATACAGATTGGAAATAATAAGTGACAAAAAGGTCACAGTAATCGACAAATTCATTTTTTAAAATTAATTTTTGGGGAGGGGGGAGGATTAGAGAAAAATATATTGTAGATAAAGAATAAATAAGGAATTGACAACAAACTGTTGTAACATAAATTATAAATAAATATTACGTTAAACAACTTTTACTTGATATTAGATTAGAATTCTACCAAAAATTTAGCATTAAAACTCGCAAATGTTAATTCAATATTATTAAAAATAAATTGTATCGGTTCAAATCTAAAAAAAATGGAAATATCTCCATATTTGCCGAGCTTTTCAACAACCGCGAATCCGCCATTATAATATTTCTGAACCAATCATTGAAGCATATCGTTGAAAATAATCGAATAAGCGGTAACAACTTTGTGACGCCGCTGTCTTCAGTTGTGACGGTCACAAGTGTTTCTTTTGTATCGCTCTTTTCATGCCGGTAACAAATTTCGGATTTGTGACCGTAACAGTTTGTTACTGTTACCGTTTCATTTGTATCCATTACTAATACGCACAAATAATGAAGTTAACCTTTATATTAATGTTATTTTTCTGCCATTTTTGCATACTTCTGATCACTTGTGGTTATTTTTACAAGCTTTTCATAATTTCATAAGAAATACATTTCTTGTTAAATTTGCCTATCATTTCCATTTTTAAATTCCTTAATTATTAATATAATTACTTTCTTTTAAGCAACCCCACTAAAATTTTTATTTTTGAATAAAGCATATGAAAGCAAATTATAGCATAATCACAATAATTTGAAAAGAAAACAAAACTTGAAAATATTTATTCCATAACATCTACGGGAAGAAATCAGCATTTTCCCTTATTTTCTTTCCAAATTTTATACTCGTTTTGTATTCATTTGTGGACAACTGGATCCGGTGTAACAGAATATAGACCCCTCGTTCCGTTTTATTATGTAGCTCAATACCAAAAGTATTCTGATTTAATATTCGTATGTGTGTATTAAAGTTGAGTTTTCATTAAGTTCGTACACTATAATATTTCTTCTTTTTTTTAAATATATAATAGCACATTAGCATTTTGATTACGGGCTCGGGACACCGTACGTCCCAGCGACTATTATTGTATTCTATTTGTATCACTTTGTGAAAAATAAACTCTACCAATACACTTATACTAGGATATTTTCAAGCGAAATCTACCACAAAGAAATTTTTTTTGTAAATTTTGGTACGATAACAATATAAAAATTGTCGACAATCAAGAGGTTAAACTTAACAATAGTATTCCAGTGATAGATGAATTGGATTTTCGAATAATTTAGCTCCACCCCCTATTTCATAAAAGGATGAGATGAGAGTGTCAACTCTCAACTGTGAGTGTCTAAAATTGAGTTTTCATTAAGTTCGTGCACTATAATATTTCTTTTTTTTTTTTTTACATAAATAATAGCACATTAGCATTTTGATTACGGGCTCGGAACACCGTACGTTCCAGCGACTATTATTGTATTCTATTTGTATCACTTTGTGAATAATAAACTCTACCAATACACTTATACTAGGATATTTTCAAGCGAAATCTACCACAAAGAAACTTTTTTTTGTAAATTTTGGAACGATAACAATATAAAAATTGTCGACAATCAAGAGGTTAAACTTAACAATAGTATTCCAGTGATAGATGAATTGGATTTTCGAATAATTTAGCTCCACCCCCTATTTCATAAAAGGATGAGATGAGAGTGTCAACTCTCAACTGTGAGTGTCTAAAGTTGAGTTTTCATTAAGTTCGTGCACTATAATATTTCTTTTTTTTTTTACATAAATAATAGCACATTAGAATTTTGATTACGGGCTCGGAACACCGTACGTTCCAGCGACTATTATTGTATTCTATTTGTATCACTTTGTGAATAATAAACTCTACCAATACACTTATACTAGGATATTTTCAAGCGAAATCTACCACAAAGAAACTTTTTTTTGTAAATTTTGGAACGATAACAATATAAAAATTGTCGACAATCAAGAGGTTAAACTTAACAATAGTATTCCAGTGATAGATGAATTGGATTTTCGAATAATTTAGCTCCACCCCCTATTTCATAAAAGGATGAGATGAGAGTGTCAACTCTCAACTGTGAGTGTCTAAAGTTGAGTTTTCATTAAGTTCGTGCACTATAATATTTCTTTTTTTTTTACATAAATAATAGCACATTGGCATTTTGATTACGGGCTCGGAACACCGTACGTTCCAGCGACTATTATTGTATTCTATTTGTATCACTTTGTGAATAATAAACTCTACCAATACACATATACTAGGATATTTTCAAGCGAAATCTACCACAAAGAAACTTTTTTTTGTAAATTTTGGATCGATAACAATATAAAAATTGTGGACAATCAAGAGGTTAAACTTAACAATATTATTCCAGTGATAGATGAATTGGATTTTCGAATAATTTAGCTCCACCCCCCATTTCATAAAAGGATGAGATGAGAGTGTCAACATCCCCCACCCCCCCAACAGACACACACTGGGATTAGTAGATGAAAAACAAACTTATACACTCATATGCTTCAATTAAATAATATCACTTACAATAAGGGGTTGTCAAATGCGGAAGCCAGGTCGCCACTGGCGACCAAGTTTTTTCACCTGGCTACAAAGTTATTTAATATGGCAATTTTGTTTTGTACAAAATTTATCTAAGAAATGAACACAAACGTCATTTTTGTCTCTCGGCATTTCCTCATAATAGATGTTACAAAATTACAAAATATTAAGAAACATAGAAATTATCTTCAAACAAGAAATAATTTTAACTTTTTCTACTAATTTGAAAAAAATAAGTTCATCAAATGCAAATTTTAAAATAATAAATCGGAATTATATAACTGACCTCGACAAGATCATAGGCAAAAAATTATTTTCCTGCTTCACTATTTCATCGATGCGATCAGATATAGATTTTGTAGCATTCAACCATTCGGACATTTAAAGTATTTGGCATTGCCTGAAAATGCCGGTTAATTCAGTCTTTACAGTTTTTTTTTTTTTTTTTTGATATATATATATGATACATTCCTGTCGAAAATTGGCACATTATAGACGATCGCTATTGCTGTCGACTTGAACGTTCTTTCCACCAGACAATCGGAACATCTCAGTCCGAAACCACTAAAATTACCTGATAATCATATCGAGGTAGCCGCAGTCGAGATCGTTGAAATGTAGTCATGACACCCGGACAGGGCATCACTTCGAGTCGCTCACCATGAAGACAAATCTCGAAGTATATCACATCGGAAATCGTAGTGTATTAGCAGTCGTAAAAATTGAGCAGAGGCGGTGAAATCCAGAAGAAATTTCCCAAAAACATTAAAAAGAAGACTTAATAACTTAATAGATGAGCAGTGGCTTTATTGTGATCACAGAGATGAAAGCAACTCCACCAACTTTCGCTTCGTTAAAACTGAACACATTTGAAGATCTTGAAGAATTAGCAGAGCTTGAAGAACATACTACCGACGCATTAGTGTAGACTCCCCAGTGACGGCAATTAGATGACAACCACTAATTCGTGTAAATTCTGTCTCCGAAGCCAGTGTAACCGTATAAATACTTCAAAATTTGGCCCAAAAGTACAAAACGCGCGAACAAGCTGGTCCACTCGCATCCATGATCGGAGGGCGCTAGGGGGATAAAGAAGGCGGAGCTTTCTCGCTAATGGATGAAAAAATGAGGCCACGAAGACGTGTCTCTGACGTATGATTAAAACTCTTTAACAGAAGCGGCAAATTAAAAAGGTAAAAAGGCCTTTGGGCGCGAAAACCGCTTGGAATCATGGGATGCCGAATGAATTAAATAGAAATAAAAATGGTATTATAAAAGTTCCAAAGAATAAAAATTAAATGTCTCAAAAGAAGAAATTAGGCAGGTGCGTTTAGAGGCAGTGTTGCAATTTAAGAGAATAAGGTTTTAATAAATACGTGTAGCTTTTAACAGATTAAGATTTTTAGAATGATAAATAAAAGAATATTTTGATTAAGTTATGGAATAAAATACAAAATAGATTTAAGAGATAATTTAAAAAGAGAGGGAAAAAAGAATTGGAGAATTTGGAATAATTTAACTAAAGAAATAGGGCGAAAATTTTTTATTATTACATATATATATATATATATATATATATGTATAATTTTGATAAGTTTTGTTAGAAAACTTAGTTTATATTATCTTTCTGAATTATGTACTATTTCTAAACTTTAATAATTTTAAGCTAGATGCTTGTTATTATTTTTCTCAATTAATTCATTAAAAAATTTATGTGCTTTTTGAAAATCAATGATGGAGGAGGGGGGTAAATATTTTTACTGGCGAATAGAATGTTTTGCTGGCTATCAAATTTTATAAAATTTGTAAAACCCTGCTTACAATTAAACACATAAGTTTTGTCTAAAATGAAAATTCTCAAAAACAAATTCCACTTCCAACTGTCATGAACAGGACCGTGCGAAGAGAAAACTGCGCCCGGGGCAAAGTTTCAATTTGGCGCCCCCCCCCCCCTCCCCCCTTCTTTTTGTGACAGGTAACACAAAACTGATAAAGTATAGACACAGAAATAAATTCTATTGAATAAACATTTCGAGTTTAATTTGGAACTTTAAAAGGTTTAATTTTAATTCAGAAATTGCAAACAACTAAATAGCATAAGAGAAAATTACACTTATTTATTGGAGAGTACATGATATTTTGCGACAGAAAAAAAAAGAATGATGAAGAGAGAAAAAGAAATTCCCCAGAAAATGATCGATGACCAAAAAATGAATAAATAAATAAATTAAACCGTGGTTGGTAGTATACATTTGGCGCCCCCTCAATTTCCGCGCCCGGAGCGAAGGCGCCTTCGCCCCCCCTCTTCGCATGGCCCTGGTCATGAAGAGTCAAAATTTGATTCAAAGGCTGTTGATGCTTTATAAAGATTAGTGAACAACCGACAGTTTGTTTTCGTTTTCGGCGAGTTTCGGTGAAAAAAACAGCCGAACATTCGGTGCATACTGAAATTATAATTGAATTTTATAAGGGCGTGCCTATAGAAAGAACCATGCAGCGCCGCGGTGTTTTGCATTCTTGATACCATTATCGAACTATATTGATGACAATAAAGCACTCAGTGAAAATAATAACTGTTCATTCTGTAAAATAATAGAAAAAAAAACAGATATGTATAGACTAAAATATGTTGATACAAGCCGAAACATAAACTGTAAAAATCTGTATAATTGTTTTTAATTCATAATCCTTTTAATACTTGCATTTGTTTCTGAAAAAAAGAAATGAGAATATCATAAAAAAAATTTGTATCGTGATCAAACTATTGTTTTCACTTAACAAAAACCTATTTATTTTCTATTTAGTAATTTACTCGATTGAAATTTTTAATTAACCACTTATTACTACTGCTGTTTCTACAGCTGTATTTGTGTTCGAAAAATTCTAATTAACCCTTTCAAGGGCAAGTAATTGTGTTTATTTAATGTTCATTTCACATCAGAATTTTCGAAACATTTTATTTAAAAATACTAGGGGGCTCTGCCCCCTGCTCACTACGCTCACCAACCGCCGTTCTGATTTCACAGCCTCTTAAAACCTGGTAATGTATCCTGTTCACGAACGGCGACTTTCTTCTGTAATCAGGTTATAATGCGTTTTCATTTAGCTGGTTATAATGCTTTTTCATTTAATTCACCTTTTTTATTTTTGATATTCATGTGTAAACACAATTTTTATGACGTAATTTTCTTTATTTCCTGCTTTCAACACGTGTTCATTTAATTATTATTTTAAGCTTTCATTACTGTTTTTAATAGTCTCGCGCAAATACATTTTTTATTTGAGATAAAACATAATCCTTTGCGCTTATTTAGAAATTGGCAACTATATAAAAAAAATGACTTTTTCAATAAAAGATTTTTTACTCGATTTTTAAGGATTTTTTGAGTTTTTATTGTCCGACCGTGATATTTTTTTAATTTCTGAAAGCTTGTTATATTTCGCATCTGGTGGTATGATTTTCGAATCCGTAGGATGGCTAGAAAAAAAGTAATAGCTTCTCAAAAAAGTCCCTAGTAAAAAAGCGATGAGAATAACCCGGAATATCTACGCAGAATTTGATTGGTCCATTTCGTTTTTGGCTCAGTTACAGATTACATTTTTTTAATATAGAAGGATAGAAATGGCATTTTACAGCCTCTTTTTTTTTTTCCCCAACAAAATTATAAAAGTAAAATTTTGTTCAGAAATTCTCGTACAAATCTCGACTGAAATTAAGTGGTATAAAAATATTCAGGCTTAAGAAAAACATTCTGTATTTATACATAGCGGCCATTACTTTACGAAAATTCTGGTATTCAAACCCCTTAAACCTCCTGAATCTCCTGAGGTGTAGGAACCCTGATATTCCACCGCCCTTCAAGAGGCTAGGTGAGACTTTATTTCTTTTGATTTAATAAGCTCAATGAGTTACATTTTTTATGCTTAAAATTCAGTTTCATAAAAATAATATTGATTTATGAAGCCTGTAATAATTTTATTCTAAATGTTAACATTACAGTGACACCCCTCGCTAATAGATTTCTCATTTACATGCGTCTCTCAGTCATATCCATCAAACCATTGGAAAAATAGTGCTTTATACGTATTTCTGACATAAGCCCCATTCTGAGAGTAAATGCGTATATAAATTTCGCGTTTGGCAAAACTTATATTTTTCATTAAGAGACAGAGAATTATTTTTTCAGATCTTAGTCTTTAAAAAAGGTCATGAAAAAGCACTTTGTGAAGGTAGTTCTTGTAATTGTCCTAAGTTTTCATGTAAATGCTCATTTAAACTATCGAAACAATGATGTATTGTCAAATGCAATCATGCGTTTAAATGAATTGGAAACTATCGTTCTATAAACTCGGCTTGGGTAAAATAAATTAATTAGGATGATTGTTTTATTTAAAAAACAGGACAGATGGCGAGTAGGACTCGCACCCTAGGTGTTCTACAGATCAATTTCAACCACCACCAAGTGTTATCCAACCAATCATAAACGTGGATTTGTAGCCTGTATTACGAGCCAACCAATCACAATCCACCATCTTTGGCGGGCAAACAAAAAACAAAGCTAATTGCTAAGGTGGTTGCTAGGGTGTGATGTCAGTTGAAACTGATATATACCGTTATCTCACCAATGAACTGTCTGACCAACGAATTTCTTTTAAAGGTTTCTACGACCATCAAGCGACTTTAAGAGCTGGACAAAAATGCAGCACAGCAAAATCATATTTGGTTCCAGCCGAGAATCGTACTAATTTAGACATCGTACCCTTTGCAATGGTTCGAAAGGTATTTCATAAACAATATTATTTCAATATCTAACTACTTATAATAGTTTATTAAAGCATAGTTATATTGTTATTAGAATAACCTAGATATATAGATGTTTCTTTTTTAGGTACTAATTCAGAATCGCAGAGCGGTTGGCGTTCAGTTCGATTTTCAAGGTGCTACTTTTGAAGTAAAAGCCAATCGTGAAGTGATAATGTCCGCCGGCACAATAAATACAGCTCAACTTCTTATGCTATCCGGTATTGGTCCAAGGAAGGAGTTAGAACGGCATAAGGTAAAGGATAAATAAATAAACAATGATTAATGATATTTTAATAATTATTTTAGTACCTATATTATAAAGTACAAGCGTGTCCGTCAGTAACACTACGCACAAAAGTAACGTTAGATGTCACGATATGCGTTATCATTTTCGATTTTATCACATATATCTTCGCTTCTAAATATCGCATAATTAAATTTTTTACACCCCTAGCAAGGAACTAAAAAAATGTATACTTTCAAATAAAGTTTGTATGACAACTGTAATTTAATTTATTGATTTTATGAGTTTTTAAAAATAATTTTTAACCATGTAACTTTCTAATATATGACCGTTTGATGTAACAAGAAGTATTTGTTTGCTAAAATAGTGTAAAGTAGTATTTTTCAGTAACATAAACAAATATAGTGTAAATACGCAATTTTAAGGAGAAATTATAGCAGTGTTCTCGAGAGAAAGAGTTCAATACAATTATAAGAAACATACTTGCTAAGACAGAAATCTGTCAAAAATAGAAATTTGTTTCGGTACATTGCGATTCCGTCTTAGCAGTTTTACTATATTATCCCCATGAATAATTCATAACCTGTTTTATTCTGTTAGTCGAACTACTTCTTTTATCTTAAAGAAAACAATTTTAAAAAGAAAAGCAAATTTCTTTCTCTTTTTTTACTCTTTTGTTGTTACTGTTGTTTGTTTTGTTTGTTTGGTAATCTATACTATTACATAAAGAGGAAACGGTGACTGGGTGACTCATCAACGCCCAGCCGAAACTACTAAAGTCAGGGTCACGCAATTTGGACTGTAGATTGCTGTTATGGCCTAGGCAAGCAATAAGAAGGGATTTTTGAAAATTCCCCCCCGAAGGGCGTTAAAGGGGGGTTCGAATGTTTTAGGTCATTTTGCCATATCTCAGCAGCAGTTATAGGTAGGAGCTTGAAATTCCAGTAAACAAATCTACTAAAAAATGATTAAACACCTCTTTCAGCGATTTTAGAAATTCCCCCCAGAAGGGGGTTAAATGGAGTGGTCGAATGTTTTAGGTCATTTCGCCATATCTCAGCAGCAGTTATAGGTCTAAAAACATGACTAAACATGTATTTCGGGGATTTTAGAATTTCCCCTCCCGGAGGGGGTTAATGGGTGGTGGTCGAATGTTTTAGATCACTTCGTCATATCTCTGCAGCAGTTTTAGATAGGAGTGCGAAATCAGGAAAACAAATCTACTAAAAAATGAATAAAACACATATTTCAGCAATTTTGGAAATTCCCCCTAGAAGGTGGTTAAATGGGGGGTGTCGATTTTTTTAGGTCATTTCGCCATATCTCAGCTTTTATGTAGGAGGGCGAAATTAATTAAAGCAAATGTACTAAAAAATTGGTTAAACACGTATTTCGGCGATTTTGGAAACTCCCCCCAGAAGGTGGCTAAAGGGGTATTCAAAAGTTTCGTGTCATTTCGCCATATCTCAGCAGCGGATTTAGGTAGGAGCGGGAAATTCAAGAAAACACATCTACTAAAAAATGGATAAACACGCATTTCTGTGAGTTTAGAAATTCCCCCCGAAGTGTTTTAAAGGGGGTGGTTTTGAAAATTTTAGGACATTTCGCCTTATCTCAGCAGCTGTTTTATCTAGGTGCGCAAAATTCAGGAAAACAAATCTACTAAACAAATGATTAAACACGTATTTCAGTGAATTTAGAAATCCCCCCTCCCCCTCGAAGGTGGTTAAAGAAGGATTCGAAAGTTTTAGGTCATTTCGCCATATCTCAGCAACAGTTTTAGGTTGGAGCGCGAAATTCAGGAAAACGAATGTAATAAAAAAATTACATTGTCTACCCGTGCAAAGCCGGGACGGGCCTAGTATGAAAAAAATTCGCAAAATTCTAAAAAATCTTTAGTCTAAGGTGTCCTCTTTATTTTTAGAAGATAGTGCTCATTTTGAAGGGATTTTACGCAGTTTTGAAATTTTGAAATTAGTATAATTTGGTGAAAATTAAAATGAACAGAACATCTGGTTAGCTCATTCTAATCAGCTATCCTGTCAGGTAAATATATGCTTGAAAAATAAACATTATCCTCTAAAAAAAACCACCGTATGGTCACCTTACTCTTATCCCAAGATGTGTGTATTTGACAGTGTGTAGAACAATTCTTCTGTGTAGAACAACCTTTTAGAACAATTCTTAATCACAACATGTAAATAAATTTTTACCATATTATTTACTATTTCAGATCCCAATTATTGCTGAACTGCCAGTAGGTCTAAATTTGCAAGATCACCCCGGCGGTTTCATTCCTTTCCTCTTCGGTCCTCAAGTACCAAGATTCACCGATAAACTCCTAAATCCAGCAAATACAATGCAGTACATTCAAAATCGGACAGGTAATTTTCTAGACATTTTCGACTATCATTAATAAGTTTTCAATAAATTATGAAGAAACTCAGAATGAAATTAAAGAGAACTGAAAATTTTATCTCTCTCCTATTGTGTTCTTCAGGTCCTCTGGCAGCAACTGAATTTTGTTCAGTTTTAGCATTTCTTCAAGACAAAGATTCAGTCTCCGATGCAAATTTTCCGGACTATCAACTTTATTTTGTTGAAGCAGTAGCCATATTTTTCCTTCAACTTGGAGTAACCCCTGAGGTAATATAGTACCATTTTTCTCAACTGTTTATTTCTCTACATAGTTGCAACTGAATTGGCTATTTCATCTATATCTATACTATTATATAAAGAGGAAACGGTGACTGACTGACTGACTGACTGACTCATCAATTACCAGCCGAAACTACTAAAGTCAGGGTCACGAAATTTGGACTGTAGATTGCTGTTATGGCCTAGGCAAGTAATTCGAAGGGATTTTTGAAAATCCCCCCCCCCCCCCCCCGAAGGGGAGTTCGAAAGTTTTAAGTCATTTTGCCATATAATCTCAGCAGCAGTTATAGGTAGGAGCGTGAAATTCCAGAAAATAAATTTACTAAAAAAATAAGTGAACTCGTGTTTCAGCTATTTCAGAAATTCTCCCCCCCCCCCCGAAGGGTATAAAGGGGAGTGGTCGAATGTTTTAGGTCATTTCGCCATATCTCAGCAGCAGTTATATGTAGAAGCCTGAAAATCAGGAAAACAAATCTACTAAAAACAATGAATAAACACCTATTTCAGCGATTTTAGAAATTCCTCCAGAAGGGGGTTAAAGGGAGGTGGGCGAATGTTTTAGGTCATTTCGCCATATTTTAGCAGCAGTTACAGGTAGGAGCGCGAAAATCAGGAAAACAAATCTACTAAAAAAATGATTAAACACGTATTTCAACGATTTTAGAAATTTCCCCCTGAAGATGGTTAAAGGGGGTGGTCGAATGTTTTATGTCATTTCGCCATATCTCAGCAGGAGTTCTATGTAGGAGCGCAAAATTAAGGAAAACAAAGCTACTAAAAAATTGGTTAAACACATATTTCAGCGATTTTAGAAATCCCCCCAAAGGGGGTTAAAAGGGGGTCGAATGTTTTAGATGATTTCATCATATCTCAGCAGCAGTTTTAGTTAGGAGCGCGAAAATCAGGAAAACAAATCTACTAAAAAATGAGTAAAACACGTATTTCAGCAATTTTGGAAATCCCCCCAGAAGGTGGTTCGCCATATCCCAGCTTTTATGTAGTAGGGCGAAATTAATTAAAAGAAATCTACTAAAAAATTGGTTAAACACGTGTTTCGGCGATTTTGGAAATTTTTCACAGAAGGTGGTTAAAGGGGTATTCAAAAGTTTTGCGTCATTTCCCCATATCTCAGCAGCAGATTTAGGTAGGAGCGTGAAATTCAGGAAAACACATTCTACATGAACACATATAATTGCTATGTCCTTCCATGGGCCGTGTATTATTTATTAGTTTCAATATGTACATAAACAGAAAAATTTATTTATCACATTTTTACAAGCTTTTAATTAAAGTTCAAAATTTCTAAGTACTGCAATTTTGTCTCACTCCTACTTTTATCCAATTTAGAACAACTTTTTTAAAGTACCCTACATTTCTCTACCCTACATTGTAGTCAACACATTGTCTACCCGTGCAAAGCTGGGACTATGTATACTATGAATTACTTTTTCGTCTTTCGTGACACCATATTTCGCAGTGCGATGTAATCCCGTGGTAATTATATGATAAGTGGGAACATTGTATATGATTTTAACATGAAATATTTAATTGGACTACAGAAATTTAAAAAAAAATTATAATTGAACTTAAGATTGTATGACCCGTTATATCATAAAGTATACAATTTTCAAAAGCTATGTTTTATACGAAGATAAAATATAATCTGCTTGTAAAAGAAGCATAAACATTATGGGATACAAGACAGAAAAATAAAGAAATAAGGGGGGGGGGGGGAGAGAGTTTTTAGTTAATGAAAGAAAGAAGCTTCGGAAACATTACAACTACAACTAATATGAGGAGGAGTGGAGAGAATAGTGAAGCAAAAAAAGGAAAAAAACATTCTATATATAAAGGAAAAAAACATACTGTATACAAAGGAAAAACATGCAGTTCATAAAAGAAAAAAACATGCTTTACATAAAGGAAAAAACATACTGCACATAAAGGGAAATATATATTGTATCTTCTGCTAAACTTTGAAAATAAATGCATTCTACGGATGTTTGCAGAATACGATGTTTGATATAGATGTGTTGCAGAATACGATGTTTGATATGGATGTTTGCAGAAAATGATCATCAAATGTGAATGTGCAAAATTTGTCCAGAGATTAACTTAGTGGCGTCTTTATTATGCATATTTAACTTTACAAAATCTAATAAGTCCAGCGAGGGAAAACACTTTGGATGCAGTGTTGAATTCAGGGGATGGCCCGGGGGGGGGGACATTCTGCCTGTATCATTAAAATATCCCGCCCAAGATGATTTGAGTCTTTATGTTTCCAATGGTCAAAAAGTGCAATTTCCCGCCCCCCTGGAAGTGTACAATGTCCTTCCCGGAGCCACAGAAATCCCTCACGGAGAAAAGTGTCTGAATTCAACACTGTTTGGAAGAAAGAGTGCAAAATATGCAAATGTAGTTGGTTGTGGTCGGCCTAATGATATTTAAGAAGAATGTTTCAAAGATTCAAAGATGTGCTTAACTTCTTAGCTGATCTTGAAGTGTTCCAGAAGCATTGCAGAGCAAGTTTTTTGGAGTCTTTAAGAAGTAATCTCGATCTTTCATGATATCTTTAGGTGAACCTAAATTCCACTTGGATCGAGGATACTTTTGTCAAAGATTTCAACGACTGAAGACAATGTATGCTTTTTGAGACTTTTAATTAGATACTTTTGGCTTGAACTAGAATTTAATAAAGATACTTAAATGAAGTTCACAGAATTTTGATTCAAATAAAGTGCCTTTTCGTAAGAATAGATTTAAAAGCTAAGACAAACACAGTTATTGTCTGTTCAACACAGATAAACTGATTTTATCTTAACTCAATTGTTTGTGTCTGCTTTGATCTATAGTTATTACAACTTGGCAGAGTTCACTTATAGGTGAACGTTGATATTTAAAAGACACTTAACATTAAAATGTGTTGTAATTCAGTTTATGAAATGTCCTGTTCAGAAGCAACGTACGTTTAATCTAAACAATCAGCTAAATGAATTTTGTTTCATTTCAGTATTTCACTCAATATGTCGGACCTTACATAGACAGAGCTATGTGGCTCTGTTTCTCTTCACCCTTGCATGCTTGGAGCAAAGGAACTGTCACTCTGCAATCAGCAGACCCATACGATCGTCCAGTAATAGATCCTAATTACTTCGATGATCCACGAGATTTACGAGACTTAGTTGAAGGTGAGTTGCTTTTAAAACTAAAAATTCTCGTCTTTTCCAAATAAACTTTAACGATATGATTCATCGATAACCTAGAATAAGACTTCCAAAATGTCTTTAAAATATATATATCCGTAATTCATGATTTTAAATTAATAAGTGAATAGTACTAGTAAATACACTAAAGAAGATAGTCTTTTTCTTCTTTTTGCCTTCAGAATCCATGACTATAGGTCCGGAAGCAATTAATTAACAGTTCCCTTCTTCTTCCGACGTAGCAGAGATCAGTTACTCCAGCAAAAATAAAAGCTATATAACAAACAAAATATCAATACTTTCACGTAAACCAGAGCTGTCCAACCTTTCGGTAAGCGCGGGTGCACCTCATCCAGGGCTGTAGCTAGAAGTAAACAATAGGGGGTGCTCAAGAAAATGTAGGGGGGGCTCATACTATTTCTCTCTCTCTGACACATGCACGCACAAACACAGATATATAGGATCAAAGTATTATATAGAAAGGTAAATTAGTGCATATTCATATTGTAGGGACTATATTTCTTATTAAATTGTTTATAACGATATTTGATGCTAAGAAAAGTAAAGGCTGCAGACAGGGATGTAATGGAGGATATACGGTGGATATGCAGTATACCTTTTGGATTATTTTAAGGAATACCGTATACCCTCTTCTCAAAAACACTATAGCATACACTTTTTAGAGTATACCCTCTGCCTAAAGCGTCCTTCTGGTTTTTTACTACTACATCACTGGCTGCAGAATGAACATTTTCAGTGTATAATTATACTAGTGAAATAATAATAATAATAGTGATAATGTCAATAAGTAAATAAAAAGCAGACAGTTCACCTGTTTCAAAAGAGTTACAACTTTTAATTTTATTCTGAATATTCCCTGCCCTTAAGGATTCTAAAGTTATGTTTTTATATGATAAAAAACATTAGAACAATCAAGGGTGTATTTTGAATTTTAAAATTATTTTTGTGTCTAGTCAAAAGCTAAAACCACTTGTATTTAAATTGGCTATAACTCATTAGAATAACTTTGTTTTATGCTAATAATGGAAAACGCTACAAAATGAAAAATTTCAGTATATAACCAATGGAAAAGTGAATGTTTGCATCAGCAAAAGGGTGCTAATTCTGAGTATGTGCAGATAGGATGCGCACATATTGAAGCACTTATTTGCAGTTTTAAACAAATGCTGCAATTTAGTATTTATGCAAAACTGTAAAAGAAACAGAATTTCATTTCGTGGCCTTGGCAACTTTCCCAGGGGGGGCTCAAAAATTTTCAGGGGGTGCTGAGCCCCCCCTGGCATTCCCCTAGCTACGGCCCTGACCTCATCTAGTGGAAAACATTGAAAGGCGCCATTATTCACATGTCTGCAAACATAAAACAATATTACCTTACTATAGTGGGTGGCAGGGTTGCCAGTTTGGCCTCTTTTTTTGTTCAGAAATTCCTAATACATACCAGAAACTCCGAAAGAAGAAATTTTACTTTAAATAATTCTAAAATTTCTAAAGTAAAAATCACTATTCTGAATTTCGGGTATAAATTTGGATTTTCTGAAAAAAATAGGAGGCCATACTCGAAACCTTGGCAAGGAGTAATCATATGCAGACGTCTTATATCATGCACAGACACCTCACAACATAAGCCATAAGGCCATCTACTATGAAGAGCTCGATGTGAAAAATAATTGCAGTAAAAAGCATAAATCATAGTAAATTCGTAATTACAGTCTAACAAAATATTTTGTAAAGCAAAGATCCGAAAATTTGACGCCGCCTATAATAAAAAATCATGTGTGGATTTTACAGAAAGCTCTTTTAAAATGGATTTTTATTTAAAGAAACTCTCGTAGTAACAGGAATCATTCGAAAGTGCGCCATGAAAACCTTCAAAGGGCTCCATGACGTCCTTTAAAGGTTTGCATGCCGCGTTGGGCAGCCCTGGATGTAAACAATGAAAAAGAAAGATTCGGAGTAATAAAACTCTTGTCCAGGGGTGCAAAAATCTAGGCGCCAATGATCTGATTCCCACCACTAAATTTTATTAGTATTCTTCGTCAAATTTTATTAGTATACTTCGCCTAAATTGTATCAGCATTCTTATTAGGCGAAGAATACTAAAAATTTAGATGTGGGAATCGGCCCATTGGCGCCTAGATTTTTGCACCCCTGCTCTTGGCGACTTTTCCTTTCACGTCTGGCATGCCTTTCTTTCTCTCTTCTTTAGAAATGACAGTTAGTTCCATTACTTCGAGTAATACAATTAATAAAATGATGCGAATTGAAATAAATTACTCCTTCCTCTTTTACTATTTATATCAAAGAATTGAAAGTTTGCTTAGAATATATTTTTACCTTTGCTGGAGGCTGGAGTAACTGCTTTCTGCTACACATGAAAAAGGGAGCTGCCAATTAATTATTTCCAAAACTATAGTCGTAATTTTACTACTTTTTTGAAGCCAACAGAAGATCTTATTCACCAATAGGAGAAAAATTTATTATTATTATCTACCTATTTATTTAATGCCGTTTTAGGTTTTTCTGCGGGGAGAAAGGGGTCGCTGAATGCTTTTTGAATTATGATTTAACATTAACAGTGATCAAGTTAGCGCTGAATTAAACTGTAAATAAAGATAAATGGATTTTTATGTCAAACATCCACTTTGAAATATTTAATTATCGTCATTTATTATACGACAAATTAATTCTGAGAAAATAATGAACTTTTTAAAAGTAAATTTTTATATGTTTTCTTATATTTAAGTAATATAGCTTATTCTTCTATTTGAATGTATATGGGTCATATGAGCAACTATTTCAATTTTCAACTTCAACTCAAAATTTTGTAAGAATCAATACAAATAGCAGTACTTTTGCTGACAAATTATTAATGAATTTAAAATACACATTAAAGTAAAACCATGCAAAAACATCTCGACAATCTGTATCGGAAGTTAGAGAGGGGGGGGGGGGGGGATAAAGAAATTAACGGCATATCAAACCGCCTCTGTAACATAGAAAAAAAATCTTATTCTTACATCCATACGCAGGGCCTGACTAGGAAGTTTTTGTGCCCAGGGCACTTTCAATTTTCCGTGTCCCCCCCCCCCCTTATATTGGTTGATTTACTGATACTATTTTTTTTTTTTTTTTTTTACATATTGCACGCTTATTTCAAAAGTGTCAACTCAAAAAAATTACGTTTTTCGGTAAATTAAAAAAACGGTTCCAGGAATTTAAAAAAAAAAATCTATTATTTATTGAAATGTGCTTTTAATCATAGATTGGGATATATTTTTGTAATTTATCGCATTAATGTCTCAAATATTACATTTTTTTTCAATTGTGTCACTTTTCGAATAAATGTGCAATATGATAAAATTGAATGTCTTGACAAAAACTGTACATCAATTACTAGAAAATAATGATAAAAAATCTACTTATTAATGATGTTATTGATATTAAATGATAAAACCAAACTGATATTGATTACAAACAAAAGTCCTAAAAGAAATAAAAACATTGGCACAATTAGGATTTTTTTAAATGGAAATTTAGATGAAATTTTGCGCCCAGGGCATGGGCCCCGGGTGCCCGTGCGATAGTCAGGGCCTGTCCATACGTATTAAATAAGTATTTTTAAATGTAATTTAGTGCATAGTTTTTGTCTAAATAAAAAAAAACCTCTGACAACGAACACCACTTCCAATTGTCAAAAATTCAAATTTGATTCAAATTTGATTCATAAAAATTATATTTGTTTTTGTTATTACATTAAGGTGCAGTTTTGATATTAAAATTGTTTTGTGCTGCCATCTGTTGTCATCAATTGTAATTAAATAATCATTTTCGTAGCCTACGATGTTGCGCGTCGCGGATCATCGTAGGCTACGTCCTTTTCAATACATATCTTTTAAATGTACATAAAATTAAGTACCCCCAAAAAAATCATAAAACGATGGTTTTCTTTTAAAAAAATGTCTCGCATAAACAAACAAACAAAAAAAGGCTACCGAGTCTTATAGGGAGTTTATAAGTATTTTCTGCACAATCCATCAGAATTTCTACCACCGACCGGTCATGTTCTCCAGCAGGATGGAAGCTGTGATGAATTCAAGGATTGGTCCCATTTTTGGACAAAAACATCGAATCTGTGTGTGTGTGTGTGTGTGTGTGTGTGTGTGTTGTGTGTGAGTATGCCTTTCAAACTTTAACAATCTGAACCAACACTCTGGAAATCGATTGTCAGGAAAATCTAAGTTATATGTCAGAAAAACATAACCTGGATTTGTGATGTTGAATATGTGAACAGAATTAGTAAATACACTGAAGAAGATTTCAAATAATTGTGTTAATGATATGCAAGAGAAAATCATTTTCTCCGAAATTCTACAGCACCTCTGCCTCCACCTTTTTTTTTTTTTTTTTTTTTTTCCCCAAGAGTAAAACGTCTGAATGCAATACTGAATTGAATGAAGTACAAGGAAAATATTTCTGTACTCTGAAAATTTAAGAATTGCCAGACTTCCGTTTCCTCTCTCTCTAAATTTCCAATTTATTTTGAATTATCCCTCATTAGCGAGGAAGTATTCGTTATTTCGTTTGTTGAAAAAACATTGTTATAAAAAATTACAGGGTATTCCAATTGTAAATAATTAGATTCTTCAATTTAAATGTTAACACATTTGCTAGAAAAGCGTTGTTATATGTACCAAAACAGAGACGTAGTAAATTGCTTTAGATCAGTGGTTCCCAAACTTTTACGCCACACGTACCCCTTGAAGAAATGCGTATGCTTGGTATATCCCCTATTACATTTTTTCCTAGTCACTAAACTCTATACCGGATGATTCAAAATAAAGATTACGGCTATTTTCTTTTAAATAGCTAAATAACAGCAACATACTTCCAATTACAAAAAATACTCAAATCAACTACAGCTGTTAGATATGGCACTTTTTAAAGGACTGTTATATAAATTAAAATGCGAAATTACATTTTTTATGCGTTTCCTAGATTTTTTAAGTCACATTTAGAGAAATTTTAATCATGCTCTAACAAAAATAATACAATAAAAATCACATTCTTCTACGACTAAAACTCCTTGAGTTACGATACTTTGAACTTTACGAAATTTCGGACTTTCCAGCATTAAAAACAATCAAGCGATTTCTTTATACCGGAAATCTACGAAATTTCATAAAGTTTAAAGTATCATTATCTCGGTGAGTTTTGGTCATAGAAGAATGTAATTTTTACTGTTTTAATTAGTTAAAAATTTTCTAAGTATAATTTTTTAATATGTATACAGTCCCTTGAAGAATAAATACTATAGATGAAAGCTGTACTTTTTGTAATTGAAAGTATGTTTCGATCATCAATGGTTTAAGAGTTAATCGCCATAACTTTTTTTTGAACCACGTTCACTCCGTTTTAAATCGGAATGAACGTAGTTATATCATCATAATCATGAACCAGCATGATTAAAATTTTTCCAAATATTATAACAATTTTTGCACCTCCGTTGAATGCTGGTCATATACATGGCCTCACCCATTACTGAAGCACTTTATTGGAAAAATATTACAAAATTCATGACAATAATCATTGACGAAAGATTTATGCATGTCTCCATTTACAGATTTACCAGCTAATTATTAATGAATGAAATAAGTTTTTCATTTCACTTACTTTATTTATAGGCTTGAAGACATGCATGCGCTTTGGTACGCATCCACAGCTGCAAAGGGTGGGATCCACTCCATTTCAGACACTGGTTCCAGGTTGTGAGAAGTACGTTGGGAATGAGGATGAGTATTTGGCATGTACGGCAAGAAGTGCAGTGATGACATGGAATCATCAGGTAGGAACAGCAAGAATGGGACATCCAAAAGATCCGAGAACAGTCGTCGATCCACAACTAAGGTAAGGAGATACGACAAGGTGATATAAAAGAAATTGAACAAACTTTAACCTGTTAACTGGGTATGACGAAATATTTCGGTATACACGAACTACTACCGTAAATATTTTGAACGCATTACTACCACCAGTAAAATTTTAACAAAAATGTTCGTCTTATTAAAACGCCCTATTCATGCAAAATTACTGCCATGAATATGGGAGGGGGGGGGGGATATTCTTTTTTACTGGTGGAAGTGTGCTCCGTTGGTAATCGAACATATCAGTTGAACAAAAGTTTATTAGCCGGTTCACAGGTTAAGAAGTGGCAGAGCACATTCTAAAATACAATTTTTGTATAGGAAATCAGGGTCTTAACCCTTTCCGGCACAGACAAATTCTATTCGTAAAATGCGAAATTACTGACTGACACCGGAATTTACAAATGACTTTTTTACAAAATAAGAATTCCTTATTTTAAGCTTTCATTATAGAAGCAAAATTTTATTAAAATATTCTTGGTGCCGAATGCAAGTTTTGAATTTAAATTAGGTGTGCCCGGAGTGGGACCACTGTGCCGGAAAGGGTTAAACCATGTTTTGAGTCAGAAATACACTGCAGGCCGAAGACGACTTTTAGTTCATAACTTTAACATTAATAGAGATATTCCAGCGATATTTTAAACAGATTAATTTTGCTTTATATGAAATATGATGACACCCAGTGTTGCCAGTGGCCTACTTTTTTTTTTTTTTTTTTTTTTTTTTTTTTAATGCAGATTGCATGTTTAGCACCACTTTTTTGAAATGGTATAATTCACCTTATTTTCGTCTGATTTAATCTGTGATAAATAAAGTGAATTTTACTTTCTTAAAAATCCGATGGCAATCAAGAAAACTGAATTAAAAAACTACCCACTAGCAACACTGATGACATCATGAGGAAAGCTGAAAATGAACAACATTAGCGTCCAAACATCACTGAACAAGACTCTCCCTATGCAAAATGTAACTGACTGTAAATAAATATAGTGTCACTCAATGAAAGTACACTTCAGGCACTTCTCATGATGTCACCACATTTCACGCAATGCAAAGTTATTCTGTTCACATAACTTTGCTTTCTATGAAATATGACATTACGAGATGTACTTTTCAACTTACGAGTTTACAAACTTTAAATCTTTGCAATTCTTAAACTATTTGACCGAATGACTTCTCGTTTGACATCTTAATGTAAAATTTTCTGAAAAATTCAAATATGATGTCAAAATTGGGTGCTCGTATTGAAAATTTCAAAGTTTGGTACAATTTCTCTATAAAGATGGCCCAGTAAACCTTTTTCTTTAATAAAAATCGAAAAAAGGATAATTTCCAATCGAATAGCTATTTTTGTTTTTCTCTCGGCAATTTGGTGATTGAATTTTCTGGAATGTATCTTTTTAACACTTTCCAACATAGATGAAAAATGTTAATGAATTCAGTTTGTGTGTCTGCCGTCATTCTGTCTGCCATCTGCCTGTCTGTGCTGTAACTCTTGTATATATACTCAGATTGCCATGAATATTTTTTGTTATTTTTACTATAGAATGTTCGTTATTGAAAACGAAGTGTGTGGTATTTATAGTCTTATTGTATTGTATTGTATTTTCAGAAAATACAATAAAAAATTGCATTTTTTTTTTTTTTAATATGCAGGTAGGTATAAGGTTTGCTGGTAGAATTCGTGATTTCTTTTCTTTTCTCTTATGTGAAGAACGGTCGTACAGCTAGTTTGAGGAATAAAATAGCGAAAATCAATATAAAATACTTTTCCTTTTTTATACTTTTTTGTTATTTTCTTTAGTTCACTGTAATTTATTTTTTTTTTCTCACTTTTTATTTTACTTTATTACTTCAGGGTTCTTCATATCGATGGACTGCGAGTAGTTGATGCATCTGTCATGCCCATCATCCCAACTGGTAACACAAACATTCCGACTATCATGGTAGCCGAAAAAGCATCAGACATCATCAAGTCATCATTGAAGTGCCGTGATAAAGAAGATCACTGGGTTCATAAAAAACCTGGCTGGTCAGAAACTTCAGAACTGGATTCTGAAGAAATTTGGGCTGAAACGGACTGAAATAGATATTTTCTTACAGCTTCTGGTGATCATATAACATATGTGAATATATCATGGATATGTACGGGTAAATTAATCCAAAAATACCTCAAAGGACAAAGTGGCCACTAATTTCATTTGAAAGGGACATGGTATACGGGAATGCTAACATACCGAGCATTTCCAAAATAGGTTTTTTTTTTACATATCAAAGCCTATATACCGGGTGTTCCAAAATTCGACCGACAAATTAAGAGGGATGATAGAAGCCATCACGAGGATGGAACTTTACTATAGTACATGGGGTTTTAGGGGGAGAAATTGCGCAAAAATAGATATGAAGGGTGCGACGTCGAGTGGAATAAAAAGGGCCAATAAGTAAAAAACATTTATATGACGTCAAGCATGATTACAATGCATTGCAGTTCAACGTCAGAAAGGAGACGACGACACATTTTTATAGAAATTGTTTGAAGTTGCGACCACGAAGGTCATTGCACAGCCGACACCCGACGAACGCGTTAAAACATATTCCTATAAAAATGTCTCGCCATCTCCTTTCTGACGTTGAACTGTAAAGCATTGTAATCATGCTTTACGTCAAATTAAATGTTTTTTCTATTTATTATTGGTCATTTTTGTTCCACTCAACGTCACACCCTTCATAAATATTTTTGCGATTTTCTCCCACTAAATGTGGTTTGCGACCCCATGTTCTATGGTAAGTTTTCATCCTCTTGATGCCTTCTATCACCTCTCTTAATTTGTCGGTTGAATTTCGGAACACCCTGTATTTTCACCAACATTTTTGTAGTTGTTGTTGCTGTTGTGTTCAAAATGTTTGATGTTTTATCTTTATAAGATAAAACTTGAGACAACTTGTTTATGTATAAAATACAAAATGAACAATTTTTTTTTCATGTATTGTCATTTAAAATTGACTTCCTGTTTATAAACTAAATCTGAAATCAAAGTAAATCTTCCCAAATCGCTCTGGTCAGATGTTGATGGATCTCTCCTCTAAGGCTATATGGACCTATACCCCGCTCATAAATCCTATGGGATGATGTTCTGATCACGACTATGAAAACAAAGCCAGTAAATAAATACATCAATGTTAAATTGGTATCTTAATATCGTGTTCACACTATGGTAGTTAAGTCACTTATTTTTTTTTTTTAAACGAATGACCCAGAATCTATATTTTTGAACCTGAGCAGGTTTCTGAAACTTTCTTAACTTTAAGATCCTTTCTTAACTATGAGTTGAATAGAACTCGGCCTTCTGAACTATTTTTCTTACTAGCCGCCACTGGCGACCAGTTTGGTCTCCCTTAAATGTATGTTAAACATTGCAACACGTTACATTTATTCATAATTTAATTTTTTCTTAATCCTTCGCCAAATCGGAAGATTCTAATAGACAAATCATGAACTTTTGCGATCATGGTAGCATTTCGCATATTTTTTGGGCACAAATGTCACATACGCACGTTGGCGCGATTCCCCCCCCCCTCCCCCGCCAATTTGGCGAAAACTTTGTTATGGAAATTGTTGTTTATTTACTTTTATTTTTTATTTTAATTCTATAAATTATTTTTGATATGTATATCAATATTTATTTACAACAAACTATCATTTATTTATTTTTATTCTTTTTTTTAATTATGAGTATTTTTGTTAGCCGGGAGCAGATGATAATTCGCCAAATATCGTTCCCATCACCGTCATTCATACTACAATTAATTTAATTTTAAATTATAAACCTGTCACTCATTTCATTTAAAATACTTAACTTTAATCTAAAATGCTTATATTACATAAATTTAAAATACTTCACACTTTTCATTTAAAAGAGAAAATAAATAAATAAATAAGAAATAATATCATAAATCAAAACATTTGATTTCAAAATCAAAGTATCATTTCTAATTTGTACACGCGATAAATAAAAGCTGTATTAGCGATTTTAAAAATGCTAAAAATCTGATTCATTAAATATTATTACATGAGTTCAATTTACGTCAAGAAAAGGTCCGAAAGTTGAGTTGTATAGCACATAATTATGGTAAACTTTGATTGTCTCACTGGTGCGAATTATTTTTTTGACGCGAGGCAGCGGTCCAAAAATTCATTCGCGGAGAACTTGCTTTGCGAATGATTACCTCCATGATTTAATATTTTAAATGTTCACGACGAATCAATCTTTTTTTTGTTTACTTTTATGAATAGAGAATTTGAACTGCGAATCTTTCGACTGAAGTTATTGCAGAATATATACATAATTGAACGCAAGTCATCTCTCAAATATTAATTTATTTTGAACGATCTTTCTTAAAATGTAACTTTTATGCAGTTTATTCGAAAAAATAATTTTGAATAAAAATGGCCGCTTGGCATATGAAAAAGCGATGCGGCATCCCGGAACTGTTGAGGACAGTCACATGACTTACAGTTTTATTATAGAGATTTGAAATGGCTCTTAAATTTCAAGTTGAGTACTAAAAGTAATTAATCAGCTTTTTTGAATGATGTTATCTATCGTTTATTTATTTATCACGTTCCAAAGGATAAAAACAACAAAAAAAAATGCATTGTCAGAAGTTGTAGTTACAAATTTAACAACTTATGGGCATGCCAAGACATCTGTTTGGCTAAGTTGGGTTAAGTCTCCTAACCCTTAACCCTTTGTAGCGCAATAACTCCGAATTGAGAAATATTTACTCAGATGTTAGGATACATTATTTGAAGCATGTAAAAAATACAAAATAATAATAAAGCACTTCAATTGCTAAGATGTTGAAATAAATGATTGACACCGGAAATTATGAACAAATTTATTTGTATATAAGAAAAAAGCGACATTTCACATACATAATAAATGGAAAACATTTCTATTAAAATTCTACTGTCATTGTTGAATTTCATAATTAAAATTTTGTGGTTTCGTAGGGAAACCAATGTCCGTTAAAGGGTTAAACTGGAAATTATAACTGTGAAAATTTCAAAGAGCAGAGGTCTGTGAGATCGCTAACAGCAGTTAAGGGTTAAATTGTTTGGTAATGTGAACGCGTGAAGCATAATTCAGGGTTGTCCGATTCGAAAAATATTAAACTAAGTGACGCTACTTTATTCACGCAAAAACGCTCGCTAATGTTAATCCTATGGGACAGTTATTTTAAAATATCACGTTTGCATTTCAATATTTTTAAACGAATTTTTTTTTTCTTCATTGGATATCTGATATCGATATCTACGATCGCCGCTTTTTACTTTTTCGATTTTGTTTGTGGGGGTTTTTTTATGAGGATACTTCCACTTTTGGAACCGGTTTCAAAACTAAGGAGTATTTATTCATAGCTCTGGTGTCTCAATCTCAATACTGACAAAACGGAAAGTCAGTGAACACTTACATCATTTCGACTTGATCATAACATTGTTTTCAGTTTTACGAATGAAAATGTACGTTTATTACGTCATTTTTCACTAGTGTAAAAGTTCCGACGTTCTCAGTTTAGCACCTTTGATCTCGGTAACTTTAATTTCTCCCCCCCCCCCCAGCTTCTCCCTTCTTAATATGGCAAAAGTCATTCTTTGCTTTGGGATTATATCAAAAGTAATAATAAAACTTGTTATATTACTTACTTATATTAAAATGTGTTACATATTACATTAAATCTTACAAACATCAGAAAACTGTCATAATTTTTGTAAAAAATAACGCTGAAAAAACAAAACATAAATTCGCTGTTTAGTACTACTTTTGATACTGCCTTACTTTCTTTATTAGAATATTTTTAATGGAATTTTAACATCATTTTCTTTCAGTACCTTAAAATTCCGACTGTAAGCGCCTCTTTGAAAGTAAGCACTCCTCAGTCCCTTTTAAGCACTTTTGATTTTCTTTTACATTTTTAAATGTAAACCCCCCCCCCCCTTATTTTTATTTATTTATTTTATCCATTTTTTTTTTTTTTTATTAACTAGAGCGCTCTGCCCCCTACGAGCCTCCTCCATCCAGACCCAGCAGGCTCTAAAAACATACTAATTTGCTCTGTTTTAAAAAGATTACCCTACCCGATTACGGAAGATTGAATAATATTATCATGACCAATGGCGATCTTCTGTAATCTAAAAGAGTGAAACCAGATTGCTTTTACTAATGTGGGAAAATCACTGCAAAACGTGAAAAAATGCTAAAAATCCTATAAAAAATAAATTTTAAAAATAACCCAAAACTAAACTGACTTTGAGGTGCATAACTTCAGACATTCACCTCTGTGTGCAATGGTTTCTTCAAAACCCAAAAAGTGACATCATGCCACTACTTAGTATTCGATGACAGTTTTATGCATAAGTGTTGATATCATCATAAGAGTCTTCCATATAACGAAAGTTTATTTCATATAACTTTCTCACACAGTAAGTGCATGTCGTAACTTTCTTACAAAAAGTTACATTTATATAGTTTTTATTTATTTCTATATACATAAGACTAAAGTATTGAGTTTGTGATTTTTTTTACTTCCGTTTTTTAATGGATTCCAGGATATCTTGCATACAATTTCCCTATTTTTGTGTCCTATCGGGTGTCTGCTACACATATTTTGTGGGGGCTGTAACTCAAAAACCAATGCACATAATTCCATTTAAAAACTTGTTTCAACTAACTGAACATTATTTTAAAATTGTTTTTGAGCTCACTAACTGAAGAATTATCAAAACACAGAGCGAAATGCACAACAAATGTAACAAAAAGCAAAGCACTGATTATGCCAATAGAAGAAAAACTAAATAGCATTACACAATTGCTTATTAATAATATTTTGTAATATTACACATTAAGTATCTATAAAAGGAATTAAATTTAATATGACATATTCTAAATGTCAGAAATAGCATAATAATTATTTCGATATGTTATCAGCAATCTTCAGCATAATAATTAAATATTTAAAAGAAAAATCAAGACAATAATAGAATCAATTGGTATTTATTTACAAGCAGAAAATTTTTGTGTGTACAAGAAACTAATGAGAGCTTTATAAAAGATGATACATAAGAAAATTGCAAACAGATGTACATGAATACAAAAGGTTTAAGGTGACAGTTTAAAAATATATTGTAACTTATAACATGGGGTCTAACTATCAAGCTGCAATAAAAAATGCAAGAAACCATTATAACTAAACTATACTTTGGGCATGAGAGTTTGTTGCACGCTGATATAGTATTAAATGCAGAACAAAAAATAGGTTGTATGAGTAAAGCTAAGATATGCATACTGTAGTTCAAAATTTATTGACTGCATACCTAGATAGAAATTTAAAACACTTATGCTAAAATGGAATTTGTAAATTCAATTTAAATTATATTAATTGAAATAAGAAATAAATAATGGTATTAATAAAAATACAAACTATGACATGCATACTATAGTTCAACATTTACTAATTACATATTTTGATAGAACTTTAAAAGACTTATACTGAAATGAAATTGATAAATCAATTTTAATTTGCATTTAATAAGATATATAATATTAGTTAAAAACAACAGTACAAAAAACCTAAATCAACTCTGATACTTTCACCCCTTTCACCTTAATAATTTTATTTACTTATCTTTAACTGATAAACAATGAAAATTGTAGAAAATTAACATTTGAAACATGTTAAATGTTTAAAATAAAATATATGCCTTAAAAAATAATTCTGTTTGAATTTGATTAAAATATTCACCATTATATATAACATACAAACTTTTTTTTCCCCTATAAAAATGGTAGTATTTTTTTTTTTTTTTTAATATTGAAACCCATAATAAATTGAAATATACAATAACACATAAATAAGACAGACACCAAACTCACATTTTACAACTGAATTAATTTAAAAACCCTTTAAGTGTTATTAAATATTTTGATTAGTAAAAATTTTTGACTGTAGAACAATTTTCCGAGATTCTTTGAAATATGTTTAGAACAAAATATATACAGTTAAAGAGTAGTTCATGAGATGTTTAAAAAAAAGGTAAAAAAATAATAAATTTTATGTGTGACACACATAATTACGATAATATAATTAAATGGATATAACAGTATGAGGTAGTTTATTTTTCTACACTGCAGAATATACAAATTATATTTCATAGACGAAACAGTCTCAACAAAAAATTTTTAAAGCAAATCGCTCAACTTGACAACTTATGATAACTTTTGTAACTTTGAATGCCCACATCTAATTTTTTTTTTTTTTTAACTGTGTAGGATAATCTATACTAATAAAAGAAAGTTTCGCTCTGTGTGTCTGTGTGTGTGTGTCTATCTGCGATGGCTAGGAAAATTTAGCACACCTAGAAGTCTGTAAATTTAGATTTAGGCAGTCCAAACCCTCTCCTGGTATACCTGAGTCTCAGAATTTTAATATTTTGATAATTAGCCTAGATATTAATTAGATTCTCATTAACCATCGCTTCTAAAATAACATCTTTTAAATCAAAATGGCGAATGAAACGGGCTGGCGCGTTGGATTTGTGAGCGGAAATGAACAAATTCGAAATTATTTTACTAATTAGCAAATTTTAAGAAAACTAATTGAGATATCAATTTGAAAATTTCTGAGCATATGTAAAAAAATATTCTGCATCTAACTATGTGATTTTTGAAAAATTCGGTCAGTAATTTTTTTAAATGTATGCAAAAAACTGCCAAAAATCTGCCGATGGCAGTGAAAACGATCCGAGAAATTTTCAGACAGGGATCTGCTTTCATTAAAAACTGAACTACAAAGAGATCTGTTTCTCAGGCCGATCCCTCCATTTAGTTTGTGAAAATGAAAGGAAATAATTGCCAATTTTTACTAATGAACAAAAAATTAGGTAACTAATTAAGATATAGATTTGAAATTGAGGTTGGGAAAGGGTGTCATCTGCCGGCTATTTTAGCGTAGAGTCTTCGTTATGTTCTAATTATCAGAAAAATGTAATTCTTTTTTTAATGATCGCGTTAATGTAGGTGACGGTGGTTCTCTTGAACAAATTATTCATTATATTTGCGGGTATGGGGAGGGGGGATTAACGGCTTTCTCTGAGATTGTAATTATCTCGGCCCGGGCAACGCCGGGCAGATCAGCTAGTGCAAATATAAATAAAACATATGCCTTCTCAATCAACTCTAAATGTAGCACATCAGTGAGGTTACTACATATTCAGCACCCTGGAACACGAAAACTTTATGTGAAACCTTACCTCTCGACAAAATTGTGACAAAATTTGTTGAGTTTTAAAAACATCCATGAACTTATTTCAATTTAAAATTTTAATTAATAACAATTTATTTGAAATTTAAAGCATATAAACAATTAGGCTTTTTTTTTTCATTAAGAATAAATAAACAATCAAATAAATTCTAATTCTTTAAGACTCTGTTCTTTAAGAACAGAGTACCTACTGATATTTATTACATATTTTATAACATTTACTATATTGACAAAATATATGTTTGTTTAGTTTTCACATTCAAAGAAAATCTTCAAAATTGTCAGTTTATCGCTTGCAAATCCATCAATAACTTTCTCCAGATCAAAATAATCAGGTTGTTCTTTTTTTAGATATAGTGGCCGATTTATATACTTGTAGTTTTATTTAGAATATTTTTTTTAAGTGTGTTTTATGAAAGATCTGGCAAATAAAAAAAATTAAATACATAAATAAATAAAAATTAAATTAAATAAATAAATAATATTTTTACTAATCTTTATACATATTGCACTTTTATGGTTAATGTGTCTGGAGCAATTTGCTCCAACTTCTCCACAGTAGCAATGCTGCTGTATCTTATAAAAATAAGTTTTTCATCAATGCTCACATTTAATATTTACAAATATATCTATTTTATATAACTTCATTTCGATCAAGATACTTTATTTTTAATGAATAGTTTAATAACAGTTATGAGGCAAGGCTATCAAACTATCTCCACTAGAAATATTTCAATCGGAATTACCTTTTTTCTCTCTTTCTCCTTTTTTTTAATGGTAACCCAGTTTTTAATTACTTGACAGTTAGTGATTTTACAGTTACATAACAGAAAAGGTAGACAATTTCTCCTTAAATTTACAACTAACACCACCAACAATGCTTGTAATAACCTACAACAGCTCTGAAAAATTTTATCTATTTTCCAATATTCCGCTACTTTTCATTATTACCTCTCCAATTTTAACGAAAACAGAGACAAAAAAAATAAATGTAAGACTGAAATTTATATAAATTTGACTAGCAGCTTCTCCATTTCTTTAGATGTGTCTTTATATGCAGTTTTTAAGGTTTGCTAAGATTAAATTTATTGAAAAAGAAAATTTTAAACTAAACATTAATTAGTTAAAAGGAAAAATATTATACTAAACCTAACAAAGTTTTATTTTTTCTTCGGCAACATGAAATAATTTTAACTTAAAAATTTAAACCTACTCAATTTTAGAAGTAGATAAAAGAAAGAGAAAAAAGAGAAATGTAAAAATAAAGAAAAACATTTAACTAAAAAAATTGCAAATACGGAGTTTAAACACAATAAACAGCACCAAAAAGTAAAATAATTTTAGTAACATCACTACAAAGCAACTATAGCACTATCTATTATCGGTAAAATATTATAAGAATATCTTTAAATTTAATCATTAACTGATATTGAGATGTAATTAAAACAGTTTTCATAAAGTTGTTTTACTCACATGCGATATTCACAAAAATTGCATAAACATATTTTTCCCCTTAAGTACAATTAATTGCACATACATGACAATATTTCAATTCTGATAAACATGGATCGCTAAAAGAATTTTAATGAATATTTAAATTGAGATGAAAAATCTGTTATAAAAATTAAAGAAAAAGAAAAACATATAATGTTATAACTGATAGAAGTTTGAATAGGAGTTATTTTTCACTTGGCACTTGCCATTAATTATGGCCTGTTATCATTTATTGTATAGTTATTATTGACCAAACAAGAACAAATTGCTGTTATGAACTTATTTAGAAAAAAAATTATAGAATGGATAAAAAGATATACTCAAGATAATAGTTTTACATGAACCACAAAATATGCACAACTAAGCTTTACTCTAATATTAAGCAAATAATGTATTGTCAACAAATATATTAGTACATTGCAATAATATTATTTTCGATAAGCAAACACACTAAAACATTCAATATGGAAATAACTTTGAGATCACAGTTTAGTGCTAGTTGTGACTAATATACAATCTAATGAAGTATGCAAAAATAGGAGGAAATATTTATATTAATACAAAGAGGTTTTTCAAACAATCTCACAATTCACGCTCACTTTAAGAAAAAGCATAAAAAATTTGAGGTCACATTCACTCAGTTTTAAAATTTAGAAGCAAATTTTTTATATGTATTTCAATGAATATTTAAAATACTTCCTGATTTAAAAAAAAAAAAAAAAAAAAAAGTCATTAAAAATAAGAGAGAGGGCAAAAAGAAAAAAAAAGTTATAACTGAAAAGAACATTGAATTCACAAAATATATTTTCATGAAACTTGAAAATAATATCTGCAAGACTTTCATATCTAAAGATACATCAGATTTGTGTATACAATTGCATTGGTTAATCTATTTTAAGTGATGACAGATATTTCATATTTGGTTGAGCTGTCCAATGTAAAGTCCAAAAAGAAGTAACAAATATTAATTCCCTTACGAGATATTTTGAAAATAAGAACTCCAGCCTCTCCCATAGGTTTCACATTAGCGAGGGGAATTTGAGATCCGACTAACCAACCCCCTTAAGTAATGTAACTTCAATTTTTCTTTCCATCGATAATGTTGAAAAATGCAATTACTTTAGTTCTGAAACACTCATTTTACTATGTGCCATCTTAACTGTTTCCAACTGGTTCTTACACAGAATAATATATGTATAAAGCAAAATGAACAAACAGATTAATAATTAGTTAAAAAAAAAAAATAACTGAACATTGCAAATCAAAGGGGAAATTTAATGAACTAGAAATAAACTGACAAAAAAAGCAACCTCCCGCACATTACCGACTGTGCGAATGGAAAGAAGGGTCCTCTCACATAGGTCTGCTGGCTTCCATCCGCATAAAGTGGTTTTGAAGACAATTTCTTCAGTCGCATGTGCGAGCGAAACAGGCGCTTTGTGTTTCAAATTGTCAAATTTTGCACTATTACAATAATGTTTTGTCTTTGTCATGTCTTAGAGGAAAGGGGGGGGGATGAAATAAGTTTAGCCTGCAAATGGGAAAAAATTAAAATGTGTTCTTTAATTATTTTATTTAACTTGCTAATATATATATATGTGTTTTTTTTTTCTTTGGGGGTTCATATGCTTATGTGTGCCAATAGAGGAGCCGCACTGATACCCAACCAATTTCTGAAAGTTGTACATTACCTATTCTCATTTAGCTCTGACCTCTGACTCACCCATCCCTCTTCTGAAAGTAATTGGTGCAAGTATCCATAATGAATTTGAATGATGTTGTGATTGAATGGCTACACAGTGAAAGCACATCAAAAATAAAGGGAGCTTCATTCTATTGTGTCTGTTACATTTTCTCTTTAAAACTTTTACATGAATAATGAATTTTTTTATAATTAACCTTATTTACAACGATAAATTTTTGGACATTTTTTTTTTTAAATAAATATTTAATTATCTAAAAAGGAACAATCATTTAATAATGAGAAACTGATTAAGTGTACCTATGTAATAATCTTTTGCCTACCTTCTTTTTAAATATTTTATAGAATGTTAAAAAATAATTGAATTGGTTAATTTTTTAATTTTTAAAGTAATTCTTAGATGTAAATGCTCTCTGAAAACAGTTTCTAAATAATTCGAAATTTAAAAGGATGAAATGCACAAAAATTGTTCTAAAAACATTCTAATTTACGACTTCTACAGAATTGTTATGGATAGAAACTTGAAATTTGACATGACTGCTACTGTTAAGAAGTAAATGCACGCACAGAACGGTATTTTTTTTTATTCGAAATTTAAAATGGTGCAAGGAAAAAAAAACATTCTAAACTTACAAATTTTGTGATACTGAATGGACTAGAAACTTTAATTTTGGGATGGCGGTTACTTTTAAGTTACAAATGCTTGCTAAGAATGGTTTCTAAAAAAAATCAAAATTTAAAAGGGTGAAATGAGTGGAAAACGTTCTAATTTACGATTTCTATGGAATTTTACATAATATTTGTTAATTCCACATCCATTTCAAATTTAGCTGACATATTTGCAATTCCGACTACAAATCACTTGCAGCTCCATCTATGTGTTATTCTAATAGTACTGTCTTCATTATGGAAAAATTAGTTTATTAAATTCTAATTAAATTAAATGTCTTTAATTAAAAAACACTTTAAAATGTGCAGTTTACAATCAAAATGCTTCACTGTATAGAAGCCAATTTTGGTCAAAAAAGACGGTTAAAACCAATAAAAGCAACTGGTATAACTTCTTTTAATTTTAGACAACATTTTTGCAACCTGCAATATAGTAAATTTTGTCCCCTGCTATTTATTATTTTTTTGCGATTATTTATTTGATTTTTTTTTTTCCCAGGTTCAAACAATGTTGGCAGGGTCAGCTAGTATTATATAAAAACCTCCTTTTTATAACTTTACTAACATTTTTCCACATTACCAGTTCCTTTCCCTATGCAAATTTACTATTGGCTATTCCCTGTCATTTTATTGGTTGATAAGCTTATCCCTCAATTCCATTTCTCCTCCATATGCATGGGCAAAATCCCATCATTCTTTGCACAGATAAGATTTTTATTATGCTTAAGTTAGACCAACGAAAACTAAATTTGGAAAAAAGTGGCTACTACACTAAAAAGATACACTTGGTGACTAATGAAAATTTCAATTTTAGGTTTAACTCTAATGTCATTGAAGATGATGATTTTAAGGAATTGCTGCTGAATGCAACATTGATGAATAACACCAACAGCTAAAAAAAATTATTATTGCAGGCAAGGAAAATCTCAGGAAATGAGATTGCATTTGAATTGGGCATCTCACATTCACATTAAACAGGTTTATTGCATAAAATTCTAATTTGGATGTTACATTTAAATGTTGCAGCCATCTTTGAACGCTTAAAACAGGCTAACCAATGTAACCCACATGCATAAATCTGGTATGCCTTAAAAAATAAATCTTGCAAATTTTGTCACCAAATTTCATCAAAATATATTCAATACTCATCGAATTCAAACCAACTAACTTTTTGATTCACCTACACATTTAAATAAATTAAAGAAAAATTATAAATAAAGCCACAAACAATATGAAAGGTTTTTTTTTAAAAAAAAAAAAACCTTCAATGTTACTACATTAAAAGCATTAAAAAAAATACTCTGGCACCCTTAATTATTTTTATGAAAAAATGCTTAATGATTTTAAAAAGCACTTTATAAAACATCTCAAGAACAACAATAAATATATACTATTTAATTTTACAACATTTGCTGACTCAAACAGGGTTATACAAATAAACTAAAAAACAAAGACAACTGAAATGTGAATTAAAATATTTAACATAAAAATTATTTACATATATAAAAATTCAATGTCATCTTGCAGGCTAAGAAATTAACTGTGAAATGCTCTAGGCCTTTCTTAAGTAGTACATTTCTCTTGGTGATTTCTTACAAAATATTTTAAACCTAAAAGTGCATAGTTACTATTACTATGAATATAATTATTGTTGTTGTTATTGTCATCATTATCAAGAACATAAAATAAAAATAATGAAACCTCATTTTGAGAAAATGAAATGCATCCAGGGATAAAATTATTAGCTTTGTTCACAGTTTCATATTTAAGATTTTTTTCTTCTTCTTCTTAGTAAAAATAAGATATGGCAGTAATCAGAAAGAAAATATCAAACTACAAAAGAAATAAAATACAGGAGTAGTATAGAATGTTTTGGAATTAAGAAAATGTATTCAACTCATAACAATCTTCGAATTAAGCTTGAGAATGTTAGAGCAGATAAAAATCAATACAAGCAAGCTGAAATATACAAAATAAAAGATTTCTATAAGCATAGCCTTTAGCAAAACATAGCACTAAGAAAAATTAAATAAATAAATAAAGCAATTTTCCTAAAATTTAGGACTTAAGAGCTAAGAGCTTTAAATGAATCATCTCTCAATTCCCACAACAACAACAAAAAAAAAAAAAGATTACTATCACTTTAGTTGGCTGTACGAAACATTATCAAATTATTATGAGTCAAATATATCTAGCTGTATGGGGCTTATTTTATATGATATTGTACCAATCTTCAACATTTAAAATATATACATGTATACATTTTTTGAAAAGGCAGCTAATATTGTATTTTTCTTGGACAATATTAAACAAATATTGGTAGACATTTGTCTAATATTCACGAAGCATTGAAATAACTTTGGAAACATTTCTAAAGAAAAGGGAGATAAGTATTTGAAAGAAATTTGAAAGAAATTCCAATAAAATGGCAGTATTTCTTCAACACTGTGTATATTGAAAATAACTTTTAGAGCAAAGATAATAAATACAATATTGGGACATTACCAGGCTAATATTGCACTTAATTAACATAATGCATGCACTTAAAGCTTTTGAAATAATATTTACATGCACAAGGAAAAATAGACAAGTAAATAACCACACAAACTAGCCATATAAATTATACTAGAAAGAAATGGTACAAAATAATAACATAACATAAATAAATGTAATCTAATATTTTTCATCTAAGTATTTATCATTAAATACCTGCAATTATGCAATGTATTTATTATTATTATTATTTTTAAGTTCAAAACAACTAACTTTGAGGCATGTAGTCTAGATGAAATTAATTATATAAATTCTGAGGGGGCAAAATTGGAAAAAGTCATGTGGTGTCATTATTATCCAAAAATACTCAATCAGTATCCAAAAATACTCAATCAGAATACTGAATATGAAACTGTGAATGAAACTGAAAACAAATATAAGCCTCTACTTATAAATTTTTAAAAAAGGATCTTTGATTCCAATTTTTATTTTTTTTAAATGTACAATATAAAGAAAGGAAACTAATTTGTTTTAAGAAAAGTAATTTCTTTCTATATATTATACATGTAAACCAAATACAAATCAGACCTTCTCCATTTATTTGTCTTACTATATTTATAACATTTTTCGAAGTTCAGAAATGTACATAACCTTCCATTAGGCACAATCTAAATCTTAATGAAATTAGGTGAACCTATGATTTACCAAAGATGATGTTGATGCAGATATTTAGATTTTACTCCCATGACTTTACCTATTTATTTTTTAATGTTCTGTTTCAATGCTCATAAGATTTTTATGCAGGACTTAAATAAGAAACAATATTATTATACTACAATGGTTACATTCTTCTTTATCAATAATATAAAAAAAACTTAAAGGCGTAGTTAAAATGTAAAAAATATTTTTTCAATTAATGAATACAGAAATGAACACACTTCATATTTTGAATATTCTGGATAAGAAATTAATTTTTATAAGCAAAGGCATGGAGAAATGAATGAACTTCAAAATTATTTCTAATGTTACAAAATAGAAGGTCTATTTAAGCTAATATTCACTCCAAAACAGTTAATTACAATAATAATATAGAAAAGAAAATGGATCACAAAGTAAATAATTGAATTTCTGAATACATATTTTGAAACCAAAACCAAACTAATGTCCTGAGATGAAATAATGTATTAACAGAAAGAAATACGGTGAAAAACATGAAAAAAACAAAAACAAAATGAGAACATCATTAGGTTTAAGGAACATAAATTGTTAACTGTTGAAAAGTAAGCTCTACTTTGAATGCTAAACTTAAAACTAAATGAAGAATGGGGAAAAATACTTTCTCAACCAGTGAATAAAACTAGCTGCATGGCAACCTAATGTGTTACATTTAAATTGCATGAGATCCTTCAATTGTATGGAGGAAAAAGAAATTTAATTTTAGCGTGCATTTAGAAAATATTTATAATATTAATTTTATTTAAATACTAAATTTAGAGTAATAAATCATATTTACAATGTAGGTTAAAAATGTTCTCAGCGAAAATGCATTTTTTTCCCAAGATATTTTAATAATTAGTTTAATCAAGATATTTTCTTTTCACTATATTTTTAAAGTGAAAAAAAAAAATTTTTTTTTTCAATTTTAATGAGAGAATTGAGTCAATAAAAATGTAACAATCATTATTATTACCTTTTTCTTCCTTTTATCAACAACAATATAATAATTTAGTTGCCACTATTATGAAAATTTCACTAAAAATTACAAAAAGAAGAAGACGACCTTAAAAACAAATTTAATTTTCAAGAGCTATCATGATATTCTTGAATCCTTACAAATAATTGTTCTTTTCAACTGGTATTTCATCCTATTTTTGAAGGAGTAGATGTGAAATACAAACACACAGTCAGATTTTAATATGATAGGTGCACCCAATGGAAAGTTTGTTCATTTTGTCAAAACGCGACTTCCATCTAATTTTTTTCAAAAATTACATTATTTTTAGTTTAGCAGTTTCATTAAATATAACATTTAAAAAAAATTCCAACTTTCTATTCTGGTACTTAGTAATGCTGTTCTTTTAAATTTTCACATGTTACAACTTTTATTGCATAGATAGGGGTACATATATATCAGTACAGACACTAAATATTTTGTACTTAATTTTGAAATATTGACCAGATTAATATAATTTTAACAACAAAAAATCTTATATCTATCATATATAACAAAATATATTAAAAACAATGAAACATCTAATACAACACAATTCAAGTGAATAAAGAGAAAATGAAGCATTAAATGAATAAACAATACATCAATAAAAATTTCTCTGTTTAAAATCTTTAATCTTGATACTTTATAAATTAATAAATATACATTAAAACATTGAAATCAATTTTCAATTAAAAGTATTAACATATGCATAATTTAAAATTAAAATGCAAAATAAATCTCAGATAATATAACTTGTATCTGAAATAGATGTTAATAAAATTAAAATGTTTATACAAACTTACGAGATTTTAACACAAGATAAAAAATAACTTTTATCCCTTTTGTGTTTGCTGTTTCAGGAAGATTCCCTCCTCAAATCTTCAAAAACTAAATACTTCATTTAAAAGGATCTTTAAATTCTACTGAGTCAAATTTTCAAATCAATTAAACAATTCACCATAAACAATCATATTGTAAACTGCTTTTATATCTTCACTGATAAAAAACTTACTATTTTTATATTATTGATTTCATGTATTTATTGTTATTAAACTCATTGATTTCTCTTATTGAGTTGTTATTCAATAAGACCTAAAAATTGGGAGCAAATTGAATTTTAAAACAGCTAGAAAATTACTATGAAAAATGTAAATATGTGCACTGAAAATACAGGGGAAATACTCTAGGCAGTAAGAAAATAAATATTTATACACTTGAAAATATAAAACTGTCCCTGATTGCATAGATACTGAAATTTTATACTCCGTTGAAGAGTGAAAATCAATGTACGCTTTCTATGAGTCTAAATATTTACTTCAAGCATTCTATTTACTGAATTTGTCACTTGGATGTTCATGCAACCACTAGAATATGATAATTCTTCAACATGTTCGACGCATGTAATAGTAAAAAAAATTATTTAAAATCACTAAAACCAATTTAAAACCTCTGCCTGGATATTTAATCCAAAACAGATTGTTTTAAAATATTTTTTTTAAAAAGCATTTATTTATCAAAATGTATATAAACAGAAAAATTAGGAAAGTATTAAAATAAGACAATTTATACAATAGGGACACTTTTTGCAATTGTCCAACAGATATCACAACCTCAGAAACATTACTATCTAAATCAAATGTTGTAATACGACTAACTGGTAACTAGCACATATCAAGCTATTTTAAATATGTTTTTAGAATGACAGTAAACAGTATTAGTTTTATTAATGTTGTACATACATTGCTCTTATGTTACTTGTTTTCCCTGTCATATTTCATTTTTTTGTTTTTGATAATAGCTGCTATATCAAAATAGAATTTTTTTTATTATTAAACAAGTTTTTCTTAATATTACTGTGATTCATCATGCATGAGTAAAAAACAATCATGTATATCTTTTTATAAAAATTGAATAAAATACTTAAAACAGCCATGGAATTTTGAAAATTAAACAGTAATAATAAGATTTTTTTTTTCTTTGTTTGTTTTTTAGCTTTTTCTTTAACTTTAGATTTTTTAAAAATGGCAAAAGATTTTTCATGACATTTCACAGAAAAACCAATCTTTAGAGACTTGTTAATTATACACATTGGGATTTTTTTTAATTTCTTTTTTATAGTAAATAAGAAGTTTACAGCTACATTAATGTCACCTTATCTAAATAACACTTTTATTCTGTAAATTCAATCTCAATTATTTATTTATTTTTATTGTACAAAAATCTTAGCTAAAATCAATTTTCCCAAACAAACACAGACAATATTAGTTTCATATGTGTGTAAATATGCAGAAAGAGAATGACAGAAAGTGGTTGCATAAACATAAATAATATTTTATTTCTTTTGTACGATAAAGATTTCTAAATTTGTACACAAAAATCAACATTAAATGAATGAGGGGAAACAAACCCTATAAATAAACTTTTGAACTGCACAAACTACAGGAATCTATTTTGTAACTTTGTTAAATATTCATATAATAACTGGAAGCAAATAACGAGGTAATTTGTATGGGAAAATTCAAGGATACACTGATTATTAGATGCTGAAAAAATTTGTGCATAACATTCCAAAGTACACAACATGATGATTTTCCTCATATGAATTTTCCTTTCAAAACTTTGGTATTTCAAATCGATAACATTTTTTTAAATGTTTTAAGACATCTATTTCTTTTTTTTTTTTTTTCCACTTTTTATTTGTTTATTTTTAATCACACATACTTTGTACAAAGCTGAAAGCTATGATGCTATAAACAAGTGGTAAAATGAAATGTAACTAAATTCCAAATCATTACCAGTAGAAAAGAAAGTATATAATATATTTTGTATTTATATATGTACATAATTACGGTCACCGTATCAAACAAGTAACACAAAGACGTGAGGGTCCAATACAGTCGTCATGGCAAAATGCTCCACATTTAAGACACATGACCATGGCTTTCAAATTACAAGCACAGTTATTACCATTACCTGAAGAACTATTTCCACCACCACTATCTCCACCAGAACTTGTAACAGCTCCTTCGATTCCAGAGGAAGCCCCATTGATTACAGGACTTGATTGTAACAATGAGCGGGGAGGTGTATCACCCGCAGGTGTACCAACTGTGTTAGTAAGTCCATTTGCAGATGGAAACATTACATCTCCTGATGCAATTGGAAGTTGTGTTGAAGCTGGAACAACAGATACAGCTTGACTGGGCAAACTGCCACCTGTTCCTCCTGTACAACCTTCAGGCAGAGATAGTGGGTTAGACACAGGTATACAACTTTGAAAGTCAGTACTGGGTTTGTTTGTTTGCTGTACAATATCAGCATCAAGATTTGAATTTGGTAATGCATGATAAAACATTGGTGACATAGATTGCATAGAAGAACTAGACGGAGTTGAAACTGATCGAGCAGATGTAGAACTCCTTGAAGCAGGAGAATCACATCCTTGAGCTGTAAGAGGAGTTTGTGAGTCAGAGTTTGAAATTTCAGGGCAAAGCTCTATAGTTAACTGATTTTCACAAGAGTCTTTGGATGACTGAGAAGCATCTTTGAAGATTTGAGAATCAGTACTTGTTGGTAAACTATGTGCTGATGTTGAAGATACAGAAACAGCCACAGTAGTTGAAGTTGGTGATGCCTGAACATCATCAGTTTTGTCACAGTCTGATTTAGCATCATCACTCTCAGGAGAATCAAAATAAACAATTGGAGTGACTTTCGCACTCCGATAATAAGATTGACAACTTGCAGGCCTTTTCAAAGAATTGAGTTCATTTGATGAACTTCTTTGATCAGGTGAAAAGTTTGATGGTGCACTCAGAGGACGAGAGGGAAGATCAAACTGTTTGCTGTTTTCAACATCTTTTGCACAAGAATCATCCTCTTGCGTAGAAGACACTTCACATTTTTCAGTATCATTTAATATAGGTAATCTAATATTGGTTGTTTGACTTTCAACTTTCATTGGTGAGTTTGCAATGTCCACATTATTATCTTCAATTTCTTCAACAGCTACAGGTTGAGAACTAACACAAGAATTATTAGACTCTTCAACAATCGATAACCTACTATTGCCATCATCATCATTCATCTCTTTCTCATTTATACTTTCTGTAGTAACAGTAGGTATATCAGTAGCTGCATTTTCCTCTTCACTAGGTGGTAAACTTAAGATGATAGTGTTGTCCTCATCAACAACCTGAGAATTCTAAGGATGAAAAATTAAGTTAAGTATATTTACATTTGAAAATTAGTAAACACATTATATTTAAGAGACATGTGACACAGTTTCTGGAAGTAAGGCTTAATATAAGCCACGCCACGCCTTCTTACACAATTATTATGTCCTGGGTTTAGCTTTTAAAATTAATTGTTTTACCAGCACTCTTTATTTCATAGATCCCTAATTGGGCAATCCAATGAATATCCGACCCATACGGCAATTTCCAGATCCTGATAGCCTGTGTAAAAATGTAATATAGGTTACAATGTTTTAAAAAGTTTTAAATTATAAACAGCAAATACATGCCTAAGAATCAAAATTAAAGATATCATTGGACCGGCATAACTAATTTTTTTTAACAGAAAAAGAGCTGGGCTGGTTCAATCAGGATTGCAATTTTAACCGGTCAAAACTAATTTTACCAGGACAGTGGTCAAAACTGATTTTAATCGTCTAAAACTGGCCAAAAGTGGTTGAAACTCTATTAAATAACTTAAGCTTACATAAACTGCTCAAGCTGTATATTTATATGATTATTAATGTCATATATATATATATAATAATTAAATGTAGATAATATATGTAATAGTTCTTACAACAGAAGTACATATTACACTAATACATTGTGACATTTGGTGGGCAGTAATGAAAAATTGGAAAATATTGATTTGGAATTTATTGATTTCATATTGCACCTAATGAATTGGTTATGCAAACTCTTCATTGGTAGAAAGATTATTTTCCAAGTTTAATCTTAGCCAGAATAATCTATGAAATCTAAAACTAAACTCTATGGCACTACAATCCCTAGGGATCATTGGCCTACAGTGCCCAACTCTGTTTTCTGGATGAAGCTCCTGGGATGCTTTACAGCATATGTCCCAGTCAAGTGGTCAACCTAATGTGGGACCTCCAGTGTTTAATTCTTAAGCAAGCTTGGTACTTATTTTATCAACCGTGAAGGGATGAAAGGTTGCATGAACCTCACCCAGTCCAGAGTCTAACTCTGGACCTGTAGCGTGGTAGCATGGTGTGCTGACCACTAAACTAAATCTATGAAATCATCCAAGCTTAATATAGCAACACTTGTAAACATTTTCCGAGTCCTAAATCAAATTTTTAAAATGGTTCTTTTGTTTAATGTGATTTAGTTTCTTTCACATTTTATATAAAATTAGGTATGTAATCAAATTATTAAAAGTATTTCAATACTTACGATAATTGCTTGCCTTTAGAAATTTTTGTGCTGTTATATTTTAAAGTAATGAAAATTAAAGAATAGTACTATTTGCAAACATTTCCAAATGTTGTATTAAACATTGCTATATATTATTTTGACAAATCTTTCCAAATGTTGTACAAAATTTAACAAAATAATTTTTCATTTATTTTCCCAGTCAAAATGGGTTTGACATATTTTAACTAGGACGGTTAAAACCAGTTTTTTCCAAGGTCAAAATTAAAACCAAAAAAACTCTGGGTTTATTACAATTTTTTAATAATATAAAAAGAAAAACTTATTTCAATATAAGTAAATAATACATTTTATACACTACATATACATCAGATGAACTGAGAAAAGTATATAAGTAGATTTTAATGCCAAATATATTCATGTCACACATGCACTTGAAGAGTAGAATACTGTGGGGGGAAATGTAAGTTGGAACAATACCTACTTTACTTTTATAATTTACTTTTTATATTTAATCATATAAAAAATAAATCTTAGATGATAAACTAAAGAATGGCACAGACATCTGCTATCCTACCAAACATAACCATAGGAATTATTTTTGGTATTATGCAGAGGTGCAGATAGCTAACTTAGGTCCCAGGGGTAAAGTTTTCTAGGTGCGTCATGTATTGTATTCACATAAAAGTGAAAGTAGAAAATATTAGTAAAATTTACAAAATTTATTATTTTTAAATTAAATTCATTTTTAATCAATTTATATGTCTATAAAAATGTATTTTTAAATAATTTGAATTCATATATTCAACTAATTTAATTTTTAAAGCAAATTAACATTTAAGTAATAACTATGTACTATTTACAAAATATACTACAAAATTAGATCATGTTTAGATTTAAAAAAAATATGCACATGTAACATGATGAGAAAATTGTATGTAATTTTCCACACCAATTTAGATAGAGATATTACCTATGGCATATTACATTATTTTTTAATAGAATATTTCCTTGAGAGGTTTATACCAATCACGAATCTTGAAATAGATTGTCTTAAATTTAAAATGATTAAATTTTAAACTTGTAATTTTGAGTGGTGTATTTTTCATTCTTAATTTTACATAATTCTTAATTTTACATATAAATAAGATTTAAACTTTGAAAATTCTGAAAGAAATGTTCTTCCCATAAAAGTGTATAAAAATTATAATAGTCGAGGGGTGGGGCCTTTTCCTAGGGGGGTTCCAGGAATTTTTACCCACATGTCTGCCTTACTATTATGATAATAGGATTACAATTTGAAAGTTTTAGCAAAGAATCAACTTCATTTGATAAATTCTTTTCAGAAATTTTACTATATCTGTTTTCTAGATTCCCAACTTCTTGCTTCTGAGTATTCTACAATCACTACTCTATTAAAGTTGTAAGAATAAAATTAATGGCTTCTTAAAACTGTAATGGGGATACTTTAGTTAACTTTAAAAAAAAAAAAAAAAAAAAAAAAATCTATCTTTTAATATCATTGGGAAAATAATTGTCAAATTTAGAAATTGAATAATCAATTTAACAATATAAGGTATTTCCATTTTAACTGAAAATTACATCTTAAAATTTCCAAATAAAAATGTATGAGAAAAAACAAAAACATATATAATAAATTTAATTATATGTAACACTAACTATGAAAGGAGGGAGTAGACATAAGGAGTGAAAATAAGAGGTCTTGTATATTAATAATTGCATGTAAATAAATTATAACATTAAAAATATCCCTTGATTGAAAAATTAACAGAAAAACTGAATACAGTATATCAAACAAAAAGAAAAAAAAATGCCCCCTCTAATCAAAATATGAAATGACTCTCCAGTTTAAGTGGCAATGGTTATCATAAAGTTAACTCATAAGTCACATATACTTAATGTAAAAACCCTTCTTTATTCTGCATAACACAAGTGTATCCAGACTTGTATCAGAAGTTTTCTTATCAATGATTTGCATGGTAGCACCAATGCAATCTTGTAAGTCATGCATATCTTAGTGAAAAGATAGATTGTACGCAATGTTCTTTGCATATCTTCACCCACACCCACCCCCACCCCACCCACCCAAAAAAACACTATGAAAACAAAGTGGTATGAAGTTGAAGTATGTAAAATAATAAAGAGTGCTCACATTGAGCATTCTTGATGTTTATTACATTGACTATTGCCACTTAAACTTGGATTTTTACATAACATATGCATGAAATTATATTCTTATGTTGATAGTTTGTAAATGAAGTAAATGAAAATGAAATAAATGAGTTGAAATCATTCATATAATTTTAAAACACATTGTATAAAAATTAAAATAAAAGCAACGTTTTAATTGAAAACTAATATTGCTTAAATTACATTGTGAAAAGACTGATTTTAATGAATTTACATAACATTGAAACTATTTATAATGTAATATCAATAATGAAGAAATACTGATAATACATGAAAAATATTTAGAATTTTACCCACATTTATAAGATATGCTCATTCTAATGGAAATGTTTTGAATGTAATCAAAATTTTCACCAATATTTAGACCAGGAAAAAAAAAGTAATTTTTTTTTAAACATACCAAAAAATAAAAATATATGTTCCCCAATTTTATGTACAATTTATTTACTGATTGCACACAATTCAAAGTTTAAAGATGCAAAACTTTGTTGTGATATTACAGACGCTTGCAAAAATATTAAGGATTAGGCTGTTTCTAAATGCACTGACAAAATATTTGTTAAGAATTCAGCTCTTGCTATCATGGATTTTTAGATTTATTATTTTTTTAAACCAAAATAGTTATTCTTTAATTAATGTTAATTAATTTTAAATTTAAATGGTAATTATTTTAAACTACTGTTTTTAATTCATATCGTCAAAATAATATAACACGTAATTTTATTCAACATTAAATTAATTTGCAGAAAGTTTTTGATCCAATATTTATGTACGCAGAAAGTGTTTGGTTTTATAAAAGTCTGGTAAAATGTAGTCATGGCATGGAAATAGCACTAATTAGTCCAGGCGCTAGAAGGACTTCAGTGTGCAAAATATGACAACTGCATTATCTCAATTGATACAAGCTCAGAAGATCCCAGAGATTAATATTTTGGATGGTGTCAGTCCATTGTATGGTCCCAATTATTTTTATTACCCTTCCCCTCTTTCACGTATTGAGCGCATGCTGTGGAGTGTTTTAGTATTTATTTTAAATGACAGTTATTAGTTAATTTAATGGAAATAAATAATTATAGGTTATTACTTTAAATTACTACAAAGGTAAAGTTAAAAGTATCTTTTATTCTTAACTAGTAAATCAGCAGATCAGTGGCCTCAACGTCTTAATGTTCTACAATCCCCAATTTAAATTTGTTTATATATATATATATATATATATATATATATATATATATATATATCTAACCAGATGTTTTCCGGATAACTGGTTGGGTATTAAAACAACATCCATTTGATCAGATTTGTAGAATATGTGTGGCTGTGGCATTGTTTCTGATTTCAAATTAATTATTGAATTAGACAGATTAAGAATCACATTCAATCAAGTTCAAAGATTAATCAGAGTTTGAAAGAAGGCAATTTCCAGCAATACCTTTGAAACAATAATACTGCATAAAGTTTAAAATGCTGAATATTTAACTAAATATGCTTTCATTTCAAATCCTAACTATGGATTAAGTTGTACAATGCATGTGGTAATCTATCAATCAATGCGCATGTCAAACTGGCACTTTTTTCTGGAAAGATTATGAAATCAATCAGCTAGAAATATCATTCCGGATAACTGGTTTTCCGGTTAACTGGATTCCGGGTAAATGGTTTCATACTGTATATATATATATATAAAAATTACATTAAACACGGTTTTATGCAATGGTATTCTGATAAACTGCTTATTCTAGTAATTTTTTTCAAAGATACATTTCTCCAGAGAGACTCTGATCTCTGATAATTTCATCGATTTTACATTCGCAAATTTTTATTGATTGTGTTATATCATAATTGCTGTATACCTTGATTTCTTAATAAAATCTTAAGTAAGAAGATTTATGTAAATGTGAACAGAATTTACTATAATTTAATGTAATTTAAAAATATAATGTTTTTAAAATTTTTGTATCTGAAAACAGTTCTGGTGGTCATACTATAATATTTCTATGCAAGATCTTATAATACATTCTAATCTACTCAACAGCTTTAACATACTAAAAACACCTAAAAATAGGCAGATTTGGGTGTTTTTACTGTGTGATTATAGGCATTTTTACTATGAGAAATATAGGGCAAAACATTTTCGTATCCACCCTTTCTAAAGGGATTTGAAACACCTTTTACAATGAACAGTTTGAAACATTTTGGTATATCGAATTCTCCACAAATGTATATCTATCTTCTGCTAATTGTGCATATGTGAAAGTACTACTGATAAGAAATTGTACTAAATTGAATTTATTTACAGTGTTTAGGAAAAAAAGTTTTCAATCTGATGGAAGTTTTGTTGAATTGCTTGAAATGATGATTTTTGATAGATTGACCTTTACTTTGCAAAAATGATTACAAATATTTTATGGATCATCATATCTGTCATCATATCTGTTCATCATATCTGTCAAATACAATACCAACCCATTTTACATGACATGAGAATATCAGCTTCATGCTTTTAAAATGCTTCTGCAAGCACCAAATACAATAAAGTTTTTTAGTTGTATTCAATGTACAAGTTCCATATCATCCAGTGGTGTAGTGCTATGAAAAAAAGTAGGAGGACGCTCATAGTCCCGAACATAGGGTCTGAATAGTAGAACAATAAAATTCGGAATTCAGTAATGCTATTTCATGCAACGAGATTTTCGTTAAAATTGGTTTTGAAATTTACGTAAGCAGCGATAGACAGACAGATAATCCGGAATCCTAAACACTTTTTAACTTCCTTGGAAAGTATTAAAAATCAGTGATTTATTTCTTAAAATTGTTATTTTTTAGCTGCTTATCCTTTAAAAAATATTGATACATTTCAAAAGTCTACGTCCTCTCGTGCCTCTAGCATTCCCCCTAAAAATAAAAAGTAGGGGGACGTTTGAAATAAAATAAAAAAGTCAGGAGACGCCGTCCTCCCACGTACCCCATCGACTACACCACTGATATCATCTACCACATAAATTTTACAGAATTCAATGCGAAAAGGTCTTACTATTCATTCTACACTGGATCATAGTTGGAAAATATAGAACATCATTTTCTTTTACTTGATAATGCTTTTCTATGGTTATTCAAATGATTTTCAAACTTTACCATTCATCAAACAGAAAATGGTGCAATTGTATAATTTATTTAAATGTTAAATTATAGATGCTAAAATTTCCAAATTGGGGTCTTAAATTATTTTGATTAATTTGAAATTTTATTAGTACATTTGTAAGATTTTTTTAATTAGGTGTATAAATTTTGATGATGTTTTATACATCTGTTTGAAAAATATGAAGCATTCTGTGCGATCACTTTACATATATAACATGATAATTATTTATTTTTCTTTCATCAGGCCTATAGCAACTGTATTACATTGCCTATAAAAAAATATCATTGAAATAATCCCAATTATGAAAGATTAAGCAGAAAATCTGAAAAGAAGAAAAATGTTTTCTTTAGCAGGTGAGTAAGTATTGCTATTTGGATATTAGGATATCATAAAATCGTTGTCCAAACTGATGCTTGCAGTGTAAAATGAAATACTATCACGATACAACAATCATGATATAGCATAATCATTAGGAAGTTTCAAAAGTAAAATTAATGAGACAATGACAATTCAGAGCACCCCTCAAGAAATGTATCTTTTAAAAAATTACAAGAACAGTTTATCAGAATATTATTGCTTAAAACCGCTTTTATTGTGACTCTTCTAATTTATGGAAGCTTCGAAAGATCTTATATGCTTATATATATATATATATAACATTTAAATTGCAGATTGTAGGATATTAAATAGCATGCAAAGTGAGACTAAAAAACGACATGCAGAGGTGACGTTGAGGACTCTGATCTGCAGATTTTCTAGTAAAGAATAAAAATAGTGTTAAGTTTACCTTTGTTGTTATGTAATGTAATAACCTATAATTACTAATTTTCATTAAAATAATTAATAACTGTCATTTAAAATAAATAATAAAAGACTTTACAGCAAATGCTAACTACCTGACGGGGAGAAGTAATAAAAAACAATTGGACCGTAAAATGGACTGGCAAAATCCAGAATATTAATCTTTGGGTTCTTCTGAGCTTATATCAATTGAAAAAATGCAGCAGAATATTAAATATCATGCAAAATGAAACTAAAAAACAATGACATGCAAAGGTGACGTTGAGGCCTCTGATCTGCAGATTTACTAGTAAATAATTAAAATATTTTTAACTTTACCTTTGTTGTTATGTAATGTAATAACCTATAAATACTAATTTTCATTAAAATAATTAATAACTGTCGTTTAAAATATATATTAAAAGACTCTGCAGCATGCGCTCAATACCTGAGGGGGGGGGGGGGGGGTAATAAAAATAATTGGGACTTTAAAATGGGCTGGCCCGCATCCAGAATATTAATCTCTGGGATCTTCTGAACTTGTATCAATTGAGATAATGTGGTTGTCATATTTTACGCACTGAAGTCCTTCTAGCGCCTTGACTAATTAGTGCTATTTCCAATGCCATGTCTACATTTTAACAGACTTTTATAAAACCAAACACTTTCTGCGTACATAAATATTGGGTCAAAAACTTTCTGCAAATTAATTTAATGTTTAATAAAATTATGTGTTATATTATTTTGATGATATGAATTAAAAACAGTAGTTTAAAATAATTACCATTTAAATTTAAAATTAATTAACATTAATTAAAGAATAATTATTTTGGTTAAAAAAAATAATAAAGCTAAAAATCTATGATAGCAAGAGCTGAATTCTTAACAAATATTTTGTCAATGTATTTAGAAACAGCCTAATCCTTAATATTTTCGCAAGCGTCTGTAATGTCACAACAAAGTTTTCCATCTTTAAACTTTGAATTGTGTGCAATCAGTAAATAAATTGTACATAAAATTGGGGAATATATTTTTTTATTTTTTGGTATGTTTAAAAAAAAATTACTTTTTTTTTCCTTGCAAAGTTTTGAATTTTGCAGAAAATTTTCTGTGCGTGGTGTGCGCTTGTGCATCTATATTATACAACTCTGCATTTTACTAGTTAAAAAAATAAATAAAATAACAACAATAAATGGCAGACAATAGCTATGTATTTCCAAAATGTAAACACTTCAATATTCTGCTACTACTGCATAAAACTACTCTAACATTTAGCTGATATTCATTTGTTACCAGGGGCAACCCAGCATTAAAATTGCAGAGTTATTCTAAAATATCTGTTCACAAATGAAACAGCAAACCAGACTTACAGAAAAAAAAACAAAAATCATATAGGAACATAGGATTACATAATTGAATTATTTAGTCAAAAATATAGGGTGTGTCAATCCAGCCATAACTTTAATTAGTGATGCGCAGAATGAATGCTTTTGATATTCGAATTAATCATCCGGGCATGTGTGAAAGCACAGTTGCCAACCTTCATATTTTTTTATATATATACTAGATGACCCGTCTGGTGTTGCCCGGGCCCCATGATAATAACCTTAAGTAAACCTCAAATTTGCATTATTTTATATCTGAAACCTGATTTTGTATGAATTTATATTTTTAATGACAAAATCGTGAAAAAATACTGATAATTAGTGATAAAAGGGCTCATAAGGAAATATTATCTTTTTTTTTCCACATAGGGTCATTTCATAGTTTAAAAAAATAGTTTTTGTTGTCCAAGCTCTTTGAAATTTTTAATGGTTATAAATATAATGGTTTTACAACCCATGTAAAAATTACATCAGAAATATTGTTATCTAGTTGTAAAATAAATGTTTTCTCACTTTTTTTTTTTCGCGTTGGGTCTGTTAACATAACCAAAAATATAGTTTTTATCGTCCGAACTCTCTGAAATTTTAGTAGTTTATAAATATAACTGTTTCCAAGTCCTCTACAAAATTTTGTGAAAATATATGCACATTAAATAAAGAAAATGCTACCCAAAGCCGAGCGTGGCTGCACAGAAACACCCTGTTAATATGCATTTTCGTCAAACATTTCTCAGATTTTATTATTTTTTAAATATTTCTTCTCATCCGGACATTTTGAAATTATTGTAGTTGATATAAATCTGGTGTACCGAGATGCTCTAAAAAGATTATGTCAAAATATGGATGTTTGGTTACTTTTAGCGTAAGAACAAAAATAGTCTTTGGGAGGCCAGTGTTTTTGAAAGGATTAAAATTTGTATTTTTTAAAACCAATTATACCATCAACTGGAAGAAGGTTTCGGCTTTAAGAGCATGTTTTTGGTTTGTCTGTATCTCTAAAGTTACGTCCTTGTGGGGCATTGCCATAAGGGAGAAAACATCCACACGGGAAAACAATCCTTTTTCCAAAATGTTTTTCAAAAGGTTAACATAATTTTTTTTTAAACTGATTGTTGCATTTGAGACATAACAGTGCAATCTTTCAGAATATGTCTTTCATTTTTAAATAAACTAAACAATTTAGTCAATAAGTTAAAATGTGATGGTAAAATAAACACATTCTTCATTCAAATGGTTCTTCGTTTCCGACCAGTGAGTAAATCAGGTTCTGGGCATGTGATAACGCCTCCACTGACTCGGAAAGAAAGATTTTATGAGTTTTTAATATCTAGGCTAATTATCAAAATATTAAAATTATAAGCCTCTGGTGCATCAGGACCTGCATTGGATGACCTAAATCCAAATTTTCAGATCTCGAGGGGAGGTAGTCATCGCCAACAGACACACAGAGCAAAACTTTCTTTTATTAGTATAGATATATCCATTACTACCAGAAATCTCTCTATTCTAAAAAAATCCCTGATGGCTCGGTCTACAGGCACAGGTAGATTTCAAAGATGCAGATGGTGGTCCCCTGTTTATTGGAAATTGCAGAAGAAATTACCTTTTTGCCATGATGCGACAGTAGGGACTGCCCACTTCAAAATGTACATGTATCTGTAGGAGGAGCCGGAAGTAATTTTTTTTTTTCTGTAAGAGTTGGTCCTATAAAAAACTTGTCAATATAAAAGTTGTAGATAATAATAAGAAGATTTATAATAATAAATTTAAGTGGATTTGATATCTTGTGAATTGACGAAGTTACGAATTTTTTTCTTCTTAAACCCTATTTCCTCTCTCTCTTGAGGCCATTTTAATGATATCAAAAATCTGCCACACAAATTTTCGGCCCTGTTCCTAGAAGTAATAATAACTGTAAATGGATTTGATACGTATCATAAGTAAGAAGTTATAGGGTTTTCTGTTTTCACAAAAAACCCTCCCATTTAGCCCCCCCCCCCCCCCCCCTGTCCGATTTTGAGAATTAACGAACTTGACTGAGATTTTATGTATCAATTTGGAGAAGAGATTTGTGCAGAACTATTGAAGTTATCGTGTCCATAAAAAAGTGATATAGATAGATAGATAAAGTTTTGAACTGGGTGTGCTTTTGGGTACAAGGAGTTATGATTGGTGTAGATCTGTAAAACTTTTCAAGAAATTCCAACATAGGGGAGAATGTAATAGGTAGTATTTCTTACGAAATCTACCTAAAAGTAACTAATGCTCTATCGAAGCTGCTGCCATAAATGAATTTTTTGTGACCAAAGGTCTTTCTCATATGTAGAAAAGTTAGTTTTTTTATATTGTTGCCAAATTGTAAAACAGTGCAAATATTTCTTTTCAATTAAAATATGTAATTGCATGTGACTATTAAAAACAGAAAGAAAACTTTAAAATAATAATTAAATTATCACGTGTTAAAAGCAGAAAATGAGGAAAAATATGTCCTAAAATGCATAACACGTAAATATTAAAAAGAGACACAAAACTTTAAAATAATAATTAAATTATTATGCGTCAAAAGCAGTAAGTGGGAAAAATTATGTCATATTTAAAATGCCTAAATAATAATAATGCCAAACAGTTTCATTTCAAAAATATATTTACACGAGAGGTTTACTTCGTATTTCAAAAAGTCTTTTTACCTATTGTTGCCAATTTTAAAATGGTGCAAATAATGATATTTCCTTTCAATTAAAAAATGCATTTTCATGTGAATATTAAAAAGAGAAAGAAAATTTTGGTGAAAAGCATGTTATATTTAAAACCATACATTTAAAAGTCTTATTTTTAAAAAAATTCTTATAGCGTCATTATAAAATTCCAAGAGGCAGCAACATTGTTTACTTAGCCTTAATACAAGCTAGTTTTAAAATATTTAATTGATCTTATTTAATCAATCGTGAAAATAGTCGTTAGCTGTCTCGACAGCAGTTGATTTGGCCTTAAAATCCCTCAAAGAGAAATAATGGAAACCCAATTACAGAAGTTCACAGGTAATTATCTGGTTGTTTAATTATAATTCAATCTTTTGAAAAAAGAGCAAATTAGCATGGTTTTAAGAGTCTGCAGTGTTTGAATGGGGTTTGGGGAGCAGAGCCTCCTAGTTTCATAAAAAAAAAAAATAGAAGCTTCTGATTTTATTTTGAATTAAATTAAGTGCTACACAAAAATAAGAAACTTCCTTTTTACAAAATTTCTGGGAGTAATTAATTAAAAAATATACAAAAAGCTAGCAACAGTGCTTTTGTGTCTTTTTTTTAATACAAAATTTCTGGTGGTAATTGATTTTTAAAAAATACGAAGTTTGGCAACTATGCTTTTGTGCATGCCCGAATAATTCATTTGAATGACAAAATTATTCATTATCCCCATCATTAACTTTAGTATTAATGAAGATATTTTAATGAATTTTTCAACAAACCTATATGGCTTTCAAGAGATGTGATGATATCACAATAAGTGCTGAAAGTGGCCAGCATAGGTTCCCAAGCCACAGTCAGTCAGACACTCTATATTTTGGAATGTAACTGACAGTATGTGTGTTGCTCATCACATTTCTTGTGATGCCATCACATTTCGTACTAAACAAAGAACATTACAGTGTCTTTCCCCTCATTAAATTTCTGAACAAACATTTTGATTCAGTTTTGAATGAGGCTCTCTGTATTTTTTTACTAATTAGGTGAACTGTAACCCTGTGTTTCTATGTGATCTAATTTTTGTTTGTTTCTACATGCCTGATTAGACTTTTCATTTTAGTCTGGTATTATAGAATCACACTGCAAAAAAAATAATAATAATAGATTCCTTAAATATAACATTAAAAAAAATTTACTAATACAATCCATTTAATTCCAAATAAATATATTGATTAGATATAAAATTTTTACGAAGAAATAGTTCAATTTTTGTAACTGTTAATTCATTGTCTGGCAAATGCAAAGTTAAATAGAATGAATCTCAAGTCATTTACACGCAAAGTTATTATATTTACAGAAATACTGTGATGGAAGAACAAATCACTTTCAAAAACAAAATGAAAAAAAAATTTAATGCTAACACTTTTTTTTTTTTTTTTTTTTGTAGCAATTTTAATAATTTTTATCCTTACTATAATTTTATAATAATTTTCATAATTTAAGATTTTTTACGCCTCATTACAAAAATTCATTTATAACAAATAATTAAATTTAAAGAATGTCAATAAATTATGGATGCAATTTCTGGAATTGAACAAAAGCTATTTTAATTATATCAAGCTTTATGCTTTGCAAATAGCAAATAAAATCCAAAATTTAAATCTTCCTTATTTTAGTAAAGTTTTTATATAAAAGTTTTGTATAAAGTTCTACCTGAATATTAACACCAATTCTTCAGATGCTAAAATAATATACAGTGCCCTGTGCTACCGAGTTTTTTAACTAACAAATACACAATACAGCTTGAAATTTATAAAAAGTATGTTTCAAGAATGTAAGTAATTGAAAATTTATTATTTTTGAGTTATGGTATATTTAAAGAGCAGCATATGCATCACTAACATTAATAGGATTCCAAGACACTAGCAGTTTACAATTCGGATGAGTGGGCAAACACAAAAAAAGCAAGAAAGAAAGCAGGCTAGATAATTATTGGCTGAAATTATAAGAGAGAATGGAAGGTAAATGTAGAAAAAAAAAAAAGAAAAAAGAAACATATTTTTAAAATACGCACATAGTAAAAATGATAAAAATATAAAAAATCATGCATTCAAGAAAAATAACAAAGGGTAACATTAAAGCGGGAGATTAAATGAAAATCTTCTATGTTAGGTAGATGTTGTTTTAACTATTCTCGCATAAGAGTATATCAAAGCAAAATAATCAAAGGAAAACAATTTAAAATTCTGAAAATTTGCTTGGTATTTAGGGGGGGAGGGGGGAGGAAGAAAACAATTAGACACAGTAATACATATTTGTTTGAAAATGTATACACCATTTTCACGCATGCTGTTTTTAAAAAGCTCTTAAATTTTCATTTAAGTGACTCACAAAGTTATTTAACTTATGGATAAGTTCCTCCAAAGAATTATTTAAAACTAAATAAATACTCAAGTTTTTAGCCTAACAAATTAGATTCAAAATTTTAAAAAAAACATCACATTCTTAATAAATAATCACAAAAAAATAAGAGGTTTTCAATGTTTTTTTTTTTTTTTTTTTTTACATTCAAAAAATTAAAAACATTCACAGCTTTGAAAAAAACTAAAAAATAAAAAAGTAGCATAAGGTATACCAACACCACATGTAGCATTGAGATAGAGTACATTAAAAAAGCAGATATTCCAAAGCCACAAAGAACAAACTTACATTATAGGATGGCTGCATGCTTAATGAATCAGAATCTAGACATTCAGATGGTACAGAGTTAGCATCATTTTGCATAAGGGTGCTGCAGGAATTATTAGCTTCATCAACACTAGTGTTAGAAATTAGCTCATCAGATGACTGCAAGATAGCTTTGTCATCTGGGGAAGCAAAATTTTCAACACTGTCTTCTTCAGTTAAATTTTTCTCAGGCAAAGAACATTCAGAAGTTACTGCAATAGCTACTGGATTGTTAACTTCCAAATCAATAACTAAATCCTCTGACTCTGAAGGATTATCAGAGCTCATGGGCAAAGTTAATGATTCAGATGAGGATTCTAGCCTGTTTACACTCTCTACCAATTCAGGGGGATCAACAGCCATTTCATGATTTACCATTTCTGATGTGGAATTTTCAGAACAGTCATTTGGCAAAGACTGAGTTACAGAATCTGAGGTAATATTAGGCAGCGACTCTTTAGGAGAATCATCAACCATTTCAAGAGATAAGTCTGTTAAGGAATCTACAGTCATTTCACTACTCAACATTTCTTGTGATTCGCCAGTCATTTCATCAGATATTTCAGAAGGAGATTCTACAATAGCTTCGTTGGGTACAGAATCGGAGGGGGAATTTTCCGTAGCTTCACTAGATAATATTTCTGAGGGAGATTCTGCAATTATCTGATTTGATGGTATATCTGAAGACGAATCAACATCCATTTCATTTGGCAACATTGCTAATGGGGAATCTATAACCATTTCATTGGAATCTATAACCATTTCATTGGAATCTACAACCATTTCATTGGAATTAATTTCAGATGGACATTCAACAGTCATTTCATCAGGAGATGTTTCTGAAACAGGTGATATAGTGATTTTATCTGAGTCTAATTCTGCAATGAGTTCTACAGTTGACTCAACGGCTGGTGATGCTGAAACGGAATCAACAACTGCATCATTAGATAACATATCTAATGAGGATTCAACAGTAGTTTCATTCTTCAGCAGTTCTGAAGATTCAATTGTAGCTTCATTGGACACAGACTCCACTTCTAAATTGACAGACATTGCATTATCAGGGGATTTTGGAGATTCTACATATTCCCGAGAATCTACTAAAACATCAACTGAACAGACAAGATCATTTAGTGTATCTGCAGTTTCAAGCATGCTAATTTCTTTCTCACTCTCAACTACTACAGTATCAACAGAGGAAATTTCAGTAATGGGAGATAAATTAGAAACCTCAAAATTATTAACTGAGGAGGAGACAGTGTTAATAACAGCAGCAGGGGGTGAGCAAGTTGTTAGTAGCAATTGATTCATGGGTTCAGGGCCTTCAATATTTATAAAATTTGCTACCATTTGGCATGAGGATATTTCACTGGTTTCAATATTATCATCCTGAGGCGGATTGAATTCAGGACTTCCAGGTGAGGCTACTGATGAAGTCACTAAGGAAGCATCAGAATCTGGAGACAATTTTCCACTGTTGGCAGTTTCAGTTCTTTTTACATTAGATTCCAAAGCAGCTTTGCAGATTTGGTATGAACGCTCCAAGTTATTGCTGTCACTGCGACCAGAATTCTTTTTACCAGTACTTGAACGAACAATTGGTACAGAGCGAATCGTGATTGGTGGCACAAAACTTTGGCTTGGAGCCTAAGTAAAATAAAAACAGTTCAAATGCATTGATGACCAAAATATATTTTAATAAAATGAACATTTAATTCTACTATTAAGTGTTAAAATAAACTAATAGGACTACAATGTAATTATGTTATAAAATGACATTAAAACATAAAAACAAAGAAAAATCAGATAACAAGCTCATACAGAGAAAGAAAAAAAAAATTAGACAGTTACTTGTATAGCAGATGCTAAAAATAAATAAATCATCCATTATAAATGAAAGTAAAATTTGTAGTTAACATTTGATCTCCTTTAATAATTTGATGGATCACCAAAATTATTCTTTTGAGACCACTACTTTGTAGAGTCATGGCCATACAGTAAAGAAAGTAATAAATGAAAATGTAATTTATTGAGATTTTGATTCTTTACATGATTTGTTGGATTATAAAAAAATTATCTATCACAAATCTACTATTTTGAGACTATATTTGAAAACAGTTTTCATAGTTAAGAGCTTCATTAATGAAGAAAATTCACATACACTCACAGTTTCAAATATAGAGAATACAAAGATACATACAAGAATTATTTTTTTTCGTTATGATGGATAAAATTCAATGATCCCAATTATCTTTAACTCAAAAAAGTCCTTCCGGCCTGTACCGGGAGGAAAAGGTAGCTTTCCTATATCTTCGTTTTAAAATTTTAGCTAATGTTACACGAAAACAGCAAGTTAAAATGCAAAGAAACGTTTACAAAAGATTCGTCAATACTTAATTTGAATAAGAAATTCGGCAAATTATTGAGCAATAGCCAAATTGGCTTCATTTATGAAGACTTATTTTGGTTGCCAAATTTGGCAATATTTCGACAAATGTCGCCAATTTTGGTGAGAATTTGGCGCTAACGGATATGAATATATAGTTTTATGCGTATGATTGGGAAAATTATTACAACAATGAAAGAAAATAATTTGCGAGTAATCGAGTTAATGTGCTGTTTTGTTTCAAAATGTCAGCCGCCCTAGAATTTCAAACTGCTCTATCTCAGCCATTTTTTAAGATAGAGATAAACCAAAAAATGCTCTGGAATCCTCGTATCAAGGCCTAACACTGAATTAAAAAATAAATTTGAATTTTTAACTTTTTTGTATATTTATTTTAGTTTTAAATTTTTAAATGGCCGCCATCTTGAAACAAAATGGCGGACCAAGCTGGCCAACGAACTTGGTCGAGACATTGATGAGCTTAATACACACAATTAGTTTCATCAAAAATTGATTTATAAATACGAGCGTTATCGTATGACATAGGTCAGATATATATATATATATATATATATATATAAATCAACATTTGAACGGAAGGTGGTTTTGGGGTCTGGGGGGCATGATCGGTGAAAATATACCAAAATTTTCCAGAATTGCTTTCCTCCGAACGGCTGCAATAGGTAGCTTTATACATTTTTGTATTGAAAGCTACCTAAAAACATTAAAAGAAAAGAGAAAGTTAACTCAATAATATAATATGACATGGTATCTAGGAACAATAATGCGTTGAAAACATCTACATTATTTTAGATTAAGCTTCTTTTATTTATCAAATGGTACATTATTAGAAGGCCTCAATTGAGGTCTAATTGCCACAAGATACAATGCCATTTGACTCAGATTTCACTTTTTATAAAACAGTGTACCCCAGAATATTTTTTTAAGCTTAGCACAATTAATTATCTTTGTAAAAAAAAGCACATTAACAGGATAAGAAAAATGTTTACTGAGCTTCTAAAGCAGAATAGCTTTCAATTCCAAAAAAAAAAAAAAAATCTAATTTGAAATATTTTAAAAATGATTTTAAGATTGAATTTTAGAGTTGTCTTTTTTAACACATGAGATGAATAGAAAATGTTAATATTTGTCTTACGTGGCGCGAAAATAGGGCTAAATTTCTACCTAATCATTGGCAACAACCGTAGTTTCTAGAGCTCAGACCAATGAACACACAAGATTGTGTTAGCTCCGCCTCCAATATGGCGGTCAGTGTCACAGCACTGAAACTCAAGCAAGCAATTATTAAAAATAAAATAATATGAACGTAATCCAAAGCGTCTGAGATGATTCCACATTTTAATTATGAGTAATATTGTTAATTTCAAATGAATTCTCAACTCTTATTTAGAATTTATTTACGAATTTCACTCACACAAAAAATCGGAGATAATAAAATATAAACTTTCTAGAATGCCCCTGCTGCCATCTGTTGCTGTTTTATCGAAGTAAAAATAATTTCTTTTGCAGAAATCTATAAACAATTAGAATAGTAAAATGTCGAATGAAATTTAAACAATCATTTATGATAAACTATCTAAACTATCTTCCTACCACGTAGTGGGTTTTTTTTTTTTTTTTTTTTTTTTTTTTTTAATGAATTTAAGCCGTGCTGAACAATATTATAGGTGCAATAAATTTTAGACAAATTATGTTTCCACGATCCTTTTTTTCATATTATTTAAATGATTTATATGCCCATTAGTAGCATAACTAAATGAATTTTTAGTTGTGTTTTCAACGGAGTTTTCAATTACTTTTTTACATTAAAAAAATTGTCAATTTCATATGTTCAGATGATTTATTGTAGTACTTATTCCGGCTAGAATTACTAGAAAAATAAAAAGGGGTGAGCGAGCTGGGACCGCATAGCGTTTTCAATGTGAATTGCTATGCAATTCACGGGGGGTTGGTGAGCGTTAGAAAGTAGGGGGCTGAGCCTCCTAGTCCTAGTTAATATTATAAAGCAAAAACATGTCCGTAAGTAATGCTAATGTCATTTTGATGGTGGCAACAAAGTGACCAATAAATTTTTGCTTTTACTGCAATTTTTTCAACTTCTAGACAAAACACAATTTAATTTTTTACAGTGTGGAATAAAAAAAAATATGTACTTTGAAATGCAATTTATTAGAAAACTATCTTAATTTACTAATTTTATATAGATTTTAAAATAATTTTCACGCATGATATATTAAAAATCTATCTCTATTGTGTGCAGTCTGGTTACAGAAGATCAACCCGTTTACACTTAAAACAATATAAATAATTCAACATTTGTTTCCAGCTAATATTCTATAACAAAATTAAAAATTCATAAATAAATAAATAGATAAAATAATCTATGTACACATCTTATATATAGTCAAATAGAAAAAATATGTATTTTTAAATGCAATTTGTTAAACAACTGTAACTCAATTTATTGGTTATTATATGCTAACTAATTTTCAAGCATTTTTTTTTTTTTTAACTACTTTAACAATGAACATTTGTCCATTAATTGCAGCTATTAACAATCATAAAATAGCCTGTTCGTAATCCAGGTAGGACCTCAACTATTGAACTGGTGGTTAGTTAGAAAGTAAACAAAAATTAGAGTAAAAAAATAATTTATACTTTTAAAATTTTACATCTGTGAAAAAAAAAAAAAAAAAAAAAACTTTGTAACATGATTTTTTATATATCATCATAATTGTTTAAAAAAATTTCAAACAACCTGTGGATTTATATGAATTTTGTTGTTGTAAAAGTAAAATCACATTTGAAGGTAATATAAATCAATAGGCAAAACTAAAGATAAAGCGGCAACATTACTACAATTTGCAGTCAACACTGCACATTTTTGACGAGTTTTTTCACTTTTTTAGATATTTACATATTAGATAAGATTGGCAAAAATGGTTGCCAATCACCAGCTATGTTTATGTGTGGGTTTCTGTTTTTGATTCAAAATCACTTTAACACTGCATGAGAATTATTAAGCCCAGAAAAAAATGTAACTAAATTTATCTGAAAGATTATTGCATTATATAAATCTCGACAAAAATAAACTAACATTGTTGAAGATGGAGTTTTCTTATGTTGTATTCAAATTGATGTCTACGGCTTCTTTATTAATAAAATTTTAAACAAGGATTCTTAACTATGGAAAAATTAGAATGTAACTAAAGATAAAGCTTCTGAACAACTAAAAAGGCCAATATCTCTCTTCTACATATTAGTTTAATAAGTCAGTTAAGATTTATGGCAAAGTACATGAAATTTGGGCTTTCCATGGCCGCTATCTTGGGCTTATAATGCCAGAAATCTAAATTTATTGGAAGTCAGTTTTTTTCTCCAGAAATATACAGCGTGTCCGAGAAAGGTCTTTATCATTCTAAACATTAATAACAAAAATACTAACAGATTGAAATGGAATGCAGTTTTCTGCAAAATAATGAAGAAATCTCAGAGTTTTTTCTGGTATCAATTGCCTGAGGAAGATGGCGCTAGTTAATAAGAGTGCTTCCTGAATGATGGATTGGTCATGGAGGACCCATACCTTGGCCTCCGCGATCGCCCGACACAACTCCACTTGATTTCTTTAATGTGGGTTTATGTAAAAGATGTATTTATCAAACACCTGTTTTTGATATATCTGTTTTAAAGGAAAGGATACAATTAGCAATCCTCACTGTTACACCGCAAATGTTAAAAAACACTTGGAAGGAAATCGAGTAGATGCTCAACATTCTCCGTGCTACTAACAGAGCTCACATACAGCTACATTGAAGGTACTGTAAAAGAACTCTAAGATTTCTTCATTCTTTTGCAGCAAACTGCATTTCATTTCACCTATTAGTATTTTTGTTATTAATGTTTATAATGATAAAGACCTTTCTCGGACATGCTGTATAAACTGTAATGCATTTGTAAATGAGATTCTACTTCCCTCATGTGAATTGTCCTTTCTGCATTAATCACAATGCCTCTTCACATAATCTATATATTTAACACTAAAACGGCCATGAGCGGTCATTTTGACCGTTGCCAAATGATTTTTTTTCAATTCGAACCAGAAATCTCTTTTTTAAAATAAGTTAAATATATACCTCATAAAAATATATTAAATGAATAAATTAAATAATTTGAAATAAAAATTCTGGTATGAAATAGTTTTATAATACTTGAGTAAAATGTCTGGCTGTTCTAGTGTTAAAACACAAGCCTTTTTTTTTTTTTTCATCATCTGCCCTGGACATTCAACTGAACCAATTTTAATCATTATTTTTTTAATTGAAAGCTCTTCATTTGTAGATGGGTCCACGCTAGCTATTTTTTTTTTTTTAATATTTCTATTTTTATATTTTATTTTTAATGAAATTTCTTCAAAATGATGGAAATACGAGTTACTCCTACTGTTACAGAAAAAGAGGAAATAATGGGAATTACTGTATTTTTGCTGATGTCACATTGCAATTAAAAATTACTTTTTTAAAAATATGAATAGAAAATGACATCACACTTAAAGAAACATGCATTTGCACTTATAAAGTTGTTACATTTTAATATTTTTTCATTCTGCTGATACTGAGTTTCAGACACTAATCTCAGAGGGAGTTGAAATGCTTCAGTGAAAGAAAATGACATATTTAAAAGGAAAGAGCATTTCCTTTGATAAAACTAAATATTTTGCTATGAATCATCTAAAAGACATAATTTTTTGGATTTTTTAATCACGGATACTGCGATTAAACCTCAAGTCAACAGTGTGAATTTTCACATGCAAAGTTGTAGCTGGCAAATGTGATGTCAAGTTTGGAAAAATATTTATTAATAACCTTGCATGTAAAAAATGTTTTTAAAATGGTGAGTATGAGTATGAGAAAAAAATGAGAAGTGTAAATTTTGGGACGGCAAAAATGATGTTATGTTTAGATTTCATTGAAAAAAAATTATGATTGTGTCAAAGTGATGTATTTTTTATTGATGTTCCATTCCATAATACCAAAGATCAAAGGCTCAATTGCTAACTAGATCATAATTATTTATCTTGATTACATGTAATTTATTATTTATATGAAAATATATATATATACATATATTTTTTTTTTTTTTTTTTTTTTTTGATAATTTGAAAGGTTAATAGAAATAGTGTTTTGGTAACTTTGGTTAAAAATAATGTTTGTTTTAAGAGTTAAACTAGCCAATGTAAGATCAATTTTTTATTGTAAATATTTTTGTAGATTTATTATAAATTCAATCTAAAGTTCCTTTTTAAACATTTTCTCTCATTATATTTCGATGGGTTCCATTTCATATCTTTAATAATATAACATATCCCAATTTTATAATATATGAATATAAAGTTTTTAACATGTTTATAGAGAACTTTTGAATAGATGTTCCAATACTTTAAAATTCTTTTTTGTTGGAAAGTACTTGTTTCCAGATGGTTCTAAATATATTTTATTAAAAATGACATGTCTACTTGTCTCTCTGCACTCTAACTTTTATATATATAAAAAAAAATAACCAACAGCCATGAAATTTGGATAGGTCTTTGCAGTGCTGTAGTTGGGTGGGAACGCATGGGAATGCCGTTCCTAGAAATATTTGGTTTGTTACTGTAAAAAAAAAAAAAAAAAAAAAAATCTATATATATACAGTCAAACTTGCTTTTATAACGAGCCCTGATTTAACGAGGAAATCAGATGGTACAATGTTATGTCAATGGGAACATAACTCGCTTTTAACGAGCAAACCCCGGTTATAGCGAGCAATATTTTTGTGATTCATTAAAATTTCTATTGAGTTCCATCTCTCCAGCTCATCTAATTGTTTCTTGGAAAAATTCCTTTAACATTCCGAAGTTAACCGAAAGTTAGTGATAAGTCATAAATCCTGAGAACAAGTGATGGCAGCATTTTTCGTCTTGTATGTGCATGTGCGAGGACCTCCCACGAGGACCTTGAGGAGACGTACGAAATATGCAAAAAGTATGATTTATCTTCTTCTGCTGTTCCAACTTTGTTATTGTACAAGGAAAAATTAATGGCTGCATTCGATCAAAATAAGAAAAACTGTAAACGTTTGAAGAAATGTGCTAAAGAGGATTTGGACGAAGCTCTTTTGAAGTGGATGAAGGTGCAACGTAGTGCAGACTTACCTGTAAGTAGTCCACTTTTTAAAGTTCTAACAGAAAAAATTGCTGAACAATTTGCTATTCTGAATTTGTATGTTCGAATGGATGGCTTGATCGATTCAAGAATAGACATGGGATAACCTTTGGAAAAAATTGTGGTCTCCAAACATGGCAGATATCGCAACATGGATGTTTGAAAAGTTGCCAGTCATCAGAGAGGGATACACAAAAGATGACATTTATAATACCGATGAAATGGGCATTTTATACAACATAACCACACAGAAGAGTTAAGTTCAAAGGTGAAAAGTGCGTCGGAGGCAAGCTCTCCAAAAATCGATCGACAGCTTTAATCTGCTCTAATATGCCTGGCACTGACAAGAGGAAACTGTTGGTTATTGGCATGTCCAAAAACCCTAGGTGTTTTAAGCATGTTAAAAAACTTCCTGTTGATTATGACCACAGCAGGAATGCCTGGATGACTGCGGACATTTTCACAAAATTCATTTCAAAATGGGAGGGACAACTAAGGAATGAAAAGCGAACAATTCTCCTTTTAATTGATAATTGTTCTGCGCATCTCGAAATCACTGGACTTTAAAACATCAGGATTGATTTTTTACCACCGAATTCTACAAGTGTTATTCAGCCTATGGACCAAGGGGTCATCAGAAGTTTTAAATCAAACTTTCATAAGCACATGATTTTGATGCTTCTCGATAGAAGAGAAAAAATAAAAACAACCTCAAATACTAATGTAAACATACTGGAAGCGATACGTTTAATAAACGATGCATGGGAAAACGTTGCATCACCATGCATTACCAATTGCTTCCGTAAGGCTGAATTGGACATTTCTCAAGAGGGGCAAATCTCTGAGAAAGAAAAAGAAGACAACATGAAAATTTTGGAAATGAGTAGAAAAGAATTTGAAAATTATGTATCTGTTGACGCCAATGTTATCACTTCCAAGATACCTACTCCCGAGGATATTGTAGCTAAAATTCAAGCTAAAGAAGATGAAACAAATGATGAAAGCGACGATGATAACGACAAATGTGAAGAATTTCAAGTTGAACTGCCTCCAACATACGCAACGGCTTTTGAGTGCGCAGAAAAACTTCAAAATTTTTTTCAAGCCAGGGGTGCAAATGACGATATTTTTCGGGCCATGAGTCTTCTTCAAAGAACAATAACACAAGAAAGAGACAATAAGACAGTTCAAAGCAAATTAAGCAACTTCTTTTGTACTGTACAGAAATAAAAAATAAATAAAGTATGTATAATAAAGTAAGTAAGCATGATTTTTTATATTTTTTTACGAGCACCCGGTTATAATGAGCAAATATCATGGTCCCTTCGTGCTCGCTATAAGCGAATTCAACTGTATATATGTATTGCGCACAAGCACAAGCCATTTTTTTTTCAGACTGTAAAAACTATACCCATTTCAATGTCTGAATGCGAAAGAGCATTCAGTTGCATGAATAACATCATGACTGATGCGAAAACTTCACTCCTTATTGAAAGAGCCAGTTTACTTATATTCATAAGCCGTATAGGACCTCTCTTAAAAGAATTTTGTCCTGAATCATATGTGAAATCTTGGTTGCGGTCAGGAAGAAGATTAGCAAACGAGACAGCTTGTCGTAAATCAGAGAGGGAACAGATGCTTTACACTCACGCAAACATATAAACATAAGTTTAGCGACTTTTTGGTTGGCACTATTTTCAAGACCGCGCCAGCCAAACGAATAACTTAATACAATGGCTAGGTTGCCATTAAAGGAAAAAATCCCCTATATTTGGCGACTTTTTTCTTTTTTATAACCGATTTTTTTTTAAAAAACTGTACGTGAGTGTATGACGTCATAGCCTCTGAGAGCACAGAAAAAACCTCTCATTATCGTTCTTTATGGAAACTTCTAGAATAGATGTGCCAATAAGTTATATATGGATTTATTTCTGTTATGTCAATTAAATTTTGATTCATAATGGAAAATGTTATTATGAGATCGATTAAATATTGCTTTTAGAGGAATGCTATACAAATACAATACTATAAAAACTCTACAATACTTTAAAATAATATAATAACTATAACTACTAATTAAAAAATGTCAGCTTTTGGTTAAATGTTTTAAATTGGCTTTTGGTTTATCAAAAATCTGGTAGTATCAAGATCTACTCTATGAAAAGATCTACTTTATTCCCACAAATATTTTTTTCCAACCACAGCACTGGGTCTTTGGATATGTTCATACACAGTATAATTTTATATTTTTAAAGTAGTCATCAAATGTAGTTTTCTGACATGGACATTCTCCATACAACTGCTTGGATTGCTATGAAATTTGAATACGCTTCTGATATAAACCAGAATAATTTATCTTTTAAAAATGGTCATCCTATACATAAGCTTTTTCAAATTCAAAGATATTGTCAAAAAGTATTTCCATTTTTGATGATGATTGTTTATATAGTTTGATTGCTTAAATAATTTTATTATAGCAAGTGTATAAGTATGATACGAGAGTGTCTCAGGCAATGTTAATGGCAAAAAAATGCATGAAGATGGGCAAAACAAAAGCCTGCACAATTCAGATTTTAATCATATACAATATAATAGCAAAATAAGCAAAGTCTAAGAAAATACTTAAGTACTGATTATGCAAAGTGCCATTGTGATCAGAATTCAAAGTTCCAAGTTTAAATATAAAAGAAAAAAAAAAAGCCATAATAGAAATTTGTGCCATATTTTTTAAAGATCTGGTTGTATGTGAGGAAAATATAAAAGGAATTTCACTCTAATAAATAAAATGTATAAGGTGTGTAGCAATTGAGTAACAATGATTTGACAATGTTTAAATATTTAAATGCTCAGAATGCATCATTTTACTAAAAGCTATACTTTATTATATAATTATAAATAAGGCCTAAAGGCATTTTAAATAAAACAAGAAATGCAAAATAAAAATGTCTTTACTGAATATTAAAGATTTGGCATCATTCTTTTTAACCTGTTAATGTCCAAATTAATGATAATAAAACTGCACTATTACTTGTCATACATTTTAGTATGTAAATGATCCTGAGTAAGTTAAGCAAAAAATTTAAGACTTGCACCTTTTAGTTTTAAAATGATAGCCCAACCAGAATTAGTTGATTCTAAAACAAAAAACTATGCTGAAAATATTATTTTATATCTGTCCTCAAATGAGAACGCTGAGCATTAACCAGTTAAGTAACTTTGAATTAAACCTGGATGCTATTATTCAACAAAATTAAGATTTACTAAACATAAATTAAGATAGAATTATAACAATAAATTAATGCAGTATCAACTATTTAATAATGTAATGACATATCAAAATCAGTAATAAATTTTATATATAATTTATAAAAAAGCTCATAAATTAATTAAATATAATTATATTTAGCACTTTAAACTAATATTCAACAAAATATTAACTGATCTCACATACTGAAAGTAAAAAAGCAATAGTTTAATTTTGATAAATAACTAATACTTACAGTTGTTTGAACAAGTGATATGGACACAGAATTTGGAACAACAGTTAAAACAGCAGTAGACTGAAACAAAAATAAACACAAATTTAAAAAACATTTCAATAAAAAAATATATACATTAACAATGAGATTTGCAACTTATAGTAAATTTTACTTTGGCATGATTTTCAATTAATGATAAATTAAATCCCATTCTTCAGACATAAAATGCCCAGATATGGAGTGTGAAATTCATCACAAAAAAGCATGTCCTCTCCCTTACACACACTAATAAAATGAACACTGAAACACAATATTCTTAATTTCCAAACTATTTTTTTAATAATGATTTGACTTGGAAGAAATAAAAATGTAAAAGCTTTCAAAGCTTTTCTAATTTCTATGGAAACTAAGCAATAACAAAGCATGGCAGATACAAAACAAATAAAGTTAATTTTCTTTAACTTAAAATTAACAAAAAGTATTATAAAATAACTCATATTTGTACAAATATAGATGCAAAAACCACTTATAGCATTTCAATTTTATATATCTTTTTTATATGACTTATTTCAAGATAAAATATAATTATCTACCTTCCTTTATTTGACAGCTTCCTTTCAACAATATTTGTAAGTTACTTTTTTTAATGAGAGGGGGAGAGGTGATAAGACAAGAGAAATAGTTTAAAACTTAAAAAGAAATGTAAATACTCCAGTGCTTTTAATTACAACTTTATTTGAAAACAATGTCACTTGCACATAAATAATTTTCAGAAATAAGAGACAATTCTTACGCATTGCATGCAATGTGTGCATAGAATGCTCAAGAAAATGCACACATATTTTGCTGAGAATGGCTGGTCTTTTAGATTAGAAATTGCATCATTTACAAACTTAATCTGCATAAGAAACTGCAGTATCATAAGCTTTAATGACTTTTATTGCAATAATTCTCCATTAGTTAGTCCACTATGACAAGATATAAGTCAGCCTATATTGTTTTATTCTTATACATACAAAATAATAAATTGTTTAAATGACTGACAGAAATATGAAAAATCTACTTTAAAAAGGGTAAAGGGACTTTTACAAAATATCAGTTTTAAATGCTATCAAAAGAAAAAAAATCTATATCACAATCTTTAAAAATAAAATAAGAATAAAAGCAAAGTTTATTTTTAAACTTAAAAATTAAAATAGGCATACAGTCAAATACAAATATCTAAAATTTAAACAGAACTTAAATTCTGAAAGATCAGGTGCTTGAGAAAATTTAAAAAAAGCCATTCAGTTAAAAGCATATGAAATAATAAAAATGCAAATAACAAAATTTTATGGGAGTACATAAAAACTGTATAACATTAATGTTTAATAAATATAATGGCTTAGCTGTAATAAACTCAAACAAATAAATTTGTATATGATCTTTATGCATTTTTTTTTATTATTTATTAACACAAATTTTTATAATAACATAGCATAATTTACATTTTCTGCCTTTTCCTTCATCTACACTAAAAAAGAGTTCAACAATCATGGGCAATGTTGTAAAGAAATTAAAGCTATCATGCAAGAAGAAACAAATAACTCAATAAAATACAAATACAACAATTATTAATGGATTCAATTCAGAAAGTTTAACTGCACAACATCTTATTCTGAATAAAAAATATTGAAAAGAAATTTATTACAAAGTTGTGTTATTGTTGAGCTTGCTTAAAGTAGCTTTCATAAAAAAAAATTAAATCACTGATTTTTTTAAGTTTTATAATGAGTAACAAAATTACGCACATAAATGACAGAAATAAATTTAAAATAAAAGCATATTTTTAAAAAAATGATTACATTCTTTATTTTTTATTTATATTTTATTTTCTGCTTTTTCGTGTTAATTTACTGTTGCACAGCCAGTCAGCATATTTTATAAAGCATGGAATCAATAGAAGGGAAATGGAGAAATCGCCCCTCCCTTGGTCGATGAAAAGGATCTTCAAGCAAACATACCTAAGCCAATTTTAAAGCCTTTTATCTCTTAAGAGCTTAAAATGAATGCATTTTTGTCTTTATGAATCTTTATTGAATAAAAATTCTAAGACATGATTATTACAAGAAATGTTGTAAAAAAAATATTTAATGTAAGAAAATCTAAAATTACATATTATGTTACAACTTTTCCTGTTACATAATGGAATTTAGAAACTGTGAATGAGTCCCATGGTCAGAAATAAGATCTTAAAAGGCTAAGAATCCAGTTTTCAGACAGCTATCCTTAGTATCTGAATAAATTCTTCTCGAATAAGTTTCAAGGTATTCTTCACTCAACAACTTTAAAAATAAAGAAACATTTAGTTTTATATGCAGTAAATCCTTTTTAGGGTTTCGTTCATCTCATGAAACCCTATTACTCCCGCTCCGTTGTATCTGTCTGTCACAGAGCCATTTTCAAAAACTATGTAACTTACAGAGTTGAAACTTTGTGTATAAATTTGAATACTAGCTATGAAGAGCTCAAAATATTAAAATTTGAAAAATTCGTATTATTTTAATAAATAGAGAAAAAAAACCAAAATTCTAACAGCCTTTTCCTATTAAATTTAAACATTTTTCGTAATAGCAGATGCCAAAAATTAAAAATCCACGATGAAATTCTTTCTACAATAATTAATTTTCTATCAGACGATTTCCACGTGAAAATTGAAAATGAAATAAAAAGTTTCACCAATTGAAAAAAAGATTAATATGAAATAAAATTGATTGACATCATAGTGGTAATAAAACTGAAAGATTTCTCAATAATACAAGGAGTATGAGGATGTGTAATGTACACAAAGCAGATTAATATCACATAATTAGAGAATTAAAAAGAAAATAAAACGTCATATCGGAAGTTTAACGGATTTTTCAAATGTTTCAGAATAATACAAAGCGAGTATCAATATGAATAATAGAGAATAGTAAATATATGATATAAATGCTGGACGATTACACCATGAAACATTTCTACATTAAAGACGTGAGTATAAAACATCACAAATTTACTGAATGGTGTATACAAAACGTTTGTATACATATACACTATTCAGTAAATTTGTGATGTTTTATACTCACGTCTTTAATGTAGTAAATATATGAGTTTGAGAAATGTATTGAATCACGATAAAAATCAGATTACGGAAATATTTGCATATTTTAACATTTTGAAGGTGTACAACATGTTTAATTTTGAAATTATTTTTTTTAAATATCGCATTTAGTCCACATGACAGATATTATTATGACAGAATATAATAGCGGGCTTCGCCCACTATCGGGCTGGTTTAGATATCCGAAAAAACGAGAAAATTTGACCGGTAAATTTTTACTTTATAAAAAAACATGATTTTTTGGGTTGGTAAATGAAATCTATTTGGATTTATTAAAGAAAGGATAAAGTGTTTTGAAAGGAATATCAAACGAAACCCTTTGAGCTATCTTCGATCACACTTACCCACTTGTTTAAATACCTGTTGCAATAATTCTGGACATAGACGGTCTATTGTTCTCAGAATATGTATAGACGATAATAATAAGTCTTTGTAATACTTTTCATCCATGAATGGAGAAAAAATCGATACATTTCAAAAGGAAAAGTTAAATTTTTCTCGTTTAAAAGACTCTAAAACATCCTTAAGCTTTTCTAACACACAAGACATATTAAACAACCATTGCTAGAAAAGACTGTTATATGAGGAAAAGGCATGTTTACAAACAAACACTTCCATCAAGCAATCTACCTACTACATTTTTGCTTTTGCGATCATTGCAAGAATCATAATCATCATAGAGGCATAAACCAATCATATCACAGACAAATTACTCGTGGACCAACCAGATTGCCTAAATTCCTATGTACAGTAGGAGTCATTAAGATAGACAGATACAGATGCTGATCCCACAGTAATTTTTCCAGCTGCCCTTTCCTTATTGGAATGTTTGGTATAATTCAGTAGTTCCCAAACATTACTGTTATGTGACCCACATTATAGTTTGAAGGTTTTTCGAGACTCTCCTAATATGTAAGTATACAGACGTATTAGTAGAATCGATCCAAGGAAAAAGGCAAATTTTTGCACAAAGCATAAATACAAAAATAATAGTAGGAATTTCTAATATGAATAATCACAATATAATAATGATGTATAATAATAAAACAAAGCCTTTTACAAAACGAGAAAACATACGTTTATTAGTTATTATCTTACTTATAATAAAATCCAAAGGCGAGAAAGTGTCTGTAACGGTACCGGGCTGTACCACTCTGGTCTGCGAGTCGATCATAGTTAAACGCCATGTTAGGCTTAATGAAAAACATATACTAACATATGACAACTAAATGTTAATTTCTTCTACCTGAAATCATGTCTGTTCTTCATATTTTCACATACAACATGTATATCTTATCCAATTATAATGTATTAAATTCCAAATTAAAAATAAGCTGTTATAGACATCAGATTACTAAATATAAACAAACAAGCACTGTTGCCATTCGGAATTTCCGAATCGTGAAACAGATGAATGACTCTTTGAACGCTTCAGTAAAAAAATATAGGTTAATTATCTGATTCTGTTCTTAAAATATTTGTAAAAGCATATTAAAGTCTTTAAATATTTTAATTTTGTTTAAAACCTTCAAAAACTATTTTTGCAGCCATCTTTCGTCAATTAATATAAACAATCGAACTTTGTTAAAAATACAAGTTAATATTTGCATTAATTAGCATATTAAAATTTAATGTGAATTTTTCAGAAATTACATTTCACTTTGCTAAATTATTATTATTATTATTTGGAAAAAAAAATGTGGCGAGTCATTCACTTTTGAGAATCATTCATCAAAATTATTTCTACTGTACAGATTGCCAATTGGCAACATGTGTTTTACTGTTTTAACATCTTTGTTGATCTTTGAACTTTTAAATGCTGTTTTAAACACGCGGTTGTGGATCATTCGGGACTACAGCCGTGCAGCTATAGGTCTCAACCCCCCCCCCTTCAAAGTTGAAACATGCGGTGGATTTGAATCTGTTCAATCAAATCAGTTTTTATTGTTTTTTATATAGTTTAAAGATCGTTTTAGCGATGCCTGATGAAAATGATGAAACGCCGATTGAACGTAGATGGCGATTAATTAGAGAAAGACAGTCAAGGTGGTTTGCTTGGCAATCACAAGCAACATTGGACCGCATAAGGGAAGATGACGCCATCTACTGGTAGATAATGCAAACAAAGTTTGAAATTTTGTTTCCATCGTAAATAAAATTATTTTTTTCTTATGAAACGTAATTAAAATATAAGGAATAAATAGTACCGAGTAATTTCCATTTAGTTTTGCTTATATAATCAAAAAATGAGCTATGTGGTGAGTCAAGCTCTTTAGAAACTCATTGATAACACTTTTTTTTACAGAAAATTTCACTCATGGATTTTTTATTTATTTATTTAATTTTTTAATGTTTAATATGAATGTTTTGTCCATTCGTTGAACTATTTCAAAAATTGAATATTGAGTCAATATCCTGTCATTTTTGACGGGTGGTATATACTAGTATAATAATACAATTCATTTAAAAAATGAGTATGATTTATAACATTGTTTTGTACAATTGAGATTATCTACATCAGGGTTGAAACTTGCTTATTTTAGCCTAAAGTTGCTTTCAACACAAATTTTAATAAAATACTGTAATTTCACAAAGTTGCTTACCTATATTTCTGCATGGTTGTTATCTTTAAAGATCTAACATATTGATTCATTACATTTTTTGCAACAAATAAAATTGATAATATATTTTTGAAGATCTGATCGATAATTCAGAAACCCACTTGTGGGTAAGGACCAATAGTTTAGAAAGTGCCTGTCCAACTGGTTGTTTTACTGGATGTAAAAATATTTCTGCAAGTATGTTTACATAAACAGACAGATAGAAATAATTATTTTCTATTTGTCATTATAAAAAGAAAATTGCTATACTGAATGATTGTTATATCGAATGTCTACTGTATATATACTACAGAGTTGTTCTTTGTTTGTTCTTTCAGGGAGGATTGTAAATCCATCATTATGTAGAAACCCCAAGTTTGTTGTATCGTCACCTCCTTGGAGACTCTATAGATCCACCCTTGTATGGATTGCACATAATTAACTCCATGTTGTTATAATTCGTATACAGTTGTTACATTTATCACCTGCATTTGGTTAACAGAAAAATGCTTTAAAATTAATTTGTTAATTTATAATTATGTTCTAAAAATATTAAAATGTTATATTGTCATCGGAAACACACCTGGGTACATATTTTTTATAATTCTAGCATATCAGCAGTTAGTGAAAAATCAATTAAGAAATTACATCTTTACATACTTGAACAAAGTTAAATTAAATAAAAGAGTGTAAAAATACAGTTTGAAAGGAAAAAATAGGAAAAAACTGATTGCTAAAAACAATTAAAATTTTCCATCAACACGTACAATACTGACACACTATAACCAATTTTTTAAATCATTATTTAACCGATTTGCAACGAGCATCTCGTATACGTGACGCATAAGATACTCCGACACTTTGGCTATTCTTACAAGTAATTTTTAATGGCAATTTTTTTTTTAATCACAGCATTTCTATTAAATTAGGCAAAATTTTCTATTTTAAAAAACTGATGATAAAAGATTAAAAATTCTCTAAAGGACTCTCACTCCAGAGGGATTAATTTCAGTGAACATAATGATCTTTTAATATTTGATACTGATTCCAGATTTTTATAAAATTACTTAAAAGTATTTTAGCAATTTTCTTAAATAAACTTCAGAAATAATATATAACTTATTTGAACCAAAGCAATACCATAATAAACTACATGTTTTAACAAGCACAACTGTGGCTTGTCACTAAAAGATAAATTTTAGACTCAGAAACAGAAGCTTAAAGTCATTTAACTGAAATTTTGTTTACAATTATTTATATCAGATGATGAAAAAACTATAACTACAGTTATTTCAAGAGGGAAATACCAATTTATCGTTAAAAAATATTTATAACTTACTTCTTTTGAAGATTCCACCTTGTCTACAGAGTCAGATGTAGAAACTGTTGAAGTAACAGGTGATGAAGAGCGTGATAATGAAGGAGATGGCTGGGTGACAGTCTGGAGAGATTCTTCTGATGATTCTGAAAATAAAATACATATAAATAACATGAAAATGGGAAATGTTTCCCATATGAATATTTAAACAGAAGAGAAAAGACAAAAAACATAGACATACTTAATGATACATTAATCTGATATATGTTAATGCTTAAGGGGGACAAGAACAATGCAAAATCATACTTAAAACTGCTGATATTGATGTATCTTTTTCTTGGGAGCTACTAAAATGAATTCCAAGATTTCTTAAAAATAGTTTTGTCAGTAGCTAAACTGTAAATTGATCGTTCAGCAACAAATAAAAATAAAAAATACAATAGTCAAGCAATTTCACAAACAAAAGAAATCTAGGTTGTTTGGGGAAATTTTTTAAATATTATATAACTAATTAATGCATTTTTTTATTTTTATCATATTTTGTCGAATTTATACTTTAGCTACTGCCAAAACCATTTTCTAAAAAGTATTGAAATTGTTTCAGTAAATCTCAAAAGAAAACAGGTACATGAATGACAATTATTTTACATGTTATTTTTTGTTTCCAAAATTGCATAACTATAGTATTTTTATTTTTTTTTTTCCTTGCTGAACGATTAATATATACTTTAGCTACTGCCAAAACTATTAAAAGAATTTATTGAAATCATTTCAGTAATTCATTTAAGTAACAAAAAGTTCATCAATGTCAGCTGTTTTACATGTAATTGTGCAACTGTTGTCTCCCTTTTAAATTATTCTTCCGTGCTCCCAACCTTTCAAAGAAATATAATCTAATTATATTCAACAAAAATTTGTCATCCAACGAGATACATTTTTTTTTTTTTTTTAAGATAGAAAGAAAAAATTGCAATCAAATAATTAAGCTCAGGATTTGCACTTGGAAAAATAATAAGATGAGATTTTTTCATCCTAACTGAATTTTCAAGTGAAATATTTGAAATTTAAGTGAGAATTACAATTTTTTACCTGCAAAAAACTTATTTCTTCACAAATGTGCTTATGTTAATTGTAGAATAATTGAAACTAGAGTTTAATGATATAATTCAGGGATGGTTAAGCTTTTTAAGTATACATTCTAAAAATTCACAAACTATATATAACAATATTGTAAAGTGCCAAAATTTTATATTTAAAAATAATCCAAACCAAATAATACAAACACTATTAATAGAACCAGTCTCTCATGTACTAAATAACTAAGAACAAAAGGCAAAATGCAATTTTTTTGTAATATATCAGCCATTCATTTAACCCTTTAACACCTAAGAAAATTTTCAATTAATGATTTAACAGTTTACTTTTTTGCCATATTGTGTTTCAAATTAAGCACATTTTTCATTATATATATTATTTCAATCATTTATATAAATTCAACTAAGCAATCAAAACTGTTACATGTAATGGATTTATTAAATTATACTTTTCTTTACAATTAAAAAGTGGCATTTATCAATAGGCACAAATCAATAGACTAACATAGAAAATTTTTGTCCAAGCAGCGTTCGGACAAAACTGTTAATTGATTATTCGATATGTAACCAAAAGAGAAACCCTCAGATCAAAGGGGTGCTTTTCAGCATTAAATTTTAAATTACGAAGATAGAAGTTACTATCACAGTCATTGCTGATTGGTATTAAAGCAGTTCAAGTTTAAAAAGTGATAAAATGGGTAATACTGCTGAGTTGGGTTTTGATTCGGAATTATGATTCATTTATATGTCACATACTGTAATAAAAGAAATAACTACAAAATTTTATTTCAGTAATTTTTAACTTATCATTAATGCAACATCCAACTTATAATAATCCAAGTTGCCTGAAAAAATGTATTAATTATTTATTGATGAGATTTTTGCTATTATACATTCGATGAAAAATGCTTTATTACTGATTCCTATTTTGTTTTTCTCAATATTATACATGGCAAAATTGGGTACTTAAAAGTAATTTTATTGCAGTTATATATTATGAAATTCATTTGCAGAAAAAAAAATTGAAATCCATATAAAAAGCCAAAATAGTCACATGCCATTACATCACATAAATAAATAAATAAATAAAATTCCTAATATATTAAATTCATGCAAAAAGAATTCCATCTTTTAAGTCTATACATGTTAAACAAAACTTTTTTTATTATAACAAAAAATAAAAAATAAATAAATAAGCATCTTAATTATATGTCACATTATTTCAAACATGTGTTTGTTTTTTTTTTCTAAAAAATTGAAAATTTTAATGTTTTCAATTATTTATTGTTAAATTTCAATATTTTCCTTTTATTTATTACTTAATTCATCATTTCCATTGTTCTTGATTTTTTAATTCCCTTTAATTTGATATCCTTCTCTTCATTTCGCAATAATTTCTCGACATTTTGAACTCCTGTCACTCCCTTTTTTTAATTATTTTATCAGTGAATGAGATCAATTTTGACTGGATGGCAATTTTTGATGCAGCATTCTTCCTTCCTAGTCTTTTTCCCTTGTCTGTTTGTAGCCTGGCCACTAGCCATGAGCATTCAGCGTTTGCATTCATTTGACTCTATCGTCAGGTTTTGCATGTTTCGATTGACAGATGGATGCTTTGGTCAGTATCAATGCCGAGGACCACATATTTTGAAAGTTAGTTGGCAATTGTCGTTTATTAGCTCTATAAGTAAGATGCATTTTGGGCAATTCGGAATAGGGTAATGAAATATCACCACATGTCTCCCCTCACATAATTTTAATATTTAATTAAAATATATTTGCTATTTAAATCAAAGTTTTAATTTCTCCAGCTTTAATTTATGTGTGATGTATGCTTAATTTTAAAGAATATAACAGATCAACAATGTTTTATGGTTGGCTCATCAGCAATTGATGGTGAGTATTTTCATCTCCGCTCTTCACAGAACCAAGGTAAAAAACCTTACTAAGCAAAGTTCTCAACAAGTTTATCTTCTCTGTTACAGTACAACTCAACTGTGAATCTACAATCATGAGTAAATTTCAATATTCCACTATACAAGTTTTGTAACATGCTTACCACATGTTACATTAAATTACAGTTTTTAGTCACATGGCTCTTTTTAATGTGATATTTTTTTTTTTAGTGTGACACTGTATAATAATTTCAAATTTAAATAGTTTACGTGCCAGAGAAATTGTTGTGTGTATCATAGGTTTGCCAGCTCTGATATATCTCTTTTTCTTTCTCATAAAAATGTTTGTTACTTATATCAAACAAATTTTCAACCTGTCAGTTCTCATCTGAAATACAGATTAAATTACTTAAGCAATTAATTAGTTTCTAAATTTATTATGAAGAATCTATATTTATTCATCAGGGGTTATTTCCTGAATTCATCTTCGCTTGTTATCATTTTTCCCTATTTGTGAAATCTAACATTGAATATCTTTCTGTTACTAACATATTTTATCACATATGAGCTAACTGTTTATTATTTAATCACATATTATATAAAAGTACTTTTTAAACTTCTAATCAATCATTACTAAAAATTTATCTGCAGTTAAAAACTAAATAAATCTACTTAGATAATCCCTATTCAAATTAAAAAGCATATCATTAAAATTCAATATTCAAAAGATACTTTCAGAAAAATGTAGCGAAATTTAATAGTAAGATTTAAAGAATTTGTAATTATACTTATATTTCTATGAAAACAAAACTTCGCAAAATTTAAAAATTCAGGAAGATCTTTGCATTTTTATGAAGGCTAGAGAACCAAGACTGAATAGCAAAAATATTGAGTTTTTGCAAGAAGAAGGCTAAAAGCATGTAATATTCCAAACTTAAACATTCTGAAATTGCTATTGTTTGTACTTTTAAAAGTGTTGTGCATCATGTTTGAAAACATATGCTATTGTAAAGAGACATTATTTTTCTTTAATGAAACAATATTTTAATTTGAGTTAAAGCACTTGCAGATTCAGTAACTTTAGTGATGAATTTAAACAATCATTTATCACGACTAAAAAGACATCTTTACAAATAATAAAGGTATGCAGGATGTATGCTATAGTTTTATTTCATTTTAGTTTTTTATTTTAATAAATTAAGTTTAAAATAAAAATTTATATTCATGCTGTGGATTGAGAAGGAACTGTGTAAGCCTCTGTGAGGCATTTGATTTAATTGGCAAACTTCAAGATTTCTTTAAGGATTTGTGATTGATTTATGAAAATCTGCCTTTCCATGGTTTTTGTGATGAAATTTGTGAGTTTTTTTATCACTTTTGTTATTTTTGTAACCAGATGACACACTGTGTGGGAAAAGAATACAAGTTGATTTTCAGAAATATTGCGAAAATCTCGCAATGCCACACTATAGTGCCAACCCTAATCAAGTTACAGATCGATGAAATCTATTTTTTGCAAGCCCAGATCATTGATTTCAAATAGAGTTTTCAAGTTAAGTACAATCCACATGCACAAAACTCAAACTGGATGTCTAATTTCACCTGAGCATATTTTATCAATGTAATAAAGCAGATAATTTTTGTCACTTCATCTACCAATCTTTCAGCAGAAAAGATTTTTCAATTTTAACTACAACAATATTAATATAATCTTACCATAAAAGATGGGGAGGAGAGGAAGATTTAAAAAGAAAATTTTTGTAATTCCAATAACCAGTTCAATTAATACTAACAGGGCCCGACTAATGCAGGGGCATGTGGGGCAACTGCCCCGGGCTCCCCATTTGAAGGGGGCCCCCAAGGGCAAATACAGGATCTCATTAAAGGGGAGCCAAATGATAAAAATTGTCCAAAAATAACCAAAATTCTTTTTTTCAGATTTAGGAGAAGGGCTCTCTTCCTCCGTCTGCTTTCACATAGATTCTAATTTAAAGCGTATTTCATTTTGCGATATTTAATTTCTTCCTTCCAGGTTTGATAAAGATTTTTCAAAATAGAGAAGTTTAATAAAAAATTACTGTAATTTCATACAACTATTATCTGCTGCTTTATGTTTAAAAGAATTAAACTATTTGTCATAATATGAAATTTTATACTAAAGTACTTTAGTGCATGAGGAATGCAGTACTAACATAACAAGTGTTGAAACGGTTATTTTTAATATTGTTTTTGTTATTAGTAATAAATGAATGCATGCACTTTCCTTTCCATATGATGGAGTCACCCAAATACATGTTGATGCAATACAGAGGTTAAATTTTATACTGTCATAGAAAATGTTATGATAAATATCCAAGAATGCCTGAAAGACCTGTAATTAACATTACTTTTACAGCTCACATTTGCCCTTGTATTCCTATAACCAAAACAAAAAGGTGCATTCTATCATCTCTTAAAGTTATTACCATGTTTCTTGTGGCACCCTGTATACAGATGTGAATAGTACTTGGTACGAAATTTAAGTTTACATACAATAGGTATGAAGATTAGTATTGGTCACTTCAGCATAATACTGGAAAAATTTCAATGGATACACAGAAGGGGGGCCCCCGACTAATACTTGCCCCAGGGCCCTTGATAGTCCAAGTCGGGCCCTGAATACTAAGTTGAACTAATATATGATGTACAATAATTACCTAGTGATTCTGATGAATGTGGTGAAACTGGATCAGAGGATCCTTTTAACTTCTTACATGGTGGTTCAAACAGATTTTCTGAGGTATCCACTGAAGGGCTAATATCCATACTAACAGTTTCATCGTACAGCAGTGAATCAGCTGATGGATGATTTTCATCAGAATGTAATGGTGACTGAAAAAGAAAGAAAAAAGTTAATATATATGGCATTATTAGGAATTCATTTATTTTCTCTCCATCACATATAAAAGTTTTACCAATTCATTTCTAAGTAATACAAATTTTAAAATAATCTTTTTAGAAATATAGTAACTAGATAATAATTGAAGTAGAATATACAAAAAAAAAAAAAGCAAACTAACAAAACTTTAAAAAAATAATAATTAAAAAGTTCACTTCAGCACTTCTTACATTATTATACATGAAATCTAAAGTAATTTAATACAATGAAGTCTGGAATAAAAATAACCGTTTGGATTTTGAAAAACCTACAGTGCATATTTTGTACAAACAAACTATACAAACACTATCATGCTTACAAGTTGCAAGTTGATATTGAGGTACATCCTATAGCTAATGCTAGCTTGCCCTCTGTTGTTTTATACACATGAAGTGCTTTATTAAATCTACACAATACACAATTCTCTCCTTGTTTATATTTTACTATGTTTGAAAAATGCAGGTTTGATAGTGAGTAACAGTCACACTTATAAGACTAAATTTGTAGCCATCAGTCAACCAACCTCTCAAATAAAATTTTATACCTAGCTGTTTATATTAAATTTGAATCCATGACATCATCAGATAATGAATGATCTCAGATGGTACTACTTCATTCAACCAATGATTAGTTTCATTATTCATTCTCACTAACTGCATGTTTAGCTACAAACAGAAGAAAAGTGTGTATATATATTTATTTATGGGTAGTTAACTCTAAAATAGACAGCTACAAATAGAAGAAAAGTGTACATATATATATTTATTTATGGATAGTTAACTCTAAGATAGACATGAGTAGTTCAATTTATAGATTTTTTTTTTCTTTTTTAAGCTCATCGGCAAAGTTATAGTTGGATAGCTTGCTTTTAGCTGGAAGGTTTCGTCCCTCTTTCTCCCTTTTCAAGCTTTTCTTCAAGTTGCTGCATTGAATAGCTATTCCATGTAATGATAATTAAATCACAGTTTCTTAACACAGTTGGAATCTGCTTGCTTTATTGCTGTTGTTTTGGAAATAAAATATTGCATGTGATAATACATTTGCGAAGTTTTACATAAAAATCTATTTAGACAATAAAATATTTGGATTACTGAAATTTTACTGTATTATACAGGGTGTCCATAATTAAACGACCCTACTTTAAAGTTGTCTACAGACGAAATTATTGGTCAGAAAGTTGTGAAATTTTGTGAAGGACATAATGAAGGAATGGGAATTTGTTTGAGCGAAAAAAAAATTAGTTAAAAATTTTGCCACCAGGGGACGTTTTTTAATGAATTACACATCTAGCATACATTTACGATTGGTTACAAATTTATTACAACAAAACATGTTGAACAAAACTTTTTTCGCTACATGTTTTTAGCATTTCCCAGAACACACTGCGGTCAACTGTGGGACATGCTATCTTACAATTCCAGATGGTAGCTGAAAATGATGGCCGTCATGTGGAACATGTTTTGTTGCAATAAAATATGTAAACTATCGTAAATGTATGCTAAATGTGTAATTCATTTAAAAAATGCCCTCTGGCGGCGAAATTTTGAACTATTTTTTTTTCGCTTAAACAAATTCCCATGCCTTCATTATGTCCTTCACAAAATTTCACAACTTTCTGACCAATAGTTTCGTCTGTAGACAACTTTAAAATAGGGTCGTTTAATTATGGACACCCTGTATATATACATCTTTGGAATAGTATACAACATATACCATAAACATATTTTTTTACATGTAAGCAATTGCTTATTTTTGAAAATTAGATTTAACTTTACTCAATATTTAAGTGAAAAAGAATTGTAAAAGATACAATTTATAAACACATCTCATGATGGTACTATAATGAATCACTAATGGAATGTACATATAAAATTTTGAATTATACTTAACAGATTGCATATAAAAAAGCAAATTTACTTATGGTTTCTTTCCCCTCCTCCCCTTCCTACTCAAGCCATAAGGATTTGCGAATCCACGTCTAAAATTGGTCACGCTGGCAGCTATGATGTCATGAAGATAGAACTAATTTAAAAGGGCAAAATACATTTTCTTACTTTATATTTGCATAAGTTCGATTAATTTATTTAATACAAAGTTTATGCTTCCAAGAAGGGTTTCCATAAACACATTCTCAATTTTTTTTTTTTTTTTTAATAAAAATACTGGAATTACTATTCATGCAGATATACATTAATTATTATAAAAATTTTGGCAAGAACTTTATATTACATCAGTTGTAAGTTATATAAAAAAGATAGAAAGATCATTATTTAGCGATACACTGACCTTTAGCAATATATTGTCCTTTGGTTAAATATAAATACAATGTAATTCTTCAAAAATATTGTTTTATACATTTAATGACACAGATAGATAGTCAGTCAGATCAGAAATATAATAAATAAACTTTGTACTGAAAAATGTTTAAAGATTGTATAAATTATAATATACATAATATTCCAAGGCAAAAGCATAAAAAAAAAATGTAAATATCAACCACTCTTTATTTTTTATTTATATTCTATTTTCTATATTTCAGTGTTTAAAATATTTCATTGTTGCAGTTTCATAGCCTGTTGGCATATTCTAGTGATTGTGGTTTGGCATATAAATAACTCCATTGTTAATGTAACTCGTATATAGTTGTAACCATAAAGAATAATTGCCGATTTATCACTTCACCTGGCTAATAGAAAAATGCCGTAAAATTAATTTATTCATTTATAATTAAGTTCTAAAAATATTAAAATGTTGTATTGTCATTGCAAATACATCTGTGTACGTATTTTTTATAATTCTATCATATCAGAAAAAGAGTAAAAAATCAATGACAAAATTTCATCTTTACATACATGAACCAAGTTAAATTAAATAAAAGAGTACAAAACTGAGAAAACCTAAAAGTTAATATAGAAAAACTATTTATGCAACTGTGTTTATTCATTACAAATACTTTCATGTGAACATTAGAATACTATTGAATAAATTAGATTAATGATTATGATCAGTGAAAAAGTGATTGAAACATTTAGACATTTTCTAGGAACCAACTCTTCAAGAACTTCCTCACAATTTTCAGATTAGTGTTTTGAACATTCATATTGCTTTAAATTTTGACAATATGGTTTTAATTTATTCTTCTGTAATATTCATTAGTCCCAGTTTTTTTTTCTATATATTCTTTAAATAACTTGCAAACAATATTGCATGTGTTTACCTTAAAACTGCAGATGTTTTATGAGTGGAAAGAAAAATCTTAATATTTCAAATCGAAGATTAACCCCTTCGCTTTCAGATGGATTTAACTCTGTGTAGCAAGTATCCACTAGTGCAGGGGTTCCCAATCTATAGTATGCGTACCAGTACTGGTATGTGAAACTCTGGTTACTGTTATGTGAAATGAAATACAACATATTATTTATGAAATCAAAAACAACTTGAATTTATCACTGTGGAAATTTTCGAAAATTTTCAAATGTGATTTAAGAACTGTAAAGGTTTTTTTCTTTTTTTGTAACTAGAAATGTTTGAAAGCTTCATGGCAGAAAATGAAATTGTAAAAATACCATCAGATTTGGCATGGAACATAAACAAGAACTGTGAAAGTCTAATAACAATTTTTAAAGCATACTTTCCTGAAAATTTAATGTCAGACCTTTGGATAAGAAATCTGTTTCTCATTAGAGACAGCCTACAGCTGCATCTTACGAGAGAGGAAAGAAGTGAAATTATTTAGTTCTCCTGTGATGGATTACTGGAGTCCACATTCAAAAGTATGAATGGAACAGAATAATGGTTGGCATGAAAAACAGAATATACTCTGATATCTGTAAAGGCTCTAAATTTTCTGCTTGTTTTTAGCACAATATATATATGGGCTTTTTCTTCACTTCTTTATATGAAAAACAAATTATAGGAATAAACTAAACATTGAATCTGACTTTTGACTAAAACTAAAGAGGAATGAGGAAGCTGTGCTTTATCAAGCAAGCCCACCTTTCTCATTAGTGATACAAGGGAATTAGTACAATTAACCTAATATATATGAATCAGTATATTACAATATGTCATTGTATCTTTTTTTTCTACCAAAACACTGTATTTTTATACCATATGCATTATTAAAATGTAATGATACTACTTTTAATTTGAATGTTAATATAAAGCAGTCAATCTAAGTACCAATTTAGTATTGTAATCATGCATTTTTAAATACAATAAAACCTGCTAAGTTACAAGCACAAAAGACCGGAGAAATATTCAGTTTTAGACAGCTTAGCTTTCACAGGTTTTCTATATTAGTTTTATGTTTGTTCCTTGGTGGTATGCGAAAGTGTGAAATTTGATTTAGTGGTATGTCGGTCTAAAAGTTTGGGAACCCCTGCACTTGTGGATACACACTCAGAGCAAAGGAATTAAGGGCTTGCAAATCATCCTTACTGCAACAGAAAACAGTGTCTGCAGTTTGCAAAAGAAAATTTAAATGACAAAATTAAATAATACATGTAACTTAAGTATATTATTTAAATTACATTGCAAACTAAACTAATTACATTTTAATTCAGAATGAAATTAGAAAAACTCCTTATTTAAAAAGATTTAGAAATTCATTACATTCACTAGCATTTTATTACTTGTTGCCCGTAAATCACAGAAACCTAATGCTTGTTAAATTGCATGAAGTACTTGGCTTTAGTGATAAATGTCAGAGATTTTTTTTTTTTTTTTTTCAGTTATCTATCAGCATTCTGTTGCTAAATTTGACTGACTTTCTTATTTAAGTACATTCTTCAGTATATTTTTTCAAGTTTTTTTATCAAAACTTACATCATGATCTGATGCTTTCCGATGCCTTCTCAAATTTGAGTTCAACCGACTCTTTCTGACTATGGGTTTGATTTTTATACTGGGAACATGCTTATTTTGGTTATTTAGTGTTGGCTTCATCATGAAAGGAGATGTTTTACCTTGCTCTGGGATATCAGGAAGAATGCTGAAAGAAAAAAAAAATACAAATATAAGAAAATGATAAATCTGCACTTTCCTAAAAAATAAAAGACAGAGTTAATGACAAAAAAAAAAGGAAATGAAAACAATGGAATCCTTTTAAAAGTAATTAAGAAACTTTTTAAGTTTAGAAATAAAAGTGAGGCTAACAAATTAATGTTATAATGTCACACGAGGCTACCTAAACAGAGGAACAATTCGATAATATGAAAATAGTAATATGAATACTTCCTCAAAATAAGATAAAAATCTTACTATCTCATAATATACTATCTTTTAAAATGTGAATGTTGTTAAAAATGACATATAAATACATTTAATATTAGATGCCGATAAAAGTTGGTTAATTGAGACTTTATGATGGCTAATCACCTTACTTCAATTATTTATAAGTAATAAATTAAGATATAATTAAGCTCACTGTATTTCAAAGTCAAATAAAAAGATTTTTTTTTTAAAGAGGAGGGATATTATGGCCAGAAGTAGATGACTTTACTGCACGTTTCATACCTCCACAATATGATATAGTATGAAAATAAAATATCTTTGAAACCTAAGCAAATACTGTATTGTATTTTTTTATTATTATTATCCGGAAAAAATTTATTTAACATATAATTTCACCATAAATTTTAGTTTTACAAAATGTACATATATGTGTGCGTGAGCACATAGTGTTAAATTTACAGTACTTTTTAAAGTCCATTATGTACTAAATATTTTATAAATTATTAAAAATATAAAACTTAATAAAATAATTTTATCTTGACAATTACTGCTGTTAAAATTGCATACAAAATGCAATGGCTGTCCTATTCTATCATATATATATATATATATATATAGGTATTACAAAAACAAATAGAAATAGACACATTATAAAAGAATTGTCAATAAAGATTATTTTTAATGGCCAATTAATAACAGCTTCAGATGTACTCAGAGTTTCTACTGACATAATATAAAAATGTAATCATATAAATAATGAACATGTATAAAACAATTTTTAAAAATGTATTAATTTTTATAATTATATACATATGCTAAAACTAAACGATTAAAATTATGTTAATGATTAAAACTTTTGTCAATGCAAGGATATAGTGTCATAACTATAGGATACCTAAAGCATTTAAACACTTTCATGAAAGATATAAGAAAAGTTATAAGTTTACATAATGTTCCTGTTTTCTAATTTTCTTAAAGATTTCTAAGAGGCTTTGGAATTATTCAAATTCAATGTTTTTATTAGAAGCACCAGAATTTCTACTCTATAATTTGAATATTCTAAGATAACTCAAATTACTTAATTAAAAAAAAAAAACATTAAAAAATGAGCTTGGTAAAAACACTATTAGCATTTAAATAAATTGATATTGACTAATAATATTGAGCGTTTTTTTTTTTTTTTCCTATACTGAAAAGTACGAAGAAACGTGCAAACATTTAATGTATACATGCATATATTGTCAAACTAGAGTAACAAAAGAATAAGTAAAAAATCTTTAGTTTTGAGATATGTGTTTTAACCTTGTATTACACAAAACAAGAATCAAGTAAAAATGATTTTTTAAATATTTACAATACAGGGATATCCTTGTCATGTTAAGCGAATAATCTTAAATGCATTCTCTTAAAGTCATGAATATTTTACTGATTCCACTGTTACTCTAAACAATAATTGTGTATTTATTTTAAATAATTTTTTTGAAATCTTTATAAATCTAAATCAGCTTTTCCCAACCTTTTTGTAAATGTACCTTCCTTTCCATAATGTTTTCAACCCTGCCCCCATACTCGAAAACAATATAATAGAATAATACTTGAAAAATAATCGAATACAATATAATAATATATGTTATAGCAGTTTAATAGTTTATTTTATTTCATTATGTATATGCTATGCATACATACGTTTGCATAGTTTTAGTTGCATTACTTAATATTTGTATAAATACATTTTTTTTTTTTATGTTTCGTTCCTTCTTGTTGTGCTTCCGCTTAAAAAATTGTGAAACCCCTTCTGAGTTAAATCTGACAGGTTGGGAACTACTGATCTAAATTATACTTCAATTTACGTAAATTTCTTAATGTATTAGGCCTAGCAGAGAAAGAATATCAATGATGAAAGGTTTATTGAGTATCCTTAGTATTTCAATGCAGAATGTCCAGATAAATATCTATGAATAAAAATTTTAAATACTATGAGAAACAATAATGGCAAAATTCCCTTCCCTTATTCCATCAAGTTTTATCAGTAACCAATAGCGTAACTATGAGGGTGGTTAGTCAGTGTGGAAAATGAAACAAATGCCAAAATTCAAATGGTATCCTTCAAAAGTGAAATTTAAAAAAAAATTAAATTAAAATTTTAAGCATATGAATTTTTAAATATTATAATTTGAAATTACAATGAATTTTACTGTTAAAAAATGCATTTTTTTTTTCAAGAAAAATTTGGGGCGATTTTCCTTTATTTGACTCAAGTTGAGAATTTTTTTCTGAAAACAATAATGATATTGTACACTTTTTATAATGGAATCTTTAGAAATTTATTACGGTTTAATAAATTAAAGAAAAATATTTTTTAAAAATCTACATTTTTATTTTTCTTTGTAGAGCTTCAAAATTGTGATTTTTTTTACCTGACTATTTTTTTTTTTTTCATTTTAACTTTGAGTTTTAAGCAATATTTTTGCATATCTCTTTAAGACTTCATAAAATAATATTTATGCAAAGTATCAGTAGACAGATTGGTATTTTTATAGCTTGAATATTCATTTATCATATGCAATTTGTTTTATTCATTATCTTATATGGGTTTTTAAACTATATAATTTTTCTAATGAATCTTCTTTTGAACGTACTTGTCCAAGTTATCAATAATGTTGTTATTCCGTATTCCATGGCTTGCAGACATAAGCTGAAAAACATATATTTTGCATAGATATGTAGGAAATATTCTTTTAAATAACTTAATTGCAGAATGATGCTAATTTAGAAATACAGGCTCTTAATGAAAAGAAAAATTAATTGGGCCAGGCTAACCTGGTTCCATTGATTTTTGCCTGAACCAGCCCCTGCCATGAACTGCATAAACAGGTCTGGGCCAGACATGAAAATTTCAGCCGTGCAAACCTCTAGCCCAGAATACAATTTTTTTTCTGAACTCCCAGAAGGATAGTTAAGCCACTGTCATTAACCAATAGCAAACTACAACATTATTAAATGCATGTTTTGCATTTTCTTAAAAGAAAACAAAATGGCATCAAAAAGTTGAGCACTGTTTTTGGTTTGTTAAATTTCTGTTTATTGTAAGTATGATAATAGGCTATTTGAATTTTAAAAAATAAAAACACTCAACTTTGTGTGACACTACAAGTTATACTATATTTTACACATTTATACACAAAACAAGTAATGCTAAAATCTACTACTTGTTGGTGATAAAACTTGATGAGTTTCTTTTTCATTAAAAAAAATAATAAATTGATAACTTTATGATCATTATTTCTCAAAATGTTTAACAATTATTGGTAGATTTCTACCCAGACATCTTGCATAAAATTATGACTGACTCTTCAGTAAAAATCTAATTCTTGTTTCCATTAATACTAATAAGAAATAATACAAAATATAAAAAAGAGGCTCAGCCTCTTGTTATTGTTGATGTGGAGATGCACCATTTCCATGCTTTTTTTTTTTTTTTTTTTTTTTTTTTTTTTTTGAAAGAGAAATTTCAAGTGTTTTAGATATCCAAGAATTTAGATAGAAAGCAACCGAAGAGATCCACATCCTCACATGCATGATTTACCCCAACCAGTCTGAAAGAAATGTTATAGTTTTTTGTCATTAAAATGCTAAAAAAGATACATCAAATGAACCACTAATAAAGAAGCATGCAGAACATGAATGCACAAAACAGAAAAACAAAAGATTTTTTTTTTCTTTTGAGTTATAAAAAGATTTCTTACAAGAGAGGTGTTAGTTTGAAGAAAATAAAGAGTAAAATATATTAAATCTGCAAAATCCCAGAAATTATAGAAAAAAATGTAATTCTATCTAAAACACTACAGACTACATATTTAGAATTTTAAAGGAAATAGTGTTTTATGAAAAGAATAAACTTAAAAATATTAATTAATGATATAAGTGAATATTTAATAAATATATTTTTAGTAAGAAAAATGTAACACCAACAATTTATCTATATTCTACATTATCTACATTCCAACTTTCTAAAAATGTCAATGTATGTTAATATTTGCCAAATTCAGAGAAAATATACTGATAAACAAACAGAATTATACAGGAAAATTTACTTACCTAAAACTAATTTCCTAAGCAAAATATTATTATTATATTGATATATAATCAGGACTTAAATGGTACATATTTTACAAGTAAAATAAGACTTTTATGAAAATTCTATAAGCAGATTTAAAATTTTCAAAACTTTATTTTAAAGAGTTAAATTTGCTATTTTAAATCCTACATGAGTTTTCAAGATATTTAAAATAGCATAATTTTACAAAACTCAACATTTTCTAAATACCTATGTAAAAATATTTAATTATTGTGTCTAAAAATAAAATAAACACCTGTTTTAATAATGTTACATTAGGCATGATTTTATTTTACACATTCAGAAAAAGGTCAATTCTACTTCAAAATATAAAATATTTCAAAATTAGAATAGGATATAAAAATTGATCAGTAATAAGAAAAATATTTTACTTTTAACATGTAAGTTATAATTTTTTTTAAATGTGTAATGGAATAGTATATTTTCAGGAGAGATGTTAGTGTACATATAGCAAATGGATTTGCAGATTTTTAAGTCAAGAAAGTAAGTTCTGATATACATACAGTTAAAAAACAGTAATATCACTGATTGATCATCAATTATCAAACAATCAAAATGGCCAGATTCAAGATACTGACTGTTTGGCGATCACTTTAACAAACATTGACATAAAAAATACATTTAAATTCTTTAAATTTTTTATTATTAAAAATATATAAAAATACAAATTCAGCAAGTTATTTTTCATTATTATTATTATTATTAGGTTAAAATCAATAATATATATATTTTTTAAATAGAATGAAAGATAATTTACCTGTGCCCCCAAACTGGTTCAAAGTTGTGAATCTAGAAAAAAAAAAAAAAAAAAATCATAAGTACAGAAAAGTCTTTATAAACTTTCTTTTAGAAAATCAATTTTTCCTTAGCAAATATAGCAAAAGAGTTTTTTAAGTATTTCAAAAATACAACTGAAAACTATCATAAACATGCAATCACAACAACAGTGAAATAAGTCAAAAGTTTGCAATTTTAAAATGCTTGCATTTCTGAGAGCAGATATTTTGCATATATAGTCAACCCTTGTTATGTTGAGCTTTGATACCAAGAATTTTTCAATATCTCAAAGAAATCCAATTTTCCTATGCACTTTCTATCTCACAAATAGAAAAAAAACCTCTTTTAGCTAATTTTGTATCCCTCTAAAAATCTATATCTTGAGATATTTTCCCAACCAGAAAATCAATTTCTTAATTTTCAAAGACTTTCTTAATGTGTCTTCCAATGTTTTCTTGGATTCCTATTCTTACAACCATGACACATTTGATGACCAATTTTTTGCCTCTACATTTTAAGCAAGAATGATTCTTTAAGAATAATGAAATTGAGTGACCAGACAATGATAGTGCAAATAATGATCATATGTGGGCTTGAAGATGGGAGAAACGCGAAATTGCTCAATCTGATACAAACTGGAATACTGGATATATAATCTGATACAAACTGGAATTTTGTTGCTGTGGACAATAAGGTTACAATATGTGGTGTTTGAAAAGATGGAGATATAATGTCTGAAGTGACAGCGTCAGGGGCATTATTAGTAGAGAAAGATGAGGATGAAACTCGAGAATTTCAGCCAGAATTAAAAATTACAAATAAATAAATACAAAGCAATAAATATTGTATACAGATATGTTGAATCTAGGACCAGTATAGCACATGAAACATTTAAAGCTATGTTACATTTAAAATCTGTAATAGAACGTCAAAAAGGAAAAAACATGCAGCAAACAGTATTAGATTATTTCTTTAAATGTAAGTAGATAGTGTCAAAGTAAATAAATGGATCTTAAGATTCTTCTGTTCTTCAGATAAATATATGCTTCAGAATACTCTATAAATTTCTTAAAATGCTAACACAATCTATACTATAATAATAAAATCCGAAGGCAAGAAAGTGTCAGTAACCATTCCTCGCGCGACCACTCTGGTCTGTGAATCGACGTAAGTTAAACACCATGTTAGGCTTAATGAAAAACCTACGCTAACATATGACAGCTAAATGATAATATCTTCTACTTGAAATCATGTCTGTTCCGCATATTTTCCTATAAAACATGTATATCATATCCTATTATAATGTTTTAAGTTCTTAATTAAAAATCCAGATTAAACATCGGAATCCCAGATATAAACAAACGAACACTGTGGCCAGTTAGCATCACAAATTCAAATGAATCACAAATGAATGACTCTTTGAAAGCTGCACATCCGATTCTGCTCTTAAAATATTTGTAAAAGCATATTAAAGCTTTTAAATATTTTAATTAGTTTAAAACCTTTAAAAACTATTTTAACAGTCATCTATCGACAAATTCAAGGGTAGGAAAGTATATTGTAGGTAATCATTCCAGAGCAAACCGAGTCGGAGATGTGAACCTACTTCCATGGCGAACCCGAGCGTAGCGAAATGCCATGTCAGGCTTAATGAAAAACATATGCTAACATATGACAACTAAACGATAATTTCTTCTGCCTCAAATCATGTCTGTTCAGCATATTTTCATATAAAACATCTATATCAACATTTTTGTAATAAATTTTTTCTGTCAACACTTTTTCAGAAATAGCGGTAACAGCTTTCATAGGGAGGCTTTGCGGTGATCGATCCAGTATTATATTACGCTTCTTTTTTAAATATTTTGGCTCCATCTACCGGCAGATAATACAAACAAATTTTGAAATTTTGTTTCCATTGTAAATAAAATGATTTTTTCTTATGAAACTTAATTAAAATATAAGGAATAAATAGTTCTGAGTAATTTCCATTTAATTTTGCTTATATAATCAAAAAATGAGCTATGTGGTGAGTCAAGCTCTTTAGAATCTCACTGATAACACTTTTTTACAAAAACTTTCGCACATGGATTATTTTTTAATATTTAATTTGAATGTTTTGTCCAATCGTTGAACTATTTCAAAAATTTAATATTGAGTAAAAAAAATCTTCATCATTTGTATTTGTAGAAATCATTTGTCATTTTTAAAATGTACTTTTCTACAATACAGACCTTTCAATAATAAAATCTTCATGCTGTTTGTTTGACTGAAGTCTTATGAAAATGCAGCGCCGATCAACATCTATCATTTTTTACGGGGGTTATATAGTAGTACTATAACTAAAATGCTAAAAATATAAAGGTTTTCGATATCTTTAATTTTTTGTAGGTCTCTTCGAGTTCAAGATATCGAGGTTTAACTGTATATTATATCAGGGTGTAAAATTTATGATCCCCACGTCACCATTGGCGACCAGAAATATGAGGTTACTAGAGGGAACATACAGATATATGCGGTTACTTTCAGATCTCGAAGCAACATTTAACTTATTCTCGTCAAAAATTTTTAATCATTAGTCGTTACACCCCCACATATTCCCTCTTTTCTACTTCTTTGCAGAAAATAGCTTTTCTCACCCCTTAATCAAATAATTTCCTCTTACCTAAACATATGAGATTTTATCTTTAAATATATTAAAATAAAAATGCTTCCTATTTTAGAATGAAATGCTATTTTAAATTCAATGCTATATTCTATTGACTTTCCATAACAATTTTTGCCAGTAGATTTATTTTATTTTATACATTTTTTGCAATGTAATGCTACTACATACCGACACATACAGCACATTAGTCATGAAGAAAGAATTTGAATAATTTTTAATAAATGATAAAAGTTTTTATACTTTATATAAATCTATAGTGAATATTACAGACAAGTAAACTGCAATAAATAAATAAGAAATGAAAAATAAAAGGTCCTCATTACATCTGCAAACAAAAAGTAATGTATTTTCAACTAGTAAAAAATTGCAGCGACCAGTATTTTTAGTCTGACAACTGCGTTTAGACATGAATTTCTATTGTCTTATATTACATATATATTACAGTACTTGTCTATTTTACTGTCCACCACTTTCTATAAAAAATAATTGTCGCCAAACAATGGGATTTAACACCAAAAAATCATAAGCGTGACATCACATTCATTACACATTCACACTTTTGGCCAATAACCGTGGCCGAATCTGTGAATCACGATTATGAAAGATTGTCGAGAATGTACCATACTGAAAAATTAAAAAGTACTTAGCATGACTCCCATCCTAAAAGTCACAGGATAAAGCTGTTCGCATCAAAATTCCTTGTTTATGGTTTTGTATACAATTGTAAGTTTTTTGGGGAGACATAATAAATGCCAATAATAACGAAAGTTTGGAAGGAACAGATTGCTCTTTATTCAACCAGAAAATGTAAATAGACATAACATACATAACAATCATAAACAGATATAACATAAAATATACATAAAAATTAGAGTCATCAAGTTCTGTAGATGGAAGATCTCAGATAATTTTTTATCCTTTATTTGAAAAACTAAACTGGTTTACCTACAAAATAAATAAAATTGGAATACATACATTGCATGCTAGCGCTGCATTTACCATTAAACCACAATGTTTGGAGAGATTTTTTTTTTTTTTTATAGAAAGTAGTCTATGGGAAAGTAGACAAGTACCCAACATAGAGTGTTCATAAATGGTTTTACAAAATAAGAAGGCAATAATACCCATCAAGATAATTTTTGCACCGAAAACCAGGATCATAATTTGCTTATTCAGTCAAAAATATAACTTATCTCACTCTAAGCTGAACTTGAATTTTGATACCTAACTTTAACAAAAATGAAGATATTCTAGTGCAATATTCAAAAGACTAACTTTGCTTTGTTTCAAATGTTATGATTTTGAAACAGACGTTCCTATGGACTGCAGCCTGGTTTGCATTTTTTTAAAATCAAGAATATAAGCAACAAATCACGAATGAAATAGGATATATTAAGATTTTTTTTTTATAGAACACCTTGCACAAGTTTTAAATATATAAACGTAAAAGATATACAGAAATGTGACAAATATGAAATATTAAAAATCCAAAAGTGTACTTTTACCATGTTTTTTCAAAATAGAGAATTGAAAAAAATTCTTCATTTTTAGAAAAAAAAGGAAGATAAATTTAAATGAAGATAAATTTATAATTTATAATTAAAGATTATATAAGATTATATACATTAAAGATTTGAAATTAAAGATAAATTTAAAGGAAAAAAAATTTAAAAACTTGAATGTAAAAAGAAAAATGAATTGTTGTCTATAGCTGATTTAAGGGGATAGAGACCCCCCTGACAAAATAATTCTTATTTCTTTTTTAACATTTTCCAACACAGTTGAAAAGTGTTTATGAATTCAGTTTGTCTGTCTGTCTGCCTGCCTGTCCATGCTCTAACTCATGTAAATATATCCGGATAGTCGTGCAATTGATATATGTTATTGAGGTTTACTGTAGCATGTTCGGTATTGAAAATGAAGTCTGTAACACTTATACTTTTTTTACAGGGGGACTCAAAAGAATGTCGTTACATTATAGTCTACGGAGAAAAATCCTTTGCAGTGCATTTTAATGATGTAACACTATTTCAAATATATTGATATTGATATATATCACTGAAATACACTACAAGATGCTTACTATCAAACATGGTACATCTAGCACTTATAATTAGTTTACAGGGAAACTGAAAAGAATTCCATTACATTATGGTTTAATGTGGAAAAGCGTTTGCAGAGCATTTTAATCATGTTACACTATTACAAACATAATGAAATTGATATCAATTTCTGAGATGCACTAAGACATGCTTTCTGTAGAATATGGAGTGTAAAGCTTTTTTCTTCCATTTACAGTGCCACACAAAAGTATTCCTTTACATAATGGTCTACGGGATAAAAACTGTTTGTGGCGTATATTAATTATGTTACACCATTTCAAATATAATGAAATTGATATACATTATTGAGGTTTACTACAAGTTACTTGTTATGTGTACGGCATTTATCGTTCATTTACAGAGACACAGAAAATATTTCGGGTACAGTACTGTGTCCGAAGTATTGTTTATAAGCCATAATTGGAAGTGGGATTTTAGTAAGGTATGTGTTTAACTAAATTTTTGAATGCTATGAGGTATGTATAAATGCTACAGATCATATACAGGGCAACACAAAAAAAATCGTAAGCATTACAGTGCATCAGCTTAAATTGATTAAAATGGGTTTTTAATCGAGTTATGCCTTTTGAACGTGAAATATATTTAGTATACCAAGAAAGGTTTGTAGAATATAAATAAAATCATATACAGGGCCACATAAAGAACTGAATACATGGCTGCCTATGTATGATAATTTCTGGAAGTGTGATTTCAGCGTGTATTTGCCTGAATTAAATTATAGCTTAATATGTATCGTGTATAAAAAGCTTAAGGTAATATACAGGGCTGTACAAAATAATTCAAGTATGTTTCCGTCTATTGGTAGAAACTGCTGAATATGAATTTCCAACTGTGTTATGTGTTTTATTACTAAACTAAATTGTAACATACTATAGAGTATATACAAATATATAAATTATATACAGGTACAAGGCTGCAGAAAAGAATTGAATACTTTTCCGGCTGTGGACGGTAATTGCTGAAATCTGGTTTTCAAATGTGTTTTGTGTTTTTGTGAAATGTTTACTTAGATACCTTAATTACCTTATTAAACAGTGATGATTTGTTAAAGTATTCTGTTAGTGCTGGAAAGTGTTTCATAATCTATGCTTAGTGCATGATTTTTCTTTCTTGTTCTTTTAATGTTTAATCATTTTAAGTTATTTAAAAAAAAAAACAAATATTGCTCTTTTTTTTTTTTTTCCAAAATCCGAAAAAAAAGAAAATTTAGTTAACTAAATTTCAAAATCCAGGGAGAAACAATGCCCATCCACTAACCCCTTGCCAGCACCCATGCACATGGCTTACGTATTTTATATACAAAATAATAGAATGTCAAAGGTGTGAGGAGTAATTATCTCCTTTACGCCTTTCATAAAACAACCAATAGCCAGATCTCTCAAGCCCTGTAAGAAAAGATGAAATTTTGTAAAATGGCAAATCTTATAACAGAGACATTGGTAAAGGGACTCTTAAATAAAAATTTTAGACTTTTGCTCCTACCTACAGGGAGAGGCAAAACCATACCTCAGTATCCATCAGTCAATTTAAGATTAAATTTTGTGAAATGTCCCCAAACAAACTGTATAGATGGGTAAAGCTTGGCTAATAATATTAGAAATACATCCCAAAATGTAGTATATGTCGACATCATAATGATGATGGCAACAACCTGCACTATTCTTTTCATCACTCATACATTACTTTTAAATATTGCAGAATTTCAATTTTTACATCATTAAACAGGGGGAAAGAATGTACTTTCAAATGAAATTTGTTTGTAAACTGTAGCTTAATTCATTGATTTTTTTTTAATGACTGTTTAAATAACTTTCAAGCATGATTGTTTAGGGTTTCATTCATCTCACGAAACCCTATCCGTCTTGCTTCTCTGTCTGTCTGTCACAGAGTCAGTTCTCAGAAACTGTATCAGTTAGAGACTTGAAATTTTGTGTACTTACGGCTGAATATCTACTGCCACGCTGAAAATCATAAAATTTGGAAAATGCCTTCATTAAAGCAAGATATTAATTAAACCTTAAAAACCCACTCATTAATGGTTAAAAATATTCAACTAAAGTGCAGAATTTATTTGAATTGTTGTCAATTTGTAAAATAGAGCACATAATAATATTCCCTTTCAATAAAAAAATGTATTTACACGTGCCTATCAAAAATAGAAATAAAACTTTAAAAATATAATTAAATGATCACGTGTTAAAAGGTAGAAAATTACGTAATAAAAAATATACTTGCGCATGAATATTAAAAAGAGAAATAATTAAATTATTACGTGTTCAAAGCATTAAATAGGGAAACTTACGTCATATTTAAAATGCTCAAATAACAATATTTCCAAACAGTTTAAATATAAAAATATATTTACACGAGATATTAATTTATTTTGACAAAATATTTTACCTATTATTGCAAATTTTAAAACAGCGTAAATAATATTTCCCTACAATTAAATATTTTAAAGTTTAATAATAGGAAAAAAAACTTTGAAAATTACATCATATTGGAAACGATACATTTAAAACGTCTTACTGAAAACAATTTTTGGTACTTCTCCATTATACCGTTGACAACTTTCCAAAAAAAAAAAACTATTGCCAAATTATTCACCAAACTCTAATGCCCAACAAACCAATGGAAGAATGTTACCAATGGAAGAATGTTGCCATTGGAATCTAAAGCCCCACTCACTAAAGTGTCAACTATCAGTAACTTTAAACAATAAAATTTATAATACATTAATGAAAACAGAATAAAAAAGTAATCTTAAATATTTATTTATTTACAATATTTTTCTTAATTATCTCCCTCGGCTGATGGATAAGTATTTATGACGTCAGTTGAAATGGATCTGTTGTGCGTAACTATGCATAGCAACATTTTTTCAACGCTTTTTCTCTTTTAATATCATGGCGTACCATTTAAGGTCGTTATTATTTTTTTAATTAATGAAATAACTAATAAATAGGTAAAATATCATTAAAAATACAGATAAATGTTGAATAAAAATCTGTCGATGACATAACAAACAGGTGTAACGCATCTGATGTCAATTGAATGTGACGCCACGGTAACACACTTTTTTCCCCTATATTTTGGCAAGTTTTTTTTTCTTTTTTGGATAGTGGTCGATGGGATAATGGATAAATACCCAATTTTTTATAACATCATTATAAAATTCCCCGATGCAGCAACATTGTTTACTTAGCCATTTTACACAAGTTGATTTTCAAATGTTTAATTGATGTTATTTAATCAATCACGAAAACAGTTGTTAGCTCTTTCGACAACAGTTGATTCGGCCTTAAAATACCTCAGTGAAAGGGAAATGAATGGAAACCGATTACAGCAGATCGCCACTGGTCGCTTAATTATAATTCAATCTTCTGTAATCATTTTAGAATTAATCAAATTAGCATGTTTTTAGAATTTGCAGTGTCAGAACAGGGGTTGACGAGTGTAGCTCAGAGGGGGCAGAGCTCCTTAGTAGAAAAAAGAAATAAAACACTAACAGACAATGATGTAATTAATAATGCGAATAGGGATTGTTAATAAAGAAGGGGAGAGGGGGGGGGGGGACTACTTTTTTTAGGTAGATTTCGTAAGAAATACTACCTATTACATTCTCACCTAAGTTGGAATTTTTGAAAAATTTTTGCAGATCTACCCCGATTATGACTCCCAGAACCCAAAACCACCACCAGTTCAAAACTTTATATATATATCTATCTATCTATCTATCTATGTCACTTTTTTATGAACATGATAACTGTAATAATTCTGCACAGATCTCTTCAAAACTGATACATAAAATCAAGGGGCATAAAATCTCGGTCAAGTTAATTAATGGGCAAAATCGAACCAAGGGGGGGAGGGTGGAGAGGCTTTTTGTGAAAACAGAAAAAAACCCATAATTTCTTAATTATGATACGTATCGAATCCGTTTAAAGTTATTATTACTTCTAGGAGAAGAGCCAAAAATGTATGTATGACAGATTTTTGATATAATTAAAAATGGCCCCAAGGAGGGGAAAAAGGGGGTGTTTTAGAAGAAAAAAATTCATAACGTCGTCAATTCACAAGATATCAAATCCGCTTAAATTTATTATAAATCCTCTTAATATTATCTAAAACTTTTATATTGACAAGTTTTTTATAGGACCAACCCTTATAGCAAAAAAAAAATTAAAAACAAAAAAAATCCTTGCTGGCTCCGCCTGCAAACAAGTTATTTTTCGAAGTAGGCGGTTCCAACTCCGCATCTTTTCGAAACAAATACATAAAATCAAGGGGCATAAAATCTCCGTCAAGTTCGTTAATGAGCAAAATCGAACAAGGGGGGGGGGGGCTTTTTGTGAAAACAGAAAAAACCCCATAATTTCTTAATTATGATACGTATCGAATCCGTTTGAAGTTATTATTACTTCTAGCAGAAGGGCCGAAAATTTATGTATGACAGATTTGTGATATAATTAAAAATGGCCCCAAAGTGGGGGGGGGTAGAAGAAAAAAAAATCATAACTTTGTCAATTCCCAAGATTTTAAATCCGCTTAAATTTATTATAAATCCTCTTAATATTACCTAAAACTTTTATATTGATAAGTTTTTTACAGAACCAACTCTTATACCCAAAAAAAAAAAAAATTAAAAAAAAAAAAATACCCCTGCTGGCTCCGCCTGCAAACAAGTTAGGTTTCGAAGTAGGAGGTTCCAACTGCTGCATCATGGCAAAAAGGTCATTTCTTCCGCAATTCCCAACAAACAGGTGCCCCACGGTCTGTGTCTTCGAAATCTACCTGTGCCTGTAGGCCGAGCCGTCAGGGATTTTTTTAAATATCGCATTTAGTCCACATGACAGATATTAGTATGACAGAGTATAATAGCGGGCTTCGCCCGTTATCAGCCAGTTCAGATATTCGAAAAAACGAAAAAATTGACCAGTAAATTTTTACTTTATAAAAAAAAAAGACTTTTTTTTTTTTTTTGAAAAATGAAATTTACTTGGATTTATTAAAAAGAAGGATAAAGTGTTCTGAAAGGAATAAACGAGACCCTTTGTGCAATCTTCAATCACACTTACCCACTTGTTTTAAATATATCTGAACAATAAACATTTGTTTGCTACAATAATGTAAACAGGGAAGTAACCATATGGGGAAAATGGAGGCTGAGCACCTCCCCCCTCCTCCCCTAGACTTTGTAATTTTTTAATAATAAGTAGCATCCATATTATATTTTAAACTTTTACACTTTGTAATCAAATTTTTCATGACAGGTGGACTTGCCTTCTGCATTTGTCTATATTTATTTATCATGTTTTATTTCATTATCATTAACATAGAAGATAAAAGATCAGATGTCAATTAGTCCTACAAGAAAATTTTTAAAGCCTCCTCTAACTGTGAGGCTGGTTACAGTACTGAAAGTAAAGTAACTAAAGAGAAAGTAGCAGAGCTACAACAATTGGCAATTGATTGCCCATGTTTGACGAGAGCAAATTAAGGGTTTTTTTCAACATCAGACAAATTTGCTGTGAAAATCAGGCTGGCTGACATTTAACAAATAAAAAACTATGCTATATTAAAATCAGAATTTTTATTTTATTTTATTAATTTTTTTTAAATTTTGAATAAAAATCACACTGTTTCTTACAGTTGTGCAGTTTCCTCTTCTAATATTTCATTTTCATTATATTTTAAATAAAAATACTTTGTTTTCACAAATTGTATTCTTTTTTGTACAAGACTGAATGTCAGAGAAATAACTTTTATTTATAAGAGGTTATAAAATAAATTCCTACTATGCTGAATGTGTAGACGAATTTTATAATTTTAAGAGTTAATGAGTTATTAAAAAGAATCAATCATTTTGGTAAGTGAATGATCCCAATCTGATTCCTGAAATGACTTTTTTTGCCCATGCCTAATTCAAATAATTAAGCAAAATCTCTAAAATTAAAGAAACACAAATGTGCGACCTACTTCAGTCATAATTTTAGCATTAGCATGTTAAGTTATTTAAACTTAATTATTAAGTAAATTTTACATATCATTTTCCCAGAATGAAGATTTTATAATTGTTTCATTATTGCTGTGGAATTATAATATTTGTAGCCTATTTAAAACTTTTCAGTACTTGTTTACTTTCCTGTTGACCATTTACAGTAAATGAAATCTGTCAAAAACAATGATTTAATGGCAATAATGTATAAACAAGACATTATTCATATTTTCATTATTATCAATTGCAGTGCTTGTGTATCCTTTTAGTAGTATATAATGTTAGAGGTAGAGTATGGTAGAGTATAATGTTAGAGTATATAGAGTTGTATAGAGTTGTATAATGGTAGAGTATAATGTTATGCATGCGATAAACATGTTTCATTTTTATTTATTTTGTGGACAAGCCAGTTAGTTTTAGTAATGAAGACTGTGAATTAACTGCTATTTCACTTGTTTTGCTCTCAGATTTTGAAAGAAAGTGGTAAAGGATTTGGGACAGGATGCAATGAAGTATTTTCAAGATTATGAAATGCTGCAATCAAATAAAGCCTGTATGGCTCCATATGAGACATTTAAAAATGAGTAAACAATGGCAATGCAATACAAATAAAAAAAATACGACAAATTAATTTATTAAAAAAGGAACATAAGTTCGGCAGCTCCAAAGTTGCATTTGTAACTGCACTAAGGTTTATTTACAGCTGGTCAAAAGTATTAACATCCATTAAATGGCAAAAAGAATATTATGTTATATATGTTACTTGTAAATGCTCATTTTCTGATTATATAAAGAGCAATCTGTTCTTTCAAATTTAGGTCATTATTTGAGTTAAATCAAACTATTTGATGCCAGATTGGATCATTGTTGCCTTGATGCATTGTTCCCCCTTACATCCCTCATATCACTATTCTTAAATGTTATGCATCATTGGAAATAAGATATTCTACACCATTAATATAGTTTTTTTTTTTTTTTTTTTTTTTTTTTTTTTTTTTTTTTTAATTCTTATTACCTTAACTCCCTAACCTTTAAATGATTCAAAAACAAAACAAAAAATTACTAGTTTTATTATTACCAGAACAACAAATGCTTTTTTTTTCTGTTCACAGATTAAACATTACTTACTTTCCAAGGATCTAGCTTGCTATGATCCCTTTCAGCTTCTCCTTTCAGTTTCATCTGATTTTCAGGAGTAAATTCACCTTCTTGTAGCCTCTTTTTCCATTCTTGGCAAGCACGGGCAAAAAACTCATTGCTGAGAGCTGTAGCAGTTAGTCTTACAGAGTAATCAGGTCCGATAATTCTATCTGCTTGAGGTAGCAATTGAACAAGTCGATACTGATATACAGCAGGTAGAGAAGCAAAAGTGTGTTTGTTCAGCAACGCCTGAAAATAAAATATATTGCTTAGAATTATAATTTGTTAGACTGACTTCAAAAACACAATAGGTTACAACTAATGTTAAGCTAACCAAATACAAGCAGCTATATTTAATTCAACATACTATAATAATTGTATAGTATATATCAGAAGAAAGAGCGCTCACCAAATTTAGGCAATCAATCACCAACTGAGATAACCCTAGCACTTTCTCCTTAGTTTAGCATATTTGTTTATGTAATTACAAATTTTACATTACGTAACTGTACTTAACAAATATCATTATGTTACAGGCTAACAGATTAAAACATTTCATGCTTGAAAATGGTTTCTAAAAAATCATAAAAAATTGGTAAATTAAATAACAGTTTTCCAATAAATGTTATTTGAAAATACATTATTTGCACTATTGAAATTATGGAGTATTTAAGAATGAAAAAAATATGCACCTAAAGCCAAAGCAATGGCACATATTGTGTTATTTTTTACCTTAGAGTTAATAATGGGCACATTTGTTTTGTGCCCATTACAGATGATGATGTATTACGAAATATTTTTGTAGAACATAACTTAAAAGACTTTTTGCAACTTATAAATAAAATTTTGCCAAAAATAAATTTTCAGTAGTTTTTTTTTTTTTTTTTTTTTTTCATTTTTCTTCTTTCTTTTGAGTCATTTTAGATTGCCTACTTAAAACATTTCTTTAACACCCTTTATCATAATAAAATAAAAGTGATCTTCATTCAAAAGGAAATTTTTGGATCTTTCCCAAAATGAAATGATAACCACTGTCAATAAGTGATGATAGAAAAAATTAAAATCAAGATTCAAAAAATATTTATATAATAAACTTGCAAAATAACGTTATGTGATCTGTTTTAGCTTACCCTTAAATTAGTATTCACAAGAATTGAGTCAGGAGTTTCAATGTTAATACAACCTTTTTTTGTTTGAGCAATTTGAGCAGCTGCAATATAAAAAACATATCAACAAGCATGGAAAAAAACTACATTAAACATACAATTTATTACTAAGCAAATTTTACATCATTATTCTGAAAATAAAAAAATCCAAGACTTTTCTGCTAGCTGGGCACTGATGATAAATCACTTAATACTGTTTCAATTGCCATCATTTACATTGAAAAAAAAATTCTATCACACTCTAAACAGATTTCTGAAATCTGACGCTATTGGTTATTTTACAAGAATACCAGTACAATTAATTATGAAGAAAATTATAAGCTTGTGTGCAACGAAGGAACAAAATATTTTTTTCCAGACAAAGGCATTTCGTCTACTAATGCAACTTACACAAAAAATTACCATGTTAAGCTTTCTTAAAATAAGAACAACAGATGATATTTTATTTATTTCTGCATGTGTGTACAACAAATGTTGTTGTCGTCTTCAAAATAAAGTTTTATGGTTTATGCTATAACTTCTCATGAAAAATAGTTGTTTGCCTTTTGTATTTATTTATTACTAGCAAGCTACGCCCGCCACGCTGGTCAATTTCTTATAACAAAATTTTAATCCAACAAAATATTGACATTTCATAATTCACTTTTATATTTTAACAGAATAATAAGGCTACTATAATTTGTGACTCGTGCTATAGCCAATATACACGCCAGGATACGTCGCCCTTATCATTATCTTTTTACGCATGAAGGTTTCGCTATGGTACTCCATTGTGAAATTTGGTAATTTTTCAAATTCAATATTTGAAAAATGGCATAATCATTAGATTTGAAATTTATATCAAGAAAAATACAATTTTTTACCTTTCAAACGCAGTTTGCCTAACAATTTTCTGACAAATACTTTTCAAGCTACTATTTTTTTTCAGTAACTTCAAATGTTTTATTTTCCGAGATTAATCTGTGGCAACAATTAGCGAAAAACCCAGTCGTTAGAAACGGATAGTTTTTTATTAAAGAGGCTGTTGGAGCAGGGATTGTCACCACCAATTTGCCACCATCACTTTTGAAATCGGTTCGGTAGTTCTAGAGAGTCCATAGAAATTGTAATTTAGAATGGTTTTAGAACGCTTTTCACTCATTTCACCCTTTTAAATTTCGGAATTTTTTTTTATTTTGTTCTTAGAGAGCATTTACATCTTATAAGTAACTACAACGCCAAATTTCAAATTTCTAGCTGCTTCAGTATAGAAAAGATCGCAATTTTAGAACGTTTTTTGCTCTTGCACCCTCCAGGGGTAGTGGCACCGCCTTTAAATATAGCCTATGTTGTAGCAGGTGTTGTCACCATCAATTTGCCACCATCACTTTTGAAATCGGTTCGGTAGTTCTAGAGATTCCATAGAAAATGTATTTTAGAATGTGTTGTTTACGTTTTTTAACTTGCCAAACGTCTGAGAGATATTCTATTTTTCATGTCGAACGAACTTTAGAAGATGATCGTTGATTTATGTTGAACTATCTTGCTATCATGAAGTATTTTTCTAAGAATTTTTCAAAATGAATTTAAGCCATGCTGTATAATATTATAGGGTCAATGACAGAAGTTTTAAATTAATTGTGTTTCCAAGGTACTTTTTTCAGTTAATTATTTTAAATTTTAAAAAAATTGTAAATTTCATAATGTTAAAATGATATATGCCCACTGGGAGTACCAACTATATACATTTTTAATTGTGTTTTTAACGAAGTTTTCAATATTTTTTTTTTTTTTTTACATTAAAATAATTTGCAAATTTTACATGTTAAAATGATTTATGATAGTACTACTCATTCTGGTTGGAGTTGCTGCAAAAAGTGGCGAGCAAGCGAAGTGAGCTGGGACTGCGTAGCATTCCCAATGTGAATTGCGTCACAATTCACGGGGGTTGGGGAGTGTTAGCGAGCAGGGGATAGAACCCCCTAGTTATTTTTTATTTTTACTTGGATGTTTATTTCCATATTCGTAACCATGGAGTATCTCAAGCCATAGTTCTGATAAGTTAAATGATGCTGCACCGTTACATATTATGTTTTACCATCTCTATGGTTTCTCTTATAATAGATGAATAGTACAGTACAGATTGGAAGGAAAAACTATCTTACTTTCATCGAAATTTATTTGGATAGTTTCTTCTTGATATAATCTTGCCAGGGCTGTGGTTTTTCTATTATACTTTATATCAGCCATTGAACTAGCAATAGAACTGGAAGTAAGATAAGGCTGTTTTACACAGAATCTTACCTGCTGCCTGTTTGCCACCGGATTTATTTTATTTAGTACTTGCTACCGAAACTAATTCCAAGCAAGCCAATTAGAAACGGGAAACCTGATTGATTAGCCCTCAACTGTTTAGCCTAGGAGGATTGAAAACGGTTGATTGAAAACGGATGGAGTCATACCATTGCATTGAAAGCATAGATCTAATATATTTTTGCTCTGAGGTTGAAAGCTGAAGCTTTTTTTTTAAAGAACTCACGTTTTCACTACTAAATATGTATATTATTTTTTCACAAAACTTCAAAGAGAGCTTGGATACAGTTTCATTTATAACCAATTGAAACGTTAGAGAGTTCGGAAGATGAGAACTATTTTTTTATTGCTATGTTAAAGGATCCGATGCAAAAACAAACAAACAAACAAAAAAGCGAGAAGAAAACATTTCTTTTACAACTAGATAATAATATTTTTTCATGAAATTTTTACATAGGCTGTGAAATTGTTTTATTTATCACCAATAAAGATTTCAAAGAGTTCGGACAAAAAGAACTTTTTATGTTAAAACTATGAAATGACCCTACATAAAAAAACAAGAAAATGAGCACTTTTATCACTAAATATTAATATTTTTTCACGAATTTTTCGTTTAAAGATATTTTATACAAAATTTTAAAATATTTTATACAAAATTTTAAAGAGAGCTTGGATACAGTTATATTTATACCCGATTGAAATATCAGAGATATCGGAAGATGAGAACTATTTTTTTTATTGCTATGTTAAAGGAGCCAATGCGAAAACAAACAACAACAACAAAAAAAAAACAAGAAAACATTTCTTTTACAATTAAATAACAATATTTTTTCACAAAAATTTTACATGGGCTGTAAAACCATTTTATTTATCGGCAATAAAGATTTCAAAGAGTTCGGACAAAAATAACAAGAAAATGAGCGCTTTTATCGCTAAACATCAATATTTTTTCACGAATTTTTCATTTAAAAATATAATTTCATACAAAATTGGGTTAAAAATATAAAATAATAAAAACTTGATTTTTTTTTTTTTTTATTATAACGGGCCTGGGCAATGCCAGGTGGGTCAGCTAATAGAGATTGTAAAACATAAAAATTCAATATGTAACGATGCAGCATCATTTAACTTACCAAAACTATGGCTTCAGTTACTCCATGGTTACGAATTTGGAAATAAACATCCAAGTGAAAATAAAAAATTATGTGCATAATTTGAAAGAGTACATAAAAAATTGAATGATGGCGTTTCAAATCATAGATTCAAATCATCATAGATCATGCAATTGTAGTATATTCTTGTTTGTTCTGATAATGGCTTTGATGAAGCTGAAACATGTCAACAATCTAATAAAACTTATTTTTCTGTTTATAAAATTTTTATTTTACACCTTTTCGCAATTAAAAGAAGTATACTAGATAATATTTTTGAACTAGAACTCATTGAAAGTCCTGCAAGTATAACTAGAGCTCACAACTTAATACAACTAATTAAAAAATTAATTATCTAATCTTAATAATAAATGTTTGTATGATAGTCATAAATTACACATATTAAATATATGACTATAGAAAAAATATCAGAATAACCTTAATGCATAGTACTGGTATTTCTGGAATATTAACAGTAATTAATAAGAAGAAAGTATAACAAACCTGTGCTTAATTTTCTGTTGGACCTTTTCCTTGGCTACAAAAGAAAAAGAAGAAAAATGGTTTAGTAACTGCACTGTAAATAGCTAAATTTATTTTTGTATAAACTATGCTACTAACATATAAGAAATATATACCTTAAAACTAAGTCCAGGAATTGATGCAAGTAATTCCCTCATTGTCTGAGGTTTATGCCTAGTACTTTCTCTTAACGAAACTCTATTACTTTCTAATGAACAGCGCCACCTCTCTTCAGGTGCACAACCTTGAGAGATAAATAAAATATATTTAATCTTAAAATTTAAAAAAGTAGTTTCATTAAATACAGAAAAAAAAAAACAATAATAGGAAATAAATAAATATCTGTTTGATAATGTAAGAGCAATGGTAGAACACAGTATATATGAATGTATCATAACAATAGAATCAATTTGTTTTTTCTTTTTAATTAGCCTATTTTATTTGCTAAGACACAGCAAAACATACATTATATCTGAAAATTGGCTTGATAGTTTAAAAGCTAATTTAGAAAATACCAAATTTATAATCTCGAGCCCATCATTTTAGACTATTGAAATATTTTATAACTTGTGTTTGAAATCATTTGTGAACCATTAGTTCAAAACTACTGAAAAAAGAACTGGACCAGAAAGGGAAATTTTTTAGTGAGTACCTGATCTATATGAGTACCTGAAAACATAACTTTTTTCTTTTTTCAGCAAAATAAATTATCAATTGCATAATTATAGTTGCACTAAGAATAAAAGCATGCTGCATGTTAGAGACTTCTCATTACTTTACACTGATCAACGCAGCAACATACATGCTTTGAGCATGTATGTTGCTGAAAAAAAAAGCATTTATTTAGCAAAAAAACTTTAACATTTATTTTTTATTTTTGAAAGAGTTTTACATATAATTATGCTGGAATCAACTTAATTTACAAGTACTCAAAGCAAGGTCTATTAGATTATTAAATTATTTCTCTGAAGGTTGAGAAAATATATCTTGTTTGAAATACAGAATTTTAATTAGCAGACATGTAGGTTATCAAGTTCATTAGTTCTTAGGATCAGTAACATTACTTTTTTTTTTTTAATTCTATGGTTTTGTTAATATCCTATATAACTTGGGTTGTTAAAGCAGATCAAATAATACCTCAGTTCTGGACATTATTTTGGTGATGTAAGATCTATGGTGGAACTAACGAATTTAACAGGAGTGATTGTATGTTCATGAAAAAATACCTGAATTTTTTAGCAAGAAAACGTTTTCGTAGGAGAGAGAGGGAGGGGGAAGGGAACATATAATTTATTGCAGTTAGGTCAAATTATGAAAAATATTAATTTTAATTATGCTTAGCAATCATATGAAATTGATATTTTATTCTTATTTTATGAATTTAACAATCAGAAAAACAGGAATTTTGGTACTGAAAATGAAAAAAAATACCTGAATTCAGGTACATAAACCTGAACACAATCATCCCTGATTTAAGTCTTTCCTTGGTACTATATTGTACATCCAACAGACAGTATTTTGAAAATGTTAACATTTATTTGGTTACATCTAATTATTATATTGCTTATAATTACTTATTACAAATTATTCTTGTAAAAAACAGTTTAACAGTTAACAGCTATAATGGAATATATAACATTTGTTTAAAAAAAGTACAAAAACATGCATACGTAAGAAATTCTGAAAAACAGATAATCAAGAAAAATGAACTGAAAACTTAAATTATTTAAAAATATGAGGAAAATAACGAAAACTTACCAGCTCCAGCAGGTGCAGGTGGTAGAGATTTCATAATAATACGAGGAATGGGGGGTGGAGCATTGCCACTAGCAGCAATTGCTGTGTTCCTCCTCCGCCTCTTCTGTTGCTGTCTCAGAGCATGCTTAATTGCTCTCTGACTGTGACTTTGAGATACCTAAAAAATTTAGATGTTTAAATTGCATTTAAAACTTACATATTTTCAAATTAGTTCTACACTGGGAAGCAATATGATATAAGTAAAATCAACTTCATTCATGCATTTTTCACCCAAAAATTGTAAACTTTAATTTTTACTGTAAAATAAAGCTTGTTCTTATATAGATTATTTTTGTACGTTTTTTCCTTTTTTAGCCAAGATACTAGAACTGTTACAAATCAGTGCCTTTTAAGGAATATCTGACGTTAATATTTTCTAACATTGAAACAAATCACATAAGTCAATTGAAAACATTATAGTTCTTCACAGATATCAATTCAAAAGACCACAGTAAAAACTTACTTTTGCTGGAGATGTGACATTCAGATTGGCAGTAGAGGTCTGATTAAATTTTTCTTTTTTGGCATCTTCAGCTAAGTTTTCTCCATTCATTCGCCTGATGCGGGTGCAGTACTCATTTTTGTACGCTAATGGTTTAACTGGTAACTGATCATTTTTTACAAGATCATCATTCTGTAAACTACACAGAGCATTGTTGTTTGACAAGGAGAAGAGTTTGAAACCAGGAGGCAATCGAACATACAGCACTAAAAAGTAAAATAAAAGATAATGAACTGAAGAGGAAAATATATCTTTTAAAATAAATAAAATACTTTTATACAGGCAAAAAGTAAAAACTACTACACAAATAAATAAAATTCTGTTAAATATATATACATTAAAATGTGATTAAAACCATGTAATAAATGACCAAATAACATCCCGATTAGGACATAAATGTTAACTTTTTTTTTGCCGATTTAACATTTTGATTTTATTTTTCCAGTTCTTATATGCACTAGTGATGGGTGATGTCGATATTTTTTTATCGATGTCTCTAGTCAATAAATCATTATACTTAATCTACATCACATCAGATTTTATGAAGAATTACAATAAAAAATATTAAGATTACTTTCGTTGTAATATAACTAATTTTGCATTAACTGTTTCATGTCAGCTCTTGAAACACAGGAGATCTTTTTTAAAGTTTCAAGAAGAGCCGAGGGAAGTCAAAAATCTTAAGGGAAGCTTCATACACCGAAGCAGAAGTCAATGTAAAAGTCAATTACAGGAAATTGCAGTGCCCCTTGGCAGAAAAAACAGAACTATAATATGCCAGGGGGGGGGGGGGAGGCAAATCAAGACAAATAACTCTCCAAGTTGTGTGAGGGTTGGACCCATAGAACCTGAGATATTGAATAAAGAAGAAATGTATACTATGTAGCACACAATACAGAAAATTGCACCGCCTCTGGAGGAGAGACCAAGAACTTAAATAGTGGTCGTGTTGGTGCTAAACAAACCAAGACAAATGTTCCAAGTTGTGTAAGGATTGGACACATAGAACCTGAGATATTGAATAAAGAAGAAAAGCACACTATGCAGCAGAAATACAGGAAATTGCAGCGCACCTAGCAGAGAGAACTAGAACTGAAATGTTGGTGATATTAGTGGGAAACAAACAACGACAAATAGTCCAAGTTGTGTGAGGATCGGACCCTTAGAACTCGAGGTATTGAATAAAGAATAAATGTTCACTAACGATTCTCTCAATAAATATCGATCATATTTACTCCCCTTCATGTGGTCGATTAAGACAACATTAATTCAAGAAAATATCGATTCAACATCGATTCGGGCAGAATTGCTCATTAAAATTTTTGTTCAAATAGTTATTGCACTTGAATCGATACCTCAATACAGGTATTTACTTTGTCTTTATAATCACCACTGAAGATCAATAGGATCAATCTATCCCTGCTAGAAGATTGTTACATTGATCTTTCTGGAGCTATTTTAGAGGCAAAGATGTTGTCGAATTTCATATAAGGGCTTTTTTCTTTCCAGGTTAAATTTTTATAGTTTTAGTTTAGAGCCTAGTTATTTGAGTTACTAGTTTATAAAAATGTGTTTTTCAAGCTCGTCCAACCCCCAACGAGACCTTTTTACACATTCTTTCCAAGTCATTTGGTTATTAACTAAACACTGATATTATTTTTGAAACTCTTGGTAACTACTATTTATGAACAATAATAAAAATTTGTTTTGTTTTTTTCAGTTCAAACATTTTATTCTTGCTTTAGAGCCATGTTACGCAGGGTTCTCGTTAGTTAAGTGGTAACTCATTCAAGTTTTCCATCTCCCTCCCCCCCCCCCCCCCCCAAATCATAACTTTCTTAATTATGATCTGATTTGAATGGGACATTTTTCACATTCTTCCAGAGTCCTTTATTTACCAATTAAACATTCATATTATTTCTGAAACTCTTGCTGACCACTATTTATGAACAATAATCAAAATTTTCGGCTTTTTGGCACTTCAAACATTCTATTTCTTGCTTTAGAGCCACATTACTCAGGGCTCTCGCTACTTAAGTTGTATCTCTCAAATTTGTCTCCTCTCCCTCCTTAAAGGTTAGAGTCCTGTACAGGTTGGATTAAACCCCACCCGAACCCGAAAATTTAATTTGAAGTCACCCCAGAACCCAACAAAATAAATTTTATCAACCCACAACCCGACATATTTAAACCTGAAATACTTCAACCAGAATCCAATCTGCAACCCGAAATGAAAAGAAGTCAATTCATGTTTTTATACAATTATAAAAAGTAATCTTCAATTATATCTCTATTCTGTTAAACCAATTTAATCTTTTATACGAACCATAATTAAAGTTATGATTTGAAAGGAGGAGAGAGAGGACAAACTTATAAAAATTGCCTAGTAACCTAAATAACTAGGCTCTAAATTAGAAAGATAACAATTTAACATGGAAAGAAAAAGGCCCTTATATGAAATTTGACAGCAGCTCTGCTGCTAAAATAGTAAAATCGAAAGAATAAATATATTATACATATTGTTATGAAATGAGTGCCAGAAATATCGATCTATTGTCTAATCCCATTCTCATGATCAAATTTCCTGCCAATTGATCAATAGGAATTACTCTTTTTAAGCTATCTGTGTGAGAACTGATTCAAGAAAATCGATACTAGAATTTAGGTATCGATTTTTATTTTGATCGATGCTGTTTTATATGATGTTGATATTTATCGATCCTCGATTTTTCCAGAATTGACATTACTAATTTGCACTGATGAAGGGGTTCTAAAACACTTGAAAAAGCAGCATGTTTCATTTTTAATGTCATGTATGTCTTTTATTACTTAGTTTTATTCATATACTAGCTAACCCGCCCGGCGTTGCCCGGGCCCGAGATAATTACAATCTCAGAGAAAGGCGTTAACCCCCTCCCTCCCCATACCCGCAAATATAATGAATAATTTGTTCAAGAGAACCACCGTCACGTACATTAACGCAATCATTAAAAAAAGAATTACATTTTTCTGATAATTAGAACATAACGAAGACGCTACACTAAAATAGCCGGCAGATGACACCCCTTCCCGACCTCAATTTCAAATCTATATCTTAATTAGTTACCTAAATATTTGTTCATTAGTAAAATTTGGCAATTATTTCCTTTCATTTTCGCAAACTAAATGAGAGGGATCGGCCAGAGAAACAGATCTCTTTGTAGTTCAGTTTTTAATGAAAGCCGATCCCTGTCTGAAAATTTCTCGGATCATTTTCACTGGCGCCGCAGATTTTTGGCAGTTTTTTGCGTAAATTAAAAAAAATTACCAACCGAATTTTTCAAAAATCACATAGTCAGATACAGAATATTTTTTTACATATGCTCAGAAATTTTCAAATTGATATCTCAATTAGTTTTCTTAAAATTTGCTAATTAGTAAAATAATTTCGAATTTGTTCATTTCCGCTCACAAATCCAACGCGCCAGCCCGTTTCATTTGCCATTTTGTTTTAAAAGATGACATTTTAGAAGCGATGGTTAATGAGAATCTAATTAATATCTAGGCTAATTATCAAAATATTAAAATTCTGAGGCTCAGGTGCACATGGCCAGGCCTTGGACTTAGAGGTCTGCACGGGCCGATATTTCCAGGCCCGGGCCCGGCCCGACCCATACAAAAAATAATTTGGCCCGGCCCGGCCTGATACAAAAATTAAAAGTTCGGCCCGATTTAAAAGTTAAAAGTTCGGCCCGAGCCTAGCCCGGCCCGGAAAAAAGTTAAAATCTCGGCCCGAGCCTGACCCGGCCCGAGTGAATTTCTACAAAACATAATTTTTACGTCGATTTGGTTAAAAATTTGCCTCGTAGGAGGAGATCTAACCAAAAATTCTTATCTTAGCCTTTTTTTTCATGTTCATAATCTTCATTTTTATAGAGCTGCCATAAGCTGGAATATTTATTTTTTTAATAAATCTCTATTTTTTGTATGTATGTGTTTAAGTTATCATCAATACTGTTAATCCATATTCCATTTATTGAAGTGTTAAAAATCATAAAAATGCTATACAGTAAAATCTTCTAAGATGGAATTGCATAGCGAATAAAAAAAAATGAGTTATAGACAATTTGCCTTCTTAGCAGGTGTAAATGTATTATATATTCATTTCTTATGTATTAATATATTCATTTTTAAAGGATCAACACATTTTTCAATTTAAGACAGGATTCCATCATAAGCAGGTTCTTTTTCACACGTTTTACTATATTTTAATTTAGCCACATTTTAATAAGTGTATAAATCTACTATTCTTTAAAAAGAATAAATTTTAATGTTTAATTATAAAATAATGGCGATTTAAAAATGTATGCATGTTTTGCAAAGATTTTTATGCCAGATCTTATTTTACTGACCTTCGAACGGACCAGACACGCCGAGACAATGATTTTCATACGGGTCAAAACCAGGACTAAAAATTTTGAGGCGTGAAGACTAGGAAGAATGAAACCAGTACCGGCTCTGTACGGAAAAAATAATTTAAGGCACGGCCTTATCCTTCAGGAAAAAAGTAAGGCCCGACCCGGCCCGTAAAGAGTAATCTCATCAAAAAGTCACCTGTAAAAAATGCAGCCAAGTCTCGTAACTCATTTACCGTAAAAAGTACTGAGATCGTATAAAGCCAAGTTTAACTATCTTATTAACTCTGAAATTTTCATTCACAAATCACTCCTAGTCCCTACATCTTTAGTTAATTATTATTTTGTGACTTGGCAATTACGTAGCACGAGAATATGATGTATATAGTTAGTCTTAATCAAATAATACTATAACATATTAAAGTGCAATAACTTCCCCGTGCGTATATAATTTGCCTTAATTAAATTATCCCATCCCATCCCATAACATAGTAAGGTGTAATAACTTCCCTGTGCTGCGTAATTGCCAAGTCACAAAATAATAATTAACTAAAGATGTAGAGACTAGTAGTGATTTGTGAATGAAAATTTCAGAGTTAATAAGATAGTTAAACTTGGCTTTATACGATCTCAGTACTTTTTACGGTAAATGAGTTACGAGACTTGGCTGCATTTTTTACAGGTGACTTTTTGATGAGATTTCACTTCTTTTTGTAAGTAATCCTCCTTTTCTTGATTTTGGGTTCTTTTTGGAGATTATCCACTGATTTTTGCTAAGCCCACACTCTGTCCCTATTATTTACAGGTATAAAAAATTTGAAGCTTTAGTTTCGTTTGTAAAGTACTGTAGATAAAAAGAGATTTCAGGTTCCTAGGCAAGCACTAAGTTATGGGAGGGGGAGTGTCAAAAGATTCTCAATTGCTTCCAGGATAGGTGCTATCCGTCTGAGATATTACTCGCAGCCCTGGATACTTGATATTTAACATAAAAGAACTTTTTAGTATAAAAAGAAAGCCAAAATTAAAATTTCCGGAAATTTCCAATAAATCAAACTATATATTCCTTTTTTCGATGGTATTTTTTTTTGTTTTTTTAGTCTTTTTTTTATTATTTAAAGATTTTTTAATTTTTTCTTACTTTGTGTACTAAACCCTGCCTTTCTGCCAAATGTCAAGCTTCTAGGACTACAAAATCGAATTATTTTCAAATTTTCGACTTTTTATAAATTTATTGATTTTTCGATTTCAATTCTAAGTTACCTGATTGTCATGCCAATATAGTAATTATTTGATCAGTCTTCTTAGGATCATTTAGGTTCAATTTAGAGATAAATCAAGTGAATCTTAGAGTCACCATGATTTTATTTAGAAAGGACTATCAAGCCATAACCAGCCAGTAATGTCGGGAGGGTAGGGGGAGCTGTGAAAATTTTTGTGGGGTTAACATCATTTAACAATCCATATTTCATATGTGAAGTAAATAGAGTACAACCTATGAAAGAAAACAAACCTGTCTATAAAGAAATCGCCTATATCGTAGCCAGTCTATAGCGGAACTTTTCTATAACGAAATTCATAAACGAAAGAAAAGAAAACCATAATCCGGGGGAAATAACATAAAACAATTAGGGGCGTTGTACTAGCTATTTGAATTTAGCTAGTTGAATTTAACGAATATTTTAATTGTTCCTTTTTTTGAATAGTAAATACTACCTTTACACCAAGTTTTAAGTTTCTAAGACTACAAGATAAAATTATTTTCAATTTTTGATTTTTTTCGAATTTTTTTTTTTTTTTTATAATTTTTTGGATTTTTTGATTTTTCTTATTTTGTATCCTTTATTACAAATTTCAAGTTTCTAGCGCTACAAAATCGAATTATTTTGAAATTTCCGATCTTTTTCGAGTTTTTTATTTTATTTTCGAATTTATTGTGTTTTAATTTTCCCTTTTTCTGTATCCTAAACAATAAGTTTACGCCGAATTTTAAGTTCTAAAACTACAAAATCGAATTTTTTTCAATTTTTCGAATTTTTTGTTTCGAATTTTACAGATTTTTTATTTATTTCTTTTTTTGTATCCTAAATACTACCTTTATTCCAAATTTTAAGTTTCTAGCTTTACAAAATCGAATTATTTTCAAATTTTCGTTTTTTTTTTTTCCGATTTTTTTATTTTATTTTCAATTTTTGTTGCGTTTTTAATTTTTTCTTTTTCTGAATGCTAAACACTACCTTTACACCAAATTTTCAGTTTCTAAGACTACGAGATCATATTATTTTCAATTTCTCTCTTTTTCTTTCTTTCTTTTTTTTTTTTTTTTTTTTTTTTTTTTGAAATTTTCTATTTTTTTTTTAATTATCAATATTTTTTTTATGTTTCCTTATTTAGTATCTTAAATATTACCTTTATTCCAAATTTCAAATTTCTAGCGCTATGAAATCGAATTTTTTTCAAAATTTCCTTATTTTTCGATTTCTTTCGATTTTTTTATTTTATTTTCGAATTTTATTGCGTTTTTATTTTAACTTATTCTGAATCCTAAACACTAACTTTACCGCGAATTTTAAGTTTCTAAGGCCAAAAGATCAAATTATTTTAATTTTTTTCATTTTTTACGAATTTTTGATTTTTTTTTCGAATTTTCTAGATTTTTTAATTTTTCCTTATTTGGCATCCTAAATACTACCTTTATTCCGAATTCCAAGTTTCTAGCGCAACAAAATTGGATTATTTGAAATTTTTCGATTTTTTTTTCGATTTTTCAATTTTATTTTCAATTTTTTTTTTGTGTGTGTTTTTGATGTTTTCTTTTTCTGAATTCTAAACACTACCTTCTAACCAAATTTTAAGTTTTTAAGACTACAAGATCGTGTTATTTTCAATTTTCAATTTTGTTCGATTTTTTTGAATTTTCGAAATTTTTTTTTTTTTTTTGTGAGTGTGTGAGTGACAAAAAATCGAAACTTAGAGTTCATATATCGTCTGCACTAATTTATGGGTATTTTTTGAATTATCCATATTTTTTAATTTTTCCTTATTTAGTATCTTAAATATTACCTTTATTCCAAATTTCAAGTTTCTAGCGCTATGTAATCGAATTATTTTCAAATTTTCCTTATTTTTCGATTTTTTCGATTTTTTGATTTTATTTTCGAATTTTATTGCTTTTTTTATTTTAACTTATTCTGAATCCTAAACACTATATTTTCTGCGAATTTTAAGTTTCTAAGGCTAAAAAATCCAATTATTTTAATTTTTTCAATTTTTTTCGAATTTTTGATTTTTTTTTTCGAATTTTCCGGAATTTTAAATTTTTTCTTACTTTGCATCCCAAATACTACCTTTATTCCGAATTCCAAGTTTCTAGCGCAACAAAATCGGATTATTTGAAATGTTTCAATTTTTTCGATTTTTCGGATTTTGCTTTTGATTTTTTTGGTGTTTTTGATGTTTTCTTTTTCTGGATACTAATCACTACCTTCACACCGAATCTTAAGTTTCTAAGACTACAAGATCGTATTATTTTCAATTTTCAATTTTGATGGAATTTGTTGAATTTTCGAATGTTTTTTTTTTTTCGAATTTTCCGGATTTTATAATTATTCCTTTCTTTGTATCCTAAACACTACCTTTTTTCCAAATATCAAGTTTCTAGGGCTACGGGATCTACCTAATCTTTTTGATGACGCGTGAACGAGTGAGTGAGTGAGTGACAAAAAATCGAATGTTTGAGTTCATATATCGTCTGAACTAGAAAAGACAGAAAGTTGTAATTTTAAATTTTGGTCCAGTGTGCCAAATACTCTAGAAAAACAAAGTTTCAAATTTTTGGGATACTCCAGCGCGGAGATATGGGGGGGGGGGGGTCAAAAGTGCCCTGAGTTGCTTCCAGAAAAGTATGCTTACGGCTGTCCTCTCTCGACTCGGCTCAGATTTTGCCAAGGCTGTGGTTTTCCTATTAGACTTAATGTTAGCTATATGCTCCATTTTTCTGCAACTAAATTTCCTCATGCCAATATAGTAATTCATTGATCCGTTTTCTTAGGATCGTTTATGTTCAATTTAGAGATAAATCAAGAGAATCTTAGAATCACCATGATTTTATTTAGAAAGGACTATCAAGCCATAACCAACCAGTAATGTCGGGAGGGAGAGATGTGAAAATTTTTGTGCGACCAACATCTTTTAACAACAAATATTTCATATATAAATTAAATAGAGTAAAGCCTGTGAAAGAAATGAACCTGTCTATAAAAAAAAAAAAAAAGTCTATAACGTAGCCAGTCTATAGCGGAACTTTTCTATTACAAAATTCGTAAACAAAAGAAAAGAAAAGCATAATCCGGGGAAAATAACACAAAACAATAACGGAAGGTGTACTAGCTAATAGGACAATTATCTTAAAACCTATCTAAAACAAACTATCCCCCATCCTGTGGGATTTGTTTTTCAATGTTTTACTTTATTTAATGCAAAACATAGATTGCATCCGACAACTCATAAAAAAGTCCTCCGGCCTGTACCGGCAGGAAAAGGTAGCTTTCCTATATCTTCGTTTTAAAATTTTAGCTAATGTTACTCGAAAACAGCAAGTTAAAATGCAAAGAAACCGTTTACAAAAGATTCGTTTACACTGAATTTGAATAAGAAATTCGCCAAATTATTGAGCTATAGCCAAGTTGGCTTCATTTATGAAGACTTATATTTGTCGCCAAATTTGGTGAGAATTTGGCGCTAATGGATATGAATATATAGTTTTATGCGTATGATTGGGAAAATGATTACAACAATGAAAGAAAATAATTTGCGAGAAATCGCGTTCACTAAAACTTGTAAATTTATATTAAAATCATTAAAATTACAGACATTACAATACACTTTCATAAAACATTAAAAACATATTAAAATTGGACGTTTCGGATTTACATGGAAAATCCCTCTTCAACAACAACATTTCACTTAGCATAAATCATAGTTCAAAAATATCAACAAATAGAAAATGCAACGTATCAAAATTTCGAAGTCAAAGTTACAGTTATAATAACACGGAGTATTCATTCGGGATTGCTTGACTATTATTGACCATAAATTTATCGTTGGTTTTTTGTAATGTGCTGTTTTGTTTCAAAATGTCAGCCACCCTAGAATTTCAAACTGCTCTATCTCAGCCAATTTTTAAGATAGAGGTAAAACAAAAAATGCTCTGGAATCCTTGTATCAAGTCCTAACACCTAATTAAAAAATAAACTTGAATTTTTAACTTTTTTGTATATTTATTTTAGTTTTAAAATTTTCCGTGGCCGCCATCTTGAAACAAGATGGTGGACCAAGCTGGCCAATGAACTCGGTCGAGGCATTGGTGAGCTTAATACACACAATTAGTTTCATCCAAATTAATTTATAAATACGAGCGTTATCGTATCAAATTATTTTCATTTTTTCAATTTTTTTCGAATTTTTTTATTTTTTTTTTCGAATTTTCTGGATTTTTTTAATTTTTCTTTTTCTGTATCCTAAATACTACCTTTATTCCTAATTTGAATTTTCTAGCGCAACAAAATCGGATTGTCTTCAAATTTTCGTTTTTTTTCAATTTTTTCGATTTTTTCAATTTTGCTTTCGATTTTTTTGGTGTTTTTGATGTTTTCTTTTTCTGGATGTTAAACACTACCTTCACAGCAAATCTTAAGTTTCCAAGACTACAAGATCGTATTATTTTCAATTTTCAATTTTGATGGAATTTGTTGAATTTTCGAATGTTTTTTTTCGAATTTTCTGGATTTTATAATTTTTCCTTTCTTTGTATCCTAAACACTACCTGTTTTCCAAATGTCAAGTTTCTGGGGCTACGGGATCTACCCAATCTTTTTGATGACGCGTGAACGAGTGAGTAAGAAGTGACAAAAAATCGAAAGTTTGAGTTCATATATCGCCTGAACTAGAAAAGACAGAAAGTTGTAATTTTAAAATTTGGTCCTGTGTGCCAAATACTCTCTATAATTGAAGTTTAAAATTTTTGGGATACTCCAGCGCGGAGATATGGGGGGGTCAAAAGTGCCCTGAGTTGCTTCCAGAAAAGTATGCTTACGGCTGTCCTCTCTTGACTTGGCGGAGGCACTGCCGTGCCTCCAGATCACTAGGCCCGGCCCGAGCCTTCAGAAAAAAATATGGCCCAGGCCCGGCCCGATCCGAGTGCTGTGAAGAAAAATAGGCCCGAGCCCGGCCCGCGGGCCGGGCCGAGTACTGGCTTCAGGCCTTGGCCCGGCCCGTGCAGATCTCTACTTGGACTATCCACATCTAAATTTGCAGACTTCTAGGTGGGCTAGATTTTGCTAGCCATCGCCAACAGACACACACACACAGAGCGAAACTTTCTTTTATTAATATAGATTAATACTCACTCTGGCATAAAGCCCCTCCCACCCACACACACACACTACTTATTTAGAAGGGAAAAAAATGTTTATTTATTTTGCTTCTAGATCACCTGCCAAAGCATGCAGAAACATGAATAAAAAATTTTATACTGTTAAATTACTTGAAAGGAAATTCTTATAATCTTATATTTATTTATTTATTTTTGAAAAATTGCTGTGTGTGATTGAAATAAATATAAAACTTAAACATTATATCAAATTTAAACGAAATTTTTCATTTGTTATTCAATTTAATTTTTCAATGTTTAGGTTTTCTTCAATTAAAAAAAATGAATTATTTTATTTCATAATCTTTTTGGATATTTGTAAAGCAACCCTTTTTGCTCTGATATCAAACATTTTACAATTAAACTCTTAAATAATTTGCATCATCCATAAAAATAATAAATTGGCCCAAAAATTTAGATATTTAAATATATCACAAGTATATTTTAATGTGGTATGTCTAATAAAAAATTTATCTTTTTTTCTTACTCAAATTTTTTTATTCATTTATCAGTGTCTTTCAAAACAAATGAAAAAAAAATGCTTGGACAACTATATTTAGTTGTTTTGTTTATTAAAAGCATAAATTGTATGCTAAGAAAAAACTAATAATATGCTAGAAAAAAATATATGTAAATCAGAATTAATCAATAATGTAAACATATGATATATTCATGTAAAAACATATTAAAAAATAAATTCTCATATGTACCTAAATTTTTTTTCCCAAAGTAATCTTTAAAAAATGTATTCAACAGCTCAAGACATCTAAGACTGATATTTATTCTAAAACAGATACAAATTAGGCATAATCAAGCAGTAATTAAAAAATCATCATACCACGATCTTTTTTCCTCCCACAAGCAGATATGGATGCTCCAGAGTCCTGATCTGAATCACCCGCATCAAATTCTTCACTGTCATCTTCATCTATCTCCATTTTGATACCCCCTTCAGGTATATTGCTCTAAAAAATAAAATTGAATTTGTTTACACATTGTTTGTTAAGCATTTATCGAAATTCATTACCATCAATAAATATATATTCACACATACATAATGAGAACATCTCATAACATTATTATTAACGAATAAATGCAGAGATGCCAGCCATATGCTACAGATTTTGTAAAATTCAACAAACAGATCATTCAATTGATGACGTAACACTGTTTGTTAAAACAGTCACCTAGTGTTTAGTCTATGGCATTATTTAAAGGTGTAACTTCTTCCCTTTTTAAATTTGGCAAGGTGCAAATGTACTCTGCCCTTTTTTAAAATAGTGAAATGCACCCCTAGTTGTACCTAGAGATATTTTGTAAAAATCTTCTCCATACCACAGCTTTTTTTAATTTGTGTCACAGAGAACTTGGAAAAATTATAGAATTACCTCATTTATTTAAAAAAACAGGAGATTATTAAATCATGTTGTGATTTAAATGTATTTGTTTATTTATAATTTACAAAAATGATTCAAAATTAATGTTACTTCATTTATCATATCTAAATATTTAAGTTTTCTTCATTTTTTTATCATTGCTAGACACAATAATACATTTTCTCTTGAAATAATGCTGTATGCTACTGAAATAAAGGTCTTTGTTACTAACTAGCACCCTGCCCTATTTTTTTCTAGATTGAACACGACAGCCACCTGCACCTCTTGGGGTAGGTGAAAAAGAAAAAAATAGCAAATTAGTTTGTTCAAATCACAGAAATAAACAATCTGACACTTTGGTGCTGATTAAAATTGAAAATTTTCAGGCCATGTGTTGTTAGATTTGTATGAAATTGCACCTCATTAATTCAAATGATTTAATATTCAAAACACAAATTATGCAAATATCTGGCTTATCTAAAAAATTTCTTTAAAAGAGGTTGTGAAAAATATGTAGAGCATAAATTATGTGTGTAAATATGGTAATTTGAAGTTTGGAACACTTTTTTGACTAACTAATAGTCCTTGATTTGTGATGCCTCATACATTTTCTGAATGAGTCGTCACAAATTTTGTTCAGTTGATAACATATAAAAATTGAAAAGATATGAAAATTTCTGAAACAGACTGTTTTAATGTTATGTTTTATAAAATTCAGTATCTGCTGATCATACAAATCAATTTTCAAAAGAACTTTTTAATCTAGTGTGATTCAATAAGAGCAGCTGACTCAAGCAGCTGCAATATCTTTTCCAATTTTTTATGTGTACAGTACATAAAATTACACCCAGGGGTGGGCCTTGGCTAAATGTAAAATTTATAAACAGTTATAGCCAAAAACAAAATCTAAAATTTTGGCTAAATGCAAAACAAATTCAGCATCCCTTTTTAGTTTTATTTTTGTTTAGAGTAGTTTTGAGGTAGCGATAAAAAAATCAGCAATCTTTCAAGTTATTAACTTTCAGTTATCCAGAGGATTTCAGTAGAATCTTACTTATTATTGTTTGATTGGTGACTAGAAAGTAACACATGACACATTTTAATAAACAAAAGAAGTTGAATATTTTGTTATGTATAAAAATACACTAAAGCTATATAAGTTTCTGAAAAGAAATTTATAGTTTTGTCTTACAAAAAAAAATTTCTTTTCTTTTTAGAACAAATAAAACTTGATACTTTTTAAGATAGATATATTGTTATTGTTCTTGTTTTTGTTTAACGTGCAAAGATGTCATCTGCTATGGATTTTCAGTACTAATAATTATGGGTCTTAACTATAAACTAGATGGAACCCGTCAAAACTTGACGGAAAAAATACTATAACAATATAAGTAAAATAAGCTTCTTTATTATTTAAGAAGAGTGCGTACGAAACAGTCTTTCAAATATTTCATTTTAAAAGCTTTTTCCTCAGTGAAATACAGGTACTATTTCCAATGCAAACTCCAAACAAACAATCCGTAAACAACTGTGTAATGCAAATCAGTTTGATATATCAGTTTGATTTTGCCATATTCTCCACGGCAAGAAAGGAAATTTCATGGACCTATGAAGTATCATACAAATAGTATATTCCTATATGTTCATCTGATATTTAGTAAATAAAAGAACATAGTAAATACAGCACACATCTCCCCCCCCCCCCTGTGATAATGCAACTGAATAAGCTCCTATGAGCATGTGCATTGCATCTGCCCAAAAGCACCGTCGAAATTCGACGTTAAGAAAAACTTTTAAAATGTTTAAATTAAAAATTTTAAAATGTCCTCTTTAATCATTGTTCATTTCAAATCCATATCTTCTAAAACGCATCCATTGTTTTAAATTAATCAATTTTTATGTAAAGATGAAGAATTTTTTTTACAATAAAAAATCAATCTGCAGATGAGGGAGATTTTTAATGTTTTCAATTGTAATTTATTTGTATGGTTTCTTCGGCCCCTTTACATAATCAGGATGATTATCCCTTTTCTATCACAGTCGAGGATCTTTTCCTTCTTGTACAGTTAAATACCCAATAGATCTTTAAAAAAATACAATTCCTAGCATATTCTGATGCAGCATATACATCAGCGGATTCAACATATCAGTTTTATGTTAAACATAAACTGAAAGTAGTATTTTTCTTTTTAACAAATTTTAGTTTAGTGCCAAAATGCTCTACCTTATGGATAATCTGATCTTATGATTTATCAGGGTTTATTATTATTATTGTTATTACTATTCACTTTTTATGATGGTTAGAGAAATCTATTGTCAATTGTGGCACCTTTACCAGGGGCTATTTTACATTATTGAAGCAAACTGATGGTCATTGTTAAGATAGAATTGAAAAACATTTCATGCTTGAAAATTATTTAAAAAGTCATTAAATTAAGCGGCAGTTTTCAAATAAATTTCAATCGAAAGCTAATTTTTTTCTATTTGGTTATGTAAGAATTGAAATTGTAGTAAAAAATAGAAATTTGTAGTATTTAGAAGTGATGTAAGCATGATGAAAGCTAAAGCGATAGCGCCGTTAGTTGTCACAACCGTTATACATTTATAAAAATTGTCACTGTGTTTTCGCTGGCGTCCAAAAGTAGACTACCATTTTTTGACATCGAAAAAGAAATTCACAGTGAAAGAAATTTGACTTTCCCGCTAATAAGGAACTGTTAAATGAACTCATAATAAACCTACCAAAATTATTCTCATAAAATATTAGCCTTATATTGTTTATTCTAGCTAAAAACACAATTATTATTTCAAGTTTTTTTTTTCTACCATAACACTATTTTTAATAATTTTAATTTTCCTGAAATCCTTTACTTTTGTGAATTTTTTTAATAAAAAATGAAATCTTCTAACGTATAATTAAAAAAAATAAAATAATTGGTAACATGTAATCAAGGTATGCAATCAAGATGAAGCAATCAATAAAGGCTCCAATTCTAATCTTTATAATTAAAAATGGCAAAATCAGTTAAAATTACATCATGTTGACACAATCATATAAATTTTTCTCTTTAGTTTTATCAATGTTAAAATGCATTTCAAGCTAAGCTTAACGTCATTTTTACCGGTGCAAACTTTTCACACATACTTTATATACGTTACTTTTATGCTTAAACACCATGTGTACAAACAAATAAAAATATATTTTGTATTTAATTGTAATGAAAAAATGGTATCAACAAAGTTATAATGCATAATGATAAAATAAACTCAATGGACAATATTCCTGTGACGTCACAATAAATATGAATTTTTATTCGCTTATAAAAATGAAGTGCATGCGATAAATATTTTTACCGAAATTTAACTTGCAAATTAAAAAATTCGGCCAAAAGGCATGTGACTTTAATATTTATTATTTCTCTTTTATCCTCCCAACCACAGAGTTCCTCGTTACTCTGTGCCTCGAAAGAGTGAGAGTTAACTGATTGCCGACTTTATGACGTCATACGCAGAAGTAAAATTTTTATTTAATATTACCACTAATTAATTAAATTTTCGAACAAACGAATGCACAATAACATACCTGTGTCCAAATATCTTTCATTTAAAAAAAGAATGATGTAATTAATTTGATGCAGTAGTTTGTTCTCACGGATTGTCGAAAGAAAAAGCTTAGCGTTTTACATACATAGATTATAGCATAACAATAGGTTATTATTGCAAATTACCAAAAATTATGAGTTATTACTAAAAAAAAGCAGCAAGCAAAATTGAAACACTATAGGGAATTGTACAGCTAGAGATTAGCATCTGTGGTTAGAAACCAACTCAGAATCTGTAACAGCGGCATCTTTGAATATGTAAGCTTTGCTTAGTTAAAATTTTAGCTATTTCAGCAATTTACATGTCCCTTGAAGGTTAGAAATTGTGATTCTTAAAATCACAATATAATAAATTAACATAGCATGAAGTTATACTTCATTTTCATTGTGTTATACTTCTTTGATTTTGTTTAATATGCCGAGATGTCATCTGTTATGAATTCCTGGTAATAGTTACAGTTTTAAGTATAAATTATGACACAACAATGGACTATTACTGAAAACTACCAAAATTTATGAATTTTATTACTGGAAATGAACTTCTAGAGATTGGTATATCTGGTTAAAAACCATAACAATTACTCAGCATATTTGAATGCGCAAGATTTACTCAATTCAAATTTTGGGTAATCCAACTGTGCAATTTACATGTCCCTTTGGAACTGGTTATAAATAGTTATTCTTAAAAGCATTCTTAAATGCACAATATGATAAGTTATAACAATAAAATAATGAAATGTATAATGTTTTGGGGAAAATAAAAGAAAATAACATGAAAGCAAGCAGAAAAAAAAACTTACTGCAAGACCAAATACACTGGTATAACCATCAACTCGATAGAACATTGCTTCAGGTCCCCTCGAATGTACATGCAACATTGCGTTTAAGCAAGCTAAAGAAGCTGGGCCACTAGAAATAAAAAAGGGGAAGCAAAAATCAAATAATGTACTTTTTAAATTTAAATTATAAAATTAAAAAATAGATAATAAATGTTATAAGGTATTATATTTCAATTAGCATTATTAATGAGAATTTATTCAATAAGGCCTAAAATAATTTTAGTACACTGTAGGTCTGTTGTTTGAAAACATCGAATTTATTTTACACTCTTTTATTTAAATTAACTTGGTTTTTGTATGTAAAGATGAAATTTTGCAATCAATTTTTTGCTCGCTTCCTGATAGACTAGAATTATAAAAATATTGTACACAGGTGTATTTTCAGTGACAACACAACATTTTAATAGTTTTAGAATAGGAATGCACAACCTGTGGCCCGCGATCGGATTACTGGTGGCCCACGGATCAATTTCGCCGATCGGATGCGAAAAAATCACGAATTTTGCTGATCGGTTGCGTAAAAATCGCGAATTTTGCCACATTTCGCCGATCGGGCGCGTAAAAATCGCGAATTTCGCCCATCAGGTGCATAAAAATCGCAAATTTCGCCCATCGGGTGCATAAAAATTGCGAATTTTGCCGATCAAGTGCGTATAAATCGTGAATTTTCCCGATCAGGTGGTAAATATCGATCAAGCCTGTCAATAGTCGATCAAGCCTGTAAAAATTGCAAATTTTGCCGATCGTCTGTGTAAAAATCGCAAATTTCGCCGATCGGGTACATATATATCATGAATTTTGCCAATCAGGTTTGTATAACGCGTAAATTTCGCCGATCGTTTGCATAAAATTTGCAAATTTCGCCGATTGGATACATATAAATTGTGAATTTTGCCGATCGGGTGCGTAAAAATATCGAATTTTGCCGGTCGGGCGCGTAAAAATCATGAATTTTACTGATCGGGTGCATAAAAAACACAAATATCGCCGATCAGGCGTGAAAAAATCATAAGTTTTGCCGATCGAGCGCGTAAAAATAGCAAATTTTGCCCATCAGGTGCATATAAATCATAAATTTTGCCAGACGGGAACATAAAAATCTTAAATTTTCGCCGAACGGGTGCGTAAAAATCATGAATTTTGTCAATCACTTGGAAAAAACTGTGAATATTGTCTATATTGGCAAAAAAAAGTTTTTCCCATCCTTGCCAACTGAATTGGGTTTTGCTGACTAAAGAGGTGGTTGAGTATAGGGGACTAAGCCTCCTTTTAAAATTAGCATTTTTATGAATTTTTAGGCCGATCCTCCCCCTCCTTCTCTGAAACCAAATTTTGTCCACACTACGGATGTTGGCTCTCGACAATCCAGTCATTTTTGTGACTGGCCCTCCTCTTATAAAGGTTGTGCACCTCTACTTGATATCCACATTTTACGACTGAATATATTAAGAAGTACAATTTAGAATAATATATGTTGCTCCTCCTCCCCACCTTCATTCATGAAAGCACAATTTTTTTCGGCACTAGCAACCTTTAAAGCTAAATTTACGCCTTCAAAAATAGTCAAGGAGTATTTTCACTCTTTGAAAATAATCTTAGCTATATCTCTTTTATAAATACAAACGCAAACTGTAGATATATCCTTGCCAACAGAACTGAATTGATGTTTTTTAAAATCTGATTGTAGACTTAGATCCCCTCCCCCGCCACACTTCCTCGAAACAAAATTCTCTCTGTGCTACTGATGGTGGCCCTCGACAACCCAGTCATTTTTGTTAGTGGCCCTTCGCTGAAAAAGGTTGTGCACCCCTATTTTAGAACTTAATTATAAATTAATATATTAATTTGAAGGTATTTTTTCTGTTAGCTAGGCACAGGTAATAAATTGTCAAACATTCTTTATGGATTTACAACTCTTATACAAGTTACAAAAATCAATGGAGTTAATTATGCACCAAATCACACTTGCCGAAATATGACAAATGTCTGTGAAACTTGAACAACAAAATATTTTAAACACTAACAAGTAGAAAATATAAATAAAAAAAAATAAAGTAATATATTTTTTTTAATATGCTTTAATCAATTAATAGTATAATATATACTATTATATAAAGAGAGAATGACTGACTGACTCATCAACACCCAGCTGAAATGACTAGTAAATTATTCAATACTCTTTTATTAAACTCTAGACTTTTTTTTTTTAATTTTGTGCGAAGAAATTTTGTGTTACAACTAGTGATGGGCCGATTCGAGATCTTTTAAGAATCGATACCTTAGTTTTCAAAAACTTTTCAGAATCGAAATCAGAATCGATTCTTTGTATTCAAATATTGAAGCACTGAGAACTACTCCCGACTTCGTTCAAACTAAATGAGGGGCGACATTTCGTCTGTTTCACTGTTCGAATGTTTATTTTACGTAAAATCGTTTGCTTTTTTTTTATGATCACGTGTCAGATTCACATCAGTCTATTAGAACAGGATGATTAGCGCCTATTTTAGCCAATCAAATGTTTATTTTTCGTACAAACGCTTCTCTTTTGTTATTGATAACGTGTTATCATTTACAGCTGCGCTGAGAACAATCTCTTTTCTTTTTAATATTTTTGAGATTTGATATAAATATTACGATTGTCATAATGCTTTGTTTTCCGCAAATTGTTTGAATGCTGAAAATTTCTTTAAAAATTTAAATGGTAAATGTTATCTTATTTTAAGTTACGTTTAATTTAAAATTTTATTAATCCGTTCAAGTTATTATAATATGTAAAAAAATTACACCAGGGAGAAAAAGATCAGAAGTTTGGAATTACTTCAAAAAAGGTGAGAGTGGTAATTTTGTTAGAGAATCATACCTTATTAAATATATGCTGTCTTATCATAAGCGCTGGCAAGTGGAGAGAGGAGGAGAGAGGAGGGCCATTTCTCATCCCTGGATTTTGAAATTTAATTAAATAAATTTCATTTATCTGATTATTTAAAACATGATAAAATTAATTCTTCCAAGTGACCTTAGAATCAATTAGCATCAAGACAAAAAAAGAAAAGGAAAAAAAAAACTAAGAATTTTTTGTCAGGATGACTCAATCTCATTGAACCTTACCTCATTGAACCCCTCTTCCAGAGTGGTGTAGGGCAATTTTTAATTGTAAGACAATTTTTAATTTTGCTTTCCTGCAGGACCGTGCGAAGAGAAAACCGCGCCCGGGGCAAAGTTTCAATTTGGCGCCCCCTCCCCCTCTATTCACTTCTCTTTGTGACAGGTGTCAAAGAAATTGACAAACTGCAGAAACAGAAATAAATTCTATTGAATAAATATTTCGCGTTTATTTTGGAAATTTAGAAGATTTAATTTTAATTCAGAAATTCCAAACAACTAAATAACATAAGACAATTGCACTTATTTCCTAGAGAAATCATGATGTTTTGCGATAGAAAATAAGAGAATGATGAAGAAAGAAACTGAAATTCCCAGAAAATAATCGACAGCCAAAAAATGAATAAATAAATAAATAAAACTGTGTTTGGTAGTATAAATTTGGCGCTCCCTCAATTTTCGCACCCCCTCAAAGGACCCCCCTCGCCCTCCTCTTCGCACGGCCCTGCTTTCCTGTTTATGTTCATGCGTTTCAAACTTATCTTAAACAAAGGATTCAGGGTGGCAAAGCCCTTTAAAGGGCCCTTTACACTCTGAAATTAATCTGGGCACACTACTCTGGGCAATTGACGGAAAAAAAAGAACTGCTTTAATTTTCCCTTTAAAAACATATGTTGGTAAAAAAAAAAAAAAACTTATTTATATGTAATATTTCTTAATTGATAAATTTCCTTTTTATGTTGTTATGTTTAAAAACTGTCTTGCATGAGAATTTTAACCAAAAAAAATCTTAGTTTAGATTATTTCATGTTTAGATTATCATGTTAAGATCATGTTTAGATTATTTTATTCTGCAATTTCAAAAGCAGACTGGACTGTGGACCATTGCTACACGTGTTCCAAAATCTTGCCCCTCCCAAGATATAATTCTGCCGACGTCCATGTCTCTTAGTATTGCAAGTTATATCTTATTATTTTCCAAGATTTAGAAGGCGAAGAACCAGCCCTCCCCTGCAAACGCCCGTAAAAGTAAGCAATTTGTCTTCAATTAGCGAAATCAACAAAATTTTTCTCTTTTACGAACGTATAATTTTATTTTCCACTATAAGTAATTATCTTGATCGTTGACGTTTTAAAATTTTAATAAAAAATTGATATTTATGATTCTTAAATACAAATTCGCAGAATTTTATTCAGTATAATCGTTTTCTTAAATTTAAATTCATATGATCGATTTAACTAAAAATATATATGTATATTAGTTGAACTGATGGCACGCTTGAAAAAAAAATAAAACAAAATTTCTAAACTAAAATAGCGCCGATCATCTTGCTAACCACAAAGGTTACGGAGAAAAGTCTCAAACAGCGCCGAGTAGTCTTCTTGTATTTGAATACTAGCAGTCGCTGGCGCATCTGATGCAACCATAGAAAAATCAAGCTATAAGAACTGAATACAGTCGAAAACCGATGTTTTCATCGCTGACACAGATGCCAGGTGACTTGTATTCGAATACTCCTGTCTAAAATCGAGACCATTTGAGTACTTGGCTGAATCGAGAACACAGACATTTTGTATTCGAATACTCCCATCACTAGTTACCACTTTTACATTAGGAGGTAGTCATGAGGAAAAGTCTTAAATTGCATTTTTGCTCTCCGTGCTGAAATAAGACTGTTTTTAATGGACTTCAAATTCCAATTGAAAGATCATTTTAATAATTTTTCTTGGCTTGTCAATATAGCGTACAGATGTTTTGAATTTTTTGAATTTGCTGAATTTAAGCTTACAAGATCATCGGTACACATTTTAAAAATCCAGAATTAAGTAGCATCAAATAGTATATATATTAGAATCTAAAACAATATTCTAGTTTTTTTTTTTTTTTTTTTTTTTTTGAAAAATTGGGTTAATCCAAACTCAACCCGCAAGATTCAAAACTCAAAAACCGATTTGAACCCAAAACAATTAGTTTAGTGAACCGATTTGAAAAAAAAAAAAAAAAAAAAAAAAAAAAACGGTCAAAATCTGAAAGTCAAAATATTTTTTTCAAGGAGAATTGAGTTTTGGGCCTGACGGGATGGGGGGCATTGCCCCCTCCCTTAAACCCTCCTCTAGTGCTACACTTGAGTAGAAGCAACAATAAAAGAAACTGATTTGTTGGGCAAACCGATTTGAAAATGATAATTTTGAATCATTCCCAGCATTATTTGATTTCTGAAAAACCTGTGGCGATATGATTTATTCTATTGAATATCTTTTTGTAAACTTGAAGCACTTAAAATAAACTTTCAGACTTTATTTTTCTCCCTCAAAGTCAGAAAATGAGTGAATGAGATATTCATTTTATTTCCAATATGTAAGTAAAATTTAAACCATGACTTTCTTAGAACAGGAAACAGCAGTAACATGTTCATGGAAAATAGCTGATTTTTCCCCTGTGCTGTAAAAGAATATGTGTAATGAAAATAAATAAGATGTATAACATTAAAATAATTCCCTATCCTTTATTAAGATGAATATTTTGGGGTGTTTCCCGAAATGCATGTCACATCAAAGGGGTTCCGTGAGATCACAAAATTTAAGAACCACTGCTATACATGATAATTTACTTAACTGAAAGACTTTGTGAATGACCATATCTCCCAGTTCACCTCATTATCGATAGAAAGATGACTAGAAGCTTCTATAATGGTTACAAAAGTATTAAGATGTGTTAAAACTATCACCTCAAATTCTTTGTTGTACTTTTGAAAGTAAATTCATATGAGATTCGAGCAAATCATTTTTTTGTTTTTTTAAGTTTGATAGTTACAGTGAGTCAAACATTAATATCTTATTACCTTTAAAAAATCTTTCAAAGAGGTTTCCTTTACTTAAGTGTTTAAATTGATAAAAAGATTTGACTATAGAACATCTGGTGGAGGAGATGCTTAAACCCATCTCTTCCCCCCCTTATTAGCACTCTTGGATATCGATAGAAATTCATCAACTCGGCCTCTCAGTTGAAAAGGAGCTTCGAGTCAACAATCAATAAATCGGTCAAGTGCAAATATAACTCACTCTCAATGGGATACATTGAATTTATTAATTACTATTCATTAATTAATGAACTCCTACTATCCCTAATTTTTTCATAATTTAGTTTCAGTAGATTTGGAAATAGGAGGGTGGCATATTTTTCCAGTACTTTCGACAATATCTCTGAAAGTAGAATACTAAAATTAAAACAAATATATTTTTGAGTTTGATATTACGAGATCTTCCGAATGATACTCTACTGTATCAGCTCAGCAAGTAAAAATACAAAAAAGTAAAAAATACCTGCCATATTATCGTACTTTTATCTTTCTATTGAGAAATACAAATATTAACTCAAAAAAATTCTTCGAAGCTGGTCTTTCGTTTAAAACTATAAAGTCAAAACAGACCGGAGCATGCGTAGCACATCCGGTTTAGGCTGCCGAAGGCAGTGGGGCCTCCAATTCTAATTTTGCTTCGATAGATTTTTGTTTAAAAAAATACAATCATACAAATTTGAGAGTATACACGGCCAAAGGCAGTGGGACCTCCAGCATTAGGTTCACTTAGAAAGATTTTCGTTTAAAAATATAAAATCAAAACAAACCGGAGCATACGTATCATTACTTGTGTATGCTACCAAAGGCAGTGAGGCCCCCAACTCCAGGTTCGGCTGAAGAGAATTTTGTTTTAAGAAATATTAAATCATACAACACTGATTTTAAGTATATTTAAGGTTATTATCATGGGTCCAAGCAATGGCAGGTGGGTCAGCTAGTAAATATTTAAACCTTTTAAAGCAACAATGAATTTAGTGACATAAAATTAGATAAACATCAAATAACACCAATAATATAACAAAAAGATTCACTTATAGAATTATTTATATGTCTATATTCACTCCAAATTCTGCTTGGCTTTACTATTATTAAACTAATAAGAAATTGATTATGATATTGTTATAAAGAATTACTTTTTCTCATGATTTTACAAGCATTGTTCACTTCATTTCTAAACTACACACTGATCTTACCTTACGTCTTTTAGTCCTTTTGCTCTAATAATATTAAAGATATCCTTATGGCCCATTGGAGTTTTAGGATAGAGTTCTAGAGCCTACATTAGAAAATAAACAGTATATAAATAGATTCATATTCAATTACTTATACACACATTAAAAAATCAAACTATATAACTATGAAATAATAAGAAAAAATATAGACTAGAAACAATTTTTTAAAATCTATAAAGTGCGTGTGCATGTTTATAACAATTGTCATAACATTTTATCCTAATTCCCAGATGTTTTTAAAACCTGTGTCCAATTGATAAAAGCCAAAAGTTGGTGCCCATTTGTGGTGACTTTGATTGCCTTTTCTGACAAATACAAATGAAGCACATGTTGGTCTTTTTACTATCATAGAAACTCGACAGAGTTTCTCGCCAAGCATAAGAAACAGCAATGCATTACACAGTAAATGAAAGGAATTTCCGCCAATGGATGCCAAACGATTTTACAATTTTTTTTTTTTTAACTCTGTCTAGTTTATATTTTGCGGACGGGACAAAACGGGTTTTTGACACATCTATATCTCGCGTTCTATTTATGATAGAAACAAAATTCTTGATTCTATGGAATGGGGCGCGCCAAATGACTAAGAAATCAAAAGAAAAGCAAGATCTGTCGAATAGGTTTTCAGGAAATGCGATTTTAAAAGTGGTTTTTTGCCCTTTTTAAATCTTGTACAGACCAAAAACTGTTGACAGGGCTACAGCAATGTGTAATTATCGGATTTTTACGTGGTTTACGTCATTTGAATTGTTTTTATGAGTAGTTCAAACCTTTGTAAGTTTCATGAAAAAATATCAATTAGTTTTTGAGTTATATCAGTTTAAAGTTATTGATTCCTATACTTAACATGTAGCAAAAAACTGTTGACAGGGCTACAGCAATGTGTAATTATCGGATGTTTACGTGGTTTACGTCATTTGAATTGTTTTTATGAGTAGTTCAAACCTTTGTAAGTTTCATGAAAAAATAGTAATTAGTTTTTGAGTTATATCAGTTTAAAGTTATTGATTCCTATACTTAACATGTAGCAAAAAAGTGTTGACAGGGCTACAGCAATCTGTAATTATCAGATGTTTACGTGGTTTACGTCATTTGAATTGTTTTTATGAGTAGTTCAAACCTTTTTAAGTTTCATGAAAAAATATCAATTAGTTTTTGAGTTATATCAGTTTAAAGTTATTGATTCCTATACTTAACATGTAGCAAAAAACTGTTGACAGGGCTACAGCAATGTGTAATTATCGGATTTTTACGTGGTTTACGTCATTTGAATTGTTTTTATTAGTAATTCAAACCTTTGTAAGTTTCATGAAAAAATATTAATTAGTTTTTGATTTATATCAGTTTAAAGTTATTGATTCCTATACTTAACATAGAGCAAAAAAATAATTAATGACCCAACTCTTTTAGAAATGGTCGTATACACATAATATTAAGATATGTTATTACAGTCGACCCAAGTAAGCTCCCTATTATAAAAAATAGCAACATTTAAGGTTCGTTTACAGGTTCTCACAAAAGATCATTTGATATAGGGCTAAAGAATTGTGTAATTATCCGATTTTTACGCGGTTTGCAACAATTGCATTGTTCTTATGAATAGTTCAAATGTTTCATATTTTGTGTAAAATATGAATTAGTTTTTTATATATATATCACTTTAAAGTGATTTATTCCTATACTTAAGATGAAGCAAAGACACATTAAATGGTCTAACTCTTTTAAAAAAGAACATATGCGCAGGATGTTAAAATATGTTACTACGAACGACCTAAGTTAGCTTCCTATTGTGAAACATAACTGTAGAATTTAGTTTTTGTTTACAGGGTAACTCAAAAGATTTTTTAATAAGATTAATAATTGTGTAATTAGCGAATTTTTACGTTGAAGTACTTGATTCCTCAACACACAGGAAAAACAATAGTAAATAGCATAATATTTGTCAAAGTTGCTATATACACAAGATATTCAAATATGTTACTACATCCGATTCATTTAAACTCTCTATTGTTTGTATTGTTGAACCATATACGTTTCGTTTACAGAGTCTCTTAGAAGATCTTGATTACATTACAACCGATGTATATTTACTGAGTGAGATGTATTTTAATGATTTTATACTGTTTCAATCTCTGTAAGATTTTATTATCTTGCTTTAAAATTTAATAAGAGTTCATTTTGTCTGTCTGAAAGCTCGTCGATCTTAAACTCTAAATCTATTAAAATATAGTATTTTCATCGATTAAAAAAAACTGTGTTTATTAATAAATGTATCAGGAATTGATTGAAAAAAGCGATTAAAAAATTCCAACTTTACATTCATGTGCTGAGTAATATAATGTAAAAATGTTGCTAGAAGTTTTGCGTTTAAATATTTGCCGTTCATCGAATCTCCGGCTATGACGAACTTAAAATGCTCTAAAAACAGAGCACAAATGCCTAAGAGCACAATGAAAAGGAAATAATTTCTTAAATTCCTCATAAAAATTAAAAATGCTATATTTCGTATACAATAGGTGATCGGTAACGAACTGTTCGGTTTACGAACAAATCGGTTAACGAACACTTTCGCGTGAGATTTTTATGTTTGGATAACGAACACATGTTCGGTTAACGAATACTTTCAAAATATTTTTATGTTTGGAGAACGAACACCTCACGAAACAAAGTCATGATGAAGCAATGCCGTGTTTCATATTTGACCAGCTATACTTATTGCTTCTATTGTCGACTTTGGGAACATTTTAACAGTTGCATTACATATGTCCTAATTAATTCATGGACTGCCGGGGATTGAGGACCTATATTTTAGGATCCCCCAATGAGGAATTTGCACACATGAGGTAATCTTCCAACTTTATATTTTTCTGATAATTCCAGGCTCATAAATTTCAAAAATGTTCTCAAAAATGTAAAAAAATCGTTCAATAATTGTTAAATTAGGTTCAAAGTTACGAGAAAACCACGCGACTTGAAAACGCTGCGTGATTGGCTATGACGTCACTGTTCACGATGTGCCAATGTTTACATTTTGTTTGCAAGCGGCGTTTTGGTTCTCGGCTCGGGTTTTGCAAGCATTTTGAATTTTTTTTATCTCGAAATTTATTTCTACTTTGGTCTTTACGATATTTTTATCAATCTTTCATTTTCGTTGTATCTCACTATTCTGAAAAAAGGTACTTAACTAATGCTGATGCCGCTGACGTAATTGAATTTATTGTGACATTTTGACTTTCTCGGCTTATAATACAGTAATTATTGCATAGAACAACATGAAAACATGTAGTTTTGTAGAGAAATGTATAATAAATACGCTGAAGCAAGCAGTTTTTAAATCGAAGAATCATTTTATTAGCTATTTAATGTTAAAATTGGTCAAAATAGCTCATTTAAAAACTTTTATAGGATCAAAAACCATGCATTGCAATTTAATAATCTTTCGTAGGCATACTTGACTAGATTGTGGTGTGCAATATGCAAACATTTTTTTAATTTGTTAAATTTTTAAAGTATTTTTCAAATTTTTCATTCAAAATTTCATTATCTAAATAAAGATTTAATTCATAGATTGAAATAACATTTTATTTCCCCTTGTTACCCGTTTTAAAATAGCCTAAATATGTAATTACATTTACAAATACTTTTCAATCGAAACATTTATTTACACCCGATTGTAAAAAAATAAAGAAACTTTAAAATAATTAAATTATTACGTGCGAAAAGCAATGAATGTTAAAAATCATTCCTAATTAAAACAATATATATTTAATTCGTCATTTTTACATCATATAAATGATTTTCTTATAGCATGTAAAATAAAACTTTTTTCTAAGCATTATAAAACTTCGGGAAGCAGCGACAGTTTTAACTTAAGACTGTTAAATCCAAAAGAGATACTTTCTGACACATTTCTGAATTCATTTTTGTTAGGAAACGCATGAAATAGGCAGGTGTTCTTATTCAGAAACTATGTAATCAAAGACGTTTTCTCTTTTTGGGGAAAGGCAGAAGATCTTTCAGAAAATGCTGTCAAAGTCGGCGTTTTGAACTGAATTCTCGACACGGCAGCACGAGAAAAGGGAAAAACGTATGTCACGTGATACAAATTGGGTATAACTTGATAAGAAATTTATTTATTAAAAAATGGAAAACTCATTTCGATTTTAAATAGCTTCAAAAGTTATGTCTGCCAATTTCGTGCTTGTGCGTTTAAAAATGAATCGTGTTGTTGAGAAGGCCATTTTAGAATCACCTTAACTATTTTATAACAGCTGATTTTCAAATCTTTAATTGATCTTTCTTAACTAATCACGAAAACAGACGTCAGCTTTTGCGACAACAGTGGATGCGGTCTGGGGCGCCGAAAATCCCCCACTCAAAGGGAAATAAACGGCAACCTGACTACAGGACATCGCCACTTCTTGTGATATCATTTAACCTTCTATAATCAGATAAAGTTTTTTAAACGAAGAAAATTAGCGTGTTTTTAAAGCCTGTGGGAGTCTGGATGGAAGTTGTCAAGCATAACTGTTAGGAGGGCATATATATATATATATATATATATATATATATATATATATATATATATATATATATATATATATATATATATATATATATATATATATAGATAGATAGATAGATGTGTGTGTGTGTGTGTGTTTATTTATATCTAGTTCAAATGCATAAATATCTTATTATTTTTCCTAATCAAAGCTTATATTTGATTTCTGCTAAAAAATACTGACGCGTCACAGAAATACATTTTTTTTTTCAGGTTAATTATAAATTTCAGTCTTTCTTTTATGCAAAAAACATTAATTATATACTGGTATCTGAATGTTTGGACACATCATATCAAATTTGTATATATATTATATATATAGGTTGTTATGTTTAAATAAAAAGTGATAAAAAAGTATTTATACTTCTGAAATTATTTCCACCTGGTTAAACAAACAAAAATATGAAAGGTACTTTAACATTTGGGTTTGTAATGTTATATTTAAAAAAATAATAATAAAATAATAACTAGAATCAATACATCTAAGTTATAAATTAAAAGAAACGATCATGTTTGGTGATAAAATTTATCAACAAATTATTGTTTTGAGTCAAATTCCAATTAAATTTATATTTTCATTCAAAAGATATCAATTTTATGAATTAAATGAATCAAAACAATCATTTGCTTACTTTATATTTTAATAATGTATATAAATGAATCAAGGAGTTTTGTAAAATTATTGTAACGTTAGCAGATTAACCTCAAATTCTCAAATATTTGTCACACATTCCCAGAAATGCTTTTGCCTCTGTAGTATATTGAATGATTTATAAAAATCATTTTTTTTCTAATAAAAAATAATTATTCTAACACACAATATCGTATAACTTATAACTGGTATAAATATTTTATATTGGAATCATTTTTTTTCTTTCAAATTTTAAATGCCAATAGAGAAAATCAAACTTACCTTAACTTTTTTTGTATTATACTATTTTTTTAAAAGGTCTTAAAAAATTAAGGATAATTTTTTTGTAGTTTGCGAGTTGTTTAGATCTTTAGTACATTTGTATTTTCTTAAAGATTCTATTACTTTTGATAATGTAATACCCACGAATTTTATTACAAGAAGAAAAGCAAACCCTCAAACGCGCTATCCAAAGCGTAAACAAATGCTGCGTTTCTCTCCTTGTCATGAACTATGACGTCACAAGACTGGCGTAGTAAAAAGTGTCGTTTTCGGAACACGGTAAATAGTGCGCTATAAAAACTGTCAGAAGTCAACAATTACAGCTCAAAATTTAAAAAAAAAACATACTGTTCTTCTTATCTTTCTGTTTTCTATTATATAAAAGTAAAATTAGAAAACGTGAAAATTCCTCATTGGAATGGACAGACTAGAAACATTAATTATGTATTTTGTATCTATGTATTTTGTGCATTTAGTAAATATAATCCTTTTTGGTTTAATCACGCTCCTTTTTAAAATCTAATTTAAAGCTTTATGATTTATCAGATCAAAAATTTTAATAAAATTTTACATTTTTTTAAATGGTTTATTATGTAAACGCATTAGTCTTTGTGGTATATTTACAAAATCACACAAAATTTTGGGATACATGTCATCCTACGAACATTTTCTATTTTGAAATCACTTTAATAGTTTTTATACTTTTGAAAACGTTGCGAATCTTATATTTTTCCGATTCTCGAAACGTTGAGTTAAAAAACTTAACAAATAAAAAAACTTTTAAGGTGCTCAGTAATTTTCAAGAATAATATTTAATATATTAGTATAAAAATCCCTGTAAGTAACAATGGTTCGTAGAAAAACAAATTTGATTATTCTCGGTAAAGTAAACTCATTGTTATAATTGACCAAAAAAAGGTACTTCTTATTTATCCACATTTTTCTGAAACTGTAGTGTTTTAATTACTTTGTAAACTACTGTAAAATTTTCTATTTTTTTGTTTTTTGAATGTATATAAACGGAAGAGTGATATTAACAAAAGAAAAAGGAAAATAAACATGTCATAAATAATCTGATGAATACAATCTAAGGAAATGAATATAAAAGTTTCCCCTTTGCTATGGTAGAGACATGTACATTGGAATAAGTCACTCAATAAATTGTATAATTCTGATGTATAATTCTATTTATAGCATCACAATTATTTTTTTATTTTGCCCCTTTCATCTTTCTTTTATCTTTTCTTTTCTGAATAAAAATGGAATCTGTGTAATTGAAATTAAATACCTTACAAAAAGAAGTGATATCTCATCAAAAACAACTCGTTGTAAATGATCCCGCCAAGCCACAAACCTAAAACGTCAGCCATAAAAAGAAGCGATATAGAAGTGCATACTCCGAGTTCCGAGTCCCGTGTAAAAATCTATCACCACTCATAATGTTTCCAAAGGACTCGGAGTGAGGTACAGTATGTGAAAACTGCTTGGCGACCTGCAGGCTTTTAGAATATATGCAGTATATCAATTTTGAAAATCGAAAAAATAAATTTTTAATTTTTGTTATATCACTTTTATAAATATTTTTTCATGCGAAAGAACTGACAGAACGGATTTTTCCCTAGACTTATGCGATTCCGCTTACGCTATAATTATTGCAATATATCTCAATTTAGTTAACGTTTATTATAAAGTGCATTGTTATTAATATGTGTATGATCATTACATATATATATATATTACAAACTCAAAATCTTTACATGTTTACTTAAGAAATCTTCTTCGTAAGAGTGGTGTTTCTAGTTTAAATAATGGTAAATAAAATCAACAAATTAATTTTTAAAGCTCATAAATAAGAAAAGACATGCAAACACAGAAGCTTCAACTTTTTACAATTTTATGGGAGCAAAATAATTAAATAAATAAAAATAAATAAAAAATAAATAAAAATAATATAGTCACATGTAATTGCAGGAAACGCAAACATTATAAAAGCCTGCAGGTCGCCAAGCAGTTTTCACATACTGTACCTCACTCCGAGTCCTTTGGAAACATTATGAGTGGTGATAGATTTTTACACGGGACTCGGAGTATGCACTTCTATATCGCTTCTTTTTATGTGATATCACTTCTTTTTATGGCTGACGTTTTAGGTTTGTGGCTTGGCGGGATCATTTACAACGAGTTGTTTTTGATGAGATCATATTATTCAGAGATCCTTTCCCTATTATATAGTGACGTTCACAATGGATCCATAAAAAATAATAAAATACAATTTCTTTCATTTTCAGCCTCTTACATTATTTAATTTAACTTTAAAACAAATATTATTTCAAGCTTTTTTTTTACCATAGCACTACTCTTAGAAATTTTATTTTTCCTGAAATCTTCTACTTTTCTGATTTCTTTATTAAAAAATTAATTCATCTTACCTATAATTTATTTTTTTTTAAAGCAATCACTAACTTGTAATCAAGGTAAATATACAATCAAGATGAATTAATAACGGCTCCAATTTTAATTTTTATAATTAACAATTGAAAAATCAATGAAAATTATGTTATGTTGGCACAGTCATATCAATTTTCATTCTTAGATTTATCAATGTAAAAATACATTTCAAGATAGCACATCATCATTTTCACTGGCACAAACTTTTCACGGGTACTTTAGATACGTACTTTTATGCTTAACCACCATGAATTCAAATAAAAATATATTTTCTAATTAATTGTAATGAAATAAAGAATCAATAAAGTTAAATGCATAAAGATAAAATAAACCCAATAGACAATATCCTCGTGACGTCACAATAGATATGAATTTTTATTCACTTATGTTATAAAAACAAAGTACACATGCAGAAATATTTTTACCGAAATTTAACCTGCAAATTAAAAAATATTGTTGTGAGCTCGGGGTTCGAAAGGACTGATGCCAATATATAAGAACAATAAAAAGGCTTTATTCACTATAAACAGTGCAATACGATCACAAATATCTTCTGAAAATTACAAGATATTCAGTAATCTTCAAATCCAATAAAAGCGCAGCAAAATTTCACACAGAAACAATGCGTTCAATACGACGTATCAACGACAAAATCGATCCGAGTAACCCAGTTCTCAATGTAAAGCCTCTCGTATGAATTCAATCGCAGTTGACAGACAACTAACTAACTGAACTGATGGAGGTCCTTATATAGGTTTCAGAGATCTTTCCAGATTATTCCAGAGCCTTCAGATGCTAGAAATTACCAGAAAGTGCTTTAACTTTCGATAGAGAACCCAAGCAAGAAAGGATCCCAATGTATAGGTATAAGGGGGGTGTGGTTGCACAAAATGTCGCCAAATCCGTCACCAACTTGGCGACATTTGGCGATATATCGCCAAATTTGGCGACAAAAATAAGTCACCAAAACCATCGCCAACTTGGCGATAAACCCATTCCTTGGCGATATTTCAATAGACTTCCATTATAAAGATGAGGGTGTAAGGTTGTTTTCCTTGCAAACCTTCTGAGGCCTTTAGCATTGAGTTACATGATGCTCAATAGGAAATACATTAATAATACGGCAATTTTCACAATAATCAAATAAAATAAATTTAAACAAATGGAATATTTACAGATATATACAAAATTCATAACATTGCCCCCCTCTCAAGGACTGCACGTCCCGGGCAGTTCAACCTTTGATCGGAAAGCAAACCCGTTACCAACAAATGCTATACTATTCAAAACACTTAAAGCAAATATGGAAAATAACAATTAAACACATTCATAATGCTGAATTATAAAGCATAGACACCATTACATACAAGTATTTAAATAATAATAACAGTAATAATGATAATGCTAAGCAAAATAAATAATTACATTAATTTATATACAAGACCATGGTCATACTAATTTACATTATTTACATTACACTATTTACAATCAATGAACTAAGTACTATGTGAACTATGTACTATGGCCATAGTATGGAGCTAGCCTGTCGTAATGAACGACTCTAGGCTTCGAATTTGGTGACTTTCGGATCCGAATTACGACATCGTTCAGTCTGTTTAGGACTGTATAAGGACCGTCCCAGTGCGATTGCAGTTTGGGAGAAAGTCCTTTACGTCGAGTCGGATTATAAAACCAAACCTTGTCACCTTCTTTGAATTGATGTCCCGTGGCTTCCGTGTCGTACCTGGTCTTCATCTTCTCCGTCTGTATATTGATCCGCTCTCGAGCCAAGTTGTGGACGTCTTCAAATCGTGCCTGGAGATTCTGCACGTATCCCTCTGGCGATGAAGGCGCATCTGGAGGGCGACCAAAAATCAGATCACAAGGTAGACGAAGATCACGACCGAAAAGCACCTGAGACGGGGAATAGCCGGTTGTTTCATGGACGGCGCTGCGATAGGCGAGAAGAAACAAGGGAAGTTTTTGGTCCCAGTCTTGTTGGTTTCTTGAGACTAGCAGTGAGAGATTGTTGAGGATGGTACGATTAAATCTCTCAACCATGCCATCCGATTGTGGATGTAAAGGCGTCGTCCTAGTTTTGTCCATTCCGAGAAGTTGACAGAGACCCTCAATCACAGCAGAGATGAAATTTCTCCCCTGGTCAGAATGCATTTGAAGGGGGACTCCATACCTTGATATCCACTGGTGTACCAAGGCATCAGCAACCGTAGAAGCTTCTTGATCAGGGATGGCATAAACTTCAGGCCATTTCGTGAAATAGTCCATGACAACAAGGAGGTATTTGTTGCCATCGGAACTTCTTGGCAAAGGACCTAGGATGTCTAGGGCGATGCGTTCGAAAGGTGCTCCTACATTGTAGAGATGTAGTCTTCCTCGGCTACGTTTCTTTGGTCCTTTCCGAGCTGCACATGCATCGCAAGATTTGCACCATTGTTCGACGTCAGCTCTCGCTTTTCCCCAGAAGAAGCGCTCTCGGACTCTGTGTAATGTTTTCATGATTCCAAAATGGCCACCAGTGGGACTGTCATGTAATTCCTTGAGGATCTCAGGGATTCGGGATCGAGGAAGTACCAACTGCCACCGAGATGTCTTCCCATCTTCCGATTCGAATTTTCGGAACAGGACACCATTTCTGACGTGGAGGGAGTTCCAAAGAGCCCAATATTGCTTCGTCGTAGGACTGTAAGTCGAGATGTCTTTCCAACTGGGCTTCGTGCTAGAAGATTCTAATAACTCCAAGATTGGTTTGATCTCAGAGTCTGCCATTTGATCTTCTCGAATCTTCTCATCACTCCAGGGATCTGGTGGCGTTGATAGTGAAGTCTTCGTCTGGCGTATGACATGTTCGGGATTATACTTGTTCTCCGCTCTGGAACAATAGCGACAACTTTCGGGACACGGTCTTCTTGATAAGGCATCAGCATTTCCATGCGATGAGCCTTTACGATGCCTGATGTCAAAGTCGTATTCCTGGAGTCGTTGTATCCATCTGGCTACTTGGCCCTCTGGGTTCTTAAAATTCATCAGCCATGTTAGGGATGCGTGATCAGTACGAAGAAGAAATTTCCTGCCATAGAGATAGTGATGGAAGTGTTCTATGGCTAATAACTCCTTACGAGTGACGCAATAATTCCGCTCTGGTTTCGATAAACATTTGCTCCAGTATGCTACGACTCGTTCTTGGCCATCTATTTCTTGGGAAAGTACAGCACCGACACTTTCATGACTAGCATCCGTGTCCACAATGAATTGTTTGTCGGGGTGTGGATAGGTTAGGACTGGAGAGGATGTGAGAGCTTCTTTCAGCTGCTGGAAGGAATTCTCGCATTCTTGTGTCCATAGAAACTTCTGCTTGCTTTCAGTGAGCCTATGCAAGGGTCTTGCGATGTTGGAGAACCCCTGTACAAACTTTCTGTAATAAGTGCATAGTCCCAGAAAGCTTCGCAACTGATGGACATTTTCCGGACGCTTCCAGTTCTTTACTGCGGACACTTTTTCAGGATCTGTTCGAACACCTTCAGCTGAGATGATGTGTCCTAAATAGTTTACTTCTCATTGGAAGAACTTGCATTTCAAAGGGTTCAGCTTTAAATTCGCCGCTCTCAGCTTCGTTAACACTTTTCGAATGTTTTCTAGATGTTCTTCAAACGTGCGGCCACCAATGATGACGTCATCTAGGTAGATGAGACAAGCTTCAAAAGTCAGGCCTTTTAACACTGTCTCCATGAGGCGCTCGAACGTTGCTGGTGCATTGCAGAGCCCGAACGGCATAACTTTAAATTGCCAAAGTCCTTGTCCAGTAGTAAATGCGGTCTTCTCTTTGTCATCAGGATGGATCTCTACTTGCCAATATCCACTCTTCAAATCCAGCGTGGAAAACCATTTATGTCCTGAAAGAGTATCTAGCGTGTCGTCTATTCTTGGTAGAGGATAGCTGTCCTTCTTCGTGATATCGTTAAGTTTGCGATAATCCACACAAAATCTTGTGGAGCCATCTTTCTTTCGGACCAACACGATGGGAGAGGCCCACGGACTTGATGACGGTTCGATGATGTCACTATCCTGCATCTCTCGTAAGAGCTTAGAAACCTCTTCTTGTTTTGCGAACGGCAAGCGTCTTGGATGCTGTTTAATCGGTGGATGGTCGGCAGTATCAATTCTATGACGTGTCAGAGAAGTGCGACCTATATCATTCTCGTTTTGTGAAAACACATCCTTAAATTCCTGGAACAGTCTTTCTGCGGCATGTCTCTGCTCAGGAGATAAATTCTCATTTCGTCCAATTTCAGGTGTTAAACTTGTAGGCGGCTCCGATAACGTCAAGCTCGGGTCTTTGCAAACACAGGTGACTGGAGCACAGGTTGCGAGCACTTCACCCTTCTGGATAATTCTAGATTTTTCACTTACGTTCGCAATTCTCACAGGTATGACATCTCTCGACAGATCTACCAGCGCTGATGCTATTAGCACTCCTTTTGGGCTCTTCTCAGGATATCCAACCAAGCCACTCTGAAAACTTCTTTCGTTCTCAGTTAATCCAGGTATCATCATTTCGGTCCGAGGAGGGATGATAACATCTGCCATGGCTGTGATCTGTTGAATAGATTCAGACTCATTTCCTAGTTTGAAAATAGTGACATCTTCTTGAGCAGAGCGTAACTCATTATTCTTAAAGTCCAGTGTAAATCCATGCTCTTTTAAAAAGTCCAGTCCGAGTATGAAAGGGTCTGAAATATCGGCCACATAGACTGTATGATGGTAAGCGGCGTTCCCAAACTTTATTTTCAATTTCATTCTTCCATGTATGTCAATCTTATCCCCGGTCACGGTTTGAAGGATAACACGGGGCGGGGTCCAAAGGAGTTTTTCTTTTAGCCGCAGAGCTAGATCTTTCCGAACGATGGTCACATTGGCTCCTGTATCGATGATCATATTACAGGGCAAATCATTCACACGCCCGACTATAAAAACTCCGTTCTCGCCGCAACTTCTTGCAGAAATTTGACACACTTGATAATGGGGCTTCTCAAAATCTGGCAACCTCCGCCCCGCGAGATGGCCATTAATTAGTTTTCCTGCTCCGCCGTTCGTGGGGAGCTATTACCTTCTGTGCTGGGTCGTTTTAGGCAGTTTCTTTGAATATGGCCTTCTCCACCGCATTTCCAGCACTTGATCTTTCTACCAGGTTTGTTGTCCATCAAAGAGTTCATCTTTCTCCTCATGTCCTTAATCTGCTGCTGTAAACTCTCCACAGCTCTATCCGACGTCTCAGGCATGTTGGCTACTCGCACAAAGTGCCGATCTTTCCTTGTAGCTTGCTGGGCTGCCTCGAATTTCAGGGCATAAACTAAAGCCCCTTTTAAGTCACTGAGATCTGCAATCCGGAGTGCTTTCTGGATCTCAGAGTCACGCACACCATCAATAAAATGTTGCAGAGCTAAACTTTCTCTAATTTCAGTCGGACAGTCAGGATAAGCAAGATGGGAAAGTCTCTCGACATCCGTAGCAAGCTCTTGCAGGGATTCAGTGGATTTCTGCTGTCGAGATTTGAGCTGGAGTCTGCTATATTCCTTCATGCATTTCTCGCCAAAGCGCAATTCTAAGGCACTGACGATCGTTTCAAAATCCAGCGGTTCATTTGCAGGCAAAGTCTGTAGGACGTCGGCAGCATCAGCTCGTAGAGAAGCAGCTAACTGGCAAGCCTTTGTCTGGGAATCCCATCCATTGGCGTCCGCTACGATCGCAAATTGTGTCTTAAAAACTGGCCATGAGGATTTTCCGTCATAGGTCGAGAGTTTAATAGAGGCTCGAGGAAGCATAGCTTGATACTTGACATCTTCGGGATAGTTTTCGGCAGTTATCTTTTGTTTCTTCACATTTTCCAACTCCTTTTCTACACTCTCAATCCTTTCTTCGACGGTCTTGGCGATCTTTTGAACTTTTTCTTCTACTCTTTCTTCAACGGTCTCGGCGATCTTTTGAATTTCTTCTACTTTTCCTTCTATTTGTTGAAATCTTCCTTCAACTTTGTTTTCCACGCCGTCAATTCTGTCATTTAAAGATGTTATTTTATCCTCTATTAAGTCTTTCAACTCTCCAAGGTTGGTTGACATATCCTTCTTCATTTCATTTTTTAAGTCGCCAAGGTTGGCAGTCATTTTCTCGTCTATCGCTGACATTTCCTTCTTCATTTCTTCCGACATTTCCTTCATTTCAGCCTGATTCTCAGTCATTTCCTTCTTCATTTCTTCTTTCAACTCGCCAAGGTTGGCAGTCATTTTCTCATCCATCGCTGACATATCCTTCTTCATTTCTTCTTTCATCTCGCCAAGGTTGGTTGACATCTCAGCCTGATTCGCAGCTAATTTCTCCAATAATTGTTTCAGTTCAGCCTCCATTGCTCTGGTGATCGGCATTCAACCCCACTTCTGACACCAAATGTTGTGAGCTCGGGGTTCGAAAGGACTGATGCCAATATATAAGAACAATAAAAAGGCTTTATTCACTATAAACAGTGCAATACGATCACAAATATCTTCTGAAAATTACAAGATATTCAGTAATCTTCAAATCCAATAAAAGCGCAGCAAAATTTCACACAGAAACAATGCGTTCAATACGACATATCAACGACAAAATCAATCCGAATAACCCAGTTCTCAATGTAAAGCCTCTCGTATGAATTCAATCGCAGTTGACAGACAACTAACTAACTGAACTGATGGAGGTCCTTATATAGGTTTCAGAGATCTTTCCAGATTATTCCAGAGCCTTCAGATGCTAGAAATTACCAGAAAGTGCTTTAACTTTCGATAGAGAACCCAAGCAAGAAAGGATCCCAATGTATAGGTATAAGGGGGGTGTGGTTGCACAAAAAGTCGCCAAATCCGTCGCCAACTTGGCGACATTTGGCGATATATCGCCAAATTTGGCGACAAAAATAAGTCGCCAAAACCATCGCCAACTTGGCGATAAACCCATTCCTTGGCGATATTTCAATAGACTTCCATTATAAAGATGAGGGTGTAAGGTTGTTTTCCTTGCAAACCTTCTGAGGCCTTTAGCATTGAGTTACATGATGCTCAATAGGAAATACATTAATAATACGGCAATTTTCACAATAATCAAATAAAATAAATTTAAACAAATGGAATATTTACAGATATATACAAAATTCATAACAATATACATCCCAAAAAGCCACAGCTATGAATATTTTTCATTATTTCTCTTTTCTCCGCAACAATGGAAATAATCCAACAATGTATTTACTATATTTAGATTATTATTTGATTTGATTTATGCTTCTTTTAAACATTGCAGGAGTGTTTAACATTTTTAATTAGGAATATTATTTTTATTTTTTTTTTAAAAGAAGTTATAATGGGGTAAATTTTAAAATTTATTTTGTACAAATTCAGACATTAAAATAACAACCAGTGGACCCATGCAAGGATTCTACACTGCAATCTAATATTTTTTAGTAATATCTTATATTTTTAGATGCAGGTTTAAACTTATAAAGAAAAAGGAAAGATAAAAATATATGCAAACAACATTAGTCAAACCAAAATATCATCTCATTTATTCCATCAAAGTTACAATAAAAACTGATCAAAGATAGTAAAAGTCACGCCTGACAAAAAAAAAAAAATTATCTTATTTTAACTGCATTAGAGGATGATGTCATCTGCTTCGCAAAAAACATGTGCAAAGCAAAATAAACTGATTATGTATAAAATACAATTTAATTTCATATAACAAAGCATACATTTTAGGCTACACGTGAAATACCACTGCTTTGAAAGATCAATGGTGTCTTTTTCTTCTAAACATATGAATTTCAATTTTGCTTTTTAATCATAAATATAAAATAAGCCCATGAGGAGACATCCAACTTTTTCATTTTTGTATTATTTATTTTTTTATAATCATTGTTGAGCATGATATAATGTGGTATCTTATTTTTGTGGTAACATTAATTTGAGAAAAATCTTTCATTTCATCTATAAAAACAATGCTGATTTAATTTTTAATTAACTGTAATTTTTAATCAAAAAACATGTTTTAACAAAATATGAGTGTACTATGTCAGAAGCCTGCTCAAAATCCTTTCATATCTCAGCCATCATTCTGCATTTTGTATTTGCTTAGAAAAAGGGATGTTGACAACAGAAATAATATATACCAGTGGACCCATGCGAGATTTCGCACTGCAGTCTAATAATATTTAGCAATATATAATATTTTTTAGATGCAGGTTTAAACTTTCAAAGGAAAATTAAGGATAAAAATATCTGCAAACAACATTAGTCAAGCCAGAATATCATCTCATTTATTCCTAACAGTAAAATCATATCGAAGATTAAAAAAAAGGCACGCACGAGGAAAAAAAAGTTAACAATTGTATTATATTAAATGATTTTATTGCATTAGAGGATGACATCTTCTTTGGGAAAAATACAGGACAAAGAAAAATATATTTAAATTACAATTGAATTTTATATAACAAATCATACCTTTTATGCTATACGTGTAAAAAAAAACACTGCTTCGAATTATCAATAACATTTTTTTCCTTCTAAATAAAGGTAAAAATAAGCACTCACCAGTCGCCACTCGTCGATTAAACTTGAAAAACTGATGATTAAAAATATGGAAAGCACTGCCCAAATACAGAATTTTTCAATTTTCTCTTTTCCCTAAATTCGCGATTTTTCCACACCCGTTTAACGAAATTCGTGATTTTTCTCCGCCCGATTGACAAAATTCATGATTTTTACGCCCCCGATTGATAAAATTAATAATTTTTGCACACACGATCCATGAAATTCATGATTTTCATGACCCGAATGATGAAATTTGTTATTTTTTCCGAAACTAATTGGCTAAATACACAATTCTTGAATTTTTTGAGATGTTGGCCACTTTTGCCCTGCTTGCCACAGGTTGTGCATGTGTAATGTTGTGTTTACACGTCAATGTTGTGGTCACACATCAACACAACAATGTCATGTTGTGGGTTATTGTTTAATGTATAAACATACCTATTTTTTTATTGTCATATCTTAATTCTAGACAAATAATTAAAAATAAAGGTACTTATGTAGTTAAAACTACACAACACAAGTACCTAAACTTAGTGGGACTTGTGTAGTTAGCTACATAAGCATGTTGTGTATAACTTTGCTGTTAACTTACTTTAAAATTTAAAATCGATTGGAAATTAGTATCTCAAGTTTATTCAAAACAATATAAATTAAAATATTTTTATTTAGTACATAAATTACTTGTTTACTGTAAACTCATTATATTTTTTCTAAATTAAATATTCAGTGACATAAATGTACTTTGTTCCACATGATTATTGGTTCTGCATTTAAAAATTCAGCTTCAAACGTAAAGCCTAGAAAAGATTTTTACTAAAAAGGACCACTACTAAACTAACTACTGCTACTAAAGAAATTATTCTCACTAGCCTATAACTGGCTACTAAAAAAAAAATCAATATACCAGCCAGTGGCTACTAAGCAAAATTCCTTATTTTCGCCTTTATTTCTAAACATTTAAATTTCAATTTTGGTTTTTAATCATAAATATAAAATAAACCCATGAGAAAATGTTCACATTTTACCACTTTTGTACTTTTTTTTTTTTTATAATCACTGTTGAGCATGATATAATAATGTATTTTATTTTTGTGGCAACACACATTTGAGGAAAACCTTTCATTTCATTTATGAAAACAATGCCGATTTAATTTTTAATCAAAACACACGTTTTCGGAAAATGTAAGTGTGCTATGTCAGAAGCAGCTTCAAAAACCTTTTGAATGATACCTCATTCGTTGTTGTGCATTTTGTAAATTCATAGAAAAAGAGATGTTGACAACAGAAAAAATATATAAGATATATAAGAATAGTAACTCTTTTTTAAGCAACCACTAAAACTCTGATTTTTTTTTTTTTTTTTGGTGGTCTTGGTGGTGGGGGGAGGGGGGGAGCATTGAATTGGAAATTACAAATATTATCTATTGATGTTTATTCTAATGAAGTATATTTGGTACTATGTTTAAACTATCATAAAATCCCGATTACAAGCTCCTTTTTTTTTATAAAAGCAAAAACAGTTAAATTTAAGAAAGGAGCTTATAATCGAGATTTAAAAAAAAAAAATCATTAAAAAAACGTTTTATCATTAATTTAGAAGTAAAATGGGTAAATGCAGGGGTGAGAATCTTCTGCATTTTTCCAAAATCCTACTTAAAAAAGAATAATCTAAATCCCCCCAGTACACAAAATTTATCTTTAAAAATCTTCATTTTTTTCCGTTCTATTTGTTATTTATTTTATTGTTAATCAACCATCTAAATCCTCCCTTCTAAAAATACCACTTCCCCCTCCTGATACCAAATATGCTTAATTAGTACGCTTTAATTTATTTTTACGGATCTATCTATTACTCTATATAGTAATAATAAATAAATAATATAACGCCTAATTTTTTCCATCTCTCAAAATTTCTGCTTCTCTCCCCTTACCCCTATCTCATAAAGTTTAAAATCTAATTACTTTAATTTTTTCTGCTCTATTTGTGATTTTGTTCTAACAATAATTAAATAATCATCCATATTACCTCTCCTGTCTAAAAAGGTCTTTTTTTTCTTTTGCCCCCCACCCCCTCTCCAGCACACACAGTTCAAAATCTAAAAAAAAAAATTTTTTTTTTTGCTCTATTTATAACTTTTTTGTAATAATAATTAAATAATCATCTAAGTTATCTCTCCGCACCAAAAAAATACACTTATTCCTTCTACATCCATCTGCCCACCCAGCACACAAAGTTTAAAATCTTAAAATTTATTTTAATGCTCTACTGTTACTTTGTAGCAACAAAAAATAAATAATTATCTAACTCTCCCTTTAAATTTCCATTCCTCTTCCCTCATGCTCAGATAAAGTGGTGAATTTTTAGGTATGGCGAGGAATGTATAAGATTTCCCTTTTTTTACAGTTTGACTGTTCCCACTTCTGATTTTTTATTAAAGGGGGTAGAAAAGTTATTTTAGAGAACATACAGTGGAACTTCCCTTTAGCGAAGTCCCCATTTAACGAAATTTTCTACTTAACGAAATTTTCTGCAGAACTTTGACTTCGACACCATTAACATGTAAATTAATCTCCACATTACGAAAAATATATTCTATATAACGAAGTTTATTCCACTTTTGTACGTGTACAGAATTCAAACTAAGAGGTTGTTGTTGCGATGGATATGCGAAATTATTTCAGCAGATTGTTTGAAAATGAACACATTTAAACAATTTCCATTCTGCTTGTGCTAAATGAAACTATTTTTTTTTTTCACACTAAGGAAAACACTTGCTATCACCACTCTACCACACTGACAGTCTAGGGCTGACAGTTGGGGGAAGCCAATAACCCCTTTTTTACATTCAATGATATAGAAGATGCAACAAAAAATATCAATTAGAGTCAGACCATTCTGATCTTCCACTGCTTATAGATAATTGCTTTGTACATCCACAAGAATGTACTTCAAAATGCAAATCGAAGAACATCAAAGTTATTTTTTTTCCTGCCGACTTCTAAACTTGAGCTATCAGTCTAAGGAATAATAAAAAATCTTGAAGTACATTATCGAAAAAGACAATGTAGTGAAAACATTAGTTCGAGAACCTGTGTATCAGAGCTGATGCAAGCTTGGGAATGTGACGTGATTCCATCTACCGTACACAACTGTTTTTTAAAAGATGGCTTCAAAATTGAAACTGAATCAAAAGCTTTTGAATCCAATACCTATTTGTCATATCTGAAGGGAAATTTTCATGAATTTAAGTTGATTTCTATTTAACGAATTTTCTTCATAACGAAGTTTTTAAGTGTAACGATGAGACTTCGTTAAATGGAAGTTTCACTATATTTATTTTAAAACAATAAACATTTATTTTCAGGGGTGAGAACAGCCAAACTGTAGAAAAGAGAGGGAAATTTTTGTTCCCCCTCCCCACTCTGCATATTTAGAAATTCCACCCTTGAGGGGAGGGGACAGAAGGAGAAACGAAACTTTTGGGGAAAAGGAGGGTAATTTAGATGACTGATTTGGGCTGTACAGAGACAGCAGGCTCCAGTAATAATAACAATGTGCCCACACACACACACACCATAAGTATGATACAATAACACCTGCTTAGATAGAAACGAAAAAAAAAAAGTAAAAAATTCTGTTTTAAACAGGATATTCCCATTTTAGAAGGTAAAATTGCATGGTATTTTTTTTTTGGCAGAACCATGATTTTTTTTTTCCCCCCGTTTATAGTAGGATTCTGCTATGAACAGGCTTTACTATATTATAAAATAAATTTTCTGAATAGAATTTTTTAGAAATTCTATATAATATTTCCTTACAATTTTATTACTTTTCATTTGCAGTACAGGTTATGATGCATCTGTAACGTTTTTTCCTTCTAAAAATTTTAAATCAAATTTTAAAATAGTGAAAATTTAATTAAATTTTTATTGAATTCATCAATTAATTTTGAATGAAAAAGTTAAAGGTATGAAAGAAATAAAATGAAAAACCTTAACATGATACTTTATCTAGCTTTCCACATAATTCCCGTTCGTGCATCTGAAATCATCCACTTTATTAAATTAAGGGCACCATTTCAAAACTTTTTTGAGAGGGGCTAGGGGACATTTTTTTTTTTTAATTTGTTGCGCACAGTTGAGAAGCAACTGATACAGATTTATTACATTTGTTTATAAAATTAACCAAAGTGTTCATTATTAATAAATCTAAATGTGCTTCACTTTGAGAAAGTTGCAATAGCATTAGCAAACATAATTGGTATTTATTAATTCCTTGGTTTAAAGTGTTTATTTAATACTAATGATTCTATTTTAATCAAATATAACCAGGGCTTTACAAATTTGAAAAAATCTGGTAGTCAGTATAAATTCTAGTCACCAGTAAAAAAATTTACCCCCCCCCCCCTCCCTCCTTTCTTGATTTTCAAAAAGCACAAAAGTTTTCTATGAATTAAATGAGGAAAAATAATAACAAACATATAGTTTAGAATTATTAGTTACATAGTTTAGAATAGTACATAAAAATAAAAATAATAAAACTAAGTTTACTAAGTTTACTAAGGAAACTTATCAAAATCATATATCTCTTGGGGAAAAAAAGGGAGGAAATATTGTAAATTCTGAATTAACCAGAATGTTCAGGAAATACTGATTGCCGAATGCTTTAAATGTCCGAATTGTTGAGTGATACAAAATCTATATCTGATGAGAGGGCATCGATAAAATAGTAAAGCTGGAAAATGAGTTTTTGCCTATTTAGCCTATCGAATTCAGTCCAATAATTATGATTTTATTATTTTAAAATTTACATTTGATGAACTCTCTTAGTTTTGCCAAATTAAAAACAAAAGTTTATTTTTTTTTTATGTTTGAATATAATTTCAATTTTATTTCTTAACATTTTGTAACTTTGCAGCATCTATAATGAGACATCTTATAAGGAATTTAATTAAACATTGTGACGTTCGCAAACTCAAGAGCTACTAACTCGTAATATGCATTGCGAAAGAGAAAAGAAAAACATTTTCACACGCTGGGATTACATAATCGGAATCAGCAGCCGACTGAGGTTTATTTTGATCCAACGATCTAAGATAAGAATTTAAGAATAAATAAATAAAAAAATACCTTACCCTTCTGAATTGCAATCAATGATTTTTTTATTTCCATTTACTGCAGACAATAATCCAAACAATGTAATTATAAAATATTCTTGAGTAACAACCCAATACCAGACACTTTGTTTCCAAGACAGAGTGACGCCGAACTATTGTCCTACGTGTGTGATGCACACAGGCGTTAGGCGCCAAGCATTTTAAGTGGGGAAGAAATACTTAAAAAATACTTATTTTTATTAAAAGAAATTATTCTTGAAATTATAATTAAGTTTTATAGATTTACTTAAAATGAATTATTTATAATCACTTATATGTTATTATTCCTTAAAATGAATGTAATAGATTAATCATAAATTAAAACATTTAACAAAGTTTTAACGCACAAATATGGCACAAAAAATCACACACGGCCGTTTTGAGGATTCTTGGATCCCCTTTCTCAATGTGGGAAAAAAAAGGATAAAAAGGTATTGCAGCCTAGCGCCTGTGTGCACCACACACGTTGGACAACAGTTCAGCGTACGGCGTCACTCTGTCTTGGAGACAAAGTGTCTAGTACTGGGTTGTTTCTTCCTCAAGAATATTTTATAATTACATTGTTTGGATTATTATCTGCAGTAATTGGGCATTGGGCAGACGAAGCGTGCTCTTAGAATAAGGCTGAAAGAACACCAGAATTATGTTAGAAGGCAAGAATGTGATAAATCTACAATAGCCAACCAGTGTTATAATTCCAATCACTAATTTAATTATCCAGAAGCTAAAATTATCCAAAAATGTAATTTAGTTTTGGATCTAGACTTTTACAAAGCTTACTATATTCATAAACATAATACTTCTTCCTTAGTGAATGATATGACCGACCATATACAGTGGAACCTCGATTTTACGGTACCCGCTTCATACGTTTTACCGCTTTGTACATCATTTTTCACTGGTCCGAACAAATAACCTATACTGATAATATTAAAAAATCACGGATTCTGTACAATCCATTTTCAAGATTTTCCACATCGTACGTTTTCCTACTGAGAGGCGGAAAATATTTTTTCTCAAATTTTGCTTCTTAGAAACAAGCACGCCACGTTTCACTCTAGATCTCAACCAATCAAAGGCGTGTCCCCCAACTTTCTGAACACCAATTTCTAAAATATGATACAGTCAATTAAGGCTTGTCTTATATTGACCCAAAATCGAAATGAAATAACTACTTTTATTTTCATTTTATATTTCTTAATTTTTTATTCTTACTCAGCTGTTAGATCAATAGACAGTTCAGCTCTTTTTTTTTTTAAAGTAATGAATTTGGTACCAAAAATAAAAATTGCTGGTTCAAATCTGAGCTGGGCGAAATGGGATGAGGTAAAGTTTTTCAGAATGTTAATGAAAAAATCAAGACATTTCTCTTCAAAAATCCTTCTAATAGAGTAGAAGTCTGCACGAACCCGGGACTGGATCAAAGTCCATACCCGGCGCGGGGCGGCAGAATAAAAACAACTGTTTTAATGGGCCAGGCCGAGAAATAAAATTAAGTGGTAGACTGACACAATATAACAAATTTAAAAGAGTCGGACAAAGCGGAGAAAATATTTTTCTTTTCTAAATTCTCGGCTGAGCCATGACTTAATTGCTCCCAGGACGTGTCAGGCAAGCAATGTTTTTTAAATAATAGATAGAGATAATGAACTTTTATTAACGGAATATCTGAAAATATCCTTTAATAAATTACAGAAGTATTTTTTTAAATCTACATTTTTTTAATATACAGCTTCAAAAGTTACGTTTTTAATCATCTTTTTTCTTTTATTCTAAACTACACTATTTTTTTAATGAGTATATATTTGAAAGTAATAGTATAAGAATCTAAGTGATCATTAATGTTGCTATCCTGTATTATATATATACCTTGTGGAGATATAATTTGAAATATACAGTAAAATTTTCCCATAAATATGTATGCAGTATTCTTTAAAAGAATCTTAATTTTATTTTAAGAAAAATCAGAATTTTTTGTAAAAATTGACTTGGGTCGGTCCTGATTCCATTGATTTTTGCACAGGCCGGGCCGAACTTTTAGTTTTTACATCGGTCCGGACCTGGAAATTCCAGCCTGTGCAAACCTCCACTATAAAGACAATCCACCTTTGGCAATATAGCTAAAATATGTCTTGTGCATAATTAAATATGTTCCTCTCTCTTATTTTTTATTATTTTTTTATTGACGGCAGTTAATCTTAAACTATACCTTCGCATTTTTGAGGTGCAATCGTTATGATTTTTTTTTTTCAAAGTGAGACTTTTTGAATGAGATGTTTTAAAGTTAATATACAGCCGTACCTTGGTAAACGATGGTAATCCATTCCAGAAATACCGTTGTTAAGCAAAACTGTTGCTATCCAAGGTGCAATTTTCCAGGCGCAAATATCTTAAATGGCATTAATCCTATTTCAAGCCACCATTTGGTGCTTTCTAAAAATGATGCCACATTGGGGATTTCTAAATTGATTACTTACATTTATCATATTGTAACCCACAATAAGCAAGTGGTAAAATGTTGCGATTCTTAATTTTTCAATAGTTACACATAGGAAAAGTAATGGATTTAGCGATAAAAAGTCACTGAAGAATAGATTGCATTTATACGAGAGTAACAATGTAACGAATGTAAAATTTTATTCGTTCAAAACAATTTGGACAAAAGAATGATAATTTAAATACAGAATTATTAAATTAAACCATACACAGTTGATTTTTTTTAGATACAGCATTTATGAGTGAAACAAAATATTTTATTTGACAAATTTAATAAGGTAGATATAAAAAAGATGATATGAGCAGTAAAAAACAACGTTTTTATACACATTTCATTGATATTACATAAAAGTAACGATTAATGTGAAGTTGAAAAAACAAAAATACACGAAATTCGTTAATGCCGCGATCACTATACTGCACATATGATCGCTTTGCGAACACGAAACCGAAAAAAAAAACATCACTGGATACAGCAACATCGTCGTATCGGAATCCCAAGAAATACACAAAATTCGTTAATGCCGCGATCACTGTACCGCACGTATGATCGCTTAGCGAACATAAAACCGTAAAAAAACATCACTGGATACAGCAACCTCGTCGTATCTGAATCCCAAGAAATACACGAAATTCGTTAATGTCGCGATCACTGTACCGCACGAACGATCGCTTCGCAAAAATGAAACCGAAAAAAAACATCACTACATACAGCAACCTCGTCGTATCGGAATCCAAAAAAAAAAAAAACACGAAATTCGTTAATGCCGCGATCACTGTACCGCACGTATGATCACTTCGCGAACATGAAACTGGGGAAAAAAACATCACTGGATACAGGAACCTCGTCGTATCGAAATCCCAAAAAATACACGAAATTCGTTAATGCCGCGATCACTGTACCACACGTATAATCGCTTCGCAAACATGAAACCGAAAAAATAAACATCACTGGATACAGCCACCTCGTCGTATCGGAATCCCTAAAAATACACGAAATTCATTAATGCCCCAATCACTGTACCGCACGTATTATCGCTTCGTGAACATGAAACCGAAAAAAAACATCACTAGATACAGCAACGTCGTCATATTGGAATCCCAAAAAATACGCGAAATTCGTTAATGATCACTGTACCGCACACGTATGATCGCTTCACGAACATGAAACCGAAAAAAAAAAAATCACTGGATTCAGCAACCTCGTCGTATCGGAATCCCAAAAAATATACGAAATTCGTTAATGCCGAGATCACTCACTGTACCACACGTATGATCGCTTTGCGAACATGAAACCGAAAAAAGACATCTCTGGATGTAAGAACCTCGTTGTATGGCGATCACAAAAATACACAAAATTTGTAACTGCGGCGATCACTATACCGCATGTATGATCGCTTTGTGAACATGAGACTATGACAGCAATCTGTCATATATATATATAAATGCTTTCTTACATTTTATTTATTTAAATCAAACCCCTCTTAATTTTAAAAACTTTCCATATTCATCCGTTTCCCTGTATATTAATAATCCTTTTTCTTTCTGTTTAATTTCATAAAATCTCAGCAGTAATCTAAATATTAAGTTATACGAATTCATTTCTGGTTCAATAAATAATTCTTTTCATTTAAGCATTATTTTTGCTGTTACAATAATTGAATAAATAAAAGATAAATAGTAGTTTCTACATCACAGTTAAATATCAAGATTTATTTCAAAAAGGAAATTAAGAACTTTTTATTTATTACTTTTAAATATATTTTTTATAATTATCCTTATTGTTCATAAAACAATCCACATGTAATTCATTTTCACTCTTTATTCATTTAACCTTGAATTGCATCTCTGAATGTAATCAAATTATAGCAATATGTATATAAAATAAATATGCCTATTTATAGCTTCTAAAATAAACATAATAATAATTATTCTTTTGATCTCTCATAAATATTCCAAAAATAATTTAACTTCTATTTCAGAGTCATTAATCTTGCAAATGTTGACAGTTCAAATTATAGCAATAAATTATATACAAAAAATATACCTTCATCTCATTTAAAATGTTTTCCTTTTCAATCTGTCAAATAGATTATCCTTAATATATGCTTACTCTGAAAAATAACGGTTGTTCTTGCTTTATTCTCAGTAGCATCTTCCAATCAAAATAATGGGTGATGATATCAATTGCTAAATTTAGATCAACATGTCCAAAAATGGTAACGTTTCTGGCTCTGAGGCAAATAATTATTTTAATTTACTGGAAATTCCACACCCAGCCAAAAGTATCTTGTCTTTTCAAATTCTAATGCCAAAATAATGTATTGGATAAAATGTGTTTTGGCACCAATTTTGTTCGCCAAGTAATATAAATCTCTGGCAATAATGTTATGTGACCACTCACTCTCTCTTTGAATACTCACTGTGTGAGTTGCTTCTTCTGCTGACTCCTGCTAAGAGACACCTCTCCTATATTATGCTATATGATCATGGAAAAATTAATAAAAAGCATTGAATGTATATTTATGGAGTTTTTTTATTGAAATTGCTGAACCTGGAAAATATTTATATAATTTAAAAGAGTTTCTTCGCCCTCAACAAATTACAGCGTCACAGAGACTTCCATAAAAACTGCAGTCAATTAATTTTTATACTGTTCTAAAGTAACAAGAGTAACCACTCACAAACATAAAAAAAAGTAGAAAAAATCAAGCTTTAAATAAACAAGCAGATGATGAAATTTTTTCAATGCTTTTTTTCTTTTAATATAAGTAAGTGTTATTTAATTATATTAAAAAAATATTTTAAATAGCTAATAAATCATTAAACATCATTAAAATACAAATAAACATCGAATAAAGAATCACCTGATGACGTAACAAATACGTCATACGTAACAAACGCGTCATCACAAAAAATATCATAGCTCAGCCTTTCCAACAATAAAAGAGCTACATCTGGCTGACTATCAACGATTTGGCAAGATTTCGCCAAATGGTGGTCTCAAATAGGAACCAACCATCTTAAATGATTAGTACTTCTTAAAAGTGCTGATTAAACTTATTTAAAAAGTCTTAAAAATTTGATAAATATCTTTTATTTATTATATTTGTAACAAAAATAAAATTTCAATAAAATGAACTAGCGAAGCTTTCTTCATTCCCCTGGTCGGTCATTTTTCCAAGTGAAACTGGAATTAAATGAACCTGCTAGTGGGGCCCAACTGCCATTAACAGGGTACACACGTTCAGGCTACGTCTGCTATGGTAATCAAACTAACCTTGAATTTTTGCGATTTTTTATTTTGATCCAGATTAGTTTAATATTTTGAGCATCGTAGTTCAAAATTAGGATGATTTTGTATTCTTCCAACTTTAATGAGCAAAATTGAACAGATAGTTAGTTCTTTTCGTTTTGGGGAAAAAAAAAAAAAAAAAAGTCAAGAATTTGCTGCAAAAGGTGAAAAAACACTAAAAACTTCGCGAAATATAATAAATTCACAAAATATACTATATTGGTCTAAAAGCTTGAAAACTGATTCATTTTACAATTGTTAAAAAATTGACGCTAACTGCGAAAAGCCACAGAAAATCACATGAAATTTTTTATGCCTTCTTGATTGCAAAAAATTGAAAAATTTTAGACGACAAAATTTACTGTATTTGGGCTGAAATATTGAAACTGGATTCCTTATATGAATGTTTAAAAAATGCCACCGCAGAATGCAAAAAAATGCTAAAAATCTTTTTTTTTTAAGTCACCGCAAAATGCATAAAAGCATAAAAATTGCAAAAATAATTGCGAAAAACTTAAAAATCACAGAGAACAAAATTTATTATATTGGGTTAAAAGATTGCAGCTGGAATTCTTTTATGAATGTCAAAAAATTGCCGAAAAATGCAAAAAAAGTTAAAATTGCATGAAAAATTACAGCCATTGTTAAAATCATTCTTTTAATTCAAAAAAAAACTTTATGAAAACAGAAAAAAAATTGCTTTATTGGACTAAAAATTTGTAACCAGATTCTTTTTATGAATGTGAAAATATCTCCACAAAACGTGAAAAGAAGAAAAAAAAAATGAAAAATCGCACACAAAATCACAAAAAATTCAAAAATTGCAGAGAACAAAATTTATTGTATTGGGTTAAACGCTTGTAGAACCTTTAGAAGCTTGTAGAAGACCTTTTACGAATGTCAAAAAATCACTGCAAAGCACGAAAAAATGCTAAAATTCACTTAACAAATTAGTGAAGAATTCAAAAGTCGCTATATGATTTCTGAATAAACTTTATTGGAAAGAGGCCAACATTTACCATATTGGGCAAAAAGGGTGTAACCGGATTCCTGTTACAAATGTTAAAAACTTCCACAAAACGCGAAAAAAAAACGCAAAAATTCGCAAAAAGTTAAAAGATCGCAGAGTACAAAATTTAGTATAATGGACTGAAAGATTAAAACTGGATTCCTTTTATGAGTATTTAAAAATTGCAGCGGAACGCGAAACAACGGCAAAATATAAAAAAATTATGAAAAGTTTTTAAATCGCAGAAGACAAAATTTACTACAATGGGTTAAAAGGTTGAAACCAGATTAGTATCACAAATGTTAAACAATTGCCACAAAACAATTCATGAAAAATCTAAAAATCACAGATCACAAAATTTGCTATATTTGACTAAAAGATTAAATTTGGATTCCATTTACAAATGTTAAAAAAATCGCCGCAAAACGCAAAAAATTGCATAATAAATTTCCAAAAAATTAAAAAATAGCAGAAATGAAAAAAAAGTAAACCAGATTTCTCCTACAAATGTTAAAAAAATCGCCGCAAAAAGCTAAAAATTCCATAAAAATTTCGCAAAAATTTTTTAAAATGCAGAGTAAAAAATTTACTGAATTGCGTTAAAAGATTGAAACTTAATTCCTAACAGAAATGTTAAAAAATTGTCGCAAAACACGAAAAAACTCTAAAAATCACAAACATTTTGCAAAAAATTCAAAAATTGCTGCACAATTTCCGAATAAACTTTTTTAAAACGAAGGTAAAATTCATTATATTGGGCTAGAAGATCGAAACTGAATTCCTTTTACCCAATGTGGTAAAATTGCTGCAACGTCGTTAACTGAGGCCGTTTTTAACCAAGAAACCATTGTATCTCTCTATATTAAAAAAAAAGTAACCACCGCCACCGCAGTCAATGAAGATTGTGTGCCTGAAGTCTTTCTGGACTAATTTCCAGAAAACTATTGCATATAAAAATAGGAAAATTGGTAGTTTTATAAAGAAATGTTCGATAAACATGCTAAAGCAGACAGTTTTTAAATCGAAGAATTATTTTAAGAGATATTTAATATTAAAGTTGGTCAAAATAGTTGTCTTAAAAAAGTTTTGTAGAAACGAAAACTATGCACAGGAATTTAACCGAATTTAATTAATTTATAATTTATAAGGATATAGTTGACAAGCTTGCGGTGTGCAGACTGCAATTATTTTTTTAATTTGAGTAATTTTTTGAGGTTATATTTCAATTTTTTATTCAAAATTTTCATTATTTTGATGAAGATTTATTTCATATTTCATAAAATCCATTATTTGAATTGTTGCCAATTTGTAAAATAGCGCACATATAATATTCCCTTTCAATTAAGAAATGTATTTACATGTGACTATTAAAAACAGAAATAAAACTTTAAAATAATAATTAAATGATCACGTGTTAAAAGCAGTAAATGTAGAAAATTACATAATAAAAAATATATTTGCGCATGAATATTAAAACGAGAAATAATTCAATTATTGCGCATTTTCAAAGCATTAAGTAGGGTAAGATTAATTTATTTCGACAAAATATTTTAGCTATTATTGCAAATTTTAAAACAGCGTAATTAATGATATTTCCCTTCAATTAAAAACTGTATTTTTACGTTTAATAATTACATTTAAATCAACAAAATAACTAATAAACTGGTAAAATATAATTAAAAATACAGATAAATGTTGAATTAAAGATCACTCGATGACATAACTAACACGCATAACGCATCTTATGTCAATTGAATGCAACGCCACAGATATGCACTTTTGGCTTTAAATCCCATATTTTGGCGACAGTTCTTTTCTTTTATAGAAAGTAGTAGATGGGATAATGGAGAAGTATCCAATTTTCTATAGCATCATTATAAAATTTCCCGATGCAGCGACATTGCTTACTTAACCATTTTGCACAAGTTGATTTTCGAATGTTTAATCTTATTTTATCAATCACGAAAACAGTTGTTAGCTGTTTCGACAGCAGTTGATTCGGCCTTAAAATCCCTCAGTCAAAGGAAAATGAATAGAAACCCGATTACAGCAGACAGTCACTGGTCGTTTAATTATAATTCAATCTTCTGTAATCGTTTTAGAGTTGATCAAATCAGAGTGTTTTTAAAGTTTCCTGTGTCAGAACGGGGGTTGGCGAGCGAAGCTCGTAGGGTCAGAGCCTCCTCGTATATAAAAAAAAATCTAAATTATGACCTAAATTAATTTTTGCATAAAACTAATCACAGTCGTCAAAAATGTGCACGTGTGTGAATTTGCAGTTCATTCTAATTAGTAGTTTTCGAGATAAAGATAAATTTTATTTGTCGTCGATCCAGTCCAGTCTATGCTAGGGACAAACCCCCTAGCATATATAAAACACTCATATAGCTCTATGTCTGCATGTGTGTTTAATAAACATTTGTACCCCCCCAAAAATTTTAGGTCATGCTATGCCTATGAGCTCAATACAGGATGAATCAACACTGTCATTTAAAAAACCTTCGACCAAAAACAAAGTTAAAGCCAGTTAGTGTCTGCCGGACAACGAATACTTTTCATAGCTAAAAGATTAAGAGATGACGTCACATCATCTCTTTTAGGGAAAAATTATTTTTCACATTTCTCTTTTTTCCCCTGACAAACAGCAGAGAGCAAATACGTTTCACAGCTAAAAGATTAAGAAATACGTTTCACCACGTCATCTCTTTTAGGGAAAAATAGATTTTAACATTTTTTTCCCCCAGACAGAAGGAGAGACAAATTTCAGATCAGTTTTTGTCACGTGTGCTCCAATCTTATTCTGTTGCTGTTAATATAACAATGTCTAAGAGAAAGCGTTTTTCTGTTGCCGAAAAGGTGGAAATTATTGAAAAGGCTAAACATTTTCATGGCACTAAAGTAGATCTGGCAAAATCGTTGAATATTTTTTATTCTACATTACAAACAATTTTAAAACAAGAAGTGATATTGGAATTATATTCCGAAAAACTTGGAAAGTTTGCTAAGAAAAGAAAAACTTTCAAAACATCTCCATACGAAGAACTTGAAAAAATTTTACTTGAATGGTTCAATAGTGTGCGAGCAGCTAACATCCCGATAAATGGATCTATTTTAAAGGTAAAAGCACAAGAAATTTCAGCTAGACTTCAACTGAAAGATTTCACAGCATCAAACGGTTGGATAGACCGATTTAAAAAAAGAAGTAACTTATGTTTCAAATCTATCTGTGGAGAGTCGAATAGCATACAGCATGCTACCGTTCAAGAGTGGATTGAGAAAACATTGCCTTCTCTGGTGGATGGTTATTCAAAAGAGAACATTTTTAATGCTGATGAAACTGGACTATTTATTAATTTGTTTCCAGACAAGACATACACAGTTAAAAGGAATAATTGCCATGGTGGAAAACTGTCACAAATGCATTTGACCATTTTGCTGTGTGCAGATTCAGATGGAAGCGAAAAGCTAACACCATTTATAATCAGAAAAACCAAGAAACCTCGCTGTTTCAAAAATGTAAAAAGTTTACCAACTGATTACGATGCCAACACAAAACCATGGATGACCCAATCACTTTTTGAAGATTTTCTTCGGAAATTGGAATATGTCAGGAATATGTTGAATGTGATAAAGATGTTGCCACCTCAGGAATTCAGACCATATCTGATTTCATTCCATGTTATGACAGTGGAGATGATGAAGACGACAAACCAACAGATAGTGTGCCTTCATCGAAAGAAGTTCTTGAAAATTTGAAAATTGTAAAAAAAACTTTTTATTTGCTAAAGTAAACCAAGAACTGAATTTACGAAAACTTGCAAGTATTGAAAATGCTGTAAATGACATTGTGTCTAAAAACAAAAAACAAGATAAAATAACAGATTATTTTTAGTGTAACAAGGTGAGTATCTGTTTCATTTAATTTATTTCAACGTGTTAGTTTTCCTTAAACCCCGATTTTACAATTTCCTGCTTAGTACGTTATTTCCGTCGGTCCGGTAAAAAACATAAAACCGGGGTTTCACTGTATATATATACAAATTTTATCTTAAAAACGGCTCTAACGATTTTGACGAAATCTTGTATCCTACCGTTTTGGGGCACCAGAAAACCATTGGGCTAGGTCACATGTTCGAAAAAATTCGATTAGTGGATCATTTTGGGTCACCATGGGTTACGGTCAAGCTAATTGTATCTAAAAAATGGTTCAAACGATTTTGACTAAATTTTGTATCCTACCATTTTTGAGCACGAGAAGACTATTGGGCTGGGTCACATGTTCGAGAACTTTCAATTAGTGGGTCATTTTTGGGTCAACGCGGGTCAAGTTAGTTTTATCTAAAAAACGGCTCTAACGATTTTGATTAAATTTTGTATCCTACAAGTTTCAGGCATGAGAAAATCATTGGGCTAAGTCACATGTCCAAGAAAATTTGATTAGTGGGTCACTTTGAGTCACTGTGGATCAAGCTAATTTTATCTAAAAAACGGCTCAGACTATTTAGACTAAATTTTGCATCCTATGGTTTTGGGCATGAGAAGACTGTTGGGCTAGGTCACATGCTCAAGAAAATTAGATTATTGGGTCATTTTAGTCATGGGTCAAGCTATTTTTTTCTTAAAAACGGCTCAGGGGATATGAACTAAACTTAGTATAATACAGTTTTAGGGAATGAAAAGACTATTGGGCTAGGTCACATGTTTGAGAAAATGCAATTAGTGGGTCATTTTTGGGTCACTGTGGGTCAAGCTAATTTTATCTAAAAAACGGCTCAGACTATTTTGACTAAATTTTATATCCTACGAGTTTTGGGCACGAGAAGACAATTGGGCTTGGTCACATGTTCGAGAAAATTTGATTAGTGGGTCATTTTGGTCATGACATTTGAACTCAAAGCTAATTTTGACCGAGCATACCTCGATCTTCCCTGCTCGTTAATTTTATTGTTCTAACCATTGTTGCCATTTTTAAGATTAATTCAATATGTGGCGAGTGAAAATCACTAATTTTTATCTTTATCTGCAATATCAGAATTTCCCCTTGCAAAGCAATTTAATTAACCTTGTAGAGTAAAATGGAAAATTTATTTTTGATAATGTGCTAAAAGATTTTTTTTTTTTAATTTCACTTCAATAACATAAAATATTTCTTTTTAACTGCTAATTAACAAAAAAAAAAAAAAAATGTAATGTCAATTTAGACAATTTTGCTTCTACCAAGAAATTATTTTAAATACCAAAACACACATCTATTTATCAATTTTACACACAAGCAACAAAGAATTATTCAGAAATCAGGAAATAAAAAGTAGCAATAATTAGATAAGAAATAGGTCTACAATCTCGGAATCTGCTTGTCTGTAACAAAAAATGGTACTTCTCCATAATCCCATCGACCACTTTTCATAACAAAAAACTATTGCCAAACTGTAACGCCAAATAAACAAATCAAAGAATGTTGCCATTGGAATCTCAAAAATAAATAAATAAGTAAAATAAATAAATATAAGAAATTTGGAAAAGCTCCACTTACCAACGTGTCAACTTTCTAAGCTTAAACAATAAAATTTACAATATATTAAAGAAAACAGAAAAAAAATAATGTTGGGTATTTATTTATTTACATTATTTTTCTTAATTATCCCTCTCGGTTGGTGAATAAATGTCTGTGACGTCAGTTGAAACTTGATCTACTGTACGTAACTATACATTGAAACATTTTTTCAAAGATTTCTCTCTTGTAATATCATGGCACCGCCGTTTAAGGATGCAATTGTTATTTTAATTAACGAAATAATGAATGAATCAGTAAAAGATAATGATAAATACAGGTATATGTCAAATTGAAAATCACTTGATTGATATACATATAAAAAACACGTATAATACTTCTGATGTGAAGTGAATGTGATGCCAAGATCATGCATTTTTGGCCTTAAATCCTATAGTTTGGCCGACAGTTTTTTTTTTATGAAAAGTGGTCGACAGGATAATGGAGAAGTTCCATTACAAAACAGTATACACAGAGAATCATGAATATTTCAACCAAATTGGACGATCCAATCTTGAGTTCGTTCTACCTGGTATACCGATTTGTAAAATAGTTTCAAGAAAAACAGGTTTAAATTTTTACAACATTTTTAAGCAAACATAGATAACAGTGACAATTTTCAACTTGCATAAATCATCTATATTAGGCCCATATAATTTATCCTCCTGGACTTCCGCTTTCTCAATTTTTTTGTTTCTACATGCACCGCACACAATATGCTAAAAATGAGCCTATTCAATGCAACACCAAAGGCAGATAACTTTTGAACCAATACAAATTTTGAAAAAACTCCTTTACCACAAAGTTTTTGAAGGCTTAAGGAATAAAAATATGTAAAAAAATATTTTTCGATATTTTTCAAAAAAAAAGTTATAACATGCCTAAAAAAAACAAAATTATTAATATATTTTTCTGGAAAATATATTATTTTAGACTGAATCCTAGAACAAGCGAGACACTTGGCAGCGTTGAATTTGGTGAAGCGATAAATCACTTCTTCTTGCAATTTCACTTTTTTCCATACATTGTGACCACGTTATAGGTAAAAATTAACTTTTTTACTCACTGGCCACTGGCCAGTACATAGATTTTTTTACTCGTCAGTGTTTTTTAGCACTGGCCAATAACAAATTTACATATACTTGATAAAAAAATTGTGAAATTTGTCAAACAATTGTGGAATAAACAGCAAAATTTGTCAAATGCTGTCAGGAAAGAAATTGCGACATTCGTCAAATGGTCTCGGGAAAGAAATCAGGAAATTCGGCAAATTGTCTAAGTTAATAAATCGCAAAATTTGTCAATCAATTGCAGAAAAATCACGAAATTAGTGAAATGACCGCAAAAAAAGAAAGCTAATTTTGTCAAGGAATTATGGAAATAAATAGCAGATTTTGTCAATCAATCGCGAAAAATATAGTGCATTTTGCAAAACTATTGCAGGAAAAAAATTAATTTTGTCAAACTGTCGTGAAAAAATTTAAGAAATTCGTCAAATAGCGGGGGAAAAAGTTGCAAAATTCGTCAAATGATCTGAGGAGAAATATCGTGAAATTCGTCTAACAATCACAGAACAGAATTGCAAAATTTGTCAAAAGGCAGTGGAAATAAAGTGCGAAATTTGTCGAACATCAGCGGAAAGAAAGTGCGTAATTTGTTAATTCATGGAAAAAAATCGTGAAATTCGTTAATCGATAAATCACGAAATTCGTCAATTGATAGCAGAAAAATCGCAAAATTCATTAATCGATAGTGAAAAAATTGCAAAATTTGGTCAACTGGTTTCGGGGGGGAAATATTTCGAATATCGTCGAATGGCTTCGAGAAAAAAAAATCACAATCCATCAAATGATTTCGGGGAAAAAATAGTGAAATTTGCCAAATGGTTTCGAAATTTGTCGAGCGACAGCGGGGAAAAAATCTTTTTCCATTCAATCATCGCAATTGCCGAGTGTGACCAGTGGTGGCAATAACGTCAATCGCCAAATTTTCAGTATTACTTGCCGATTGCGAGTGCTAATTTTGTCCTATAGGCCACATGTACTGTGGTTTGATTAGGGAATTGAATTGAGTTTGTCAGATTGTAGGGTTTCTTGTTTTTTGGATAATTGATTGGTTTGTAGAATCGTTGTTGAGTTGGAGTTTTTTTTATTTTGCTATTGTGTGAAGAAGATTTTGACATGGACGATGCAAGTCTGTTTTGTTGTGGTCATATTTTCAAATGTTTAAGATATTTTTTTAAACGGTTGAAGAAATTTACGTATATTTAAAAGGTCATATTTTTAAATAATTAAAGAAGTTTACAGACTAAGTTTATTTTTCGTCTTGCTGTTGTGTTTTTCAGGGTCTTTTTTGTATATTTTAAAACATTGCTCCATATCATAAGTAGTCTATTTTAAGTGTGGACAAAAAAAGGAAAATAAAAGTAAGTGAATTTTAATTTTATTTGATAAATATTGTGTTGTGTGCATAAATATAAGTATTGTATTTCGGGCATTCTAAACATTTCTGTGCTACGAGTTTTGACAAATTTGTGCAGTTTTAAGATTGTAAATAAAGAAATTTTAATGTATTGGGCTAGAACAGCGGTTCCCAACCTGGGGTACGCGTACCCCTGGAGGTACTTGGAGTGTCTGCAGGGGGTACGTAAAAATAATATCGGTAATGGCGGAAATCCCATGAAAGTTGATACTTTTTGCATTACTAAGTTTGTCTCATGTGTAATTCTAATGTGGTTACACTCAAAATGAGGGAAAAGGCCCACTAGACATAATAATAATTCATTGATAATTCAATGTCACTAGCACCGCCCACCGTTAATCATATTGCATGAGTACTTATATATTTACCCCCATCTTCACGAAAACTGTCAGTGATCATTATACAATATTACTTTCCCACCACAATTATTTTATTGTTTTGTTTTCAATAATAATTGCAGAACGCCTTATTTACGTCAGAGCTTTTACTGTTGTGGTAGCGTGAACACATGTATATATAATTAATGAATTCCATATATCGTTTGAAACGAAAAAAACTTTATTTTAGATTAACACAATAAAAAATAAAAAACAAAAGTAAAAATGAAAAATTATGATAAGTATCCATGCCACAATTTACATGGTCAGCCAAATTCCGATTCTGACGTCCGCTCAAAATGGAACCTCACTCTCGAGTCTTCCAAATCCAACCGATTCAACATTCAACTCCTTCCACCATCCACTGCCGTCTGCAATTTCACTTCCCAGAGGCTTTCCTTGCATTCCAGGAATTTCCCAGAAAACATTGCATGTCGTAGGGGCCCAGTTCTTTGTATCCACAAGAACAATACTTTACAATTCTTATCTACTCATTCAGATAACATACCATTCAATACAAAGCATGTATTGCAGCTTGGCTTATCTCAAAATGAAAATGAAATTCACACTATTGATAGAATTTTTGTCAATAGAGATCAATCTGTCATATTATTTTCATTCCAGAGAGATTATCCTTTTTCCACAAATAAGGGAGGAGTTGAAACATGTCAACTCATCACAACACCTCCCCCTAAGAAAAAATTTCTAGAAGAAATTTGGCATATATATTAATAGAATAAGCTCCTTCAATCAATTTCTAAAGAGGTCATCAAAGCACAAAGGAATTTTGAATAACACATGAAAAATCCCTATAGAATACAAACACATTCCCATACTCAGTATTTGATAGACCACACTGTCAACAGGATTTACTATAATCCCATAACTACAATACCTAAGTATAATTCCAGGAATAATTTATACAATTGATGCCCTAAGAAACAATTTTGAAATATTTCACATACATATAATACCAAATACAGATTACACTTTACATGATTCTAACAAAAAAAAGTAATAATAAAAAAAAAGAAAAAAATCTATATACAACACAATGCCTAAATCGATTCTCTTAAAAACATGCTTAAAAGCCTAAATTTAGACACTTCTACAAACAAAATGAAAGCATACTAAATTATGCAATTATTAAATTAATGAAGTTTTACTATTACGAAAATAATATTAAACATTAAATGATAAATAAACCCAATATAGATATTACAATAATGAGCACTCCCAAATTTAGAATAAAACTTAATTTAGAGAATTCTCCCAAAAACCAATATCTAAATTACCTTTATCATAAAATCTTTTCAACAATAAATTTCGCTTTACAACTTCATGATCATAATTTTTCCTTTCAAAATCTTGTTTGACTTTAATGAATCTTTCTTTGTGATTCGTTTTAAAAACAGAATGCTCCATTCTTTTTAACTTTGAATTTCCATATTCATTTTCGTGGCATTTAGCCCCCCAATTTTCTCTATCATTATCTTTCATCCCAAAGTTAATTTTTCTGGCCACAGTCATAGGTGAACTCAATTTCTTTCTAATTCTCTTTCTAACATGCTCAACTCCCATACTACCAACAAAATACCTGGTTATATTTACATCATGCTCAGAATTCTTTTTTCGAAATTGACCTCCTTTACCTGACCTTTTATCACTATCCGTTCGAGACGCATAATCTTTTAGATCGATCAATTTAGACCCTTTTTCCAAATTCTTATCAGTCACGTCTCCCGGTGAATTTACCTCTATCTCATTAACAGACTTATTATCCCTTTCACAGATTTCATTCACAACCGTTTTTCTAACAACCCTTTGCTCATGATCGCTAGATAATCTGAGGGTTCCCTGCCCATTTAATTCTCTTTGATTCCCCACATGTTTACACCCTGAATTTTGCTTATCTGTACTTCCAAATTTTAACAAGTTATAAACAGCGGGTGTTATCAGCGGAGGAGAATTCAGTTTTCTCACAACTGCAACCACCACATTCTTTTTAACATACTCTTTTTCATCTTCTATCAAAGCAATAGACACAGACATTAATTCCGCTTTTTGTTTATCTCCCAGGGCCGGAATAAGAAAAACCTTTCCCACCTTTTTTGCCCTCCAGGGAACATCGCATCTATCAAAAACAGCAATTTGCGCCCCTGTGTCCTTAATCGCTTTTAACTTCTTACCATTTACGCATAAATCAATCATAGGTAAATCAGTTTCCACACCTTCCCTATTATTTAAACTTTTCCCATCATTTGTAACAATCCAACCTAGATTTCTACTCTCATAATTAGATTTATCTTTTAACCAATCCGCACAATTTTGTTTCACGTGACCTGGTTTTAAACAAAAAAAACATGTAATTTGCCTTTGTTTTTCAAAAGCCTGGTCCTTCTTAAATTTATCATTTTTCACAATATCTTTTCTATTTACAAAGTCCAATTTAGATTTAATTTTATTCTTAATATTAGAATTAAAGTCATCCCCATGAGTTTCTTGAAAAGATTTCTTTTCCCAAGGTTTTCTTTCCAATCTCTCAAATTCCCTTCTAACACGTTCAAACCTATCTGATTTCTCCGCGAGTTTAGAAGCAATCTTCATTTCCTCCCAATCATCCATAAATTTTTCTTTTATCTCAAAAGGGACGCGTTTTTTCAGTTGTTCCGTGAGCATTAGTTCTTTTAAGGATTCAAAATCCCTCACTTCTAACGAATCTAACCAATTATCAAGATAACCCCTTAACTCGTAAATCAGATCCACCCATAATTCATCAGATTTTCTTTGATGATTTTCAAATCTTTGCCTCAAGGCGCCTGTACTCAGCTTAAACCTATTTAACAAAACTTTCTTTATATACTGAAAATCATCCCACTTGTCTACAGGTTGCTTAACTATAATTTGAGCAATGTCCGAAGGTAATAAAGGAATTAATTGACTAACCCAATCCTCCTGAGAAACTTTAGCTTTCTCGGCTTGCCTTTCAAAAATCATAAAGAAAAGAGTAATATTGATTAATTTTGAATCAAAACGCGGAACTAAATCTTTTAAATTTACTCTAGAAGTTCTATGCAAATCAACATTTGATGCATTTGATGAAACTCTAACAGTATCCATAGAATTTTCAATACGCAATTTTTCTAGTTCAAATTGTTGCTTAAGTTTATCCAACTGAAGTTGTTTCTCAAGTTTATCTACCTCAAGTTGTTTTTCAAGTTTATCTAACTCAAATTGCCTAAGTTTATCTTTTTCCTCTTGCGCAATCCTATCTAATTCAATTTGCCTCTCTCTTTCTTTACGATCTTTTTCAATTTGTTTTTCCTGTACTTTCCGCTCCGCCTCCTGCTCAAGAATATACTGCAAGCGAATTTTAGCGAAACTCTCATCATAATCCACTGCCTCTACGATAGCCTGAATTATAGCTTTATTTTTACATGTTTTTGACACACTGGTCTCAAATTCCTCTGCTAATAACAGCAAGACACTTTTATTATATTTTCCTAAATATTCTGCCATATTTTCCCCCAAAATATAATAAATTTCAAAATATCAGATATATTCAATTTACAATAATACAATAAATACAGAAATAGAATTTTCTTCACTATACGTATAATAATGTATTCAAAAACGACACAATTTTAATATAGCAAATTCTCATGCAACAGTGACGTCTTTCAAACTGAGTATATCCCCCAAAATAAATTTTATACCCAACAGTACAGTATAACATCAATTTATTTTGAAACATTAATCATAATCATCCACAGTATACCCATAAAATTAAGCTATAACTTTATTACTGTAAGAAATAAAATGTATATAAACAAAACTCTTATTTTCAAAAGTTTTATATAAAATTATGATTAAAATACCCTGATTAATAATCTCAATTAATCAATAACAATTTACTATACCCCAAGTAAATTTTAACATATACATAAGTATATAATTTTCTTAACCCAATATTATACCAAACAGATACCAGAAAATTAGCAAACATAAAAATTCTAACTAAAAATTTAAGTACCAAATTAATAGCTTCCCTAGAATTCTTAAATTTCACATAGAGTTTTGTTCCCCAAAATTAAAATTTATACACAAAATTCAATTTAAAACAGACCTCTATAGAAGATATCATAAAAGAGCTTACCTCCAGATGCAGATATTTCCTCCACACTGATATCAGGCTTCCAAGCACTTTTAAAGATGACACATACAGATTTTTGAAGAATTGAAGACACTGATGAGGCACTAAATTGGCTTCGATCCATATGTAGACAACTCAGATGGTACACCGCATATCTTCATTCCACTGGATATATTAAGAAGCACAAACACGTATCACCAAATCTATAGTTGACTGTTCATACACTACACAGCTTTTGTCGATAAAGTTTTTTTTTTTTTTTACCAGTTCTCTGCTTGCTAGAATTCCGAGAAAAAACCACGACTCCAATTATACTTCAAAACTCCACAATTCTGCTTATCCGTTTTCCACTGGCTCTTCATCTGTTTAATCAGGTTAACATAGATCCGTAATCTAATTTATTCTAGATTACATATCCCATTTGCTGCCACCAATTAATTATATATACTATACTATAGCTGTGGTAGCGTGAACACATGTATATATAATTAATGAATTCCATATATCGTTTGAAACGAAAAAAACTTTATTTTAGATTAACACAATAAAAAATAAAAAACAAAAGTAAAAATGAAAAATTATGATAAGTATCCATGCCACAATTTACATGGTCAGCCAAATTCCGATTCTGACGTCCGCTCAAAATGGAACCTCACTCTCGAGTCTTCCAAATCCAACCGATTCAACATTCAACTCCTTCCACCATCCACTGCCGTCTGCAATTTCACTTCCCAGAGGCTTTCCTTGCATTCCAGGAATTTCCCAGAAAACATTGCATGTCGTAGGGGCCCAGTTCTTTGTATCCACAAGAACAATACTTTACAATTCTTATCTACTCATTCAGATAACATACCATTCAATACAAAGCATGTATTGCAGCTTGGCTTATCTCAAAATGAAAATGAAATTCACACTATTGATAGAATTTTTGTCAATAGAGATCAATCTGTCATATTATTTTCATTCCAGAGAGATTATCCTTTTTCCACAAATAAGGGAGGAGTTGAAACATGTCAACTCATCACACTGTTAATGCTTTATTTTGAAACGGTTTGAAAAGCAGCTCCTTATTTTCGTCTTCGAATAGGCCGGGTTATGTCACTAACTTATATTAATAGGAAAACTTACTTCTCTTTTTATGAGTATTTACTAATGAGTATACTACTAATTTTAAAAAGCATATTTGCGTTCTATGAGTGAGGGGGGGGGGGGGGCGTGTTTCAGATAAAAGGGGTACTCCGAAAGGAATAGCCCATACAAGGGGTACGTGAGGGAAAAAAGGTTGGGAAGCGCTGGGCTAGAAGATTAAAACCGGAGTTATTTTACAGTATAAAAATCAGAGTGAAACAAAAAATCACTATAATTTCAAAAATCGTACAGAACAAAATTTACTATAATGGCTTTAAACATTGTAAGTAAAAATTTAGGAATGTTAAAAACTCACTGTGGAACAAAAAAAAAAAAAAAAAAAAAATTGTTAAAAATCTGGAGGTCAAAATTCAGAGTATTGGAGTAAAAGTTTGAAATTGGATTTCTTTTACGAATGTAAAAAAATTGTTGCAAAACACAAAAAGACACTAGAATTTTTGAAATTTGTGAAAGAAAAAATGTATTTAAAACCGAAATAATTTAAACTGAGATCCTTTTACAATTTTTTTAATTTGCATTCAATGTTAACTTTGTGAATGAAATTCTCAGTGGAACTGTCTGTCTAAATAATTGTATGGCACAACGCTCACAAATCGCATACCCAATCACATTACAGAGAATTTTGCTTTTCAAGTTGCTGCATTTTAGGTTGGCACGCATAGATACTTGGAGTGTGTCATAAAAATCGCCAAGTCGGGTGTCTCGCTCATTCTAGGATTCTGCCTTATTTTCTTCAATGATTTCACATATTTTTAACTTTAGCAGAAATTTGCAAAACAGAAAACAAACATATGGAGAAAAAATTAACTATCATGCCTTAAAAAAAAGAGAGAGCAATAATAATCAAACTGGACAACCCGATTAAGGGTTTATGAAGAGCTAAAACTGAACAGTACATAAAATAACAAAAAATGAAAATGAAATACCAAACATTAATTTTGAAATAAAAAAATGATTGCATTTACAAGTTCAGCCAAATCAACAACAGATTCTAAACTTGCACTAAGCTGTGCTGAAACATTTTTCTCCCAGAAGGATTTCAATAGCTCTTAGAAGAAATTTGTACATTTTGACCATTAAACAGCATAATCTTCCGGGGGGGGGGGGGGATATTTGGATGTTCCAGCGTGTAATACCCCCCGCCAGGCCACCCACTGAATTCAACACTGTGTTATTTCAACGATTGCTCTCTTTAATACTGTTAAATACCATCCCTTTCCTCCCTCCCTTGTCTCTAAACAAAGTTAGAGAAAAATTATAGTAATTAAGTAATATGTGTTTACTAAATCAATTTAAATAAAAGCCTAAAAATTAAATAAATAACAATTTTTAAAAAGTTAATGACCATTAAATATTACAAGTCAGATGTATAAAAATCAAATGATCAAGAGCAAAGTATTTGTTAAATTTTTAAAGAATCAAATATTACATGACTAAAAAAAATAATAATAATTAATTAATTAAATTTCTTAAATGCGAGAAAGATTTCATTACATGTTCATAAAAAAAATTAAATTTTTAAAAAGTCAAATTTTAGATTTTCTTTTTTTTTTTTGTAAATATAAAAATATAATCGCGGACAGTTTATGTCTGAAATTTATAAAATGATCCGCTCAAATAATAAAGTATTTATGTTTTAATTTAAGTAATGAAAAATTAAATGTAAATGAATTTTTAATGAAAAATTAGCACTGTTTTATGAATCAAATACAAACAAAACAAAAATTAAAGAAGTTATCAATGTTTAAAAAAACATTATTTTTATCACGATGGTAGTATCAAGAATATTAAAAATATTAAACTCGTTTTTTAAAAAAAATCAATAAATTATAACAAAAACGGGAATACTAGCGGCGAAACTAAATCAGATATTTTTATTAAACTAAATATCTGTATGCGATTTCCAAAATATTGTATTTTAGTAAAATTTACGAAATACGGAGAAAAAACATATATTTAAAAAAGATAAATTAATATTTTATTAAATTTCTTCATAAATTAAAAATATTTTACCCATCGATCATTAAAAAAATAAAGTCGTACAAATCGCAAAACAGGGAGAAACCATTACTAAAATTTAAATGTTGTTAAGTCAGATTAAAATTACCCTATTTTAATTTAAATAATTTAAAAGTTATCAAAAAATAAAATAACTACATTACCAAACTGGAGAATTTCCGAAAGAATCATATTGCATAATAGTAACACATCAATAACAAAAATAGTGAAATTATGCAAAAAAAAATTATAATCAAGCAAAATCATTAATCGTAAACATGGAGACTCAAAACAGCAGCGTAGTGCGACTTCTCATTTACACTACTTACGAGCTTCGCCGCTTCAGTCCATGTCCGAGCTTTCTTTTTTCTAACTTGTCTTTCTTTCGAAAGTTCAAATTGCATTGTTCCTGATACACAAATAACCATTAGTGAAGCATATGCTCAGGCAAACACTAATATTCAATAAAAATTTCAGAATCGTATTAAACGTAAGCACTTTGTCAAAATAACCAAGTCAGCCATTACGTCCGCCATGATACTAATAAGACAACAATATCACGTGACCATCTCTTTCAGTTCTGTTTTAGTTTTGTTTTTGCTATTTGTTGTCTAACTTTTGTTATAACCGACAGGTAGCGCTATAAAGAAAAACAATTTTTGTTGTATGATTTTATTAAATTATTATAAAGCAAAAAACTGCTTCAACAAAATTAATTGTAAACAATATTAACCAGCTTGCATTTCCAGATTGCCATATTTCTCCTGAATGTAAAGAATCTAGCAATCTAGTACCAATAATCATTATTACAATATTTATTTTCTCATTTAAAATTTTATTTAAATATACTAAGAAAATTTCATCCGATTCATCGTTTGAATTTTTAGACAGCATTAAATCTAATTTTTTTGCTATTTTTTACACATTTACCAGAAGAAATGCCTAGAATATTTTTGCAATTAAAAAGGCCTATAGAGAGCGCTGTCGGTGACAGAAAATCATTCTTTTAAACTAATGGTAAATGGTTGAGATTATTAGTTATTATAAATACGTTTAGAAGTTCTAGATATTAAAATAATTTGTAAAACACAATACTTAAAATGTAAGAAGCAGTAACTTGAGATTTGGTTCCGACAGCAAAGATGCTTAAACATTGCTCGCTAGACAACGTATCCAAGTGCTAAAATAGAAGCTGCGGAAAATAAATAAGCGTGAAAAATAATTCAATATTTCTTTTCCGTCGTCCAATCATAGATATAGGAACTACTATAGATTACACACGAGGTAGTCAATACAAAGAGAAAATGGTGTTTACGGCGGTTCTCAAAAAATATTTTCCCCCGCTCAACAACGCGAAACCTACTGGTTCTGGCACATTTACGCGAATTTAGAATCTTCCGTCGTTTGGGCCATTTGTCGCCAGTTTGGCGATAAAGCCTTGCGCCGATTTTGGCGTGCAGAACTGGTAAAAGGGTTGCACTTGCCTTGCCGGTCGAAACGAAGGAACTTTCTAAAAACTATGTTTTGGAAAAGGCAGATACTGCACAACAATATATATATTTTTTTTTATTCTTGTTGAAAACATTTCGACCAAAGAAAGTGTCATTCTTTGAACGCAATGTCACATAGTTTATGAAGTGGTAGCATTTATTAGAGAGATTAAAGGATAGTAAATTCAAATTTCGAGTAGAAGTTCAAGAAAAAACCCAACAAAGTAATTTTTTTTTCTTTAGTACGTGAAACATATGACTTATTTACCGTGCTGCTAAAACTTGTTTTGTTATTTAATATACTAATATAATTGCATGTTCCTAAACTTTAATGTTGTCTGAAAGGCTTATTTCTACATTTTTTTTTTTTTTATCTTTGAATGCAATGTAGTGAAATGTTTTTTTTCCTCGTCTCTGACAGGTTTTTGATCATTTTAGTTCTTTTTTTATCCCCATATTAAATTATCATATCAATATCAAAAGTCTCTATTTTTTAATGCTATCTAATGTTTTTTTTTTAACCCTTTCTCCACAGTTTTGATTCCCATTTTAAAGTCATGTCAGTGGCCTATTTCTGTATGTCATATTTGACAATAGTGCAGTTTTAATATGTAGACAAACCCCTAGTTTTAATATTGCATTCATATTCTGAAAAAAGACTATTCAGAGTCTAATGATAGGTATCTTTGATTAGACATCAGCACCTCAAACCTGGCATTTCATAATAAAGTGAAGATATTTTATTTTGTACAATATTTTTAATGCTGACAAAAATTTTAAGAAAAAAAAATTGCTTTTTCTGTTCTCCCATTTATATCAAATGTTCAAGTATTCGTAAAACCTTGTTATATACCTTTTGGAAATTGTGCATATATGCTTTACCAGTCCTAAAACTATTTCCTTTTTTAAAAAAAAAACAAACTACAGTTTCATACAATTATAACTGTGTGTACCAGGCATGAGATTTCTGTGACTTTCTATCCTTTTGTTATTTTCTAATAATTAAAAATTAGATATTTTTTATTACTAATTTTTTAGGACGTCAACGGTCGTAAAAAAAAAGTTAAAATTTAAGTATTTGTCAAAGATAATGCTTACACTATTTAATCCTTCTCCATCCACTATGTTTTTAGCATAAGAGTTCCATTTGGGGAAAAGCTGGGGGAGGGGAGTTGCAGTCATCACAGGTCAATGCCTAAAAGCTAGCTAAAATTAAAACAAGTTGGAAATTGTACGTCAAACGTTACAAACGAGGTGCGTTCGTACGCACGTTTTAGAATTAAATTCATGATATCCCGTGCGTAGAACGGGCTAAACAGCTAGTTAAGTATATATTTTATGACACTGTTCATACAAATATCTTAACTAGTTATATAAATATTCAGATATATATGTATCAGCTAGTTATATAAATATTCAGATCTTGATGATTTTTAATTCTGTGAAATGAATTATATCGTCTGCAGATTAATTTCTGTAATAAAATAAGTATCTCGGTCGCTTGACGATTTAACATCCATCGGAAGCTCCTCTAACAAAAAAGCACCGATTTAAAAAAAAAAATCAAATTTCTTAATAAATATTTTTATTAATATCTCCTAAAGTTTTGATTCGATTTTAATAAAATTTGAAATGTCTCGACAAAATTCTGCAAAGATAATATATTTTAAATTGCAAACCATTTGGTTGGGTAGTTTTTGCGTTGTTATATGCGGACGGACAGACAGACGGACGGACAGACAGACAGACGGACGGACCAAACGACGACTATAGGTGCTACGTATTTATATAATTACGAACGCACCTAAAAAGCCACTGCAGTGGCCTTTCATCGTTTTAACCAGCTATTTTGTCCAAAATTGATTTTTATACAGTGAAGCATTTTAATTATAAATTGCACATTTTAAAGCTTGTACACTAATTTTGTTTATATACCGGCCTTAACTTGAAATTTTACTGATTTAAATAAATTTGACTTAAATAGACTATAGGGAGGACTGAGAAAGTTGCACTGTTCTGAGTCTGTAATCAAACGATGACTTACACTACTTGTATAATGTGTTCTTCTGAGTGCAATATAAATTAATCTTTTCTTATGTTAACATTACGCCAAATTTTGGAAATTTGGTCTTTAAACCTAATAATTACACTTGGGTCTGCTAAATTTGCTGAAAATTTGCTTGATATTTGAGCTTTTTGCCTCCCAACAAATGCCGTGAAATAGGGCCCACATGCCATTTAGGAACACTGAGAAAAGATAAATAAATGGCGTATAAAATTGAACCATTCCATTGCTTGTGTAAAACAGTAGCTGTTATTTGTAGATATATAAAACTACTGTCGTGTTGCTGTGTTATTGATAAGTACCCAATTAATATATTTTTCTTTAATTACATTGTGTATGTATATTTATTTTTGTCTTTTTCTCGTCGTGTGTACATGCTAAATTAAATTTAGTGCAATAGTAATATTGTACTGCAGTAATTTTAGCATCTTCTGAATTTTTTATCATTTATTATATCCATAAATATTTAAGATATTTTAATTTTAGCCCCCCCCCCTTAAAAAATTTAAGTACATAAATTGTTTGCATCAAACACCTAAATTTAACATTAATCTGTATATCATATTACTGATTTTTCTGTTTGTATATGTTGCATCTTTAATTCTTAGAATTTTCTAATTTAACAATTTATATATGATTAAAATTTGTTAAGACTAATGCTTACAAAATCGACATAAGCTAGAGAGATCTGCAAACAAATAAAGATGCACTATCGAAATATTTTCAACACATTTTATAATGTAATTTTGATGTTTACTGAAATTTTAAATTTCTATCAAAATTAGTGCAAGTATTTGCTTCGGTGTTGAATTCAGACATTTTTCTATGGGAAGATTTCCCTTCCCTCGGCCATCCTCTGATTTCATCACTGCTTTGCTTATTCTGGTGTTTAACAATTTTATTGCATTGCATCTGTATCAATTACCAGTTGTTTTTTTTTTTTTTTTTTTTTTTTTTTGGGGGGGGGGGGGGGTGTATCTTTTATCTGTACAGCAAATTTTTTCTAATGAAAACAAATTTTAAAGTCCTACAGAATGATTTTCGATACTGTCTATGATGCTAAATTTTCGCTATCTTAGATTTTGCCTGTACTTTCATTTAGGTAAAAATATTTCATACTGCATTAGATAAATAGTTATATTTAATATTATATCAGGTATAAGATGATTATTATATCCTAATAAATGTTGCAGTCAATTTAGGTTTCTACAATCTATGGTTTGTAACCCGACCGACACGGATTTGGGGGAAACTTTGTGTGCATACTACCCCTACCTAGATATGAACCCATTAAAAATTTTTCTTTCCTAGACCTCATAGTTTTTGAGATATGGGGGATCAAAATTTTGGATTTTTCTGAAATCGTACATTTCTAAGTCTGTATTTTTAGACTTCAGTTCATCTTCAAAAAATTGTTTCTCTGGATCTAAAATCCGAATGAGCTTAAAAATATCACTGTAAGTACGTCAAAATATGCAGATTCTAATAAAAAATATTTAAAAATTTATTTATAATTTTTAGAGCCAAAAAATTGAGCCAAAATGTAAAATTATGATTATTTTGGTCATTTTACGAAAAATGCTCTATACAAAAAGGCAATGGAAAATTCCAATTTCTTTTTGTTTTAAATAACAGTTTACACATTGGGGTTTCTAGTTATGAAATAAAAATGATGTCTTTCCCATTGCTTATGTAAAAATTTTGCCCTATTCTGGGATGATGTACCAATCATGAGATAAAAATCAGAATGCCCAATTTTAGCTGCGGTACCGAAATAATTACTGTGATTGCTATGGATTTACTATTGAGATTATTATTTATTAAGTGTTTATTTTTTTTATTTGCAGTATAAAGTTTGTTCTTTAATTTTCCTGAGTAAAAAAAAAAATCTGACTGCAATAATTTTCTCTATTAAATTTATTGCTCCTTATTATTTAATCCTTAGTTTCATTATTTATTTTTCTAATTGTAAGCAATATTTTAAATTTAAACAAATCTCTTAATTTTGTCCTCAATAATGTAATTGTAAATAGAAAGTCTTTTATGGGTATAGAATAAGAAAATGAAAGAATGGCATTTTGCCCCTCACATTTTCAATATATCTTTTTTCTGTATGTGTTTGAATAAATATTTTAATTATTTATATTTAAAAAAAACGTTCAAAACCTTTTATTTTATTTCCTTGGATAATTTTAAACAATTTAAATATGCTTTTGATAAATTTAAATACATTTAACTATACTTAGCAAGGCTATGCTTACTTCTACAGGATGAAGCATATTCACCTGCCTTTTATAAACACACTCTGACAAAGGCAGGGTAAAGTTCTTTCATAAAGGCAGGTGTTTTGGAATCTGTTAATCAAATTCTCAGTCTGTTGTTTTTCATCATAGAAGGGTGATCACTTTTTTCTTGTGCTGGAAAATGCATTCTGATTTTCTAAAATTTTATACTTTATAATATATATGCATACTGGCATTCCATGTCACCTGATATTACCAGTTTGGAATATAAATGCTTTGTGATTATATATATATTTTTTGCTTTATTGTCTTAGTATGGAACTTGATATTGAATCTTCTACTAGCATTCAGGCTTATAGTATTGGGATATTGACTGGTTTAGAGTGTCACAAAACTAGCTATACAAAACACAGAAAACTAAACTATATTCATAATCTCTGTGATTCAGAGAAAGAACTTTTATTACTTAGGACTACTGCATTTATAAAAAGAAAAATAAGTGATAACTTTCTCATTAATATATGTGAACATCACAGAATTTGGTTTTTAACAAAATATGAATGTTATCAATATAAATGTGCAGATCCATTTCAGAAGCGTAAAAAGCCAGTGAAAAAAGCAATTAGGGCTGTCAGTAGTATCCAACAGATTGTTTAGTTTTAATATTTTAGTAGCACCTGGACAGAAACTGTGTTATTCTTGTACAAAACTTTCAGAAAAGAGTGCAAATACAGATGAAGTGAATGAGCCAGGGGTAATAAGGGATAATGATAGTGCTGATGTTGAGTATGATACATCAATCAACAAAGATGAAGCTCTTAACAGTCTCGATTACTCACTTCGTGAATTAGGGGAATCTCCACTTACACTTCATGGGATTCCCTCATACAGCAAAAAATCATCTGCTAAAAGAAAAGTTAAGGCTGCATATGATACTCTGAAAAGTAAAGTGCAGAAAGTAACTGATGTGGATATTTCTCCCGAAAGAGCATGTAGTGATATAAAATAAATTAAACAAAAGGCTGAAGATTTTGACAAACTGATGGATATGTTAAAAGAAAAAGCAAAAGTAAAACTTGTCAGAAATAGAAGGGAGCAATTGCAACTTTTGACTTTGGTTCCTAATTCTTGGAGCAAAAGGAAAATAACAGATAAATTTGAAGTTCAAGTTACTGATTATGCTGTAAGACAGTTACGACAACTTCTGAGAGAAAAGGTTATCTTGGCAATGCCAGACATAAGAAAAGGCAAACCCACAAGCCCAGAAACAATTGAACTTATTAATAAGTTTTATGAGAATGATGAATAGTCCCGAATCATGCCTGGAAAAAAAGATGTAGTTAGCATTGCTAAAAATGTACATGCACAAAAGAGATTGATATTGTGTAATCTTCGTGAGATGTATTCTCTTTTTAAACAAGAATTTCCTGAAGTAAATATAAAATTGTCTAAATTCTGTTCTTTGAGGCCCAAATGGTGTGTATTGGCTGGTTCTCCAGGTACACATTCCGTATGTGTTTCTATGAAGCATCAAAATACCATTCTCATGCTTCATGCTGCACATATTACAGAAAATTATCATGAGTTGATAAAACAACTGGTATGCTCTGCAGATAATAGAGATTGCATGTTGCGCCACTGCACTAATTACCCAAATAATGAATATTTACAAAAATTTGAAGATTTTAACTCAAATGATTCAATCCAGTACCGGCAGTGGGTTAGTACCGACCGAACAGAAATGGTGACATGCACTGTTTCTTTTGGATGAATTTGTGACAAACTTAATAAAATGTTTGGAAAATCTTATTCCACATTATTTTATAACAAAAACCCAAACTACTTTCCTGAAAGAAACTAAAGCAAATCTTGTGTTGTTGGGGGGGGGGGGGTAACCACTGATTTTAAAATATAAAGACTATTGTGTTGTAGATATTAAATTATAAAGATCCACTGATATACTAGTGTTTTGTTACATTTAAATATATATTTAGAAGGTTCACAATATTACTTACATTGGATAAAGAAAGCATCTTGCAAAGTAAGTGATACTGCAAAAATATATTATTTATTTCCATATTTATTTATACATAGCCAATTATATTTTTTAATTTCAGCACTCTAAATATAATCTTTATTCTGACTTTTTGGTTTAAAAAAAATTGCATACAATTTTAACAAAATCTTAATTTGTAATATAAAAATTCTATATTTGTTAAAGGTTAATGATTAATTTCATTTAATGTAGTTTTTCATATTTGATTAATGTTTATTTCAATATTGATGTATACAACTATTATGAAAATATTTATAGAAAAATGTCATTGAATCCAATGATAGATGTACATTTACATGACAAACATGTGATACAACTGAAAATTAATTACAATTGATTAATTCCAGATAATGTGTGATATGTACTAGGACTGTCAATTACAAATTTTCTACTATAATAAAAATAAATATATCAGTGTCATTTTAAGGACTCAGATTTATTAATTAATTCAAAACGGAACAGATGTGTTACACTCACGCTAAAATGTAAACAAAAGATTGGCGACTGTTTGGTTGGCGCGATTTCCAAGACTGCGCCAAACAAATAACTTAATACAATGGCTAGGTTGCCATTAAAGGAAAAAATCCCCTAAATTTGGCAACTTTTTTCTTTTTTTTAACAGATTAATTTTTTTTTTTTTTTTAGCGTGAG